>JAROYE020000001.1:37650768-39098659 GCA_029619315.2 Dynastes maya
CTTTGGCAACGTTTAGACGTGCACTCCGCAATTATGTTTCTGCTAATTAATGATTTTGTTGAAATTGTAGTACACTTCTATAGGTTACGTTTTATGAAATAACAGTTCTATACGTTAGGTCTCTTGTTTCTTGCTCTTGTATGTCGCAGAATACTTAGTATTTAAGTATGCAATCTTTTCTATTTATTTTTTACTTGAAATATTATGGTGTTGGTGGAAGAGCAGGCAACGGTGTCCTCTACACCGCTTTCCTATCAGCTCCATAAGATTTTCCCGTAGCTTTATTATTAGTTAGAGTTGTAAACATGTAGTTTGTTGGGGTTACTGAAAAATAAAGAATATTATTATTTGTTATGAAGTCAGATAACGCCCTCTACTGGTGAAGGTTCATAAGAACTAGAGAAAACTGCTTTTGATAGATCAAATAAAGCTCTTTTAAACGAGACTAAGATTATTAGAATCTGTTAAGCCTAATAAAAGTAACCATTATTTATTATAATATAAAAAGCAATTAACATCTCCCACCACTTTAGAAGATACGACAATGTGTGTTTAATTTAAAAAAAAAGGGAATTTGGTTGGGAATAAAATGCATGTATTTTCGATAACTCTTAATTAGGCAAAACACGATGAAAAGTAATTTTATACTTAGTCGTGACTGTTAGGCCATCTATTAGTCATCTTACAAACTTCAAAATCATTTCCAGTATTTTCTTTTGGCTTCATTTATTAAAAAAAGATTCTATCCGAAAGCTCTGTGACTACTAGTTTCTGAGATATAGGCGGCTGCCGTTCTTATTTAGCCACCCGCAATATCAATCAATGACTAGTGAACCTTTTAAATTTTCTTAAATATCGTTAATGTTTATCTGTCTACATTTGTTATACACATTGGGAAAATGTGAAATTAGCTATATCTATATATGTACGGCGAGACAGCAAGGAGGGGATTGAGTGGAATTCGATCGATTCGATGCGGGTCGTTAGTACGTTTGTAACAAAGTTTGCATGTAGACTTAGTGTGTGCATGAACGCACGTAATAATTTGAAGTCATGGTCGCCTGTAAATGAAAGTTTCGCATATTTATTTTGTTGTTGGTACGAAGCTTAGACGAAGCTAATATGGAATTCTGAAGATGAAAATAAAAACAGATTCTGATGAAATAAAAGAAAAGAAAAATAAATACTCTAGAAATTCTTACTGAGATCGCCCGCACATAATGCAGTCTGGCTCGTAACCAACCACATCGGTAACCGTCGTGAGCCGTCGACACCATCGTTATATATTTTTCCCAACAATAATTTGCATCGTCCCTCAGACTATACAGCGTGTCCACCTAGTGCGTGGACGGACGATAATTCCCGTCCTGCGTAATTTAGAGAAAACGTTTTCAAATAGAAAGTATTCGGAGACAAATGCTGCGTAAAATAAAATTATATTCAAGTATATACAGTTCTCAGTTTCCGCTGCGAATACTACAAGTTTGGCTTTTTAGATAGTACTCCCTGTATATTATTACGATTTTGGATACCTCTCCTCAACTCATGGTAACTTTCATCAATATTCCCTATGTATATCTATCCTACTTTTTGAGATAATTGACATAATTTGAGATTTTTGCTAAATCTCCCTGTTTCTTTAACGTCCGATATCTACGAATTATTACATCCTAATATACAGGGTGTTCAGTTTCCACTGCGCACGATATATGTTTAGGTTTTTAAATAGAACAGCCTGTATATTATTACGATTTTAGATGCCTATCTTCAATTCATGTCAACCTTTATCAATATTCTCTCTCCCTATCTTAGCTTTGGAGATAATTGACATAGTTTGAGATTTTTGCGAAATGTCCCTTTATCTTTAACGCCCTGAAATCTTAAAAGTCTTACATGTTAGGGTGGTGATTCAAGTTTCGTTCGAATCTAAAAGTTTCTTGTATCAACTGGAGTCTACAAGGTGGCCATCGAAATCGTTGCTATGTTTGATTCGTGCTACTTCAATTTTTTTAATAGAACATCCTATACATTTTGTCATGATCTGATAGAGAAACTGTAATAGAATTTTTTTTGTAAACATTTCCCTATACCTAAAATGTGTTGTTCTTTAGTGAATTAAATATGAAGCTATGCGGATAAGTTTTTTGTTAAAATTTATAGAGTGCTGTGACGAAATACTATAAACTTTTGTTCTTTTAAAGATAATCATTGTAAAATTTAATTTATGAATGTAATTTCTCGTCTATTCGAAGTGAACACCATTTTGCTTCATACAAACTGTAATGGGATTCCATGTATATTGTTGAACATTTACTAGCATCTCGGGAGTATTATTTGGATAGTGTCCATGTTATGCATTGCTTTAAGAAATTCACCCAGGAAGTTCTTTCCTAAATATTTATATTTAGCTAAATAGTGAAATTTTCTAAATAACCTTCAGTATTTTCTTATTATATTTCTTACTGCCCAAAGGAACTTAATGTGTGGTGCTAAATAAATCTATTCATTTTATGTTGAACTCTAACTTTTGCCTACTTATTTTCCCTATCTATTATTTTTATGTGCTAGTTAACTTACTAAACAAAGTATATAGGAAAATGATGGCTACTTCGAGTAGATGATAAAATTGTACCAAAAAAGAGGACGTTTACACATTTGCTTTAATAAATTTCTTTGGCGAAATAAATTTTATGGTATTTCCTCACAGCTCCCTACGTTTTTTTATTTGCACAGCTTTATATTTCATTTATTAAAGAAGGACGCATTCTAGGTAAAGGGAAATGTTTACGAGAAAGATTTTAGAAGAGCTTCTCTATAATACTTTGCAAAAATATACAGAATGTTCCATTTAAGAATAATGAAATAGCATGAATCAAATTTGGCAACGATATCGATTACCATTTTGTAGATATGCAAAAAATTTCGATATCCCGCCAAAAACTCCAAGAAATACTCAATCGAATAAAATTTGAATCACCACCCTACCGTGTAAAGTGTCGTTAAAGAAACAGCGAGATTTTGCAAAAGGATAGATAGGTATATGGAATATTGATGAAAGTTGCCATGAATTGAAGAGAGGTATCTAAAATCGTAATAATATATAGAACGTTCTATCTAAAAAACCAAACTTGTATCGTATCCAGTGGAAACTGAACACTCTGTATACTTCAATATAATTTTATGTTGTGCAGCATTTGTCCCCAAATATTTTTTATTTGAGAACCTTTTCTCTAAATTGCTCAGAAAAGAAATTATCTTCCGTCCACGCACCAGACGGACGCGCTGTATAATGCACTTCCAATTATGATCTAAAAAAAAATTATTTGTTACCTATAGTTTCCGAGATATTAACAAAATTTAATTTGTTAATGTTAATTTTTAAAAATCGTGCAAACCTTTGGAGGAGTGGCTGTACCCCGAAATCGGGCGATTCATGCGCTAAAAAAATATGTTGTTCTTATACCAAGGTACTCTTTCACTCCCTAGAGTTTCATTAAAATCTGAATTTTCGGGTTTCCTATTGAGAATAATATTTGTACTGCCATCCAAGAATAGAATAATACGCAGTCATGCTTTCGTGGGATATGCATGAAGAACATTGCCTAACTCAAGAAAACTAGTTTTACAGATCTATACACAATTTGATTTCAAGTCAAAATATTAACACTTCAGTTCATAATCCATTAGCTTTTGTAGATTAATTTTAGTATAAAACATCAGTTTATAAACTTAAAAACCAATATTCGACGTTCTTGGAAACCAGTTTTCAAACACCGACAAACCCTACTAGATATTTGCAAAACAGACACGTAATACTATCTAAAGATGCGGTTTCTACTTATTGCGGATGAATAAATAAATAAAAAATAAAATTCTTAAAGGATTTAGTGTATAAATAATAAATCGCGGTGAATAGACAAATCACGCGAACAGAAATTGCGCAGACGGAAAATTCGTACCCGGTTCGACAGGCCCTGTGTACGCGCGCAACCCTCCAAACAGAGCCTGGTACATAACACGGAACGTCTGAAAACGGAACAACGGCTGAAGTTTCAGTAATGTGCGGTGGTCCGACAAAGTTGGTCGCATTGCTAACTGGGTACCCTTTGCCGGTCCAAGAACGGATACGCAGCTCTCGTAAGCGGTATTTCCGGCGGAAAGTTCATTACACGAACTGACGCAAACTAAGTTTTAACGAAGTGACTTCGTAATAGATAGCTAAAAATTGACATTTTACGCTGTTAGAATTTGTACAACTAACATTTAGTATAAAATTAACATTATGAGGTAACAGACAGTAAAATAAACTTAACGAAATTGAAAACGATAGTACTGAAATCTAGATAAAACTCAAAATAGTTTCCGGAATATGTGCAAGTTAAAAAAAGGTTTCTGTGTTTAATTTAAATAATGTAGCAAAACGTGCTCAGTGTGTTTCTCGCCTTCAAGATCCGCAAACATCCAAAATGTAGAAGAGCGATAATGGAGATGATGTAGCAGGCAACATATCTGGATATTTTTTAGGAAATACAAGGTTTGTGCCTTTATCCAGGAGAATGTTTCTTGTGTTGTTCGTATTCTTTTGTATATTTTAAGGGAAATGTTCCTTCCAAACGCAGAATCAATTTGTTTTCATGTCTACGCGGAAAATCCCTGAAACTTGGCCCATATTCTTTAAGTTGGCCGAACAATAAATAAAACAATGGGAAAGTGCTGAATAATAAATTATACGGGATTGGAAGATATGAGAACGGCGGAATAATTTACAGATATTGGGCGTTTGGGCGTCTATTTGCATATAAAGTTAATTGCATATTTAGACAAGGGGGAAACTAATGGGATAGCTATGATGATGCTGGCACAAAAATAATTTAACGTTTCATTCAGTCTATTACCTATAAACCATTGCTATTTGCATTTTGACACGTATAATACATGTTTTATAATTTCCTCAGATGATTAAAGTAGGTATTATTAATATTTCAGATAAAAAAATAAGATTGCAAAATTTTTTACACTGTAAGAAGAAAATGTTAAGTGATATTAGGTTTATATGGCAGATTATTTGACATTTACTTACCGTGAGAATACTGAAAAACTGTTTCTGTTCTTGACAGAAGTTTCTACCAATTTTATGCAATTCTATTAAATTAAACATTCGCTTTTTATTTGACAATTAAATATAAAAATAAATTGTCTTACCTATATACATATATTTGCATATGCAAATGCATATTTTGGACATTTGCATCAATAAGTGCATGTTTTAATTCTTTGGAGCATTAATGCATATTCCAGCTAATCTCGTGTGCATTTCGACTGCAACCTCTACGCTAGAACCTGGGGGATTATCTTTACAAGATAGCAATGAAATAGTAGAAGTTATAGTCAAACGTTTAACGAAACACAAGAAAAATAGTTCTAGAAATAAATTAAACGAAGTGCTGTCGAAAAATACGAACTATCAACAACTGAAGAATATAAGTGAGGCTTTTCAAAATGAAACTACCCTTATTCAAAAAAGTTAACATTTAAGTGACAGTGACATTGTAAAATATGGATTTTCACCAATAGTGTCATGTGCGAGTTTCTTCACGGTACAAAAATATTCTAACTGACAGTAGGCGCAAATTTACTTTTGAAAATTTGTTACACCGATCTGTAGTTAAATGTAATTATATTATGTTTTTATTATTTAATTGATTTTAATTTAATGATTTTATGTTTTTAATTAATTTTGATTAAGTAATTTTTAATTAAAAAAATTGTTTGTGCTTTTTAACGGAAAAATAAATTAGTATTTATTCTAAAGACGTTGATTTTTAGTGCATATTTTTTTATGTTTTTGGTGCATATTTTGAAATTTAGTGCAGAATTATCCTAAGCCTAATAATGAGTAATGCTCGTTGTTACTTAAAGTACAAGATTTGTTTATGAACATTACGTCTACTTATAGATAAAATTTTAATTTCCATTGCACTAAAAATAACCTCGATCTTGATAAGGTTTTAAAGTAGTTAATAATATTGATGGGTAATTGACATATGTATATTTAAAATTCAGTGTATTTTACTGCAGCATCTGGTTTTATTTAAAATAGGATTAACTTTGAATTTGTTACTACTATTACTATTACTTATTTTATATAATAGCAGCAAAGCGTACCAGTCTAATTGTACTGAATTGATATTTTACCAACTGAAATGTATCTATAATACAATTTAAAAAAATTAAATTACTGACGGTTAATAACCTTATTTAGCTTTTATTGTTTGTATCTTTCGTTATTTTTGAGACAGAAACATCGAAGATGCTAGTTCATATCGCTAGTTTGGTGCAAAAGTATCTAAAATCACATGTTTATAAAATCGAGAAATCAACAATTGAAAATTTTTAACAATACCTTGTATTAAATGTGAATTATTGATTAAACCGTAGCAGATAATGTGTTAAAAAATAACAAAAATTGTTGGTGCCTCCACGTCAAATACAATAATACACTTTACATAAATGTAATGATAACCATCCAATTCCTTAGATTTGCCAATAACAAAAACTTCCAACAGAATTTTAAACAAATTGCAATAAATCTCAACTCAGGCATTTGATCCTGAAAAATGTTATGTGTACCTTAATAGATGGTGGTACTTTTCTAACTAGCCCAGAATTTAGAAAAGAAGTTTTACAAAAATATACACTTTCACTCACCGGAAATAATTACCATCTACATATGATAAACAAAACTATAAAAACAGGCTATTCAAATATTGTAATAGCAATAAATTTCAAAGGAAACTTCAGCAAAATACTAAATAAATTGCAATTTCTTTTGCCAAATTCTTATCTAAAAAATTAAAAAAAAAATTGATATCTTTTATTTACACTTACAATTACAATTACATTCAAAAATAAATACAATTTGAATTCTCTCTATTTAAAAACAAAATTCCTTTTGAGAAAAACAGACATGTTACTCAATTCCATGTAATAATTGTAACCATAAGGCAAACTAAGCACTCCAAAAATGAAAGAATCAATGACCATAAATTTTGTACTAACACTAATAACATGACAGCATTAAAGAAACATGCCAACACTACAGGACATACATTTAATTTCAATTTAAATACAATAAAAATATTGGATGAAGAAACCAGTTACAAAACAATATGTATTTTAGAAATAATATACATAACGTCCCAACAGCGTTAATAATCGAATAGAAATTTCAAATCTATCATAACATTTTAAATCGATAATCTCTCACTAGTAACCGCGTTTTACTTCCTCTTTTTGAAAAAAAAATCTTTTAAGAAGAAAACATTACGAAAAATGAGCCTAACACTTAATCTACATAGTTCGATGTTATTTGCGACGGAGTGGCATTCGTCTTTAATAGTTCTCGCTAGAAACAGTTCACTTACATATATTTAAGTCGTCTACGAAAATGGAAGAGCTTTGCATTTGTTGAGACAGTGAGTTTTCATTTTCCAGCAATGAACGGTAAAAAATATTTCAAACGGGCATTCCATGTTTGTATCATTCCATTTGTATGATCTTATGTTGTATAGTTTTAGCTTCGTCAATGGGTCATAATTAGAGCAACGCAAACTGCGCTGAAAGCCAGTGGCTGACGCATAAAAGTTTACACAAAATAAACACGGCCGGGACAATTCGGTATAAGCGTCAGTATAACTGCGACTCGAAAGCCGATCTGTTGTGTATGCATCTACGCTGTCGTATACTATATCGTAGTTCTACGTTTGTTTTGAAAATGTTTCCTACGTCGCGAAAACGACCAAAGTTGGACATAATAAGAGAATTTATTGCAGAAATGCCTGATTTAAAGTGTGATGGCGCTAAAATTCAATGTGTAGTGTGTAAAATAGATTTAATGTGTTGGTCGAAAAGTGATTGTCTACGGCACGTAAATAGTGCAGGGCATGTTTCCAAAAAAAGTCCCACACGAGATTATGACAAATTTAAATTTAATTTATGTGTTTATTGCATGTAATTTACCATTTCATTTACTAAGGAAGAAAGCATACGTCTCGTTTTGGAATTAATATTCGGACTTTAAGTTACCAAGTGAGAGAACATTACAGAGAGTTGTGCCCTCTGCTCGTGAGCATGTCGAGAAAAGAATTAAATCGGAGTTGCAAGATAAAAAACTGTGGTTATGTGTGGACGAAACAACAGATCGTAAAAAACATTCTGTGGTTAATGTAATGGTACACACAATGGAACCACATCGACCGTCACCCTCAATTTTACTAGCTTCCAAACGAATACAACAATGCACTGCTGAAGTAATTTCAATGTTGGTGTTAAATACATTGGAAAAGTTTGAACTTTCAACAAATCAACTGTTGATGTTTATGAGTGATGGTGCCGCAAACATGCTTTCTGTAGGCCGATCTCTTAAAAAACATTGTCCTAACTTACATATTACGTGTAAAATTCATGCTTTTAGTCATGTGGCAGATAGTACTAGAAAATGTTATCCCGAAGTAGACGCTTTAATAGCACATAAAAAAGCTGTGTTTGTAAAATCCCTAAAACGTATTCGGGAATTTCATAGACTATGCCCCGGTATTCCAGAACCACCACAACCTATTCTTACTCGTTGGGGAACATGGTTAGAAGCTGCATTTTATTATCTTAAATATTTTGAGAATATGAAGAACGTGATTTTAGAATTCGAGCCAAAGGAAGCTGCGGCTGTCAAGGTAAGCTGGTTGAAATTTCAGGATAGTCAAGTTAAAACAAATTTGGAAATTATTCAGAACAATTACGTGGGACTAGCGGATGCTATAGAAAAACTACAAAATTCTTCGGTGTCGTTAGTGGAATCTTAGCAAATAGTGCAACATGTTCACGCACAGCTATGCGCGATAGAAGACGCAAGAAATGTTTGTGTTTTAGAAAGGTTTGAAGGTGTTTTAGATAAAGACTCTGATTTTGGCACATTAAGACAAATTTGTGAAGGTGCGTCAACAGGACCGTTAGGTTATTTGAAAGATCATTTTACTTACGCAAATATAACGTCACTAGATGTACAACGTTCGTTTTCGGCATACAAAAACACTTTTTCTTCACGCCGCACTCACTTTGCCGAAACAACTTTGGAAACATATCTAATGTTACAAATATTAAATAGACATTATCCACTTTGTGATTTCACGGAGGACTTAAAACGGTAAGTGTTTGAGCACGTATCACATTTAATTTATTTTGTGTAAACTTTTATGCGTCCGCCACTGGGTTTCAGCGCAGTTGCGTTGCTCTAGTCATAATAAATAGCCGCAACAATAAAGTAAATATTTACCAGGAGTGCCAACGCTCTTTTTATTGAAATTATGACTAGGAAAAAAATCAAATTTTATAAATGTGCTAAAAAATTTAACCTTGCTCCATATATTTACTGTAAAAATAGATTATTTTCGAAATTTAATGGTTGCATACAAGAAGTACTTAAATCTTTCAAAAAATTTTCATGTTTAATTACTGAAATACTAAGTTTATTGTAACGAGAGAAAAAAAATGTTTATCTGATTGTAAATGGGACATCAAGGTACACTACAAAAAATCTTTGGGGAAGGAGGAAGGTAGCAAGTTTGCCTCCTATTTTTGGTGTAAATTTCCCCAAATAGAAAATTATCAAACATCAGTTTAAAACTACCTACTACTTCTAAAATTTTCACTTGGTATTTAAAATTCCGTTTTATTAAATAACTTTCTTTATAGTTTTTACACTTCGTGGGGATTTCAACAGTGGTGTCCCTTTTTTAATTGAATTTTACCGAAGTAATATTTAATATTACATTCCAACAGTTATTTTTTCCTGTAAATTTTACACTGCAACGTAAACCTCTTCAGTGCATTTTTATAAGTAATTTTTACACATTAGGATAATTTTGACGAGAACTTATACCTTGGCCATTTTGGGGTCAATTGAGTGCCGATATAATGTTCTTAGCGAGACTAGAGTATTTGCTTTATCTGTTAACACGATAAATCAAAAACGTTATTGTGTTGAGACACATATTTATATACGATATATAGCAGGTGGTTCAACTTGCATATTCTAGTGAGACCGAGCAGAAAGGTTTTGGTTAGAATCGATTAACTGGAAGTGTAACCTTACTTGGCTGATTTTTAAATTTGTTGAGAGATTTTAGGGAACGAGAGCATTGAAGATTTATTCTTGATGTACTTGCTTCTTTCTATATAATTTATATTTCCTTCAAGACGGAAAAATATGGAAATATTATACATAAAAACAATAAAAAAGCATTTTCAAACTTTAAATCATTCATCAAGAACTTTGGATAGCAACTGATGTAATAATAATTTTCAGTTTGCTTTCATAGAGTCTATATAGTTAAATTACTATGTAAGCATGAAATCTTAGTATATTGTAAGTTAAGAGCAAGATCTTGCAATTTTTGAATCTTCGACGATGACGGAATGCTAATTAGGCCCAAGTCTAATTTGTAACTGATTTTAGACATATTACAAGCGCCGTTTTTAGTTACGAAGTTAACATATAGTTAAAAATGCTGACATATTGCACAATTTCTATACGGACAGAATGTTATTAATAATGAAGATAATAAATGTCAGAAGCGGGGATCATTCTTAAGTGGTACTTTTAAGCTTATGAAATATGTGTCTCAGGTGTACTTCCTTGATGGCCCTCTTTTATTTTAATATCTAAAATGTGTTGAGTAAGTACTAGGGCTACTCTTGGTTTTTAGTATGCATGTTATAGACACATTCTCTAATGTGTGTTTTTAAACATAATTCTCTATGTAGTATTTTTCATGAAATTAAGATTTAAACAAATATAACCGATAGAAAATGATATCTTAAACTTGCGTTTTAGTCGTACTAATTCATCTAGTATATTGTATTTGATACTAGGTGGAATACTTGTGTTCCACTTAACCACTACTATACTGAATCTATAGTCACTTGAATACCTTGTTGGAAGATATTTATAATTGATTTTGTGATAAATTCATATAACTATACTATATTGTACAATACAATATTATGTTTTCTTTGAATTATTTCTGATGTTAGTTAAAACCACATCTGACAGTTAAGTCTTGCTTAAATCATATCATAGGCGTTCTCCTTTTACAAAATAATCAAGTGATTATAAACTGAAGTGATTCGTGAGTGATTAGAAAGTGAACCAGCTCAACTAAAATTGAAGTGATTAGAAGTCAGGAAAAGGAACACATATTGTATTTTACGTAACCACGGCGTAGCTAACCAACAAGATAAATGATCACGATTTGAAGCTGCTCACTATCTTAGCAATTGCACCCAAACTGAATATTTACTATTAGCGTCAAATTGACTATATGGTGATTTTAAATCAATTTCAGCTAATAGGGTAAAAGAAGGACGTCTCAGGATTGAAACTTTGTTACGTTTGCCATATATGACAGTAATGATGCAAATAAATTTGCGTTTTAAGCGTAAATGGCTAATAGGGCGCGTACCGTAATTCGCAAATATCAACCTGTTTCTTGGTTTTGTGTCCCGAATGAATTCCTGAAAATTATAGTATTTACGGAATGCAGAGGCTGAAGTTTGGTAGTTCTGGTTGTGAGCAAACCAAGACAACCACATTCATGTAACGATTTTCTGGCTTCTAAACATAACCTACATAACAGATCAACATCCTTGTAAAACCACCAAATATTTTATCAAAGCGCCCCATAAATTTTCTGTGACAATCATACAGCTAACAACCGCAACCTACTATTTGGCTACAATCTTATATATGCGGTACCCTAAGTTAATAATAATAAAACTATAAATAAAATATAAAAGAAAAATTTGGCAAACAATTGCAGTAAATGGTCAAAGTGATCTCTTTTGACATCAATGCAAATCCTTATTCGTCGTTTCATGTTGCTAAATGCGTTGACGAGGTTATCTTGTCACAAACATTTTGAATTGCTTCGTTAGGTCCTTGTACTGTATGTGGTGTATTTTTAAAAACTGTACTTTTTAGGCGTGGAAAAACAAAATTATCTACAACGGTTATATCAGGAGAAGATGGAGGAAAATCTACTACACGGTTATCAAAATATTCATGTGAGAGGTTTGTAGCATTTTATAAGGTGTGGCGTTGTCTTGTTGGAGGTATCCATTCTTTGGTTCATCATGCAACTGGTTTAAAAAAATTTGTAATAGATTATTACGACATCTTTCTGTGTTTACCGCTTCATGAAAAACTAATGGACCAATTATTCTTCTCCGTGAAACTGCTATCACCAACCTTTTCAGAATTCAATTGGTTTCTGTATTATGTTTGTTAATAAAGCTAGTAAGATGGATCCAAGCTTCGTCAGAGCAGGAGGATTTGTCGAGGATATTAAGATCATTTATGTGATGTTGAAACCAATTGCAAAATTTGCATTCTCACAACGTAAGCAATAGGGTTGTTGCTCAACAGAAGTTGTGTATAGATGCTTTTCGAGATCTTTTCTAAGAATATACTGACAAGTATCACGCGACAAATTAGTTTCCCGTGAAAGCTTTCCAATTGACCTTTTAGGGGAATGATCAATAAATATGCCCCATATCCGTAATAGTTTCAGCAGTTTTTTCTTGAATCTACCACTACCGGGTTTGTAACTGCGCACCAGTTTTACGGAATTTAGTAACGCAGTGAATAATTTGTTGATATAAATCAAGATATGACACCGCAAAATGTGGAAACTCAAGACGAAATTCATTCATACATAGTTGCACAGAACAAGACCATTCTTCATTTTGTTGCTTTTATTCGTTACGAAAATAGCTTTGTATGATAAATGTAGTAAACACGCTCTAAAATTTACAAGATAAGTCAATAAACACAAAATGTAATTTCAATTCTCCAACTTGTCAAATGTAAAATGTAATTGGATTTTGGATTTAACTGTCAGATGTAGTTGTAACAACAGGCGTCTTCCTTTTATCCCATTAACTGAATATCTATTGATTCAAAATCACAAATTTCGGTGCAATTGCTAAATACCAAACAAGTTCAAATCTTAATCATTTATTTTGTTGGTTAGTTACGTTGCGGTTACGTACATACATTGAAATATGCGTTCCTTTTTGTGACATCGAGTCACTTCATTTTCCGTTGTGCTGGTTCACTTTGTAATCACTTGCGAATCATTTCAGTTTATAATCATTTAGTTATTATGTAAAAGGAGAACGCCTCATAAAAGATAATTAAAAGAAACCTGGCCTTCGCGATTACGTTTTCTTTTATGATCATACTGTATTGTATATGAAACGAGGATAGTGAAATGAACGTTTTGGGCTATTTTCATGCGTATCCCCAGATAAATTTTATTTAAAAATGGTAAAAGGTTTGGTGTATTTAAGTACTTTATTTATAGGTTAATTATTGTCTCTAAGCTTCCAAGTGTTACAAATAACTGCTTGTAACTTCTAAGCATGAATAATGCTGATTACTTTCCTGCACAGGATAGTATGATAATATATAGTGTGTTCCGTTAAAAAAAATTCGAACTTGTTCAGTCATTAGATAGGATGTTAAAATTCTGGACAATCTCTATGAGATAGATTAACTACTACAGCATTACTGAAAAATATCTCGATATTATTATTAAATACAAAAATCGAAATAACTCAAAAATTGTAAATTTTCGATGTAGAACACTCCAATACAAATCACTGCATACAACTGCATTGAATTTAAAGAAGCAATCGCCAATATGACATTACATTAAAAAATAATAATGTTGGCCCTGATGTCCGTTATAACCGTTATTGTAACAAAGCGAATGTGCTTATTGCCCTTCATGGAATTTATCCAACATCAAACAGTAAAAATGGGTTCACATAGGGTAGCGTGAAATTATCGTTAGGGTTACCGCGAAATTATTTGCAATATTCTGCTGTAATTCTTAAAATAATTTCGTGACAGAATGATAATTGACGCCTCGATTTACTTTATCGTATCATAACCTTAATTTATCTATTAATAATTTCCTTTGTAGTGGATGGAATGATACATAAATGTAATATACTGTGCTAATTAGCAATAATCATGACCACACTGCGGATCGACGACCGCCTTCATCGTTGACGCTTGAGAAAGAGTGGGACACGATACATTCGTCCAACCGCGGCATGTATATGCGTTAGGGAAAGCGGTACATAGTCGCACGATACTACTTGTGTATGTTTGTCTGACTACAGATGCTCAAAATATCAGTGGCGTTGATGCATGGAACAGAAAGCATTGGCGACTGACTTACGTGGAGCGCGGTGAGGGGAGCGGGTTTACTGACGGAGATAATCGGTACGACTCTGTGCGAGCGTCTATGCGAAGTGATACAGGCGGTCGCCGATCCGTAGTGTGATCATGACTAGAGTAACCTAAACTTGCGGACTCGCATAGGCGCCGGTAATACGGGTTAATATAGGAATACGAAAAATTCATAAATAAACTAAACCGGTAGAGAAGCAGGCATGTAGTGTCGACCTTGAATATAAATCATGCTAAACCGCGTTGAGAGAGATTTCGTTTTAGTACCGGTTAAGCTGTTGCAGAGATTAGTCGAACGGTCAAGGTTATGTACTTACGTGTCGCTTTTGAAAATATAGCTGGTGTTTTTTGTGTGTTGTAGTATTATACCAAGTACATAATTAGTGTATCGTTTCATATAGAACTAATATTTACATACCTAAGAAAACAATGCCCCGTAATATATTTGCTACTAATGTATATAAGTATGTGTCACTTTTTCTCCATTTAAAATATGACGGTAGTGCAGTTTTTTGCTTAATATGCAATGTTCGTTTGGCTGAATTGGACAGAACTGATTGCCAGAGGCATGTCAATGGTATTAAGCATATGAGAAATGCAAGAACTGAAATACCTTATACACTATTCCTCATACATTTATTAATTATGTTTACCTCTTGTAATCTTCCGTTGCTGTTGGTGAGAAAAGCAGCTTTTAAAACGTTTTGGCGACAATATGTTCCAAAGTACCCATTACGCTTTGAAAAAATTTAAAATTGCCCAAGATCAAGTTGTGATGATTGTGACAGATAGTGCAGCAACGATGTTAAGTGTTGGGCGATCCATAAAACATATATTTCCTAACGTAATACATATAACCTGCGTGCTGCATGCTTTGCATTTAGTTGGTGAAGTTGTTCGACAACATTACGGAAACGTTGATCGGATGATTGGAAGTATTAAAGCAGTGTTTCGTAAATCTCCTAAACGTTTAAAAGAATTTCGTAAATTTTGTCTAGGTATTCCAGAACCTCCTGAACCAATTTTAACGCGATGGGGTACTTGGCTAACAGCAGCTTCTTACTATTTGATCCATTTTCAACAAATTCAATCAGTTATAATGCGATTTAATCGAAATGAATCCAAAGTAATAACATTTTATTCTTTCTTAAATGATATAGTTAGCAAATGTTTCCTTAGATTGAAACCTATTACATTGTTTATTGATTCAATTGTTTCTTTTACATCTCTGTATACTTTCATACAGTTCCTTTGTAAAATACATAATACAATGTACGTATAGTCCTTTTCACTTTATTTTAATCTGACTAAATAGTAAATAATTTTTTTTTATATGTTTATATATAACGTATTTACCTGCCCATTAGTCAAATTAAAATAAAATGAAACGGACTATACCTATATATGAAGGCTGTTATTTTGTACAAATATGCTTGGAATTATTTTATATTAGATAACCAAATATATATAGTATTTATGTGGAAAAAAGAACATTCTATAATCTATATATTTGAAACAATTTAAAAAAAATCTCTTTTGGAATGTTAATTCTCTTAGTAAATTTTAATGGATAGAAAATTTTAAATCGTATGAAGAATTTTAATAAATATTTCACTAACAAGTTGTACATGGTGGTTTAGAAAATCATCAAAGCTCTGACGTATAGATTAATGCTATACAAGGCATTAGTTGTGTTGTCTGACACCTCAAAATCTTTTTCCAGAGCAAGCGTTATGTTTCGAAAACATATCCCATTCAGGTTTTTTCCAATTTATACGGATGCTTTTACGAAAAGCATCACAGCAAATGTTTAAGATGAATATCAGATACTTCTATCTTGTGAAACATTACGATTCTATCTTTACTGATGCAAAACAAATTAATCTCACTTCAACTATACATAATATACATGCTCGAGCTTCTTCTTTATATGGATGAATATTTAAAGTTGTATACGCCATCTGAAACAATCATTCGTCTTAGTGTCCTCATACTTGGTAAATGTAGTATTTTGCTTACATATTCATATATCTTTGGTCCCAAGAAATACAGATTTAAGGCAAATACCTAACTTTGCATCTTTGTGTTCTGCATGAAACTTTACAATCAATGCTTATTTATTAATTCAGGAGATAACAATGTCATATGGTTGAATGCAATGTTTAAATAACCAGTAGCACTTGTTAGAATCTTCTGAACCTTCGGCTTTGAGAGCTATTTTGAACTTATATTTCCTAAGTGAATTTGATTCCCAGGTTTTGCCGATTTACATCCCCTGTCACTTGTAGCCGCATTATTGCTATATAAACATATATAATGACATAAAATATTTTTGTTTAATCTTCTTAATGAACTTCTGTGACCATTCTAGTTTGGGAATCCACTTGTATCTGATATATGTGCTGTTTTGTCGTAACCTCAAAAGAATGCATACCAATTGACAGGTCCCGCCACCTGCACTGTGATTGGTCGGTTGTATTAATACAACGCCGCGGTAGTACCATAATTTAACGTGTGCATAGTTTGGCCGTACACCAACTATTAATTTTGCCTAACACCGCTATGTAAATGGTCGTATTTAATTGCATTGTGCGAACATTCTTAATTCTTACCTTACCCCCGCGGTACCTTATGTGAACGCTATGTTACGTTTTATTTTACTTTTGGTGCATAGTGTATGTGCGAACTTTTATTTCTAATATCGAATAATTTAACATTTCATTTTGGGAAGCTTTGCATTATAATCTTCTCTTAGCCTACGTGACAAGCTCTTAAATTCAGCTATACTGCATACCTTCGCTTACTTTAATTTGTTAAATCTTTTGTCTATTGTTTTCCTTTAAAAAAACATCGACTTAACCTATCTTTCGCAGCTCTCGTTAGGACATTGGACACTTCAGTTTATTACGAAACTAATGTAGGCTCCTATTGTTGGAGGTTTTATTTATTATGGTTAGTTCTTCTTTATTTGATCATCTAGGGTCCTTCAATCTTACTTATGTAATATGCCATTTTAATAATTCAGTTCACGTCTTCCAACTTCTTAATTTTGGAACAGCTTATACCGTCTGTGGTAACGTATTTTCCGGGTGAGATGAATGACACCTGGCATCGAATTTCCGTCTTCTCGGTGTGCAATTTGATCACTTGTGGTTGGAAGCCCTTGCCACAATACTTAACTCGTACTGGACGCACGTTTCGATAGCCAAGCTATCACCATCAGTAGTAAAACTGAATGGAAACCTACTTATAGCCGTTGGCGTTGGTTGGTTTTGGATTTTGTTTGAATATTTCGGAGAGAACGGTTCCGGATTACTGTTATATAGGATTTGATACGGCGTCCCTAGCTTTTTGCTTTGCTACGTGTGGTGTCATTTTGCTTTGCCACGTGTGGTGTCATTTTGCTTTGCCACGTGTGGTGTCAAGATCTTAATTCATCACCATCGCGTTAATCGTTTTTCCTGTTTTAACGGTAAGCTTTCAATTTGTTTATATTTCACATTGTAATTTTGAGGTTTCGTGTGTTTCTTTTAGGGGACTGTTGGTTAATTTTCTTTGAATATACCTGATTTTACGCCTTAGCGTGTCTACTGGATCATACCTCTTCCGGATATCGCTGTTCTTTCTTTTTGGCTCAACATTTTTGAATCACAACCTTTTTTTTTGAAATTAGCCTATGGACCTACCGAATTTGAAATTACCTTGCTGGAATCATAAATTTCCTTGAACTGAAGAGACTTTTTGGAGCAGACAGCACTTTTCGGGGACCAGCTAAGTGACAATAGCTAGGATTTACCTTTTTTTTTAAATCAGTGTTAGCCTTGTTTGACTATTATTTAGTAGATTTATTTTAAATTCAAGTTGGCGTAGGATATTTTCACCCTTTCATAATTCAGTAGAATTTTTAGTTCATATGTACGGATATTATTGTCATATTTCATAACTTATTAGGTCATTTAAATCAAGTTTGTGTAGGTTATTTTCACGTGTCACAATTTAGCATATCATTTAATTAAAGATTGCATAAAGTAGTATCATATCACATAACATAGTAGATCTTAATTCAAATTTGTTGATTAGTTATTTCAATACAAGGATATTTATAACCTTTTTTTTGTAATTTAATCGATTATTAAATGGCCAGAAATTTTAACCATTTCGCTTATCCATATTTATTTCTTTCCCCTTGGTCTGTTTTTAAGGATACCTTTGTAAATTCCACGTTTTGGCCAACACGACCAGTAATTAATCTTTGTTGTTATTTGATTACTGTCATTCGTAAGATTTAAAGATTTTAAACCTGCGCATTGTATTTGCATTTATTTCTACTTGTATCACGTACCGCTTTTCGGAGTGATTAAATAAATACTGTCAAACGTTAAATTTATTGGTATTTTTTTTGTAATTCTTCCACTTTTTTCCTGGTTTTAAAATTCTTTCGCGTTTTTCTTTAAATAAAAAAAAACCGCAGTGGCGCCTTTATTATTGAGTATTTCGTACTAGAATTTTTTGGAGATAAAGTACCCTCTTCTCCCCACCCTAATCTCCGCTGGACTGCTGGGACGCCCACGAAGATCTCATAAGGTAGGTGGTAAGGAATTCGGATTACGGAATAGTTTGCTCGGTTGATATTTAGACATTCGAAATGTTGTTACCTCCCTTTATGTTTTTACGGCGTCAAAAATTTTAACAGCTACTTAAGTGTTCATATAAAAATAATTTACCCGAATTTGTGTTTACAATTTCCAAACCCCTAGGTTTGATAGACACTAATAATTAAGAAAACTTGAAGTTCATTTGATGTTACAATAGAGGAAGGTATGACGTAAATAACCGAGTGACTAGTACTTTCGCTAGTATACACATTATGCCTATCACAGTTGTCACTTATTTACGTGGGTAGTGATTTGTTCATGAATAATTCAAGCAAGCTAAAAGGAAATTACTGCTACTAAAATAATTGATGAAAATTTGCTAACCTGACTCACAAAAAGGTTACGCTGGCCCTTTATCTAAATTTTGAATGAGTATGAACGTGTTTCTTAATGCTTAGTTTACGTAAAATAATTAGTTCGTAACCTACATATTCATAGGTACCTGTATGCATAGTGTCAACGTATTTTATTTTATGTACGCTATGGAATGATAGTTTTTATTGATAAAAGTCACCAAAATATATGGGTATATTATAGACACCTTACTATGGAATCATTTGATGTATTTCCGTGGCTAGATGGCAATATCTGAAGAATGTCATATTTAGGTAGTGAATTAATCTTTTTATTACAAGAGAGAGCGCTACTTTTACTTCAAGTTACCAATTTATTCTACAGAAAATTTGAATTCAACCCAGGTTAAAGCATATGCAGCTCGGAGTTCTGAACTATAATGGAAAGTAAGAAACTAGGACAAGAATGTGCTCAGACAAAAATTATTAATAGAAACATTTAACTTTGTTGCGAAGTTATTGCCTCTATAAGATATCTTTCTCTCATATCTACCTACATATACGTAGAGCTATTTCGTGGATTATTGTCGCATTATTTTAATCCAATCCAATCTTAGCCTAGTCTTAAAGACTACCGTCTAAATATTCATACATAGTTACAGTGCTTCTAAAGCTTGTAACTTGTCCAACAGATGGCGTCCAGTGTTTAATAGCATCTATTTTACATATTTGTGACAGTTATTTGTGATTGCTTAGTAAGATATATCTGCAAACACAAGAAAACGTAGTGTGCCCTATTCAAGTCTCAAAATATGAGCGCACGTAAATAATAGATCACATTTCATGTTTAACATCTTTAAATTACTTTATACATTGTTATCCAAATAAGCAAATTGAGTAAAGAAAATGTAAGCACACTTTCGATAGCCTCTAGATTGTGAAAATGGTTTCGACGAGTCTCTAAGGTAATCGTGTAATTTTTTATACGCTAGTCTTTCGTCTAGTTATGTTTCTGCTCTCTGTAATACAAATCACTTTTTTGGTGTTTAGATGACGAGTGAGAACGGAAGAATTACTAACTATAGTAGAATAATGAGATTATGATGAAGTAACCTATGGTGAGAGAATTGATTTTACATTATTTCCACTAAATCATGACGAGGATAGTGATCAAGACAATGCGCCGGATGAAGTAGTCACGAAGAATAATATCCATGACCTAGGCAAAGGTATGTTAGGATAAACCTCGCAAGTATAGTTGGTAAAAAAGGACAGTGAGAAATACGATTTTGTTGTCTCAGCCGTACCAGAATTTGAAATCTCAGACAGTAGCCGGGGGAGGTAATAACGTTGACGCGGAGACATATGCCGAAGACAATATTTCATTGTCACGAATACGTTTAGATACTTTGAGTAAATAAGAAACATTTAAAAAACGCACAAAAAGAAACAAAAGAAATTGTGGAGAAGTTTGCGTTCAATCCGAAAGTGTTCATGTTGCTTACTTCAAACGAAAAAATAATGATCAACCTCATAATTTGGCACCAAAATAATTCGGCAAATTGTAAACCAGGGAGCTACACCATTAGAGTTTTTCTAATTATTTTGGGGTAACAACCTGCTTCGTTATATCTGTAACGAAAGTGAAAAATACGCAAAGTACAGTTTTATTGGTTTCTGGTTAATCGGGTACTCTAAATCTGTGGCACTGGAACGCTGAAACAGCAGTAAAACTGAATTCAGTTTTACTGCTGATGATGATAGCTTGGCTATCGAAACGTGCGTCCAGTACGAGTTAAGTATTGTGGTAAGGGTTTTAGTGAACTGTTTCAGTGGTTTCCTGCCAGATAGAAAGCTGTATTTGCAAACAAAAGGGGATGTGGATAATGCAGCCATCTCTGGGGCTATTTCGAGAGATAGATTTCATCAGTTTTAAAATATTTGCACCCAGGTGATAACAATATTGGAGAAGAAGATAAGTGTCGGAAGGTTAGACCTCTGATAGACAAAATTTGTTCTAAATTGCAGATGTATGCTAAACCATCACCACACAGTTGGCCTTTTGACGAAGCCATGGAACCATACTACGGATAGACATTATTTGAAACAGTTCATTAAGGGCAAACCGATCAGAATCGGACATAAATTTTCATGTCTCAATAAACCTAACGGTTACTGCACGCGTTTCAAGTTGTGCAAGGGCAAAGAAGAACGTACTGACGGTAGGGGGCTGGGTAGTTCTGTTACAAAAAAACATGACTGTAGACTTTATTCCGGAGAGAAGTCATGTGTTTTTAGATAATTATTTTAACTCTTTACCGTTGTTAGAAGATACGAAAAATGGGAAACTGTATGTCACAGGTACTATTCGGTCAGATTGAATCGAGAGAGCCCCTTTAAAAGACTTTAAAAGGTCCATGTCGCTCTTTCCACGTTCTCAGAGACCAAATCAGTGGCATAAGTATTTACAGGTGGCACGATAACAGTCAAGTTACAATACAAAATTAAATTGTCAGCGATATAGCTCGTCTGATGACTATTATCGCTGAATACAATAGTTCAATGGTGGTGTTGATTTATTTGGTCAGTTAGGGGAATCTATAGAATTAGATGTAAAAAAATTGCATTGTCCAATAGCACGATTTTGCCTATCTGGATCAATTGTTAATGCTTAACTCATACACAGACAGTAGAACCTGGAATTACTCAACTGGAATTTATTCAACGGATCACAATTTCACTACTGCCACTACTGCCCCTGTAGTGCCAAAACTTTATATGGTGGCCCCACATCGCAACAGTAATGTTACGTTAGAAATCCGTTTTGACAGAAAGGATCGTTGGTCGGCTAAAAACCCCACCCGAAGAAGATGCGCTAAGTGTGACAAAGCCGTCATGCATATTCATGGAAGTTCGGGCAAGCTGACAAATTATATTAACTGTTTAGGAAAAAAATGTAAAATTATATAATATACATTTCTGTGAGGAATTATTAAAACTAACCTTTTCTGGAAGCCCTTTACCAATTTCCAGGTAGTATTTGTCTATTATAAGACCGTTATCATAAAAAATCATAATTATGTTGGAAATCCCCAATAATTACAGTGACAATAAAGCTTTATAATAATTCCTAGGAAGGTTAGCTGATTCTCTTGTGTTACCTGGAAATATTCGTATACCCTTTATAAAGTATTATAACATTTGTAAACGCAGTAGTTCTAAAGAGATTGCTATTGTGAAGCTATCTGTGGTTGTGCAAATGAAAAATAAAATAATTTCGGTTTGACTGCTTAAAATGCCCCGTGGAAAGCCTCTAGCTGTTTCAAAACGATATGCTATTATTACCTTGCATCAGGAAGGGAACGCAGAAAGACGGATTGCGGATAAATTAAAAATAAAAAAATCTACAGTACATGATACTATAGTTCGATTTAAGACAACCGGTGACGTGCAAGATCGTAATCGGCCAGGACCGTAAAGAAAAACGACTCCTGCAGAAGATTTACGAATAGAAATAATTAATAAGCGCAATAGAAGACCAACAGCATCAGAAATTGCTGCAGAATTCAATAATGAGCGAGATTCCAAAGTTTCTGTGAGTACTGTGAAACGTCGGCTGAAAGAGGCTGGGTTGCATGGGCGAGTGGCTTGTCGAAAACCGTTACTCCGAAGAGGAAATAGGCTGAAACGGCTGAAATGGGCACAAGCTCATAGAGATTGGACAGTAGACGATTTTAAAAACGTTTTGTGGACTGACGAATCCAAATTTGAGGTTTTTGGAAATTGACGGAGAGTTTTCGTACGCAGATCAAGAGGGGAAAGAATGTTACGGGAGTGTATAGTTCCTACGGTGAAGCATGGAGGCGGATCTGTAATGGTTCGGGGTTGTTTTTCCTTAATCGGAACGGGGGACTTGCTCAAAATTGGGGGCATAATGAAAAACGAAGGATATCGGAGAATCCTGGAGGAAAATGCCATACCGTCAGGAGTCCGATTAATTGGTCGTGGATCTGAATTTATGCAGGAGAATGAGCCCAAACATAAATCTAAATTGTGCACAGATTACCTGCAGCAAGAAGAAAATGAAAGAACCCTAAAAATTATGGAATGGCCGCCATAGTCCCCCGATCTGAATCCGATAGGGTTGTTATGGGAAGAATTAGACCGAAGTGTCCAAAATCAAAGGAACATTTGTGGACCATTCTCCAGGAGGTATGGACAAGCTTGCCCAATGAAATATTAGCAAAATTAGTGAATCGGGTGCCAAGAATAGTGGCAGCAGCCCTAAAGGCAAAAGGTGGATTTTTCGATGAAAATCGGATTTAAATTATTTGTATTACATTAACTTTTCCTTTTTAATAAATTTGTGTTTGAAAATATGTAAAATCATGTAAGTAGGTATTAAATACATGGCCATTTAATATTTCTCTTATTTTCTTTGACTTCCATACATTTTTTTGCTTGTCCGAACTTCCATGAACGGTAGTGTATGTACAAAATGTAATATAGGATTACATATAACATGTTTCAAAGATTATCATACAAAACCATAGTAACATGTAATATTTATATGCCTAGTGTATGATTTTTTAAACGCCTTCAAAAAATTATGAAACCGTTTCTCTTAAAATTTTGAAGTATAAATGTCTAAAATAAGCCAATATTAACATTTTATAAAATAGTAGCAATAGTAACAATAACCACAAGATAATGCTAATATAGCACTAAGAGGCAAAAGACGATGTATGCAGGGAGGATCTCGCTCGTAGCCACGCTGATGAAGCCGGGTAGGCAGAAACATGTTTGTGTGCTAGCGATATTGTCTCTGCTACATTGTTTTTGCCAGGAATGATTCCACCAATACCATGAGCTATATCAGCATTATTTTTTGTTTATATTAATAGTTATGTAAGATGTATACAAATTTGTGTTGACCCTCTATGTGGCACAAATGTTTGTAAAATTTTGAAACGGAAACAAAAATTTTACCTAGGCCAGGAAGTCACTGGCGTTGCATATTTCGTCTAATGAATTTGCATTGTATTCAAAGATCATTGTATTTGCAAGTAGATAAAGGTAGAGTATTATTCTAAACACGTTATTGTTTAATACTAAAACGTAATCTTTTTAACATCACCTCAGTAAAATTTCTTTCTCAATAACATACTTGGCAATGATGTAAAATTTATTAAACTATTAGCAGTTACAAAACAGTTATTGAAATGAATTATCAAATAACATTCGCAGTGTTGCTAATTCTTGTGGCGGCTCGTAAGAGCTGACGAAGATAAATCGTTAATGTAAAAGGGACACATTAACGCCTTCGTCTCAAAGTTTTTCAGAGAACCATGCTGCGCACACTTATAAATGAATTGGTAAATATGCTTCATTCTAGGGATACATAGATACACATAGATACAAACTTCAAAATCATTTCCAGTATTTTCTTTTGGCTTCATTTATTAAAAAAGATTCTATCCGAAAGCTCTGTAACTACTAGTTTTTGAAATATAGGCGGTTACCGTTCTTATTTAGCTACCCGTAATATCAATCAATGACTAGTAAATCTTTTAAATGTTCTTAAATGTCTTTAATGTTTATCTGTCTACATTTGTTATGCAAATTGGGAACATGTGAAATTAGCTATATCTATATATGTACGGCGAGAGAACGAGGAGGGGATTGAGTGGAATCCGATCGATTCGATGCGGGTCGCGTTAGTACGCTTCCTACAACGTTGGGATGCAGATATACTGTATGCAAGAACGCACGTAATTATTTTGTAGTCATGGTCGCCTGGAAATGAGAGTTTCGCATATTTGTTTTGTTGTTGCTACAAAGCTTAGTAGAAACTGAATAATCTGAACTTTCTCTGCAGTTGTATAAATGGACATCTTGTATTCGTTAATCACGTAATTCTTACTAACATCGTCCACACATAATGCAGTCTACCTCGTAACAAACCACATCGGTAACAGGGAGCCGTCGACTGCCGCTAACCCCTCCGGTGGTGAATCACCCATTCGCGTTTACCGTCGTCGCATGTACGTTTTTCGTATAGCTAGACATTTTCCTTCCTTATGTGTATATACCGTGATTCAGCGTAGAGCACTGCACGGGCTAGAAAAAGCCCGGCCCGCCCGGGCCCGCGGGAGGGGTCGGGTGGGCCTCGTCTCTTTTCATTGCGGGCCGGGCCTAAAATTATACGAGCCTGACAGGCCGAGAATGCTGTATTAACTACATCGAATGGATATAACGTATGCAGTAAATGCTGTTTAGTTTGTACGCTATCGTTTTGTATTAGCATTTTTAATGTTGCGTTACTTTCTCTTTTGGTTTCATACAATATAGTATGCAAGAACAAACAAAATAAACGTTTAATTCTACTCATTATAATGTAGTAATTAAAAAATGATTAGAAATAGACGGTGCAGATATAACTACTTAAACAGGCTAAAATAATTTAGACGGGCCAAACGGGCCAAAATTTCCTAACGGGAAGGGCTGGGCGGGCCTTGTGCCGAGGTAATGAACGCAACTGGCGGGCCGGGCGGGTCTATTGCATACTGTAATGGGCCACGAGCAGGCCGGGCCGTGAAAAATAGGCCCGTGCAGTGCTCTAATTCAGCGTACTTGTTCCAGTGCAATATCTTTGTTGTTAGAAAAAAATATTGATTTCCGGTTGAACCGGAAGTAGCATCAACTTTCGTATTTGAAATAGAACGCCATACTTTTTTATTGCCTATCCGATAGAAATTTTTTTCTCTTTTCAATAATATCATACATGTACATATTCCTGTCGATGGTATCCTCAAAATTAATTCATATGTTTAAGAGGTTTTAAAAAATCTGTATGTTAGTAGACTTTGGTTTTCATGTAGCAATCGCTGTATGTATCGAAGAAAACCTATTTCTTATACAGTAGGCTATGGGAAACAAATTTCTTTTTGACAGAGAGGAAAATGATGTGCTTTCAAGAGTGTCGTCATAATCGCCGGGCTGCCCGTAGATTATCAAGAATATTTTCCCGAAGGACGCATACACAGCGAAATGTATTTCACTAGGCTGGCGAGAAATTTAAGAGAGCAAGGTTCATTTAGAAGAAAAACTGTCTTCGCACAAAAAACAGCTACAGATGACAATAATGTAGCAGTTGTTTTAGCTCGTTTTAATATCACCAAGCATTGGAGCCTGGCGATTACAACCGCAATGTTACCAGATAGCATTTTACAAAAGGTAATCGAAAAAAAAACGGTTTTATAACGATTTTAAACTTCTTCAAATAAAGTTTTCTTTTGATATAATTTGTATGGTGGTACGCCATTTTATCGATGTTAAAACAAGCTAAAGCAACCGCTGCATTATTGTCATCTGTAGCTGCTTTTTGCTAGAAGACAGTTTTTATTCTAAATGAACCTTGCTCTCTTAAATTTCTCGCCAGCCTAGTGAAATATATTTGGCTGGATACTCATCTTGGGAAAACGTTCTTGATACAATCTAAGGACAGCACGGCAATTACGACGACACTCTTCAAATATTGAAAGCATCATATTTCTCTCTATTTGTAAAATCCATAGTAATAAGAAACAGAAATTACAAATAATTACGGCTGAAACCGTCAAAAAGACATTTTTAAAATTTTCCATAGCCTGTATAAGAAATCGGTTTCCTTCGAATCACAGCGGTTGCTACATGGAAACTAAAGTCTACTAAGATAAACATTTTTTAAAACCTCTTAAACTTTGAATTAATTTTGAGGGTACTATCGAAATCGTACATACATTATATCATTGAAAAGATTAAAAAAATCTTTATCGGATAGACAATAAAAAAGTATGGCATCCCATTTAAAATACGAAAGTTGATGCGACTTCCAATCAAACCGGAAATTATACCCCGTTGATATCAGAAAAATTTCAAATTTTAACTACATAATATACGAAAAAAAATGAAATCAATATCTCTTTTAACAACAACAACGACTGGAACAGGTACTTTGAATCACCCGGTATATACAGTAAGTTCCTAAAGCATCAAATACGAAAGATGCAGGATGTAATAACAATAAATAATATAGTGGCCCAATGGCAAGAGAGCCTGCTCCTGACTGTGGCAGAGTTAGGAGCTATGCGTTCGAGTAGCATCAAAGCCAGTGGTAGCTTTTTCTGATGGATCCGGTACAATATCGAGTCACCACTCACACGTTGAAGAATGACTAACTGCCCTTCACTATTTGCGGCGAGGGGGTGATAGTAACGCAATGAGACACTTTACACACGCCATTCATACAGTAGAGGCTACTGTGCTTGTGGCAAACAGTGTAGAAATTTAAAAATAAGGAATACTAAAATAAAGCATCGTAAAGCAAAGAAATGAGTTATTTTACAAATTACGTCGTAGACATGACAAAGTTCTTTATGGTTTCAAAGGGCGCACAACAACTTTCACTACCCATAAATATATATGTACGTATATGCTATGTAAAAACTTATCTATATCCTATTTCTATACTTGTTTCAATTTAATTTGTGTCATATTTAATCATTTAGGTTTTTCAATAACGGCAACATGTTACAGATCCTTGGACTGGTCGCAATTGCTCTTTGTTTCGACCCAACATGGATTTTATTGCAATCAGTTTATACAATCTCACACATTGCTAACCTTTTTCATGCGCTATTCCTCCTAAATGTTGCGTCACGCCTCGAATTGCGAAAGAAATACTTATATTCTTTTTATGAAAGGCAACATTATAAATTTCTCCAGTTTGTTATTTTGTGAAAGTATAATTTTACCATATTCTCGCCATATTACGCACATTGAATTGCAACACATATGGAAATATTAGTGACAGTTTTCATAGTATCGAAAAATTTATGAATCCGTCTTGAATAGTAACCATACAAGTTTTAAGTACACTTGAATTATTTTCTAAAAATCAACATGGCCTTCTCCCAAATCATTTCACTGATGCTTAATGCACTGCTTAGCTGCTTAACGCAAAGGTGGCGTTGCGCCTGTGCAGATACCGTAGCACTCGGGCGCAACGCCATCTGCCCATGCAGCTGCTTGATAGGTGGTCGGCACCTGCACACCGGTTTCTATGGCTACTTTTTATACGGCATGACTATATCTCTTGGTACTAGATGGCGCTAAGAAATATATTTTAGTGGTTTTTGTGGAGTTTGGCAGCATAAACTCGAGAGGTGAATAAGGTGAGAAGGGATTGCACTCGGAGCGATACCGGATAAGCAAAAACATGTCTGTTGGCTATCACTTTTCTCTTTTCACATTGTTTTCGCCGGGAGTGATTACACTAGTACCATGAGTTATATTGACATTATTTTGGTTATTGTTACCAGGCACTTTTTTTCATGTGTATTTTATCTGTGTTTTTTTGTGTATAATCTAAGTATATTTGCTTTCCTATTAATACGGAAGTATATTTTAAAGTTTAATTTTAACACAGAGTTTGATTACATGAACGTAACGAAAAGTAAACAAGGTTTTGGAGTGTATGTATTTCTTTATTTTGTTAATAATGTTATTCATTTTATGATTTTTCGCACAAAAGTAAGGCATCAAAATGTTTTATTACGGAAACTTCTCTTATTGTTGGAGCTCATAGTTTTGAAGAACTGGATATCACCCGAAACCTCTGTCAATTAATTACGTTGAAATCGTTTGCTTTATATGAGACCCAAGCTGATACTATTGAGACTAAAAAAATAGTTAATATATTTTAGAATTTTATTTTAAATGCATTTGATCATCATCCCTTTCCACTTTGTAAAGGCCGTCAACTAATTTTCTTTTGGAATGCTTGCAAAATACTAATGGATGACCGTATCAATTTCTATTCGATTTTACACTTGTCACAATAAATTTTGGAAGAAAATGGTGCGCATTATTATTCAAGAGAATTACAGTTTTGTGCAAAATTCTAACAACAATTCTAATTGCTTTTTGAAAATCAGAAACCTGATGTGGCACAAAGCTAATGACCTTTTAGACGCAGGTGATCGTGTATAATTGTCTTAACAGCTGAGGATCCAATATTGAGTTGATGCTCCACCACAACGTACGTGGCTCTGTTGGCCTCTTGAATTTTTTTTTTAACAGCAGCAATATTTTCTTCGGTGACGGCAGTACGAGGACGTTCTGCTCCTCCCTGAAGCCGACCAGAACTTATTTCGCATTCAAAGTCTTTACACCATTGACAAATTAAAGCCGAAGAAGGCGCTTTTTTATTAAACGTTAAGTCTAAACTTTCCTTGCACTCATAAGCGCTTAAACCTTTTTTGAAGTCATAATAAATCATGATTCGAAAATTTTCTCCACTTAATTCTATTTTTTCGTTTATGTTAAACTTAAAAAATTGAAAACTGTGGTTCCAACTAACGTAAATACAACATCTAATCCTAAACTGACGGATAGGGAGTTACCTTAAACAAAAGTGTATGTTTTGTTTTTCATGGCCTACTGGAGTTTTCTGTTCTCAATAGTATCGGCTTGGCCCTCGTATTTGTTGATAATTGGCAAGCTACTTGATTGAGCAGTGGAATTCTATTCTAAATGAAAACGCACATATACAAAATATGTTATTCAGGGGTAGAAGTAGAGTAAATCTTGCGCATTTATTAATCGGTATCAATAATTATGCATTTAATCAGTTCCACTATAAAAACAAAATACAAAGATCCTAACATTATAGCAAGGCCTCTGCTATTTGCTGCTTGTCGAGTAACTCTTTGACATTGAACCTGCAATTTTATTCACTTTTATCCAAGGAAACTCCATATTCTGATCATTGCTCACAATTAAAACCCTTCTGTGATTTGGAAATCGAATCTGCATTGTTCAGCTCGAAATTTTAATCAATCGGGAACTTAGTAGCCGGTGGGTTAATTACTCAAAAATTCAGGTGTGCATACAGTTTGCCAAATTTACTTCTCCATATAGTTAAAAATATTCCGCATTACAAAAAATCTCGTTCAAAATAACTACGTTTAATGGCAGTTAAACCAGATAAACATTAAATTTTTTTTAGAAGCTAACAGTCCAAATATTTAACTTTTTTGTATACTCTGAGTTGATCACCATTCTTCTAAATATCACGTATACCTTTGTTATACGTAGTAACCTTTTTCTTTTTAACTGATTTATTTTTAAACATATTATGGGCTGCAAACACACATCTATTGATCAAACTTACGGAAAGCTTTCGATACAATATAAATGTAATTGAATGATTAAGAGTCGTATTTTATTTTTAACTTGGGTCATCGATAAAACGGTTTCTGGGCAAACCTTGAATTTATTGCTCCATAGGCGAGTTTATCATGTAAGCATACAATAATATTTGGGAATCTCTCTATAGATAAACCGAGTAAAATATTGGAATTTTGATATGGCGCAGTCGTATATTTCTTATCCGTACAAAACTACACTCGCATACTGCTTCGGAACAAGAAATTAAGTACAACGTTTTTAAAGCTCTTGTACTAAATATTATCTAAGCATATGCGTATACCGGCTGGACTATTTAAGTCGATAGTTAGAAATACCTCACAAATCAAGAGACTTTGAAAAAAAATGCTTTAAATAAGAAATTATTAATTTTAAGAGGTAAAATAAATTTTATTATGTGGTTGCTATTTGGAGGGAATTTTCAGGGTGATTTAAATGCCAGTTTATTTCTTTAGGGGGGAAATTTGGCATACAGATCTTTTACAAAGGTTTTTTAAAAATAACATTCCAGTGTAGCGAGTAGTTTCGCAGATATTCTTCCATGTATAAAATTATCTGCTCACCATTGCTGATTTCGATAGTATCAGAACCACGATTAGCTTAAACTGGAAATTAAAATATTAAAGTAAAATCTATTAATTCTCCTCATGTATTTCCGTTACAGGGTACAATGTACACAATATGCAAGGAAAATTTAAAATTACTATTTAAATAAAAAGGAAGAACAAGATCTAAAGATAGTAGAGAGACAAATAATGATGACAATACTAGTTCCGAATATCACAGGAGAAGGAGAAAGAAGGACAAAAGAAATGAAAAAATAGAAGCAGAACTGGGAGGAGAAACTACAATAAGGTATCAAAACGAACTAAAAGAAATCATCAATATTGCTAACTTTAACGGATTCTCTGAAGATGTCGTCTATAATAATAATAGATTAAGAATTAGAAGTATAAACACACTGGAACGCATTGACGGCCGTAATAATAAAAATAAATATAGAAAGAAATATGTTAAATTATCCTTTCATCCAAGTTACACGAAAGGTCTTCAAAAAATCTTTTCTAAAGTTGACCCCAAGATTGTTTTTTCTTCAAGCAATAACCTTAAAGACGTTTCAGGAAGTTCCAAAGACCCAGTAGATAACATGGATAAATCAGGAATTTACAAAATTTCAGGTAAAGATTGTGATCAAGTGTATATCGGGTAGACGAAAAGATCAATCGAAATTAGGTACAAAGAACATTTGGCTCATCTCAAATTCAGAAGGTTTGATAAATCTAGCGTTGCCCTACATATGATTGAAAATAACCATAGTGTTGATAATATAAAGTTAATTAAAAACGTCAAGAGCATTGTTCAACTAAATTGTTATGAAGGCATGGAAATTTACAAAAACAAAAATCACTTAATGAATTCAGATTTAGGACCACTAAATTACTTAAAGTAGAATGGTATATATTGTTATGTTCAACGTTGTATCTACGACAAGAACAACGTCTCTCAGTTGTCACTTCGGTACTGACTAAATGTCAGGTTGGCCACTCGTTGGTAACTTAATATCCCTCTTGCGGGGAAAATTGGAAATTTTTTCGTTACCATCCTCCCTCAGCCAACAGTCTTTCGAGCGAGGACATTATATATAAAATATAAGTCCAGATAATGACGAGTGTGGGGTAGCATGGACAAATCTACTCGTTTGTTAATTTTTCTATTCACTTATTTCGTCCAAATTAATGTAGAAATTGTCTGGAATAAGCAGCAGCATAAATTGAAAAGTACAACAAATAATATTTCATCAATTAAATCTTTATCTGAAAGGTTTCTGTAAATTAGCAGTGGATTTTCTCGTTTAAAGCTTGTTGGTGACTGTTCGGACCACAGAATCATCAACATACAACCTCCTGGTTAAGTCACGGCATTCGTTCTTTTATGCTGTTTGCAGAAATAATATCATTTGATCGAAAGTCATTGAAAAGTTTCTATTTGGGTTAAATTATCAAAATTGGCTGTGAAATAAAACAATCGTCGGTCTTTCGCGATTTAAAATAAAAGAAAGATGAATGACGCCATAATTTTTCATCAATCTTTATTCGGCCTTGGTTGAATCAAAGTGTATCTTAAATCCAATCCCAAGATAAGTGTTCGTTTGTGTATTCAAAGCCTTTATTAGAAGAGAAAAGGGTTAGATATCCAGAGCAGGCAGTTTCCTGTGGTGGGTATATAAACAGAGGGTTTATATACACTGGCGTCGTTCAAAAGTTAAAGGTTAGTTACTTTTCAAATCTTAAAATTCGTTAATTTCATTTTACTAAGTTGGAAATTCATTCTAAAATTGCCCTAAGGGTATCCAGGGATACCCCCGAACCTACAAGAATCGTTTATTCAAATTAAATTAGAAACAAAATTTGAGAAAAACCCCCGAGAAAGATATTTCAATATATATAATTAAGAGATAATTAAGGATTACTATACTTATTTTAAATGTACATATTACGTAATTTATTCGCTATATAAGGTTAGATTTTCACCTAGTTTGTTAATTTAGTTTTACTGCTGATGATGATAGCTTGGCTATCGAAACGTGCGTCCAGTACGAATTAAGTGTTGTAGTAAGGGTTTTAGTGAACTGTTTCATAGAAATCTAGTTTTCAAATGTAGAAATTCTTCACCATTTTTATCCATTGCTTTTCTAACAATATCTAATTTGATATGAGGTAGTGGTAATCTCTTTTAGAACCAATATATTAGCAATGACATCACATTTCGATTATGCGGCGAATACTTTATTTTTTCAAGTACTAATTTAATTACATCTTACGATTCCTCCAATTTTACCGAGTAAACTGGTGGAATGGGAATAGTAACAGTCAATTTCCTTGATGAATTAGGGCGACGAGTAAGTTATATTCACATAGATGAATCTATGAGCATTTTTCATACATCGGTATAATATTCAATGCAAATAAATTTGTTGGAATCTATAGCGAGCAGCTGCAATCTCAACTTCTTTTTCTACTAAAATGAAATCCTTAAGTCGGATGATCAGTATTTCAGGCTATCGAAACATGCGTCCAGTACGAGTTAAGTATTGTGGTAAGGATTTTAGTGAACTGTTTCAGTATACAGGGTAAGTCATCTCCGCGGACTCGGAAGATTGTGCCTTTGTGAATGGAGATCTTTCAATACAGCTTCCTTCTTGTTATGGAGCCTTTATTTTATTCAATAAAGGATATAGTCGCTCTAATAAAAATTGTGGTGTTCACATATTTTACTATATTTATTATTATATGCTACCACTGTTATATGCTGCTTTATATATTGTTATATTTCAACGTACCTGCTTACAATACACGATCCTTGAACACTTTTGTAGTTCCAAAGTGTCAAACCAACGTTATGTGTAAGGCGCCGCTAACATACATGTTAATAAACGCTAACCGAATACTGCATTAGTTTAATATTTCAGTTTATTTTTGCCTCTATGCTCCATATTTAGTTATAGTATACAGTTTTTTTTTTAATTTCTGGGATATATTTATATTTGTTTTTTTTTTTAATTGGCTGTTTTATTGTTCTTTTTTAGTTTTATAAATGTACTGCATACTGTTTTTGTATTTAGTTTGCATGTCCTGTTACACGAACTCTGTTCTGTTGGACAATAAACTATTATTATTATTATTATATGGACTATATATCTTTGTCTATGTAGAATCCTAAAAAAAGTTTCAAAGCTATTAAAGTATTTTTGAGAAAGTCGACATTTACAGAAATTATTTCTCCGGAAGTGTAAATTAGACATATGCAATTTGTAGTACCTACATTAGGCAAAATAGACCTAAGACACACGAGCTTATAGGGTTCTGTATTGCTAACGATGCGTGCAACATTACGCTGAGTTGGTATGACACATTTTTGTTAAAAGATCGTTTTCTTTAATGAAACACCTGTATATTATTTTAGTTTTGAATTTTTGACAGAATTCTAAACAAAAAATTACAAAGATTTTAGTGGTATAAAATTATAATTTTTACTGAATTACTGCCAATATTTATTTTATCAGTGGGTCATGACAGAAATAAGTAAATTATTGAATGCAATGACGTTTAATGATGATTATAATAATAAAATTAATAAGCAATTAAATGCCCTATGGCAAATAATCTGCAATGTAGATAATTTTATTTCATAATACTTTGCGCACTAACAAATAAAAAAATCTCGATAAATACAAAGAGAAATAAGAAAGAAAATGCCAAGCAGAAAAAAGTTGTTTCAAGATGTCGAAATTCGCCATCATTCACTACTAAACAACGAATTCAAAGAAGATAATACGAAGTTTTGTTGTCCATATAATTATATTTAAATGTCATCAGTTTAAATAATTGTTCCAATGTTTCGGTCAAGGCACACTGATAAAATGGCAGTAGGTCAGGTAACAAAAATCGCTATAACGAAAAAATGGTTGATTTTGGACCGCTAACATGTTAGTTATCCTTCCCTAGAATTTTGTCAAAAATTCAGAACTAATATAATACACAAGATGCTCCATTTAAAGAAAACCACTTTTTAACGAAATATGTCGCATCAACTTAATGTAATATTATACACATTTCATTAGCAATTTAGATCACGAGTGTAGTAAATCCTTTTTTGTCTAATCTAGATGCCAAAAACCATATCTGTCTAATGTGGCCCTTCCAGAGCTGTAACAGTCTTTGTAATTGTCGAATTAAAAAAAATAATGATAACTCTGGTAGCCTTAGTCAGAATTTAACGAGGATTTAAAAAATGCAATAATATATGGCACATGCCCTTTAAAAAATACAACTACAAATACTAGGTTGCTAGCTTTTATGACGAGGTATCAGAGACAGAACTTTTCCTTGAGATACCAAGATTGAGAAAGCATTCAAAAGCAACCATTCTCTTTCAAATTATTGGCTAGCTTTAGATTTTTAAATTTATTGTGGAATAGGATTTTATGGAATCCCTTCTAAATCTGACGGTCGCACTAAAACTATTCGTGATTATTTGCGTATCAGTTGCTTTGTGCAAGCGGAATTTTAGTAAATTTAAATTGATTAAAAAATATTTGATGTCTACAATGAGCAACATAAGACTAAACAGTCTTGCCATATTGAATTGAATAAATAAAACATTTAAATTCTGAAGATCTGATTTCTGCGTTCGCAGCTATTAGCCATTGCCTTTTCTTCAATTTTCAATTAAATAAATTTAATAGGCAGCATTATCTGGAAGAACTTTCTATAACAATATTTTGGTGGATGCGCCGGGTGCTAATTAATCATTGAAGTTTGAAATGAGGTTACTCGTTTATCTCTGTATACAGGTAACATGTTAGTTGTTGTGCAATAAGAAATCTTCGAATTTTCAATTTAATGCAATAATTTAAAGCTGCTTTTTGCGAAATAATAATTTGACTACATTTAAGTTACGTAACTAAATAAGCTTGATTTAAAGCTATAGAAGCTTGATTGAACAGAATTAAACGTGGAAGCTAAAATGTTATATCTTTAACAAAAATAAGTTCTGTATGTCAATTTTAGTGAAGTAGCCCACAGAGCTATGTGGCATATTATTAATAAAGAAAGTGGAAAGAAGGAATTGCTCCAAATCAAACTTGTAATTTAACATCCGCAAAATTTAATGAATATTATGCGAGGGTAGGCGATACTGTGTCAAAAACAATTGATGTATGTGACATAGGTGCAGATCAGTGTGTCGCAAATCCACAGTCCTAGGGGTTCATGTTTTTTTCACCCAGTGGATCAAACGGAAATCAAAATATTATAAATACTCTCAAGAATAAGGAAAGTAGGGATATTTATTGAATGAATACTGTACTTTTGAAGAATGTGGCCGTTGAAGTAGTTGAAAAATTAACTCTTTCAATAATTGCCTGTCTTGAGCAGGGAATCCAAATGAAATGAAAATTGCCAAAATCATCCCCATTCACAAAAAAGGAGAGGCAAATAGTGTAAGCAGCTATAGATCAATTTCGATACTGCCAATATTTTCTAAAGTTTTCGAAAAAGTTATAAAAATTAGATTGGTAAACTTTTTTGAAAAACAACTTTTCTCAACAGCGCCACGTGGGTATCGAAATGGGAGGTCTACTGTGATGGCAGCCATTGATTTTGTTGAGGGCATACTTGCAGCCCGAGATGAGGGAAGGTTTGTGAAACCGATATTAACAGACTTAAGTAAAGCGCTTGACACCGTATCGCACAAGATTCTGATGGGGAAGTTGTGTCACTACGGAGTGAGAGGTACTATCTATTGTTGTTACGCTCATATTTTTAAAACAGAAAGCAGTCGATTATGTGGAACAATAATCTATCAAGTTTCAAAGGTGTGTCTTGTGGGGTGCCACAAGGATCGATTCTCGGTCCGATATTATTTATTATATATATTAATGACTTACTTGTGCCACATCTGAAAGCGTGCCTCTATGCTGATGACGCGTCTTTTCTGGGAAACTGTACCGAACCTGGAAATACATACAAAATTATGAAATTATGGTGCGATGCAAATAAGCTAAAACTCAGCGAAAACAAAACGCAATCGCTTACCTTCTCAACCGAAAAGGCGAACTCATCTGCTAGGTTTCTCGGACTGCAGATAGACACGACACTGAAATGGGAAAATCACATCACGGTATTGAGTGGTAAACTAAGCTCTACCATTTATACCATCCGGAGAGTGAAATCTATCGCTACACACAAAGCGGCTAAATTAGCATATTATTATGCGAATTTCCAGTGTTGCTTCGAACGGCATCCGTGAGTGGAGTACATCACTTGATGCCGAAAGAGTGTTAATACTTGAAAAAAGAGCAATAAGGACATTGTATTGGTTGGGATATACTGAAAGTTTTCGCGCAGTATTTTTGAGTGAACTTATACTTACCGTAATAAAGGTATATAAATGGTCATGTGTAAAGTCCGTCCACGCAAACCAAATGTGTTTTAAAACCAACTCCCAATTCCACATGTTTGAAACAAGAACGCATTGATTACAAATTACCACGGGCTCAAGTTAACACAACAATCAATGGATTATTGGGGCCCGAAGTTATACAATAAGCTTACAAACCAAATAAAAGGAATGAATAACAAAGGTTTTGGTAGGACTGTGAACAAACTGCTTCTCGACAATCCCTTTTATAGTTTCAGTGAGTATTTAGCCCACTCCTTTTAAACAAACTTTAGTATACATATTTACCTTGTTTATTATTTTTTGTCTATTTGTTGTTCTGATATATGCTGCACTCTTTATTGTATTTTTTATATTTTCTCAATTTTATATGTAACTGTTTGTGAATTTCATTGTATGCTCTGAGTTATATATATATATCTTATGTATATATTATACTTACTTTGACGTGTCACATATATTTTGTTGAGTAATAAACATCACTATCACTATTATCTATTTGTATGCAAGTGGTCTTAAACACTAAACTTGGAGGGATTTAATTTTTAACGTACCTAATTTGGTTTCGCATTACGTACACGATGGCACGTCACCAATATTTGAAAAATACACCTTGGCTCTTGGTCGTACTTTTTATGTTTCCTTTGCACTAAATTAGTTACCAACCTTCCTCATATTACATTAGTGTGAAGTCGGAAGTAATTCCAGTATTTACGCTAATTTACTCTGAAACGTGCCTGAAAACGACAGCGTATACAATTTCGCTTACTCAAGATGAGAGCTCACTGCATATATGAAATTAGGTCAGCTCTAAAATTATCTGTTATTCACTACAGCTACCCGCCTACGTAGAAGTTCGGCATCAAAAAGATCTAAAATCCAAACCTTACATGTATCTTAGAAGTACAACCGTATATCTTTTGCGAATATACCAACTCAGATATTTCCCTTTCCACGATAAATTTAATTATACCAAGAGTCGTTGCACAGGAAACGAGATTTTTAGGTGCAGCTGGTGCAATAGCCACTTCAATAATTTTGCCTTTTTATTCTATAATGGATAGCACTCACACAAGCTTCTATTCTATTATAATTAATGCCTCCAGTTGGTTGAAATTGCTTAATCAATTTACGTCGACAAATCAGGAAGCGTCTGTATTCTCTCAGATTTTAGTATCCTACATGTTTCTGCTTAATTTAATTGAAATACTTGAGATGTATTAAATTGAAAACTTTCGTTGAAAATGAAAACGTTCGTTGCTGCGGATCAAAGTAATGCATTCATATATGCAACAGTTGTTAAATATTCAAACTAGGATAATCGTATTTCCGTTTCAAGCCTGCATTTCGCTTTAAAATATTTTATGAAATTTGTTTCATAGCACAAAGTTTAATATAAAGAAAAGCTGCTGTAGATAAAACGCAGAAATGAAATTTTATATGCTGCAGGAATCTAGAGCAGTCTGCATTTCTTTTCAAATATTAAAACTCTTCTGCTTAATTAACCCAGTAACTAACGAGAATGGAGAGCGCTAGAGCATACAAACACAATTTACTTAGCCCCTTCTTATAGAAAAGAGTAATTTAGTGCTATTGCAGGTGTAGTTTGTACCATTAAGGACGGGATTTTATGGCTTTGTTATAAGGAATCATTAAACGTTTGCACACATATTTTTTTTTAAATACACTTGAAATACAAAACAATAATTACAGGAACTGGTATATTCGGATATAAATAATACATTGTATACGATCTGATTTATTTGAAGAAAAACATTATTCCACCACGAAGTAAAGGAATAAAGAATTACATCGACGAAGGTCTTCAAATTATATAATTGGCTTCACATTTCTCTGAAATAAATTCTATTAGATTTACTCTTAAGGATGAAATACCCAGGAGCCTTGAATCCGAATTATAGTGTTCAATAATTCCATAGAAGGAGAGATAGAGGTTATAGAATTATGATTTTAAGTTGTCTCACAGCAAAAGATTGTGTGCAGCCCTTAGAGTATTAACAAAGTTGTGTGTTATGTGAAATTAAATTATTGCTGTAAATTCCAAAGTTAAATAAGACATTTACGTAAGGAATGTCAATGAAATTGACAATATGGTTTTTAAGTCAAACATGTGGCAAATGCGCCCTAACTAAAGGAACTCAAACCACGCTCCATTGAAGCAATATCTGAATAATTACTGTCAATCGTTGAAGTCCATAAATACTAATAATTACAGCCACAAAAGGTACCCTAACTAAACAAATGAAAACTATATCAGTGGCGGTCAAAATACAAAAATGATGCAGTCGAATACATTAGCGGATATTCTGGCAAAAGAATGATCTTGCAAAAAAAAAAATCTGCAGCTCATCTACATCGACCAATAAGGTCTATTGTAGGCCAGCCATGTGTTTCTAAAGTTCGCTGAGTGGATCTATCCTTCGGACGAATTCCAGAAGTTCAACCAGCGAGGTCTCCTTTAAACTCTTTGTTAGAAAAGCCTCACTAAACAGAGAACATTTGTTTCTACAGAGAGCAGGACACAACCCAACAGCCCAACTATCTCCTCCTCTTCCAAACATAAACGGCACTCCTCCCCTTGAAAGAATCTCTATCCCTGTAGGCGCTTTCTTAATTCAACACGGCTGGAAAGGATTGCTGCTAAAAGCCTTGACGGCTTTCTTGTCAAGCATTTGGAGAAATAGCGACTTCTATAAACATCGACTTAAAAGAAACAAACAGCTCTGAAATTCTTGGTTTTTGGGCAATAACATACTACTTTTTCCTTCAGAATTTAACGAAGATTCCAAAAATGCAATAATATGGAACATGTTCCATTTAGAGAACCATATAGAATATAATTTTAAGTCATGCCTCCAATAGGATCTTAGCAAGAAAAAGCCGATTTGAAAAATCTTCGTTCACAAAGGTACAATCTTTCAAGTTCGTGGAGATGCCTCACCCTCTATAGTGCGAAGTAATAATTTTTCAATTATGGATAAGTAAACAGAAAGGTAACATGGAAACAGCGCTTTAATGCGTATAAGTTATTTTAAAAGTTAATAGCTTTTTTGTGAACTACATATGCAGATGGGAAAGAAGAATTTTGAGAAGACTTATGGGAGGAAAGAAAACGGAGAATGGATACGGAAGAAGAACAATCGATGAAATCTATAAAATAACGAATAAAAAACTAGCTATCTAGAAACTATCTATACAGAGAGCCTACAATAGATACAATTACAAAATCAAGGAAACTTCAGTGGCTGGGTCATATGGAAAGGATTGAAAAGGGAAGAACCGCAAGAGGCATAGCTTGGAAGATACCGCAAAATAAGAAGAAGAGGGGAAGACCCAGGAAAAGATGGAGGGAAGCGGTCACTGCGGACTTAGAACAAAAAGAAGTGGAAAATTGGAAAGCAAAAGCAAGAAACAGAAAAGAATGGAAGAATATAACGAAGCCATAGGCCTAAAAGGCCTGGTGGAAAGCTATATATATACATATGCAAATAAAATTAAAGCCGCTAGGTATACGTAATACCAAAGGGTACTAGCCAGTTTTTAGGGATCTCATAATTCTTATCGGAAGAGCTGTATATTTTATCCTTTACAAGTACTAATTGCCAACTTTATATGCGTCTGGTGTATCCTGTATTCGCATGGTTTCATTCGAGTCGTTAAATGAGAGCAATTCAAATACCGTTTCCGTTCAAAGAACAAACGGTTTGATATCCTATTACTTAAGGTATTTCAGGTTAACGCGCAATATATTTACTGGTAATAAAAAAATTTTAGGCATTTTAAATTAATCTTCTACATATTTTTACCTCGTGAGCGATTTTTCACGTAATAATATGTCTTTTACAGCGCCGACGCAATATGCATGTGAAATATTTTTGGGTATATATTAGATACTTCTATGTTCATTCAAGAGAAACAACAGAATTGTTTCACTACTTTCTTTATTCGAACTGGAACGACAGGCAGACTTGGTAAGCCTTCTCTGGCGCCTGAAATCATACCACGGGTAAATATATTGTGAAATGCAAAGCCATGTACATCGAACATATAGAGTAGCATTATTTTTTTGTATTTACCCAAGGCGATGATGCAAGGCTCAAAATACATTTTAAGGGAAATCGTATTTTCTTATCTGATGTTATTACATGAAAGCACGTCTAAAATGTAAGACTTCCCTCACATTCATACAAGAAGATGAATGTATTTTTCAACATACATACTACTACAACGAAATTTTCTCGTGTTATAAAATATTAACGTCAAAAGAAGCCCATAGAACTATGTGTTGGAAACGTGAGGAACTCTAGAGTATATGTAAAAGTATCATCGATTTCTTTTTATGTTAAATAACAAAAAAAGGGGACGAGTGTATTCCATAACGATAACAATTTGAGTTGTTTTATTACTTCTTGATTTAATAATAGACTTACATCTACATTTTACTATACAGCGGGTACCTAAAGTGCCCCGCCCCCCGCCCCTGCGAACTTTTGAATGACAGAAGCTAACGCTTTTAGAAGAAATAGTTAGATTTCTATTTTTTGTGAACTAGCTTTTGCCGTTATCAACAATTCAATTGTATTTCCGATGCATTATTCGATATATTCCTGATATTAAAGATGTTGGCCGAGCAGTAATCAGAGCAGATATAATAACGTTAAGAAATATATGAACATTAATTAAATAAAAGAGAGTTGTGCCCGTATACGAGCGCTAATAACTTTAATACATTACGATACGATAAACATCTTACTCAAAGATACAAAAAGAAATATCGGTGAATCTTTTGAATGCTATTTCTTTTGCTTAGATAAATATCTTCCTCATGCAATGAGTGTTTGATTTCCGAATGGAAGGTTACAATTAGATGTTAAATTATTATTTTTTATTTATGCCGTATATTATCATTTTTCAGAGAAAGAATTTAGATTCCGTTGAAAGATACATCTACTGTGAAGCTATAGAAACGAATTAAGGTTTCGAAAGGAAACATTTTGAAAATCGAAAGACGCCAAAGAAAACCTAGAGATGTGCCGGTCTCTCTGACAATCCGTTACTGGTGTAAGTTGTCAGAAAACCGTAAGATCGTCTTTCACTACGTCATCCACATATTACCTATTGAAGACAGTGCTGCAAGATGGAGCATTAACCACGAAAGCAGTCTTGGAATCACCATGAAAAACACCAAATTAGCGGTAGTAAATGGAGTACTAAGTAAAATTGATAACAAATTTGATATAGGGAAATCGTATTTTATTTTTCTTTTGTCTTTTCTAATGTATATATAAAATTAATGTAAATTAATAATTTTGTTCGTTACATGAAAGCAAATGTTTCACAAACAATATATTCGAGTATATTTGTAATCTTATAAGAAATAAAAACGCAATTTAAAAAAAAACGGTTTGTTCTTTTTTTAAACATGCACAAATTACCGCTGTCATTGATTTTTTAAATTAATTATACCAAAGTTTGATAATTTTAGGTATAATAAACTAAATTAAGTAAATAGGGAACGCAAGACATTTAGATTGGTAGCAATTGATTAGTGTAAATATAAAGAGGCGCGAATATTTAACTTTCATATGAAATAGGAAGTTACGGCATCTTAACTAAAAAATATATTATTAATTAGATAAATATTTTATTTGGTCGTATAATTTTCGTCCTTCTAAATTTGTATTTTTTTAATGTTTTTACTTTTCGAATGGCACTTTAATTTATTATCGCAAAGCTGTTTTTCGTTTGCCAACAATCATACGAAATCTTATATGCTTACATAACCATTTACGAGTGGCATGAGAAAAAATATAGGTTTATTTGAACTGCCTGCGTACTGTATGAGAAAGATGAAATAACGTTAAACGATGCAGGTTAGTACGTTTTATCTATCATGTCGCTATTTTGGTTATATTTCATAATTGTCAATTCCTTATTTTCATGATATATTTGACTAAATTTAGGCGTTTAAACAGTTTTTTAAATGCAAAAGGCTGTTTGCGTTGTAAGCCTATGTTGCATGATCAAATTAGGAATCTATGGGTAACTTTGATAAGTACATTATGTAAATTCTTTATTTAGTGTGTTTGATTGGATGTTGCTTATTTAAAATGAAATCCAACTGTCAAATTATAATTAAATGCTCCGACTAAATTAAGACCAATTTATACTATGCTAATAAGTAGATGTTAAGTTGACATTGAAAATAGATGGGGCTGTTGTAGGCACTTTTTAATAAAATACGTTTGGATAAGATACATACTATGTTTAGCCAACCATAATGTATCCGGTTTAGAAAATCCCTATTGCATTAAACGTCAATAACTTTGACAGTAGAAGATGACATCTAACAAATGTTGAAATATTATTCTGTCACGTTAGACGTTTGTATGGCATACTTGAAAGACGGGGAGGACGAATTTACACGCAACAAGAATAATGTTAATAACCTTTGCTCATTTTAATGCAGTGCTCATCTGAATGCAATACTCATCTTAATGCAATTGACTTATGCGAAAACTCCACTGTATTATTATATATTTATTCGAAAATATCCTCTAAAAATCCGAACAGGCCATTTAACATACATAATGGCAGGTGTCATGATGAAAATAAACATAAGGTTTGTTCGTTCGTTAAATCGATAGGATATAGTGTAATAATGTAATTTTTGATTTTTCCCTATTTGAACCTATTATAATACGGTAACCTTTCAAACCAAATTGTTTGTTATCGAAATTACTTTGATTAGCAGATAAAACATTGATTTGGTTGCATTCATTACTACTGTTGACAATTATTACCCGATGAAAAGGATTCCTTCTGTTTCTATAAAACTGAACAAGCCTTAAAGATATCTTCACTAAACAAGTTCGGAAATTCACTAGAATAGAAACATTTTTATAGAAGTCATCAAATTACATTCCAACATGTTATTAGTATTAAATATTATTCGTTCTGATAATCCGAAATGAAGTTATAAAATGGAACACAATCAAATTTTATAAATTTATATTTAGATTTTATACATTTCACATTCAATACGATTAAATATTTGCCGGGATAGGGAACAGAGGCAGATACTTTGAAATGATTGTAAAATATAATCATCTTGAAATCGATGAATATGAAAAAAATTATAGATATTCAAAACAACACATTTTAAAAATCATCTGCCGACCTTAGTATAATTGGCGTTGAACGTCACCTAACTTCTGACAGTTTTGATGTTAAATGTGAAAGACGTTTGACATATGTTATTCTGACAAAGGTAGTTGATGTTTACAAGGTATTTAAACGGAGTGTTGCCAATAGAAGAAATAGATTCCTATCAATATTTCTAAACGTATCAAATTTGACATTCGAGTACTAAATGGCGCTATATTATTATATTATTTTGATATGTTGATGACGACATGCGTAATAGATACTATCTCTATCTGCAAACACTGTTTTACACAGCACATAAGTATGTATAGAATTATGTTCGATACTTAAGCAAGCCCTCATCCCCTAAGGGAGAGTATTAAATAGCATATTTAAATAAAAAATCTAATCGTTACAAAACCAGGTATATATTTATAATTGTATACAGTATAACCTTAAGTTAGCACTATATTAGTTAGTGTTAGAGACTTTAAATTTGGCGATACATACTGTGACGTAAGTCACAGTGAAAAGGAACACAGCGATACAAAATGTAAAAGAGTGATGTACACAGATGTGATGTCAACCGTAAAGCAAAATGGAGGTGTTTTGCAGCTATCGCGTGATTTTTCCCTTACTTTCTGTTTCATGAAGATGTGCAACAATTCTGTAAACATCACATTCCAGGTTTGCATAGTTGATTTCTTCATCAAGAAATCCAGCAGAAAATTCTTCTACACGAAATACTAGAGTATTTCCAGATACTCACTTCGTTCCGTTGGCCACTTTGAAAATAGGCCTCTAAAATAAATCTCTCTTGCTCAGTAGAAACCCGCATTTCAATTGCGTTTAAATTTGTGAAAAAACATTGCACAAAAATTTGCGATTCAAGTTCCTTACTTTTATCGAAGAAATAATACCGATTTCACCATCGCGATTCCATCTAATTGCCATAATTATATTGATGCAATATATCGATGTACTTTACTGATTTGCAATATGTAAAATGAACATACATTTTTGTATCGAGTTGAACTGTCAACTATACGTCAAAATATTATAAACCGTTACGTAAATTAGTTTCTAATGTCAAAAGTGACAATTCAAACGTGCACATACCAACCAAAAAAGATCAAATTATCATGGCCCGGTGGCGGAAAAGCTTACGTTTGAAATGACATATTTGCTTTTCGAACTTTGTGATGGAAGTAAAATGTTAATATCAGTTTTTCAAGCATTAAAAGTCTTCCTTTTAGTGCACTTTCTTATTATCATGAAATTGGAAAAAGGTGCGAGTTCTCTATATTGTAGAGCGCGTTTGAAAAGCGCGTCGTGACCGTAATGTGAATTAACCATGTAACCCGTTATTATTCTCAACTATAACAGTATACCTAATAGCCGAGTGGATTTGGCGTTCGGATACGGGCCAGAATCGCATAAGCGTTCGAGTTCGCGGCCGACCTACGGCATCGGTTTTTTTTTTCTTCCTTTTTCTTTCTATTTTTCCGGTATTATTTTCATTATTACGAAAAGGAAAAGGTTTAGGAATCGATTTAATGCGTTTAAGAGGACAAACAGCACCGAATTGGGTATTTTTAGACCTTTTTTCTAAAATCTATCTCAGAGAAAATAATAAGTCCTTTGGGTGGTTTACCCACAACCCTTACAGAAAATAGTTCATACAACCGAATGAAATGAAATATAACTGGGATGGGTAAACTGCAGTATCTCTATGCGTATAGAACTCGATAACTGTTCCTTACTACTTACTTGAGGTTTGGGTTTTCATCTAAATTTGCTGGGGTGGGTATACTGTAGCTCAGACCTAGAAAACTTGCTGGGGTGAGTGAACTGCAGGCGATATTCCTACGGGTATAGACTAAAAAAAATTGCTGGGATGGGTAAACTGCAGCTGGTATCCCTTCGAGCCATATCTAGACAGTTTGCTTGAGTGGAATGCGAGACCGTTGAATTCAAAAATGTCGTAAGAAATATAAAGATAGAGGTGGCATAGAATATTGAAAAAATTAACGATTGGTCTTTTAAAATCGATTAGAAGATCAATAACGTGAAGAATATTATAGTACAGTAGACTCTATTGATTTACAAATTTCTATATATTTATAAAATATGAATAGTTAATGATGGCTTTCTGAACAGATGGTACTTTATTTTAGGAATACACACGGTACATTATTTTCAGGATATAATTGCAGTTTAGTTGCTAATGATTACTTTTTACTCAACTTAACAGATTAAATTGATATCGAGCTAGGGTAAAGTTTACAACATAAACTGTATTTCTTTTATTGTATAAAAATCAAATTTTGTTATTTACGTTAGGTGATTATAATAAAAAAAAAAGATGGAGATATTTCTATTATTTGTAAATCCATTTGGATAGACAAGATATGAAAATAAGCAATCGCTAAATGCATCTAAACAAATTAGTCTCATTTTTATGCAATAAAAATATTTCTTCTAATTTATCGATGAGGAAAATATAACGCCAAAACCATAACTAATAGGATTTTCTCGATAAAGCCTATCGGTATACCACAAAAATATTCACGGTAGATTCAGGCCATCTAATTTTTGTACTTATCTACTTTTGTCTGACCCCGGTATATACGCGCAATTTCGTAAAATGTCAAACGCTGAAATGTCACTTTAGACGTTTGTATGCTATACTCTATTGAAAGGTACATGGAAGACGAACTTTTACACGCGACAAGAATAATGTTACTAAACTTTATTCGCGCATCTAAATGAAATTGTCGAGCTTCACTACATTAATACGTATTTAATCGAAAAACGTCCTTTAATTACGCTCAATTCGAACAGCTGATTAAACGTCATCCTGAAACGTCATCTTGACAAGTGTCATGTTGAAAATGAACATGTGATATACGAGGGTCGCTCAATAAGTAACGCAATCGATAGGAAGAATGTATTTTGATGTAATTTTTGTTTTTTCTCGCTTTGCAATGTTGGATAGCCTATGGCTAAGTTGGAATAATAATTATAGAAGACGTTATTTAAGTTTCTCCGCATTTTTAATTTAATATTGCTGGGATGGGAGTACTATTGCTGAAGTGGGGATGCAATTGCTGGAGTGGGGGTACCATTGCTGGAGTGGGGATGCAATTGCCGGATTGGGGGTACCATTGCCCGAGTTGGTTTCAACTGCCTTAAACAAACTCCCGAATTTTCAAAATTCGGGGGTCCAGCTAGTTTACATTAATAATGGATGTTTTTTTAAGCCCGATAGAACTTTAAATTATAAAAAATGATGCGGAAAATTAAAATCTAATCAAATATTTGCTATGATTCGAAAGATTTATTCATGGCATTAACATTTGAAAATGACGGGCATGTGGTCGCCGCGCCTATTCTTGATGAAGCGTATTTTGGGCGTCCAATTTTGGATCACTCTTTCAAGCACTGTTGGCCGTATGTCACGAATAACACGAACAATGTTGACTTCCAAGGCGTCAATTGTTGCTGGTTTATTGACATAAGCTAGTGATCTCATGTAGCCCCACAGGAGAAAATCGAGGGGTGTCAAATCGCAAGGCCTTGGAGACCAAATTCCTAGGAATTAACTTATCGTCAAATTTTGATTTCAATAAGTCGATGGTTGCCGTCGCCGTATGGTACGTAGCGCCATCCTGTTGAAGCCACATCTCGTCCTTCACATTTTCAAACAAAAAATCATTAATCATAGTGCGGCAATGATCTCCATTGATGGTAACGCGAGCTCCAACCTCATCTTTTAAGAAATAAGGGCTAATAATGCAACCAGCGTGTAAATCACGCCAAACTTGCATTTTTCTGGATATAATGGAGTACGTAGGGTCTCTTGTGGGTTGATCCCACTCCATAAACGGCAATTTTGTTGATTTAGAAATATGTTAAGCCAAAGAGGAGCCTCATCGCTGAACACAATTTTGCGATAAAAGAACGGGTTAGTTTCCAACTTCTCTTGAGCCCAATCAACGAAAGAACAACGCAGGTGATAGTCTTGTGGCTTTAATTCCTGTACCAGCTGGATGTTATACGGATGTAGACTAAGATCTTTACGCAAAATTTTCCACATAGTTGGAGGACAAAGCTTCAATGACTGTGACCGACAACGAATGGATAAATTGAGGTCTTCTTCCGCCCTTTCATTTACAGCGACGATATTCTCTTCAGTACGCACATTCCCTCGATGTGTTGGTGTTATTGCATCATGTAGAGAGTATGTGGTACCAAATCCATCCGCAGTTCGATGAATGGCTTGCCCAGAAGGACGATTACATGGGCCATAAAAATCACGAAGTTGTCTGTAAGTTGCGCGAATCCATGACTGACTTTCAGTGTTGTTCAAGTGTGAGTCTATTCACGATGACTTGCCAGGGTATACTAATCATAAATGTCAAAAAGTAAACGCAGTATGACAGCTCGTTTGACAGTTAATTTTTTCATCTAAGCAAAAAAAAACACTCTTTATATTAATATCTCTAAATGCACCTTTTTTATTAATGGAATTTATATTTCACGTAAAGAACGTTGCGTCTATGCTGTATGATGAATGTTTCATTGCGGAGACCTTAAAGGTTTAGCAGATATTAATTTTTGAAGACAGAGGTTTCGTTTGAGGTGTATAATCGTTTGAATTGCATTAACAGCATGAAGTTACGTTCAATCGGAGTGCTTAGATGTACGACACTTGTGATTATTACACAGTTTTGTTCAGTTTAGACTAGAGGATAATATTGTAAGTTTGGTTCTTTATTGTTAGTTTCGTGTGACAATTCAAATTCAGCCGAAATTAAACATCATCGTGCCTAAAGTAAAGGAAATGTTCACTTTATTACGGTGCTGTAATCTTTAGAACTGGAAACAAACAAACAAATTGGTAAAAGAAATGGAACTGCTGACATCCATAATTCATGAATTGAATTCTACTAGATTTGTCGGTCTGAAAACAGTTCCTGGATCACGAAATGTTCACTGTGTTGTGCCTGTTAATGGAAAGATTGCCATTAAAACGTACTCTAGTTCATTAGAAGTCTTTAGAGCAGTGGAAATTCGGCAAGTGGCGCGCACCTAATTCCTACTCAATGCGGTCTGGCTTTCAACAGACACCGTTCTTCTTTGTAACTACTTTCATATTCAATTCTCCATCACGGAACTTGCGCTAGTTGAAGTCAGCGCTCTTTATAATCATCTTTTTTAAGAATTATTGAAATTAAAGTGGTGCTTTTTGAATTATCAAAGTTTAAAATGCATTTATTTGTTTTTTTCTAATAAAAAAAGTTTGTGTTGTAACCAAGTTTAATGGGTTTGTAATTTTCTTGATCTTTATTTGTAAAAACATCTTAGAAATGTAGCCAAATTCATTGCTATAATTGGGAGAAAAAGTAAAAATATGCATGAATGCGAAAACTCTCATACTTTATCACCTTATAAAAAAATTGTTGCTTAGAAAAACAAAATTTTTCATATAGCTTCTAGTTAACATATGTACTCTCAAATGGGTTGATTTAGCTTCTGTCTTCGTACCTCAATGATAGGTCTAGCTACGTCTACTTCAACGGATTCTCGTCCAAACTATTTCAAATTCACACGGGTGTCCCTCAAGGTTCAAACTTGGGACCACTCTTATTTAACATCTTCGTCAACGACCTGTTATCCTCATTAGACTGTAACGTGTTGGCATATGCGGATGACTTGAAAATCTATAGACAAATAACGGATATTGCTGATGCAAATAGTTTACAAGATAGTCTGGAAAGTATACATAACTGGTGTATGAACAATGGTCTATTATTAAACGCAAACAAATGTGCTGTTGTATCGTACTCTACGATACGGAATCCTGTACACAAAAATTACTACGTAGGTAACAATCTGGTCTCGCGCAAATTAACAATGAAGGACCTAGGGGTAATATTTGATGATCAACTTCTCTTTTCGGAACACATTTGCGCAGTATGCAGCGCAGCGTCTAAAACCCTAGGGTTTTTGTTGAGATTTTGTCGTTCGTTTACTACCACAGCTCCGCTAAAAACATTGTTCAATGCATTAATAAGAAGTAAGCTGGAATATGCATCGGTTGTGTGGTATCCGATTTTCACGTACTTAAACCTAACATTAGAAAAGAAACAGAAACGTTTTCTGAAATATCTGTCGTATAAATTAGATGGCACTTACCCTGCACGAAACTCAGATTACAACCAGCTATTACAAAGGCATCACTTCACATCACCTTCTAGTCGTAGAGAACGTTACAGTGCACGATTTCTTTATAATCTACTAAATAACCAAATGGATTCACCGTATCTATTGGCACTTATAGCAATAACAATACCTGAGCATAACACCCGCTTAACTGATCTTCTACGTGTTCCTAGTTATAGAACGAACGCGCTACTTAAGGCTCCTCTAACGCACATGACACGTAACCTTCATAAATATTATTCAGATCCTTTCTACTAATACTTTTTTCCAGTTTTTCCTTCACTCACTCTTTCCTTTTTCTTGTACCTATTCACACTTTCTTGTTACCCTTGTATATGTATATTCAATAGTAGCTCTGTACTTTTGAAAATTCAATGTATTTATTATATTTGTCCTCTAGTTGGTTTTTGACTGTTGGGCAATAAAGATGTATTATTATTATTATTATTATTATTGTTATTATTATTATATGTATTCTGAGTTAAATACATATATAAAAACAGGCACATTCTGAGTTATTGAAATTTTTGGACCCACTGTTAGAATGACTCTGCGTCTATAGTAGCTAGTCTAAAAATTCTTGAAACTTCTTGTATGTAATTGTAGCTCGAAAAAGTTTAAACTTCTGATTTTGAACGGCTGTTTTTGATTGCAGTTAGTACGAAACAAACTTGTACAGGCCAAGTGCATTTCTAAGTGCCCATGTAAACTTTCTACGCGCTAACGTCGGTTTTTCTATAAGAAGAATTTATTTGATTCTTAAATTCGAAGTATGATAACGAGTCCACTTAAAACTGGGGCAGCTGTACTTAGTATTCTAGACTAAGAGTTAGCAATAACGTGCAATTTAATTACAACGAATTTCATGAATTTCGTAAATGATTCACAGTCGTAATTAACTTTCTGCGCTTGGTGGTGTTCTTAATGTTACAATTTATTCAAGCGTGACGTAAACGCATCAGAGGGGGTAAGGAGATAAATATATACATTTAGTGCTTTACATCTTAATTTTGAATATATTATTTCAACCAAAATCTATATACACTAAACAACGACCTATTATAAAGCGAAAATACATATACTTAAATGTAGCAAAACAATCAGAAACAAAACAAAGGGTTCTGAAAGATTTAGGACATTTGTAGGGAAGAATAAATTAACGCTTCACAAACAGAGCGTAATTTATCTTTTTAATAATTGCGAAGGTAAGGGGGAATTACTAACGTATTTACACTTGTAAACACACGTGACAGTCGGATCATAAATTTTATATACGTTAAATGCGCGAAAGGATAACATTCATAATACGAGCAAGGGTTATATTGAGCCGTGATATATCTTTTTGAGACGAAATATAATATTAATGCAATGTCGTTTAACTTCGAACTCTGGAATTTACGCTACTGAAAACGTTGGTTGGGCAGATCTTCGCAAATAAATGAAATACATATATATGGAATTAAAGCGCGTAGCATATTTAGCCGAGCATAAATTGGTTATGAAATGAAATTATAACCCTTGTACTGTAAATTAGGTCGGACCTCAACATTGTAAATATAGCTTTGTTTCGAAAATTGGGGTTAAAATAAAAAGAAACGCTTTTCCGTTCAGTGATATTTGTAACTTAATTTCCTCTGTACTTGGTTGCACCATAATGAATCGCACATATCGTTCGTGTAACAGTGAAATCCTATTACAGGTGTTTGTCAAGTTAGCTTTAATTGTTTTACGACGTAATTATGTATGAATTTTCAAACTCAGCTCTACCCGTAACGATTTAAGAATAGAATGATTTATACGATCGGAACGTGTTTTTTTTTTAAATGTCGTTATCCACGCGCTATGCTTTAATATTAGTGCCATAACACTGAATTTTTTTTAATTCGTTCGTAATATTTGAAGCGTGGCTTAAAGAGGGGCCCATGCTTTATGATATTAAAAGTTTTTTTAACAGAAAAGTGAAGTGAAGTGCGAACCCATTTCCTTTTGACTTCGAAGATGTTGGGTGTACGTATTTAGCGTCAGTTTCGTTGAAAGAACACGGCTTTGCATGCAGTAGTGCTTTTTGTATATATAACAGTTATCTCTTTGGTAATCGCGAAAAGTATTTATATATTTAAATCTCAAAGCTAGTGCAACGTGATCCCAATTTTCTTGAATTGTGATCACTTTGAATTTTGAATTCATTTCAAAATATATTCCGGGAGACTGACGCATATACGTGTCGTAATGTTAAAGATGCCGTATTGAGCGCTCCGGCTACATCTGCCAAGGTAATACTTCTTCGATTCTGCAGCGGCTTGTATAGCTGTCTGATTCCCCTTTCTCTGGTCTCGGAAAAGAGGCATCCCATTAAAGCCGAATCAATCTTGTTCAGAGACGAGTCAAAGGTGAAGATTGGGGCCGGTGCCATAATCTACGGAATTAAAACAAGAATAGCGAAGTCACTAACAAGGGAACACAGGTAAGTGTATCCAACCGATTTAAATGAATCTTTGTGGGTTTATAACAACAACACACAGGCCGGCTGTAAAGCACCCTCACCTCAGTACTACCCTTGGCTGTTTGATTCAATAACTATAAGGGATATCAAAAAAAAGTTGGGATAAACCTTGTCTTAACTTTGTATGCAACAAAGTCAGAATATTCGTAATGTTGATTCTCATGACTTCTTAATATATGCATAAATGTTCTAAAAGAAAAAAAATATTCTAGCACATCACAGACAAGTAAGAGGCTAATTATCGATCCGCTACCATCTATTCAGACAGCCAAGCGCTGAACAGACAGTTAACCTAGTGATCCTGGTTTGGGTAGCAGATGAAATTGCCACGTGTTACTTTCTCTGGATTGTTTCGGAAATCTCAACATTCACTAAACTGCGAATAAACAGTTCTACCTATTATTCTCATTATCTATCTTACTTTATACTTGTGGATAAAGATGAAAATAAAACGCTTCTCAATAATTTTGTATTCTTCCTTTACCATATGCTTACAGGAAACTATATTTGCGGGCTTAGCAAGGTAGTTGACGGTATTGGCACATCCAGCTTATAGATGTCGCCAAATTCACAATTTTAAGAACTGTCAAAATACTCAGATTACTTCTATAACCTGTCACCGCGTGGGCGTTGCTAATTAAAATGTTTGCGGACTTATACTTCATTCATTGTAAGACTGCAGCGATAAAATAGATAGGCAAAAAATTCCTGGCTTGTGATTGGCTAATAGACGAGGCAAATTCACATACACAAAAAACATTTTATTCAGTGGCATTCAGTAAATTAAATTAAGTTGGATAAAACGAAATATCACCAATATCTAATGTCATTTGTCAAACATCTTTGTTGGCTTTGGTTTTGTATTTATTGTTTTTTATTGCCGTTCGGTCTGTTTTTATAAGCAAATTGTCGCAAAATGGTTCTTTTTAGAGTTCTACTTGCTACTGTTGAACATTTGAAGGTATTCTTGTAATAATTATATAAAATGATACTGATAACATAGTATTTGTTACAGCAGTTTTGGTATGGCTGATAAAGAGGTATTTAACCCACCCGCAGGGCCATCAAAAAATCCTCCGGGAAAGCATGTTAGCAGTAAGCAAAGGTTTATGGCTTATAATTTGTATCTGGACCTTAAGCAGGACAATTCTAAGTCGGCAGCTGTTAAACTGGCTGCAAAACAGCTTGGGCTAGGTGAAAGAACAATGTGGGAAACTGTAACAGAAATGGATATCACGGGACTTGTTAGTTCACCCCCTAAAAAATGACTTCGTCATACAATATATGATTCTTTGGATGAAACGCAAAAGTCAATAATTAGAAGACACGTGCATTCCTTTTTCTTGAAGAACGAATTACCAACATGCACAAAAATATTGAGTGTAAATATAATATATACATTTATCTTACACTTATATCACCCTACTAAATCTTATAGGTTGTTAATGCAGACGATACTTTGCCCACATTGAAAAGAACAACATTATGGAAGATCTTGAAGAAGTTGGGGTTTAAGTGGATGAAGCTAAGTCGAAACAGTGTTTTAATGGAACGGCAAGATATTGTATTATGGAGACGTCGATATTTAACCAACATCAGGAAATTTCGTGCAGATGGTAGAAAGATATATTACTTAGACGAAACTTGGGTCTACGCAGGTCATACAAAACGAAAAATATGGGAAGACACCACAGTACTTACAGCAAGACAAGCATTTGTGGAAGGGGTTACCATGGGACTGAAGAATCCTGCAGGAAAAGGAAAACGTTTAATTATATTGCATATTGGTAGCGATGATGGTTTCGTTGAAAATGGTCTCCTCTTTTTCGAATCGAAGAAAACAGGAGATTACCATGATGACATGAACAGCGAAGTATTCACTGAGTGGATGAGACGTATACTACCTTTTCTTGAACCAAACTCTGTTATTGTCATGGACAATGCTCCTTATCACTCAGTCAGAACCGAAAAATTGCCTACCTCTGCCTGGAAGAAGCATGATTGAATGGCTTCTTGCGAAAGAAATTGGTGCTGACAATACTTTACTAAAGGTTGAGTTACTTGAACTTGCAAAAAAATATATTGTTGATAATCCTATTACATATGTTATCGATCAAATGGTATTAGACAGTGGTCGTACAATTTTAAGATTGCCTCCATATCACTGCAACCTAAACCCCATTGAGCTTATATGGGCACTAGTGAAACATCATGTCGCTGCTAATAACAAAACTTTTAAATTATCCGAGGTCAAAACGTTGCTAATTGAGGGGCTAAACATTGTGGATAGTGATGCATGGAGAAATTGTATCAAACATGTTATCGAAGAAGAGAATAAGATGTATCAACTGGATAATATCATTGAAGATATGATTGAAGAATTTATCATAACAGCAAATACATCATCATCATCATCATCGTCAGACCTGTCATCAGAATCTGAATAATCATTCGTATGTGTATTAAGTTAATATTTGCATAATAAATTGAAATTATCTGTTCATCTTATTCGTACTATCACATTTATACATTTATTTTATGTATACATCAGTTATTTTATAAATAAAATGCTGAAACTAACCAAATCTTTTTTTATTAATGTTAATTCAAATATTTAGGGGAGAAAACTATATAAATTTGTAATACGTGCAAAAGTTTATTCAATTAACGCCAAATGTAATCCCATTTATTTACTAATACAATTAAACAAGCTCCAGCTATTCCATCAAATCAAACAACCGAAAGATGTACTTACCCGAGTACCCGATTCGATGTATTTATATTGAAATTGATTTCAGAGATGTGTTCACTTGTTTTATTTTATCACGTCATAATATAACCATAACATATCGCACATAAAATACGAAGAACTATAATTTCATACGATATTACACTTTGCTATTTACTACAAAATGCTGATAACCAAACTTTTAACGCTTACGACGCTGTCAATTAGCAATTCGAATTCACCGCTGTTTTCCTATCCGGTATATTTCCTCGGTGTAATATGGACGCCGATCGTAGCGCTATCTACTGCATTCTTAACGTGAATGAAGTATAGTGATTTTGAAGTGGTTTTACGGCGGTGTCGGGCACGACGTCCATCAACATTCAATCGGGATTAGTAAGTAATATTTACAAATTTATTTACAAACTTCAGACTCAAATATTCAATACAACATAACAACAAAAGCAAGTATAATTCAGAATTGAATCAAAATAAAATAAAACGCTAGTTCGGTTACAACGAGCATCGGTATAAATTAATTTACGGTCTTTTTTCTGAGTTAAAATAAATCAAGAGTTGCAACGGGTAACGGAATAGTTAAAAAAATACGGACTTGAATAATTTAAACGGCGGTGTCTCACGGCGGAATCCATCAAGTAGCTACAGGTTGTGACTATGGGTGCGGTGTAAAATATTCCAGAGTTGCCTGCGAAAGCCGACTGCCTTGAGATACCTCTCTGACTTAGAAAATATTCCAAGGTTGCCAGCACCAGCCGACTTATGCGAGAGATATTTCCAGGACGCTGCTGAACCTGTTAAAGTCAGCTTAAAATACCGACTTGCCGCGCAGAATTGAAACTAATGCTTAGCCTATTATAGTCAGCTCAGAGTGACTTGCCACGCAAAAGTCAATCGAAATGCAAATCTGAGGGGTTTATATACAGAATCTTTCCATAACGTTGCACTTCTTGCTTATGACGTATTTAAGACATATCGTTACACAATCTCTAATCTGTTTGATTAATGAAATATATACACTGGAGTTCAAAAATAATATACAGCGTTTTCCAAAATTAATTTCCAAAATAAAAGTTGAATAAAATTGTAAGATAATTTTAAGAGTTAGTACAAAAGACAATTGTATAATTTTTATACTCTTCTGTAGCCTAAAAGTCTTTAAATTTATGCGGATGGTCATCGGTTCGTGACAAAATAACTCGAACAGCTAACCTACTTGTGAGAGGCAGAAAGTACGGGTCTCGGAAGTAGTACGTGCGAAAATTTTATTGGTACACAAATCTATTTCTGCATTTTAAATTGTGTGCACATATGTAATACAATTTTAATCGTAAAGTTATTTCTATCACCGTCAAAAGTGATATAAATGTAGTAAAATAACTAATTACAGATCGACGTATCAAGTTAAATAGACACCAGAATTCTTTGTTGTTAATTAATAGTCGACGAATTTTCCTCAAAATTTATTTTATATCCAGACGCTGTATCAACGGAATTTAGGGGATATAGAAATAAAATTTCCAAAGCAGTTCTTTATGGAGACAGAGGTACGTCGAATTGAGAAATAAGTTGAAAATAATTAAAAATGATCGGTTATTGAATGAAGACTATACCTGAGGCATTTAGTTGTTTTCCCCACCAGTCATACTTGCCAGTCATTGTTTTCCGAAATGAATTTCTTAAAAAACAGTTGAAAAAATAGATGAAAGTGTTACAAGTGAGTACCTACAACATCACAAGTCTCATTGTATGGAATAATTTGTTTCTGCAATAGGTCTAAATACATATCCTCAATAAAATTTCCCTTGATAAAGAAATGATATGCTCAGCGCAAATTCTTTCCTCCCATGCGTTTATTCTTTGTGATCATTGGGTATGGCGCTGGAGCATCCAATGAGGATTTTCCTGGGACTTGCCCGAAAACACAACTATCCTAATAAAATTTATGTTGTGAATTTCGTCCAACATCAGTTCGCAAAATTCAACACTTCGGTCAAAATCATCTTCGGATAATTCTTGAAGTGAAATAGGTTTCCTTCAATATAGGATGTACCGAACCCATACTTACATTATGATTTGAATGCAGTTGATGTGTAGAGGAAAGTGGATTTTTGGTGGCTTCTAACACGTCTAATTTGTCGTCTTCACCAGTTGTAATCTTTTGTGCTCCAGATTTGGGAAAAGTCATGATCCGTTTCTCTAAAACGTTTCAAAGTTGTATTCACAACAGATACTGTAATTGATTCCCTATTTGGGTATTCTTCATTGAAAAGGACACACACTCCTTATTGTGTTCTCTTACGGTCACTACACCCAGCCATTAGTAGAATTGCCCTCCACTCAGTTTCGATTAAAATAAGCACCTCATGTTATTTTAGAGCAGTTTCCAAATGACTCTTCAACAAAATAAGTAAATGACTAGCGCATAAATGAATAAAGTTTCGTTTACATTTATAAATGCATTTGCTACAACAAAAGAGCTTTATTTTATTACTTTCTTTTTACTAGTATCGATGAGTATATCTGATTAACATACTCTAATCCCTGAAAATGTCGAAATTAATAACTATATCGACTTCTACAGAAGTGAGCAACTCGTAATGCTCCACTTTTCTGTGAGGGTAGCAGCTCGACTGATGGATTAACCTGCCGAAGGTAATTAAATAAATATTCACTGTCTTACATCTACCAACTTCCACAGGGGTACGCTGATGAGCCATGAGGCGGCGAAACGCGTGTCCGTACATGTTGGTTGTTGTTTGATTTTTTTTTTATTTTGAAATACGAGCTAGAACTAAAAACACATATTACAATGAATATCATCTTTTCTGTGATTATTTATTACGGTTTGTCATAATAAATTATTACCGATATTCGTTAGGTTTCATATTTAAAACGACTAAGTGCTAAAATATGATGTTCTATTATTGGTATCACTATAGCAAAATTTGGATTAAATTAATTTATGGAAAGTTGAAATGATTCAAAATCCAATTCTCACAAAAATCTATTTAAATTAATTGAAATTAAAGTAGACTGTCTATTACCCGTAGGTCAATTAATACATCGATCGTCCAAATCATATGATGTGCGCATTTCAGGTAAGAACGTTTAATATTGGAAAAACTCTATTGTAATGGGTGATCAGAACAGTTGTACGTATGCTCAAAAAGTAGATAATAGTGTGAGTGATTTTAATAAGCTCTATCACGATTTTAATAGCTTTGGTTGTATTAAAAGTTACATCACGCGATTCAGCTGTCATTAGCACCATGTGGAGTGTTGTTCAGCAAATGTCAGGGCTTCAGTGGCTTATATAGCGACAAAGCTCCCCTATTTCTGCGTCCGAGATTTTGTTAAGTAAATATATCTCCAGTCAACGATAATTCCGGGGGAATGACTGAATAACTCGTCTTCGCCCCATTTTCCTCACGTCGTAAATGTTCGTTGTTAATGTAAAATTTTCCTACAAACGGGTGCAGAATAAATTATATTTTCTCTTTATCATAAAATCGCAAATTAAATATCAATTGGTAATAAATCGTCAAATCCGGTGGTAAATGTCCACAAATATATTGTTAAACAAAATGGGACTCAATTATTTAGAAATTTAGTTTGTAAGGGAATAAAATATTCTCTGTTATGAAACGTGTATATATTGTGAACTCGAGCGTTTCGATTGCGCTCTAAACGTGACAGATCCACTCCACGTGACATTTTGACATGTTTTCTACGCGCACGCGCACGTAGCTGTCGCCTATATGCGTTAGATGCACGTTTGTGATTCTCAGCTCAAGCGGAGCACATTGAGCTGTTCCTCTGAACTCGAGCGTTTCGATTGCGCTATAAACGTGACAGATCGACTCCGCGTGACATGTTGACACGTTTTCTACGCGCACGCGCACGTAGCTGTCGCCTATATGCGTTAGATGCACGATTGTGATTCTCAGCGCAAGCGGAGCACATTGAGCTGTTTCTCTGAACTCGAGCGTTTCGATTGCGCTATAAACGTGACAGATCGACTCCACGTGACATGTTGACACGTTTTCTACGCGCACGCGCACGTAGCTGTCGCCTATATGCGTTAGATGCACGATTGTGATTCTCAGCTTAAGCGGAGCACATTGAGCTGTTTCTCTGAACTCGAGCGTTTCGATTGCGCTCTAAACGTGACAGATCGACTCCACGTGACATGTTAACACGTTTTCTACGCGCACACGCTCGTAGCTGTCGCCCATATGCCTTAAATGCACGTTGGTTTTTCTCGGCTCAAGCGGAGCACTTTGAGCTGTTTCTCGGAACTCGAGCGTGCCGATTGCGCTCTAAACGTGACAGATCGACTCCACGTGACACGTTTTCTACATTGTATATATTAGCCGTGATTCTGACAAATGCTGTCGGTAACAAAGAAACGACGAGACGCGGCGGCAATCTGCCTCTTTAGTTCAAATCGCCGTTGAGTGAAGACGTACTTAGCTAAGCGATTAACTTTCCAATCAAATTCAAACGCTATAGTGTTCAAATTATACTTCGAGTAGAAGTGTAATTAAGGTGTGATTATTCAAACGAGGGCGGATTTTTTCTTACGTGACGTATTACTAGAGGACGTGCGGTTAACATGTTTCGAGGTTAGTTTTTATTTTATCAGTTTAGTTTTTGTAAAACGCTATTTGCAATTTATTTTTTCTTAAATAGCCGAAAGTGTGTCTAGGTGACAATACCGGATCTACCTACGACCAAGACAATAATCTTTTAATTGGATTTTCTGAAATATATAACATTAGCGGTTTATTACAAATATGTTACTCTTTCATATTTGATACATGCTATCTACAATATATTTTTAAACCCCTTATTAAAAAATCCGGCTGTCTCTAAATAATAAAAGGTATAATAAATTATATTAAAAGGTACCTCTCATAGCTGCTAATATCTATTGTTTTACTGTAAATCCAAATTACCTAAGATCCCAATTAGTTTGAATAAATGGTGCTTTAACCCTAACGTACATATGTATATAGGTGCTGAGTTACTAAATCTAAAGGAACCTAGACAATCTTTGTTCCTAATACTTTGCAGACGAGTAAGGTAGTTTAGTTGATCGGATATTGATCTTTACTTTTTAATATTTGCCTGTAACAAGCATGCAGTTACAGTTAATAGCAGAAAATTAGAAAATTTAAATTTTCATGACGTATTCTTGTGACGAATCGCTGCTCGTCACAAATTCAAAAGAATTTTTAATAAAAGGGAAAAGACAATTTATTATTAGAGTAATAATTTTATTTTCATTCTTTGAATCATTTTGTGAATATTTAATTCTATTTTTATGTGAACAAGCTTTTGGAGAACTCTGTAGATTTATTTGACAGTGCATATTTGCTTCTTTTATCGAACCGCATTCCCGGCTTGTTTTTTTGTATCATACGTTATTCAGAAGAAGTGATACGTCATCATCCAGATGGGTATGGAAACCGTTGAAGAATCTCATTCAATAGGAGTCTTCTCCTGTTTGCATTGCAGGCGGTGTATAGCACTGTCCTCGGCGTAACTTACACCGCATAGCAGGCAGTGTACAACACTGCCCTTGGCGTAATTCACACCGCATCGCAGGCGGTGTACAGCACTGCCCTCGGCGTAACTCATCCCGCGTCGCAGGCGGTGTATAGCACTGCCCTCGGCGAAACTTAATTTTATTTTCCGTCTTTTGTTTGTGAGATATCTTTTGTAAATAAAATTCTTCACGAGCTTGATTTCTAAACTGTGTTTAGTTGAATTTCTGAGGTCTCTCATTTATGTTGTTTTCTCTTTTGTAAATAAAACGTATTTTTCAAGTGCATTTACCTCTTTTATTTCCGTTGAATCTTGGAGATATTCGCTACACAATGGTAGACTTGTAGATGAACACGAAGCTCACACCAACACCACGATACACTACTCACATTATTTTCATAATTAATAAAATTAATTTGAATTTTCATATCAGTCCCCATATAAACAACATATGACAATTACGAAAATATGGTTTTCTGCATTCATATTCAGTACTAGCGTCATCTGGCGGTGAGAGACGCAATTACAAGGAATAAGTAGCACCGGCTAGACAGATACCTTCTTGTTATCAGTAAACTATACTATTTTATTTGAATTTTCCGTGAGCAAAACGTGTTCTTTTAACATTTTCCTCCATTTAATCTTTAGTTCTTTTCAATATCAACCAGGGCCGTTCCTAACCCTTTTGCCGCCCCTTGCAAAAAGCAAATTTTCTGCCCCCTATTTTAAGATGTTAACAAAATTTGCTTGTTATTTTTATTTCATGACGTCTATTTGATTCTACAATTATTGTAGGTACTAAATATAGGTAGCTGCTAGATTAATATAAGCAAATAATTTCAATTTGTTTATTTATAAAATGTGAATTTTATAAATTAACGTAATTAACTAACTCTTACGTATATTTAATACTACATGGAACAAAAATCAGCAAAATAAAACTATATAACAACAAAAGAAACAAAAAACATTGCAAAAATATGCTATGGTTGATTGATGACGTCTTGCTTTTTTTTTACGCAAAATTATCGATAATTTGACTCAAATCATGATTTTGGCAAATGTCTTGCTATGTTGCAATCATCGCAAAATTTGTCAGCCTCTCTTGGGACATGGTGGATCTCAAATAATTTTTTTATAATTCGCAGTTTGCTAAAGCTCCTTTCCTGATGCGACGGTTACCGGAAAAGTTAAATAAATTCTTAGTGCAACGGCTAAATTGGAAAAACAAGAAGCAATATTGTTTTTTATTATGTAATCTAGAATGTCTTGTGGTTTTCCAAAACTGGGGATAATTTGACAGATAATATTTCATTGAAGTTCGTCTCCGTCAACATCTTTCTGGAGATTACCGTTTTCAGAGTGTTGTAAAAAATTATCGAGATCTATGTAAGATTTTTTTAACACGGTTTGTTTCATCTGATCACACTCATATAGAAATTTAAACAGATTATTACATTCTTCCAAAATAGAAAACCTCTCTTTAATTGATTGCATTGCTGTGTCTAATATACTAGTAAAAATTGATTTTAAAATTCTGCATAGCATTTGCGATAGAATCATCTTCTGACTTGTATTGCATTGGAACTTTTTTCTGGCGAACAAGAGGAAATTCGGGAGCAACAACTTTTTCCGCTAATACCTTTGCCTCTTTAATAAATAGCTCGGAATCTTCATCACTTCTAATTTTACTTATATAGTTAATTAAATTGTTCGAAACCATAAGACACTCACTTATATTGACTTTCGGGTTTCGACACATTTTGCCTAGAACACTAACTTTATACAGAAGATTATACCAAATCACCATTGAGCAGATACATTTAAAAACCGTGATTTTTTCTAAGTGACTGAGCCATGTTCTCCGTTTTAACATCCTTAGTTTCGTCTTGTGTAATTTCAGTAAGGCTGTAGCAAATATTTTCGTAATTTGAAATTAAGGGTCTAATAGCATTAACTCTACTCTCCCAACGAGGGTCGCTTAAAGGTTTAAGAGTTAATACTGGTACGTGTTTTTTTTAAACTGCCCACCTAGCAATTGAAGTTTAAAAAAATACATACAGTTGTTGAACTATATCAAAAAAGATACAATTTCGTTATTTATTTTAGCAGCGTCAATTACTATTAAGTTTAAAGTGTGCGTCAAGCATGGTACAAACATGGCCCTTGAATTTATATTTAAAATTCTTGTTTGCAAACCAGAGTGCTTTCCCTTCATGTTGGATTTATTATCGTATCCTTGACCACGTAAATGTTGAATATTGAAATAAAATTTTGGGAAAAGTTCTGTTAAAACGAAATCACATAATCCTTTGCCATTACTATCTTTACATGGATAGAAACCTATAAAAATGCTCCCTAATTTCCGCTTTTCCTTCAGAAATATAAACGAATCTTGCTATAACACCAATTTGTTCAACATGACTGATATCAGGCGTGCAATCTAAAATTGTTGAATAATACTTAGATTTTTTCAAATTTGAAATTAAATGTTTTACTATATCTTCAGAAAGTAATGTAATAATTTCATTTTGAATTGTATATCCTAAATAAAGGGGCATATAAGTTTTATCGGTTTCTGATTTTTGCACATTTTTATATGGGGGGTTGTAAGGGGGTGCTAGGGGAAAATTAGATAATTAACACATTTTTTTATTGTCATATTCAGTTTCAGCGCCCCAAAATACTTGGGGAAAGGGTGGTTTACCCTTTGGCTTTCGACTTTTTTTTGTGTGCCCGTGTTATTAGCAGTTACTTTCTAAAATATACACACAACATAATGTTTCTACTTACTTTGCAATCAGTATTTAGACGAAATTCATCCGCCAAATCGACTTTTTTAACGAATTAATTTCGAACACGAACAGACCAAATATTACGCTCAACGGTCAACAACTCACAAACATTTTAAAAATTGTCGCAGGCTTTTATATTATCTACCAGTATAGGTATTTCACTGAAATAAAGGTTTTTCCCTTTAAAAACAGAGAACGAGAATCGTTTAAAACAAAATGAAAAGAAAAGACAGAGATCGAAAGAGAAGCTCCAACACCGTTGACGGCGTGACCTATTTCTTTCGGGGCTTCCCAAAAAAATGCAATTTTTCAGCTGCCTTTGATGGTATTTTTTTGTAATTCCCCGATTTCATTTAAATAGGAAATTAGGGATTGATTTTTTTTTACTGTAAAAAAATTGAAAATGTATGAATGTTATTTACTCCTTTTGTTATATTTTAATTTTTGCATTATTTCTTTTTGGGTTTATGTATTTTTTTCGTGTCCGTGCCGCCTGCCACCTACCGCCCCCTACCTTTGCCGCCCCGTGCAATTGCACGTGTTGTCCCCCCGCACGACACGACCCTGATATCAACACATACCTGCCAGCTGTATTCCTTGATGTATCTACTTTAATTGTTGTTCAGTTATTGTTTTCATTTTAACGAGCTATTTATCTTTCTACTTTAGCCCGCATCGTATATCTACCTAAATAATATCAGACATTGTGCACGGTAGCTTTTAATGAAATGTTGGATGTCATTCTAATGCTTTACCTGCTATTTAGTATTAGTCTGAGACTATACCAAGAGCTTACATGCATTAAAACTTTGAAAATGTGTTATTCTGGCGAGATCTGACGCATTAGTTGGGCAAGTTCTACGTGTAGTTAAAGTAAAAATTTGTAAGCGAATGGAAAAGTATTACGTAGATATATACTCCCAGCAAACCCATATTCGCCGAAAAATTCATAATGTATGCGTACAATCCGGTATATATACAGAGTCATCCACGACGATGGCCCATTAAAAGTATCTCTGGAAATAATTAAACTATATTTTTGAAATTTTGGTGGGCGATGTTATAGATAATGATATATCTCCTAAAAGTATGTTCAACTTCATAGTGCTCTCGATTAAACCGGAAATGGGTATCACCTTTTTTATTTCAAATGGCACGTCCTGTATATTACGGATTCTTTAGACAGACCTTTCAAAGACAAGTTCAACGATATATAATATCATTGGTGTAGGATGTACCACCTTCGAGATATGAAATTTTTTGTGAAAAATTTGACAAACACAGACTTTAACTGAAACATCTTTTATTCGGTATTACTCATGTAAACCAGTTTTAGGATTTTCATTAGCAACATAACATACTCTTTATTGCTCTAATTACATATGAAAAATATTCTACAGAGTGCTCTGAAACCAGAATTGACTAGGTAGGCTTCGTTTTGCTTAAGCTAATGACAAACAAACAAATTTTGTGAATGGAATCTAGTCAAAATACAAGAAGATCCAGTCTTTATTTCTAAAGTAATATGGACTGATGCAGCGAAATTCTCGAGAGAAAGGATGTATAATCCTAAAAATAAACGTTATTGGGCTATCAATAATTCATACTTAACAAGACCACGAGATTTTCAAGAAAAGCTAGTTTTAATGTGTTTTGTGCTACAACAGACAGTAAACTTACGTATCAAATTTATGACGAAAATTTAAATGGCATTCATATTTGAATTTGCTAAAAACTACCGTAATGGAATTTATTAATGGTCTAAATGTAAATTGTACTCGTGAGGTTCCAGATCAATTGACGGAAATGTTTGATGATCGATGGATGAGGAAATTAAGACCTTGGCCTGCCAGGTCACTTGACCTAACTTCTCTTGACTTCTTTATTTGCAGTCGCATAAAAACAATGGTGAACGACAGCCCATTTATTCTCGGGAAATCTTAGAGGACAGGGTAAGGAGAGCTTTTGCCAGCCTTAGCGGAGCAGAAATCCAAAAGGCAGTAAATTCTGTACACCCCCGAATATTGTTATGTCTGCAATTAGATGGAGATTGTTTTGAACATTTATAATATTGTTTTTATTATTTGTATAGTTCTTTTGAATAGTTGTCTTTACGCACCCGTTTTTCAGTTTATGCTATTGTTACCAATTAAACATTTACCAATAATCAACTAAATATTTAGTTTTAATTCAATATTTATTTCACTTTAACAACCAAACCTAAATAAAATCTTTATTGGGTATACCATCTGCAAGTCTCCTTTATTTAATTTAAACACTAACATGTTAACGTAATGTCATAGTGTTCATTTGTCATTAGCTTAAGCAAAACAGAGCCTACCTTGTCAATTCTGGTTATTGGCAATAAATAATTCATTTCACGATTTTTTTAAATAACTCAGAAACGAGCGAATTTAGTTATAGGAAGTAAAATATGTTTACCCGCAGCCCTTGGAGTAGAATACGTATACATTCTAAAAAATAGGAGTTGCTATTCTAAAAAATAGAATTTTCTTTTGTTGAATATGTTAGTGTTTGGACTAGAGTTTTGGAACACTCTGTATAATATTTTTGATGCGTATTTATAGCAATAAAGACAATTTTATGTTGCCAATAGAATTAACAAAACTGATTAATATGGGTAATACCGGATAGAAGATATTGATGTTTCAGTTAAACTCTGCGTTTGTCAAATTTTTCAGAAAAAATTGAATGTCTCGAAGATGGTACAACCTACATCTATGATATTGCATATCGTTGAGCTTATTTTTGAAAGGTCTATCTAAAGGATTCGTGATATACAGGGTGTACCATTTGAAATAAGAAAGTTGACATCCATTTCCGGTTTAATCGAGAGTGCCATGAAGTTGAAAATATTTTTAGGAATTACATCATTATCTATAATATCGGACACCAAAATTTAAAAAAGATAGTTTAATTATTTTCTGATACACTTTTAATAGGCCATCGTCATGAATGACCCTGTATACAACATAGTTCACTCGGAAATTATAACTACACCTTTAAATTGGTTTTCATTTGGCCCAGAATTATTCTTGTTTGATTAATAGTTGTATTTATCTGTGTTTATGATACATATGTATATAGTGTAAGATAAAGGAATGTACAGTATGCCACCTGTTATTTTAGATGGATGACCAGCACGGTTCAAAATGGGGAAAGTAGTTGGAAGAATTATTGATTTAATTAATAATAGGGTAAGAAATAGCTGTGTAATGATGTAGTGGGCATCTATATCAGCAGTTTAAAGGAATATATTGCATTTACCATAGCGCTTACGTTTTCTGTTAGTTATTTATATTGCGTTGTTCTCTTCTAAAGTTATACAACTACCATTATCGATATCGATCGTTGTTGTTTCCAACTGGAACATTTGTCACTTGCGGATTCTTTACCCCTCGGTTATTAGAGTTTGTGAAAAAGGTGGTACCGGCAGTGGCGCACCTCATAAAGTAGGTACGTATAATATTAGTGAAAAATAATACTGTTACCTTTTCCTGTCGTCTTGATGTCCACTGTGGTAATTGGCGACCGCCCTAGTAAGCTGCGTAGAATTGCAACATCAGCAACGCTTCCGTTGTCGATTCATTCAGCCGTCGACGGTGTTGTGAATACGTTGTCGTATACTTCGAAAATGATCGTTCGACATCCAGTGAAGTAAGATTTGCAAATGTCAGATATTCCTTTTCCTCATCTGGCCAGTCTTGATTTTCAGTTATAGACTGAACCTTTTGTAAATCGGGATTTTTCGTTAAAATTGCACCAAATTTTTGAGCAACATCGGCTCCTATAATGTTCGTCAAGTTTTCTAGAGCGGCTTGTAAATTGTTTATGCAATTTAATGCGTCTCGTGCAGATAAGTGACTGTTTTCTAATTGCTCAATAGCTAGTGCAACTTCAGAATAGTTCATGGAAATTTCATCTATTTGTTGTTGAACGTCCGAATTGGAAAAAGGTTGCTGACTATCTCGAACTGCTGCAGAATCATTTGACTCAAGTTTCAAGATTTCTGATAGTAAGATACTGCCTGGAGCCATGTTCCCCATCGCGTTATTACAGGCTGAGGTGGTGCTGGTAATTTCGGACACAATTGTTTGAATACACGGATCTGTTTGGGAGATTTGGTGAACACTTTTTTGGTAGATGCTATTAACTTATCCACCATCGGGTATTTCTTTTGAATGGTTTCTGCTACGAGGTGACATGCGTGTATGAGGCATGTTATGTGAGGAAGAGTCGGAAAGCATATTTTCAACATCCTACCAACTCTCAGCATTGTTACGGCTCCGTCAGTAACGAACATTGCGACTTGGGTTCTTGTAATACAAAATTCTCTCAACGAATCTTTTATCTTGACAACGGCTTCTGCATTAGTTTTCTGAATCCTTTTACTGGATAACAACAATGAAGCTGGTGGACCATCACGTTTTAAAGGACGCGATACAACATGAATGACGCTGTGTTTCTGAGCATCAGTTGTTTCATCCACACATAGGCAGATTTTCTTATTTCTCAACTCGTCTTTTATACATTCCTTTACTGTACCTTGCACACGTGGCAAATTGTATCGTAATTGCATAGATGTTGGCAGCTTCCATGAGGGAACGTACTTAGCCCAAAAAAGACGAAAGTGTTCATTAGATACTAGATGTTGCACACACTTAACATAAAAATAAAATCATGTAAAAATTGCCAGTATGGAATACTGTTTCTTATATTCAATACATGACGTTTACTTTTACAACGTTTTCCACATTCAAACCTATCGCGACTTAGCAATCCGCTATTGCATATTGTGCAATAAATATGCGGACTTCTATATTCTAATCCAGGGAAATGCCTGAGATATTTGTTCACGATCGAAGGGAACGTTACACCCTTTGGGCGTCCCATCTCCGCGTACTTATTTGGCGTGCAGCGTGCAACGTACTGTCGCTTTGAACTCTCTCGCGGTACTGTCAAGATCGACTACGAATTGAAGATTACCCTTACCCATTCCGCTACCGCAACGCTGTTGCCATCCGGTACCACCTTTTTAACAAACTCTAGTTATTATGAATGTTTAGTTTAGCATATAAACCTGTCAAGAATCATCAAGAACTTACTTAATTCAGTAAGCAACTTAGAAAATTTTTATTTGGTGTCATTGAAGATACGTTGGTTTTGTTATAGCACTGAACACTGAAGTGCTCTTAAGTGTTTATAAAAGAACTAAGATAAATTAAAATTTGAAACTGTTGCGCTGTTTTCATTTAATGACGGAGTAATTGTAACATTGTAAAGGTGGGTATTTTCAAATTTCTGTAGGCCCAATATGTTTGTCAGCTCGGCGCTGACCAGCTCGTCACGTTTGCCAATCCGACCCGTTAGTCCGCCCGGCAGCTTCGTCAGTTGTCGGCCTACCAAGTTTGCTCGGCCCGGCAAGCCCGTTTTGTACAAAAAGAAAATAGTAAAATCCATTCGATCCCATTTCAAAGAATGCAAAAAAAGTCATTTACTTTCATCAATATCGTGAGCTATATTGAACCGCCCATCCCATTTTAAACAATTCCAACCCAACCCGGCCCATTCGCACATCCAGTCGCTAGATGTTATATGAAGTACATTGAACACCTGAACAAATTACATTACTAAGAGGTAGCAGCTTGTAAATTTTGATTAGAATATCGAATAATGCGAAATATGTATGTCTAAAGAAATATTAAATTAATTCATGTTCCACTATATCGATTTAAGCAGCTTTAGCAAATTAAGGAAGTCATTACCATACGTAAATTTGGTATCATATCTACGTATGGATGGAGTACAACGCGAAAAATATTTAGTTTTGATATAACGCTGTGACCTGGTTTAAAACTCCAGATCTGATGTGGTTTTCGTTTTAGTTTGGTGTTTGCAACGACACAACATTACGCTTTAATCATGTTACTTCATACATATTCACAAAGCTTGCATATTTTTTGCTCAGTATGACGTATTCGTTTTTACTTTAAGAAATAGGGAATTAAAAAAGATTCTAATAAAATGCAGATAAGAACATACAGGTTGGTATTATTTAATTTTAGTATGGGAAGAAATCCGAAGATTATACAGGAAAATCCAAATTAATTTACTAGTGATACTACAAAAGGTTAAATTAGCAAGACAGCATTGTTTTTAATGCTGATTATGACGCATTCGAAAAAAAAGAAGCAGTTGAATAGCGCAACATCAAGACAAATCAAAGCTCAGATAGCTTTAAATAGGGCACCTTCAACATTAAAAAAAGTAAACATAATTCAATTTGCAATACATAAGTTTTGATAAAGTATATTTCTAAAACGAATAATAAAAAAGTATGGGACTTGTTTAAACTTTCAAAATTCTAGGATACTGCTTATGTGTGGGTTTACAAATGATGGGTTTGTAAAATCCACGAATTAGGTATTAGGTGTCAGTCACTAATTGCAAACCAGCTTTTTCTTCTCTCGAAGAACTTTTCTTTCTTTTAGAACAATCGTAAATATAGTCAAATTCAATTTGTTGAAGTACTGCTTGTATCTCAAAAAGTTCCAATTCAATTCTTAACGGGTTGAGCAATTGCGTGTCGAAGAAGGTCCCCAGCTCGACCCCTTGGCTTTGATGTCTGATATTAGCAAAGGATTTTTGTTCCGGGTCCCGGGCCGCTTGACGAGGTGACCTAGTTAGATACATTTCGAGCTCATTGGAGGAGGCTACGTCATACGAGAGAGTGGAAAAAAGAAGGTGGCTTCCACCTGATTTGAGATCTATGATAACGGAGAAGCGCAGAGCAATAAAAAGGGCAAGAACAACTTTATACCATAACGATAACACTAGAGCTAACCACCTACTCAGACAAATCCAAGACGAGTTGGCACAGTACAGGCGAGGTATGGCAAGAAAATTAAGATCCCTTTCGACTAGAGGCAATTCTCTGTGGAAAACAACCATGCCCTGAGGGCTCTTCCAAGCACTGCACTCCAAGTGTTAGTCGGCATCATCAATGCTATTCTATCTTTGTAACATTTTCCGAGTACCTGGAAGCACGCCGTCTAGTTACAATCCCCAAGCACGGTAAAGATGCCCTCTTTCCACAGAATTATTGACCCATCAGTCTCCTTTCCGCAGTCTCTAAGCCAGCTGAATCAGTCATACTAACTAGATTTGGAGATGAAATATTGATTCTCAATCCACCGCCAGATGAGCAATTTGGGTACCGACTTTCAGTTGCTCTGGTGGTCGCTTTTGAACGGGGGAAGACTGTTGGTGCTGTCTTTCTCGACGTGTCGAGAGCATTAAACACTATGTGGTGTGACGGCATCGCTTATAAGACGTATATATTCGTTTGGTTTTGTCGTACTTGGCTGTACTTAAAAAATATCTTTAAAGGACGACGCTATTCCACGACTAGGCGCTGTTCGTAAATTCCATTAGCTTTAAGGGATAACTTTAAGTTAAACAAAAACTCGGCGAAATGGTTGCCAAAAGAATCATCGAACACGTAACTGAACCAGCCGACTTAATGCATCCTATCGTAATCGCCCCCACGTCAAATTTTGATATACGCGTATGTATGGACCCTAGATGACAATGATTCCTAGTCAAGGTAGTGCGTTTTGGAGGAAATACGTATATCTACATTTGGACGTTTGTGGACAAAATTGTATGAAATCTGTTAGGAATAGATATACGGTGGGTCCAAAAAAGTAAGCAACAAAGTGGAAACTTTTTTATTATTAATTTCTCAAAAAATTTTGTTCTTGATAAAAATTAGTGCATGTATCCAAACTTACAACGAATACAACAGGTTTGCTCTAAGGTTAATAATAACATCGCTATCAGCGTTTCTTTGGAAACCTCCCAAGAGTAAAGTACCATTACTTTTAAAGGTACGCAGAAATGTTATTAGGAAGATTTCTTTGTAATTTAGAGCTATATTGATTATAATATTTTGGCATTTTTTGTTGATTACTTCTTAACGATACGCCACTGACCCGTTCAGATTTTCTCCATTAATTAGATATAATTTGTTAATTAAATTGCTGCTATGGTAATGGAAACAACACTAATTGTTCTAATTGTTTTTAACTGATTTTATTTTCGGTGTTAATTTTGTGTTGAGCTTTGTTGCACACAATTCTAAGAGCGTTCGAAGGCGAAACAACTTTCACGGAATAAGTAATGTTATTGTTGTGAAGTTTTTGTTTTTTATGCTTTTCCTTATGCTTTAATTTTATCGAAACGGTGTCTTTGAACTGTTTGAAAATACGTGAAACCGTACTGTAGTGCCCATTTTTGCTAGGATGCCGTTGATTAAAAATATTAGCTGTCTAGAAAATAGGCAAATAAATTGGTTTGGCCACATAACAAGAATGGATCAAGACAGACTGGTGCGAAGGGTGATTGAGGCAGGAAGGATGGGGAGGAAAAAGCGGGCCAAGGCAAGAAAGACATTGATTGAAGGAATAAAAGAAATAGGTGCAGGACGCGGAAAAACCTTGAGTGAGATGAAAATATGTGCAAGGGACCGGAAGGGATGGAAAGCATGGATAAGGGTGACGAGTAATATGCAATTCGATCCGACGCTCTAAAGGGCATAAGGAATACAGAAAAGGGGAAGAGAGAGAAGCTGTCTTTAACAGTTTTATTATTGTCATCAACTATCAAGACTAGTTCCGCTCTTTCCTTTAAACTTAGTTTTTCTGCCATGACTGTATAAGAAATATTCAATACTTGAAAGTGCTTTATAAATTCTGTGACATAACTTTGAAAACAAAATGACGATTCATTATTTTCCATGGCCTCCCATTTTTTACTAGAGTTTCATGGATGAACATACCATATTACCTTGTGATATCTTCTTACCAGCCGTTTTTTGTAAAACTATTCTACGTTAGACTATACTTCACCGCAATATTTTAGACGTATTTTTAGTTAATCCGTGGAAGTTGTTTCGCTTTTGAACGCTCTTAAGATGATCTGCAACAAGGCTTAACACAAGTTAACATCGAAATGAAAAACAATTAAAAATAATTAGTACAGTTACTATTTTTTTCGTTACCATAAGACCAATTTAATCAACAAATTGTATTTAATTATAACATGGACACCTAATTAACGGAGAAAGTCTGAATGGATCACTGACGTATCGTGGAGTAATCAACAAATGACAAAATATTATAATCAATCGTTCTTGATCGAAATTCAGTATTTGGATATACTTCTAAGTTACACATAAATCTTCTAATAACATTTCTGCGTATCTTTAAAAATAAGGGTAGTTTACTCTTGGAAGGTTTTCAAAGAAACGCTGTTAACGGTATTATTATTAACTTTAGATTAGATCTGTTATATTGTAAGTTTGAGCGCATGCACCAACTTTTATCAAGAACAAAACTTTGTTTGAAACCAATAATAAAAAAGTTTTCCATTTCCTGCATACCTTTTTGGACACACTGTAAGAAATCCACATTACGTAAGTTTACTTTTAGAGAAGTATAATTTAGAGAAACATAACAACATAGAGAACGTTCTATAATATAGCAAAATAAGTTTCTGGGTCGCCACTTATCGATTATCCTGTATAGATGGAAATGTTTTTAGAAGGTTCTCTGTAACGCATTATGTTATCAAAAAATGTTAACGTCCTACACGATAGTCACAATTTTACAATTTGAGAAGAGTGAGACAGCCTGTACGTATATAACTAACCTCTTCCAAAATAGAAAATACATATTACAACATATTCTCTTAGTTTAATCTAACTAACAGAATCATTAGCTATGTTAGCTAGTGATGTAATCGATCCTATAAACCCAGAAAGACTAATTTTTAAAACATGCAATGAACGTGTCATGATATACCCTGAAAGGGAGCGGATTCAGATTAATTTCTGGTTTGGTTACACGAAATGTCAATTGGTTCTAGATAAGCATATATGTATGCGTATAAATTAACCTAACGATTATCCGGCAAACTTTATGGTTTACTCTAATTCAATGTTTTAGCTCAATATTTCAGCAGTTTATTGCAGTGAAAACTAGTCATGCTTCAATACGTGTTTCCAGAATATAATTTCAACGTTAAAATAATATTAACGGGAAACAATTTATTTTAGCTCAGAAACTTTATAAAAGTTCCGTTGGTAATAAATCAATTATCAGGATAGACGAACATGCTAATTGCGCGATATATTTTGAGATAATATGCGCTTTATACGTCACCGAAGATTATCGCAATGTATATAATTATCTGCTAACAAAAGCTGAGCTAAACCGGTCGACATTAATCATAATTAGTTAAGGGAGATTAGTCCTCACCAACAAGCAGGCGTTTCGTTTCTCTTGTGTTTCTCTAAATAAAAGAATTAATAAATTATATTTTTGAATTTTATATAATTGAGGAAGTAGAATATGTAAGTAAAATGTGTTGTGCCTAACTGTACTGTATGCAGAAACAAGTTACAAACGAATTTAAATCAGTGTACCCTTCATTTACATTTACAAAATATTGAGCCAAACGCCAATCCCCTTATGGATTGACGTTATTATTGCTGTATTCCATTCCTTTGGTATTTTTTGTGTCTTCCAGGCTAGTTTTAGTATTCTGTAGAATAGTGACATGTCATCTTCGCCCATATATTTTAACATCCCTGGTCTTATTCCATCTATTCCTTATTGTGCTTTCCCTGTTTTAACTTTGGGTATAGCCTCAGTTAGTTCTTAACGATTAATTTCTTCTTCTGGATCTTGTTCTTGTTGTTCTGGTGTTTTAAGTTCTTCTGCTCTACTGTATTGCGCTATGCCTTTCGTTCCCTGTAATTCTTCTATCTTTTTATGATATTGTCTTCGTCTATAATCATTTTTCCTCTTTTATCTTTCAAGTGGGTTTTTCGTTTCTTTTTTTAAATTTCGAAGTACATGGTGTAACAGCTTAGCATTTCTAGTGGCATTTTCCTCATTTTTGCCCAAAACTTTTACAGGATGAAGTTTTGGCACACACAGATAAATGGTTTCTTGCATCAAAATGTATAATATAAGAACATAATTTTCTTGAAATTTTATTTGAATTAAACAAATATTTTCTTAAGGTTAGAAAATCTAAGACAGAAAAATGTTTCCTCCAAGTAAATCATTTAGTATTAAGTTAAGAGAATATTCATATTAAAGATAGGAATGAGAAAATGATCCAGATCTCGCAAAGCTCGATTGAGAAATTAAGCGACCAGTTTCGTGTTCAAAAAACACGCTATCAGCTGCCCTGATAGCGTGTTTTTTGAACAAGGATATTCAATAAAACAAAAATTACAATAACGGAAGAAAAACTTAAAGTTAAATTAATTAAAATTAGGAGCAAGTGGATGAGCTAATGAAAAAGTTTTTTTATAGGTTACAGTATAATTAAATTATTTCTGTAATAATGTAATTAAATAGGGATTATCCCTATGTAGTTTAATAATTAATGGATTAATATTTAAGGTTGTTTATTCCCTTTATTATTATTATTATTATTATTAATTATATATATAAAAAAACTATAGTTAAACTAGTACGCGTGGTAAATAGTAATAAACAAAAAAACAAATATTACATTAACCGGTATCTTTTGAAAATGTTTACGAAACGTCGTACGTTAAAGATTATATCATTGCATGGGTAAGTATGCCATCTATATTTCGGTTTCTATATTCGCTACCCTCTAGCAAAGAGTATACATATAAGTATACCGTCTCTAGGACGGCGTGACTATAACTACTGGCACTAGGTGGCGCCAAGAAATATTTCAATTGTTGGTTTTAAAGATTAGTGGCATAAACTGAGAGATGTACGAGCACTGTGGCCAGGAGCAAGAAGCTTTAGTGCTTTTTCTCTTCTCATATTGTTTTTGCCGGTAGTAATTCCATCAATACCAGGAGCTATTTATTAGCATTATCTATCTATTTTATTGTTTCTAGGCATTCTTTTTATGTGTATTTCAACAGTAAGTTCTCTCTGTTCTTAAAGTCACAAGCGATGTAAATAATTTACTGTATTATGTACGTATATGTCGTAGTGTTTTAAATAAGGTAAGCGAAATAATATGCATTTCAAGAATTCCAATTGAAAAATGCTTTATTTCAAGAAAAAGAAACTATTGAATTATGAACAATACCTAAACGCTTTCTTGGATTAAGAAAACTATTTACTATACTTAAGAAAATATTGTTTTGTACACTAAGGATCGTTTTCTTCAAATTTTCTGCAAGATTTCCTTGGACAAAGAAATACAATTATTTCACTACAAGTATATACTTCTCTTAAGCGGAGAAAGAAACTCTAAGAAAATATGTTTTTGATTCAATACAGTTATTGTATTGCGGATAGTTGAAACAGTAATTTGTCTTGAATTAAGGCGGACAGCTTTGATACAATTAAACGTTTCTCTGCGTGCATCCTTCTCCATATTCTACACATTTTCTCTTTGAGTTTTATAGTGCTGGTAGTCATCTTGGTTCTTGTTTTTGGCTAGATATGTTTTCCATAATTTTTCCACTTTTATGTCGTTATTCGTCAGTGTCTTCTTATCTGTTGTCTTATTTATTCCACAGATATCTTTTGCTACCACTGTGATTATCTTCTTGAAATTATCCCACATTTCTTCGAGGTCCATATTACCTATTTGTCCCTTCTTTGAAATAATTTCTTCTGTTATTACCGTCTCATATTTCTGCTTGATTTTTTCGTTTTATAATCTATACGTCCTTATATTTTAATATTCTATTATCTTTGTCGTGTAATGTAAAATTCGTTGACGGTAAATGTCCCACGTCACGTTTAAACTCTTAAAATTCCTGTATACGTGTGTGGGTTCACAAAGAGATGGCATTTTAAAATCCATAAATTAGGTGTCAGGTGTCAGTCAGTAATTGCAAACCAGCACTTTTTTTCGTGGAAAGCTTTTTTTATTTCTTTTCTGACGGTCGTAGATGTAGTCAAATTCAATTTGTTGAAGTGCTGCGTGTATCTCGAAAAATCCCTGAAGATCAACGAAAATTAAATTTCGAAAGGGATAGAAAGGAGATTCGAACGTTATGTTAAGTGCTTAACGACGTAAGATATTATGCTTGCGTCATGTTGCCTTAGAAATATCGGCATTATTAATAACGGGTGTACCCCTAGTACATCACCTACGTGGATTGCCTTCCTAATTGTAATCCTTTGAAGATTCTCATAATTAGATTGATTTCTTAAAATAAAGCATTTTTTACTTAGAATTCTTGAAATGCATATTATTTACATGCACATTATTAGTTGTTTAAAATAGTACGACATATCCGTACGTAATGCAGCAAATTATTCGCATTGCTTGTGATTTTAAAAGGTGCCACTAGTTATAGCCATGCCGTCCTGGATAGTAGTGACGGAACTGGAATACAGCTACCTTACTTACCCATACAATAATATAATTTTTAAAGTACAACGTTTTATAAACATTTTCGGAAGATACCGGTTAATGTAATGCTTTTTTTTATTACTATGTACCACGTGCACTAATTTAACTATATATATTTTTTAAACATATAACAAATAAAAAAAGGGATAAATAATTGCAAGTAAAATAATTCCTATTTAATTACATTGTTAAAGAAATACTTTAGTTATACTGTAACCTATAAAAACAAAACTGTTTCATTAGTTCATTCACTTGCTCCTAATTTTAATTATAAACCTTAAGTTTTTTTTTTCCATTATTGTATTTTTTTTTATTGGATATCCTTGTAGCTGGCCTGATAATATGTTTTTTGAACACTAAACTGGTCGCCTAGTTTTTCAATAGAACTTTGAGATCTGAACCATTTTTTCGTCCCTACCTTTAATATGAATATTTTCTTAACTTAAAGCTAAGTGATAGCGATATACTTACGTGATTGGGGTTCCTCTGACTTTAGTAACTACAAAACCTACATTCAATAAGATGACAATTTGAAAGAAACGTTCTTTATCAGATCATTTTGTTACACTATCTGAACATTGTTACCTGTGTATTGTAAAGTACTTTCTGTCGCCGCTTTTAGGACTAACTTAGAACGTAATTTAGTGATGTGGAGCTAGTCTAAGTGCTGAAATTCCTACAAAAATTGTCAAAGGGTTAATCATTCGATCGGATTAATAAATTTCGTTCTTATAAAGAAAATATAAACAGCTATCACCACACAAGTACTACGTACAAACTACAATTTCTAGTAATGCATTGAAAACTGAAATCAAACATGTGCTTTTCCTCTTTACTGTACAGTAGGTATACAATCAAAAGATACTATAGACGTTTCTTCCATTTCTCAACATTTAATATCAGGGTTAATGTTATAAAGCAGACTTTGTCTGAATTTCACCCTGTGATTTGCTAATTTATTTACAACTTAGAACTCCTTATACATATTTAATAGACGATGTAGCAAATAACGATTATACGAGGCGTGTTTTTAAAGTAAGTACCGTTTTGAAATTCTGCTACCGTGAGCGCTGCAGCGGCTTTCTACGCTTGCGCGCTGTGTACCTACATCTGTTGGCAAGCCACAGACGCCATTACAGAAAGATTCGACTGTGTTTACGTGTTAACGGTTTGTTTGTCACTATTTAAAATGTCTCCGCCGATCGAGAATCTCGCCGACCGTGAAATACGCGCTGTGAATCACAGCGCATATTTAGCAATTAAGCGTTAAATCGGCCAACATTCATGGTCAGATCTGTGAAGTGTATGGAGAAAACATTATGAGTGATGGAATTGTACGGAAATGAGTAACAGCTTTTAAAGAAGACCGCACGAATGTCCATGAGGAGGAACGAAGTGGCGACCTTCTGTCATTACTGAAGATTTGGTTCAGAAAGTTGACGAAAAAGTGAAAGAGAATAGACGTTTTACGATTTCATCGTTATCTGATGAACTTCCTCAAGTTTCCAGAAGTGTTCTCTATGAAGTTGTGACCAAACACTTACAGTATCGAAAGTTGTGCTCACGCTGGGTACCGAAAATGTTGACTGAGGTGCACAAAACCAAACGTGTAGCCAGTGTGTTGAATTTTCTTCAGCGGTACAGTGAGGGGGGTGATGATTTTTTAAGCCAAATTGTCACAGGTGACGAAACGTGGGTGGCTCACGTTACACCGGAATCGAAGCAGCAATCCATGGAATGGCGGCATTCAACATCACTAAAGAAAGTGAAGTTCAAGCAAACAATTTCAGTCCGGAAAACCATGTGTACTGTGTTTTGGGACAAAGGGGATGTTGCTTGTTGATTTTTTGCCTCGCGGTGACACAATAAATGCTACGACGTATTGTGAGACCTTAAAAAAACTGTGTCGTGCAATCCAAAACAAGCGGCGAGGTATGTTGGGTAAGGGGATCGTTTTGCTTCACGACAATACCCGTCCACGCGCAGCTTCTCGAACTCGAAATCTCATCGCATCTTTTCACACTGGGAACAACTTGATCACCCTCCATATAGTCCCGATCTTACGCTCAGTAACTACCACCTGTTCCTGCATTTAAAGAAGCATCTGGGTGGTCAGCGTAACGACGACGATGATGAGGTCAAAACGACTGTTGTGCAGTAGTTGTGAAATCAGGCGGCAGACTTCTATGACGATGGGATTGTAAAGCTGATTGTACTATACGATAAATACCTCAATATTGGTGGAAACTATGTATAAAAATAGAATAAGGTACAGGCTTTCATGTAAAAATAAAATTGTTAAGAAAAGTTTACTTGTTTTTGTTTTATTTGAAAACGGTACTTACTTTAAAAACACGCCTCGTACATTATTATCCGGTGATAATACACCACGGAACGCCATAAGGGGCAATGCTCAACTCGACTATATTTAATATGTATATCTCACAGTTGCCACTGGTTTTGAATCACTGCAACTATCATTTACAGGCTGACGACACCAAAATCTACCTTTCGTTTGAGCAACCAAAGGAACTTCAAGCCCCACAGCGATTAACTGAGAACCTCAAACGGATATCAGAATTTATAGAGAACAATTAATTCGAAATAAACTTTTCCATATCGCAGGTGGTAGTGTTGGGATCACAAAAGGCTCGCGTTTTTGTGGAGCTCCATCTAGTGATTATTGTTTTATGGACAGCAATTAATACCACAAAAATCGGTGAAGAACTTGGGAATGCAAATAGCCAACCGTTTGCGTGTTGACTGAAAAACCTCGCATCGCGTTAGGAAAGCAATTTCATCTTTAAAAGCGATTTACATTAATTGAATTTGGTTTGATATCACCACCAAACAGCTCTTGTGTGAATCTTTGGTGGTTTGGTATTTTAATTATGTGGACGTACTATATGGTAGTTGCCTCACTAAACAAGACCAGAGAAGAATACAGATGGTACAAAATGCGTGTGTGCACATGTATTGAAGACCTTATACATGTGTAATCCTTGAATACTACATAGTGCCTTATTTTTCTTCTAAATTTTGGAATGAGGTACCTCCATATTTATATAGTAAACTTCAATTTCGATATGATAACCATAGCATCAATGTATGTAACAGACATCTGTACCAAGGCATAGAACGGAAATATGCAAAAAAGGTTATTCGAACAGTCGCTTCAGTGGTGAACAAGTACATTCCGAGGGGGCCTCGTCTATTTACTGGAGATTGGTGGATGGAGTTAGCGTGTTACATATTACATAGCTTAAGTTTTGTTTCTTTCCTTTACTTGTTATTTTTCCTTAGTTTGATTCATGCTACTTGAAGGTGCAATAAATCTAGAAAAAAATATTAAGGTAAGAACTAAAAGTAGCACAAACTTACAAACATTCTCTTCGAGAATTAGAGATACTGCCTGGAATTCTGTACTTTCAGTAGACAACCTAGAGATGTTCACCAATTTCCATATCGTCTTCCTAGTTGCCTTTAATGCTGTATTCCTTGAAAAGGAAAAGAAAATTAAAATAAATAAAACTAAAGCAACGTACATAGAAAGCACCAAACTCTCAGAAATGAAGAGGATGCTAGATATATTGTACACAGTAATCAAAGTGAGAGGCAAAGAGGATGAGTAGCAATTATATAATACTCTAAAGAAAGAATATAGAAAAGAAGTGATACACGAGAAAAAGAAAAGCGTAGCAGAAAAGTTAGTAACTTCCGATAACAAGATGCAAGATATTTGGAATATAATAAACTTAGAAATCAACAATAAAGCAAACAAGAATGACGACGACTCGATTATACTGAATGCAAATGAGTTGAACGAATACTTCACTTCTATAGGCGACATATTAGCTGATGTTGAACCAATTAAACGCAGGATGCATTCCAATTACTGCACAGACAACGACAGGACTTAGCTCAATCTATTTATTTAGAACCTATTACGGCTGCTAAAATTGTGTCGATAACAGCCTACCTAAAGAAAAAGGGAACCCAGGATGTGTACGGGTTGTCGATAGACGTTGTTGAGTATGTAATAGAATACATAGCAGACACGCTAACAACTATATTCAACGCATTCAATCTCGAAAATAACACCTATCCATAAAAAGGAAGAAAAGATGGAACCCAGTAATTACAAACCCATTACAAACCCCCCACCTACTTTTTCAAAAATTTTTGAGATAGCTCTCAAAACACGGTTGTTAAGCTTCTTCGAACGAAATAATGTGATCGGCAGTAATCAGCATGGGTACAGAAAGGGGAAATCAACAACGTCAGCAATAGTAGATCTGCTAGAGAGCGTGACAAGCGCATTCGATGATCATGATGACCTTGTTTTAACGTGTTGCGATTTGACAAAGGCTTTTGATTGCGTAGATCATCGAATACTAATGGGGAAGTTGCACTTTTATGGGATACGAGGCAGGGCATACAAGCTAATAGAATCAAATTTAACTGGGGAGAGCAGACAACGATATATCGGGCCAATAAGTCAGAACTTGCAAAAACAAGTAGAGGTGTGCCACAAGGATCAATATTGGGACCTTTACTCTTTCTCCTATATGTCAACGATATCCCACAAAGTGTAACTTGTGACAAAATATGTTTATTTTCAGACGATACTTCAATACTTACGCGAAGTACAACACAGGACGATGCTTTAAATAAGGCAGTGGTTGCATTAACAGAAGTAAATGAGTGGATCGCAAACAATAGCCTGCATTTAAATCAAACAAAAACGCAACAGCTTATACTCACCACAAAGTACAGTACACTTCTTGGGTCTTCAGCTTTCAAACGATTTAAATTACAAACAACACGTTAAGGAATTGAATAAAAGGTTGGCATCTGCAATATATGCAATTCGAAGAATTAAAGAGATAGCTACACACGAGGCAGCAAAAATAACATACCTTTTTTTGTTCCACGCACGAGCGACGTATGGAATTCTCCTATGGCGACACAGGCCAGAGGCACAAACAGTATTTCTAAAACAGAAGGAAGCAGAGTGTTGTGCAACGCACCTTATCGAGCATCATGTAGGGAATTATTCCTACAACAAAAAATACACTAACATCGGCATACATTGTTGCCTGCCTCGACTATATCCACAACAACAAGGATAAGTACAACAATCACCTCCATAGCTACAACACGCGTCACAAAGACAGTTATGTGATACCCTATCATCGAACAGACAGGGCTCGATTTTCAGTAAATTACTAAGCAGTTAAACTGTACAACCACCTGCCAAATAGATCTAAGGCACTCACAAGCAGCAACTTAAGATGAGGGTAAAAAAAACGCTAGTGGAACATGTAATTTACACCCTCGACGAATCCTTCAATGTAGAATTTTAATATGTTTGTGCTGGTCCAGTTTACTAGTCTCTTGTTGTGTTTGTCCCATATACATTTTTATCTTTTATCTATACATATATTTATTTATGTTATTTATTTATGACAATGTCAATGCCCTTTTACGTGAAGGTTACGACAATAAAATTATGTTTATGTTCATAATAGCTTAAAGGAAGGGCACTAATCCAATAATGTATTGTGCTGTAGGCGATATAATCTTTTTGGCAATAGTGTATATATTATCGTATGTTGTTGCATTACTATTATTATTATAATTTTAAAACCGTTTTGTTCGAGGTACACGATATGTTTAGATGCATATTTCAAGTGCGTGCTTTTACACAACATGTAGTGCAAGGCCCGAGAAAACGTTACTATGCGAATATTGCAACAAGTACGTCACAGGTGAAAGAGAGGCACTAACCTAACTTTTTCCATAACTGGTTTTCGACTTGTTGAGCAGATTACCACAATAAACAACACTAACATCCGTTAAGAAATTTGAACATTTCTTATAACTTTGCAGTTTGAAGGAAATGTGGAAATCCTACATGCAAATGTAGCTAAGTTTTCACTCCTATCTATTCTCCAGACGACTCGTTGAAAACAGACACCTAATTATGTAAAGTTTTCTGACGCCGTTTCGACAAGATCGCACCTTTCTTCCCTTGTCTTTTCCATCCGTTCTTACGATTAAACACTCTCCTGCGGTACCAGTCAGTTTTGGTAGAAATGTACTGGGGTCCGAAGTTAGTTACCCGTTGTTATTACTTTCATTATCAAATAGAGCAATGAAAATAATTGAATTGGAAAATTGATTTCATCATTTCTTCGATGGTAATAGTATTTTATTTCTAATATATTTGTAATGTTTTTCTCATTAGAAATGCATATTGAATGCTGCCGCGTTATCCTTTATATCGAACAAAATCCTTATTATCTAATTAAAGTGTATAGACCGCCGAATGGCGCTGTAAAACTTTTTGTAGCTAGGTTATGCAATATATTTGATTATTGCCTTAGTAAATGTCCTAATATATTAATATCGGGAGATGTTAATATAAACTTCAATGCGAACTTCTCACAGAAGAATAAGCTTATTGATGTAGTTTGTAGTTACAAAATTCATTATTTCTTGAGAAGTTGTGGAGAACTCGAATTTGGGTCATCATTACGGGTCCTGTCAATGACTGATGTTTCTGTCGACAACGTGTGTAGACCCACTAAGATTGTCTCGCAAAGGCTTTTATGAATGAAAATTTCTCGGATGCTTATAAATCCTTTGCCGATATACTCAGTTATTATGTGGATTGTTATTGTCCCATGATACCAGTATATACTAAAGATTCTAAAGGCAAGACTTAGATCACTAAAGATATCATTAATATGGGCAATAACTTAAAGAATCTATTCTGCTTAATGAAATAAACCCAAGATAATGAGCCTAAATCCACTTAAAATTTGGCAAAAAAGAATACAATAAAAAATAGCATGTGCGAAAGGACAGTATTATGAAAACAAACTAAATAACGCAAGTGTAAAAATTAAAAGTAGGACAATTTGGTTACTTGTGAACCAGTTGATTGGAAGAACTAGAAATTTATCAAATATCACATTGCATGGTGAAAACAGCGATATAAGTGATCTTAAGGCAGTCGCTAATGCTTTTGGTAAGCATTTTTATTGCGGTACGAAAGATATGTTGACAAACTATTTCCATTATGTGTCTAATAAATGTAGCGACTCCCGTTACATTAACAACTAGAGTTGACCACGCGCGCCAACGGGCAGCGGTGTTGTTTCGATTAGGCCTCTGGTTCCACTAGAGCTATTGTGTGTAGACGTTTGCTATCGTAAATACTTTCCCGTAGTTGTTAAATAAAAATAAAATAATGCGTGCTCAAACACATACCATTTTAAGAGTCCCCCGTGAAATCGCAAAGTGAATAATATCTGTTAAACATCTGCAACATTAGATATGTCTCAACAGTTGTTTCGACAGACCGAGTGCGGCGCGAGGAAAAAATGTGTTTATATGCAGAAAACGAACGTTCTACATCTAGTGACGTTATATCTGCGTAATTAAAATATTCTTTGAAACAACTTAATGGTTCTGTTGACGCATCTTCACAAATGTGTCTTAATGTGCTAAAATCAGAATCTTTCTCTAAAACACTTTCATATTTTTCTAGAACACAAACATTTTTTGCGTCTTCTATCGCGCATAGCTGTGCGTGAACATGTTGCACTATTTGCACAGATTCCACTAACAACACCGAAGGATCTTGTAACTTTTCTATTGCCTCCGCTAGGCCGAAGTAATTGTTGTGAATAATTTTTAAATCCGTTTTAACCCGACTATCTTGAAATTTCGATTGGCTTTTCTTTATAGCGGCAGCTTCCTTTGGATCGAATTGTAAAACCACGTTCTTAATATTCTCATAATATTTACGATAATAAAACGCAGCGTTTAACCAAGTTCCCCAACGTGTAAGAATAGGTTCTGGTGGCTCAGGTATACGGGGGCACAGTCTGTGAAATTCGCGAATACGTTTCGGGGATTTGACAAACACTGCTTTTGTATGCGCTATTAAAGCGTCTACCTCAGAATAACATTTTCTCATACCATCTGCCACAAGATTGAGAGCATGAATTTTACACGTAATGTGTAACAAGTTAACAGAATGCTTTTTAAGAGACCGGCCTACAGAAACCATGTTTGCGGCACCATCACTCATAAATAGAGTTGGCCACGCGCGCCAACAGGCAGATGTGTCGTATCTATACGGTTACATACAAGCCTCAGTGTAGCTTCGACCTTCCATTAGCGCGGTACGTGTTGTTTAGAAATGTTGCGTACGTCGCGCAAACGACCCAAGGCGGACCAAGTTAGAGAATTTTTAGCCGAAATTTCCTGACTTAACGTATGATGGTGCTAAAATTGAATGTGTAGTATGTAACGTTCCGTTGATGAGTTGGTCCAAGAGGGACTGTCTACAGCACGTAAACAGTGAACGACATGCTTCAAAAAAAACTTACACACGAGACTATGACAAATTTATATTTAATTTATGTGTTACTTTTATTGTATGTAATATACCGTTTAATTTACTAGACAAGGAAGCGTTTGTCTTGTCTTGGAATAACTATTCGGAGTACAAATTACCAAGTCGGACATCGTTACGAAGGATAGTGCCATCTGCTCGTGAATATGTTGAAAAGGGAATTAAATCGGGGTTGAAAGAAAAAAAAATGAGGTTATGTGTGGATGAAACGACAGATCGTAAAAAACATTCGGTCGTTAATATAATGGCACGTAAAATGGAGCCGCATCAATCGTCACCTTCAATTCTATTAGTTTCCAGACGAATACAACAATGTACTGCCGAAGTAATTGTAAAGTTAGTGTTAAATACATTGGAAAAGTTTGAACTTTCAACAAACCAACTGTTGATGTTTATGAGTGATGGTGCTGCAAACATGATTTCTGTAGGCCGGTCTCTTAAAAAGCATTCTGTTAACTTGTTACACATTACGTCTAAAATTCATGCTCCCAATCTTGTGGCAGATGGTATCAGAAAATGTTATCCTGAGGTAGATGCTTTAATAGCGCATACAAAAGCAGTGTTCGTCAAATCCCCGAAACGTATTCGCGAATTTCACAGACTGTGCCCTCGTATACATGAGCCACCGGAACCTATTCTTACACGTTGGGGAACTTGGTTAAATGCTGCATTTTATTATCATAAATATTATGAGAATATTAAGAACGTGGTTTTACAATTTGATCCAAAGGAAGCTGCCGCTATCAAGAAAAGCCAGTCGAAATTTCAAGATAGTCGGGTTAATACGGATTTAAAAATTATTCACAACAATTACTTCGGGCTAGCGGAGGCAATAGAAAAGTTACAAGATCCTTCGGTGCCGTTAGTGGAATCTGTGCAAATAATGAAACATGTTCACGTATAGCTATGCGCGATAGAAGACGCAAAAAATGTTTGTGTTCTAGAAAAATATGAAAGTGTTTTAGAGAATGATTCTGATTTTGGCACATTAAGACACATTTGTGAAGGTGCGTCAACAGAACCGTTAAGTTGTTTCAAAGAATATTTTAATTATGCAAATATAACGTCACTAGATGTAGAACGTTCGTTCTCTGCATATAAACACATTTTTTCCTCGCGCCGCACTCGGTCTATCGAAACAACTGTTGTAACATATCTAATGTTGCAGATATTTAACAGACATTATTCACCTTGCGATTTCACGGAGGACTCTTAAAATGGTATGTGTTTGAGCACGCATTATTTCATTTTTATTTAACAACTACCCGAAGCCTAATCGAAACAACGCCGCTGCCCGTTGGCGCGCGTGGCCTATTAATAACACATTTTTCTTTAAAGAGGTGGAACCTGCAGAGGTTGAAAGAGTTACTAACAATTTACGTTCCACCAATTCTGCCGGGATTGACTGCGTTTCTACTTCAGTATTAAAGGTATTCAAGACTGAACCGCCAGCTTACTTATTTAATACGAAATCTGTTGAAGAAGGCAAATTTGCAGATAGTCTTAAAGTATCCCTACTTTTATTTTAATACTAGGCAAGCAATCCCTTGCTTGCCTAGTATTTAAAAAAGGCGATCCTAAACTAGTTACATAGTATATGCCGATAACTTTGTTGAATGTTATCAGTAAAGTCGTCGAGCGTGTGGTGCATAGTAGAATTTATAAGTTCATAGACAAGTACGATATTCTGGATTTAGCACAGAATGGTTTTCGGCCTGGCAACTCAACAGAAGACGCCATATTTGACATTTGCCATCACATTTACATAAACTTAGACGATGGAAAACTTGTAGGGGTGTAGATGTTTGATCTGACAAAAACTTTTGATACGGTAGATATCAAGATTGTGATCAGCAAGTTGCAATTAATGGAATTCAGGATCAATTTTTTAAATTGGATCACTTCATATATGACGGACGTTTATGTCGAGGTCGAAATGGAATACTCAGACATGTTCAACGTACATACTAGATCCGTTTATAGTCTCCCTATTTCTAAATAGCCTAGCAAAATATATATCAGCTGGCAGAGTGAGATTATACGCAGTTCTTGTAACTGCTAACACTGCTGAAGAACTAGAGCTAAAGCTTAATGCGGTCTCCCATGAGTTTGTGCAGTGGTGTAGAATCAATAAGTTGGTCGTCAATACTCAAAAAACAATATGTTTACAGCCATATAGCAGAAAAAGAATATACCAAGTATCTGCCTCCGTCGAGGATACCATAATAGACCTCTCAAATTCTGTTAAATGGGCATGTATTTTAACGCCGACATGACATGGTCAGAACAATTCGATCATGTCTGCAGTGCGCTGAGTAATACGTATTGAGTGTTGATACAAATGAAAAGAAATGTTAGCACAAAACATTTGCTCGACATCCATTATGCCCTCGGCTACACTGCACTTATGTTCATGACATTTCCGTGCATGTACCAGCCGGGCGGAAACGACCCGAATGCTATAGTTGAATGTTGCGCTGTGAGACTGGGGCAGGCAGCATTTTTCTTATCTAAATGTGAGAGAGTCATCAAAAAGAATTATTCAAATTAATGGTGCATTAAATTAGAGTTTTTCTTAAATTCTAAAAGGCATTGTTCATTTTTCTATTTATAAAGTTATTTATTTCGACTAAATAAAGTTGCTTGTTCATTGAAACTGGGAATCGTAGTTTATTAGTGCTAACGTAGGTTTTTTTTGTATTTTTGAGTGCGACGGATTAAGTACAAAGCAAATGCCCATATAAATATTGTACGAACCCGATGGAATCGTCGATTTCCACACGGTATATATTTCGACGTATGCTTTACATTGATTGATACGGGACGCTAGAATGTAACTTCGATACACATCCATATAGTACAAGACATGATCATTTGTTAAGGTTAAAAGCCCATAAAATAGCTCTATATAGGAAAAATCCATACTATGTGGGAAGATACTTTTATAACATCTTACCGTCTGCATTGAAAGAACATGCAAGGTCAGTGCAATTTAAACAACGTTTAAAGACATTTTTAATTAGCATGGCTTTCTATTCTATAGAGGAGTTTTAAGATTTACTGGGACATAACAATTAATTTATTCGATTATGTTTCTGTATGTTAGTCTGTTTTATGTTTATACAATGTGTTATGTCGTTTACATATACTGTATACTTTTTATATTTACATTCGTATTTATTTGATAATTTTACTTGTACTACATCAATTGTATTTTGATCAAGCGGTCCAATAAAACCTATTACCTATTACCTATAAAAGTAACTTCTCAACGAAATGTGTTTCAAGTCAAAATGTAATTTGGAAGAAGAACTTACAAATTAAATTCTGTCACGACAGAACTCTGCACTAATCATCTGACCTGGAGGTACGAACTGTTGATGGACAATATCATCAACATCGACACAACTGATCAGTAAGGACTTGCTGTTGCCTCTGACTTAATGATCTTTTCTGGCCCGCGCGGCGTGAAGGTGGACTCTGCCAATCTGATGATTGTTGTTTGGTTTTTGGATCATACGACCTTACAAAGAAAACCTGGTACAGTTCGAAGCTTTTCTTTCACTTTTCTACAGGCATCCATGCTAGGCTGCTCCTGTTCGTAGCTTTGCAGTCGCGGAACGAACTTTGCTGCTATCCTTCTCATGTTCATTTCTTCCGACAAAATGTGTTAGAATTGTCACAATACAGGATTAGGTAGAGCAGCAACATAGCTTCTATGTTACTGGGCCTCGTCCTGAGATTGTACGTACATATTGCTACAACCCCATATGTGATTTATTTTTTTATTGCTGAGGCAACCATAATATGCACAATAAAGTCATTTATTATTATTATTATTATTATAAAATCTGCTGACATGCCATAAGATACAGATGTCTCCATAATGCTACAGATGTTTTGGATGGTTGGCTTAGAATCATTCACAGCTGCATTCCGAACAGCAACGATATGTTCTGGTGTTGTACCGGTTGATGGTCTTGCCGAACGTTTGTCGCATCAACTGATATTCGGCCAGTTTTGAAATGTTTAGACCAGCGAGAACCTTGTGCTTGACCCAAAGCTGCGTCCCTAAATGCTTCTCTTTACGTGTTGTGTGTTTCTGTGGCAGTCTTAGCAAGTTCAAAACGGAACTTGATATAGATACGCTGTTCCCTCAAATCGGTCACTGAGAATTGCAAACACAAGCAGACAGAGTAATGAAACTTTCCTCACCAGCAAAAAACGTTCCCACTTACAATGACACCGCTTGGCATACTGACTCACGAAGGATGTACACAACTCCACCTAGCGGCGTTGGCTTGAAGTTTCGGGAACTTGGGTACCACCTCGAAGTATAAGTTGTTGCCGTTTAATGATATTTATGACAATAATCTATTTGTTGTAGTGCATATGTAACTTTTGGATAAGAATAAAAAGCAAAAATAAAATGAATACATTTGCTACCAGGTGGCGTATTGCATAGCAACAAATAACAATAGGAAAGTTAGCAATTGAGAGCCAATAAACTCAAATATTCTGCATACAAGTTCACTCACAACGATGGCATATTAAAAGTATTTCTGAAAATAATGAATATATTTTTTAAATTTTGGTGGGTAATATTATGAATAATAATGTATTTCCTAAAAGTATTTTCAACTTCATGGCGCTCTTGATTAAACTGGAAACTGATATCAACTTTCCTATTTCTAGTAGTATAATATGTATATTATTAATTCTTTATATAGACAAGTTCAACGATATACAATATTACAGATGTGGAATGTACCCACCTTTGAGATATTTTTTTTTTTTTAAATTTGTCAAATGTAATTTAACTTAAACAACAATATCTTCTCTTCGGTATTACCCATGTAAACCAGTTTTGAGATTTTTATTGGCAACATAAAATACTCGTTACTGCTGTAAACACGTGTCAAATGACATATGAACTCTGCAATAATGGCACTGCGTTTGTGTTTGTCCGAATCAAATCTTTCTGATTAAAGTAATATGGACCGATGAAGCATTTTCGAGAGAAAGGGTGTATTATTATAAAAATTAACATTATTGGGTCACCGTTAATCCACATTTAACAAGACCGCAAAATTCGCAACAAAAGTTTAACTTTAATGTCTTTGTGTCATAAAAGACAATAAGCTTCCGTACCAAATTTATCACGAAAAGATTAAATTGTAAATTAAATGATAAATAGAAACTACCGTAATGGAATTTATTCAAGGTCTAAATGTGGGCGAAATGTGGGCATATTAGTTAGATGGAGCTCTGGCGCATTGTACGCGTGAGGTTACTGATCAATTAACGCAAATGTTTGATGATCGATGGATGAGAAAGTTAGGACCTTGCATATGACCAACCAGTTCCCCTAACCTAACTCCCCTTGATTTGTTTATTTGAGGTTGTATAAAAACAATGGTGTATGACAGTCCCATTTATTCTCGGGAAATCTTAGAAGAATGAGCAAGGAGAGCTTTTGCCAATTTTAATGGAGTAGGAATCCAAAGGGCGGTAAATTCCGTGCACCTTAGGATGTTGTTGTGTCTGCATTTACATGGAGATATTTTTAATTTGCATAGATTTTTTGAATAGTTGCGTTTACGCTTTTTATCGTATTTAATTGTTTGTACCCGTTTTTGATAATAATCAACTAAATATTTAGTTGTAATTCAATGTTTATTTTATTTTAACAACAGAACATTAATAAAATCTTTATTGGGTATACCATATGCAAGCTAATCCTTTATTTAGTTTAAACTTAAAAAATATGCATTATTATTATACTTCAATACGGGGTAAAAGCACGTAAGTCAAATAAGTATGCAATAAACTCTGACATGTTAACACAATGTCACAGTGTTCATTTGTCATTAGCTTAAGCAAAACAAAGCCAGCATTGTCAATTCTGGCTGTTTATTGATAATCAATAGTCGATTTAATTTTTTTAACGAATTTAGGTATATGAAGTAAAATATGTTTTACCCGTATTTTTTCAAGTAGAACATATAGACATTCCTAAAAATAGGAGTTGCTATATAAGTGAGTATGTTAGTGTATGGATTAACTTTTTGAGACACTCTGTACACATTTTTGATATATATTTGCAGCAATAAAATCTATTTTATGTTGCCAATTAAGATCTCAAAATTGATTTACATGGGTAACACTGAATTGAAGATATTGATGTTTAAGTTAAACTCTGCATTTGTCAAATTTTTCAGAAAAAAATTTATCTCTCAAAGGTAGTACATCCTACATCTATAAAGTGATTTTATATCACAACATCAACATGGCTTTATAGCAAAGAGATCAACCGTTACCAACTTAATGTATTTTACTCAGTCAGTATCAAATGTTCTAAGCAGTCTGGCCAAGTGGATATAATCAATTTGAAATATCCGTGTATTTCAAAGGTTTTCGATAGGATAAACCATGCCATGCTGATTAAAAAAATGCACTCTTTTGGCTTTAGCAATCGTTTGCAGCAATTTTTTTCTGTATACTTTTGCGATAGAGTCCAATAAGTATCCTATAATAGATATAAATCAAAACTTTACACAGCAATATCAGGTGTATCAGGAGGATACAATCTGGGCTCACATTTCTTCATTTTGTTCATTAAGGATTTGCTGGACAGGATCGTTTGCAGTCGATCTATTTTTGCTGATGATCTAAAGGTATTTAAAAAAATTAGTACATCCATCGATTGCATTTATCTGCAGGATCAACTTAACAATTTTTTTCAGTAATATACAGAGAACAAGCTACAAATGAATATTAGCAAGTGTACAATTTTGACATACACAAGGAAAATGGATCCACCAAGGTATGATTATCACCTTGACGATATTCCCTTTGCTGGCTATTTATCTATTAGGGATTTTTGCGTTTACTTCGATTAAAGTCTTAGCTTCACTCCTCACAGAAATTATACACGGTTATTACAAAAGAATCATCGGGTTTTAAAAATATATATTTCAGAAGGTATGACAGATAATAGCAAATGACATGTTAATAGAAAGGGATAATATTCAAGTTTGTGAGCAAATCATTACAAATATTCGATGTCTCCCGTTCAGTCGATACACGCTGCAATATGTCTCGTGGTACGTAAACCCTATCTTTAATACACCCCCAAAGAAAAAAATCGCACGGTGTAAAATCGGAAGACCTGGGAGGTCACGCGAACAATACCAAATCTTCTTCAGCACATCGGCCAATCCAACGGTGAGGGAGTTCCTCGTTTAGATACCGACGCACCTTATGATGCTAGTGAGGCGGAGCTCCATCTTGTTGGAATACAAAGTTCTTAGAATCTCGTGTCAGTTGCGGCAATAACCACAACTGCAACAGATCTAGGTAGGATGTACCGGTCACAGTGTTTCCATTTGTTTTGGATACTGCACAGAACACATTCAAATTTGGAGAATCCCTGTTGCACAGTGACTTGAGGATTTTCTGTGCCCCATATCCGAATGTTGTGACGGTTCACCTTTTCACTTAAATGAAATGTCACTGAATACCAACCGGTTAGCAAATTCGTCCTGAATGGTAGTACAAAAATTAGTTCGCTTTACGTGGTCATCGGGTCCTAACCTTTGCACCATCTGTAAACGGTACGGTGTGAATCGCGGTCGCTTCCACAATATTTTCCATACAGTTGGCTGCCGAATACCAAGTTCACGGCCTACTCTGGTAGTGGAATGTTGTGCAAGACGCACGTACTGCGTCCACCATTTCGTCAGGAACTCGTGGTCTTCCGGTGCTTTTACGTTTTGTAATAAAACCTGTGTTCTTGAGTTATCGATACCATTGTGAAATACTCTGACGACCTGGAGAATCAGTTTTGTATTGCCGTTGGAATGCACGTTGCACCATAACAACCGATAAACATCGCGCGTACTCCAACACACAAAACGCTTTCTGCTGCATAGTCGCTATTTTGCATACTGAGATTGTGGCGCCACCTGGACGTGTAAAGCGACGTTGGCAGGCGCTCGTTTTGAACTTGGACATTTTCCCTTTCTAGTGACATGTCACTTGATATTGTATCTGTAATACTCTCTGAAATATATATTATTAAAACCCAATGATTCTTTTGTAATAACCCTGTATTTAGCCGCGTTCAATTTTGAAATATGCAAGTATTAGGTATTTTATTTAGAAATAAATATAGCAATGAAGCTTAGATTTAGCAAGACACAGATATGATCAACGATCATTTAGGGGCGTGAACAGTGGTGTGTCATAACAAACGATGGGAAATATCGAAGTTCGTTAAAATTATGATATTGGCGTGAAAATAACGCTGCTTGAAGCATTTTAAATGTAGATTCGACAGAGTCGCTAATTAGGGCGTAACAATGCATGGGTAGCGTCAAGGTCACTTTTCAATCTAGAATATTTCTAAAATAAGATGAGCACAAAATATTTTTTTGTACAAATCAGCACGAACCGGGTACAACTTCACGCACCCTCATAAAAAATAAGAACAGTATATAGCTTCTAATAAGATTTTTGCTGCTGAATTTTTCAAGAAAGCTTGTCAAAATTGGGTAAATATGGCATTAGTTTCATTTTCAAACAAGACAACAGATTAGCATTGTTCTGCCGATTTCTTAGTTTAATTTAAGTAAAATTCATGTTCGGAAATGTCTGTTCGCAAAAATACGTCTATCCGAAAGTCGCCAGAAGTTTTTAATTGAATATAAATATCAGGCATACTATTTCAAGTATCAGAAACAATTATTTTCTAATATGCTATTTATGTAGGACAGCAACAATAAATTTCTGACTCTCTAAATTTTCTAATTAATTTTTAAGATTCACAAATGTTAAGCTCCATTTTTAGTCTGCTGGTTCTAGTTAAAAAACTGCTTGGTCATTCATATCAGTCGATAAGATTAAGAAGTCTTTAAAAAACAATAGTGAAGTTTTTTTTTACTTCGATTTAAAATTTTATTTTGTGACGAACGATCACGATCAAGAAAATTATTATCTAAATTTTTACCTGCCTCATGTAGTCCTTAAATCTTTGTTATAAATTGTAAATTCACTTTTGTTTTTATTCTAGTTTCAAATTTTAGAACCACTTATGTTGTACTCCAGTGTACTCTATGAATGTGGTCGTTTAAGATGTACGTTAGTACATATTGCGTAAGCACGATAGTTACGAGCTCTGTGATGAGCGCGCGCCGTTTACATAGAAGGTCACATTACGTAGATAAACAAAACGAGTAAATTTTGCTATAAAAGGCGGTCGAATCCGCGTACATTTGTCTTTCTGCTGACTCACGCTGCAAAGGAACAAGTTCTCTGCTGGACCTGCTCTGCGAGAGCTTCTACTGCCCAAACTTCATCTCTCGGCGACCGCTGGCTGCGGTTGATGAAGGTTGGACAAAGACAACGTCGGAATATCATGATAGTGTGGTTTTAACTATCTATCGTGGAATTTTGACTGAGAAGTCTGTTCCGCCGATATTATACACGTCGACGTTCCGTAGTAGCGTGGCTCGGGCTATCTATTACGAAACCTCGACGACCGATACATTCAAAGTATGTTACCGAGAGTATTTCGTAAGTGTCTTGCCGCAACATAAAATTTAAAGACCCGATTAAAATCTGATCGAACTTGTAACAGAAAATAGAGCATTTATTTTCCCGATATGTATACATTTGTATGTGAATTTGATTTTAATTTGCTAGAGAATTAATTTTATTTCATGAGGTTATGTATAAGTAAAGTGTTGTACGTATGTACATCTTTTCCTGATAAATTGAACCCTTTGGCACTTTTCATGCTGCACTTGTGATTAAGATTGTCAACGCATATTCACATAAGTTTTCTTAATGACTAAAAACCGCAAACCTAACAGTTTTATTTTAAAAAACAAATAAGAATTAAGCCACTTACGTTACATGTTATAAATCTGATATATGACAGTTGAAAATTCCGTGACAACTAACGACATCCCAGCAACGGAAAATCAAACTGTATTATGAAGTTGATAATATAGTTCCACTGTCCACTAGGTATGAGATCTTAGTGTTTAGAATAAGAGAAGTTAATGTTGTACAATTTATACCCGTCGGAATCACTCAGTAACATCAAATTGATTAAAAAGATTGTCTAAAAGTAAAACCGTCATATATTCTTTATACGATAATCTCCCGTATGTCATCCAGAGATGTCACTAGCGAACAGAGACCATCTTATGTAGTTTGGCAAGTGTGTAATGACAGACGCTTTGTAATTTTGCGTCTAAGAATAAGGAAGTTATTACATTTTGACGCCGGATTTAAACACAGTATTACAATTTTATTATAAGAATATTATTTGCTAACATCAGAGCTCTGGTTGTCGACCCCTGCACTAGGGTATAATGTACCCCTAAACAATATTCAGTGTATCATGTAGAATACGGGATGTCCTATTCAAAGAAACCAACCTAGGTGTGCCGGTCTATAGATAATCTTGTGATATGAATATTTTTAGGTTGTGCACCAATAATTACTATATACTCCCACACAGCGCTTCCGCCTAGTGCATAGGCGGAAGAAAGAATAAATATGAATAAATATTGCTCAAACTATCTGTCTGATCTAAAATTCATAGTGTTTGGATGTTGAATTATGTAAAACATCTCTAGAAATAAACGGGACTTATAATTGTTTTCAACAGTTAATACTTTTACATTATTAAAATCCATTTCATGTAAAGTATTATTAGTGTGAATAGCTAACGCACTAGTTTGTTTGTTTAAACTGCAATCACTGCGATGTTTCGCAATTCTGGACTTTAACCAGGTAGATGTTTGGCCAATATATATTTGGTAACAACATTTACAAGGGATTTGGTAAATTACATTTGATTTAAAATCATTTGCAGTTAGATCTTCTATTCTAATTTTGTGAATAACATATTTAATGGGTTTAGGTTATATTTAGCTACTTTGAAATTTTCTTTCCTTATGACGCCAACAATCAAATCCATGAGTCCAGGCATATTAGGTAATTTAACGTAAGGTACAGCAATAGGATCTGTTTCATTTGTTGAAGACCGAACAGGTGGCTGCAAAGGCAAAGGTAAACCATGTATCACCTGTTCAGAAGAAAATAAGGATAGCCATTACTGAGGTAAAGATCAAAAAGTTTGTTTAAGTTTTGTTTATGGCAAGGTGGATGAGATAGTTTTAATACCCTATTTCTTATGGCTTTAATTAAGTTAATTTTTTGATTCATAGGGTGTGCCGAGTGATAATTTATGTATCTTCCAGAATGTGTGGGTTTTTGGTACCACTCCAATATGATAGTATTAGACTCTGTTCTTATTACTTTAATGTCAAGGAAGGGGATTGATTTGTTTATTTCTTTCTCCATAGTGAATTGTATATGAGGATTAATTTGGTTAAATTTATTTAATAAGGTTTCACATTCATGTTCTGGAAGAGAACACAAAAGATCATCAACAAACTTTCTAATGAAACCCAGTTGAAATAGTAAAGTTGATGTGACCAAATGTAAAAAATGATCCATGGCAATTTGTGCCAGGATGGAACTAAGAAATGATCCCATTGGTGTGCCAAAAATTTGAGCGTAAAATTTGTCATTGAATGACAAGTAACTACTATCAAAAATAAACTTAAGAGATTTGATAAATTCATCTTTTGTAAAATTACAATGTTGAGTTATTGTAGGCCAATTCTCATCAATAATTTGTAAAATTAAATTTAATGGTATGTTAGTGAATAAAGAAACTACATCAAGAGAAACCAAATGGTACACCGATGGGATCACCTCTTAGTCCCATCCTTCATTTTACATGAAATGGATTTTAATAATGCAAAAGTATTAACTGTTGAAAACGATTATAAGTCCCGTTTATTTCTAGAGATGTTTTACATAAATCAACATCCAAACACTATGAATTTTAAATCAGACATAGATGGTTTAAGCAATATTTATTCATGTTTATTTTGTTTACATAAAATTAAAAATTTAAACAATAGGTGAAGATTGATTTTGATTTCGAGTTCAGTGGTTTTAAAGTTTTTATATAACATTTAAACTATAAAAACAATCCGACCATATGTAATTCTTTGGTATTAACTTAATCACATTTAATTACTGTTGTAATATGTTTTTTTACAATAACTAATTATATGTAAGAATATCAACCGGTATATATAGTTTTTAAATTTGGCGGGTATGAGTCTTCAACAAATGCCATCGCCTTATGTTTTTTGTTTAACCTGTTTTTTATATTGATCTTTGTATCGATTTCCGCATCCATCAATCCCGCTTTTCAAATGTACAGTACCGTTCATGGAAGTTCGGGCAAGCTGACAAATTATATTAACTGTTTAGGAAAAAATTTTAAAATTATATAATATACATTTCTGTGAGGAGTTATTAAAACTAACTTTTTCTGGAAGCCTTTTACCAATTTCCGGGTAGTATTTGTCTATTATAAGACCGTTATCATAAAATATATAATTATGTTGAAAATCCTTAATAATTACAGTGACAATAAAGCTTTATAATAATCCCTAGGAAGGTTAGCTGATTCTCTCGTGTTACCTGGAAATATTCGTATACTCTTTATAAAGTACTATAACATTTGTAAACGCAGTAGTTCTGAAGAGATTGTTATTGTGAACGTATCTGTGGTTGTGCAAGTGAAAAATAAAATAATTTCGGTTCGACTGCTTAAAATGCCCCGTGGAAAGCCTCTAGCTGTTTCAAAACGATCTGCTATTATTACCTTGCATCAGGAAGGGTACGCAGAAAGACGGATTGCGGATAAATTAAAAATAAAAAAATCTACAGTACATGATACTATAGTTCGATTTAAGACAACCGGTGACGTGCAAGATCATAATCGGCCAGGACCGTCAAGAAAAACGACTCCTGCGGAAGATTTACGAATAAAAATAATTAGTAGGCGCAATAGAAGACTAACAGCATCAGAAATTGCTGCAGAATTTGATAATGAGCGAGATTCCAAAGTTTCTGTGAGTACTGTGAAACGTCGGCTGAAAGAGGCTGGGTTGCATGGGCGAGTGGTTTGCCGAAAACCGTTACTCCGAAGAGGAAATAGGCTGAAACGATTGAAATGGGTACAAGCTCATAGAGATCGGACAGTGAACGATTTTAAAAACGTTTTGTGGACTGACGAATTCAAGTTTGAGGTTTTTGGAAATAGACGGAGAGTTTTCGTACGCAGATCAAGAGGGGAGAATGTTACAGGAGTGTATAGTTCCTACGGTGAAGTATGGAGGCGGATCTGTAATGGTTTGGGGTTGTTTTTCCTTAATCGGGACAGGGGACTTGCTCAAAGTTGAGGGCATAATGAAAAAAGAAGAATATCGGAAAATCCTGGTGGAAAATGCCATACCTTCAGGTGCCCGATTAATTGGACGTGGATATGAATTTATGCAGGGCAAAGACCCCAAACATAAATCTAAATTGTGCACAGATTACCTGCAGCAAGAAGAAAATTAAAGAACCCTAAAAATTATGGAATGGCCGCCACAGTCCCCCGATCTGAACCCGATAGAGTTGTTATGGGAAGAATTAGACCGATGTGTTAGGAAAAAGTGTCCAAAATCGAAGGAACATTTGTGGACCATTCTCCAGGAGGTATGGACAAGCTTGCCCAATGAAACATTAGCAAAATTAGTGAATCGGATGCCGAGAGTAGTGGCAGCAGCCCTAAAAGCAAAAGGTAGACTTTTCGATGAAAATCGGGTTTAAATTGTTTGTATTACATTAACTTTTTCTTTTTAATAAATTTGTGTTTGAAAATATGTAAAATCATGTAATTAAGTATTAAATACATGGCCATTTAATATTTCTCTTTTTTTCTTTGACTTCCGTACATTTTTTTGCTTGCCCGAACTTCCATGAACGGTAGTGTACATCGTAAAAGAAAGAATTTTAGTTCGCAAGTTCAGTCTATCTACTCAACTCATCGTAAGTTACAATTTAAATATTTTTATTCTTTTAATTTATGTTTGTAAATTGAACTTGCAGTATTGACCCTGATGAAGCTTTAAATAAAAGCGAAACATTGGTGAAAATTTAAAAGAGTTACATTTTTTGAATCCTTGGTCGTCATCCCAACAGTTTAGAACCATGTGTTAGTTCCTTACGACCGCCATACTCCTTGGTGATATATTTTACAAACACCTGTCGTTTAACAACACCTTCCTAAAAGCCAAAAACATCCTTTGGAGATATAACATTACACCTGCACATAAAACCAACACAAAGATTTTGAAACTTTTAAACTGTAAAAATAAGACCAATGTGATGGAGGAGACTGGAGTTTAATTAATCAGCTGTTCTGTTTGCAATTCTGTGTACAATGTACGAAAGTGAGCCTTGTTTATATTGCCAATACTACCACGTCGCTTGCCAGTCGTCCAAATTTACTTTTGTACCATCGTACATAGGTAGACAATTAGAAAGAGGATTACAAGAATATAAAACTCAAATTAATTCCAACGTTTACAAACATAAACTGGAAACAAAACATCAAATAGATTATCAAAATGTAAAACTCCTTTGTAAATGTCAAAAAAGTTATAAGTTAAATGGATTAGAAATTCTCGAAATTAAAAAAACATAAAACGCTTTATAAATTATTAAATGGCCAAATACAAACATTTTATAAACCACTTTTCCCATGTTCATACAAAGATTTCTTAGTCCACCCATTTTGGCATATGTACAACATATGTAGTTGCACATACGACATTCTGCTTTTATTAAAATTATCTTCTTGGTTGCTTTATCATTTCGTGTTACACACTTTTTTCCCTATTAGGAAGCTGATATTACTTGTGGAATGTTTGTCTCTCGTCTCTCTTTCTATTCCTCCTCAATTAGCAACAAGTATACCTACTGGTGATTTTGTTTCTTCATGTTTCATTATTATATTATGCTTTGGATTCTGGCTGATGATGAATGAAACTATCCCCAGAAATGTTTCTTTTTACTCAAAAAGAAGTATTTCTGTAAGGGGTAAACAGGATTTTTGTAGTGATATTTTAATATTTCTGAACCTCACAACATGGACCATCTGCAAACATTTTTAGAAGCCTACGTAAGTTAATAAATCATTGTAATCTGTTTGCCTCGTGTCAAATTTCGATTTTGAGGAACCATTTGTCCTATTTCCTCGAGGAACAACAGCTGAACATTGATTTAAGTGTTCATTCTCCTAAGCTGGTTAAATTATTAACTACCCATTACAATATCCGTTAATATCCATCTGTTGATGTTATAGGGGAGAAATTAATATCAATGGAGACATCCGACAACGAATTAAAGTTAGTGCAAACCCTGTAAATTGGTGATTTGATCATGACGTTTGTGTTAGGTCTGATGCAGTAGAACACATTGGATGATCTGGACGCTGGACGAGGAACAAAAAACTTAATATTTTTCAAGAGGTTAGGTGAGTCAAGACCGTTATTTAGCAAATTGTATGAAAATTTAAAATCTGCGTAATTATGACGAAGCTCCAAAAAATCGATATTATATAGATTTAGCAGTAACCTAATTCAGGACACAATTACGGATCTCTTAACAAAAAACAAAGTGAGGCATTTGACTGTGTTGCCCCCAAATACTCTACCACAATCTGGAAACAATGGGATTTCGTGGAATACTTCTGAGCTGGATCGAATCTTTCCTCTCTAACAGACCTCAAACTACTGCAGCGAGTTATCATTCGGAAAAAGATCTGACTCGATAGTAATGTCAAGAGGTGTGGCTCAAGGAATCATCTCGGGTCAGACTATGTTCCTCTTGAAAAGTAATGCCATCACCTATCCACCATCTACGGACGCGCGTTTCGATGTTATACATCTCGTCGGCATAGCTTTGTGGAAGGTAATGGCATTTCAATATTTTAAATCGTATATATACGAAGTAGATGTTTACATGTACGCATGAGGAAATCTAATTAGACATCCTCATTTGTATGCTTTTGTCGAGTATATTACTGCAAACGCCTCTACAGAACTGAACAAATCGTATTGCTACAAATTCTGACGCGGCAGTAGTCTCAACTACTGGCTTAAACCGCCATAAGTTAATTAATTGAAAAGTAATGCCATCACCTATCCACCATCTACGGACGCGCGTTTCGATGTTATACATCTCGTCGGCATAGCTTTGTGGAAGGTAATGGCATTTCAATATTTTAAATCGTATATATACGAAGTAGATGTTTACATGTACGCATGAGGAAATCTAATTAGACATCCTCATTTGTACGCTTTTGTCGAGTCAATTACTGCAATTACTTTTCAATTAATTAACTTATGGCGGTTTAAGCCAGTAGTTGAGACTACTGCCGCGTCAGAATTTGTAGCAATACGATTTGTTCAGTTCTGTAGAGGCGTTTGCAGTAATTTACTCGACAAAAGCGTACAAATGAGGATGTCTAATTAAATTTCCTCATGCGTACATGTAAACATCTACTTCGTATATATACGATTTAAAATATTGAAATGCCAATACCTTCCACAAAGCTATGCCGACGAGATGTATAACATCGAAACGCGCGTCCGTAGATGGTGGATAGGTGATGGTATTACTTTTCAATTAATTAACTTATGGCGGTTTAAGCCAGTAGTTGAGACTACTGCCGCGTCAGAATTTGTAGCAATTCGATTTGTTCAGTTCTGTAGAGGCGTTTGCAGTAATTTACTCGACAAAATCGTACAAATGAGGATGTCTAATTAGATTTCCTCATGCGTACATATAAATATGTTCCTCTTGTAGAAATGTTTCTTTTTACTCAAAAAGAAGCATTTCTGTAAGGGGTAGAGGATTTTTGTAGTTATATTTTAACATTTCCGAACCTTGCAACATGGACAATCTGCAAACATCTTTAGAAGCCTACATACATAAGATAATAAATCACTGTAATCTGTTCGTCTCGTGTCAAATTTCGATTTTGAGGAACCATTTGTCGTGTTTCCTCAAGAAACAACAGCTGAATATTGATTTAAGTGTTCATTCTCCTAAGCTGGTTATATTATTAACTATCCATTACAATATCCGTTAATATCCATCTGTTGACTGGTAATTTAGGTAGCAGTAATGTGATTAAGGTAATTGTATACAGAAAACTAATTTAATGGAAAGGATATAAAAGCTTTTAGGGATAATAATAGAATTTATTTCTATATTTAGTTGCAGCACTTATTATATTCTAGATTTCTATAGATTAGCGTGGAAAATTTGTTATCACTTTAGATTTATTTAATTCTACACCTATGGTACATGAGGGAAAGAATTAGTAAGTGAGTTAATTCAAGGAGAATTATTTACAATTAGGTCTACTTTAATCATAAGATTAGAAAACACTTGGCAATTAGCATTTTGTTTTCCCGTTGTTGACCATAAGCGCCCTTTGCCTCTTATAACTGCTCCTAAAACTTTTATTGTGTCGTATTCATTGGTATATATGTACATAGTTATGCGGGTTTATATTTATTTGTATTATCATTTATGTTGTCTTTCTTATGCATTAGGCTGATTTTATTTAATTACTTTGATCTAGTTTAATTTAATTATCAGTTCTTTTTATAAACCAAGTGGAAAATGTTAAAACCTACAAACATAGTTGAACATATACATACATGTATTAAGAACAGTTTTAAATTAGTTAGTGCTAAAAGTATCTGTAAATAAATCCTTCACTGTGCACAGCGTCTTTTCTGTCAAATGTCATTTTATGCACTTCTTAAATTGCTTTTCCGATTTAACTACGTCCAGCAGATGATTAAGTACTTTAATGCATTGGTGTATTACACTTTTTTGCACTTTCGTTAGATGTGTGAATGGCGAAAGTAGTTGCTTTTGATGGATACTTCGTGCGTCTTTACTTAGACTTCTACGGCATATTCCTAGACATATATTGATGACAAGGTTAAGATATTCTAGTTTTTAAATACGTACACGCATGTATCGCTTTGTCGAATACTAAATATTGCTCGCACGCAAGGTTATTATATAATAAAAATTCTGCTAACGTCTACCGAATCGCCCCAAAACATAATCCCGTACTTTAATCTTGAATAGACATTTGCCTAATATGTATGCGAATAACGCAGCTTCGACACTTACTGTTGTTTTGCTCGTTTTTAGCCCGTAAACCGCACTGGACAATTTAGAAGCGAGCACTTCGATCTGTTTTTTTCCAGGAAAGATTCGCATCCAGAAAGCCCAAGAAAGGTACTTCATTGTGTTGCTTTTATATCGAAAACGGTGGTTCGTTATTAAAATTGATTAGTTTTGTTTTGTTAATATTAAGTGTTACTTTGTTTTGGTAGAACCAGTCTTCATATAAACGCTGTTTTCTACATTTTCTACAAGCTCAGATGAATCCCTACCACGCAGGATAGACAAAGTATCGTCAGCAAACATTACGGTTAGATTAATATATTTTGGCTTCCGTTGGCGAATTATGAAAATCTGTAATTTCCTTGGAGTTTCCGACGTAATTAAATACCTAAAAAAAACTCGTCTTAGTAAGGAATCGAATCTAATACCTCCCGCTTGCCGCACGGGCGTGCTAACCACTACACCTCGAGGACCTTTAATGCCAGGAACGTTCACTTTTCAATACCTAGTTGTTATTTTATCTGCAAATGTATCGTAATATTTCGACAGAGGATTTTTAATTCCTACATGCCAAATACACTAACTAATTAATATATGTTGGCTACCGTCGGTGAATTATGAAAATCTGTAATTTCCTTGGGATTTCCGACGCAGTTAGATACTCAAAATCTCATCTCGGTAAGTAAAAGGTAAACGCTCCTGGCATTAGAGGTCCCCGTAGTGTAGTGGCTAACACCGCCCGTCCGGCAAGCGGGAAGTGTCAAGTTTGATTCCTTGCCGGCACGAGATTTTTTTTAAGTATTCAATTACGTCGGAAATTACAGATTTTACGTACAGAAATCTGGAATTTCGGAATGAATTACGGTTAGATTTTCGGTAACTGTTGATAAGACTTACAAGAGAAACATAGTTGGACCCGAGATGGTTCCTTGAGCCACACCTCTTGACATTACTATCGAGTCAGATCTTTTTCCGAATGATAACTCGCTGCAGTAGTTTGGGGTCTGTTGGAGGGGAAAGATTCAATCCGGCTCAGAGGTATTCCACGAAATCCCATTGTTTCCAGATTGTGGTAGAGTATTTGGGGGCAACATGGTCAAATGCCTCGCTTTGTTTTTTGTTTGAGATTCGTAATTGTGTCCTGAAATAATTGCAGCAAGGCTTGACTCGTTTATCTATACATTTGGTCACATAACAAAATGGAATTGAGTTTTCTAATCTTTTATTGACAGCTGTCAGTGGAAAGTGAAAATGCTGCTCGGTCTGGCAGCAAAATGCTGCTGAATTTGGCAGCTTGGAGGTGCTAACCGCTGTTGCAACTAATAACTCGCCGACAGCTTGGAGCTGCTCATATATTCCGGCCCTTATATAACGTAGCAGCATTTGCAAAAATATATTTTATGTAGGACACTGTAGGTAATCTATAAACCGGGCACAATCGGTCTTCGGAGCAGAATCGGTTCAGTCGCATAGTCGCACGTATTATAAATAGCGTAAGTGTCACTCGCAGCCGACAGAAGTGTAATTTTGAAATCAATACCCCAGTGTAAAAAATAAAAGCTAACGCAATCAAAGTGTTTGGTAAATAAAGCGAATATGTGCATACGTTGTGTTTTTATTGTTATTACTGTTTTTTTTGTTTGAAAACGGCATTTGTTGTATATGTAATGTAATAACCGTAAAAAGTAAACAAATAAGTTTCTTCAAAAATCGGTTGTACTTAATACCGTAACAAGAAGTAATAATATAATAGATAAAAGTAACCTCTTAACAGTGTAGATAGGATTGTTGAAAAACTTGCACCATCAGGTATGTTTCCACATTTGTCTCGGTGAAGGTTGTTTGCTGTGATGAAAAATTGTTCTTATAGTAAGAGAAAGACCGTTCAACTCTACGGAAGTAACATAGGCATAATTAAAATAATCCTTAGAGTTAGTTAATGAATCTGCAAATGCACCACCACACATTTGTCTTAATCTCGTATAACCGGAATTTTTCTTTAACACTGTCGAACTTTGCTATAACGCGACCACTTTTTGTGTCGTTTATACCGTCTAGCAATGTATTGACTTCTTCCACGATTTGCAGTGATTCTATTATCGACAACCCAGTATTTTGCAATTTTTTTATTGCGTCTAGTAATCGTTTATAATTGCTGCTGATACTTTTTAAAATCTGTTTCAACAGAAGTATCTAGAAATCCTTTCTGGCTCTTCTTAATAGCTATAGCTGTAGTTAGGGTCAAATTGTAAAAATGACTGATTTTGTTTCTTGGAAATGTTCAGGGTAATAAAAACCCGTTTGTTCCCCAACGCGTAAGAATCGGCTGTGATGGTTCGCGAATACCGGGACAAAGCCCGTGAAATGCTCGAATCCGTTTGGGATATTTCAGAAACACATTTTTTGTATTTGCTATTAATGCATCCACCTCCGGGCAACATTCTTGAATAGTTTGTGCCACAAGATATAAAGCATGAACTTTACACGTAACATGTAAAAGTCGTATACGTAATTATAGAGATAAATATATATATATACATATATTTATCTCTGTAATTACGACTAACTGTTGCAGTAAATCCAAAATTTCATTTGCTGAGGTAACCCGTGCGGATTCATCTGCATACATACGTCGCGTCGTGGGCTCGGCAACCTCACTTCTAACCTGGCTCGAAACTGTCTGTGCCCGGCCTAGTAATCTATGTTATTCGTACAAAAACACACAATTCAAAAACTGTGTTTTGCAATGTAACTCCTCATATGTATATCTGCACTTCTTTGTGGTACGTTAAACAAAATGTAATTGTATAACTTTGCAAGCTAATGACAATGCATAAAATTCAAGGCATCATGAATTTTGTATACCTACAAAATAGCGAATATCGTCCTTTGAGAAATCCCTGACTCTCCAGCATTTGCAACATTATCAACAACAACGCGACATTGTTTGATCAAATAGCAAATAAATATTATTACGATAACTAATTCGACATTTAATGTTTTGATGTTCTTCTCTTTTTATATTTATAATGCTGTAATAGATTGGGATATAATGCATACACCCATTAAGTTATCGTTTCGTCGGGTACGATAGCGGCTCGAAACACCCATCTAGTTGTTTTGCACGGATTTCTTTTTATATGAGCATCCATAGCAGAAACACAGATGTCACTAAGTTCCACCGATTAATCAAACGCAGAAGTCTTCGGAAAGATTTCCCTTTTTTCACCAAAACTCGATTTTGTTTATGCCTACAATTTTCACCGTAATATATCTCGACGATCGCTATTACTGCCGTCGTGTTGAAATATAAGATATATTAAGGAACTCCAGCATATAATCGATTAAACACAAGGCAGGAAAAATCTTTAAGTATGTTGGTACTCGCAAAGAACTCACCTTAAGTATCTTAATGCATTAAGTAAAGATTAATTTATACATCTTGCTGCTTTTGGCACATTTTTCAAGATTTACGTTCCTTATTATTTGGGTTTTCTTATACCAGGTGTCCCCGATTCAATGTTATAACCGACATCTTGCAAGGTGTACTTTTTAAAACTACTTCTAGTAAGCCACTCTCTAAAACCTTCCCCAAACCATTTTTTTTTTAAATTGAACCCCCCATCTTTTTGACTTTATGATTGAAGTGCTAGAAGTTAGGAATACAACAGCATAAACGGAAATTTAATTTAGCAAATAGCTACTAACAAAAACATATCATAAATTGTAAGATTAAATTACATTGTACGTATACAATCATGTAGGTTGTTCGGACAAAAGAGATTCAGATATTTATTTCGATTTGCGAAAATAGTTTACGTACAGTTAAATACGTAGTGCAGTAGTGTTATAAAATCTTTAAAATGCATTATAATTTTTTCTCCAAATGAATGTGTTATAAAAATTCTCATGAAGCAGCAACACTTTATGGAGAGCGATTTCCCAACAGAGTGGTACCATCATACAAAGCGCGAATGGGCTCATTTCCATCAAATTTAAAACATTCTCATCATGCAACACCAATCAGAACGGAAGAAATGTAAATAAATGTACTGGTTTATGTTGGAATGGATCCACATATTTCAGTTATAACTAGAGCAACGCAACTGCGCTGAAAGCCAGTGGCGGACGCACAAAAGTTTACACAAAATAAATTAAATGTGATACGTGCTCAAACACTTACCGTTTTAAGAGTCCTCCGTGAAATCACAAAGTGGATAATGTCTATTTAATATTTGTAACATTAGATATGTTTCCAAAGTTGTTTCGGCAAAGTGAGTGCGGCGTGAAGAAAAAGTGTTTTTGTATGCCGAAAACGCACGTTCTACATCTAGTGACGTTATATTTGCGTAAGTAAAATAATCTTTCAAATAACTTAACGGTTCTGTTGACGCACCTTCACAAATTTGTCTTAATGTGCCAAAATCAGAGTCTTTATCTAAAACACTTTCAAACCTTTCTAAAACACAAACATTTCTTGCGTCTTCTATCGCTCATAGCTGTGCGTGAACATGTTTCACTATTTGCAAAGATTCCACTAACGACACCGAAGAATTTTGTAGTTTTTCTATCGCATCCGCTAGTCCCACGTAATTGTTCTGAATAATTTCCAAATCTGTTTTAACTTGACTATCCTGAAATTTCAAGTGGCTTACCTTGACAGCCGCAGCTTCCTTTGGGTCGAATTCTAAAATCACGTTCTTTATATTCTGAAAATATTTAAGATAATAAAATGCAGCCTCTAACCATGTTCCCCAAGGAGTAAGAATAGGTTCTGGTGGTTCAGGAATACCGGGGCATAGTCTATGAAATTCCCGAATACGTTTTGGGGATTTTACAAACACAGCTTTCGTATGTGCTATTAGAGCGTCTACCTCGGGATAACATTTTCTGATACTATCTGCTACGAGACTGAGAGTATGAATTTTACATGTAATATGCAACAAGTTAGCACAATGTTTTTTAAGAGATCGACCTACAGCAAGCATGTTTGCGGCACCATCACTCATAAACATCAACAGTTGATTTGTTGAAAGTTCAAACCTTTCCAATGTATTTAACACCAACATTGAAATTACTTCGGCAGTGTTTTGTTGTATTTGTCTGGAAGCTAGTAAAATTGAGGGTGACGGTCGATGTGGTTCCATTGTGCGTACCATAACATTAACCACAGAATGTTTTTTACGATCTGTTGTTTCGTCCACACATAACCACAGTTTTTTATCTTGCAACTCCGATTTAATTCTTTCCTCGACATGCTCACGAGCAGACGGCACAACTCTCTATAATGTTCTCTCACTTGGTAACTTAAAGTCCGAATATTCATTCCAAAGCGAGACGTATGCTTTCTTCCTTAGTAAATGAAATGGTAAATTGCATGCAATAAAGGTAACACATAAATTAAATTTAGATTTATCATAATCTCGTGTGGATTTTTTTTTTGAAACATGCTCTGCACTATTTACGTGCCGTAGACAATCACTTTTCGACCAACACATTAAATCTATTTTACACACTACACATTGAATTTCAGCGCCATCACACTTTAAACCAGGCATTTCTGCAATAAATTCTCTTATTGTGTCCAACTTTGGTCGTTTTCGCGACGTAGGTAACATTTTCAAAACAAACGTAGAACTACGATATAGTACAGCGTAGATGCATACACTACAGATCGGCTTTCGAGTCGCAGTTATACTGACGCTTATACCGAATTGTCCGTGTTTATTTTGTGTAAACTTTTATGCGTCAGCCACTGGCATTCAGCGCAGTATGCATTGCTCTAGTTATAACTGTGGCAGAAAATATGGAAATAAGTAAATCAACAGTGCGGAGAATACTAAAGTTTCACAAATATCATTCTTTTAAAATTCAGTTGCTGCAAGCATTAAGGCCTTCATATTTTGAACGGAAACTTATATTCGTTGCTGTAATGCAAGTAATGTTAAACGATGATCTCACGATTACCAATAACATTTTGTGGACTGACGGGGCACGATTTCATAACATTGGGGTGGTGAGCCGCCATAACTGCCATTACCGGGTTCAAAAAAGTCCTCATTGGATGCGTAAAAAGAAATTAATACGTCGAATGTTGGTCATCTTTAACAATATCCATAAGTGATTAATTTTTTGAAACATTAATGTATTTAATGTTTATTAAACTTTTTGTAAGAATTTTTTTTTCATTTATTATTGATATGATCATGTTGTATTTTTTTAATGCAGTTTTCATTGATACCGTTGTATTCCAAACTCTTCGTACTTCAGTCATAAAATCAAAAAGACGAGGGGTGCAATTTGAAAAAAAAAAATGTTGTGGAGGACGTTTCTTAGGGTGATTTACTAGGGGTGGTTTTAAAAATTATATCTTTTAGGATTCTGCAAATCATTTTCGGCTACACCTTGCTCAATCTTATATCTCTACAAATAAGGGAGGTATCGCCTGTAATATTGAATCTGGGAGCCTTAGTACAACTCAAATGTTTACGGAGGCAAACAGTTTCACCACTACGGCCAATTGTAATTTTATGCTCGTTAGAGAGAAAATCGATATTTTGTTGATACTAACAGGTATCGAGACAGAGACAGAGTTGTGTATCCTCATGTGTAGGCCACTGTAGATATGTACGTTATCAAACGCAAGACATATTGCGCATGCGTTGAAAGATACTTTTGAAAATTTCAGCCATGTTGGTCGCTCAGTTGTTGTTTAACAGTTGGCTGCGTCAATCGACGTTAGCGTCTCTGTAAAAATGGAAAAAATCAAATATCGAGCCGTCATTAAATTCTTGCATTTGAAAGGCGATATGCTTAAGCAAATTGAAGCTGAGATGGACGCTGTTTACGCTGCACCATCATTTGCCATAGTAAGATTTTGGGCAGCTGAATGTAAACATGGTCGTACCAGCTGGGTTGATGATGAACGTTCGGGGTGGCGTAAAATTACAATCACTATTGACAATGGCGGAAAAGTTCACCAAATGGTGCTAGAAGACCGTCGAGTTAAGGTTACAAAGATAGCAAAGGCTGATTGAACATTTGAGCATGAAAAAACTAACCGCGCGTAGGGTGCTCACCCAACACCAAAAACGCAGTCGAATGAACATTTCCAAAACCCTGTTGAAGCAATTTAAATGAAACAACTCAGAGTTTTGGCGTCGATTAATAACTAAAGATAAAACTTGAATACACCAATACACTTTCGAACCGAAGGCACAGTCGAAATATTGGACTGCGAAAGGTTAGTCGGCTTCGGGGACTGTTCCATCAGCCGGGAAGGTGATGGAGACTATTTTTTGAGATAGCCATGGAGTTGTGTTAATCCATTAGTTTGAAAATGGAAAAACAATAACGGGGACGTACTACGCATCATTACGTGACGAACTGAAGGCAGAAATTGCGGAAACATTTTGTTCCACCAAGACAACGCATCGTCTCATACTTGGTCGCCATGGCAAAAATTTACGAATTGAAGTTCAAGTTAATAAACCACCCACCCTATTCACCAAATCTGGCCACCAGCGACATTTTTCTGTTTCTTAGGCTCAAACTTTCGTTCGGAAGATTTTTATTGAATGAAGAAGCCAACACATTCGTAGACGCCTATATTGCAGAACAAGATGACAACTAGTAGTTTAACCGATTAAGGAGATGGGAGCGTCTCTGGGAAAGTGTATAGACTAACAAGGGGACTATGTTGAAAAATAAAATTAAATTTGACAGCAAAAATACTTGTTTCTGTGTTAGGCTGGAAACTTTCAGGCTACCCTCGTAACAGCATTAACGAAGGTCTAACTATTACACCTCTTCCCAAAAAAACGCGACAACAGATCAAATTGCGCTTAAGGGATCCAATACGAAGAATATAACGCAGGTGTCCTTTACAAATTTGATTTCGTAAACTCAAATTCGATACGTAGAAAATAAAATCGTTGCAGTTATTCAGATGTATCATATGTATTGTAATGTTAATAATTTAAATTTTGTATCTATTTTATGTTTACAGATTGGGGAGTATCATCTAGATACTATTTCAGTAGTTTAAAAGAATAACTTGGTCAAAGTATCGTTTAAGAATGACGAATTAATGACAGCAGATATATTAACGTTAATACTATCCCGCGTTCTCTCAAATGACCAAACATCAATTGAACTTAATTTAAAATCAAATTTAAACACTTCTAACTTCCACTGTTAGCAATATACATCACAATAATAGATAATAAAACCTAAATAATAAAAGTGAATTAATAAACTTTATCGCCTCGTTAATAAACTTTATTGTAATGTTAACAAGCTTTATTACAATTATGTTACATTTTGATATCTGGGATGTACTTTTTATTATCTATTGTTGTGCCTCTTCTTAAAAAAGGCCATCCCTAGGTAATAAATTGCATTGAAAAGTATTATATTTGTCTTACCTGGTATTATTTGTTTTTTTTTTTTTTTTAGTGCAATACACAGCAAAACACGTCCTCCCTCAAACAACATTCTAAAAGATCTCGATTTCCTGGCAACTTTTCACTCATCTATTCCCGATAGCTTTTGTTTGTTTTTAACCGCGATCGACTGCGATACAGTTTTCATCAGAGACTGAAATATGCCATGAGAGTTCGCGATCTAGCGTCTAACGAACTGCCAAAAACCAGCATCAGCAACTGTAAAATGTACACGTTCCCTAGCGGATTTGACGACTTATGAAGAAAAGATATTTAATTCGGGAAGTTATTGTGAAGGTACAATAATTTATAATCATTTTCTACGCGTTTATAGGGAGAAACTACATTAAATACGAGAAGTAAGGACCGGAGGAATATGGAGTGAAGACTAGGTATGTTATCGTTTTCCTCGGAGTCGGTTATCTAATAATACATCAGGTAGAAAGAACCGGGATATATAAGCCGGTCCAAAATCAAAAAAGGGTTTAGAAAAAGCTTCACTCTGGTAGATGTTGCCGGAGCGCACGTGGCTGAACGTCATTCGTTGTGGCGTTAATGACAGCGATTTTACATGTGGTATACTTTTAACATTACAGTACTACATTTAGACTTCGTATACCATGACAGGGACAGGGAGAACACTCGCAGAGATTCCCTAGCCTGGTTGCCAAGATGAACAACTTGCCAGTTCCTTGTGTCTTCAACAATTTCTTGATACATCGAGATACCGCCGGCGATGAGGGTATGTCAGATAAGCTGGGCATAGCTGGGATATACTTCTAACGACAGCAAATCATTTTACTTAGTACAGGGAACATTTACAGAAAACTGTATTGATCTATGGGTGTCCCACGGGTTTAATATTTACAGGTTAACGTATAATTATGGTTATTGAACTAATATTGGCAATTCAGTTTAACAGCGATTTTTCTCACATAACGTGGTATTGGATAGTCCGTAACAAAAGTAATATACCTGAATATGAGATAAATGGCTTTAAATGCTAATCCAAATAATATTTCATTTATTAGTTTATTGTTACTGATAGGATTATTCATAAATTATGTCGCAAGAAGTTTGTGCCATAATTATAAAACCAACCATACCTGGTACTAGGACCACGCACACGAAATGCAATGATTTAATAACAATTATAATATCTCCTAACCAAGTTATTATTAAACCTTGCAGCACCTGAAATTTCCATAAATTAGATAGTTCTCGTTAAAATCGTGATGATTATTGTTTTAAGATTATTCCCCACGAAATTTGAAGTAGACTATCTGCCCAACGTCCCCTGCTTATTAAAACACAATAAGTCATGCAGAAATGATCTGTATAATATATTTCACGAGAAATACTGAATTTCAGATCCATTTTGTGACAGTTATTGTATACGGAATTTCTGAAATAAATCAACAAGGATGTTCTTTGTACTTAAAACGAAATACACGTTTCTGATAGCCCTGTCCTTGGTTTCAAAGGGAGCCTTTGTAGAAAATTGTCTGCATGTACTTCATCTACCAGTATAATTCATATTAGAACATGGTTAATACTGTACTGTAGATGTGAAAACCGTTTCGCAAATATCTGGCACGAATTAGCAAAGGCAGGTTGTTTCTATAAAAGCGAGAAGCATTTGACAATAAAAGCGAGTTACATGCATATATACTAAGTAAATACAAAGGCCAAATAAGTTACAAAAAGGTCAATAGGCACAGCGTGTACATATGTAATACATAGTAATGAAAACCACAAAGGGACATCGGGTAAAGTGTTTTCACAAAAAGTTTTCATTTATGGATATCACAAAGTAAGGATGTAATCTATTAAATTTGCAGGGCATTATGGAGATTTTAAATCTTTTAGATTTCTTTTTGTAACCAATTGCATGAAGGTGGATATAAGAAAATTTAAAATAATACTAATGGGAACCAGAACGTTGAGAAAACGTTGTTTCTTAACCGTAACCAAACGCTATGTAAACATATGAACGTGCCGCAAAAACACGTGAAAAGTAGCGTCTCATTCAACGTAGTAAAATCGTTGAGAGTCAACGTGAAAAGCAACGTGTCACTCAACGTTGTAAAATCGTTTAGGATTAACGTGGAAGCAACGTTATCTTTAAACCTAACTTTTACGTTGTTTGTAAACATTGAATAAACGTATAGATGTCCAGCAAGAAAACATGAAAGCAACATCTCATTCAACGTTGTAAAATCGTTAAGAGTCAACGTGAAAAGCAACGTGACACTCAACGTTGTAAAATCGTTTAGGATCAACGTGAAAGCAACGTTACCTTTACACCTATCTTTCACGTTATTTATAAACGTTGAATAAACGTATGAATGTCCCACAAGAAAACGTGAAAAGCAACGTCTTACTCAACGTTGAGAGTCAACGTGAAAGCAACGTTACATTTAAACCTAACTTTTGCGTTTGTAAATGTTGAATAGATGTATGAATATCCCGGAAGAAAACGCGAAATGCACCGTCTCATTCAACGTTGTAAAATCGTTGAGGGTCGACGTGAAAAGCAATGTCACACTCAACGTTGTAAAATCGTTTAGAATCAACGTCAAAGCAATGTTACCTTTAAATACAACCTTTACGTTGCTTGTAAGCCTTAAATAAATATATGAATGTACAGAAAAAAGTTAGATTGACATGGAGATTGTGTGTACAACTAATTAACGTTGCTCCTGTATTGATTCTAAATCTTAATTGATCGTACACGCTGCTTTGAATTCAGACAGACAGCATTAAAGATATATTAAAAGGTAACGTTTTACGCTTGGCTTAGGTGTGAAATGTTCATCAGAAGATATTTAGATTTAATATGAGTACTATAAGCAGATAAGGATGAAATGCACAATAGTAAATAGCCGTAGGAGTACAGGCACATCCTTTTATTCATCACATACTTGTACTTTATTATCTTATAATACTTACAATATATTTTATTATAATATTCATTTCTTAGACCAGAACGTTCCAGGCGCTGCTTGACGTATTTTAGCCAATCTTTGATGGTATCGTCTATCTTCTACAGATTGGCTTCTTCCCCATAGCATTTCTAAATAGCTCCTACATCAAGATTATTGAAAATTAAATTTAAATCACTAAACAACAAATATTAGTTATTTCAAAATAAACTTACGACGTTTCGTGCTGCCTCTGGGCTATCTCGGTAACTTCAAAATTCACCAAATTGTGAGTAAACAGTACTTAAATTTCCTCTATCTAACTTACCTCAGGCTTATGACAAGGATGGAAATAGAACGTTACTTAAATGTTTTATAAAATGCCAAATGCTTACGGGTTGCTGTACTTGCGGACTCATCAAGTTAGTCGGCGCATTCGGCTCATAGATGTCGTCAACAGCATTAATGTGATTTTTAAGAACTGTAAAAAATTAGATTATTTTAAAACTTAATACGCGTGGGTGTTGTTTAACTACGATGTTTAAGGTTTTGGTGATTATCAAGTGTTTCTGCTGTGGTATCAAGCATGATGTCGATTTATCGTCAACCGGGGTGCTTTTGGTGTCCAGAATTTAGTGTCGGAATGAAAAGAGGTGAGTAATATTTATAAAGTTTTATTTACAAATATGGTCAAACGTTCTTGACAAAATAACTTCAGAAAAGAACAAACGTAATATACAAGTTAAATCAAAACAACATAAATTTCTACTTTGGTCGTATCTATTTACAATAACTAACAGAAAAGATAATTTCTCAAGAAAATATATCGGGCAGTGTAACGGTATGGGTTTACTGAAGGTACTTATCATATGCGACGATCAAACGTTCGTTACGGGTATCAGCAAAACGAATTTTAGTCTCTTCAAGTAAAAAGAAATAAGTCAAGTGATTGCATTACGGATTTGAATAATGTAAACGGCGGTCTTTGCGGCGGAATGTACTAAATAGCTGATGGCTGTCTCTGCGAGTATAATTGAAATATTCCTCGGTTGCCGGCGAGAAATCCGACTTCCCAAGGGATACTTCCCGGACTTATAAAATATTCCTCGGTTGCCGGCGGGAATCCGACTACCCGAAGGGATATTTCCCAGACTTAGAAAATATTCCTCGGTTGCCGGCGAGAATCCGATTACCCGAAGGGATATTTCCCCGAACTCTACTTAGCTTATTGTAGTCAGCGTCACCGCCGACTTGCCATGCGAGTCTGCCTAAAATGTAAATCTGGAGGGTTTATATACAATTTTTAACCAAGACGTTGCACTTTTTGCTTATGACGTACTGTGGCCTTGTACGTGACGCGTACAAGTAAAACATTCGTTAAGACATATCATTACACAACTTCAATCGGTTTGATTAATGAAAAATATACACTAATATTCAAAAATAGTATACAGGGTTTTCCAAAATGAATTTACAGTTTAAAAATTGAATTTATAAAATAGAAATTGAATGAAATTACAAGATAATTTAAAGATTTGTTAGAAAAGATGATTGTTATAATTTTATACTATTTTATTTTAGCCTAGAAGTCTTTGAATTAGTGCGGACAATTAACGGTCCGTCACAAACCTTACTTAACCTTTTAATGGCGAACGTTGCCAAGATGGGAAGATACTAAAAAATCTAATTTTTATTGAATTAATCATATAATTTGCATAAAATTTTTATGTTTTAAAATATGCATAGATGTTAACTTTTCTGGTTGTTAATTATAAAAATTTTATGCAAATAATGATTAATTCAGGAACAATTAGATTTTCTAGTATGTTCCCATCTTGGGAACGTTCGCCATTAAAATGTTACAAATTATAATTGTTCTTAGATAATCAATTTACATTAAATTCCTAGAGCTCAAACAGTATTCCTATATAGCTATTAATGTCGACATTTTCAGTGATTAGAGTATTTTTAATTAGATACTCTCATCCACACTAATATTGCTTCTTTTATTACGTAATGTAAATATATGAAAAGATGTATTTGTATTTACTAAATAACAGTAGTACTGGTCGTTAGGGAAGTTATTAGAAAGATTTTGTAGAGCAACAGAAACACGAGAGGGAAAAAGAAGAAAAGATGAAATATGTGGGCAAATACGTAAAAGATTGTGTACGTAATAAAATATTAGTGAAGTAGGAGGATCGACGTTGGTGGCCACTACACACAATTTCACATAAACAATACATATAAATATACGGGTGTCTTACGGGAAACTGCATCGATCGATATACGAAAGAGTATATTGGAAAATTCTGAAATTTTTGCAATACGCTAAGACCTCCAGATATTATTAAACTAAAATATTTTCAATAATCTAAGACCTCCGGTTATACCGAAAAATTACTATGTTATCTTCAATAGAACGCCTTATACAACGTGTCCACCTAGTGCGTGGACGGAGAATAAATCCTTTTCTAAGCAATTTAAAGAAAAAGTTTTCAAATAAAAAATATTCAGACAAAAGCTGCACAATATAGAATTATACTCAAGTATACAGGATGTTCGGTTTCCTCAGCGCATGATACAAATGTAACTCTTTCTAACGGAACATCTTGTACATTTTACGATTTTAGACGCCTTTCTTCAATTCACGTCAACTTTTATCGATATTCCTTATACCTACCTATCTTGCTTTTGAGATAGTTGACATAATTTAAAATTTTTACGAAATGTCACGGTTTCTTTAACGGCCTGATAGCTAAGCGTCCTACACGGTAGGGTTGTGATTAAACTTTATTCGATTGAGTATTTCTTGGAGACAATACATCGAAAAGTTTTTTATATCAATGTTTTATATCATGGAGTCCACAAGATGGCAATCGAATTTGTTGGCAGTAGAGCAACGCAAACTGCGCTGAAAGCCTGTGGCGGACGCATAAAGGTTTACACAAAATAAACACGGCCGGGATAATTCGGTATAAGCGTCAGTATAACTGCGACTCGAAAGCCGATCTGTTGCGTATGCATCTACGCTGGCGTATACTATATCGTAGTTCTACGTTTGTTTTGAAAATGTTTCCTACGTCGCGAAAACGACCAAAGTTGGACACAATAAGAGAATTTATTGCAGAAATGCCTGATTTAAAGTGTGATGGCGCTAAAATTCAATGTGTAGTGTGTAAAATAGATTTAATGTGTTGGTCGAAAAGTGGTTGTCCTGGCACGTAAATAGTGCAGGGCATGTTTCAAAAAAAAATTCCACACGAGATTATGACAAATTTAAATTTAATTTATGTGTTACCTTTATTGCATGTAATTTACCATTTCATTTACTAAGGAAGAAAGCATACGTCTCGTTTTGGAATGAATATTCGGACTTTAAGCTACCAAGTGAGAGAACATTACAGAGAGTTGTGCCGTCTGCTCGTGAGCATGTCGACAAAAGAATTAAATCGGAGTTGCAAGATAAAAAACTGTGGTTATGTGTGGACGAAACAACAGATCGTAAAAAACATTGTGTGGTTAATGTAATGGTGCGCACAATAGAGCCACATCGACCGTCACCCTCAATTTTACTAGCTTCCAGAGGAATACAACAATGCATTGCCGAAGTAATTTCAATGTTGGTGTTACATTGGAAAAGTTTGAACTTTCAACAAATCAACTGTTGATATTTATGAGTGATGGTGCCGCAAACATGCTTGCTGTAGCTCGATCTCTTAAAAAAACATTGTGCTAACTTGTTGCATATTACATGTAAAATTCATACTCTCAGTCTCGTAGCAGATAGTATCAGAAAATGTTATCCCGAGGTAGACGCTCTAATAGCACATACAAATGCTGTGTTTGTAAAATCCCCAAAACGTATTCAGGAATTTCATAGACTATGCCCCGGTATTCCTGAACCACCACAACCTATTCTTACTCGTTGGGGAACATGGTTAGAGGCTGCATTTTATTATCTTAAATATTTTCAGAATATAAAGAACGTGATTTTAGAATTCGACCCAAAGGAAGCTGCGGCTGTTAAAGTAAGCCGCTTGAAATTTCAGGATAGTCAAGTTAAAACAGATTTGGAAATTATTCAGAACAATTACGTGGGACTAGCGGATGCGATAGAAAAACTACAAAATTCTTCGGTGTCGTTAATGGCATCTTCGCAAATAGTGCAACATGTTCACGCACAGCTATGGGCGATAGAAGACGCAAGAAATGTTTGTGTTTTAGAAAGGTTTGAAAGTGTTTTAGATAAAGACTCTGATTTTGGCACATTAAGACAAATTTAACAGATGAGGAAAAGGAATATCTGACATTTGCAAATCTTACTTCACTGGATGTCGAACGATAATTTTCGAAGTATACGACAACGTATTCACAACACCGTCGATGGCTGAATGAATCGACAACGGAAGCGTTGCTGATGTTGCAATTCTACGCAGTTTACCAGGGCGGTTGCCAATTGCAACAGTGGGCATCAAGACGACAGGAAAAGGTAACAATATTATTTTTCACTGATATTGTATATTACGTACCTACTTTTATGCGGTGCGCCACTACCGGTACCACTTTTTTAACAAACTCTAATGATCAGCCAGCATAATCGGCATTTTTCGGAAATGCGAGAGCAAAGTCGTGTCTCACACGTGTACGTGAACGAATATGGCGTTTATAACGTAAGCAAAGCGTTTTCGGAAATGCGAAAGCGAAACCGTGGTTCGCACATGTACATGACCGAATACGACGTTTATAACGTGAGCAAGGTGCACAAATGAATTTGCATTTACGCAAGTTTTTCAAGCAAATGGCATTCCACAGTGACATTCAACACAGCACACGTTTAGATGCGTTGAGTTCGTGTAAAATCGGATGATCATAGTACGTTTGCTCGTACGGTATGTACGTTGGTTCAACGTTCGAATTCGTAAGACACCGGTTTTTTTTTTCGTTTTTTTCTATTTTTTCTTTTTTTTATTTTGTCATTTTTACAAAAACAAAAGATTTATGAATAAATTTATTATTATACCTAAAGACTTTTTTCCTCGCCTTGCAACCAACTAAAAGTGCGGTTTCGATGAATATGGGGAAGTTAATAAATATCTTATGAACATATAAATACAATTAAATGTTAAACCATCAATATAACAAAACATATCTATAACACATTGAATTTTTGCAAGAAAATTATAAATGTAGTGGAAATGGGTAATCGCGTTGCCGTTAAATAAAGTATAACTGTATTGCATCCACCACGCTATAATGTGTACGCAAGTATAATTTGACTTCTTTTACAATAGATAAAGAGAGAACATACATTTATCAAACCCACGCGCCGCCGCTGGATCTCAATATGAATTACAATTATTTACAATTTCTATGGAAGGGCTATGTGCTTACTGATTTAGCATTGTTTACAATTAGATAATTTAACTCTAATATGTTCATAATGGAATGCATTAAGTTTTCAAATCGACTTCCAATTATAATAACATGACTGGTTAATAACGTTGTCGTTACGTAAAAAAATATGCGTTCTTTTTTCTGACATCTAATCACTTCAATTTCAGTTATGCTGGTCCATCCTCTAATTAGTTGCAAATCTTTGCAGTTTATAATCACTTATGTTAGTTGTTTTGTAAAAAGAGGACGCCTTTGATCAAAGGTCGAACCAGATCAGCTGATCGCAAACATTAGTCAAGTTAACCTAACTGCTGCCGCGTTGTTAAATAAAAATAAAATAATGCGTGCTCAAACAGTTACCATTTTAAGAGTCCTCCGTGAAATCGCAAAGTGAATAATGTCTGTTAAATAACTGCAACATTAGATATGTTTCAACAGTTGTTTCGACAGACCGAGCGCGGCGCTAGGAAAAAATGCGTTTATATGCTGAGAACGAACGTTGTACATCTAGTGACATTATATTTGCGTAATTAAAATATTCTTTGAAACAACTTAACGGTTCTATTGACGCACCTTCACAAATGTGTCTTAATGTGCCAAATCAGAATCTTTCTAAAACACAAACATTTTTTGCGTCTTCTATCGCGCATAGCTGTGCGTGAACATCTTGCACTATTCGCACAGATTCCACTAACGACACCGAAGGTACAAGATCCTTCGGTGTCGTTAGTGGAATCTGTGCCTCCGCTATTGCCTCCGCTAGTCCGAAGTAATTGTTGTGCATAATTTTTAAATCCGTTTTGACCCGACTATCTTGAAATTTCGACTGGCTTTTCTTAATAGCGGCAGCTTCCTTTGGGTCGAATTGTAAAACCACGTTTTTAATATTCTCATAATATTTATGATTAACGCTGGCCACGAGCGGTACCGCGCATCGGCGTGGAATCAGTTCGGACCGAGAGGAACAGTAGTATTACTTCGTCTGCGGAGCAGTACGGACATTTTCGCTGCCGGTCATTTGCGCAATTGTTTATCTGTCCTAGAAAAATTATGATTTCGTCAGCAAAACGACCGCGGTCGGACAAACTTCGAAAATTTATTGCAGAAATTCCAGACTTAATATATGAAGGTGCTAAAATTAAATGTGTAATCTGTAAAATCCCGTTAATTTGTTGGTCCAGACAACATTGTCTACGACACATAAATAGTGAAAAGCATGTCTCAAAAAGAAACTGCGCACGAGACAATGAAAAATGTATATTTAATTTATGCGTTACGTTTATCGCATGTAATATACCGTTTAATTTACTAGACAAGGAACCATTTATCTGCTTTTGGAATAACTATTCGGAGTGCAAATTACCAAGTCGAACATCGTTACGAAGAATTGTGCCATCTGCGCGCGAACATATTGAACAAAAAATAAAATCGGAGTTGAAAGATCAAAAATTGTGGTTATGTGTCGACGAAACAACAGATCGGAAGAAACATTCTGTTCTTAATGTAATGGCACGCAAATTGGAACCTCATCAATCGGCACCTTCAATTCTATTAGTCTCCAAACGAATACAACAGTGTACTGCCGAAGTAATTTCAAAGTTAGTGTTAAATACATTGGACAAGTTTGAACAAACCAACTCTTGATGTTAGTGAGTGATGGTGCTGCAAACATGCTTTCTGTAGGCCGGTCTCTTAAAAAGCATTCTGCTAATTTGTTACACATTACGTGTAAAATTCATGCTCTCAATTTTGTGGCGGATAGTATCAGAAAATGTTATCCTGAGGTAGACGCTTTAATAGCGCATACTAAAGCAGTATTTGTCAAATCACCGAAACGTATTCGCGAATTTCACAGACTGTGTCCCCGTATACCAGAGCCACCAGAACCTATTCTAACTCGTTGGGGAACATGGTTGCAGGCCGCGTTTTATTTACTAAGAACGTGGTTTTACAATTCGATACAAAGGAAGCTGCCGCTATCCAGAAAAGCCAGTTGAAATTTCAAGATAGTCAGGTTAAAATGGATTTAAAAATCATTCACGACAATTACTTCGGGCTAGCAGATGCAATAGAAAAATTACAAGATCCTGCGGTGCCGGTAGAAGAATCTCTACAAAAAATGTTTCTGTTTTAGAAAAATTTGAAGGTGAATTTGAGAAAAATTCTGATTTTGGCACATTAAGACACATTTGTGAAGGTGCGTCAATAGAATCGTTAAGTTATTTGAAAGATTATTTTACTTACGCAAATATTACGTCTCTAGATGTAGAACGTTCGTTCTCTGCATATAAACGCACTTTTTCCTCATGCCGTACTAGTTTTGCCGAAACAACAGTTGAAACATATCTAATGTTGCAGATATTCAACAGACATTATTCACTTTGTGATTTCACGGAGAACTCTTAAAATGGTAAGTGTTTGAGCACGTGTTATTTAATTTTTATTTAAAAGATGAGCGAAATTATTTGCGGCAGCAAACATCTCTATTAGCAGAATAACTCTAGTGGAACGCGAGGCCTGGTCGACTCTACGCTACTGCGCGGTACCGCTCGTGGCCAGCTTTATTTATGATAATAAAACGCAGTATTTAACCAAGTTCCCCAACGTGTAAGAATAGGTTCTGGTGGCTCAGGTATACGAGGGCACAGTCTGTGAAATTCGCGAATGCGTTTCGGGGATTTGACAAACACTGCTTTTGTATGCGCTATTAAAGCGTCTACCTCAGGATAACATTTTCTGATACTATCTGCCACAAGTCTGAGAGCATGAATTTTACACGTAATGTGTAACAAGTTAACAGAATGCTTTTTAAGTGACCGGCCTACAGAAACCATGTTTGCGGCACCATCACTCATAAACATCAACAGTTGGTTTGTTGAAAGTTGAAACTTTTCCAATGTATTTAACACTAACTTTACAATTACTTCGGCAGTACATTGTTGTATTCGTCTGGAAGCTAATAGAATTGAAAGTGACGATTGATGCGGTTCCATTTTACGTGCCATTATATTAACGACCGAATGTTTTTTACTATCTGTCGTTTCGTCCACACATAACCACATTTTTTTTCTCTTTCACCTCCGATTTAATTCTTTTTTCAACATATTCACGGGCAGATGGCACTATCCTTCGTAACGATGTCCGACTTGGTAATGTGTACTCCGAATAGTTGTTCCGAAACAAGACAAACGCTTCCTTGTCTAGTAAATTTCACGACTAGGCAGCCGGTAAAATTCTAGATAACGTGCTTTTCGATTTTCGCGAAAATTTTTAGATTGTTAGGGTCCTTTTGAAGGCCATGCGCTAAAAATTTTCGCGAAAATCGAAAAGCACGTTATCTAGAATTTTACCAAATGTACATACATACGTTCGCAAAGATCAACAAAAGCAGAAATTCAATAGAAAAAATTAAAGGTAATTCATCAAATTGAAAAAAAAATTACCAACCTTTAACAATGCTCCGTAGCTGCATATAATTCACCTTCGAGGTCCTGTGTCTTCTGAACAAGGTATTTGCACAAACTTTTACTGCTTCTACGTGACTTTGGGGGTCCTTTTGAAGGTCATGCGCTAAAAATTTTCGCAAAAATCGAAAAGCACGTTATCTAGAATTTTACCAGGCAGTCGGTATGTATAACAGGCTAATAAATTCATAGGAATTGTTAATGTGAGAATGACCTATGATCGGAGTACTGATGCAATTCTAACATCTATGGCTATTAAAATATTCGCATTAAATTTAAACATTACAAACACCTTTAATAAATTAATTTTTATTTATTTACCTTCCATATTGAGATTCGTCTGGAAGCATTCTCTTTTCTGCAACATGCAACAGTAACCACCACTATTTTATATTACACCACCAGTGCTGTTTAGTATCATTTTAGCCATGTCTTTGAAGTGCTATCCGACTTAACATTCACTAGACCTCCCTTCATGACTTTTTTGTAACTATGGATAACAACGGTTACCTTTTGAGTTAATGTTAGCAAGTGATTAAATATACAGTTTAATTCAACATTAGCTAGTAACGTATATGTTACGCTGACGTAAATGTATGATACCACGTTGCTACTTAACACCATTTCAATAATTAGTTAAAAATACTACATAATTGATTGTTACTAAAACGTTCTTTAATTACGTTAATAGAACGGCTGCAATCAACGCTGCTTTCTAATATAATTCATATATATGTTGCTATTCAAAGATTTTTAAAAGTAGCTACTTTGCACAATTGCATGTTTTTCTCCGTGCGGTAGACAGAGCTTAGTATGCATGTGTGTGTGTAAAGTGTCCCATGGCTTTGTTACTTTACACTGTATTTATAAAGGGTACAGGGTGGAGGGTAAAGAGAACAGTTAATTTTTCTTAATTATAGCCGCCAGGAAAGCTGTCACCATCCCAGGCCAGGTTCCGAACGCACATTTCCTAACTCTTTCACAGTCAGGGGCAAACACTTTTACCACTGGACCACCGAAGCTCTATTAATCGTTTTAACACCGCCTATTGTTTATTACATGATAAGTAAAAAAAAAGTTGTGCCTAAAGATTTGTCAAATTAAATGCCATTTATTTTCCAATCCCTCCAATTCGTTGTAAAAAAAAATGGAAACCAAAATTGTAAGCATGCAAATTTTTCCGGCACAATTTTTCATCCTTTGTTTATTAGAATGAAATCCTGCAGCATTATCAACTTTAAATCTGTAATCTGGTTCTGTCTAACAATAAATACGGTCTCCGTAGTATCCCTCGAATTTCTTGTGTATCCTACAAACCTAATGTTTTAATGAGGTTTGTTTTATATGTAACGTTGTATGTACATACATATATGAAAATTTAGGGGATGGCTGAGCCAAATTAAATTTATGTAGTATGTGTTAACAATGCCCATAGGCAGACGAAAGTTTGGTTTCACCAGAATCCTTCATATTATTACAATTTGCTAAGGAACAATAAACCATGCAAAGTAACTAACTTTGTAACGTGTGTGACCCTGTATTATGGCTGCTTAACACCACGACAGCATACGCTAACACTTTAAAAGCCAATGTTATCCTTTAATGAAAGTACTTTTTTGCCGACCTTCGGTGAGACTATCTACTAAGTTAGTGTCGCCTCTGATATGCCGAGATCCCTTTAGACATATTTGTATAGCAACCTTCCTTCGTGTTCATGCGAGGTGTGGAATCGCAATTTTCCCATAAATTAAGCTGTCGTTCCTTTATAATAAATTCATAATTACTCGCTCTTCGCACTACTACCTCCTAACGACCAAATATAATTAATGACCTATCACAATACACATAAACACTATATTATAAAATGATCTTTCAATGTACTGCAAATACCATAGAAACGGAATTGAAATTAAGGTTTCCGTTGCCGTTATTAATGAATTTCCGACGAGGCGGCCTTGTTCTATTAAAACCTCTCTGTAAAGTTACCGAGAGGTATTGAATTTATGGCGCACGACGGAAATTGGATATCTTTTTATAGGATAGCTTCTACCATAATCGCTGGTATGTTTTGCTCTTTCTGATCCGACAATTTTCAAAATCAACAGCGAAAAATAATTTCCCAATTCTCTAAGGGAACTACTATCTACGTTATTGCAACACTACAGCTACAAACTAGCAATTATACTTTAAAGTTTTATTCAATTATTACTTAAGTTCTTCCAATAGTATAAGCCATTTTAGTAGTAGGTAATTTTTACGTGCACTACACATGCAGGTTAATTTCTAGAAATAACACTGTACACCTGTAGAGCCAATAGGTACTTTTATACACAGAGCAATAAAGAAGTAACATACATAACTTACAGCTTTAGGCCTTTTCCGGAACTTCATTCGGGTTATGGATCGGGTTTTTAAAATCACGTGACCAAGTTACCGTGTTGTAAAGTGGTTACATGGTAGTTTCAGGTAGTTTACGAACCATTTTGTAATTTTAACCTGCAGTAGGTCAAGGAAAAAAGTAGTTAGTTATGTTCTTGTAAATAACCTTATCACTGACTGAAACTGATAGTGAAGTTATGGAATATTAATAGTGTTGATATTGTAACTAAAAAGTGGATTAAGAAAAGAAAGAGAAGAAGAGGATTCTAGAATTTCAGGCTCCTCTTCGTTTAAAAAAGATAACATTTTGCTCCTTATTAATTTCAATGGAAAAATAACTTGAAATACAAAGTTACAGTAATAAAGGTGGCCGTCCAGCACATAGTGCAGATGGACAAGTAATTAAATGATTTCTTTATGGATGTTAGCCAATCAAGAATCATATAGGTAGGCAATAACTAAATATTATTAATCTTATTTATCTCATATATCCATTTGTAGATCAGTAACAGATTTCCTACCGCTCGGTGCGCGGCTGAGGATGATGACCCATGTGTCTTCGAAACGGCCTTTCCGAGTTAATTAATAATTCACACCTAATTGTCCAAAAACATACATAAAAACACATATCGTCTGCTCCAGAGAGTAGTGCCAATATACTGAGATGTTAAATGAAACTTACAGCTGTAAGAGGATTATTTGTGAGTGTTTTCTTTAAGACCCTGTAACATTAATAAGGTGTAGTATGAAATATATATTATTTAATAAAACTAGAACTATCTTATCTAAGTATATTCTGAAGTTAGTTACAATCTGGTTACAAAACATCTCATCATGAGTACCAACTCAATAAATATAACATACTAAAAATACATATACATGTCACATGCCCCTTTTTTATATGTAATCATCTAATTTCATAGGCCTCTTCTTTTCCCTTTCCTTTCTCCTCATTGGCTGCACACGCGGCTCTTCTGGTATCTGTACTTGGTTCCCTTGATAATCCGGTTCTTTCTCTTTTTCTGTCACTTGCGTTTGGGGTGCATTTTTCAGGTGAATTTTATTTCTTCTATATACGCCCCCGTTGTCTGCTTTAACCCAATATGAGTTTGGTATGGTCATGGTATCTTTTTTGGTTTTCTTGTCTTTGCATTAATTTATTTTTTATATTGTTCACGTTTTCATATTTTGTACTTCTGACAAGTGGCAAATTTGTTCTTATTTTTCTTCCCATTAATATTTCGGCCGGTGATGGTAAATTATCTTTAGGTGTACTATTATAAATTCTCACTAGGTTGTATATGTCTTCGTCCGGTAATTTCTTCATATTCTTGAAAATCTGTACATGTCTCTCAATTAAACCATTACTCCTCGGATATTTTGGACTGCTTGTTATATGTTTTATTTTCATTTCTTCTAGGTATTTTTTAATTTCTTGTGAATCAAATGGTGGTCCATTTATCAGTCATAATTTTGAGAGGTAGTCCATGCTTTCCAGAAACTTATTTGAGAATAGATATGTATATCATCTTTTGCAGTTGTATTTTTCATTGCCGTGATAATGGTAAATTTTGAATAATAATCTGTGATTATTAGATATTTTTGTGTTTTCAGTTCCATAAAGTCCATTGCGATCTTTTCCCACGGTCCGTCAGGTATTTTATGCGGTTGCATTTCTTCTTTATAGTTTCGCGAGTATTTTTGAAAAGTTGCACATAGTGATACGTGATTGGTTAATTGTTCATTCATGTTTGGCTAATATACGGATTCTTGGGCTCTCTTAATGCACGAGTTTATCCCCATTATGAATTCTCCTGGTTATATCTGGTCTTAGATTTGTAGATATTATTAATTGTTTATTCTTAAATAACATTCCTTTATGTCCGTAGATCTCATATATAAAATTAAAATATGGCTGAGCTTCTTTATTTACTGTAGATAATTTTCTTGGCCATCCATTTCTTAAGTAGAATATTACACTTTTTAACTCTGCATCTCTTAAAATTTCTTCTTTTAGTTCTTCACATCCAACTTTAGTTGCTATTACTATCGATTTAACTTTAAATGTCTCCTCCACCATATTATCTCTTAGTTTTTCTTGTTTATTATTTTTTAGTCGTGATAGGGCATCTGGAATATTTAGTCTTTCCTGGCTGGTATTCTAATTCAAATTTATATTTTAGTAACGTCAAAACCATTATTCTTTGAATCCTCGGCGACATGTCATCTATATGTTTATTTAGTAACCCAATTAAGGATTTGTGGTCTGTGTTAATGATACATTCTCGTCCGTATAAATAATAACTAAAATGTTCACATGCTGCTGTAATTGCTAACAATTTTTTTTCGATGACCGAGTAATTCAGTTGGCTTTGGTTAAGTTCCCTTGAGAAATATGCAATTGGTCGACCTTCTTGCTGTAATACAGCACCAACACATTCTTTGCTTGCATCTGTACTTAATACTAACTGTTTGTTTGGGTTAAAAAATGTTAATACTGGCGCTGTTGTTATGAGTCCTTTAAGACGTTCAAACACAACAGTCTCGTTTGCGCCCCAATTCCACATGGTGGTTTCCTTAAGTAGATTTCGTAATACTAACGTTTTTAACTCATGTTAGGTATAAATTTAGATAAGTACTTAACCATGCCGACAAATGTTTGCCATTCTTTTCGATTTTTTGGTCGATTCATATTTACTATATCATTTATTTTGTCTTCTGCAACTTCAATGCATTGAAATAATAAATCCTAAGTACTTAACTTTACTTACAGCTAATTGGGTTTTGTTATCTTTAAATTTAATATTCATTTTCTGAGCTATTTGCAATACTTTCTTTAATACATCATTATGTTGTTTTAATGTGGAGCCATATATTAAAATATCATCTGCATATGCAATAGTATTTGTTACTTGAACAGTTATTTTGCTAATTTCCTTTTGAAAAATATCTGTTGCACAACATAATCCACATGACAATCTATTGTACTGTTATTTGCCAAATGGCGTTATGATTGTACGTAACTTAGAACTTTCTTTAATTAAGGGTATCTGATGAAAAGCTGTACTTGCATCAAGAACGCTGAAATATTGAGCGTTATTACTTCCAACCTCTGCCATGATTATCTACTGAAGGGAATAATTGGTTAGTGTCTCTCTGTATATACTTATTTAATGGTCTAGGGTCCATACAAATTCTTACACCCTTCCTGTCTGTCTTCTCTACAATTACAATTGGATGTACCCACTCTGTATATTTTTCTGTTTTTTCTACTACTCCCTCCAATTCTAATTTATCTATTTCTTGCTTAACTTTCTTCAGCATTGCATGTGGCATCCTTCTGCATTTTGCAACAGTTGGTGTACACCCTTCCACTAATTTAATTTCATACTCTGTGCTTACACACCCAGTTCCTTTGAAAACATCTTGAAATTCATTTATTATTTTCTCACACCTCTTTCCTTCTTCTGCTCTATTTTCTTCTACTCTATTTACCCTCTATAATAATTCTAGTTTTTGTATCCCATCAATTCCTAATAGGGGTTGTCGATCATGTTTGGTTATATAGAATTTTAAGATATTCATTTTGTCTTTCCTGGTACACTCTAGACATATAGTACCTTCTACCAATATTTCATTATTACGATATGATATTAATTTTTTATTCGTTTTTTCTATATTCTTATCTACATGAAGTTCATTGAATATCTCTAATGGTATAATGTTCGCTTGGTTTCCAGTATCTAATTTAAAAGAAATATTTTTACCTTCTATGCATACTGTCTCGTTTCATTCTTCTTTTACATAACCAACTTCCACAAATTCTTCTGTCACTGCACCTATTTCTAATGTATCATCCGCTGTAGAATCTTTTTCTGCAATTTCTTTTGTTTCATACACATTCTTTGACTTACAGGCTTTTGCTAAATGGTTCACCCGATGGCGTTTTGAGCATTTCTTCCCATGTGCTGGACACTTACCATAGTCATGACTAAAAGTACATCTTGAACAAATCCCTTTTTTATTTGGCTTAACATTAATTCTTTTGTTACTTTTACTTAATTGTTTTCTATCATCCACTTTTATCTTATTAACTTCCTTCTCCTGCTTTGGTTCTATACTGCTTCGTAGCATCTTCCTCTGCGCTACATAAATTTATGCATTTAACTAATGTTAAGTTTCTAATTCCTAGCAATTTCTTTCTTAACTCGTTACTTTTTATTCCATTTATTATTTTATCCCTTAAGAGAGAGTCTATCAATTGACCAAAACCACAATCTTTTACCTTCGTTGTTACTTTGATTAGAAAGTCATCAAAGGATTGATTTTCTTCTTGTCTAGTGTCGAAAAACAAATGCCTTACGTAAGTTTCATTCTTGTAAGGAGTATAATGTTGGGAAAATGCATCTAAAATTAGTTCAACAGTTAACACTTCATCCAAATTGGGTAATGTACCATCCTCGGCCATTTCAACATCAAATTCAAAAGTGTTATGTATATTTAAGGCTTCTTCACCTAATATATGTAAAAGTGTTGCTTTCTGTTTCTTGGCTTTTCTTGTGGCTTTTTTTCTAATTCAGCAGCAATCCAATATATTTCTATGATTTGTCTGTGCCTCCGCTGGATTTTCCCCTGGGACTGATGGCTTCGGTAGTTTTAATTACATCTTTTAGTACTTTTTTCCGCTGCCACTATGTAATGTTTTTGAGGGTGTAGTGTGAAATATCATATACTATTTAATAAAACTAGAACAACTATCTTGTCTAAATATATTCTGAAGTTAGTTACAATCTGGTTACAAAACATTTCATCATGAGTACCAACACAATAAATATAACATATCAAATATACATATACATGTCACAGACCCTTTAAAATCCTCCTTTCTTCCTTTCTAGTTGATTTTCTAAGTTCTTCTGTTGTAAAATCCCCTTGAATTGCTTTTTTTAACTGCTTCGGATCATATTTTATTCTTACTTTCTTCTAAACGTCTTTAAATTGCTTACGACTGTTGAGTTTCTAAATAATTTTCGGCGAAAGCGTCAATTGTCAAAAAATTTTAATATCTGTGTTCTTGTGTATCTCATTGTCACGGGAATGCCAGTCCAACGGCTTAATACTTTTTATGGTTGGCCTAACAATGATCGTCTGCGATGATAACATTGTAAATTCTGACTACTAGATTCGCGAATAGTGTTGCGTACGAATTTTGTGAGTTTTTGACAACAAATATTCTTAAGATGTAAGTTACTGAACATAACTTGTAACTTTGATTATTCCCCATAAAGTAATATTAATGGAATCTTTTTTTAATCAAGTACTCGAAATCTATAAAACCTTTACCACAATACTTTACTCGTACTGGGCGTACGTTTCGATAGCCAAGCTATCATCATCAGCAGTAAAAGTGAATAGAGTAGTAAAACTCAATTCAGTTTTACTGTGGATTCATTCTTTCAATCTGTGTATACTAATGATATATCTTATGTCATTAGAGATTATATTATATACTAGCTGGACCCCCGAATTTTGAAAATTCGGGAGAGAGATTAGCGCAGTTTAAACCAACCCCAGCAATAGTATCCCCACTCCAGCAATGGTACTCCCACCCCAGCAATATTAATTTAAAAATGCGGAGAAACTTAAATAACGTCTACTTTAATTATTATTCCAATTTATAGCTTCTAGCTATGAAAGGTTAGCGCATTACAATATATTATATAAGCATGAGTGACCAAGTTATATAATATTTTCCCGTTTAATCGGTATTCGCCAGAACATGGAATTGTGATCTTAATCTTTATTGAATTTTCAATTTTGGTCTTTCTTAATATCAATTGCTAAATTCTTCAGTTATAAGCTTTGAGTCACTTAATGCAGTCCCCTTTTCGGTTTCAATCCCATTTATTTCGCTTACACCTTATTTAGGAGAGCTAACCATATTCTACACTGCAGTCGTATTACATTTTTTCTTTTCTATTCCCACTTGGTAACTTCTTTTTGGGCATTTAATCTTATCAGTTAGTCGATTTCTGGATTTCTTTATTTGTACATTATAGATAATAATGTCAACTTCAAGGCGATTTTCAAAATGCGACGAAAGAATAAGCTTGTCTTTAAAAAAACAAGCTGGTTGTTGACAAATAGGAGAATGTAAAGTAAGCTACCGAATAGTTTTCGCTCAAAGAAGATTTCCATGTGAGCAATAATTGCAACGTTAGTATAAATCCACGTAATTGTAGTACAATTAAACTGAATTTGGCTATACGCTTGATTGTACGTAAACCTATTCTAAATTGTTACACATATTGTATTCCATTCGTGACTTGGTATACGTAATCCCTATTTCTACCCAAGCCACTATAAGGGTTTCGTTTTATGCAGATCATGTTCACAAGCACACTATGGTCATACTTCAGACTTATCTGAGAATGTGTTCTGGATGCTCGAACTACATAATCTCGACGCTCTCACGGTATTCTTAGAATAGTGGGTGCCATCTCGCAACCGCTTTTTGTTGTAATTGTAAAACCAAATAATTACCGACTTATCTCGATGATATTCACATATTATATATTTTCATATATAAAATCCCATAGTTATATTGGTATACACGTTGCGACACTGAGCGGCTGTACATACGGGATTGTGACTCAGCGCCCGCATCCCCCATCTCGCATACCCCATCCCGCATCCCCCTACTACGGTTACATCCATCTCACCCTGCGGGGTATGCCTTCAGTGCGTTAACAGAGGCAGTAGGTATAACTTCGTTGGGACAGAGAACGATTACGGAACATGTTGAAAATGAGTTCTCATATTTATGTTGTTGCTGCTAGGAGGCATATACGAAACCAAAAAGTAATTCTAAATAAGAAATTAAAAGTATTCTGATGAAATAAAAGAAAAGAAAAATAAATACTCTGCATAACTATGTATAAAATAAATAAAAATTCTAAACCGCTCTACGACAACGTTACTAGCTGTATCTCCTCTCGCATCCGCCCTGGCTCTGTCACACGAACTCATGCTGGCGAATATAATCGATATATGCGCTGTTGTCGAACTGTGTTGTTTTCTTCATATTGTATGTACAACCGATCTGTGTCGCAACGTGTATAATATAGTCATGTATGTTCCAAAATTATAAAGCAGTCAAGGTAGACAACATTTCTTATTAAAACCTTATCTTATCGCCTAAAAAACCTGCTGACCAAAGGTATTTTGAATTATAAATAAAACAGTAAATTATTTACTGTTTGTGACTAAAATTGAAATTAATCTTTTGAGATTAGTACTCCTATTGCAATACATATTGCACCGCAACCAGGCGCGGTGTATCCATAAGGCCGCAAGGCCACGCGCCCTTCCTGATATATCGTTTAAAAATTTAATTCCATTTATAAATAAAATTATTCAAATTTATATTACATAATTATTACGAAAATACAATTCGATTACCCCGCGGCTTCCATGTTATTCCGTGGTCAATATTGTGAAATGAATTAAATCTTAAACGCATACTTACAACGTACAATAGGTTGGAATGAAATATTTAGGACGCGATGAAATCGCAGCCATGGTTGCCATGGCAACGGTACGACGCCTGACCAAACAATCAATCACAGTTTGGCTGGGGTATATGAATTTCCGACGCATAATTTCCGCGTGCTGTCTCATTTCAGCTACGAGAGGGAGTGGTGTGGTTTAGTACAGTTTTCCCGCGTTTTTTATGTAGTGACTAGTGTTTATAATAACCTTAAAAATGAATAGTATTTGTGTAATTTTAAGAAGTGACTTTGATGGAAGAAAAAAATAAAATGTTAGGTAGGCCATTACCTTAACTTAAATTAGAACAAAAAACGGAAAGAAGAGCCGAAAATAGAAGGTTTACACGACGTTCTTCAATGGATGTTTATAAAAGAAATAATTAAATATGTGGATGCCAAGTTTCAAATTTATTATATTTCCGTTTTTTACTGCGTCTGGATCATCAGATTTCAGTTGGGTTAGAACTGGTGTGAAAGATCTACATCATCTGTCCACCAAAAAAAAGAAACACATTAATCCCTGAATGGCATTTGCTTTACTTGATAAAACAAGTATTCTGATAGAGCTCAGTTCTGCTCATAACTAAGCGAGACGAGTGCAACGTCAGAGCCGTATCGCGCAAAAGTAGGTACGTAAGATACAGTATTATTAAAAAATAATATATTCTTCCCTTTTATTGACGTCCTGATGTCCACTGCGACAAAATACTACTGTCCCGGTAAGCCCGGTTGCCGCAGTGGGCATCAGGACGTCAATAAAAGGTAATAATACATTATTTTTTAATAATACTGTATCTCATGTACCTACTTTTGCGCGATACGCCTCTGACGTTGCACTCGTTTGTCGAACCTTACTTATAAGTTATAACTGACGATTATAACGAGAGTGTTATACGACGTGGAGATAGGCGACTCGTCAGGTTCAATAAATAAGTAACTTTATTCATTAATAAATAACCGATGAAAATTAACAGTGTCCTTTAGAAATTAGTAAATACTTCAATTCAATCAACCATTAGTTCGAATAATCCTTTTTTGCCAACTCTCTCACATCTAAATAAAAAAAAATGTCGCGCAGTACAGCATTCAACCATAGCGTATCAGTTGTTTCCGAGCGGCCGGTATATTGAAACGTTTAATACGTTATATTAAATGTGCTTTTGAACTGATTCTTAGAGATCATTACGGCAGCGAAAAATCCGAATTTCGTGGTATATTGAGGGATTTAATCGATTTTTCTACTAATTTGGATCTGACGCTTCGAGAACATTTAAATAATGCTAGTGTTTTTAAAGGAACTTCAAATACAATCCAAAATAAAATTCTAGATTATACCTTTGCCTTTTGCATAATTTGCATAAGAGATTTCAAATCAAATTAAAAATTTATATTTATTATGTGAAGAAACTAGACAGATGTAACAAATTAGTGTCAGATGATAATTATATTTAGATATATTTTTAATTGCAGAATTTATGAGCGCTTTTGCGGATTTAAAAGAATTAAGGATGGGCGGCGTTCAGACACCCATTAAAAGTAAATATTCTTGTGCACATTATATTCTCTACTATGCACACCAGAGAAGATCAAGGATCATTGTAAGCTGAAGGTAAGATTTTATCATATTTTTTACAATCGTGCCCCCCTCGCCAGAAAGTCACGAACGGTCACTGATCGCGACCAGAATCTTTTATAAAATATACAGAGTGTACATCTAGTACGTGGGCGGAGGAACTGAGAGAGAAAGTTTTCAAATAAAAAATATTCGGAGGCAAGTTATGCACAGCATGAAATTATATTCAAGTATACAAGATGTTCAGTTTTTGCAGTGGACAATACAAGTTTGGTGTTTTAAATGGAACACCTACATATATCCTATATATTATTACGTTTTTGGATACCCTTCTTCAATTCATGTCAAGTTTTTTCGACATACTGCTGTTTCTTTAACGGCGGATATCTTAAACGTCTTACCCGCTAGAACGGTGGTTAAAATTTTATTCAATTGAATATTTCTTAGAGTTTCAGCAGTACATCGAAGATTCTTTTATATCAACTAGCATCTTCAAGATGGACATCGAAATCATTGCTAAGTTTGATTAATGCTATTTCATTTTCTTTTTAGACCCTGTATATTTTTTGATACAGAAATTGTTGTAGATTTTTTGCTCTAAACATTTTCCTATGCCTAAAATGTATTGTTCACCAATGAATTAAATATGAAGCTATGCATATAAGCTTTTCGTTTAAAAACAGAGTGCTACGACGAAATACTAGAAGCCTTCCAGCACCTACTCGAAATAATCGCCATTTTCCTACATACACTGTCTAGCACCTTAGTGAAAATGGGCAGACAAGCAGTGATTAGAGCAGCATAAAATGAACAGATTTATTTAAAGCATCACGCACAAAGCTTTTCATCAGTAAAAAGTGTAATAAGAACTTTAAAAGATGTTTTTCGCAATTTAGTTAAATAAATTTTTCTTTCTCAATAAATTTCTTAATGCAATGTGTAACGTAGACATTACACAATATATTACTCCTGAAATATTGTAGTAGTAAATGTTGAAATTGTATGTATAAAGTAAATTTCACGAATCATTTTTATTGAATATCTTTAAAAAAAAATAAAAGGTTATGGTATATTTCGCCATAGCATTCGAAATATTTCAGCAAAAAACTTATCTGAATAGCATCAATCAAACATGGCAACGATTTCGACGACCATCCTGCACACACTAGTTAATATAAAAACATTATCGACGTATTGCCGAAAACTCCAATAAATACTCAATCGAAAACAAAATTTAGTAGCATTTCATCGAAAAACTTATTTGTATAGCTTCATATTTTATTTACTAAAAAGGAATACATTTTGGGGCAGGGAAACGTTTGTAAAAAAAAATTCTAGAAGAACTTCCTTAATAAATTCTGGAAAAATATACAGGCTGTTCTAGGTAAAAAATTGAAATAACCTGAATCAAACTTGTCAACAATATCGATGGTCATCTTGCAGAATCCAGTTGATAGAAAAAAGTTCTTCGATGTATTGCCGAAAACTGCAAGAAATACTCAATCGATTAAATTTGAATCACTGCTCTAGCGTGTAAGGCGTTTAAGGTATCGGCTACTAAAGAAAATGAGCGGCATTTCGCGAAAACCTTAAATTATGTAAATTATCTTGAAAACTAAGATATATACTACACGGGCTGAAAAGTCTTTGGCCTACCAATGAAAAAACGACATTTTTAATGAAAAAACTGTTTTATCCTTCGACATAATCTCCACCTAGAGTAATGCACTTATTGTAGCGGCCCTCTAACATTTTGATGCCGGTTTTGTAGTGCTGCGCGTCAAGTCCTTCAAAATAGGCATCTGTTTCCAACCCTACTTTGTCATTTGAGTGAAATCTTTTGCCAGAGAGCTACATTTTCAATCGGGGAAACAGGAAATAGTCACTGGGGACTAGGTCGGGCGAATGCGGTGGGTGGTGAACCAATTCGTAGCGCAATTCCTTCAATTTATCGGTCGTATCGCGAGCAGAATGAGCTGGGGCATTGTCGTGGTGAAAGAGCATTTTCTTCTTCGCCATGTGCGGTCGTTTTGCCTTGTATTCAACGTCCAATCGATCCAATAATGCACAGTAATATTGTTCGTTGATTGTTTTACCATATTTAAGGTAATCTATAAATATTATATCGCGCGCGTCCCAAAAAATACTGGCCAACACTTTACCGGCTGATTGTTGCGTCTTTGGGCGCTTCGGACGACTCTCACCAGGCAATAACCACTCTGCCGACTGCCGATTGGAATCAGGAGTGTAGTGGTGGATCCATGTTTCATCCATTGACACGAAGCGCCGCAAAAAATCCTTCTTATTGCGCGTAATAAGTGCCAGATTCTCCTTCGAAAGTTTGACACGTTGACCTTTTTGATCAATTGTTAAGAAACGCGGCACCCAACGCGCACAAAGCTTCTTCACGTGTAAACATTCATGAATGATATGACCTACACGTTCTTTTGAGATGCCTATGGTCTTTGCTAGATCACTCAATTTCACTTTGCGGTCATTCAGCACAATTTCACGAATTTTTTTGATATTTTCTGGCGTAACTGCTTCATTTGGCCTTCCTGAACGTTGTGCATCATTTGTGCTGGTACGGTTACGACAAAATTCAGCATACCAATACTTTACGGTTGAATTGGCTGGGACAGATGTTCCGTAACACTTATTAAGCCATTGCTTTGTTTAAACAGGAAGCAATGTTTTATCAAAACACGAAATTTACTTTTTTCCATGGTAAACAAAAATAACAGAGGTAGCGTCACTTCGAGAGCAATAATTTGAGAACGAGTAAATGAAATGTCATGAAATTTCGACAGCGTTCTAGCTAAGGTTGGTACTCTCTGGCACGCATATGGATTTTTGATTTCTGACGCCATCTATGTGTCAGGCCAAAAACTTTTCAGCCCATGTAGTACTATATGTGTAGGTAGTATTGGTAAGAGTTAACATGATTTGGAGAGAGACATTCAAAATACCGTATACTTGAGTACAAATTTACGTTATGTAGCGTTTGTCTCCGAATATCTTTTATTTGAAAACTTTTTTTCTAAATTACGGAGGAAAGGAATTACCTTCCACACACGCGCTAGGTGAACACACTGCATATGCAAATTACAACGGGATTATATTTCAAATGTATACTTTAACATACAGGATAAAATGATAGCTTACTTCCATTATTGCACAATATATGTTTCCCTACAAGAAAACTTAAAATAAAGTAATACCATTGTACACGAAGGAACGTCCTTTGAAGTTTCAATTTTCCTAATTTATTCGACAACAAATCCTCAAAGCTTTACGACAAAGAAGGGCAATCTATAGAAATGCACCGCAATTTATTGCCACAATGCAATTTTCACTAGGCAAGAAGCAAGACTAATTTGTCTGTACATCTTTCGCTGCTCTTACTTCGAAATCAAGACCGAAGAGTTAAGTCAAAGACGAATAAGCACCCGTAATATCTACAGTACTTTTTGTTTTACTTATAACTGTAATCATAATCAGTAAAGTCGATACACTAGGTTCAATTCTATCATTGCGTTTGACAATTGCAAAATAAGTTTAGCGCTTGTGGTTATTCTTTATTGAACGTTCTTGACGACATTTTCTTGTTGATACTGGCAGATATCGAGATAGAGACAGAGTTGTGTATGCGCATGTGTAGGTCAATGGAGATACGTTACCAAACGCAAAACGTACACGCGAGTATAGTCTGAAAAGTTTCAAGCCTCAACATGAAGATGGCGTTACTCGTCAAAGATATTTTGGTAATACAATTACGCATGCGTTGAGATACTTTTGAAAATTTCAGCCATGTTGGTACCTTAGTTGTTGTTTAACAGTCGGTTGTGTCAGTCGATGTTAGTGTATCTGTTAAAATGGAAAAAATCGAATATCGAGCTGTATATTAAATTCTTGCATTTGAAAGGCAATATGCCTAAGCAAATTGAAGGCGAGATGGACGCTGTTTATGGAGACTCTGCACATCATTTGCCACAGTGAAATTTTGGGCAGCTGAATCTAAACGTGGTCGTACCAGCTTGGTTGACGATGAACGTTCAGGGCAAAACTATAACCACTACCGACAACATCGGAAAAGTTCACCAAATGGTGCTGGACGACCATATAAGAGGCAACGGGCACCTCGACAGAACGTGTTTGTCATATATTGACTGAAGATTTAGGCATGGGAAAGCTAACCGGGGATGTTGCTCACTCAGGACCGGAATGCTTGGAGCAGCCAAAAACTGCATCCAGTACCGATAACATCGGAGAAATTCACCAAATTGTGCTAGACGAACGTCGAACCAAGGTTAGAAAGATAGCATAAGCTATGGGCATTTAGAAAGAACGTGTTTATCAGGACCAAAAACGCATTCGAATGAAGATTTCCAAAGCCCTGTCGAAGCAGTTTAAGCGAAATAAGAAACATATCCGTGGGTTGCTGCTATTTTCTGTGCTTACATTGTTTACGCCGGGAGTTTTCATCAATACAATCAGCTATACTAACATTAAATTTTGGTTAGATTTCAAGATATTTATAATTTTGTGCTCGATTGTCCAAATTTAGGTACATGTATTTCCTTCCAAAAATCCGAAATGCAAACAAATTTTAGCGCAAGATTAAATTACATACTTAGCTAAATCTAGATATTGTATTAGAACGCCTTCGAAATATGCAGGATGTTCAGTATTGAGCACCAAATTTCACAAAATTCTCCAGAAACGTCATTTTTTTTACATAGCGCCATATATTTTTTCTAAATCTACCGCATAGGAAACTTATGCCTTTAGCCTTTGTGTATCATGTTGCATATGATTATATTTACAGTTAAATGCAAGTCCTGCATTTATATATTGTATATAGGTGGTTTCTGGTGTCAGTATTGTTTGGTTACCATGACAACAGTAAACAAAACATATTGACATTGCTGCTCTTAACTGTCGATTCACGATTTTAAGCCGAAGTGAAGTGCTTAAAATGAAGTGAATACATATGATTTATGTATGAAGTTCGGGATAACGCAGGCAGAGGAGTGCAACACTTTCTGATATAAGAAAAGTGCAGAACAGCTTTTACAAACGATTGCGCGAATGTCTCGAGGCGAAAGGAAGGAACTTCGGGCGTTCGCTGTAGATAGATAAATAAGCAGATAGTAATTAACTATTGCGATAAAAGTTACAATGAAGGTTATTAAGTTTGTTCACAGTGTATTTCAATCGTATTGCATATTCAAACATCGTTTTCTTTGTTCTTTTTCGCTAGAAAGATGCTGATGATATTCTTTTGCTTTGAATCCGATCGTTTATAGGGGGACTAGATTATTGTATCAATAAATAAAAATCCCAGAGAAATGATATTTAGAAGAGTAAAGTACGTATATATAAATATTTCAGTTATCAACTTACATTTAGCGAGTTCACAGTTTAGAGAAAGCATCGATATTTTTTAAAATATTCCGTCATAACCGTATAGAAGCTAAGTTGTGGAGTATCGTTAAGTGTTTTGTGTCGATATATCGTTATTGCAACGGTTATTATATCTCTCTCTTAATAATTAATTATTTGGAATTTGAAAAAAATTCAAATATTTGAGGTTTTTTGTAGAAAATGCCCGGGAAAGATTTAACAAGTGAACAAAAAAGCTGCTATACAAGCTCTTCTACAATCAAACAAACATTCACAACGAGGAATTGCAAAATTACGGAAAGTATCTCCTTCTTCTATATCGCGTTTCGCTAGAAATTTAAACGAAGGACATCGACACAAAGACGAGCAAAGTGTGGTCGGAGAAGAAAAACTTCGAAGAGATTTGACCGTGAAATAATCAGGCTTTGAGCAATAGATTTGCTACAGTTAAAATGATTCAAAAAAATTTACAAGAGACAGGAATAAAGATTTCGAGCAGAACTGTCAGGCACCGATTGCGCGAAAATCGCCTAATGGGCCCAAGACCTGTAAAAAAGCCGCGTTTAACAGAAAAAGTGAAATCTGCTCGTCTCAACTTTGCAAGAGAATATCGACATTTCACAGACGAGAATTGGAAAAAGGTGAATAACTTAACAACATGATTTTTACTGAATTAATGTTTGCATTATTTAATAGGTTTTCTTTAGTGACGAGTGCTCGCTCTGTGTGTTAGTGCAGCGAGCACAATTTGTTCGTAAACGACCTGGCGAACGTCTCACAGAGTCCACGGTTCTTCGAACTGTAAAACACCCTCCGCAGGTAATGATTTGGGAAGTGGTTAGTGGAGACGGACCCGGCCCTTTGTATTTTGTAGAAGGTACAATGCGTCAAGGAGCAGTACATAAATGTGTTAAAAAACACGTTATTACCGTATATTTATGCAAGATAATGCTCCTTGCCATGTGACAAAAAAGGTTAAGAAATTCTTTGAAGACAATCACATACCTCTTTTACGTTGGCCCGAAAATTCACCGGACCTCAATCCCATCGAGAACGTATGGAATCGACTAAAAAGTAAGGTATACGAAAGAGAAATCCTTACAAAGGAAATATTAATGAAGAATATAAAGGATGTATGGGAGAATGATGAAGATATAAAAGAGACAATCATATCTTGCATTGAAAGTATTCCCCGAAGAATTAAGGGTGTTATTAAAAATCATGGGTTATGGACTAAATATTAATTACTTATTTAATATTTACATATGTTACATATTTCTACAATATGTTTTATAAACAAAAAATATAATACATGTATAGTTTATATTTTATTATGAAGAAACTACAAAATATTGAGTGTTTCAAGTAATTTGGCCAGGGACTGTAAGCTAAATAGAGCGAACAAAATTACCATGAATTGAAGAAACAACACAAAAAATATAATTTGTATCAAGTGCAGCCAAAACTGAATACCCTATATACTCGAATATAATTTTAGGCTATGCAGAACATGTTTCTGAATAAGTTTGGTTTTATACATTTTTCTCTAAAATCTCCAGGAAAGAACTATTCTGTATGTTCACGCTGTACATTAACAAATGGTTCTAGGATACTATAATCTCATTTTTTAGAAGAATTGCGTTAAACCCATCTATATGATTACAGAGTGCCTTTGAGACCAGTAACATTTGCCTGAAGCAATATGGCCTATAGCCCATGTATAGGCATATAAATTCTTACTGGCAACCGAGGGAGAACTAATACGAATTAATTGCGGCGAAATGTACGAAATCGTAAACCATTTAATGACGTTCGTGTCAGTTGTATCAAGTGCAGTTCCATATTGCATGTCTGCCGGAAACTGTAACCATTAAGTACTTTACATTGAATGCCGCCCTCGGCCTGCTGGATACGCGAGTTAGTCGAGTGCCAAGTGGCGGCAATGTACTAATCTTTGTTGGCGTTCCGAAGATGCATGGCCAAACGTGACTGAATTTGAGGAGCAGTGGATGAGTATGTCTACATAGGGACCACTTCATCTAAACATAAATTGTCTTATGCCGCTCGTTCTAATCTCGTATTCCACGTTCAGTTGTGTTTGACGTTTATACGTGTATACAAATGTAAACAATCTTCTACATAAAGACTATTGTTTATTGTAGTAATCGCTTTATTTTTCTTCCTCTTAAACTCCAGCATCTTGAGAAATAACGTCAGACTCATTTAACGATTTGTGTATGAAATTCTGAAACAGCACCCCTTTCTAACTATACAAACTCTAACTAGCTTCGGATATCTACAAAAATATCAATCAAAAATCATTAAATACAACCGTTTAGTGATGTCAATGAAACATATTTTTTTCAAAATGCTTGATTTGGTACTACGGTACTAGATATATATTAAAAGTTAATATCAAATTGTAGATTAGTGTTATGCCTACACATTGTAGGTACTTATACTCAACTGTTTTTAGCTATAAGTAAGATTTAGAAAAAGGTGCAAAAAAAATTAACACTATTCAACACTAAAATTACACTGCAATTTGGGTCACACTAATAGTGTTAAGAATTGAATACCATTTTAGGCTAATGCCTACTACGAGACTAACACTACTATAAATGGAATATTTATACTGCGAAATGCTGCATTCTAGTGCATTACGTACTGTAAATATTCCTCTCTACTTTATTTTACATAAAAACCTAGTGTAAATTTACAACACCGCCACCGTGTCAAAAGTACATTACCACTTTATCATTATAGTATATTTTTAATTACATATATAATATAACAACCCGCACAGGAAACAAATAGAATTGACAGAGGAACTGCACAAGATCTGAGTAGAAATAATAGGAATTTGCGAAATTAAAAAGAACGGAAATGGAAATATACAATTACTAAATAAGTGCAGTCTATAATAATGGCAAGGACTGTCGGGTAGTATGGCAAACTATGCTAAAGTATCGGCACACTCTGCACCACACAAGTTATTAATTAATTCGCAGTTTCGAGGAGTCGTGGGTCCCTATCCTCAACCGTATAACCGAATGATTCGGTCATACGGTTGAGGACGGGGACCCACGAGTCTTTGAAACAGCTGTTCCGAATTAATCAATAAATTGTGTGGTGCAGAGTGTGCCGATACTTTAGTGTTGATTGAAGTACACTCTATATTATGCAGGAGTAAAGGAAGAACAGCGGAGTTAAGAGGGGGTCAAAATAGCCGTAAGAGAAAAAAATAATCAGACTTACGCCAATAAATTCAAGAATAATAGACATGGAAATAGAACTGTGGAACAGCTAATATAATACAAATATACGCCCCGACAGAAGGAATTAATAAGGAAATAATAACTGTATTCTACTCCGACTTGTAGACAGTCTATAGACAGAATTGGAGAAGAGAACGACAGAATTATTGTAATGGGAGACTGGAATGCAAAAATAGGTAATGATCAACTCACAGGATTGTGAAGCATTGGAAAACATGGAAGACAAGGAGGCAAAGTAATAAACAGTAATGGACAAAAAATGTTGGAATTCTGCCAGATAAACGAAATATTGATAGGAAATACAATATAGAATCAAAACAAAGAAAGCGAATACATGTTCGTAGCTGAGGAAAGAAAATACAGAACACCCTATATATTTTTACGTTTTTGGAAAGGTAATGGAAAGACAAATCCAACAATACCGCACATGTTATACTTTAACTTAAGAAATATGACGATATGCAGCAATAAAGGTTTCTGTTTCTGTTGTTATGCAAAGTTGGCTAGGAAAGAGCGCCAAATAGCTTCTTGTGACGCCAGACTGATCTAGAGAGCTCGTTGTTAAGCAAACTAATCATAACAATTGCCCAACCGTCAAATCTCAATTCCAAAAGCATACATTATTCTTGTTATTTATTGTTATTATATCCTGCATTTGTCATACTTTCGTTCTTTGTCCTCATTATTATTTTCTTTCATTAGAACTTGCTTTGTTAATTGCTGTCTTTTCTTTACTTTATCGAACGTAATTGCAATTAATTAATTATGGTAGGTTTGTTCAAATTTGATAGTTTTTGATTAATAATATGTCTGTTTTTTAGATTTTTTGCGTTGTTACTTTTATGATGGCTTCGGCACGCACCATGTAAAATTGCTGGATCAATATTTATATTATATAATTTGCCAGCAACTATCACCTTACTTGCCGTGGTTGCGCAACAAATTGTGCAATAATTTAAATCATATTATCTTCTGTTAAAGCAGTCCGCTCTGTAAATTTTATACTATCTTATACTATCCAGGAACATGGTTGTAGGCTGCGTTTTACTACAACAAATATTTTGATCAAGTAAAGAAGGTAGTTTTAGAATTAAATCCGACAGAAGCTGCAGCAATCAAAAAAAGCCGGGAAATATTTCAAGATAGTCAGGTTAAAAGAGATTTACAAGCTATTCACAACAATTACTTTGGACTAGCGGAGGGAATAGAAAAATTACAAAATGTTTCGATGTCGCTAGTGGATTTTGTTCAAATTGTGAATGATGTTCACGCACAGTTATGCGCTGTAGAAGGCGAAACAAATTGGTGTGTAATACGAACATTTGAAAGTGTTTTAGAGAAATACTTCGATTTTCCTATATTAAGACAAATTTGTGAAGGTGCGTGTGAAGATGCATTAAGTTGTTTCAAAGATTATTTTAAATACTAGCTGGACCCCCGAATTTTGAAAATTCGGTAGTTAGTTTCACGCAGTTTGAACCAACTCCAGCAATGGTACCCCCACTCCGGCAATGGTACCCCCACTCCAGCAATGGTACCCCCACTCCAGCAATAGTACTCCCATCCCAGCAATATTAATTTAAAAATGCGGAGAAACTTAAATAATGTCTCCTTTAATTATTATTCCAATTTATAGCTTCTACCTATGAAAGGTTAGCGCATAATAGGTTCAAATCGAGAAAAATCAAAAATTACATCAAAACACTTCTCCTATCGATTACGTTACTTATTGAGCGACCCTCGTATATCACATGTTCATTTTCAACATGACACTTGTCAAGATGACGTTTCAGGATGACGTTTAAACAGCTGTTCGAATTAAGTGTAACTAAAGGACGTTTTTCGATTAAATACGTAACAATTTCGTAGAGTTCGACAATTTCATTAAGAGATAAAGAAATTTGTAAATCAATAGAGTCTACTGTACTATAATATTCTTCACGTTATTGATCTTCTAATTGATTGTAAAAGACCAATCGTTAATTTTTTCAATGTTGTATGCCACCTCTACCTTTATTTATATACTTCTTACGACATTTTTGAATTCAACGGTTTCGCATTCCACCAACTCCAGCAAACTGTCTAGATATGGCTCGAAGGGATACCTGCAGTTTACCCATCCCAGCAAATTTTGTTAGTCTGTACCCGTAGGAATATCGCCTGCAGTTCACCCACCCCAGCAAGTTTTCTAGGTCTGAGCTACAGTATACCCACCCCAGCAAATTTAGATGAAAACCCAAACCTCAAGGGTTTAGCAAGGGAACAGTTATCGAGTTCTATACGCATAGAGATACTGCAGTTTACCTATCCCAGTTATATTTCATTTCATTCGGTTGTATGAACTATTTTCTGTAAGGGTTGTGGGTAAACTACCCTTTGGACTTTTTGCAGGTCAACCGTATTTCGTTGGTAGAACCGGGTTTTAATTGGCGTTGTGCGTGCTAAATCTGGATGTGATAGCTATTAGACGACGGATTACATGGACTATTCTCTCTAGGGGTTGTAGGTAAACCACCCCTTGGACTCCTTGCAGATCAACCGTATTTCGCCAGTAGTACTGGGCTTAACTTGGCGTTGAGCATGCTGAATCTGGTTGTGATAACTTTGAGACGACGGACAAAAATAAATTATTTTCTTTAGGGGTTGCAGGTAAACCACCCCTTAGACTATTTGCAGGACAACCCTATTTTGTTGGTGGAACCGAGTGTAAATTGACATTGTACATGAATCTGGATGTAATGGCTCTTAGACGAAGGACAAAAATAAATTACCTTCTGTAGGGGTTGTAGGCAAACCATATATTAAGAGAAATTTGTGAAGGTGCGTGTGAAGATGCATTAAGTTGTTTCAAAGATTATTTTAAATATGCAAATATAACATCGCTGGATGTCGAACGGTCGTTTTCGGCATTTAAAAACATTTATTCCGCAGGTCGTACTCACTTGACTGAAATAGCTAATGATTCAAATATTTAACAGATGTTACCCAGTTTGTGATTTCACGGAAGACTTTTAAAACGGTAAGTGTTTCAGCACGTTTTATAATTTATCTCTACCTTCTATTTTATGTGTAAACTTTTATGCGCTCGCCACGCCTCTGGCTGTTACCGCATATTTGCCCAGGTTGATTGATTGATTTGATTGATTTTCTACCAGAGCAGGGCTGGTCTTTACACCCCTAACATTGAAGCTTAGTAACTTATTGTATTATTCCTGCTTCGGTTTTGTTTTACTTAAACAGGTTAGTTCCCGCAATCAGGTTTAACAGCCTATGTAGTAAATCTTTCTCCATTGGTAGTTCAATTGTGCTTCGCATAGCGAATCTGCGTTGAGCTAACGCTACACATTCGAAAATAATATAAGGGGCTGTTTCCTCCTCCTCATTGCAAAGTCTACATAAGGGCCCATCTTTGTAGATCCCCATCTTATGCAAGTGGCCTCTCAAACAGCCATGTCCTGTTAATAGACATGTTGCTGCTCTAAGCTGTATCTTGTTTAATTCAAGCAAGTCAGCAGTCAGATGTTGCGACGGTCTTCCCATCACCCGTTTGCTGTGCTTTTGTCCAGCTGCATGTTTCCAATTTAATTGGTGTTGTGTTATAATCCACTCATTAATTGCACCACGCACTGCACTCTTGGTAATACCTAGACCCGGTTCAGGGCCTATATAATTCATTTTTGAACCTTCCCTCGCTAGCTGGTCTGCAATTTCATTCCACGCTATGCCACTGTGCCCTGGCACCCACACCAGTGTGACCTTGTTGTGTTTAGACAGAGCCATTAGGGTTTGCAGGCACTCCCATACTAGTTTGGAGGTTATGCGATAAGATGCTAGTGCCTTTAAGGCTGCCTGACTGTCAGAGAGAATGCACATCGTCTCACCCTGTATAGCATATATTTCTGTTTGAAATACCGTGGTGTATCGCCCAAGTGATACACGTACTTTGTATCCCTGGTTTTCCTCATATACACCAACGCCAGATGTAGTGCCCGTTTTTGGACCCATAAGTTGTTTCAAAGATTATTTTAAATATGCAAATATAACATCGCTGGATGTCGAACGGTCGTTTTCGGCATTTAAAAACATTTATTCCGCAGTTCGTACTCACTTGACTGAAACAGCTGTGGAAACATATCTAATGATTCAAATATTTAACAGATGTTACCCAGTTTGTGATTTCACGGAAGACTTTTAAAACGGTAAGTGTTTCAGCACGTTTTATAATTTATTTCTACCTTCTATTTTATGTGTAAACTTTTATGCGCTCGCCACGCCTCTGGCTGTTACCGCATTTTTGCCCAGGTTAGTCATCACTGTCTTTTCTGGTATCGCTATTTTAAATATCTGCGCAACATGATGGGATAAATTAAAATCCACACATCTTACATTAGGCACATTATAATGTATTTTAATAATAAAATTTGTCTAAACAGGACGATGTAGTATTAGTAACGCGCGTAGGAGCATTTATAGCAGGATGAAGATTAACGGAGCCAAGCAGATCTATAAGATTTGTACCGTTTCAATGTGTTCGGAAAATAATCTTGAGTCAGAAGATATTTATGGCCGCTGATGTGTAATAAATTCCCGTTTTCCAATAAATGGAAGGGGCCGATACACAACTTGCTTATATCAGTTGGGAGAAGACGAAGTAGGTATGAACGCCTTAGTACTTACTTTTAAATTTAATAATGTGCAAGTTAAGTACATGCATAATTTGATACAGAACAATATTAGAAAAAATAATATAACCTCAGCAGGAACCTTTAAATTTCGCAAACAATTTAAGTTGGTAGTTCCGTCAATAATGGACATGTTCCTTTATTTCTTGGTGTACTACATGAGAATTAGACGTTGATTGCCGGAATTGCCAACTTAATTTGTACGCTAATTTTAAAAATTTCTGCTTGGGCATACGTAGTAGACGCCATAAATTCTCGGCCTGATATAGAAAACATAAACTTGGTAAAATACAACAATTTTTATTTTTCAATATAATCTCCACTAACTTCAATACACTTGTTACAACGATCAATTAATAATTCTATACCCTTGTAAAAATAATCTAAAGTTTTTCCTTCAAAATGTTGTATTGCAGCTTTCTGGGACGAGGTTCATCGGGTCGCCGCCATTCCATCGATTCCTTTTTGGATAGAGGATTATAATACAGAACCATTGTATCATCTCATGTGACAATGGACTCCAAAATCGGTTTCGGGTTGTCTCCACACATGTTTAAGAACCAGCGCGCACATTCGACCCGACGTTCACGTTGGAAAGCAGGGCGATTACTTGTTTCAGAAATATTAAACATCAGTGCCAATCCCTTCACTCATTATCTTTAAAGGATTCTTACCCCAAACGGAAACATTTTGCCCACTTTTTTACAGTGGAATATAAAGGAGATAAATCGCCATAAATGCCGTCTAAACGTTAATGTAATTAGGCGTGTGCCCTTCTTTTGCTAAAAAATTAATGACCGTGAGGTACTCAATTTTCGTTACTTAAGACATTTTCATGCACTAGTCACGTTGTCTGGCTGGCTACTAAAAACTACTACTATTCGAGCCGTGATGTATGTATATAGTATAGGCTTCGCACATGTGCAACTATGACGCAATGGAGGGAACACGCTCGAACCTGTATAAGCCTATCAGGCCGAGAATTTATGGCACTTACCTCATATGGTCACTTAGAATGACATTTATTCCAGAACCAGATTTCTCATTTTCTGCTCCATTATCTTTTATTATAAAGTTCCCTAGCACTAGTTGCTACAGAAGACGATTAAATCAGTGCTTATACGCGCCATAAGAACCCAAGGAATAATATTGTAATATTTCGAAATTTCACTATAAAAACTGCTTTAAAACACATTACAAACTCATTATCGATAATTTCATACGAAAAAATTTAGTTCGCAAAACTAAAACAGTGTTGTCATAAAGAAGGGAACAACTCTTCCTGTTTCAATATACTCACGTTACTTGTTCGGATTAAATAAGTAATTGAAATTATTGATAATTTTTAGCACTGATAATAGTTGAATATAAATGAAATTTATTTTCTTTAACAATATGTTCTTTGAAGTTGGGTAAAACTGGCCAAATGGACCTAATGGGCCGATTACTGCCGAAGCTGCTGGGCCGACGGGCGGGCTAGGTTAGCAAATGTGACGGGGCAGGGCGGGCCAAGCTTGCAAATGTGTCGAGCTGGGCCGGGCTAGGCTGATAAACGTATCTGGCGGGGACGGGCCGAGCCTACATAAACTTCAAAATGCCCACCTCCAGTAAGGTTTACTATACATGTACATAACTGCTTTGGAGCTATTTATGGCATTTAACGTTACTAGCATGGTGAAAGGGTTTTTACTGGCGGACAGAAGGATATGGCTGGCGAGCCGAAGGCGAACCTGTCACCTTCTAGAGCCAGTAAAACCCGTTACCTTGCGTATATTGTTGAATATTTTATTTGTTTCCCACTTGTAAATAACTATTTTCTTTTTTTTTGTCAGGTTTTTATTTGTCATTTCCAGATTTAACTTTGGCTGTCATTTCAAATTATAATAGTATAAAATATATGAGCACAGGTGCAAAATTTTACTGACTAGCTTCTAAAAATTTTACAGACTAGTCAGTAAAGAGACATTTTCAAGGTGATTACAGTGACTTGATAAATTGATGTTTACAAGTGAAGAACAAATAAAAGTTTTAAAAAGCTATTGATGAGTGCAGCGTACATGAAAAAAAAATACAGATTACTATTCCTCATTTTTAAATACGCCTTTGAAGATTTGACTGCGTTCAAAAACTACACTGTTACTAAGTATAGAAAGAGGTATCTTTTTTTTTTTGCTTACTTGAAAATAGCTCTCTTACAGTAAACAAGGATGTAATATAATATGATATAATATATAAGCTTTACTGATGTCACAGACATAAAGAAAAATGGTTGTGAAAAGTAAAGAACTCGGTAAACGTCAAATGGCCGAAGTTCACCTAACACTGTTCTAACTTAAACAGGAAGAGAGAAGAAAAATAGGAAAGCTTAACCTAAAAAATTGTTGATAAGAATAGACATGCGCAAATCTAACTAGCATATAAAAAGATCCATCTAAAGTATAAAAAAGAGTACAAAAAAAAACAACAAAAAAAATGCACAACATTGCCCGCACATGAGATGAAAGGAAATAACTAAGACAACTGCAATAACTACTTGCGTAAAGAAAATTTAAACAATTAAGGTGATATAGACTTTAGATTAGGAGGAATAGTATTATATATTTTACTAATAATATAATGATAAGAAGAAAAAGAAGCCTGCAAATAGGCGGCGATAGCAAACCTGTAAACCTCAAATTAAGATGGTAAACATCAGTACGAAAAATAATTCTATTATAAAGATAAGTTGGAGTTTTGGATGAAATTACTTTATGAAATAAACAAACACTATGCAAAAATCTACGTCGCTCCATATTAATTGAGTTAGCGTCCTTCAACTCATGACTGATTTTATCATATTTCCTTACGATTCTTTGTAACAACAGTAATGCATGGATATTAACGACATCACAAAAATTAAGCTGCGACAAAACGGGAGAATCACATAAATGTGTTTTAATTCAGGGATCAACAACATGTCTGTGTGGATAAATCATTTTACAGCAGTGTAGGCTCCTAGAAAAACGGTTTTTAAAACGAGTATATAATCCTAAATTCCTGATAATCTCGGCAAGCAGAATGGGAATATTATTTATCTGAATGGGCAAATTATCTAGCTCAATATTTGTCCTTCTTCCAGAAAAGACGAGGACTGCCGACTTCTGTGGATTCAAAACAAGAAAATATTGTTTAGAGTACTCTGCAAGCCTGTTAAGATCTTGATTAAGCAAATCAGTAGTCGGAGCAAGACTACTGAGTACAAGAAATGTAAACTTGTATATCATTAGCATAACAATGGCAACGACAATGCAAAAGACAAGTAGACAATGCTAAAGTGTACACTGTATGCAAAAGAGTATCAAAAAAAGAGCCCCGATGGCCACCGGAAGTAATATTCCTGAATTCCGAGATATTTTAACTCGGTTTAACAGTCTGAGATCTACCGAAAATGTAACTGCGAAAAATCTCAACAGTAGTATCTGACAAGCCAACACAATGAAGTATGGAAAGCAATAAGTCGTAATTAATAGTGTCAGACGTTCTACTGAAATTTAACAAAACTAAGATGGTGACCATACCCTTATTCAGGAAACTGAAAATATCGTAATTGACGTTCCATAGCCCTTTCCAAGTCTTTAGAAAGGGTGGGAAGAATGCTGATTGGGCGAATATCTTTAGGAGTAGCAGGTGTAATAACTAGAGTTGGCCACGCGCGCCAACGGGCAGCGGCGTTGTTTCGATTAGGCCTCGGGCCCCACTAGAGTTATTGTGTGTAGATGTTTGCTGTCGATTGCTGTCGTAAATACTTTCGCTTAGTTGCTAAATAAAAATAAAATAAAGCGTGCTCAAATACTTGCCATTTTAAGAGTCCTCCGTGAAATCGCAAAGTGAATAATGTCTGTTAAATATCTGCAACATTAGATATGTTTCAACAGATGTTTCGACAGACCGAGTGCGGCGCGAGGAAAAAATGTGTTTATATGCAGAGAACGAACGTCTAGTGACGTTATATTTGCGTAACTAAAATATTCTTTGAAACAACTTAACGGTTCTGTTGACGCACCTTCACAAATGTGTCTTAATGTGCCAAAATCAGAATCTATCTCTAAAACACTTTCAAATTTTTCTAGAACACAAATATTTTTTGTGTCTTCTATCGTGCATAGCTGCGCGTGAACATGTTGCACTATTTGCACAGATTCCACTAACAACACCGAAGGATCTTGTCACTTCTCTGTTGCTTCCGCCAGTCCGAAGTAATTGTTGTGAATAATTTTTAAATCCGTTTTAACCGACTATCTTGAAATTTCGGCTGGCTTTTCTTGATAGCGGCAGCTTCCTTTGGATCGAATTATAAAACCACGTTCTTAATATTCCCATAATATTTATGATAATACAAGGCAGCATTTAACCAAGTTCCCCAACGTATAAGAATAGGTTCTGGTGGCTCAGCTATAGGGGGGCACAGTCTGTGAAATTCGCGAATACGTTTCGGGGATTTGACAAACACTGCTTTTGTATGCGCTATTAAAGCGTCTACCTCAGGATAACATTTTCTGATACCATCCGCCACAAGATTGAGAGCATGAATTTTACACGTAATGTGTAACAAGTTGACAGAATGCTTTTTAAGAGACCGGCCTACAGGAACCATGTTTGCGGCACCATCACTCATAAACATCAACAGTTGGTTTGTTGAAAGTTCACACTTTTTCAATGTAGTTAGCAGTAACTTTACAATTACTTCGGCAGTACATTGTTGTATTCGTCTGGAAGCTAATAGAATTGAAAGTGACGGTTGATGCGGTTCCATTTTACGTGCCATTATATTAACGACCGAATGTTTTTTACGATCTGTCGTTTCGTCCACACATAACCACATTTTTTTTTCTTTCAACTCCGATTTAATTCTTTCTTCAACATATTCACGAGCAGATGGCACTATCCTTCGTAACAATGTCCGACTTGGTAATTTGTACTCCGAATAGTTGTTCCAAAACAAGACAAACGCTTCCTTGTCTAGTAAATTAAACGGTATATTACATACAATAAAAGTAACACATAAATTAAAAATAAATTTGTCATAGTCTCGTGTGCAAGTTTTTTTTTGAAGCATGCCGTTCACTGTTTACGTGCCGTAGACGGTCCTTTTTGGACCAACTCATCAACGGGACATTACATACTACACATTCAATTCTAGCGCCATCATACGTTAAGTCAGGAATTTCTGCCAAAAATTCTCTAGCTTGGTCCGCCTTGGGTCGTTTGCGTGACGTATGCAACATTTCTAAACAACACGTACCGCGCTAACGGAAGGTCGAAGCTACACCGAGGCTTGTATGTAACCGAATGGATACGACGCAGCTGCCTGTTGGCGCGCGTGGCCAACTCTAGTGATAGCTTTGGGCACAGGAGTAACAATCGCTGTCTTCCAGACAGTCCGAAAGATAGAATTACTCAAGCAATGATTTATAACGTGAGTTAAAGAAGAAGAATATGTGTAACAGATACTTTCAAAGTATCAATTCCTAAATTATCCGCACCTTCACATCGAGATTGAATATTATGTAAAATTTGATGGAGTTCATGCTCTGCAATCAAAAAGAAATCAAAAGGTATGACACTATGTAAGATGAAAAAAGTTGTTTAACATGGTGCAGTCAGACAAATGCGCAGGCAAAGTTTTGGTTCTTGACTTAACTACTTGGAAACCACGCAAATTACGCCAGAGTGATTGCGCATCACCAGTTGCAAGAGTAGCGTTCATATAAGCGGACTTTTTATTGCAAATGGAGGAGGTAGTAAAATTGCGCAGTTGCTTGTAATATTGCGAATAAAAAAGACTTTTGGCCATTTTAAACTTCTCTAGCGCTTTATTCCCCAATTTTATTAAGTACTTGACATTGTTAGTTAACCAAGGCAAAGCGGGTTTAGAACAATGATAAGTAAAGCTGGCCACGAGCGGTACTGGGCAGTAGCGTAGAGTCGACCAGGCCTCGCGTTCCACTAGAGTTATTCTGCTAATAGAGATGTTTGCTGCCGCAAATAATTTCGCTCATCTTTTAAATAAAAATTAAATAACACGTGCTCAAACACTTACCATTTTAAGAGTCCTCCGTGAAATCACAAAGTGAATAATGTCTGTTAAATATCTGCAACATTAGATATGTTTCAACTGTTGTTTCGGCAAAACTAGTACGGTATGGGGAAAAAATGTGTTTATATGCAGAGAACGAACGTTCTACATTTAGTGACGTAATATTTGCGTAAGTAAAATAATCTTTCAAATAACTTAACGATTCTGTTGACGCACCTTCACAAATGTGTCTTAATGTGCCAAAATCAGAATTTTTCTCAAAAACACTTTCAAATTTTTCTAGAACAGAAACATTTTTTGCGTCTTCAATCGCGCATAGCTGTGCGTGAACATGTTGCACTATTTGTAGAGATTCTTCTAACGGCACCGCAGGATTTTGTAATTTTTCTATTGCATCTGCTAGCCCGAAGTAATTGTCGTGAATGACTTTTAAATTCATTTTAACCTGACTACCTTGAAATTTCGACTGGTTTTTCTGGATAGCGGCAGCTTCCTTTGTATCGAATTGTAAAACCACGTTCTTAATATTGTCAAAATATTTATGATAATAAAACGCGGCCTGCAACCATGTTCCCCAACGAGTTAGAATAGGTTCTGGTGGCTCTGGTATACGGGGGCACAGTCTGTGAAGTTCGCGAATACGTTTCGGTGATTTGATAAATACTTCTTTGGTATGCGCTATTAAAGCGTCTACCTCAGGATAACATTTTCTGATACTATCCGCCACAAGATTGAGAGCATGAATTTTACACGTAATGTGCAACAAATTAGCAGAATGCTTTTTAAAAGACCGGCCTACAGAAAGCATGTTTGCAGCACCATCACTCACTAACATCAAGAGTTGGTTTGTTGAAAGTTCAAACTTGTCCAATGTATTTAACACTAACTTTGAAATTACTTCGGCAGTACACTGTTGTATTCGTTTGGAGACTAATAGAATTGAAGGTGCCGATTGATGAGGTTCCAATTTGCGTGCCATTACATTAAGAACAGAATGTTTCTTCCGATCTGTTGTTACGTCGACACATAACCACAATTTTTGATCTTTCAACTCCGATTTTATTTTTTGTTCAATATGTTCGCGCGCAGATGGCACAATTCTTCGTAACGATGTTCGACTTGGTAATTTGTACTCCGAATAATTATTCCAAAAGCAGATAAATGGTTCCTTGTCTAGTAAATTAAACGGCATATTACGTGCGATAAACGTAACGCATAAATGAAATATAAATTTTTCATTGTCTCGTGCGCAATTTGTTTTTGAGACATGCTTTTCACTATTTACGTGTCGTAGACAATGTTGTCTGGACCAACACATTAACGGGATTTTACAGATTACACATTTAGTTTTAGCACCTTCATATATTATGTCTGGAATTTCTGCAATAAATTTTCGAAGTTTGTCCCACCGCGGTCGTTTTGCTGACGAAATCATAATTTTTCTAGGACAGATAAACAATTGCGCAAATGACCGGCAGCGAAAATGTCCGTACTGCTCCGCAGACGAAGTAATACTACCGTTCCTCTCGGTCCGAACTGATTCTACGCCGATGCGCGGTACCGCTCGTGGCCAGCGTTAATGATAAGTAATTAGAGAGGCGAAAATATTTAGTAAAGATAAAATAGATTGATTGATAAAGGTGACTTTACCGTCTAGGAAACTAACCTCGCGAGAATAATCAATTTGAATAGGTGTCTACTGACTAAGTTAAGAAGAGAATTCATCAACGTTCTAGTATTTACATAAGTCCCTATTATTAATTTGGAAATTCCGTCGTACATCTTAGAAAGCCCTCTAGAATCAAACGACTTAATAATAATCAGATGTATATATAAGCAACAACATAAACTACCGTTTGTTATGCTTACAACTCGCTAATTAATATCTTTGCGTTCGATCAATGTACAGAATCCCATTTTCATATTAATTCCATAGGTAACAAAGTTACTACCAACCATTAGACTTGGCGTGGGAACAATTGAAACTTCCAATAGAGATATGTACAGGGACTGTACAGTTCCCTAGCATGTATATAGTAGGTGTACGTAGGCTCATATGTACGTGTATCTATAACAAACAAACACATTCATTTGTAATGAAGCTGTGTATGAATATTTCCATAGAAGAGTCGTAGTTACACAAGTTTTGTTGTTACCATTGAACAAGAGCTGACAAAATGATCGGTACTAAATTCCAAACTATAATGAATAAATTTGAAATTATTATGTACGTTTATTCAACTACGTATAATGAATGCCCCAAATCAAATCAAGTTACCTTAGTGAACCTTAGTGCTAATATAGACAAATACCTCTAACGAACATATATCAAACATGCGAGATTAATTACAAGCAAGAACAAGTTATATTAAAAGTATCTCTGGAAATAATTAAAGTATCTTTTTGAAATTTTGGTGACCGATATTTTGAATAATATCGCGATTTAACTGGATATCAACTTCCTTATCAAGTTCAACAATATATTTGTACAATACCATAGATTATAATAATCATAATCATAATCATCTTTGTTGTTCACGGATACTTACATCTAAATAAAGAACAGCATTCTTTGCAATCATATAGATAACTAATTACATTTACATACTGAAAAAATAGCCAATTACATTTACTACATATAACAAAGTAAGTACAAACAAGTAGAGGCTCATACAAAAACAGATTAGCTAAAAAACCTACTGCTAGATACTCCCAGTATTTCAGTTAATGAGCTGTGATTTAAATCAGAAAACTTTGATATCAAATTGAAATTTCGCTGCATAACCATCAGTAAGGAATGTAAACTGGTATTTGTTGTTACAGTTGGCGTGTAAAATAAAAGGGGCTGACGAGATGATATTCGGGGTAGAAAGAAGCTTAGTTAGGATATTAGGCAAGTAAAATCGATCGTATTATGTACAACGTTACATAAGAATCTTAAGTTATACTTTTTTGTGTCGCATTTAGAGGGAGTCCATACCAAACGCTTCGAGGAGAACATTTAAGAAATTTTCGCTGAATCCTCTCGATCATCATTATGGAAAATTTATATAACGGGCTTCAAATTACGCTCGCGTACTCCAACTTGCTTCTATAGGGACATAGCAGTGTTTATTTGAAATAGCTTAGAATTTCTTATGACGAAGGCTCAGCATTTTTAGCAGATGTTGAAATACAGGGTTATTACAAAAGAATTATCGGGTTTTAATAATATATATTTCAGAAAGAATCCAGATACAATATCAAGTGACGTGACATGTCACTAGAAAGGGAAAATGTCTATGTTTAAAACGAGCGCCTGCGAACGTCGTTTTACACGTCCAGGTAGCGCCACGACCTTAGTATACAAAATGGCGCCTATCCAGCAGAAAGCGTTTTGTGTGTTAGAGTACGCGGGATGTTTATCGGTTGTTATGGTACAACGTGCATTCCGACGGCAATACGGAACTGATTCTCCAGGTCATCAGAGTATTTTACGATGGTTTCGACAACTCAAGAACACAGGTTCCATTACAAAATGTAAAAGCACCGGAATACCACGAGTTCCTGACGAAATGGTGGACGCAGTACGTGCGTCTTGCACAACAGTCCATTATCACAGTAGGCCGTGAACTTGGTATTCCGCAGCCAAGTGTATGGAAAATATTGCGGAAGCGACTGCGATTCACGCCATACCGTCTACAGATGTTGCAAAGGTTACAACCCGATGACCACGTAAAGCGAACTAATTTACTACCATTCATGAAGCAATGGAGGACGACGAATTTGCTAACCGGCTGGTATTCAGCGACGAAGCGACATTTCATTTAAGTGGAAAGGTGAACCGTCACCACATTCGGATAGGGGGCACGGAAAATCCTCATGTCACTGTGCAACATGAAAGGGATTCTCCAAAATTTAATGTGTTCTGTGCAGTATCCAAAACAAATGTGTACGAACGTTTTTTTCTTCCATGGAAACATTGTGACCGGTACATCCTACCTAGATCTGTTACAGTTGTGGTTATTTTCGCAACTGACACAAAATTCTAACAACTTTGTATTCCAACAAGATGGAGCTCCGCCTCACTTGCATCATGAGGTTCGTCGGTATCTAAACGAGGAACTCCCACGCCGTTGGATTGGCCGATGTGCTGAAGAAGATTTGGCATTGTTCACGTGGTCTCCCAGGTCTTCCGATCTTACACCGTGCGATTTTTTTCTTTGGTGGTGCGTCAAAGATAGGGTTTACGTACCACCACTGCCAACAACACTGGATGAACTCCAAGCACGCATTACTACTGCTGTAAACAGTATCGATCGAGACACATTGCAGTGTGTATGGACTGAACTAGACTATCGTTTGGACGTATGTTGTGTGACGCGAGGAGCCCACATCGAACGTTTGTATTGATATGCTCCACAAACTTGAATATTATCCCTTTCAATTGACATGTCATTCACTATTATATCTGTCATACTTTCTGAAATATATATTTTTAAAACCCGATGATTCTTTTGTAATAACCCTGTACCTCCGTTATACCCTATTCTTACATATGGTAGCAGTTAATTTGCATTACGTTCATAATTCATTAATATATTCATTAATTAGTTGTTTCATTCAGTAATCGAACGTCATACGCAAAGTTTCTAGGCACATGGAAATCTTTATTTCTCCTAGTTTTCAAGCAATACTCAGTCTAATAATAGTACTCGTCTTGCTCTACAATATGGTAATATTTAAATTGAATTTTATTCGTAGCTAATCGCAGTAATTAGCAATTAATCCCTTTCCTTACGCACATCTCGCCTACGTCATAGCTAATGCATATATTCCTGCATTATTATTGGTGTACGGCCTACCGTGATTCATAAAACACAAAAGAAAGTACCTTCCCGCTAAAGTTATCATTAATCCGATAGCAGTCGAACTGTTGGCCGGTTAAGAGTAGCCGTAAGTGGCTAAGTAGCTGAGAAACTTCTGTTACCTTGGCGTACTACACATTTATCGTGTGGCATAACCCTTCTGGGTGATATCTAGTACTCAGGGCGTATTTCCTGGCGTTCGCTTGGTTTGCAAATAGATCAGAGTCAATCGCCTAGGATACGCGGATTTGAATTGGTTTTTCTACCCTACCGATCCTGCACTAGCGCGAACTTATAGCCATTGAGAAAACCTCTGTCCGTCGGAACTCGTCTGATCCTCCCACACATCCACAACGTGTCACAGCCTGTACCTCCACGTGAGTTAATCTTATGCTCTTTATTTTGTGTAACATCACGAACTATAATTAATACCTTTTGCTGTCTGTTTGAGTCGTTGTGTATGACTAGTTGTGGTCATTTAGCGTGCGTATTTACTTATAGTTCGTAACCTCTAAGTATTCTCGATCGAGGAATTAGTTTAGTATTTAAGTTAAGAGAATTTGAATTGCGCTTCACGCAGCTAAATACATTCAGTGGCGCCCTATTGAACATCGAATTATTTACCCAGGAGTTCTAATACCGGGTCGTCGTCGTGGTGAAAAAACGTGCGAATGCCACTTAGGACTTCAACAACAGTGTAATAAAGTTACATTTACATTGTTTTGTTACATCCTTGGTTTACCTTCCTTATCTATCGTACAGTCATGGAGTAAAATCATACTTTGGACTTATTACTCTTGCAATATATTTAATGTTTAGAACTTGTTTGTATCATCTGTGTTTGTTAACCTCTTTTCATTATCTCTAACAATAAATGTATTTTATTGTAAACTTACAGTTTTCCGGATTTTAGTTACTTATTGTCTCATGCTCCCTATTCAGCTATTAAGACATTGCGCTAGCCCATTCGTTAGTAACCACTTAGTGAACTGAAACTGTATCAGTATTTAGACTTTTTAAAAATGTGTCCCCATCCCCTTTTCAGGAAAATCGAGAAACAAGACATACGGGAATATACGGGCTGCCTTATTTAGCAAACACCGCACCATTTTTCGATTTTTGAACATTTGAGGACAGCAACGTTGTTGTGTGGTTTGCGCCGTAGGAACTTCGTCTTATGCTTGTACCGTTTTCGGGATATTCAAAAATTAGGGTTTCGGGGGGCTTTTATTTACAAGCCACCGCGCCAATTTTTTGGCTTCTAAGAATATGATAATAACGATGTTTTGTGCATAAATCAGCACAAAATGGACATAAAACGATGGCGTGGTAAAATTTTGAAAAAGTGAAAGTGCGGGGCAGCGTCAAGTTAACCTCCGTTTTCAATCAGGGATGCCTTAAAAGTGGCATGAGCACAAAATTAATATTTTAGGGCACAAATCAACACAAAATAGGAACAAAATGGAAACAAAACGTGGGCGTTTTCAGATTTTAAGAAATTAAAGGTACGAGGGACAACTAGGCGCATCCTTTCTATGAGGTGTAGATTTTAATTTTTTATTCATTCAAGTTAAATAAATGATAAAATATATGAAATCACAGTTCACCGTTTGTCCAAATAAAAATGTTAAATCAGAATGTTTAAAATCACTTATTTCTTACTTAAGTAAGTATAATTACGACTATTGTAAAATTGGTAATAAATAATCGAATTGCGGTATATTTTGTTACAGAACGTCTAAGAAAAGCAAAAATGAACTCACTTTTAAAAAAGAAACAGATTTCAGGCACAATTTTTAAAAATGGAACAATTGAAGCTGCTGACTTGCGGCTCTGTAGGTATTATTTTGGTAAATACAATCTTAAGAATGGCTTTTTATGAAAAAAGGTTGCTGGTCTCTGCCCCAGTGCTAATAGTTTGGAGAAACTTGCAGTTTTTTCAGAAATTTGTTTTGCAAGTGTTTACAAAGTTTCATATATTTCGTGAAAGTGTTAATCAAAGATTGAATCCCGTTGTAGATGGCTAGTGTGTGCATGTGATACCTTACTACCAGCGCAAAATGGCCCGCCATCATATAGGGTGCTATAAATAAACTTTTAAAATGAAGAAATTTAATTGAATAGAAGAAAAATTTTAGGTATTAGGGCAAGTATTACAAATCTGTGGAGAAATACTAGGAACTTTGCAAATACTAGCAAAGTAGATCGTTTTGAAATAAATTGCAAATTTCTCAAACTGTTAGATTGAGATGCAATGTAGCGTGAATAAAAAAAGTCAGGAGACCGCGTGGAATGCAAAAATACACGGTAATTTCATTTTTGTTTGTAGAATAAATAAGCTTTGCTAAATCGTTGGCTCACTCTGTATATAAAGTGAATTAGAGTAAAAAGGCTGCAATATCTGTAACATTCTAATGCTTCTATTTCATACTCTAGTGACTTGCTTTTCCGCAATGTGGTGCAGAATAGTGAAATGATACTAGTAAATAATGTTCTTGAGGTTACCACATTAATAGAACTATGAATTATGCAAATAGCAAAGTTTTTTACTAGCGGAAGGATGTTTTTCAGAAGTGCTACGCAAAAATAAGGCCAATAGTTACCTCGTAACACAAACAACTACAAACGGAGTCGTTTTTTCCTAAAATAAAACATCTTTATATAGTAGTGAAGAAAATAGCGGTGGAACTGGTAGGTGAAATATTTTTAATGCGCCTCAGCCACGCAAAGGATATATTAAAGTTTAAGCGGATCCGTTTCGCAAAGCCATTAACTGTATATATACGGAAGAGCTTTATTTTTAGTGCAAAAACTATTTATTTGCACATTTTATGGCTAAGCGTAAAACATAATGCCGACCATAAAACCGTTTTACAGTTACATTTCATTTTTACATTTAAAACAATACATGCTCGTATCTCGCATGTATTTATTTGCATGCTTAAATTGTGTAGCGACTCCATAGCTATGTAGATATCGATTTACTCACGTACTCCATGAACGATAACATCTGCATTTCCCGGTATTAATCTAAAATGACGTAGGATAGGAACATGAATGCGTTCGGGGGGGATTAATAAATTATTCAAAGCAACTTTATTTGTTATCCCAATCTCCTAGAAGACTTACACAGTTAACGAATTGATGACAAAATTTTTTGATAAGCTTGGAAAAACAATCCTTATCTTGCTCACTCATGAATGACCATTCTCAGACTACAGAATAAATGATAATCACTGGGAAACCAACCATAGTAATCTACATAACTTTGCTCCTTGATGATGTGGTAAACAGTCAACGAAAGGGATCCTTCCAAAATCGTGTGAAATCGTCGCCATGGTCTTGTTAGACGAAGAGGTGGTCCGAAATCTCAGTGAAGGCAATAAGTGTTTATTCTGCTATCACAAATCTTCCTAAACTGTCTGACTACCTAAGGATCAGAGCTTCTTTTTAAGATCAATATCGTAGTGCGAAAGGTTCATCACCACCTAGTGAGCAGTTACATGCTGGAAAGTCCATGAGGTGCGATCCACATATTCTAAGTCTTAGATATGTATCTAGTAAGAAGGTGATCAAAAACAATTGCTACCAAAACTTCTCATCTTAGAAGGAAAGACACCGTCCGCAATAAAAGAGAGAATGGACACGATTTACAAAGATTTTGCACCATCGTATGCCTTAGTAATTTGTTGATCAACATTGCTTCGTCAGTTCAGAAAATCTCTTGAAGATGGTTCACGCGAAGGAGGGCCCGTTACTGTAGTGACACCAGAAAACATCGGTTAGTCGAGGAAGTCGTATTGAGTGTGGCTAAGGATATAGGGAACAAAGAGGGATTTCAAGAACTATTGTTTTGAAGATCCTGCATGAGCATTTGGGTGTCACAAAAACCATTGCAAGATAGTTCACGAAATTGCTCAGCGCGATTCAGAAAGAACAACGTGTCGAATGTAGCAGAAAGTTTCTTGAGTTGCACGAAGCTGGCAACGCGACCAATATGCAAATAATGATTGGAGACGAAATAATGGTATACGACGATACCTTGTCTAAAAGAGAAACAATGGAGCGGCATCGGAAAGACGAACCCATCCCTAGGAAAGCCAAGATGACGAAAAGCGCAAAGAAGGTGACGGCTACAATTTCTTGAGATACCGAGGGCATCTCGTTAATCGACTTTAAAGAACGCAACATTACTATAAGCGCAATATATTATGCCGACTTGCTACGTGTTAGGGCAAATCATCATCGAGAAACGCTCTTGTTCACACAGCTGCAATTTCAAAGGCACTGTGTGCAGATTCACGAAACTTGTTCACCCACTGTACCGCCTCAACCTTGCCCCAAAATTAAAATCGGAACTAAGAGGAAGAAACCTGGTCGGTAGGCTTTCGCGGTCGTCAATAATACTATACTCTTGGTTTCCGGGTTGGAACCGCGTCGTTGCCGTAGCTTTTGCCGACGTTTCGTCCACACTCTTATGAGACATATTCAGGGCTGTTTCTGCAAACTGACCGGGGGTTATTCATACCGGAGGGGTTTGTGTAGAGCTTGTTTTGAGTCAATGAAGCGGAAAAGTTATGTATTGATGAAGCGGAGTGTTATGCATCAATGATGCGTGGCGGTTGCTAGGAGGTTTAATCAATTGGGATGTCCACGTGTGATGTAAGGGGTAATGTTCGCGATTTAAATTGTTAGAATGTTCTACCTCAATTGATTCACGGATTTTTTTATTATAATAGTAAGAATTGTGAGATAAGATGCGGGTAGAAGTCAAATTGGATTTGGTGGCTTTGGTAGTTTCCATTCTATGTTCAGCCAGTGATGACCCGGCTGCACGCAACAACGGCGCCCAACGCTCGTGCTCAATAACACGAGTGCTGACCGATCGCTTTGTTTCACCGATGTAGACACTACTGCACAAACATGGGATCTGGTAAACCGCAGGGGCTTCCATGTGATTGCGGTCTGAATATCTTTCCTAGAATAATTATTGCGGATTAAGGTTTCAGCGATGTGATTCAGTTCCTGAGGAAGCGAATTGGGTTCAGATACGGAAATGGCCCTTTGGATAAGAGAATTGATAACACCGCGTTTTGGAGTTGGATGATGGTGTGAGAGGCCATCGAGATACCTATCCGTGTGCGTGGGTTTTCTGTAAACGGAATGTCTCAGCGCACCGTCGGGACGCCGGTGTATGAGAGTGTCTAGGAAAGGAAGGCAACAGTCCAATTCCATCTCCGTGGTGAAGCGTATGGAATCATATTGAGAATTTAAAAACGACAGGACATTGTTTAATGATATTCGAATCAATGGAGCCTGATGGCAAAGGCGTCATCAACGTATATGTATCAACACTTTGGCTGAAGGTAAAACCTTCAACCAAAGTATTAGGTAATATGGCTTGTTGTTCGAATGCTTCCATAAAGATGTTGGCAATGACAGGAGACAGAGGAGTGCTCCTAGTATTTACCTCGAAACTGGAAATATATAGAAAAAAGACAAGCTTCAACCAAGTCAGCCAGCTCATCTGGTTGGTAATTGAAGATGAGGAATTCTCTAATAATGGATACATTATGGAAGCGTTCGAACAACAAGCCCTATTATCTTACAACCTTAAGCCAATGTGTTGGTACAGGTACGTTGATGACACCTTTGTCATCTGGCCTCATGGAGACAAGTTTTTAAACGATTTCCTATCGCTTTTAAATTCCCAACATGATTCCATACGCTTCACAATGGAGATCGAACCGGACGGTTGCCTTCCCTTTCGTCACGCTTCATTGATGCATGACATTTCTGTCTCATGGATCCATAACATTTCTGCTTCATCCGTGCATAACTTTTCCGCTAAGTTGACACAAAGAAAGCCCTATATAAATCCCTCCGTAACGAATAATCCCCAGCCAGTGTGCAGTAGCAGCCCTGAAAATGTCCCATAAGAATGTGGACGAAACGTCTACGTTACGACAACGACGCGGTTTCAACCCGGAAATCAATATAGTATCAGTATAGTACGAGGAAGAAAATTTAACGCCGATGAAGTGATCTATGCGACAGTTTTAGAGCATTTTGAGGATAAACACATATCGTGTTTCAATAGTCGTATCGGAACGTTAGTTAAACTATGTAAAAAGTGAATTGAAGTAGTAGGAAATTATTTTGAAAGATAATAAATAGGTGTTTCTTTTATGTTAGGCTTAGAATACGTGGACCGCACCTTGCATTTTAATCTACATTCATTGTTCCCGAACCTGGTTTATGTTTACAGTGCAGCTTCCAAGAGCAGTTTTTAATCATGCGATAAGAAGAACCAGTTATATCATTAACAACTTCTTGTTACAATAAGCCTTTTTCCAGAGATACTCCGCGACAACTTTCTCTTGAAATTTAGTCGGTTTTGAGTACTTCAAGCACGATCAAATCAAAATTAATAAACCTTATACCAAAGGACACAGACAGTTGAATCTTTGTGAAAATTATTTTAGCCATCATAACGCACTTGGGTAAACAGTATGTCTACAAAGAATAACATTAAGAATGAGTAACTATTACGCTTTTACTTCGATCACTTCCCTTGATTTAAGCTCCCGTTTCAATTTGTGAATCATTTCTTCAATATTATTATTTTCATTTTGAAGTCTTAATTATTGAATGCTTTTCTTATAAAAGAAGCACTTTGGCTTAATATTAAAGCTTGCTATTTAGTAGTTCTAGCTAAAGCAATTTAGGAACACAATTTATTGTAACATATGTTTCCGTTCCTACTGTTTAAGTGGATATGATTTAATCGCTCGCATGTATTTAATAACCACGTTTCTCTATATCGATTGGGGTTAAATCGCAAGTAGACTACCTACTAAATCAAGGGAGAATTATTTACCTGTATCGGTATATTAATTAGATGGTGCAGAGGCTCTCCTGCCATTGACATGCGTTAATGGTTTTGTATGGAAATTTCCTTTCCCATGTGGTTCTTGTTGCCATATGAATTTTGTTCTTAGCAAATAATGAATAAGTTTTTTGTGTTCTATATGCTTTCAAAAATATCATCCTTGTATGAAGATCCCAAGCTTGTTTAAAAATTTCCTATAAATACTCGGCACAGTCTGATGTGGGCGTCTATATTCATAATTTTTCATAAATATTCCATTGTGGGCAAGCGCGCCAATAGCCGCATTTTTTATGTACACTTAGCAGTAAAAGAATATGTAAACAACAAGCAAGCATAAACTGCAACCGCAATAAATCATGCAAAAAATACTGTCCACTACAATAATATAATTAATCAACACTTGATAAGTAGTGTATTTAAAAACTTACTTACGACATTCTCATTTGCCGAAAAAAAAAACAGAAAAAAGACGGTTGTCTTTTCTACCATGAAATGTCTCTGCATGCCTCGAGCAATATTGTACTTTCTGTAATTAAGGTATCCTTAAATTTGCCAGTGTCTCGCACTGCAAGTACCCATATTGCTCTGCGGTTTCAATTAGCAACGTGTTAGAAATAAAATAGGTACTGCAAGTTTATTACAAAACTGTAACAGGCGCAATTATATCATGCGCAGCAGATTGCACAAAATTACTAAATATTACATTTTCTACTAAATTTAGTTCAATGTAGAAATGGTGGACGCGCTGAGAGTAACTGATCCACTGACGTCTTTTGAAATTTAACTTAATTCAGAAGTGATAGAGCAATTGGAAACCGGTGACGTAATTTAAGCGTGTAACATATTTATCTTAGGATTGAACATTCATAAATAATGCATTTAAATGCTAGTAATCTTAATGTGTTATGTTGCTAACTGCTTGTTCTTGTCAGTTTTATTAATTGAAGAGTCTATAGCAATTTATGATATTATCATATTCACTAACTGGAGCAGATACATTAAAAAATTCTTATCAATTTGTCTAATAGTAATGCAATGCAGCGTATATATTTAAGAACAATAAATCTCTTGTAATAGACGTGCTGATGATACTCCCAGTAACCTCGAACATTATATAAGACGAAAGAGCTTGTTTAATTAATTTATTTATGGTTCATGGCAACTTTCTTTCAACGCACAGAGCAGAAGCTGTTAAATAAAAGCTTGGTAAGTGATGTACGTCCGTGAGTTTAAATAGCGTTCCAACTTGTCATTGTTTTTTTTCTCTTGCATTTCCAAAGGGTAACAAAACGTTTCCGTCGTTGTAAAATTTATTACAGTGTAGAATCTGAAAGCTCGTGCACGTACGTTATTACATGCTTTTGTCTCTACCTGCATCGTATACAGGCATATTGTGAATGTTGCATGTTAATTTGATAGAGGGACAGATATATCAAACGTTAACGCGGACAAGTTTCTTGAACGAATGAATTCATAAATAGTTTTCACTCAGTTACTTTATAGTTCTATTGCATTACAAATTATAAAAATTATACTGAAAATTCATTTGTGTTAAAACCCATTGAAATAAATCGTTTAAAAATGTAACCATTGTGACAATAGTCGTACATAACCCAGTAGTTATGCCATCAAGTGTGGAACTCAATTGTGTACAATTGCATTGTATAAAATCCAAATGTTTACCCTACCAGTAAGCGGAAGATCTTCCAACAGAACAGTAAGGTATCATTTAATAAGTAAAGATACGAGGTCTGTTCAAAATGTATCCGACCATTGGCCGGGAAAAATCGAACTGTTCACCTACACACATGAAAGCTTAATCGTCTTCAAAATGCGCTCCTCGGGACCGTACACACTTATCCCAGCATTGCTGCCACTGTTGGAACCATCTCAGGAAGCCCGTTCTTGGAATGCGGTTCAGCTGCTCCATCGCATTCTGAATAATGTCCTCCCGAGTGTCAAATTTTTTCCCTTTTAACGGCATTTTCAACTTGGGAAACAGCCAGAAGTCACAGGGAGCCATGTCGGGAGAATAAGGAGGCTGACGAACAACTGGGATGCTGGGACACTCTCCGGAAGCCCAAATCATCATTTAAAATGGCATGCACGGAACCAACGCTTATTCCAACCTTGTCTGACAATTCTCTAATAGTGATGCGACGGTCCTGCAGGACCAAGGTGTTAACCTTCTGAATGGTATCATCGATTTGGCTTGTTGAGCGTCTGTCAGAACGTGCTGCACTGTCGACCGTCGTGCGGCCATCTTTGAACCGATTGTACTAGTCCTTGATTTGTGTAGTACCCATAGCATCATCCTGAATCTTCCCAATGGCGTCCGCTTGAGTATCACCAAGCTTCTGACAAAATTTTATGCAGTAGCGGTGCCCCAGTCGTTCCGTCATTTCGTGAAATTTGCAGACACGACGAGCCGCCAACACACTACCGCACTCACGTACACGACACTGCCGAGAATCACGAGCTGCGCACGGGATATTTTACACACTTACACACGAGGGTACTCCACAACTCCCTACCAAATATTATCGCACTCGCTTTATGACTTTCGCGGGAAACATGGCAGGTTGAATACATTTTTAACAGACCTCGTATATCCACCTTTACACAATTTTTTAAAAATATAAGCTCCCAACAAAAGGTGTTTATTAACTAGGGTTATGTGGAACAGTGACATTTTTTGTGTCCATACTTTTGTTAATTTCTTAATCGATATAACTGCTCTTCAATTTGGTCAGATAGATTGAAAGGAATTATCTAGAGCAGGGTAACCTTTAACGATTGTGGGGTCAAATTATCGTCCTCTCGCCCAGTAACGAGATAAACTAGATTAAACCCAGTAACGAGTTAGACTACGTATATATAGCAAATAAGTAAAACCCAAGCAGTTTTATTTTATTTATTAGTACATACTTAGTAGCTGTATAGCTTCTTTAGTTACAATACAAGTGTTCTAAGCCGTTGTTATTGGACGCAAAAACTTACCAAATGACTTAGGAATTACTTTCCGCAGCCAACTGGGCCTTTCTCGACATATTTTAATATGTGTTCAAGAGCTGTGCAGTCGCTGGGTTTTACTATTATAAAATATTTACTGTTATAAAATTCGTGTTTCTAAGGATATCACAAACTCTCATGCGTTTAAATCTCTATATACCGCGTTTGTGCACAGCAGGCTTGAATATAGATGTATAGTGTTACAATACCTATAAGCATATAGTAGAGCGCGTGCAGAGAAAATTTCTACAATATCTACGTTTTAAAATCGATGACAATTATCCACTACGCAATATTAACTATGAATATATTTTGGAACGTCATTCGCTTAATTCATTTTCTTTGCGAAGAGAACTAACTAGTGCATTGTTTATTAAAAACTGATTTGTAATAAAATTGATTCACTGCAGTTATTGTTGGGAATATTGTTTTTCTGTTACGTGGTTATCGGTTAAACAAGTGCATACTTTCTGTGTTTCTAGAGCTAGTCATTTGTGCATACAGCCGTTAATGCTATTACATTTCCCTGACGTTTCTTGCGAATAAACGTTGCTAGTTACATTAAGTGTTTTGTTGATCTGACTTGAATTTTGAAACGACTACAATGTAAGAGGAGGTGTTATCTGTCACAATCTTCCAGCTCAAGATGAATTTTTGGCGCTGATTCAATTGGCCATAAAAATGAAAGATATTTTCGATGTCAACAATCTTTATGAATATGATTTACTTAAAACATAGGGTCAATCGGGGCTGATATGATACACTCTAAGAAATGGGACTAATGTGGTAGACTAGAAAAAAATGAGTGTAGCCAAAAGCCACGAAAAAAGTAATATTTACTATGAAATACAGTGTACTATAGTTGATCATAAAAGAATCACTCAAAAAATACACTAAATGGATCAACAAAATTGAATACTGACCTCTTTTTTGTAGCCAAAAGCAGGTCTAAGCTTTTATTGTAACTCCGTTATTTACTATACTAGACATTTTTTTTTAAATGTTTGCATTTTGGGGAAGAAATTATCTATATTCTTGCCTTTGAAGACCTCTAAAGTAGCAACTCTAGTGTAAGATATCACACCTCAAACTTGTGGGGCTAAAATGATACAGTTGAAGGGTCGGGGGGGGGATAGCGATGACTACGACAGTGAAGATATCCTAAGAGATATTGAGAGAGAAGAACAGTAAGATCTGGAATTTGATCGGAAATTCTGACAGAAGCGACATTAATCGCAGATTTTATAAACTTAGATTAATTATTGAGTTGTAGTTCAGTTTTCAACCAAGAAAAAAGATATGCATTACAATGACCAAATAACTTACATTGAAGCAAGAGCTAAATTCACAAGGAGAAATGTGGAAACGGTACTATTTTTTATTGGAAGGAGTTAAAAGATATGTCATTTATTGCAGGACAAGATGTATTGGAAAAGCTTGCTGAACCTGATCTTGGGCAAGGTAAAGGTAAAAATTTGGAGAAAATACAGGTGGTAAAATGGGTCAAGGGTGTACCACTATCGCCTCCACTTATTTTTGCAGTCAATAGCTACCGAGGTAAAACGCTGTATCAGTTTAGCCCCGGACACGAATCATATGTATTAGCCACATCAGGGAGTGGGGGTGGGGTAAATTTTTTTCAAAATACTGCTACTGAATAATTTTTTTTTCGCATCTATGAATGGATTCGACATCACGAATCGCAGTATTTTTCGTAGTAGATTTAGTCCAGTAATATACGAGTTAAGGTGGAGAGTTTACATTTTTGTATTATATTAACCCCAATTGACTATGTATTTTAATGTAATATTATTGCAGATTTATTTGTCGGTATTAACACTTCTTTAACTACAACTATATTAAGAGTTGTTTTACTACAATTGTCAAAATTTGTACTACACCTCCTAGATACATATAGATAAGTATAATTTGTAGCAAAATTCTTTGTCAAATTGTAGCACTAAGATTGTAGATAAAGTTAACACTACTTCTTACTACAAAAAATAGCACTTCGTTAAACAGTGATCATCCTACAAACCACTACGTGTTATTGCTCCAACGTTGTAAAAAGTAAAAAATAAAGAAACGTGGGGTCTAAATTACAGAATATTCGCTAACAAAGATTCCTTTCAGTGCAAATACCTTTCGAAACTGATGAACTTTTAATGAAAGAAGACCGTAAAAATACAAAAATTACAGATATAGCGATTTGGATTTTACAAGTAATCCTTAAAAGCACCTGTTGGTGTGTAGATGTAAAATATATTTGAAATGTCACTAAATTACTGCAAAATTATGTATTTCTGTCTTCATTGTTGTCATATTTTTATGGCAAAAACAGCCGATCTATGTCATACGTGCTTTTCCCAACTAGGCTTACATCTAAAAACCATAGATTTTACCTGATGTTTTGATATGCAACCATTTGCAACATAGTTGCATAAAGGGACGCTTTAATGGCTTAAATAGAGGTTGTTTGGTGGATTCTGAAACGGGTAAATGAGTATGTGTTGGCAACTTTTACCGCATCGCTTAACTCTGGAACTCACGTGCAGTGTTACTCTTAGATATAAATCTTTTAGACAAATATACATTATTACTGTTAAAATTTGGGGTCGTATAAACATTTTCACTAATACTTCTTTCGGGTTTTACTGTTTATTATTCGGTTGGTTCGATGCTGTCCATGATGCCAGCTTCTTCTACAGCAAGAAGTGAGTGAGTGTTTATCGGCATTTTCAGTTTTTGGTCGTTCCTGGAATCGCGGATGTGGAATATTTAGCTATTGAACACTTTTACTTCATTCTCTATGATGCGTTTGATTGATCTGTTACAAAGAATATTCGGAGTAAATCGTCATTTCCGGCATGATTTAATCCTGAAATTAAACGTGATTTGAAGACCAAAGATCACTATAGACGTAGATGGTTTAATATTAGGAATGAACGTTTTTGTTGTGAGTTCAGAAGACTTCAAGCGCTTGTTAGCTTGTTGCTGACGTCCATAAGCTATGTATAAGGAATGTTGAATGTAATGGCAGAGGTAATCTCGCTGATATCTGGAGATATGTGTGTCAAAAACGTGGAACACCTATAATTCCAGGTGTACCTCATGACGATGATACTGCAATCCAAGGGATGTTGTGGAAGCATTTACGAATATTTTCTCCAGATATTATACTGATGACACTTTCACGAGCTATTATGATGATTCCACGTCCCTACCGTCCTTTGGCTTCTCTTTTATATCCGAGGATGATTTAATTTCCACTATGTCGCGATTTCTTGACACATTTACCTCACCAGAAGATCAAATACCTAGCTTCTTGGTGACAAGAGATATGTTTTTGCGAAGCCTCTTGAAATTCTTATTAATCTTTCCATTAAAACTAGATGCTTTCCCGAGCGCTGGAAGAGAGCTCGTATAAAGTCGGAAACAAACAGTTTCTCAGTCAGCGTAACATGCGACAACGGTAAACGCGAATGGGTGGTTCATCACAAGCGGAGGGGTTAGTGGCAGCCGACGCCTCACGACTGTTATATTACCGATGTGGTTAGTTACGAGGTAGACTGCATTATTTGCAGATGATCTTAGTAAGAATTTCTAGAATATTTATTTTTCTTTTCTTCTATTTCATCAGAATTTGTTTTCATTTTCGTCTTTAGAACCTCTTATTAGTTTCGCCTCAGCTTTGTAGCAACAACAAAATAAATACGCGAAACTCTCATTTCCAAGCGACCAAGAAATTATTACGTGCGTTCTTGCACACAGTAGGCCTACATGCCAACGTTGTTACAAGCGTACTAACGACCCACATCGAATCGATCGGATTACACTCAATCCCCTCCTCGCTCTCTTGCCGTACATACGTATATAGATATAGCTAATTTCACATTTTCCCAATGTGCATGTTGTGTAAAACTAGCCGACTGTAGTGAATCGGATGCAAATAAATGTTATGTGACGTTCTTTAAGAAAAATCTGTGTGTATAAATGGGGTAAAAAATGTGAAAATATAGAGAATTAAAATTATAAGCGTTGTAGATCTCCCTTATTTTATAGTTTTAAAAGTAACCTGCGCATATCCGTTTTCATAGGTACAAAGTGATAGAAATCTGAAGAATATTTATTTATCTAGAAAGATAAAGAACGGCAAAAGTACCATATAGTAGCATCCGTGTATTTGAAGGATATTGTTTAATTAAGAATGGGATTAAAAGAAAATATTACCACCAAACTATCCTTAATATGAGGAACAATTTTATAAATGAAATAGAGCAAATGAGGTTAGACAGTAAACGCAGTTGGAAATGTATTAATAACCCAAATCTCTTATTTTCAAGAAAATTACAAAACAATAGAATTACGGTGCAATTACTGTAATTTTATTGAAATGAAAAGATTAAAGAAGGAAAATAAGGAAATAAGAAGAAAATAAGAATATAAGGAATAAAACACCAGCCAGCAGAGTTTTTAATGTATTATTTAAAGTCATAAACCAATACAAGAAACGAACCAAAACGAATTTGAAACATACAATGTGAGAGTGTTACACAGTTACACACATGTCAAATGTATGTTTTATACATTCTGCCAATAACTGACTGCACGTACTGATAGTCGAATGTATTTACACCTTTCACTTTTTTAATCGAGTTAGTGCTTATCACAATTCTACAACAACCTATCATCCTTCATATATCGTACATAAATACAGAGGATCTTATTTCTTCTAGCCTCCCAAAGTCGTTAACTAAGTCTGATTTACAGGTCACACTTATATTTTTTGTATAATTCAGTGTCCTTTTCGAGAAAGATTTAAAAAAATAATCAAAAGCTTACAGTGTAAAAATAACAACCCAATAGTCGATATTCTCTCGACTACTATGTTAAATATTTCCCTTTTGATGTCTTACGGTCGTTATACAGTTGGTACTTTTGCGTGGTTTTGTAAAAAATCATTGGCGATGCATTTCCATTTAGAGACAGTGTGTGTGTAGGACTGTTATATAAACAGAGCAACCTCTACTGCACCATAAGTTTTGCTGTACAGCTAAGCACTTTAATGAAATGAAACATAGAAATGGAATCCGCATAGACTTTTTCTACTATAACTCAATTAGCTGCTAAGTCCCTGCGTGACACTAGCTTTTTCTCGGCGAGTCGTCATTGTAAAACCTTAATTAAGCTTAGCGCTAGCTGTTTAATTGGACCTCTGCTTTAGCAGAAATTTATCTCGTTAGCAATTAATTATATGTTCTTATGTGAAGTGCGCTAGCTCATATCCAATATTCGGGGTGCAACCTCCACGTATAAATCGGCAATAATATATGTACCTAGACGAAGTTCAGTATGTAGAACTGCTATTATTACAAATGATAACTGTTTCGTGGAAATCCCTATGTGTATCCCCTTTTAGATTCATTTATGTATTAATATTTACAGGCAACCCCGATTTAGAAATACCACTATAGGATTAAAAAGAAACAAAATAGAATTTGTGTCGTAAAAACATGCATACTTTTAGCAAAACTGCTGCAGCAATTTGGTACAAGGGCACGGATGCAAAAGATGGGTGTAAGTTAGGAAAATTATAATGTAATTGTAATATTGCCTTCTTAAAAATACTCATGTGGTCTGGGCAAACAGCGGTAACAGTCAGTGTAGTAGATATGTGGTGCGGAGTGCGCGATTATTTATTTCACGCGTTCACAGCATCAGTATTAAATTGATGCTGTATGCGAGTAGTTCTGTGTATATATAGGCTGTCGTAACTTATTTTGTAATTGTGCGCTTAGGTTTGCCTAAAAATGTCGCTGTTAGGTACGTCGCGAAAACGACCAATGGCAGACACAATTAAAAACTTTATAGTGGACATACCGGACTTAATTTTTGATGGTGCCAAAATTCAATGTCTAGTTTGTAAAATCCCTTTAGTGTGTTGGTCCAGAAGCCATTGTCAACATCACATCGAAAGCAAACAACGTTCCTCTGCAAAAAGTGGCATACGAGACCAAGAAAAATTTACATTTGATTTATGTATTACTCTTACTTTATGTAATCTATCGTTTCGTTTACTAGACAAAGAAGCATTTGCCTCCTTCTGGAATAAATATGCGGACTGTAAATTATCTAGTCGGACATTGATACGAAATGTAGTGCCATTTGCTCGTGAACATATAGAAAAAAGAATGAAAACGGAATTGAAAGATAAAAAACTGTGGTTGTGTGTGGACAAAACAACAGATCGTCAAAAACATTCTGTGGTTAATGTAATGGTACGTTTAATGGAACTACATCGACCGTCATCCTCCTTCTTACTTGCTTCCAAAAGAGTTATAAATTGCACTGCCGATGAGATTTTAAAAGTGGTGTTGAACTCATTGAACAAATTTGAAGTTTCAACTAAGCAACTGTTAATGTTTATGAGTGATGGTGCCGCAAACATGCGTTCTCAGGGCCGATCTCTTAAAGAACATAGTGGTAACATGTAACGTATAAAATCCATACCCTAAATCTTGCGGCACAAACGATTCCTACATGTTTTCCACTAGTAAATGCATTGATTGCTAGTACAAAGACAGTGTTTCTAAAGTCCCCGAAACGTGCCCGACTATTTCACAAACTGTGTCCTGATTTATCTGAACCACCACAGCCGATTGTTACACGTTGGGTGACATGGTTGCAGGCTGCGTTTTACTACAACAAATATTTTGAGCAAGTAAAGAAGGTAGTTTTAAAATTCAATCCGACAGAAGCTGCAGCAATCAAGAAAAGCTAAGAAATATTTCAAGATAGTCAGGTTAAAAGAGATACAAACTATTCACAACAATTACTTCGGACTAGCGGAGGGAATAGAAAAATTACAAAATGTTTCGATCTCGCTAGTGGATTCTGTTCAAATTGTGAATGATGTTCACGCGCAGTTATGTGCTGAAGAAGGCGAAACAAATTGGTGTGTAATACGAAAATTTAAAAGTGTTTTAGACAAAGACTTCTTTTTTCTTATATTAAGACAAATTTGTGAAGGTGCATGTGAAGATGCATTAAGTTGTTTCAAAGATTATTTTAAATATGCAAATATAACATCGCTAGATGTCGAACGGTCGTTTTCGGCATTAGAAAACATTTATTCCGCACGTCGTACTCACTTGACTGAAACAGCTGTGGAAACATATCTAATGATTCAAATATTTAATGGATGTTAACCAGTTTGTGATTTCACGGAAGACTTTTAAAACGGTAAGTGTTTCAGCACGTTTTATAATTTATTTCTTACCCTCTATTTTATGTGTAAACTTTTATGCGTTCGCCACACCATCATATTATTTAATTCAATTGTAATTTGGTGCATTTACAGCGCACTATCTCATTCATCTTACCTCCAGTGACCAAAGTTAAAAAACCTCTGAAAGCTTTTTACAAGACACGAATGTTAGACATGTACTAAATGGTATTTTTGATTTCTGCTTTGTTCTAGGTTAAAATACTTACTTGTAAGTAAACAGGGCCCCATACAAGGGGTACAAATTCTAATTGTGATCTAACGTACCGAAGCCGAAGCAAATTTGCCAGAGTCTTAGAAGGAATTCAAAACTCCCTAGATATTGTATATATCTGGTGTAAACAAGAACCACACAGTCAATTGCCAAAACAACCAATCTATCGTATTCACAAAGAAGTGCATAATACAAGGCTTAAAACCAATTATGCTAGGAGTAGTGAAGAACCCATTTGTCAAAGAAAAAAAGTGTCTGGGGGTATAGTGCATCAACAAGTCTACAATTGTTTCCGGCAGATGTAGAAAATTGTACGGAAAAGCTTGGGATCAAAAAACGACGTTATGGCTATATATGAAAGTCATCAGACTAATGATAAAGTGTATAGGGTTCGGTAGTATGGTTGACAAAGACTTTGTCAGTGAAGAAGATGCCACGGGGGCCATGAAAACCACGCCTACAACCATAGACTAGTGAACAGTCAACCTCACACAATCAGATGGCATGGTACAGATTGCCAGAATCTATTAAAGGAATTTAAGATAGGCCGATTACAAGCAGACTTGTTGACGCTGTCGGTTCCAATTGCAGCTTTGATAAGAACTATAAAATGTTAATACCAGATACCGTCTCCCATTAAAGCCGAATATATCTATTACACAGATGATTCAAAAACATAGATTGGGATTGATGCCGAAATCCACGGGATTAAACTTAGTCACTAAGCCTAACCCAAAACTGTAGTGTTCCAAGCTAAAATAGCGGCAGTGATGGGATACATTTAATAAATAGACAGAGAAGGAGGTAGCTATGGTTCCGTCGGCATCTATTCAGACAGTTGAGTAGTGCTAAAGACACCAAGTTCACAGCAGACCTACTAGATCGGGACCGAAAGTCTATTGAAACGATGGTAACAGGACATTATACGCTCAAGAAGCGTATGAGACTGTCACCTACGTGATTACATAGGACTAGCAGTAATACGGCTCTCGGAAAGGGGCTCGGAATATTCGAAAGCCGAAATCTACGCAGCGGGTTTACTCACAATGAGTTATGAACATTACAGGTCTCAAAATCGAATTTCAGAATCACCCAAAAAGTGTCGTGGTCAATCTGTCGAATACTTCTGAAGGGTCAGTATAGATAACATTAATTTGAGGATTGTCAGACCAAGGTATTTATTGGTATTGTAGTGGGATATTGGAGTGAAGTGCACTTGCATTAAATATTATTACTCTTTATTACTTTAATTTGAATATTCAGCTATCAAAATTTAATTTTATATTTACAGAATTTGTGTTATTTTTAATCATTATTCGAATTCTGGCATTTTAATAATGTACATTATTTATTCTTTTTCTCGGTTCTATTAATATCAATTTATGGGAAATAATCAAACTCACAAGTTATTTTCAATAATTTACTTCTTATTTAATATTTTTTTACAACAAAACACGAAAATCATGCATAACACTATTTATGCGTTATGATTATCGTTAGGCCAACTATAAAAATATCGAAGCCGTTGGATTGGCATTCCTGTGAGAACGAAGTAAACAAGACGACAGAAATAGAAATTTAATTTAGAATATTTATTCAAAGTATGCTGGTTATAAAAAACAGTCAAAAGAAGTCTAACACTATTTAAAAGAAAAAGAAAAAGTGAACCCAAGGAGATAGAAAAAAGCAATTGGAGGGGATTTCACACCAGAAAGACTTAGAACATCACCCAGAAAGAAAGAAAAGAGGATTTTAAAGGAGAATTTTAAATACACACGACTAGCTGTAAGTAGTTCAAAATTGATTGTAAGTAGATTATTGAGAATTTAATTAATTAATTATTACTATTTTTTTTATTGAATTATTTAATTTTATATTTCATTCGAAACATCTCAGTATATTATCTAATATGTGTATAATAACTGTTGACGCTTCAAAAGTTACAACATACTATATACATAGGTATATGTTATAGAGTTTGTTAAAAAGGTGGTACCGGCAGTGGCGCACCGCATAAAAGTAGGTACGTAATATAGAAAATTAGTGAAAAATAATATTGTTACCGTTTCCTGTCGTCTTGATGTCCACTGTGGCTATTGGCAACCGCCCTGGTAAGCTGCGTAGAATTGCATCAGCAACGCTTCCATTGTCTATTCATTCAGCCGTCCATGGTGTTGTGAATACGTTGTCGTTGTTGATTGTTGGAGAAGCGGTAAACAGTTTTTCTTCGATACGTGCATTGTAGCACAAATCTAACGCTGCACCAACTAATTGTTTTATGTATTTAGAAGGACCAGAACTTGTACTAGTTTAAATAAAAGAAATAACTGGAGGTTAACTTAACACTTTAATTAAATTTTAACACTATAGAAATATAAAACTATTACAAAGTTCAATAATGATCTAGCCGTGGTCGCGCACTAATATTGCTGACTGTGATGTATGTATTTTTATACTAGGCTGATTGCTTGGGTTCCTATTTCATTGAATGCTAATACTTCACTGACTGCGTAAAATAAATTTCCTCTAAAAGAAACCTCGTACAGCACTCAACAAATGTTATAGTAGGGTTTTACAAAATTCGGGATTTCTAACATAATGAATAAAGCTGGCCACGAGCGGTACCGCGCAGTAGCGTAGAGTCGACCAGGCCTCGTGTTCCACTAGAGCTATTCTGCTAATAGAGATGTTTGCTGTCGCAAATAATTTCGCTTATCTTTTAAATAAAAATTAAATAACACGTGCTCAAACACTTACCATTTTAAGAGTAGATATATTTCAACTGTTGTTTCGGCATGTGCCAAAATCAGAATTTTTCTCAAAAACACTTTCAAATTTTTCTAGAACAGAAACATTTTTCGCGTCTTCAATCGCGCATAGCTGTGCGTGAACATGTTGCACTATTTGTAGAGATTCTTCTAACGGCACCGCAGGATTTTGTAATTTTTCTATTGCATCTGCTAGCCCGAAGTAATTGTCGTGAATGATTTTTAAATCCATTTTAACCTATCTTGAAATTTCGACTGGCTTTTCTGGATAGCGGCAGCTTCCTTTGTATGGAATTGTAAAACCACGTTCTTAATATTGTCAAAATATTTATGATAATAAAACGCGGCCTCCAACCGTGTTCCTCAACGAGTTAGAATAGGTTCTGGTGGCTCTGATATACGGGGGCACAGTCTGTGAAATTCGCGAATACGTTTCGGTGATTTGACAAATACTGCTTTGGTATACGCTATTAAAGCGTTTACCTCAGGATAACATTTTCTGATACTATCCGCCACAAGATTGAGAGCATGAATTTTACACGTAATGTGTAACAAATTAGCAGAATGCTTTTTAAGAGACCGGCCTACAGAAAGCATGTTTGCAGCACCATCACTCACTAACATCAAGAGTTGGTTTGTTGAAAGTTCAAGCTTGTCCAATGTATTTAACACTAACTTTGAAATTACTTCGGCAGTACACTGTTGTATTCGTTTGGAGACTAATAGAATTGAAGGTGCCGATTGATGAGGTTCCAATTTGCGTGCCATTACATTAAGAAAAGAATGTTTCTTCCGATCGGTTGTTACGTCGACACATAACCACAATTTTTGATCTTTCGACTCCGATTTTATTTTTTATTCAATATGTTCGCGCGCAGATGGCACAGTTCTTCGTAACGATGTTCGACTTGGTAATTTGCACTCCGAATAGTTATTCCAAAAGCAGATAAATGGTTCCTTGTCTAGTAAATTAAACGGTATATTACGTGCGATAAACGTAACGCATAAATTAAATATAAATTTTTCATTGTCTCGTGCGCAATTTCTTTTTGAGACATGCTTTTCACTATTTACGTGTCGTAGATAATGTTGTCTGGACCAAAACATTAACGGGATTTTACAGATTACACATTTAATTTTAGCACCTTCATATATTAAGTCTGGAATTTCTGCAATAAATTTTCGAAGTTTGTCCGACCGCGGTCGTTTTGCTGACGAAATCATAATTTTTCTAGGACAGATAAACAATTGCGCAAATGACCGGCAGCGAAAATGTCCGTACTACTCCGCAGACGAAGTAATACTACCGTTCCGATGCGCGGTACCGCTCGTGGCCAGCGTTAATAATGAATCTGAAGTATTGTAAACGAATGACGTAATCGGAGGGCTGCTCACAATAACTACATTGAAATTTATGAATAGGATAACTGTAAGTTATTCAATCAAATATCGGTAAGAGCTTATTTTAACAAAGACAATTTGTATACATGAATAGATTAGGATACTGCAATTGGCAAGTATTAAATAAAGGATGCACTTGAACTGGTGCCGATAAAAACATGCAACAGTCGCACCTGCACCATTTGGGAAATATACATACATAATACGGGATTGTCGGAACTCGACAAGATACAGGGGTTAGAAATAATGCCTAAATATCTAACATAAATTTGGTAGCAGCTAGAAGTCTAGAAAGCCTATGTATGTAAATTGCGTACACATATGTAAATAAATGTTTGTTGGCGCAAAAAAAAATTCTCCCGCGTCTTCAACAGTCGTATACTTCGAAAATGATCGTTCGACATCCAGTGAAGTAAGATTTGCAAATGTCAGATATTCCTTTTCCTCATCTAGGCACTCTTCATTTTCAGTTATAGACTGAACCTTTTGTAAATCGGGATTTTTCGTTAAAATTGCACCAAATTTTTGAGCAACATAGACTCCTACAGTGTTCGTCAAGTTTTCTAGAGCGGTTTGTAATTTGTTTATGCAATTTAGTGCGTCTCGTGCAGATAAGTGACTGTTTTCTAATTGCTCAATAGCTTGTGCAACTTCAGAATAGTTACGGAAATTTCATCTATTTGTTGTTGAACGTCTGAATTGGAAAAAAGTTGCTGACTATCTCAAACTGCTGCAGAATCATTTAAATCAAGTTTCAAGACGACATTTTTCACTTGCGAAAAATATTTCTGATAGTAAGATACTGTCTGCAGCCATGTTCCCCATTGCGTTGTTACTGGCTGAGGTAGTGGTGGTAATTTCGGACACAATTGCTTGAATACACGGATGTGTTTTTTCGAGATTTGATGAACACTTTTTTGGTAGATGTTATTAACTTATCCACCATCGGATACTTCTTTCGAATGGTTTCTGCTACGAGTTGACATGCGTGTATGAGACATGTTATGTGAAGAAGAATCGGAAAGCATATTTTCAACATCCTACCAACTCTCAGCATTGTTGCGCTCCGTCAGTAACGAACATTGTGACTTAGGTTCCTGTAATACAAAATTCTCTCAACGAATCTTTTATTATCTTGACAGCGGTTGCTGTATTAGCTTTCTGAATCCTTTTACTGGATAACAACAATGAAGCTGGTGGACCATCACGTTTTAAAGGACGCGCTACAACATGAATGACGCTGTGTTTCTGAGCATCAGTTGTTTCATCCACACATGGCAAATTGTATCGTAATGGCATAGATGTTGGCAGCTTCCATGAGGGAACGTACTTAGCCCAAAAAAGGTGAAAGTGTTCATTAGATACTAGATGTTGTGGGATGTCGCACACACTTAACATAAAAATAAAATCATATAAAAATTGCCAGTATGGAATACTGATTCTTACATTCAATACATGACGTTTACTTTTACAATGTTTTCTACATTCAAATCTATCGCGACTTAGCAATCCTCTATTGCATATTGTGGAATAAATATGCGGACTTCTATATTCTAATCCAGGGAAATGCCTGAGATATTTATTCACATTCGAAGGGAACGTTACACCCTTTCGGCGTCCCATCTCCGCGTGCTCATTTGGCGTACAACGTGCAACGTACTGTCGCTTTGAACTCTCTCGCGGTACTGTCGAGATCGACTACGAGTTGAAAATTACCCTTACCCACGCCGCTACCGCTACGCTACTGCCTTCCGGTACCACCTTTTTAACAAACTCTAGTTCTAAAACGTAATAGAGGAAAGCAGTAATTGATTTTTACACATTTGCTTCACTTTTACTGTGGAATGATAAATGTTAAAGATGTTTATGTGACTGTACGAGGTATTATAACTCAGATTTCTGGAAAATTGTCTTAGAAATGAAAAAGAGTACATATTTAAATTTAGCGAAACACAATCGCTAGGGAATAAGAATTACTTCATTTTGCAATTACAATCATAATCCTGAAATATGATGCATTTTAACTATCACTAAATTTCGAAAGTGCACCTTCAAAATATACAAACTTGAAGAAATTGAGAAAATCATGATAAGCATTGGAATTATAAGTGAAGCATCCTGTATGTTATCTATACATTAAATTCATGCATTATGTACTTAAAATCAATATCATTGATAATCTGCAACTACATTCTGGTAGTAAGAATGAAGCAATTTGGATCCTTGGTGAACTGTAAGCTTAATTAGTTGCGATAACGGTTGGGGCGAGCAGTACTTCAAAATCTAGATACAGAGTATATGCCCACGTCGTTTATAAGTATCCTGTTGTCTTCCTCGTGCTACCTAGACACTATGAAGTAGCCGTAGTGTCATCAATACTGACGAAAATTTGGGAAGTTACAGAGAGATATTACTAGACATCCTACGTAATTATTGTTATGTTAGAAAGACACTTCTAGATGATGCCGTTCAAATATGTAGCTTCTATTAGCTGCTGAATGGGTGGTTCAGTATTTCTACTAAAGTTTTCTGTCACCATCAGGTTATTCTGCGATCATCACAAAGGTGTTCATAAATCTAAATTACATCGTTAAGATAGTTTATTGCAACAGTGTTGCTAGGTTCGTTTTCCATTTTCTTTGTTGAGAAGTGTGCTTGCGTTCAGGGATATTTGCTGGACATACTCTACTAGTTAGAACGATCTACGTCACTCCAAATGGCGGGCCATAAAAGCAAATGTAAAAGGGAGTTTTTTTCTTTACTTGTAAATATGCTTACTTTACTTATATTTTTTCTCGGTTGTTTTATCTATTGTGCAGTGAGTAATTTATTATGTCCAAGTGTACAGATTCGAAAGAATATTGGAAAGGATGCTAAGAGCAGGTTTAAAAAAAGGTAGAAATACACAGGAGTGGGTATTCACGCTGAGATCAATTGGTGAGAAGGTAATTCAAAAAGGAAAAACAATATGTACATGTGTTATAGATACCCGAAAGCTTTTGATGCGATAGATAGTAATAAAATTTGGAATGTGTTGGAAAAGAGATGCTATATATAAAAGAACTAACAATATAATAAGGATCGATAATTTTAACACATTATCAATATAAGTTGTATGTCCAATTATGTTAATACTACCACAAATATTAAATATCCTCGGGATCAAGAAATCTTCTTATCGAGGGTGGTTCAAGTTTATGTGCCACGCAATATATCCAGAAATTAAATGTTCATAATAAAGGTGGTTAATAACATCGTGAAAGTTAAAATAAATTTATGGTGAACTGCATTTAGTGATATCGATAATATCATAAATGTTAAATGTTCTCCGGACCAAAAAATCTTCTTATCGAAGGTGGTTAGTGTATATGTCAGGTAATATATCCTAAAACTAGTTGAACCCCCGAATTTTGAAAATTCGGGAGAGAGATTAGCGCAGTTTGAACCAACTCCAGCAATGGTACCCCTACTCCAGCAATAGTACTCCCACCCCAGCAATATTAATTTAAAAATGCGGAGAAACTTAAATAACGTTTAGTTTAATTATTATTCCAATTTATAGCTTCTACCTATGAAAGGTTAGCGCATTATGATAGGTTCAAATCGAGAAAAATTACATCAAAACATTTTTTTCCTATCGATTACGTTACTTATTGAGCGACCCTCGTACTTCACGGTGTCATTCATGTTCATTTTCATCATGACACTTGTCAAAGTGACGTTTCAGGATGACTTTTTAATTAAAGGTGCTTGATCTATGTATGTATGCTCCTATTGCACCATATGTAGGCGCCACGTACTCCTCAAGTATTTCTTTCGCTGTCTATTCACCATCGACAAACTCAAAATAAAAATTATTTTCAATGTAGAATTTTTCTTCAAGACGGAAACAAAGAGCATCACCGTCGGATAGGATCCTTCTTCGAATTATGGCGTACTGCATGTTGCCTACGATTATCTATCTCGATCGAGGTTCAATCCTAAACAGAAATATTAAATAGATAGATAACTTATTACACCTAACCTACAATTAATAGAGTGTAATCTTGGTTTGTAAAATTTCTTTTATTCCATACTTTCACTTTATCGTGATTATTGACAGATTAAAATCGTACAAATCAATGATGGGATAATAATTTCGATAATAAACAATTCAATTTACCTTTTCTATGCTGTCATTTTATCTGCTGTTCCTATCATACTGTTATTTTGGGATTAACAGTACTTTTTCTTAAACTCGTCTTCCATTGCCTTCTCCATAATTAGCTTGACATCGAGTTGGATCGCTCTGCTACTTTGCAAATAACAATTAGCCTTTTTTATCAGTATTAATTACTATACCACTTTTACTTTCCTAATCTTACAGAATAAGCTGTAAATACGACAGCTACTTCATCTACAGTTCTAATGTGCTCCCTATGTATACGCATTCTCTTGCTTTGCATTCAATGGATACATAACGCAGTCCATCTCTGCGTTTATTCCGTTTATTCCTTTACTCCGCACACTACCCCATAAAATGTAAGTACAGTAATTGTTGTTGATGCATTGGAATATATATTATTAATTACTTCTCCAACGGAAAGGAAACTTTTTCTTCCAAAACATCGAGGCGCAATGGAAAAATCTACAACGAAAAGCTTAAATACTGTATCGTAACAGTCTAACTGTGATTACCTTCTATATTTGCCATTACATTCCTAACCGTAGCTCAACGTAGGCTATCGGCTAACATCTTAGGTTAGGGGTAATATTTCATTGCTTTTATTTGCTTTCTTTTAGACGCCATAAAAATATATGAAGATACCTAAAAAAAGAGAAACTTAAATGCTGTCTTTTATAATTATTGTTGCATCTTTATTACCTCTTGGATCTTTGCCTCCCGATTTATATTAGGTTACAGTAACGGGTTTAAAGCCTTATAATCACATGGATTCTACCAGCTGTTCCTGTAATTATATTTATACATCAATCGTAACTTTGAACAATTATAACATTATAAGTTTACCTTTCTTTCGTCGGAATTTTCTTCAGTTTTGACGTTCCTGCAGTAGGTTTTATTGAGGCGTTTGCGATTCGATGTGATTATATAAATATTTCATATAGTGGTCGACAATGATCTTGGATCCATCATCTGTAATTGAAATCATCTTTTTAGCCGATTTTAACCAAAATCATTATCATATTATGAATAATAGCGAATAATGACATCTGTCAATGCCGATGGATATTGGCGTGCCAAATTCTAATAGGAGAGAATGTGGTCGGTTTAAATGAAGGTATTTTGTGTTATTTTCTATTTTCTTTTCGGGAATGCTATTCTACAGATCATTTTTCGCTTGATAATAATGTTATTTCTAACTCACCTCATATATTTCCGGCTTAATTGTATCTCTCTATGACCATAATTTTCACTCATTGGCTCCGTACTATCTCGAACCCCTTCAAATAGACATTGCATCTGTTCTTTTGGTTTCTTGGGGCTACTTCTTACAGAGGACGTCTCTCGAATACGTCCTTTATCAACATTTCATCTAGATTAACAACGAATACATCAATTTATATGTGTAATTTTCCTATAAGACGTGCATGTGACATATTTTAGGTTATGGCAAATGTATCGCTATTTATCGTTCAGTATTAATTCTACATCTATTCTTCCTCACTGGAAGCAATTATCAAATGTGTATCGTTTACCTTTGCGATCGTTTCTATTGACGGGAAAATTCGAGTACTTCTACATGTTATTGGATTCGCTTTTTCTAAACCGTTGTTTGCTAGAAGTTAAGCGTTCGTTGTTATGCTAGAGGACCCAATACTCTTCTCAAATAACCTGATGTTTCTATTCGTCTTCGTTGCTACAACAGTAAAAACTTTAAATTAATTCAATGTGAGCCGGTGTTTACACAGAGTTCGGCCATTTTAAAATAAACGCCAGATGAGGTTGTAAAAACGTAAAATTTTAAATAACAGGTTACTTATACTTTGAAATACGTACCGTTTCGTTTCGAAGACGCCATCATCTTCGTTTTCTTTTCATAATAAAGCAAATAATACCGGAAAAATAGAAAGAAAAACACCAATGCCGTAGACGGGATACGAACTCGAACGCTTACGCGATTATGGCCCGTGCCCGAACGCAAAACCAACTTGGCTATTAGATGTACTGTTATAATTGAGAATAATAACGTGTTATAAATCGCGGCGGATATTTTTGATTATACGTTTAATTTCAAATTTAAAATAAAGATTCGTTCGATACCGCTATATCGGCATCGTACGGTCGCGAAAACGCTATCTTCTCGCCGCTGGAACGCGAAAAAATACCCATTTTCGTCATTTGAATCTTCTAATATTTGACGTTTCTACCTACTCTGACGTCTAGAACGCGCGACAATTTCGCATTTATTTGTGCTACGTGTCAACTTCGCACTTGGAAGCCGGCATCGAGCTTTCGACGTAGTCCCTACGAAGACCGTCCCGTTCCGCTTCCGCTTCTCGCATCGCGATTTCCTCGCCGTCCGGGCACATAGGAAGAGTAACGCGACCGGTACGCGCGCTTCCTTTACATCGACCGCGCTACGGAATCGAGCCTTTCCGGTCCTAACTTTTCCCAGATCGCTACGTTCCTCCTCTCTTCCATCCTTACGGTGGCGCAATGCGTACGACAAAGCAAGGACTGTCAGGGTTTATTATTAGTAGCTAGCTGGAGAAAGATTACCGCAGTTGAAACCAACCCCAGCTATGGTACACCCACTCCAGCAATAGTACTCCCACCCCAGCGAAATTCTTTCTTAAAAAGCGGAGAAACTTAAATAACGTCTACTTAAATTATTATTCCAATTTATAGCTTCTACCTATGAAAGGTTAGCGCATTATAATAGGTTCAAATCGAGAAAAATCAAAAATTACATTAAAACACTTCTTTCCTATCGATTACGTTACTTATTGAGCGACCCTCGTATATCACATGTTCATTTTCAACATGATACTTGTCAAGATGACGTTTCAGAATGACATTTAAACAGCTGTTCGAATTAAGTGTAATTAAAGGACATTTTTCAATTAAATACGTATTAATGCAGTGAAGCTCGACAGATTCATTTAGATGAGCAAATAAAGTTTAGTAACATTATTCCTGTAGGGTGTAAAAGTACGTCTTCCATATATCTTTCAATAAAGTACAGCATACAAGCATCTAAAGTGACATTTCAGCCTTTGAAATTTTAGGCGAGTGCGCATATATACTGGGGTCAGACAAAAGTACTAAGTACAAAAGTTAGACGGTCTATATTATTGAATCTACCGTGGATATCTTTGCTTTATGCCGGTAGGCTTTATCGAGAAAATCCTAAGTTATGGTTTTGTGGTTATATTTTCCTAATAGATAAATTAGAACAAATATTTTTATTGCATAAAAAAAAGACTAATTTGTTTAGGTACATTTAGTGATTGCTTATTTTCATATCTTGTTTATGCAAATGGATTTACAAATAATAGAAATATCTCCATCTTTTTTTTATTATAATCACCTAACGTAAATAACGAAATTTGATTTTTATACAATAAAAGAAGTACAGTTTATGTTGTAAACTTTACCCCAGCTCGATATCAATTTAATCTGTTTAAGTTGAGTAAAAAGTAATCATTGGCAAATATTTGTTATTATTTGTTCAGAAAGCTTTGAACTATCATCAACTATTCATGTTTTATAAATATATAGTAATCTGTAAATCAATAGAGTCTGTACCATAATATTTTTCACCTTATTGTTCTTTTAATTGATTGTAAAAGACCAATCGTTAATTTTTTCATTTATTATTAGTAATTGAGTTTATAATGCAGGTGGTTATTTGAACAGTAATCACTTGGAAAAATTTCAGCTAATAGTTAATTTTTAATGCCGGTATCTTATTTTTGCCTAAAAGCAAAAATGTGCATAAGTGCAAAATAACAACAAATATCCAAGAATTAATAATTAAACGTATACAGTGAACAATACCTGAGTATAAAATAATTCAAAATACTGTACATTTACCTAGTTTTTCTTTCGCAAAGCAATCAAATCACCATAATGGCAAACATTATGAAACTATATATTACATGTTCACGCCGTATTTGTTCAAGAGGAAGTCCTCGAAAATTCAAATATTCAACAAATCGAAATTATAAATCCCTTTGTGAAGCAATTGGTATCCATGATACAATGTAACTACAGATAGGTGCAAAAATCAGTTTATACAACGTGTGTCAAAAAGTACGCACCATATAGGATTTTTTATCTTCTACCGTATACAGGGTGGGCATTTAAAATTGAAAGAGGCTCAAGAGTAAAGTACCCTTATTTTTCAAAGCAGAGGAAAATATTATTAAGAAAAGTTATTTAGAATTAACACTTATACACAAATATGAAATCACTGCCTCCTACCTCAAAAATAAAAAAAAATGCTTTGTTTTCTGGATCACTCTTTATGTACTTCTCATTTACAATATTTAGTCTGCTTAAAGTATTCATAATTGTTATAACTAATAAAAAATGGGAATTAGTGGTGTTCCTTAGGTGCTTTGAGTTGTTATCAAGAACTATTGGAAGTTACGTATTTTTGTGCATTTTGTTCATTTGTTCGATGAATTAGGACATGAATGGAAGCTATTCTACAAATTAGACTTTAAAAAAAGTAATGTTTCAAAGAAACGTAATTTAATGTATTTCTGAGTTACAGTTCAATATTGCAGTTTTGTTTATTTTTTCTTGTCAATGTTGAGAAATAAACCATTTTCTCCACAAAACTACCACTTATTCCTTCATAAGTTTGAATACTATCAAATAACTGAAACCTTTAAAGAAAAAAGGTTATAATTTGAAATATTACATATTTTAAAGTGTAATTTCTAGAATAGTTTCCATTCATGTCCTAATTCGCCAAGCAGCTGAACAAAATGCACCAAAAATACGTGAATTTTTCACGTAACTTTCAATAATTCTTGATAACAACTCAAAACACCTAAAAAGTGCCACTAATTCCCGTTTTTTATTAGATATATCAATTATGAGTACTTTAAACAGATTAGATGTTGTAAATGTGAAGTGCATAAAGGCTGATCCAAAAAAAAGACAATTTTTTTATTTTTGAAATAGGAGGCGGTGATTTCATATTTGAGTAACATTGTTGATTCTATATAACTATTTGTAATAACATTTTCCTATATTTTGAAAAATAAGGGTACTCTTAAGCCTCTTTCAATTTTATACTCATCCTGCATACGGTAGAAGATAAATTGCGTTTAATGGGAGTCAAGTTGGTTTTAAAAGGTGCTCAAACTTTTTGCATTACTACAATTTTATAAAGGTCCATACCAACAATAAAAAAACCCTTACGGTGGGTACTTTTTGATACACGTTGCACATTATCTCTATGAGCTTGTATGTTTTTCCGGAATCTGATTGAGAAATTTATCCTAGGGTTTCTGTCATAAACGTTTCCCTATACCTAAAGTGTGTTTTAAATGTGTTGCTATGCGGATAAGTTTTTCGTTAAAAAACAGAGTGCTGCGTCAAAATACTATAAGGTTTTGTTTTTTTAAAGATATATTTTAAGCGATGTTCTAACATATAATTTTTGGAAAAAAATATGTTCTTCACAAATTAAGATGAGATCCTTATATATGGGTAGTTTTTGAATCATTGGTTCTTATTTGTTTGCAATTATAACGTACTTATGTTTCAGGAATTACTTCTTCAGTTCATACTAAAATTCCAAGGTGTTAAACCCAGTATGGTAGGTAGGTAAACAGATTTTCGTTGAGTGTGATTCACATAAACTTTGCAGTTAAGCTAATTTTCTTTTATTATCGCAACATAGGTAATGTGGAAATAAGGTATCTAATTTGCTCTTAAGCCGATATGTATGCATACATGTTTCTAAAGCACTATAGGCAGATAGTGATGCAATTTGCGGTGAGAGTATGGATGTGCATACAGTATTCATCAGTTGGGAATGCGGACACGTGTGACAGCTATGCAATTATTGAGAATCTTGTTGATTACACTGCAGACGTTTTAAACACTGGGGGCGAACGATGCGGTACATTTTATTTGTAGAAATAAAGGGTATATAACAAATTGACTATTGTGCAGCAGTGTGGCTTTTAGCTATTGTTAAATTTCCGGTTTGTTGACAGAGAAACACGCCCGTGATTAGTATTTGTCTGTAGTAATCAACGATCTACACAATCAGACGATTTAATCAAACCAATTTGGGGCTGTACGTTCGGCATCCAGTAATCTAAACACAAATCACCAAGCTTTCTAAATTTTTATGGGAGAAATAAATACCATAGTTTGCGGTGTTAATTGTATTTAGTTTTCATGCATGTATGTACGTATACTGAAAGGTCTCGATGATAACTTAAATGCGGTTGCATGATAGATTTTTGTTGAACAGAAAACAGCGCTAAGAAGTATTTTTCACGATCATATAACAGTGTAACGTCCTCTAACGAACACCTCTATTTAGCGGACACCTCCATTTAGCGGGCACTTATGAATTCCTCTAATGCGTTACATTAATCTTATATTAATGCCTATTAATTAGTGGTCACTCCATATAACAGACGCGGACAGGATATTTTGTCACGAACTATAAAAATACATAAGAATTCCTCTTTATTTACGGGACAACATTTTTGTGTCTTTCTGCGAAAGATAAATAAACAACGGTTATGTTTATACTGCATAGTTTATTCATTCAAGACATGCTTATTTAGCGACACAAAAGAAACGAAAGTTTTTTTAGAAGATGAAATGGAAAAGAGAGAGGATTTGTTAAAAAACTAGAGAACTGTGACAATATTAAAATGAAGAATAAAATATAAAAACTGGAAACGAAGCGATTATTAAAGTTGTTTATTACAGGTTTTGTATTTTAATTAAAATACATTTTCTGTTAGATATTGATATTTATGAACAGTTTTAAATTGGAATGTTAATATTTCTTAAAAACCTCTAACGTTTTAATTTATCCAGTTTTAGACATCTCTTTAAGTGGATCTATTATGAAAGAAAAGATTTTAAAGGCGGCCACCTTATCGAACATTAAGGAATTCGTAGCATCAAATGACCTTGAAATGTGTCTTAGGAAACATAATCTTATATTCAGGAACATATGTGGTGTAAGCGCAAATGTAAATAGTAATTTGGCAGCTAATTGGAAGAGTAGATTGCCAGATACATTGGCAGATTATAGCCCAAGAGATGTTTATAATGTAGATGAAACCGGTTTGCGTTTTAGAGTGCTGCTAACAAAAACCTTTGAAATATGATAAATTCTGCGGGCGAAAAAGCCGCGAAAGAACGCTTGACAATAATATTAAACGAATTAAATACCACTTTCGATTTGTCCTTTAAAAAGTTTTACCAACACTCTACTTAAAAGAAACCTCTAAACAGGGGACGCCTCTAACAAGGGAACACCGGCAACCCGTACTTCTCGATTTCGATGAAACTGCACAGGCTGAAAGAGTACCGTGGTATAAGAACACCATTTTTTTTTTTACCTAGCGTATCTCGCCGATTTGGGGGTACAGCCCCCTCCAAAGATTTTTATGTTTTTTTTTTATTTGTGTAAATATCTTGGAAATTATAACAGATATCCTTTTCTTTTTAGAATATAATTTGAAGTAAATTACATAGTCCAAAGGATGACGTGAATTATTTTCGGGAAAAATTAAATTACTAACCCCTATTTTTTTACATTTTTATATTTTATTTTTTCACAAATAGAGTCGGTTTTATGTAGAATATGTATGTGGTCAAATCGAGACAGTTAATAATAAACAGAGACAGTTAATAAATATTAAAAGACGATAATAAAACTTTACTTGTCATTGATTGATGTACATAGATAATTGTCGTTCTAGATAGACATATATTAATGAATTAGTTCGAAAACGTTTCCAAAAAATGTCATAAAATAATCCGATTGGGATGAATTAATTATAAGTGCTTACAAGTAGATACCGATATACTAAAACTAGATTGTTCGTGTCACGTACACAGTTAACTGAAGCATATATAAGGTGGCCGTTTCAAATAATATGTCAGAAATATTCTTTCGTGCAGTGTAAATTTGTAGTTTGGCATTATGGCAGCGATTAATGTAGTTAATGTGTTGAACATGTTACTTGCAACGTTTCAAGTAGCCAACATCGCAATGATTCCTTTGACGTCTGAAGAGCTTGAGTTACATGATGCGTTGAAGGAGATGATTGTAAGTGCCCAACAAGAAAACATGTTATCTTTTGAATATGCCAAAGGATTGGAGTTTGAACGATTAAAAGAACCACATGAAGCGCAATTTGTGGAAGATATAGCAGAAGATGAAGAAGATAATTATGAAAATATTGCCTGTGTTCCTGAAGAAGGAGGCAGTGTTGTTGACCTAGATTACAAAATTGAAGCTGTTGAATACTGGAGAAGTGGTAAAAGCAAGCGACGTTCTGTCGAAGGCGTGAAACAAAAATTCAAAAAGGACAAATCGCTACGCCAATTATATAGATGGGAAGAAAGTGTTAACAGAGGCGCATACGGATAAACTACCGTTTATTACAGAATACGTTCATACAAAATTTGAAGAAGCATAGACGATGGAAAAATAATTCATGACATGGACTTTCGAAGCTGGGCTTTAGAAGCTAAAGAAGAAATTGGACACGACACGTTTAAAGCAGGACATTGGTGGATATGGCATTTCAAGAAAGTACATAATATTGTGTCACGCAAAATAACAAAATTTATTACTAGGTCGACTCGTGCTGGTATGGAAGACCTACGATTGTTAAGCAATAATTTTATTAAGGAAGTCAAACGCCATATCGCTAGTATCGGCAGAAGCAACGTATACAAAGCCGATGAAAGTGGATTTAATCTAGAAATGAATTCCGGCCGTACTTTGGCAGTAAAGCGTGAGAAACCCATTGAAGCTGTTGTGCAACCTTTGCACTCAACAACACATAGTTATACAATTTTACCGACCATTTCTGCAGATGGACGGTTACTTTCGCTATTATTTTTGGTATTAAGAGAATCTACGAATACGTTTGGACCTCGAGTTGCACAATCATTGTTTAGAGTAAATACGTATATTTCTTCTTCGATGTCTGGAAAGCTCACTCCAAATCACTTCAAAACCTGGCTAACAGATGTTTTCTTACCAAATATCGGGCCAAGAGGTGTTCTCTTGATTGATTCTTGGAGTGGACATTGTGTTGCCGAACTTCAGAAGTTGGTGCCAAAAGATAAAACTGTTAACATTTTAAATATCCCTAAGAAAACAACAGCAATGGTATAACTTCTAGATGTGTTTGGTTTTAGATTATGGAAAAATTTTATTAGAACTTTTTCTGATACAGTGATTCTTATGAATTACGACATAGATTTGCATCAGAGAAATAGTATTATTATTAAGCTGCAATCGTTGACCCATAATCAGTTTTCTTCACCGAGATTTTTCGATGTCTTCAAATACTCGTGGTATAAGAGTGGATGAATGACCGGGATCCTTTAAAAATCCAGTACAGTTTTGTTTTGCTAAAGTCGCGGAGTCTACGCCCTTGTGTAGTGTTTGTGAAAAACCTGCTATTATGCGTTGTTCGTGGTGCAAGCAATACCTGTGTTTTGAACACTTTTATACTGACTACCATTACTGTAATCATTACATAACATAATTACTATGTGTATAATACTTCCAGTCACAATTGTAATTTCAATAATCACATTACCGTGTGTAGTGTATTGAATGCTTCATAAGCATTACACTTTCTTTTTTATTCTGTTTCACTGTTTTGCGAAAATGTGTTAGTTACAAACAAGTTAGTTATATGAATATTGCTCTATAGAATATGCCGAGCTGTAAATTTACACTGCACGAAAGAACGCTTCTCATACATTATTTTAAACGGCCACCTGTAGTCGTTTCAATCACATTACATTATAGTATTTCTTAAAGCAAGTATCGAAATAATAAATAATTTCTAAATAAATATATATTTATAACGACAATCAATGAGTAAACAAGTAAAGTTTTATTATCGTCTTTTAATATCTTTATTACTGTCTCAATTTGACCACATACATATTCTACATAAAACCGACTCTATTTGTGAAAAAATAAAATATAAAAATGTAAAAAAATGGGGTATGGGGTACACGGTCCCCTGTAATAAATTTTTCCCGAAAATAATTCGCGTCCAAATTTTTGGAGGGGGCTGTATCCCCAAATCGGCAAGATACGCTAGGTAAGAAAAAAATGGTGTTCTTATACTAAGGTATTCTTTCAGTTTGTACAGTTTAATCGAAATCGAGAATTGCGGGTTGCCGGTGTTCCTTTGTAAGTAGCGGACAATTTCCTTCTAAATAGCGGACAATTTCTAATTCTTCACGAGTGTTCGTTAAACAGAAATTACACTGAATAAAATCCCAATTGTGGACATTTTAGACTGGAGTAATTAATTACAGTTAGATATCATTCAGTGATACAATATTACTCTCCAAGTTTCTATGTGCGTATTAATTAGTACGAATCGTTTCTGATTGTTGAAAGGGTTAGATATTTGAAATTATTTGTGGAATTCCCTCAGGCTAACAGCTAATAATATTGCCCCGCAGTGGTCCAGTTTCCAATTTTAAGGGGACACTGCAATTTCCTTACTTCAAAAGAATTTATCATTTTAGAAAGCGAACTCTTACATGTTTTAGCAAATGATAAAACCTAAGGAACTTCTACGATAATATACACATAGATAGTTGTAAAAGTTTTTCTGAAATTGATATTAATTCCGTGTTAAACGGAACGTTATAATTTTTTTACTGAGAAAAATTTCATACGTTATAGATATACTGGGTTGGTAAGGATTTACTAGTAAGCGCTAAACAAAGAGTAACGTTGTCGCATGCGTAGGCGCACGCTCTCCTCTCCTCAGTTTCCCCTACAAAGCCCCACACTTACAAGTCAGTCTCCTACATACGTGCTCGAGCTATGAACTAGACATCACTGCAAATTTTAGGAAATACGCAATATATCTTACTTGATTTTTATCGTATTGATGGACTTGATTCGTAGATGATTATTTCCAAATAAATACTTAAATGTAGTATTGTTGTATATAAAGCAAAGAAATTGTCCTCGATTTAAAAGGAAATTAATGAATTCCAAAAATAAATGGAACATCCCATTGCAAAATAACTAGATTACATTTTTTCATTTCCAAATATCCAATATATTAATTGTTCGAATAATCGTAAGTGCATAACAAATACATAGATTTTTAAATCTAAGTTTAGTTCCAAAGCAAAAACATATTTTCTAAACCTAATTAATGCCAACGCCTTATAGCGAGCAATTTTTACAATAGTTCATTCTGTGGTTAATGTAATGGTACGCACAATGGAACCACATCGACCGTCACCCTCAATTTTACTAGCTTCCAGACGAATATAACAATGCACTGCCGAAGTAATTTCAATGTTGGTGTTAAATACACTGAAAAAGTTTGAACTTTCAACAAACCAACTCTTGATGTTAGTGAGTGATGGTTCAACAAATCAACTGTTATTGTTTATGAGTGATGGTGCCGCAAACATGCTTGCTGTAGGTCGATCTCTTAAAAAACTGTGCTAACTTGTTGCATATTACATGTAAAATTCACACTCTCAGTCTCGTAGCAGATAGTATCAGAAAATGTTATCCCGAGGTAAACGCCCTAATAGCACATACAAAAGCTGTGTTTGTAAAATCCCCAAAACGTATTCGGGAATTTCATAGACTATGCCCCGGTATTCCTGAACCACCACAACCTATTCTTACTCGTTGGGGAACATGGTTAGAGGCTGCATTTTATTATTTTAAATATTTTGAGAATATAAAGAAGGTGATTTTAGAATTCGACCCAAAGGAAGCTGCGGCTGTCAAGGTAAGCCGCTTGTAGTTTCAGGATAGTCAAGTTAAAACAGATTTGGAAATTATTCAGAACAATTACGCGCGACTAGCGGATGCGATATAAAAACTACAAAATTCTTCGGTGTCGTTAGTGGAATCTTTGCAAATAGTGCAACATGTTCACGCACAGCTATGCGCGATAGAAGACGTAAGAAATGTGTGTGTTTTAGAAAGGTTTGAAAGTGTTTTAGATAAAGACTCTGATTTTGGCACATTAAGACAAATTTGTGAAGGTACGCCAACAGAACCGTTAAGTTATTTGAAAGATTATTTTACTTACGCAAATATAACGTCACTAGATGTAGAACGTTCGTTTTCGGCATACAAAAACCCTTTTTCTTGTCGCATGCGTAGGCGCACGCTCTCCTCTCCTCAGTTTCCCCTAGATAGCCCCACACTTACAAGTCAGTCTCCTACATACGTGCTCGAGCTATGAACTAGACATCACTGCAAATATTAAGAAATACGCAATACATCTTATTTGATTTTTATCCTATTGATGGACTTGATTCGTAGATGATTATTTCCAAATAAATACTTAGATGTAGTATTGTTGTATATAAAGCAAAGAAATCGTCCTCGATTTAAAAGGAAATTAATGAATTCCAAAAATAAATAGAACATCCCATTATAAAATAACTAGATTACATTTCTTCATTTCCAAATATCCAATATATTAATTGTTCGAATAATCGTAAGTGCATAACAAATACATAGATTTTTAAATCTAAGTTTAGTTCCAAAGCAAAAACATATTTTCTAAACCTAATTATTGCCAACGCCTTATAGCGAGCAAATTTTGCAATAGTTCCCATGTATTTTAGTGGTTCATTATATTTCGGAACCTTTTTAGGCGGTCTTTATTATGCAATGCATAAATAATTGAAACCACCATCTAAGGAATTTTCAGAATTATTGGAACCTACACTTGTCAATACATAATGAGTATATTAATAACTTCTGCAAGCCCACGCATATTTAGTACGGCGCCATTTGTTAACTAAATAAGTGTGTAATCAAATAATTTTGTATTTAGTTTGACCTACGATGGACTTTTTTATTTTCTTCAATAAAGTCTATAATAAATAATATACGTTGAATAAATTCTCACAAATTCATGTTATTGCTTTTTTATGGTGCTAAACAATTATCTATGTGTGATTGTATAAAACGTTTTTCATTTCTACAAATTGAGTTTTTGTCAGAATGTCGTAAAAGCGGCAATGGGACTGTGTGGGGCGTCTCCATTTAGAAGGAAGACGTTTCCTTTTTCTATAATACAAAATTAGAATGATTCAAATTAATGTATGCATATAACTAGCAGCTATTGAAAACTTGTGACAAATTTAGGACAGAATTTGCAAAGAAGGAATTAATCAAATCAGAATCTTTTAAGCGGTCAAGTATAATGCGCAATTGTTTCAGTAGAACATCGGCATTCTTTAATAGCTGCCACATGTTTTTATTATTCCGTTTCAGACGTAATCGTAAGATTTCGCAAGGACTTGCAATAGTTCCTACTGAACAGGAACCCTGCTCTTCCTAAAGCACCTGAAAGCAATCGAGATAAATTTACTTTTGATTTGTTTACTGTTGCGATCATAATAATGCTGCAGAAGCAACAATGCAATGTAATTGATATAAGAAATACCCCCCACACTATGTAATATTACCAGTTTATGTAATGAACAAATTTTTTTGAAATATTTTCTAGGTAGGCATTACTAAAAATAGTAGTCACATAATAAAGTCGGCTATGGACCCTATCACAAATACTACATGAATGTAGGCTTCCACGATTGTTGCCTATGGAATGCAGCATTGTTACTAAATTTCGCCGATTAGGGTGTAACATTTTTTTCGAAATTCTTTAAAGATTATGTTTAACGGTCTTTTGGAAACTTATACTGAAGTTAATTTCGAATCAAGTTACATTCCTGTACCTTTTGATACGAACGATATGGGTTCAAATCTCGAGCGGGACGGTTGGTTTTTAAAAACTGGAGTGTGCTTTTTCCTCAATTAGGGAAAAAAACCGTAGACCCCATGTCAGTATGATGTTTGGTACATTAAAAATATATAAAAAAAGATTGAAACATCTTTGTGTTCGGCAACATTCTAGTGGGATCATAGTAATCCGTGCGTAGAAGTGCGAGGTGTATTCCGTAATCCGACGCTTCAAACAACAATACAACAAGAGCAACAACATTCCTGGTAATATCTGTACTGAGAATATAAAATTTAAAAGATAATCATTGTTTTTATTCTCAATAATCTACCTACAATCAATTTTGAAAAACTATACTTGCAACTGTAAGTCCCCGTGTGGGTTGTGTGTGCGTGTAAAAATTCTTCGTTAAAATCCCTTTCCTTTCTTTCTAGGTGACATCCTACGCCTTTCTGGTGTAAAATCCCATTCGACTCGTTTTTCTATCTCCTTGCGACGTTTCGTGTTGCCTCTGGACTATTTCCGTAATTTCAAAATTCACTAAGTTGTGAATAAACATTTTTCTTTAAAATACCTTCTATCTAACTTATCTTATGCTAATGACAAGGATGGAAATAGAACGTTACTTAAATGTTTTGTATAATGCCAGATGCTTAAGGGTCGCTCTACTTGCGGACTCAGCAAGTTAGTAGGCGCATCTAGTTCATAGATGTCGCCAACAGTATTAATGTGATTTTTAAGAACTGTCAAAAATTACTTAGATTATTTTTAAAAACTTAATATACGTAGGTGTTGTTTAACTGCGATGTTTCCGGTTTTGCTGCGGTATCAATCACGATGTCTATTTATCGTCAACCGGGATGCTTTTGGTGTCCAGAATTCAGTGTCGGAATGAAAAAGGTGAGTAATATTTATAGTTTTATTTACAAATGCGGTCAAACGTTCTTGACAAAATAACTTCAGAAAGGAACAAACGTAATGTACAAGTTAAATCAAAATAATATAATATTCTGCTTTGTCGTGTTTACCTACAATATATAACAGAAAAGATAATTTCTCAAGAAAATATATAAGGCAGTGTGTGGCAGTATGGGTCTGCTTAAACTACTTATCATATGCCACGATTAAACGTTTATTGGCAAAACGAATTTCAGTATAAGATTCTTCAAGTAAAATAAATCAAGTGATTGCACGGATTACGGACTTGAAAAATTTAAACGGCGGTCTTTGCGGCGGAATCTACTAAACAGGTGATAGCTGTCGCTACGGGTATGATTAAACTATTCTTTGGTTGTCGGCGAGGAATCCGACTACCTAAGGAATACTTATCGGACTTAGAAAATATTCCTCGGTTGCCGGCGAGAATCCGACTACCCAATGGATATTTCCTGCACTTAGAAAATATTCCTCGGTTGCCGGCGAGAATCGGACTACTTGAAGGATATTCGCCCGGATCCTACTTAGCTTGTTGTAGTCATCGCCGACTTGTAGTGCGAGTCTCTCGAAATGTAAATCTAGACGGTTTATTAAATTAAATTGAATTAAATTTTTTACCATGACGTTGCACTTTTTGCTTATGACGTACTGTAGCCTTGTACGTGACACAAGTGTACAAGTGAAACATTCGTTAAGGTATATCGTTGCACAACTTCAATCGGTTTGATTAATGAAAAATATACACTGGTATTCAAAAATAACATACATACATAGGTGTTTACATGTACGCATGAGGAAATCTAATTAAGATATCCTCATTTGTACATTTTTGTCGAGTTAGTAGCTGCAAACGCCTCTACAGAACGGAACAAATCATATTGTTCCAGATTCTGACGCGACAGCAATCCTCGACTACTGGCTTAAACCGCCACAGTTAATTAACTAAAATCGTAAAAGCCGATGTAAAAGAGGCGTTTGCAGCTACTAACTCGACAAAAATGTGCAAATGAGGATATCTTAATTAGATTTCCTCATGCGTACATGTAAACATCTACTTCATATATATACGATTTAAAATATTGAAATGCCATTACCTTCCACAAAGACACACTGAAGAGCAGTAAAACTGCGAAATGCGCGTCTGTGTGTGGTGGATAGGTGATGGCTTTTACGATTTCAATACATACATAGGGTTTTCCAACATTAATTTACAGTTTAAAAGTTGAACTTATGATATAGAAATTGAATAAAATTGCAAGATAATTTAAAGATTTGTTAGAAAAGATGGCTGTTATAGTTCTGTACTCTTTTCTTTTAGAAGTCTTTAAATTAGTGCGGACAGTTAACGGTTCGTCACTTGGGTTTGACTTTCCTTCTTATTTTCTTCTAAATGGTTTTAGTCTTTTTGACTGTTTCTTGTGACTAAAATACTTTAAATACTTGTTTTAAGTACAATTTCTAAATAGTTCTATCCAAAACATCATCTGATTTCAAAAATGTCTATTTCTGCCTTCTTGTTTAGACCATTATCACAGGAATGCCAATCCAACGACTTCGATATTTACATTTGGCCTATGAATGATTGCATCCGATATTACAGATAACATCGAGGATTTCGATTACTAAATTCCAAATAAATAGTGTTGTGCATGATTTTTTGGTTTCTTTTACAAATAATATTATTAGCAGAGGTAAATTATTGAATACAACTTGTGATTTTGATTATTCCCCATTAATTAGTATTAATAGAGTCTTGTTTTTAAGAAACAAATAATTAATAGCATTGATTGCCAAAATGCTAGAATTCGAATAATAATTAAAAATAATTCAAATTCTGCAAAGCAATAGCCTGAAATTTTGATAACTGAAAATTTAAAATACGATTATTTAAATGAATGAATTTAGGTGTAAGTGCGCGCACTTCACCCCACTATCCCACCACAGTACATTTTAATTACAAACTTTGATTTTTGAAAGATTTGATAAATTATGGTTTTTCAAACACAAGGGTTGTTATTAAATTTGGAATTATGATTACGTAAATACTGTATTAACAATTTTGATTATCTTCGTGATAAGATACCAGCAAAATAAATTTACGATTGTATATACCACCTTATGTATGTTGGTTTTATTTGGGTGCCATTCTAGGGACGAGGAAATTAACATATTCCATTTACATTAATGAATATTAAAGATATAGATATGATTACTTTCATTTAATTTGTATATGGGTTGATGTTAGGTGAAGAAAGGGCTCGATGAAATATTTAGGCCCTTTGTCAGATGCATGTTTTGTCAATAGAATTACGAAAGTATTAACGCTGTTCTATATTTAGATTCTAACAATTTTTTTTGTATTTCCCTGACCCACTTTTGTTTATGATGCTTTTGAAAACGGTACGCTTTTAAAGAAATAAGCATGGGTTCCAAGTTATTTCTATTCCTATATTCTTTTATAGCCCATTCGACGATAAAAACTCGAAATTTTATTATTTAAGCATCAATAACTTTTATTATATAAAAAATAAATTTGTTAGTGTTGAATGTATTAAACCATATAGATGAATATGTATAATTAATTGTCCATTCCTTTATTTCAAAATTCTTTTAATTCGCTGTATTCAATGTCAACAATATATCTTAATCAAAGATAAAGTATATCAGTACTACAGCATATTGTAATATCGCAGTAAATAACCTCGTATATTTACCACTTCAGAAGTCTTTGTGTAGAACAATGCTTTGGCTTGTTATCTGCATATTTATTACGTATAAGGTAGGACTTCAAACAGCGAACGAGAAAAGTTTTCTACCTTGAGGTGAAATGAAATGAATTTAATATCTTGTGATGTCATTTTCTTCAGCCGAGAAGTGTTATTATTAGGGAGCGGATCAACGGCTGTCCCTATCGCATTGGAAAGACGCTAGAACAGAGACGTATTCGTATAACACCTACGCACCGCCACTCTGTTAAGCAGTCTCTCACAAAGTTTTATTGTAGGATCGTTCACGCTCTATCTATGTAACTATTTATCTATATATTCTTTCTTCTCTTTAATTTACCCCTAAAAATTACGGTGTTAAATTTAGGGTTGTTTAATTTCAATCTCGTAATACGATATTTATTTCTTTCGGTTTAAGTAATGTCACAATTATTCTTTTTTATTCCTTGATCAGGTTTGGAGTTAGTTGTATCAGTTCAGACGAAACAATTAATACATTAGGTCAGGGGTTCCCTAAGTGTGCGCCGGGGCGCCCCGGGTCCGTAGGGAGTAAACAGCGGACTGATAGAATTTGGGGACCTCAGCATTAGGTAGAAAAGTGGTTAACGTTGTTATTGATTATTTAAATTTTATCGATGAATATTTTGGAGATTTGGTTAAAGAGGTAATTATGTATTTCAAAACACAAATAAGAAATAATATTCTAATAAACTGAAGAATATATCCAGCAATTTTGGTACGCCTTTGAGTAAAAATTTAACCCCGGTTTTGCTCTTAATCCTGTTCTAAATACACTAAAAATTTTTTGCAACGAACATATTGCATATAGTGAAAGTGACGGATGCAGCAATTTTATATCTCCTTTTCGAATACATACTCACTAATTGTGATGGTAGAAAAGTTTCGTTATATTTAAGGATGTTCTGACTGACAAACAGACCCATTTCAGATAAGAAAATTTAGAACATGTGCTAATAATTAATGTAAATGACTCATGCCTAACGTAACTTCATTTGTATTACTTTCATTCTATTAAGTCAAATACAACCTCATGTGCTAGTTGTGATAAACCTAACACGCATCTACGGCACTGAAAGGTCACATTTTGCTAGCGTGGGTTTTACGTCGAAGGTCGGACAAACGACCATGAAGGTAGTACTGACTGATACGAGTATCTCCACCTCTAAAGCATATACGTGCCAAAGCTGAACAACTGCAGCCCGCCGATGCTGTGTGATTCATAGTCGATAGAGACAGCCGTCGATCCGCTCCCTAATTATTATAGGGCTTTTGCTCTTTCGATTACCAATGTTAAATGAATGTTTACCTTTACGTAGGCTTTATTGCCTCACACTACATTTTTCTATGGAGAAATATTGAAAACGCATAATAATTAATTTCCTAACTTGAAAAACTGTCGACAAATATCAGAAGGAAGAAAAATGTTATGTTTGTGAAATAGCGTTCTCTTAATTTTAGTGTGCAAAAGGGATAAAAAGGGACTAACTGCAGAGGAAATGCATTTCTCGGCTATACAACGTGTTCACCTAGTGCGTGGGCGGAAAATAATTCTTTTGCTGAGCAATTTAGAGAAAAAGCAAGATAGAAGTATTTATTTTATTTAGTTTTTTAAAACATCCTATATATAAGATTTTTGGATGCCCTTCATCAATTTATGCCAACTTTCATCAATATTTCATATCTATTTTTGTTTTTGAGATAATTGACATAATTTGAAATTTTCTTGTTTCTTTAACGGCAGATATTTTTGTTGTTCTTCTTAATGTATACCGTTTTTTGTGCTCCCTGACTTGTTTCATATCTGTCGTGATCTATGCGGTTGTTCAAGATTTATTCGATTGAAAATTTCTTGGAGTTTTCGGCAAAAAATTGTTTGTGGGAATCAGCGACCACAAGATTGCCATCGAAATCGTTGCTATGTTCGATTGATGATATTTCAATTCTTTTAATTATAATACTCTGAGCCTGACACAGAAGCTGTGCTACATTTTTTTTGTAAACATTTCCGTGTACTTAAAGACTGTGGCGTTCTTTTGTAAATTAAATATGAAGCTATGCAGATAAGTTTTTTGCTAAAATGCATAGAGTGCTGCAAGGAAATACAATAAACTTTTGCTTTTCTAAAGATATTCCTCAAAAATAATCTGTACAATTTAATTTATGCGTAGATAGGAATCTGGAGGATATTTTTACTATTTTGGACACTTGCGTAAATTAAATGAAAAATCGACTTGTCCAAGTATTTTCTCAAAATATGTTTAGTTTTAAAAGTAATAAATAAACTTCCATATTTGGAAGAACAACAGAAATCGGAATGCACGAAAAGTTCCTAAGACAGACCATTTTAAGTAGCCTACGATATCCCAATTTTGGGAAATAAATAGTAAGAGACAACAATTTCGAAGAGATTTATTGGAGGCATTCAGTTTAAGTGATCAAGATTAGATGGAAGGAAACAAGTAACGAGCTTATTGAACCGCCTAGAAAAGAAAAAATCCCTCAAATAGTTGGAAAGCAACGTATGAACGAGTAGAAATGGCACCCGATAGGGGAGTGAAAAAGGCTCTGCTACAGCGAAAAGAAAGGAATGAAATTGCTGAACGCAGTACTTGAAAACGAAAAAGGAACTGAAAGCATGCTTGTCATAAATGCAGTGATAAATCAAATAATACTATTGTAATTAAGAGAATATTAAATTTCTGAGCATTACAAATAGCTCATTTCTTATTTTAATGCTTGGATAACGTAAGTAAAATCGATAAATCAAACGTCTAATATCAAGTGCTAAATACCCTAAGAAGGGGTAAGGTTTGTGTGTTTAGGTGTAAAACATATTTTATCTAATTGACGCAAAATGTCGCCACCAATTCAAAAATTGGATATTCGAAGCACAAAACGTAGTATAAAGTATTACACTCCGTATATTTGAATATAAATTTTAGTTGTGCATCTTATCGATATTTAATAATAATAATATTAATAGTAACATTGAAAGTTGGTATTGAAATTGGTTCGAGATACCCTGCGCCATTCAGCCATAGTCTAGGTATTCGGAGATGCTATAAAAACAGTTCTCAGTAAAATAATTCTTTATAGCTCTCTTAAATTTCAACGCACTCAACAACCTCAACTCTGATGGTAACTTATTAAATACCTTAATACATATACACCATGGATTCTTTTCATATAATGAGGTTTTATGAATTGGAATTGAATATTTTTTTTTATTTCTAGTTTCATACGTGGTATTTATATCCTCATTTATAGTAAAATGTAATGGCGCTTCTTTGCAAACATAGCACATTCATAGAAGAACATAGAAGGCAATAACATCTCAGTTTAGATGAAATGTGCGCATGGTAAAACATCAATCGTGTATCAACGTTAACGCAACATCTAAGCTTGAACAAAATGTAATTCAGTGAACACAACTTTGAACAAAGCGCCGAAATATGGCCTTCCCACGACAAAAGGTATCCACTTGACAGCGCAAGTGCCACCATAGGAATCGACTCACCATGCAAGCGTACTAATGGTGATCTATCAATCTGGCGCCTCGTGACTATAAGAGGCAGTAAAACAGTTTTAAACTTATTAATAATTAAGCTATTCCGATCACACCACGATACCATACTGTTAGCGCAAGTATAACCGGTGCAAGATATATCCATTTCTTTACGGCCCGATACTGTAACTGTGGTATCATCAGCAAATTGATACAAATCCCTATTTGAAAAGCTATTACGTAGGTCATTGACGAATAACACAAACAAAAGGGGTCCCAAAAGGGATTCCTGTGGCACACCTAAAACTTTCATAGCAGAAGAGTATGCAGTTCGGTCACCACATCTAACTGATAAAAGCTGGGTACTGCCGATTAAGTATGATGCTATCCACTGCTTGCAACGTCCGCGTATACCACAAATTAACAGGTTTTGGAGCAGGAACTCATGATCTACAGAATCAAACGCTTGTATCGAATCAAATAACAGGCCACCAACCTAAGTTTCGCTGTCAAGAAGACTATAGGTGTGGTCTAAAGCCTCAAAAAGAGCGCCTTGTGTAGATCTGAAGTTAATGAAACCAAATTAATTCGGGGCTATTATTTTGAAGCTATTCAGACATTATTCTCTGGAACATTACCTTTTCAACTATTTTTAAAAAACAAGACAAGATGGATATTGCCCTATAATTTGACATAAGTTGTTTAACCCCTTTCTTGTAAACCGGTATTACTTTGGCTGTCTTCAATAATGCAGGAAATACGCCCTGTGAAAATGACTGATTAACCATCATTGACAAAGGTACTGAAATAAGCTCAGCAACGTACCCTAGAATCCGCCAAGAAATTGGGTCAATACCTGAAGATGTCTTACGTGTAATGGACATAATAACATTGAAAATTTCATATTTGTTTGTTGGCTGTAAATACATTGTTCTATCTTGAATATTTAAGCTATCGTTGTACTGGATATTATACTGGTGAATATTCGAAATACTTCTAAATTGATCCATAAATAACTTACACAAAACCAAAGGATCTGTAATCAACTCCTCGCCATCCTTTATAATAATATTACTTACTACAAGCCCGACTACCTGACACTTCATTATTAACTATTTTCCAATCACATTTTGCTTTATTATTCGCTACTTTTAACAAATTATCATTCTCTCTTTTTTGTGTCAATAATCTGTTTATCATGAATAGCTTTTAGATGATTATATAGCATTTTAGATATAAGTACTATTTGAAAATAACTTCAGTATAGAAAAATTTCGGGAAATATTGAGAAAAGAAGAAAGATAACATGTTGTACACGAAAACACATGAAAACAAACCAAAAGCACGAAGAGTAAATGCATAAAACGTAACTGTAAAATTTAAACACTAGGGACAGCAGTACAAGAGATAGATATACGGGAGCCTATTTGAATAAAATATACTGTGCAATGCGTACTTTTTTATTTTATTTCTACTATCGTACATACTTTTATCATACTACTTTGATATGTGCATCTCTAACGATTTTTATTTGAGAAGGTCGGAATAATTCAATGAATTGTTGAAAAGGCTTTTAACACCATATTTTTGTTTCCATTTTTGTCGTGGTAGTGTTGATTATTTATTACTTCAGGCAAAGGATTAAAATTGCTAGTATTAAACGAAATATTTTCTAGCTAACATAAAATAATGGATTTGCAAAAACAATTTCCTGTATTAGTTTGAATAAATACTTAGTTTCAAATTGAAATTTAAACTCAACAATTGAATCGGAAAGTAGAAATACTTGTATTAGAACTGTCATTCATTATTAATTACATTGTTTTATTAATACACCACCCGAATTCTTGCTGATGCTTATTCAAAAGTTGAAGTTATTCATAAGTACCCTCAAGGGAAGTGTAATTACTCTCTCCTGTCAAGGAACAAAATTTTAATAAAATCTCAAAACAAAGAGCAAAAAAGAAAATAATTATAACTGCTACCACCTGACCCGACACAAATTAATCTCCGTAGTACCGAGTAATTAAGTCTCTTTACTTAAATTGTTTCCTCTTGGCCAATTCTTTTCTTATAAAGTCTTTGCTCCGGTGTAACGAAATCATCCAAGGAAAATTGTTTTAACCTACTCGGTTCTGTATCCACTGAATTGTAATTTGTAATCAGAGAACAGTTATTCTGCCAGATAAGATCCGCGCTAAGAGGGGTTTTCCGAGTTGAAATACTCGAATATTAAAAGATTTACGAGCACTTTCTCGTCTAAAGTGACTGCGATAAGTCGTATTTGTATTGTAAACAACTTCGGTCCACCTTTTCTGTAATTAACTCTGAAAAATTACGAGAGTACCTCCCGCTTTTATAAGCAATAAGAGGTTCCCGGGTGTCAAATTCACATTTTAATGAAACTTGGTGGAAACGTAGAGCATACCGAAGCATATAAGTTTCTTTGATCTGATGAAATTCACTTTGAAGCCGAAAAATACCCATTCGGAAGTTGGCCGTTTTTCTGTTTTCTCAATATAATTGCAGAACGAAAAAAGATAGAAGGAAACGATAAATACAAATGTTGTGCCATATTTAGTTTAGAATACACAGTTAGCGTACCTACAGGCTGTTACGCTTAAGTCTAACTCTTATGGGTTCTTTCTTTTTGTAACAATGCCAAAAAATGCTTTAGGTAGAAGTTGTTTGCCTTTTAGTTCTGCTTAAAACCACATCATTACAATTACAATAGTACAGCGGGGTGACTGGCTTAGTCCACCGATCTACATCGACTAGCAGAGTCTATTGTAGGCAATATAATTGCAGAGTTCGCCGAGTAGACCTGTGCTTTTGATGAGTACCAGAAGTTCATCCAGAGAAGTTTCTCTCAGGCGCTACGAACGCCTCGAGCATGGTCGGTAAGGATTGCCGTTAGTTCTATCAGCTTCTTGAATCTGTCTTTGCTGGAGAACATGAATACCCTCGCATGAAATGGATCCATGAAGATACCCCAGGTTCAGAAAAGTTCTTGTTCGACCCTGTTGGTAACATGCGTTTTGACAGTGTAAAAAGATATATCAACTGAAGGTTCTGGACCTATAGAAGTGTGCTCAGTCCTCTTCCCAGCAAGGGCATCAGTCGCCTCATTGCCATCAATGACAGTGTGTTCTGGTGTTCCGATGAGAATAGCCTTGTTGTTTTTAGCCAGCATATTAATATTGTTCCTACAGTAAGCTACGAATTTGGCCAAAGTCAGTCTATCAGGAAAAAGTGTTATCGACCTGGTGGAAGAAGATCCAACAGATTGTAGCGAGAGCTAAGCTTACCTCGTTGCAGAGAATAGTAAACCTGACGATTACTGGTGAATTAAGTACCGCACCTGAATTGGGCTCTTGAAATTCTCCTGGATCTTATAACTGAACCACTGTCATATATAACCAATTCATTCTTTTGGGGGCCATTCAAGTCTTACCATAAAGCCTACGGCTCGTCCAAAGAGATATTTTGGCTTTGCGAGTTAGTTTATCCAGATGAGGATTGTGAACAGTGAGGGGTGTAGGGAACAGTCCTTCCAGCTCCCTTCTCCTTGTAAATGGAACGACCACGGTTTTGTGCTGGTTGATAGTTAGGTCTTCCCCTTTTCGCTTCTCGTGGGTAACGTCGAGCACTTTCTGCAGGGTACTTGTTAACCCCTGAACCCCCCTGCTTCTAATACGATAAACAATAAGTCGTCTGCACACCCCTGTACTTCAATATCAAGCGGCTCCAGGACCACTATCAGGTCATCTACAAGAAGCGATCATAGCAGGGGTAAGAATTTCCCTCTGACGACAGCTTTCCTCGGCCTGCAACGTATGGTATTGTCGTGATAAAAGCTTGAAACCAACATAATACCAAGCATATTGCGGATATATTCCGCAATAATTGATTGAACTTCCCTATCCACCATATTGAAGCACATGGGTTTCTTTTATATGGCGAAATTCAATTTGAAGAAGAGAAATATTCCTTCGAAAGTTGGCTGATTTTCGATTTTCTCAATATAAAGGTTGTACCATATTTATATGCAAACACGAAGCAAAATTTATTTCTTTTCTATTAGGCAATTTTCTGGCCTGATTCCCATTAATAGCCATAATAATCCAACTCGACTGCCCTGTCCTTGGATCTAGGAGTTGTTTATGATTCAGGCTTTACCTTTAAATCACACATTGAGAGTATTATCGTTATACTACTCTTTTGTGTTAAGTAAACTAGAGTATGAATCTTTAATTCGGTATGCAATTTACGTATGCGATTCCTCAATACTAGACGGTATTCATCGCAAATTTTTGAAATTTCTTTCTTACAAAGCAGATGGTATTTATCCCGAAAGCGTTACTGCTCAAGAAGAGTTGTTGGCGCGTCACCAAATGTTGCTATTGTTTGTAAGAAGAGATACTAGCTGTGAACAATTTTTGTATAGACTTGTAAATAAAAATACTGATTGCTCTTACATACTTTCCGGATGTCTTTTTTGGTTCCACGCTTTAGTTCACTTACTATTTCCTTCTATTGTGTTTTTGTGCTTGATAATAAAGGTTTTTGTTGCTTCTGTTTTATATTATACATTGTACGCGAGCACATGCTTGATACATGCTTCATAAACGGCAGCACTCACATTCATAGATTTATTAAAATAGTTGAACACATTGGTGGCAATCATATGCTTTCCTTTAGGACTAAATTGTTCTCGCTTACGCCATTTTCTATCTATAGGCTCCATTATTGTAGAGAAAACTATAACAAAATATACTTGTACACGCTTGAAACAGATAGAAAAACAGACCGATTATACAACTAACTGAAAATATAGTAAAAGTACGACGATGGGGACTCTTGACAGTTGACAGTAAAGATTTATAGATTTTCATTTAATAACTGGTGTGGTTTCGAGCTACTCAAGTACTTAATGCTCTGTGTCTGGCTCTGTGTCCCTTTCACTATGACTTTCGAGCACTAGTGTTATCTACGTGCTACACTCTTGAGGTACGCACCGTAACGTTTCGCATTATCTATGATAAGTCAAATAGGCTTCAATATTCAAATCTCAAGTCAAATATTGCATAAATTTGGTTAAGTGACACAATTGACGTTTGAAGTACTGCTTTTTTGACGTGTTTCTTTCACATCAAATTTGTTTATCTCTGAGCTGCTCTAGACATTAGGTCCTAGTACTTTAAACGTTTGACCGACATAAATGTGTGTGTACCGTAACATCGCAACCGGAAATAAAGGTTTCGTTATTGATAGGCTTCTAAGGATAGAAAGAGATGCACTGTTGCTATTAATTCTCGTACTGCAAATGGAGTTTGGGACGCACTATAGTGTATGCATGTAATTTAAATGTTCACTGCATGTAGTATCAGAGTGGAGAATTATGTTACGCGTGGCGCGTTATTTAGAGGTTAGAACCTGAAATATAATATATTGCTTTGTTATACACAGGTACATACACTAAATCGGCAGTAATATATCATAATGTAAGCTCTATCTTTTGCATATTTTGATTAAATGAAGATATTTTTTGATTGTCAACTATATGCCTACACATCAGTAAAACAATGTTATTTTCTGGGTCCGTATTTAGTAAACATAAACTTCGTAGTTCAATTGGCAAAGGAGGATTTATTAAGACGTTCGTTAAATGATAACTAAATGTGTACATTACCGCTCATAAGTATTTCGACACCTCAAATTTCAGGGTAAATCATTAAATATTTAAATGGAAATATTAAAATATGTATTTGGTATTTAAGTATACACAAATATACAATTTTAACAATTAACACTATTTATTTGACCTAAATTTTAGATTCGTCTATGTGACCTCCTTTACTTTTAGTGATTGCGTCGCATAATCGGGGCATTCTTTCAATTAATTTTAACAATGTTTCCGGAAACAAGATCTTCACGGCACACTCCGCACAACACAAATTATTAATTAACTCGGAAAGACCGTTTGGAAAACACGTGGGTCTTCATCTTCAGCCGCGTACCGATTGATGAGAGAGAACATATTGAAATATCTTTCTCGAGGGTTTTCCTCAAATTTTGTAAAATTTTCTAATTTAATTTGAATAAACGATTCTTGTAGGTTCGGGGGTATCCCTAGATACGCTTACGGCAATTTTTGAATGAATTTCCAACTCAGTAAAATGAAATTAACGAATTTTAAGATTTGAAAATTAACTAACCTTGAAACTTTTGAACGATGCCAATGTATATAAACCGTCTATTTATATACCCACTACAGGAAACTGCCTGCTTTGAATATTTAACCCTTTTCTCTTCTAATAAAGACTTTGAATACACAAACGAACACTTATATTGGGATTGGATTTAAGACAGACTTTGATTCAACCAAGGCCGAATAAAGATTGACGAAAAATTATGGCGTCGTTCATCTTTCTTTTATTTTAAATCGCGAAAAACCGGCGATTGTTTTATTTCACAACCAATTTCGATAATTTAACCCCAATAGAAACTTTTCGATGACTTTCGATCAAATGATATTATTTCTGCAAACGGCATACGAGAACGAATGCAGTGACTTAACCAGGAGGTTGTTTGTTGATGATTCTGTGATCCAAACTGTCACCAACAAGCTTTAAACGAGAAAATCCACTGCTAACTTACAGAAACCTTTCAGATAAAGATTTAATTGATAAAATATTATTTGTTGTACTTTGCAATTTATGATGTTGCTTATTCCAGACGAGTTTTACATTAATTTGGAAGAAATAATTGAATAGAAAACTTAATAAACGAGTAGATTTGTCCATGATACCCCACACTCGTCATTATCTGGACTTATAATTAAATTCTACCGTCCTCGCCTCAAGGACGGTTGGTTGAGGGGAGATGGTACCGAAGAAATTTCCCATTATCCCCGCAAGAGAGATATTTGGTTGCCAACGAGTGGCCATCCTGAAATTTGGTCAGTACCGAAGTGACAACCGCGAGAAGTTGTCGTCGTAAATACAACGTTGAACATAACATAACAATACTTACTGTCTTGACTTGGATAATATACCGTATATTGACTAAGTCAATGAATATTATTAATTATTATTATTAATCTGGAAAGATATAAATAACTGACTTGTAAATATGACAAACTAATTGGTTGAATTTTGAAACGCACGTATGGTGCTGCAAATATGCAGTTCTCGAGTTCGGTAACAGTTTTCGAATTTGGTAACATTCTGGAGCCAATATTCGATATGATTTTGGTAAAATGTAGACCAACTCGCACAGTTATAGTCTAAATTTGTTCCAGATTTATAGATATAGAAAAAATAAACTTGGTAAGATATAACAATTTTTATTTGTCAATATAAACTCCCCTAACTTCAATACATTTATTATAATGATCAATTAATAATTTTATACCCTTATAAATATAATCTAAAGTTTTTCCCTCAAAATATTGTATTACAGCTACTTGCAACTCACTATCGTCCTTAAAACGATGTCCCCTAAGGTCGATCTTTAAATGAGAAAATAAATAATAATCACTTGGAGCCATGTCCGGGCTATACGGTGGATGTTCCAATTCCTAAAAGCCGCGTTCGCTGATGGCAGCTTGTGAAATGGCGGCAGTATGGACGGGTGCATTGTCGTGCAATAATCTAACACCTTTTGTCAATTTTCCTCGAATATTGTTCCTCTATTTATGCAACAGAGACACATAATATGTGCTGTTGTATTGCGCTCTTTAAAATGAGTGAGTAAAATATTCTCACAATCCCAGAATATTGTGGCCATCACCTTTTTCGTTGATTGAATGACTTTCGCCTTTCTGGGACGAGGTTCATCGGACCGCCGCCATTCCATCGATTCCATTTTGGATAGAAGATCATAATACAGAACCATTATCTCATCTCCTGCGACGATGAACTCTAAAATCTGTTTCTGGTCGTCTCCACACATGTTCAAAAACGAGAGCGCACATTCAATCCGACGTTCATATTGGAGAGCAGAAAGAAGATGCGGTATCCGTCTTGCACTAATCTTATTCATACCCAAATGGTTATGGAGAATTCGGCGAATACTTGTATCAGAAATGTTAGACATCACTACTAATTCCTTCACTTTCAAACAACGATCTGCTAATACCATTTCGTCAATAATTGAAACGTTTTGAGGCCTTATCAGTTCAATTGACCGACCCAACCGCCCACCATCTTCAAGCAATTTTTGCCCCAAACGGAACATTTTGCCCACTTTTTTACAGTGGAATATGAAGGAGATAAATTACCATAACCGCTGGCTAAACGTTGTTTAATATGATTAGGCGTATGCCCTTCTTTTGTTAAAAATGTAATGACCACGCGTTACCCAGTTTTCGTTACCTGAAACATTTTCATGCACTAGTCACGTTGTCTGGCTGGCTACTAAAGACTACTACTCTTCGAGCCGTAATATATATAGCATAGGCCTCGCACATGTAAACTATGGGGCAACGGAGTTGGAACATACTTGAATTTGAATAAGCCTGTCAGGCCGAGAATTTATGGCGCCTTATACCTTGTAATTAAATGCCTATACCTACATATCGTCACAGAAGCAAGGAGTGTTATATTTTATGTTACTCTCTTGTTTACATATGCACAAATACACATTTATTTGTAACTCATTCAAGAAAATGCTAACAACATACAGCCTACACAAATATTTGTGAAGGACTAGTTTCATGATTAATATTAATCGCTTTGTCAAGAGAATATCTCTTATTAATATTTTTATTAATACCGCGAATATTTCGCTTATACGACAGATGTCGGCCAGTCCCTCGACTTTTTCAATCCATCGGTCCAATACAACTGGGCAACCAAATTATAAAGTGATTACAATCTTGACCTAAAGGAATATGTTCAAGTTACATATTATTTAAGGAAGAGGCATTGTTACTCGCAACATATAGTTGAACAACAAAACATTCATTTGTTAGATATAACCAGGAATGTGGTGGTATTTATTTTAGGAACACTACATATTGGAAAACCCTATATGGCTTTAACAGAATTAGGAGGAAAACAACTTGTACTTAAAGCATATTTTTGACGAAAGGATGCATTTCACCTTTTTCTAATAAGAAAAAGATGGCACGCTTGACAGTTAAGCTTACATGTAACACTCTGTATGTACATACGTTAATCACGTATTCTAAAGGGAATCGAAAATCCGCCAGTTTTCAAAGGAGTATTTCTTCCCTTCGAAGTAAGTTTCGGTAAATAAAGAAAATTGCCATGTGCATACCTTTATATGCTCTACATGTCCATCAAAGTTAATTAAAATCTGAATCTTGTTAGTTGGTTGCGTGTTTTATGTTTTCGTCCTCTAATATCCCAAGAACCTCGAGGTCTTTTAGAAGTAAATGACGGAACCTCTTCTTTGTTGCTTAACTTTGTCAAGAAAATGGTTTGACGTATAATAACATAGAATCTACATACGCACATACATATGCGTTGATTGTGTGCTAATCCGATAATTACCAAATCATGGAGCCGATGTTTGCATACAGTAGAGAAGGGAAGGAAGTGTGTTTATTGTGGAATATTTAAGTAGGTATAGATGTACAAGGCGTTGTTCCGAAATAACAAATATTTAGAATGCATAATTAATTAATTACAGTACACAGTTGCTTGTTTCAAACAAAGCGAGCAACAAATCTCTGGGGAGTACCGACAACTTCTGTAGCTCAAGACAAACAAAGGTTGTATCTTCTACGATTTCTGTATAGGAAATTTTATACCGTCACATTAATTGGCTCGAAAAGCTGACTAGAATAAACCAAGATGATGAAAGAGAGTATCCTCGAGGTAGATCGTTTATATCAGTTAAGTATCAGTATAAGTTTTGTGCCATAATCGACGCTTTAAATTCTTACGAAAAAATAGCTGACCTAAAATAACTTAAGTCAGTCTATCTCATGTTGATATTGAATTTCTGGTATATCAAGTTCCATTTAGTATATTATTTAGTAGAAAAAGTTCAAAATGAAAATAATTTATCTGAATGATTTATTTATTTATTATTTAAAGAACAAAATAAATTGAAAATACCACTACTTTTTATACTTAACGTATACTGTTGTAGTTTTCGCAACAAATGGGTAATTAAAAAAGCAATTCTGGCAGAACGCCAACTTACAAATATTGTTTTCCTTTGAAGTGAAGTGTTTTGAGAGATGTTTTCTAAAGAATTCTAGTCTAACAAGAAATCAATATTTGAGCTTGCTAGGTTACATAACTCATCAGTAATTTTGCATATATGTATATAGACTCCGTTAATCAAGGAGTTGCACACGATTGCGTCAGCATAAAGCATTGTTGAAAAACGGCGAAAAGATTTTAGGTAAGGTGAATGTGTAATTAAATCGGAGTCGGCAATCCTAATTCAAAAACGTTTGTGTGATCGTCTGTTACGGCACATGAAACTATCAAAGTTGACAATATACGTCTAGGAATAACTCAAGTTTTTTGAGCGAGAATATAGAAAATTAAAGAAAGCATTTAATGATTAATTTATCTTTTATTGCATTTCCAAAATACACCAAGTTTATTAAGAAAATAATTAATAAAATTACTTTCCATATTTAACAAACCCAGTAATTATCTAAAACTGATATACCGTGAGGACATAAAGTATGAAATAAATTCATTCGTATTTTTCATTACACAGGCTGGTAAAAAAAAGGAAAGTGCAAGGGTTTAAAATTTTTAATTTTTCAGGCATATTATTACCAAAGCACAATAAACGAAATAAATAGCTAGTCATCCTGTAACATTATCGAAACTTTACAATTTTATTTTTAAAGGGCTTTGGAAATCCCCCTCCAAAAAAAACGAAAGAATCAATGTAATCTTCATTTCATTTTACTGTCAAAAACGAAACACGAAAATTTTGTTCTAGTAAAAAATTGAGTGAATTAATTACATCTAATAAAAATGAAATTAACCAAACCAGAAAGAATTGAAATATTAATGATGATTGGTTATTCTGAAAGAATGCCCACCCAACAACAAGTTTGTCTTTTACTTAATGAAGAATATCCAAATTGTGTGCCGACTGAGCAATCAACTGTAGGTAAAATAGAACAAAAATGTTGACATTTAGGTCACGTTAGGGATTCTCCTAAACCGGGCCGTCCCTGTAGCAATAAAGATAAAGAATTTGACTTATTACTAAGTGCCCAAGAAGACTGCTATGCAGAAACTAATAATTTGGCTGGAAATTTAAATATTGGAAAAGTATCTGTTTTAAATGTATTACGTAGAAACAAATATCACCCCCGAACTTTCAGATGGCGACCTTGATAGAAGGTTGGAGCTTTGTGACCGCCTTCAAAAAGTGGGCAACGATGAGCCACATCTAGTTAAAAATATCGTGTTTTCTGGTGAACCTACATTTTGTGAACGTGTATTGACGCTCTCTTGACGAAAGAATACCCATCTTTCTTTATAGATTGACAATCAATGAAATGTATAAGTTGCGTCGGTCAATGTAAAAAGGAAAATGATACGTGATATGTGGCTTTTCTCACTGTATATTTTTTTACTCGTTGTACTTATCGGCTACAGGTACCCTACTTTATCGGGTTTATAACATAGCTCCAACTTCCACCACGGGATGTCGCCACGAGTATCAAAAATACTTACTCAGAACACTATCGGCTGACGAGAAATAAACAAACACTACGTGTTTACTAATGCAGAGAACAAATGTTGTTTGCAGTTTTGGTGACTGAGAAGAAGGGTGTGATTTGCGATCTTAATCAAGTACGGTGCACATTCCTGAATGGTATGCCCCTATGTTTAGAGGTTCATCAAAAAAGTGAGTAACATTTAACCAAGTTTATTTACACAAAATCGAAAATAAATTAAAATTCTTGACATGATAAAATAACATACTACCTCGGAATTTTACAATAATGAAAAATAAACTTTAGATTTATCAAAATCTACAAAGAATTTAAGCGGTAAAGTGATATACGAAACAAACTTCGGGCATTTATACGGAAAGCATTGCAAAATGTACTGTTATGTTCAACGTTGTATTTACGACAACAACTACTTCTCTCGGTACTGACCAAATGTCAGGCTGGCCACTCGTTGGCAACCAAATACCCCTCTTGCGGGTATAATTGGTAATTTTTGCGTTACCATTCCCCCCTCAGCCAACCGTGCTTGAGGCGAGGACGGTAAAATTTAATTGTAAGCCCAGATAATGACGAGTGTGGGGTATCATGGACAAATCTATTCGTTTATTATGTTTTCTATTCGCTTAGTTCTTCCAAATTAATGTAAAAATTGTCTGGAACAAGCAACAACATAAATGGCAAAGCACCACAGATAATATTTCATCAATTAAATCTTTATCTGAAAGGTTTCTATAAATTAGCAGTGGATTTTCTATTTTAAAGCTTGTTGGTGACAGTTCGTACCTCAGAATCATCAACAAACAACCTCCTGGTTAAGTCACTGCATTCGTTCTCGTATACTAATATCATTTGATAGAAAGTCATCGAAAAGTTAGTTTATGTTTGGGCAAATTATCAAAATTGGCTGTGAAAGAAAACAATCGCCGGTCTTTCGCGATTTAAAATAAAAGAAAGAGGAACGACGCCCTACATTTTCATCAATCTTTATTCGGCCTTGGTTGAATCAAAGTTTGTCTTGAATCCAATCCAAAGATGAGTGTTCATTGTGTATTCAATATCATTATTAGAGAAGTAAATAAGGTTGAATATCCAGAGCAGGCAGTTCCTGTGGTGGGTATATAGACAGAGTGTTTATATACATTGGCGTCGTTCGAAAGTTTAAAGGTTCGTTAATTTTTATAATCTTAAAATTCGTTAATTTAATTTTACTAAGTTGCAAATTCATTCAAAATTGCCGCAAGGGTATCTAGGGATACCCCCGAACCTACAAAAATCATTTATTAGAGTTAAATTAGAAAATTTTACAAAATTATAGTAAAACCCCCGAGAAAGGTATTTCAATACATTGGCATCGTTCAAAAGTTTCAAGGTGAGTTAATTTTCAAATCTTAAAATTCGTTAATTTCATTTTACTGAGTTGGCAATTCAGTCAAAAATTGCCGTAAAGGCATCTAGGGTTACCCCCGAACCTACAAGAATCGTTTATTCAAATTAAATTAGAAAATTTCACAAAATTTGAGAAAAACCCCGAGGAAGATATTTCAGTACATAGATTTGAATATTTTCACGTTCAGTTTTAAGATAAAAAAACATAAATAATTTAACATTAATTTACGGAGTTTGTGCAACGATCTAAATAACTTTATAATTTCGCTAAAATACGGGAAAGAAAGAAAACGCGACGTTCTTTACGGACTTGTGTTATTTTTACAATCTCGGCAAAACGGATATACGAAAATTATACGCAGGTATATATCGCTTATCTCGCGAAGGCCCGACATCCGTACGATTACGAGACATCGATTTTTTCGTCTGTACTTCACAAAACCCAGACGAAAGCGAAGATTGCGTAGCACAGTCGAGAGGTCTGTCCGCTCAGCGTAGCCGGACATAAGACTGGTCCTTCTACTCAGCGTAGGCAGGGCATAAGACTGGTTCTTCTACTCAGCGGAGGCCGGGCATAAGACATCTGAATAGTATTCAGGATGGTTTATATAGCAGATTTCGGGTGTGACGAGCTGCTTCTTGTCGTTGACGTATTTCGACCTTGCACATGAAGTGGATTACGAACGCTGTTGCACAAGTTCCGTAGGTATTGAATTTACATAGCTAGTGTTAACGCTCAACATAAACGGTAACATAAACGAGGTACACTTGAGCTCAAAATAGTCGGTTCAGGTTCTTTGAAAAAATAATTAATGAAAATGAAATAAAAGTTTAATAATTCATACAGGATTTACAGACTGGTTATAAAACGGAAAAATAAAATATAATTTTTATATCTTTTTCTAAATTAACAGTCTTTAAAGTCTGACGAACGTCGATGGTTCGTCACAGCTTCAATAGAAAAGTAAATACTCAAAATTATCGGTTATGGTCGGACGTGAGGGACATATGTATGCAAGGTCAACAGAAAATAATCGGGTGGGCAGGTATTGTTGGTAACACAGTTATCGGATCCTACTTTTTTGAAGGATCGTTAACAGGTAATAGCAGTTTGCGATTCCTGGAAGGAGGCCTTGTTTTAGCTTTAGCGACAATAAGTACTAATCCAGAAAATTCAGACCTACTTAATGGCAGGCTTTGGTTTCAACAAGATGGAGCTCCGCGTCGTTATGTTGCTGAAGTGGATCGGGACGATAGGGTTTATTGAGCGACTAGCGAGATCGCTGGATCCGGCATCTTTAGACTTTTTCCTATGAGGTTATTTAAAGAATGAAGTGTTCAAAACAAAGCCAATAAATCATGAGGACTTAAATATTTGCATTCGAAATGAAATTCAACTAATACCTCCAAGTGCAGTGCATAACAATCAAATGGAGTTTGTAAACAGACTTGGTTATTGCCAAGTAGCAAATGGTGAACATTTTCAACATCTAATTAAATATCATTAATTACCTTTAGAGTATTCAATATTATGCATCACCTACTATTAGTGTTAATACTGTAAGTTTTTCTAAAGTTTAGTACTGTTATTATTAGTTTAATCCGTTAAAAATAAGATATTTTGTTTGCTTCTTTTTCAACCTGTTTAAATTCTAATAAATCAATGGAAGCTCAGGTCAGTTTAGTAAAAAAAAAAAACAGTTTTAAAAGCATCTTTCTTCCATGTCCATTAGTTTCAAATTGTGAATGGTAATTGTTTAAAACAGTTACCCAATGCCTATTTTTTGAGCGACTCTGTATATTAAAAAGTATCAAACTTTGCAATATATTTAGATAACTTTTAGACATTCATAACTTTTGTCATGTTGGAAAGGATTTTGCGATAATTAATTATTTACATTTTTCTTTTGCTACTACACCACAGAAAATAAGACTACAAATTAATTTTCAATCTGAATGATTCTAAAACTATTCGGCATCGGTATTTCACATGCTACGCGAGAATTGTTCAGAATTTTACCTGGAATCCGAGAATGTAAAATATATAGGATGTTCCATTAAAAAAAATTAAGTTGACTTGCGCCTTACTATTTTGAGTCATCCTGTATAGAGAAAAATATTTTAAAAATATGTACAAGATAAAAATAAAGCCGCCGTGTCCGAGCGATTTTTCATAAAATGAATCGTTTTTTAAATAGTGAATGTATTCCACACTTTATATTCTGTAGTCTAGAGAGGGAAGCACGCACGCGTTACAAATTTAAGCTCACATATTATGAGATGTTCTGACTGGTATCCCTATGAGTGTAGATCTAGAAAATTTATTGGAGTGGGTAAACTGCAGCTGGTATTCCTATGAGTATAGACCTAGAAAATTTGCTGGGGTGGGTAAATTGCAGCTGGTATCCTTATTACTACAGACCTAGAAAATTTGCAAGGGTGGGTAAACTGGTATCCCCACTTGCGTACTCGATAACTGTTCCTTGCCCAAACCCTTGAGCTTTGGGTTTTTCAGCTAGTTTTTTAAGTAATGAATGTATTCCATACTTTATGTCTCGTAGTCTAGAGAAGGAAGCATGCGTTACAAATTTAAGCTCACATATTATGAGACATTCTGTTAAAAGACACATAAGTATCCTAATTTCTTATAAACGCACATACATATTATGCAAAACAAAAATCATAAGGCACCTGATATCAATCCCACATTACACTTTCGTATTCCCTAATAACACTAACCAACAAAATAAGTTCCTACAAGCGGTTTCATTTTAACGAAGGAAAAGGAAAGGAATCACACAGAAGTCATTTTTCATTATGTGAGTTTATTGGTAGAAGTCGGCATCTCGGAAGAATCGTCAGTGACACATCTCAATAAAAAGAGAAACAAAAAGTTTCTCGGATGAGAAGGAACAAAGTTCTGAGTTATTAACCCAATTCGAGTACGACCGACGAAAGGGGAATTTTATTGAATGGCGATGGGACTAAATCCAAATCAATACTAAGATGAGCAAAGAGGATTTAACAAACAAGGTTGGAGAATTGTGATAAGACCTTTAGAGCAATGCATTGATGTTTTACAGAAAAGTACTTTGCCTAGTTTCTCAGATAGTTATTGATTTTTTAGAGAAGCTATAAGGAAAGTTTCAACTAGAAGGCATACGTGTACTATGCTATTTCAGAATTGATGCTTTTAAAGACATTCAGATAGTTAATATTAGTGTTAAAGTGTGATGAATTCATAAGTAAGCGTTAATTGCTTCAATTATGGTTACTTATATTAGAATGTCGTGAAATATTGTTAGAATCAGACAGTTTATATTTATTGTTAGTACAATAAAGCAGACAACGTATACATCACATTTATTTTACGAAAAGACTACGCATTTTAAGCATAGGGAAATGCTTATAAGAAGCAATCTAGAATAGTTTCTCCATCAGATACTGAAAAAATATACAGGATTTTCCATTCAAAAAAATAGCATGAATGGCTAACCACTACACCACGGGGTCTACGCCAGAAACGAAATCAGTTTTTAGGTATTAAAAAGTGATATTGTTCCTGGCATAGTTCCCGTGGTGTAGTGGTTAGCAAGCCTGTCCGGCAAACGGGAGATGTCAGGTGCAATTCCTTACCGGGGTGATATTTTTCAAAAACTACGATGTATACCTTTTGTTTGACGTCGGACAATAATATTAGGAAATTACACTATATACACTTGCGTAATATAAATTCAATAATGCCTCAGCTGACAATATAACTTTGAGAATATTTATTAAAAAATACACTTTTTGAAGCTTAGTACACACATAATCAATTTGATCCTCTCAGGCAAGATTACAATCGAGCAAAGTGTTCAATAGGTTAAATTATTTCGAGATGCAAACGATTTGATTGCGAAAGTCAAATTTATTGAAGGATTACTTTTTAAATTTACTATAAAATACAGTTATAACTGCTTTATTATGGTTAGTAACCAATTTATTTTTGCAACGCCAATCGGAGAAACTTTTCATGACGGTGTTTACCATTAAATTAATAAATAGCCTAAAGGTAAACCCACCTTTAGGCTATTTATAGTCCTGTGCAATGAAGCGGCTCATTAAATTTTACGATTTTAAATTTACATATTGCATAATTTATTTGCCTTATAAGGTTAGTTTTTCACTTAGCTTGTTAGTTCAGTCTTGCTGCTGATGATGATAGCTTGGCTATCGAAACGTGCGTCCAGTAAGAATTAAGTGTTGTGGTAAGGGTTTTAGTGAACTGTTTCAATTGATATCTAGTTTAATTTAAATTGTCGAAAGAGTGCGTTTATGATGCTCCCGGACCTTCAGACCGCACAATTAATTAATTAATTTGGAAAAAAGTAATTTTTAAAAATAATTTTCCACGTTTAAAACTGTACAATATATGTTATCGAAACGTTAAACACGTCTGTTTTCTTTCCTTTCATTCACGGCTGCAAGAAAACCACGAAGTACTCATTTCCAAAAAAATTAAAGGTCCCAAAACGCTACCTTGCAGTGCACTTATATCAGCATTGGACCTCTGTGATTTGACATTTCCAACTCTAACAATCTACTACGATGTAAAAGAGACATCATTAAAGCTGGCCACGAGCGGTACCGCGCAGTAGCGTAGAGTCGACCAGGCCTCGCGTTCCACTAGAGTTATTCTGCTAATAGAGATGTTTGCTGCCGCAAATAATTTCGCTCATCTTTTAAATAAAAATTAAATAACACGTGCTCAAACACTTACCATTTTAAGAGTCCTCCGTGAAATCACAAAGTGAATAATGTCTGTTAAATATCTGCAACATTAGATATGTTTCAACTGTTGTTTCGGCAAAACTAGTACGGCATGAGGAAAAAATGCGTTTATATGCAGAGAACGAACGTTCTACATCTAGTGACGTAATATTTGCGTAAGTAAAATAATCTTTCAAATAACTTAACGATTCTGTTGATGCACCTTCACAAATGTGTCTTAATGTGCCAAAATCAGAATTTTTCTCAAAAACACTTTCAAATTTTTCTAGAACAGAAACATTTTTTGCGTCTTCAATCGCGCATAGCTGTGCGTGAACATGTTGCACTATTTGTAGAGATTTGTCTAACGGCACCGCAGGATTTTGTAATTTTTCTATTGCATCTGCTAGCCCAAAGTAATTGTCGTGAATGATTTTTAAATCCATTTTAACCTGACTATCTTGAAATTTCGACTGGCTTTTCCTTTGTATCGAATTGTAAAACCACGTTCTTAATATTGTCAAAATATTTATGATAATAAAACGCAGCCTGCAACCATGTTCCCCAACGAGTTAGAATAGGTTCTGGTGGCTCTGGTATACGGGGGCACAGTCTGTGAAATTCGCGAATACGTTTCGGTGATTTGACAAATACTGCTTTGGTATGCGCTATTAAAGCGTCTACCTCGGGATAACATTTTCTGATACTATCCGCCACAAGATTGGGAGCATGAATTTTACACGTAATGTGTAACAAATTAGCAGAATGCTTTTTAAGAGACCGGCCTACAGAAAGCATGTTTGCAGAACCATCACTCACTAACATCAAGAGTTGGTTTGTTGAAAGTTCAAACTTGTCCAATGTATTTAACACTAACTTTGAAATTACTTCGGCAGTACACTGTTGTATTCGTTTGGAGACTAATAGAATTGAAGGTGCCGATTGATGAGGTTCCAATTTGCGTGCCATTACATTAAGAACAGAATGTTTTTTCCGATCTGTTGTTTCGTCGACACATAACCACAATTTTTGATCTTTCAACTCCGATTTTATTCTTTGTTCAATATGTTCGCACGCAGATGGCACAATTCTTCGTAACGATGTTCGACTTGGTAATTTGCACTCCGAATAGTTATTCCAAAAGCAGATAAATGATTCCTTGTCTAGTAAATTAAACGGTATATTGCATGCAATAAACGTAACGCATAAATTAAATATAAATTTTTCATTGTCTCGTGCGCAATTTCTTTTTGAGACATGCTTTTCACTATTTACGTGTCCTAGACAATGTTGTCTGGACCAACACATTAACGGGATTTTACAGATTACACATTTAATTTTAGCACCTTCATATATTAAATCTGGAATTTCTGCAATAAATTTTCGAAGTTTGTCCGACCGCGGTCGTTTTGCTGACGATATCATAATTTTTCTAGGACAGATAAACAATTGCGCAAATGACCGGCAGCGAAAATGTCCGTACTGCTCCGCAGACGAAGTAATACTACCGTTCCTCTCGGTCCGAACTGATTCTACGCCGATGCGCGGTACCGCTAGTGGCCAGCGTTAGGCATCATTCAATTCAATAATCTTAGCCCCCATTCCCAAGCTAATGGTTTTTTTTATATATAAATGAAGTTCACTGCTCCAAGGTCTTCGTTAAATCAAGTAAAATTAGCATTACATATTTACGTACATACATACATCTTATAATATATTTTACACATTGACACATAAATAGATTTTTCTTTAAAAGTTCCATATAACATGTTAAATTGTTAAAATTGATATACTGTGTAAAGCATGTTCATTTTCTAATAATTGTAAGTGATATGGAGTATATTATTTTTTTATTGTATGTAGGAATCTATGAAGTAAATTTTCGTTAAGAGCCGTTTTAGGAGACGCATTCAGAGACAGTTTACGTTTGCACAAATAAAGCAGTTTTTGCTTAATCATCCGTAGAAGGAAATATTTGCGTTTTAGGAATAAGTAATGGTTTTTTACCCAACCATTACTTATCTCTATGGTATTAGCTATGAGCGAGGTTGACTTGCATTTACAAGGTGGGATTTACGAAGATCGTGGAATATAAAATTCCCAGCTACCCATTTCTACACAAATATACGCAAAACCAGCAAAATTAAATGTTTCCGTGCTCGCTTCATTTGATACATTTGCTTATAGCAACATTAATTATTTATTAGCTTTCAATCGTATCTGTTACTTTATTGTAAACGGAAGCAATAAATTTGAGATGCAGTAAAGTAACCGGTACAGTAAGTTTTTGACAATGCCCTTTTATTTCGATAAAAAACATATTTAAATAAAAAAAAAACTAGTATAATCTGGTACGTAGGTTTCCGCAGTCATTAATAATACTATACTCGTGGTTTCCGGGCTGGAACCGCATCGTTGTCGCAGCTTTTGCCAAGTTTCGTTCACATTCATATGGGACACCTTCAGGGCTGTTACTGCATACTGACTGGGGACTATTCATTCCGGGGGGGTTATGGGGTTTGTTTCGGGTCATTGGAGCGGAAAAGTTATGGATCAATGAAGCGTGGCGATCGGTAGAAGGTTTAATCAGTTGGAATTTCCAGGCGTGATGTAAAGGGTAGCCATCTTCGCGAGTGCTGACCGATTGATTTGTTTCACCGATGTACACACTACCGCACGAACATGGAATCTGGTAGACACCAGGGGCTTCCAGATGATTGCGGTCTTTGATGGGAAAGTAGTCTGAAACCTCGAAATTGGACTCTTAGTACATCGATGAAATAAAACGATCGGTCGGCACTCGTGTTACTGAGCACGAGCATTGTGCGCGGTTGTTGCGTGCAGCCGGGCCTGCACTGGCTGAGCATAGACTGGAAACTGGCCACCAAATCCAATTTAATTCTACGTGCATCTTATCTCGCAATCCTCACTATTACAGTAGAAAAATCCGTGAAGCAATGGAGATTTTCAAACATCCCAACTATTCTCAATGAACGTCCTAAGGTAGGTTTACTTTTTGGAGTGATTACAATCAAGAAAAGATAAAATTTAACGGAAAAAATTTGTTACACTAGTTTAGCCTAATTGCCAATTGTAAATTCCCGATTTCGATTTTTAATCTATTGTTGTTTCGTATGCAAATTTAAACGTGGCACATTCCTGTGGTACAATCTATTAAATACACTAATGCCATACATACATATTTTCTCGGTCTGGAAGTTAACCAAGCGTGATATTAAATTGCTTCCCTGTAAAAATTCGCGCAATTTAATTGTTACGCTCTTCGCACTAGCGACATTTTATGATACCGCCATGGCACAACGTTAGGTCCTGATTCAAGGTAATTGGAAAAATGTATCATACCGAAAATAAATTTTGGTAAAGGATCAATTTCCGCAATAATTTTAGAAGCAAACGAGAGTAGTACATAGCTATTCATTGTAGTTAGTGGAGGAGATAGATCATGTAAATGGTTCTTTTTATGCTGTACTCTCGTTGATAATGGCAAGCTAAAACGTTTTGTTGATGAAAATGGACGATCGATGTAATTCTGAAGTGTTCGAGAGGCGTTCCAATGGGTTAGGCAATTATATTTTAGTACAAATTGTTACATTAAAAACATGTAATAGGCGGGCTCTAGTGAAGCAGATAACTACGAAAGGAAAAAAAACAATCGATACAAAATCCGCAACACAAGTAACGTGATATTTAATTGGAATTCGATAACAACGCCTTATATGAATATTATTACCTAAAAGCATATTATGAATATCTCACATACAATAATAGCACCGTGCTCGAATTGGAGACTTCTCCTTTTGCAACAAGCTGGCCAACCAACCGTTTTTAGTTAGCTCACGTTTTCGAGCAATTTCAATTTAAAAATTTTAGGCCCAAAAACCCCAAAAAACGTAATTTTTATCATTTTTTGACCATTTATTGAATTTAAATTGATGGAAATCAATCGAATAGATGTCATGTCGACGAATACACATCGAATAGAAACTATTTGAAAAAAATTGAATCGATTCAGTCGATTTCTTTACAAAAAAAAAAACATTTTTCTTGTTTTTTTTTAATTTTTCATTCTCTGATTGCCCTGATTCTTATGTATCGTCATCTTCTTCTTGTAAATTACAACAAATGTCACCCAAAAGAGCATGTAGCTCTTCGCCGCTGTACCAATGTTCGAGCCTCGCCGTCACTTGATGAAAACGCTCGCCATGCTCATCGGATTCGTTTGGTGATTGTTCGGCGAATTTTTCTACATAGGGATGCAAAAAATAAATTTTTAATGACACTCGAACATTTAAACGGTGAAAAGCAGTGAGCGTGACTTCAATTAGTATGTGGCAATTTTCGGATCGATGAATTTCGAGAATATTGTCAATAACCGCTTTCACACTATCCCATGCCACAAGCTCCATGTCAATGAGTGCATTTTCAAATCGTTTGTTCCTCATTAAACGACGAATGTCCAGTCCATTAAATATTCCTGTAAAATAAATATAATACAAAATGAAATTTCAATAGATCAACATTCAGATTCAGACATCTACCTTCTTTTACTTTCATCCCATTTAACCCTGGAAAAATAAAACGCAATTCGTTGAATGTATTTTCTTCGGGGTTCAATGCTTTTACGAAATCCTTAACAATTCTTAGTTTGACGTGGAGCGGTGGTAAAAAATCCTTTTCGACCGGCACAAGTGGAATCTCAATAATGTTGTTTTGTCGCAATCTAAATTCTTCTCGTAAAGGCCAGTTCCGTTCGTTATATTGGTCGCCGGCCAAACCGGTATTCCACATGCACAATATATTTTTGGTGTAACCTGTTTGCAGACCTTTTAAGGGCCACCACTTTTAAGTCGGCACAAATTTTCCACTTTTGGTCATTATATTGCACTAAATCGATTTTTTTTTAGCGATGCATATTGCTGCTCAGTGCAATTGGAATTGATTATCTGCAACATTAGATATGTTTCAACAGCTGTTTCGACAGACCGAGTGCGACGCGAGGAAAAATGGGTTTATATGCAAAGAACGAACGTTCTACATCTAGTGACGTTATATTTGCGTAATCAAAATATTCTTTGAAACAACTTAACGGTTCTTAATGTGCCAAAATCAGAATCTTTCTCTAAAACACTTTCAAATTTTTCTAGAACACAAACATTTTTTGCGTCTTCACTATTTGCACAGATTCCACTAACGACACCGAAGAATCTTGTAACTTTTCTATTGCCTCCGCTAGTCCGAAGTAATTGTTGTGAATAATTTTTAAATCCGTTTTAACCCGACTATCTTGAAATTTCGACTGGCTTTTCTTATTGTTGAATTGTAAAACTACGTTCTTAATATTCTCATAATATTTATGATAATAAAACGCAGCATTTAACCAAGTTCCCCAACGTGTAAGAATAGGTTCTGGTGACTCAGGTATACGGGGGCACAGTCTGTGAAATTTGCGAATACGTTTCGGGGATTTGACAAACACTGCTTTTGTATGCGCTATTAAAGCGTCTACCTCAAGATAACATTTTCCGATACCATCTGCCATAAGATTGAGAGCATGAATTTTACACGTAATGTGTAACAAGTTAACAGAATGCTTTTTAAGAGACCGGCCTACAGAAACCATGTTTGCGGCACCATCACTCATAAACATCAACAGTTGGTTTGTTGAGAGTTCAAACTTTTCCAATGTATTTAACACTGACTTTACAATTACTTCGGCAGTACATTATTGTATTCGTCTGGAAGCTAATAGAATTGAAGATGACGATTGATGCGGTTCCATTTTACGTGCCGTTATATTAACGACCGAATGTTTTTTACGATCTGTCGTTTCGTCCACACATAACCAAATTTTTTTTTTCTTTCAACACCGATTTAATTCTTTTTTCAACATATTCACGAGCAGATGGCACTATCCTTCGTAACGATGTCCGACTTGGTAATTTGTACTCCGAATAGTTATTACAAAACAAGACAAACGCTTCCTTGTCTAGTAAATTAAACGGTATATTACATACAATAAAAGTAACACATAAATTAAATATAAATTTGTCATAGTCCCGCGTGCAAGTTTTTTTTGAAGCATGCCGTTCACTGTTTACGTACCGTAGACAGTCCCCTTTGGACCAACTCATCAACGGGACATTACATACTACATATTCAATTTTAGCGCCATCATACGTTAAGTCAGGAATTTCGGCTAAAAATTCTCTAACTTGGTGCGCCTTGGGTCGTTTGCGCGACGTACGCAACATTTCTAAACAACACGTACCGCGCTAATGGAAGCTCGAAGCTAGAGTGAGGGTTATATGTAACCGTATAGATACGACGCAGCTGCCTGTTGGCGCGCGTGGCCAACTCTACTTATCACCCAATATCGATACGGCGCGGCGTGGCGTATTTGTTAGCCTTGAAATAGAAATCACCGATTCTTCAAGCTGTAATGATTATAATTTAAGCAAAACGTTAAATTGAATCATTGCATACGTGTAATTAAAGTTTTAACGCCATTATCACCAACTGATTTAAAACTAGTCGCGCACCTATTCGGAATCTTTCGATTTTCGTCGGATGCAGTCGGATGATTTCGCAAAACCGCGGTGTATCTAGTTGTGCGGACTAATCTGTATACCTATACAGGGTTTTCCACGCAACTAGTTCAGTAAACGTTTTCGCAGTTAGCACCTTACAAAATTGAATTGTTCGTTGATACAACAACAATAGCAATTGTCGACATAAACATACACTTACTGGCAAGGACGTGTCAAAGCGAATGACAGTATTACATACATTTTAGTTTCTGTGATCACTTTTGAATGTTTCAGGTACATTGTCAGAATTCATTAGTAAATTGTCAATGTGGAAAGTAAATAAACATTTTCATTTCCTTATTGTAGATAATGCAATGTGCCAAGTTTTAAACGTGATTTATTAAAAAATTCCACAGATCTAAGATTTTCATATCATGGTCTGTAATTAAAAATGTAGTGGTAATGTAAGTAAAGAAAAATAAGGGGGCGTGACCAGTTCAAAACAGTTGAAGATCGGAAACATCTGATCAAACAGAATTGTAGCCTTGTAACTATCATTAAATTTTTCTTAATGCTATTTTCCACTATCTCTAATTTAAACGAGTTATTTCACATATGCAGAAATATGACTCATCCAGTACAAACATTTTTGCGATTACGATTATGTAGATACTATGCAGTTGGATGAGGAGTACAAACGTAATTAATTTCATCTAAATCGGAGTGGTATTATTTATAATCTGGTCTCTGCAAGTTCATCCAACAAAATGACAAATACAGAAGATTAACTATCTAGTAGTCACCCTAATGGATTACGCCTTTGGCAGTGATTTTTTAACCCGAGTATTATCGTATCTTTTTTGTCGAAAGCTCGGTAGTTAATACGGTTGTGATATTTGCACAAATTTCGCTTAACGAGTTGAACGAAAGTTTTGGTACTTCCTCATAAAGTACATTTTACACATTGGAAAAATTTAATTGATTCAATTTGTTATACAGTAATGAACAAAGTTGAAACTTCTTAAACATAACCTAAATAATACTCAATGGTTTAAGTTGTTCAGTTTGACGCTATTTTGCGTGGACGCCTCGTATAAGGTGTCAGCACGATTTAGTGCCAATTTCTATGAGCTTAGTTCGGATCCTGTTACTTGACCGGTTCCCACTTTGGGCCTCACAACCATTCTCGTTGATCTTTACAGTTGGTAAAGCCCAAAATGTTTCAATAAGCCTATCTTGAGGCACGTTAGGCAAATTATGCGCACGACTCACAAAAGTATGTTGTGCGCTTCCAACCATAGTGTTGCTACTCGGGTATAATGACTTGAAGCTAAGTCTGACTAGAACATAATTTCATAATTTTGCTGATGTAGATTGACAATGTCAACCAAGTTCGGCGAGCAACGTTTACAGCAGAGGTTGCTTCTTCTTTCACATGCCCTATGTAGGATCTCGAAATGCCTCCCTTCGAAATAATGCACCAGAGTTATGTTTTTTCGGGGAATTTGGTTTTCCCCTTGTATTTTACTTTTTGTTACCAGCAAAATGAATACGTCTCAAAAATTAGCGGCATCGAGAAAGTCTCTGAAATTGAGCTTGGGTATATTTTTTTAATTTCCTACATTACTTCTTTTATTCTCTGAAACAACAGTGATGCGAGAAACGTGACGTGACGAGTAAGTTAAGAGTAGACGCCCCAATTCGGTTTTCAGTAAAGCATAAAAGCTTTTCCTGGACCCTGGCTACAGTCAACTGTCGTTGCCGACCACTTTTCGATAGATTTTGACACTTCCTCGCATTTTCCAATTGTTCGATATACGGTAGTTTGGAAAATATTTTTGTCCATAAACAAGCGTTCAATTTGTCGTTTAAGCATGTTGCCAGCTAAATTATAAATATTCCTTCGTAATTCTAATATGTAAGACATTTTGCAACAACTTGACAATGAAAAATGACATCTGGCGTAAATAAGCAAGGTAGCTACGGTAACGCTTGGCCATAATTCACTCCCCAAAGTTATTTCTCAAATATATACCCTATACAAAATTTTGTCCCAAAACTTTGGTTCCACTCGTTCTACGCAAATGCTCATTTTCAAGGAGGTGTATTCTATTGGGTATATTCTGGGGCGTGCGAAATGAACAGAAACATTTATAATATTTAAGGGTATCAACATACAGTTCAACACTGAGTTCTGACTATGGAATTTCCCGTCTTTAAAAATATTACAGAAAATTCATCGACTCTATTACATACAATGTAATGAAAGTCCTGTGCAGCGGTATATAACATATTTATCGACACATTCAAATATCAATTTCAATTTAAGTTTCAAGTTTCACCCAAGTTACCGTTTTATTGATTGACGATTTATCGAATAACATTTGTCTGTACACTCAAGCAATTTATATCGAAATTGACGTCGCTTCAAAGGAAAGGGGAAGAAAATTTTCCGGCAATGCTTTCGACTGCAATTCATTTCCCTTTATTAAAGTGACGTCTTTGTTATGAAATTGAAGTGTACTGAACTACCGTGAATCCTATGAGAGGCATGGCAAAGGAAATTGTCTGCAGGACACGATTGAGGCGGAATACCATTCAGATATGTTATAATTGTGAGCGGCGATGTGAGCTCGGCTTTAATTTCGCCTGTAATTGCATCTCTAACGATGCGATCGGCAGCAACTTCTCACGGCTGAATTAATGACGTCGAATTTATAACCTGGTACATACTCATTAACTGCAAGCCATATTCTGTGGTTAAATTGCCTGTCCAGTAGTGCTATTAATCATAGTTCTGAACGTTTTTTTCTATAATGCATAATGTTAGTTATCTATTAGCTTTATAAGTATTTTAAGGTTTCGCTAGATTCAAACCAACAGGGATACAATCAGTTTACCTTTTGTACATTTTCAGGTACTTTAAACAATAGTGAATGAAACACTTAAATACGTACTGTGAAAACTATTTGTTTTGTTTCATATCTAGTTGGGTTAAAATTTGTCGTAGATTCTAACAATTTCCGCCAAAAACATTGCGAATAGACACGCAAGCGCGAGGAGTGCAAGCGATGCTAGGGAATCTGTTTATGCCGATCACGTGTCGACAAACAAGCAATTCAAGATTTGCTAGACCTTGTGTGTGCTGATAATTAAGTGGAAGTCATAAAGAATTTGTTAGCCAAATGGGGCTTTGAAAACAGGTTTTTGAAGGTAAGTAAACATTGTCATAATTTCTTTTATATTTTATTTAAGTAGAGACGCCGAATCTCTCCTTCCCACCAAAGGCGCCGAATATCTTCGAATACATACAAGCAAACTTCGCCGATACAACTGTAGAAATATATTCAATGCTATTGATGTGTAGCTGAGCAAATACAGCTGATAACATTGTTTAGGTGAGTAAGTGTTTTGTAAATAGTGCATTGTCGTATTAAAGCGGCGTATATACACGTAGGCTCAGCTCACACCGCGATGCGAGATATATTGTACGTAGCGCGATCTGGCATACTTGCATTTATCCCCACCGGCCAACCTCGTCGCGCGCAACTCCATAGCTCTAAGACGCTTATCTGAAGCATTCTTTGTCTAACGATGCGTTCGCAAGGTTCTAACAAGTGATAGTTGATTTCGGATACACTATGTTAGTTTATACAACCGCAGAGAAGTTACAAATCATTACATGGTATCTTGCTGGAAATTCCTACAAAACATGGTCGAACTATTTGCCGTAGAGAACGTGGATCGTCCTATGCCTTCGCATTCGACGGTTGAAGGAATCGTCAAAGTGTTTAGGAAATTTGGCTGCGTGGTCGGGAATTGCCGTAAATGCCAACAAATAGACGAACAGCCTCAAATCCCTCTAATACCTGCCCAGCGGGAGGAGAGAGAAGTGAGGGTTTGTTCGTTTTTTGAAGTAGGCGAACCTTGTTCTAGCCAGCAAATTGCAAACGAAATCCGTGTTAGTAGATGTACTGTGCAACGTATTTTGAAACGCCACAAAAATAAAAGTTACAAAGTTCAAAAATGCCAGGAGATGTTTACCGAGGACAATTTTGCAAGAATGGAGTTTTGTGCGTCCGTGGTGGAAAGGGCTAACGAAGACGAATATTTTATAAAAAATATTCTGTTTTCCGACGAGTCCTCTTTTCCACGTCATGGCGAGCATAATCCCTCAGTCGTACGATATTGGTCTCGAGAAAATCAACATTTGGTTCGTAATGTAAGAACTCAGTACCCCGAAAAACTTAACGTTTGGGCGGGTATCTTGGGTGATAACATTATAGGGCCATTTGAACTGACAAGGGAACACCGGCAACCCGGACTCCCCAAAAAAATTGAAATTTTGTGGATTTGTAGAGGGGTAAGAACATCCCACTTATTTTTATCGGCGGAATCCTCCGTAGGTGGGGGGGCGCTCTTAAGAAAAACTACCCGTTTATATTTGTGCAAATATCTCGAAAACTATTGGAGATATTGAAAAAAAGTTAAGACAAGTTTTTAATTGTTTGAAGAAGACTAAATAATAGCATAACCCTTATTTCAAATAGTGTTAATTTTAATAGAAAAATTACCCCCACCCCAACCCTTTTGAAAAGTCAAAAATTTTTAAATATCGGAAAAGAGGGGCTGTTTCATACTGAATTCAACCCTATACATTGTTATCATGTGAAATGTGTACCAGAGGAAGTACTGTTTATTATAATTGAATATGTAATAACAGTTTTGCAGTAGGATGTTCAGAGTTAGTTATCTAACCATACTAACTTTATCCAGTTGTGTTACTTTAATATCAACAATATTACAAACATTTCTTATGATGTAAATAAATATACCGATTTGGGAGTTGGGAAATTTGGGTTAGAGGAGAGAAAAATAATCATCTATAAATTGAATATTATTATAAATACCTCCGGAACTGAAATATAGCCGGAACTAAATATAACAGAGTAACTAGTTGTTTTGCAGAATGACAAAGTTTACATTGCAATTTGTATTTGCAAACATATACATTTCGCACATACATACATATATACATTCATATTTTATTTCCTTTCAAAGTTGCAGCGTTAACTAAATTATAATGTGTGAACCTTACAAGATAAAAATGCCTTACATTTATTGTACAGTGGTATACAAAAGAATTAGTACATTTATTAAATAATATAACATATATTATATATATACATATATATATATATACACAGGTATCGCCAATTTCATCATACGTACTTATATAGTACATTACATGCATAACATACTTATACAAATGTTATTAATATAGTAGTTACAATAATGGTAATCTAAAAAGAAATGTTTAAAACACAGATATTGCTTACACCAAGAACAACGTACAAGAGCCGGCTTTCCACAAATAGTGCACAGTGGTGTGGATTGTGCAGTTTTGGCAAAGTAGAAATTTACTGGATTTTCAAAGGCACTTGGTTGCTCCGCAACGTACCCACTTCTGTACGAAGAATACTTAAAAACACTAAAAAATCTCGGAGACGATAACTGGTTATGGGTTAAAAACTGTAACTTAATAATTGTATTTCTATGATGCAAGTTTATATCGTGGCCCATCAAAATAACAGAAAAAGTTCTTACAAAATTTTTCCATAATCTATAACCATAAACATCTAAAGGTTGAATTAATGCTGTCGTCTTCTTTGGAATGGTCAAAATATTCACATTTTTGTCTTTTGGTGTCAGTGTAGATAGTTCCGCTGAACAGTGTCCACTCCATGAATCTAGTAGTAGTAAATTATTGGGACCAGCATTTGGCAAGAAAACATCTGTATACCATGTTTTGAAATGCGCGGATGTTAATTTTCCAGATGTAGATGCAGATATGTATACATTTATTGGGCGAAAGAGTGTTTCCTGTACGCGAGGACCTAAAGTACCGCTTACCTCTTTCAAAACTAGAAAAAGCGGAGACAATAATCTTCCATTTGCGGAAATAGTAGGCATTATGGTATAACTATGAGTAATAGAATGCAGAGACTGTACAGTGCTCAACGTGCTTTTCACCTCGTGGAAACAATGTACGACCAAAGTGTATTTCCATATTAAAACCACTCTCATCTGCATTAAAAATATAGTCTCTTCCAAGAGAACTAATATAAGGTTTTACTTGATTTATAAATCTATCGCTTACGTCGCATAATTCAGTTGTATCAGATACAGCAGAATGTGTAACAAATTTAGTTATTTTACGGGATACAATACCATGCACCTGTTTAAAATGCCAGATCCATCAATGTCCAGCTTTAAAACTTGCATATCCAACTTTGTCTTTTGCCTCTAAAGCCCAACGTCGAATATTCATATCATGCACTATATTTCCTCGTGTTAGCGCGTCTTGAAATTGTGTAAGTACTTCTTCCGCGATATATCTTGCTTTTTTCACTGTTGGTTCCACCCTCATTAACGCTATTTTCCCATCTATACAACTGCTGAAGTGATTTTACCTTTTTAAACTTCTGTTTAACACTTTCGAGTGTTCGTCTTGCTTTCTTCCCACTTCTCCAAAATTCTACAGCTTCAATTTTATAGTTAGCATCTACAACGCTACCTCCTTCTTCAGGTACACATTCCAATTTTCATTACCTTCTTCTTGAGGTAGTGATTCAACAAACTGTGGTTCATGTGGTTCTGAAGACGATTCAAATTCCAAACTCATTTCATTTTCGAAACTAAACATACCTTCTTCAGAAGCTCTCACAATAATATCTTTTAAGGCGTCGTGCAACTCTATTTCGTCTGGTGTCGTAGGAGTTCTTGCAATACTTTAAATTTTAAAAGTTATTTGTAACATGTATAGAATATTGGTAATGTTAACCCGTGCTATTCTTTTCGTCGCGTTTTCTCTGATTGTGAGTTCTCGAAGTGATTACTTTTATATTAATTATAAACATTTAAGTATGGTCGTATGCATATACATATGAACTTATCAGCAACTACGTGACAGAATTTTTCATTATCTATCTAAATATATCACTTCAAAACAATTCTATATATGCAGGATGTTATTGATGTTTAATAAAATGATTTTAATACTAGACAGTAAGTATGTAAATAATACGGTTACTTATGTTTGACAATCCATTCTAATATTTATTAAATTACGCATACGAAAATAACAAATACTTTTCATATAAACACTTTCGCGATAAAATCTCTTTGTTGTTGTTATTGTATAATTCAGCAAATAGTAACTACTCATACTAGCCGATCAGATCAAGTTTATTATCAGACGTCTAGACGTTTAGATAAATTATTATGAAATACTTTTTATTTCAAAAGTGTTATTACATATGTATTTATTCAATTATAGTATAGTATAGTAAGTCCATTGGTACAACTTTCATATGACAAAATACTTTTTCTTTGGATTGAAAGGTAAAACTCAATGATAACAATGTATACGGTTGAATTCACTATGGAACAGCCCCTCTTTTCCGATATTTAAAAATTTTAAAGTTTTCAAAAGGATTGGGGTGGGGGTCATTTTTCTATTAAAATTAATACTATTTGAAATAAGGGTTACGCTATTATATAGTCCTCTTCAAACAATTAAAAACTTGTCTTAACTTTCTTTCAATATCTCCAACAGTTTTCGAGATATTTGCACAAATATAAACGGGTAGTTTTTTCTTAAGAGCGCCCTCCACCCCACCTACGGAGGATTCCGCCGATAAAAATAAGTGGGATGTTCTTACCTTGGACCCCTCTACAAATCCACAAAATTTCAATTTTGAGTTTTACGATAGACTCGGCTATTGTTTGACCCCGGAAAGTGGTATTTCCGAACCCCTAATAAAGGAACATTGTTAGAATTTCAATTTATTTTGTATAATTATCGAATTTATTTTTCCTTAGTTTAATTTTATAAGAATCGTTGCTTATTTTCCTACATAGAATTACTTTTTCATTTTCCTACATCGCATAGCAGCAACAAAATGAATATAAGAAACTATACTTTCTAACATAATCTGAGAATACGCAGTGATTCTGTATTAACACATTTTGTCAGAAGGCGTTGAATTATAATATTCCGTGATTGAGCGGACAAGCGTGTATACCGCTGCTCGCTTTATGATATACTACGATTTGATGCGATCTAGCAGTGAGACTCGAATGCTCTGTTGCCATTCACAAAGGCAATATCCCGTTCGTAACTGGACCGACGTGTATGTACTAACTATATGGCAAATGTGGCAAATGTGTATGTGCGCGTTACTTACATATATTATTTCATTAGAATTACTACGAAGTGGCGAAGGTAATAGCTCTGATGTGAAGGAGAAGCTGGGGTCTCCATTTGTAACTCTAACATCCTTCCTTATATTAGAAGAATGGGATTAACCTTGGATGTGTATAACCAGTACCAAAGGAAGGGAAAAGATTATAATTTAAAAAACGACTAAAGACTTTTAAAATGTAGAGATTCAAAATCATCAAATAGTATCACGTACACCGTGCTATACGTATTAACTGCACGTGCAAAAATATAACAAATATGAAGCCGCGTTTCAATATAGCAACAGAAGGGCATACACAAAATTTTCGTATTTTCCCTTAATTTCTTCCAACTTCAAAAGATTATTGTTGGGGTTCATTGAAACCAGGGATATGTTTGGAATGTGTAACTTTTTTGTTTTCTTAGATGTTATATTTATCGATGTGCAGAGTTAATGCCTTAAGGTAATCTCCTTCACTAGCAGCTCAGAAAATGCTCTTGCTTTATTATTATATATATAATTATATATATAATTATTTTGTTGGTTTTTGATTCGTCTACGAAGAAACAAGTTGTCTTAAACGGTTGCGGTGTGTTGATGTGCCAAAAGTTTGTAGGGTTTGCCGAAGAATGTTATATTGTCCCTCAGTATTGTTAGTTGTGAAGTGATTAAAATGTGCAAAGTATTCTTGACAAGTTATTATTGTGTATGCCGAAAAGAAAAAAAGTAGACATCTGGACTAGAGCCAGAATTTGTGCTTTTTACGAAATCAGTGTATCCAACCTTTAAATATAAAAATAAAAGGCCCAAGTAGGCTAGAGAGTCGAACGCAGCGCTGATGGAAGACCATGCTGTGGTCCAACGTATCAAAATTTGAGCTTCATGGTTCCAAACGTCGACTGCATCGTTGAGATGGAGAACCAATGTGAGAGCAATATGTTATCGAAACTATTAACATGAGAGTGGTAATATTGTAATTTGGGGAAAATGTTTGATTGTGCAACAAGATTTGTGTTTATTTTTCAGTTGTATTTTTATTACAAATATGCTACATGACAAGGAAATTGCAACACCAAGAAGGGATGCGAATTTTTTGACCAAACTTGGCAGAAAGGTTTAAATATTCACAGGTAATAATTGATTATAACTTTGTTGCGATGGATCAAGTGGTCGTGGCATATCTGACACTTCATGCAGTCTTTTCTGATATTAATGTCAGGTGCACTTCTTGCGAGTTTTGATTCAACTTTCATCGCTTTCACTCGTACTTTTGTTTAACGTGTTTTGAGGGTTTGGTTGGTGGAAATTACCACCAATTGAGCGAATTCGACAGAGGTCGAATTGTTGGCTTGCGCGAAGGTAGTTTTTCGTTCGGAAACTGCAAATCGCCTTAACCGGAACCAATCCACCATCGTGCATCATTATGTCATGGACTAGAGAGGGCCGAAAAGAAACCGGGGGCCGAAGAAGACCTAATGAGGTACAGGACCGCCACCTTCGCCTAATGGCACTAAAGGACCGATTGTCCAGTACCAGCCCAATTGCTGATCTATGGTTAGGTAATGAACTGATCTATGGTTAGGCAATGAACGTCTTGTAACCCTTCGAATCGTTTGTCGTCGAATCAGGGCTTTCAGCTTGCAATCTCATTGAGCGCATCTTGTATTACCACTAACGACTCAACACCGACAACAACATTTGGTTGCGAATGCACTGGAACGTGGAGTGGCATAGGGTGGTGTTCAGTGATGAATCTCGATTTTTCTCTAAATTGCAGGAATGTATAAAAAAGGTAACGTTACCATTGGTTTTAATTAATATCTTTAGCAAACCATAAGCTTATAGTATTTTGTCGCAGTACTTATCTGCATAGCTTTATATTTAATTTACTAAAGAACCACACATTTTAGGTTTATGAAAATAGGACGTTTCATTAAAAAAAATTAAATAGCATGAAACAAGCGTGGCAATGAGTTGATGTAAAACAAATGTCAATGTATTGCCGAAAACTTCAAGAACTAATCAATCGAGCAAAATTCGAATCACCGCTCCAGCGTGTATGGAGTTCAAGATATCGATCGTTAAAAAACAGCGGAATTTCCAAAATATCACAAATTATCTCAAAAGCTAAGATAGTGGGTATAGGGAATACTGAAGAAGATTGAGATGAGTTGAAGACGGGCAAAAACGTAGCAATATGCAAATATTCCATTTGAAAAACTAAGGTTGTTAACGTATTTCATTTATAAATTGTGGTTAGATATTTTCACTAATGTATTAAAAATGAAAATAACCGGAAAATTTATACTACCCAAATAGTTATGTAAATAGATCGCCACTAATGTCATAGCTTTATATCGATTATGGGAGAGCGTCTTAGTATCTGATGAGCATATGACGTTGCTTATCTATATAAGGAAATAAATTATTTAATCTATGGAAAAAAGCACCTGTTTTATACACTTTTTAACGAACACAGAAAAACTAGGCTGTGATGGTCTCAGATATTGAAAGTCGGTATTATGAGTAGAATGGGCACTAATAAATTAATGTACTAGGTACTATATCTAGGTACTATATCTGTAATTAGTTAAATTATTGATTCATTAAAATATATATTTGATCAAAATGTGTTGTTATCCAATATTTGGCTTAGGGAGTCTGGTTACAATTTCATTAATGGATATGCTGCCTAATTATTATTGCACTGGTATTACATAAATCAATAACAGTAATGATATGTTTACTCCATAATTATATTATAATTGATTGTCACATCCTATTATTACAAATTAATATCACCGGATGCATAGCTACCATTCCTAGTTGTAGCTATGCATCCGGTCAACGTTTATTCACAATCAAATAGATTTAGTTATATCCTAAAACTTTAGGCAACAGTGCACACAGTTCTTTGCAGAAAAATAATGTGGGAAATATGTTAAGTACACTAAAACATCAAGTTGCCTTACTAGGTGACCATAGACAATTTTGGAACAGGGCTTTCTTTGAATTATTCTAAACAGAATAGGTACTAATCCAGTTGTAGTAAAAACATACAAAAGGAATCCTGCAAAGTCTGCGTAACAACATCTATACTGAAAAACCCATTTAGTCACTGTCAGATTGGCGCCCGACATCATTCGAGGCGTGGTAGTTAAGGGCTGCCCACAGGGAGGGGTGCGTTCGCCACTACTGTAGAATCTAGTCATTGATACCCTGATCTGCCGCCTGAACACGGGGGACTTCCACACGGCTGCCTACGCTGACGACTTGTAGGACGCGTATGCAAATGGCATTAGGAAGTGCTGGATCCTGGTGTAAGAACCTCGAACTATCTGTCAATCCAACCAAGACGGTGATAGTCCTATTCACAAGGACAAGAAAGATAAGCAAGGCGCAAGCGCCTTTACTTAAAAACGCACTGTTTAGCTTCAGCTGGGAGATCAAATACCTGGGTATCATCCTCGACAAGCAGCTACTGTAAATCATGCACGTTGACTATAAGGTCAACAAAGCCAGTATTGCGTTTGGACAGTGTCGCAGAATGCTAGGGAGGACCTGGAGTTTCTGTCCCAGAGTAATGATGTGGATTTACACTGCAGTTACCAGACCAATGCTATCTATACGGTGCGATCACTTGGTGGCCTAGTGTAGGAAACGTGATTGCAGTTGAAAGACTAATGCAAATACAAAGGACAGTTTGCCTAAGTACCATGAGTGCATTAATATCTACGTCTACGGCGGCTATGGAGGTCATGCTTTGCCTGTCACCTCTCGATTTACTAGTCCAAGAGGTGGTGTTGGCTACCATGATCCGGCAGGATGACGTCGTAAGACACAGTGAAATGCACCGCAAGCTTTGGGACAATACGTACAACAGATAGCCGATCCTGGAGCTGGCGCGGATAACATTTTACCTCATTAATTTTTCTTCGGTCTCCGGTTCCTCTTCGGCGACTTTCCTAGCCCTCCCTAATCCATGACCGATAATAGCGCATGGTGGTGGATTGGTTCCGGTTAAGGCAATTTGCACAATCAAACAAGTTTCCCAAGTTATAATATAACCACCCTCATGTTAATAGTTTTAATAACATATTGCTCTCACATCGGATCTCCAGTTCAAGGATGCAGCCGACGTTTGGAACCATGCAGGTCAAGTTTTGATACATTATACTACAGCATAGTCTTCCATCGGCGCTACATTCAATCCTTTAACTTTCGCGTTCGACTCTCTAGCCTACTTGGGCCTTTTATTTTTATATTTAAAGGACACACTGATTTCGTATAAAGCACAAATTCTGGCTCAAAGCTAAGCTACTTTCTTTCTTTTCGGCATCACTTCATAACTAGCAATACTGAGGGACAAGATAGGAATAACGCCATTAAATACACATCCGTGGTCACCTTTCCTTCCGTGCACTTATAAGATTATAATAATCTCGAGTTTGCGAGTTCTACTAATAATGTTATTGTTTGTAATTAGCTGGTATTTTCTAATACTTTTGTACTTACATTTACTTTGCAATTACCTAGTTCATAATAGTTAATTTTTTCAATCTAGCTTCTTTATTTTGTTTTATTGACTTAGATTAACCCCAAAGGCTTATATAATTTCCATTTCTTCATAAGTTTAGGCAAGAGTTAATTTATTTTTTATACGAGGGCTATGTAGTAACTCATAACCATCCTATCGTCTAGGTTTACTACCTCGTGACCCCTTTCCTTCTCAAGAATTTTAAGTAAATGCGTAGGACTTTTTATGACGCCGACGAAGTTGCATAAGGATTTGTTTTTTCAGTGTTTTGAGTCGCTTGAGAGAATAAACAAAAGTACTACTTTTGAAAGGGATTATTTTAGAAATCAATATTTTTTGAAAATATTTTGTGGCTATAACTTTTTCTCTAATGTGACCAAGCAAGGAATCATTTTCCACCCACGGACTAGAAAATGAACAAGAGGCCATAATATCTACGAACACTCGATTAGTGAATGAGGAAATAGAATTACGGAGAAAGAAAGTACCTGACAGAAAAGTTATTCCATTTTTATATACTTCTCAAAATAGAAAATCATTAGAAAAAAAGTTACTTGCTGTCAACAATACAATCAACCTTATATTTTTATTTCTTTGCTAACGTTTTGAAATCAAAGGGACCCCTAATATGAACCGATTTTCATTCTCGCAATACTGGTAGTGCATTTGCAATATACCATATATCTTGTAAACGTACCTACATTACAATAAACGTGGTAAGTGGAAGGCAAAGCCTATCATTTCACGGCCCTCTGGTCCCATCAACTGCTGGACTGACCAGTTCGGCGTAGATGGCGTTCCTGGAAATTGAATTATTTGGTTGACGACCAACACCCGAGGACAGCTCTTTTACGAGACAATTCTATATCATTCGGGTAAAATTCGGGATATTGAGTATTTCACGAATAAGGGTATCCCAATTTCGACATGGGAAAAGGGGTCAACGAAATCTTCTTGTCAGAGCGGCACTCACCGACGTCAGCAAATTATTATAACTGGTATTAAAAGAAGATAGGGGTCTTATATCCGCAATTTATGCTTAGTTCCTAGCGAAGTAAAATACTTAATACGCTTCAAATATATTTATGCTCAATTATACTATTTGCCATTTTCATTATTTGTAACTTATTCATTCCAAAAATATTCCCTGCAAAATAGCAATTTCTGTCAACTGTTTCTTGCCTTAATTGATTGCAGTGCGAGTGTTGTTAATGGACACATCTGTAGTGAATATATTCAACCAATATATTCAGTTAATATGTGATTACTACAATGAATGGCATAGTATAAAAATTGAAAAGCAAAGTATGTATCACCATATGAAAAGTTACTTAAAAGGTCAATTCGATTCAAACGATACAGAGAGAACAAAAGGAAGAAGTAAAAGGTAAATCACGATCACCAAATAAATTAACCATCAATTAAGAACTGCTGATATAGGTGCACCAAGGAACCGTTTTGAGTGGTTTTGTGTTAGGAAAGTAGAAAACTAAGAAACAAAGTAAAATACTGAAGCGTTTTTAACACAAAATTTTCTACTGAGAATTTCAACATAGACGAAATTGTCAAACCCGGAAATAATAAAACCAATAGAAACTATATCAAAATCGGAGTAAGCTTCGATATTCTTGATAAACCGAAAGCACCTGAGATTTGACTGAAAGACATTATCGTTAGAAGGTATCGACCCATTCACCAAAACTAAAAGGAATCAATAGCTGCTAGAGCAGTGCACCTTAGGCCGAAATAATTTCTCCTCAGAAAAAAAGGACAGCTTTTAGGAATTTGTACAAGTTCTATTAAATAAAACTAATGCAACAGAAAACGTTCTACAAACAGACGCTTGACTCCTTCAAAGCTTAAGTGATGATCAATATTTCCATGAAATAAAATATCAAAATAATGGTAAGAAAAGATGCAGATGCTTCATCAATTGAGAAGAAAACAAAGTGAAATCCAATGAAAATTATGAACATTAAAACAATAGCCATGTAGATATCCAAACCTCCACAGGATAATATTGATGTACATATGAAAAGCTAAATGAAATGATTGAAAGATCAATTTAGATACGCCAAATCCAATTCGACTCTACCCGCATCTTATCTCGCAATCCTCACTATTATAGCAGAAAACCCCCTGAATCAATAGAGATTTTCAAACATCCCAACAATTTAAATTGCGAAGATGGCTACCCCTTACGTCACACGTAGAAATCCCAACTGATTAAACCTCCTAGCAACCGCCACGCTTCATTGATGCAAACATTTCAGCTTCATCAATGCATAACTTTTCCGCTCCATTCCGACACAAAACAAGCCATATATAAAACCCTCCGGAATTAACAATCCTCAGTCAGTGTGCAGTAACAGCCTTGAAGATGTCCCAGAAGAGTGTAGACGAAACGTCGGCAACAGCTACAACAACGACGCAGTTCCACTCTGGGAACCAAGAGTATACTATTATTGACGACCACGGAAGCCTACTGACCAGATCAATACTTTCTATTCAGTATTATTTATGTAAATCAGTTTTGATAGTTCTATTGGTAACATAAACATCCCTTTATTGCTATAAATACATATCCATTCCAAAAACAAAGCACTAACATATTCAACTAAAAAAGTTTCAAGTTACTTAAACGGCAAGCCCTATTTTTGAGAAAGCTTCATACATATTTGGTTAAAAATATGCGGGTGAAACATACCTTACTTCCCATACCTAAATTCACTCGTTTCCGAGTTCTTAAAAAAAATTATAAAGTCGACTATTTGTTACCAACAAATAAACAGAATTGACAAGGTTGGCTTTGTTTTGCTTAAACTAATGACAAAACGCAAATGTTGCCAATCGATGAATGAGAAAGTTAGGGCCTTGGACATGGTCAACTAATCGAATATCGCACAGTGCACCGTCACCACCATCCACCTACTACCCCGCACTGATGTAAAAACTTACTTTGAACAGATTCGCACAAGCCTATTACGATTCGATTTTCTTTTCTCGCCCCTAATGTACAGGGTGCGGCAGAATGGATTTCCACATTTTACAGGTCAATAACAAATAAACGGTAAACGTTAAGGAAAAGAACTTTATATTTGTCAATATTACATATTAAAAGGTTTTATCTATCTACGTTTTGAAAATAACATCGTCCAAATGGTGGCCCTCATGCGCAATACACATATCAAGTCGTTCTAAGAAGTTCTGCATAAGTCTCTCTAGTACACCTCGAGAAATAGCCGAGATTTCCTGTCGTATTGTGTTCTTGAGTTGGTTGAGAGTCTGAGACCGATGTCACTATTGTTGATATTATTATTATTATAAAAGTCGCAGGGGCTCAGATCAGGAGATCGAGCTGGAAAGTCAATATCGTCTCGTAATGAAATCAAATGTCCAGGAAACGTTTCCTGCAATATGGTAAGGGAACGGCGAGTGGTATGAGATGTGTCACCATCTTGCTAGAACCAGAAGAAGCTGGAACCAGAAGGAGTCTGCATCCTGCTCTTCGAATTGTGCCAATTATTATTATTATTATTATTATTATTACTATTACTATTATTATTATCATTATTATTACAATAATAATTATTATATTATTATTATTATTATTATTATCATTACTACTATTATAATTATTATTATTATATTATTATTACTACCAACCGCCTACAAGGTTTTGTCTACGTTAATACAGAGAAGAATAAGAGAGATAACGGATAATAAAATAGGAGAATATCAATGCGGGTTTACGAAGGGGAAATCGACAATTGACGCAATACACATAGTTAAACAAATTGTAGAAAAAACTTACCAACATAATATAAACCTCGAACTGCTTTTCGTAGATTTTCAGCAAGCGTTTGATTCTCTAAATAGAAATATGATTATGTTAGCGATGACGGAGTTAGAAGTACCAACAAAACTAAGAAGACTTGTAGCAATGACAATGCATGGAACAAAAGCTAGTGTAATAACAAGTAAAGGTGAAACTGAAGAGTTTGCTGTAAATAAAGGAGTTAGGAAAGGGGATGCGATGTCGGCAACCATATTTAATATAGTACTGGAGTACATTACCAGAAGAGTCAATAAGGGTACAATAAGAACAAGAGGGGGGCAATTAGTAGCGTACACTGATCGTGGCAAAAAAAGGGAGATAATGAATAACATCTTAAAAGATATAGTAGATGAAGGTAAGAGGATGGGATTGAAAATAAATGAGAACAAGACAAAAATAATGAGAATAGGAAAAGAGCTGAGCAACAGAAAAATTAGAGTGGGGAAGTATACTTTTGAGGAAGTAGACAAGTTCAAATATTTGGGAGTAACCATTACAAATGATGGTAATAGAGAAATGGAAATAAAGGAGAAAACAATGGCAGCTAACAAAGCTCTACATATAAATAAACACCTACTAAGAAGCAAAAATTTTTCAAAGAATACAAAGATAAAAATTTATAGAGCAACCATAAGACCAGTGATAATGTACGCAGCGGAAACACTGACAATGACAAAAAGAGATGAAGAAAATTTAAGAGTCGCGGAGAGGAGAATACTGAGATCAATACTTGGACCAGTTAGAATGAAAAATTTGGAATATAGGATAAGAACAAATGAGGAAGTAGCGAAAGAATGTGGAGAAGATATAGTTAAGAAGATAAAACTGCAAAGAGCAAAGTGGTTGGGGCATATGTGGAGAGCGGGAGAGGACAAGATATTAAATATAATAACAAATTGGGAGCCATCGGGAAAAAGAAGGAGGGGAAGACCTAGATCTAGCTGGATGAGTGAAGTGAGGGAAGACTTGAAGAGGATAGGGATCGATAAGGCAAAAGAAAAAGCTAAAGATAGAACGGAGTGGAGAAAGATATGTGAAAGAGTGGAATCGGAAGGAATTGATCCTCCCCTTAATAAGGGATCTAGAAACCTTCATCGAAAGCGGCGAAATCCCCAGGGGAGGTGTCTAAGCCATTTATTGTTATTATTATTATTATTATTATTATTATTATTATTATATTATTATATTATTATTATTATTATTATTATTATTATTATTATTATTATTATTATATGTTGGTCCATTGAGATTAAAAAGACATTGGAGCTGTAAAAAGTTTTCCAACATGTCACAGTACCGGAAAGAATTCACAGTTACGATAACGTTATTATTTTCAAAAAAATAAGGCCCCACAATGCCCAACCTAGAAATCGCGCACCATACGGTGACTTTTTGGGCTATGTGGAGGTCTTAGGTGAAGCTCTCGAGGATCTTTAGAGCCCAGTACCGGAAGTTCTGCTTACTCACTGTGCCACAAATATGGAAATGAGCTTCATCGCTGCTCCACACAATAACTTAGGGACGCACATTTGTAAGGATTTCTTGACACAATTGTCCACGCTTTTCCAAGTCTTGCGCGCTCAATTCCTGATCTATCATCATTTTATACGGGTGAAAATGTAGCTCACCGTGCAAAATATGCCCTAGAGATCGATCAAAAATCCCGAGTGCAGCCGCATGTTTTCGAGCAGAACGCTTTGGAGACTGCTCTACAGACGCTCTAACGACAGCAATGTTCTCAGGTGATGCTCCTAGGACGGCCAGATGGTTTCTTTGGTAATGCAGAACCAATTGCCCTTAGATTTGCGACCTATTTCAGTATTGTTTTCCGATCTGGAACAGCCGCATTTGCATTCAAATGGAAGCGAGTACGAAACGCTCTTTGTGTCATTGTCACTGATTCCCCGTTTTTTAAAAACGCTTCAATCACATACCCCGCTGCTCACCGGACCAATGCATTATGCCGACTGGCAAACCTTATTACTCGCACGACCGGTTGGCAGACTCCCCACCGCTCTACACCCACCCACACCAGGCCAGCGGCGCAACGAACTGTGGGAGTCCACTCATCCGCACCCTGTATTTAACTTTTAGATTCCGCGTGATTATACCTACTACCGGAAAACTAATTGTGAGTTATTTCCTGGACGCCCGCTATGGAATAAATTAATAAATGTACGTATCTGATGAAATAAATCAAGAACCTCTTGCAGAACAGGATTGATAAAATAGTTTCTTTGATTTCAAAGAATGGTAATGCAGTTTACTCCGTTCTAAATAGCCTTAAAGATGATGTTTACTCTTATTTTAAGAAAAATGTTATATTTTGTTAACAGCATATTCTAGTACTCGGAGTTAATTCCATGTCTTTTTAAATCGTAACAATACACTTACTAATATTGAATAGTAGGTTGGAAAAGAATTAAATGATACTACCACTTCAAATTTTACATTTTTAATACAATTTGCTCTGTATATCAAATTGCTAGTCTTTTCTATTGTAGACTGTCGACAATTTTAGATCATTTGGCACTTATCAGCTAGGAGGTTACGCGGTTTAAAGACAAATATGTATTTTTTTCATACGTATCCACTACTAAACTTTGCAAACTTTCGAAAATATTATATTCGAAGTATGCGATTTATCAAACAATGAAACAAGTATTAGTTGTTTATATCACTTTAACATAACAGAATCTTATTACAAATACAATCCCAGTATTCTTGGTGAAAATTATAATACATTTAGAAGAAACCGTGTGATAGTCTGTCAGGGGCACCATATATATGTAATAGTTCCGTTACAACTTTTAATTAAATTTCTTGGCGTTGCGAAAGCAAATCATATTGTAACGGTATTTAATATTATTGTCAGTTAACCAACGCACCAATATGATAAGTTTATAAAACAACATTTTCACAACCCCCTCTACATAATGTATCTGTATAACTTTCACTCGACGCTAATTTCCGCGACTGAAGTATATATATTATCATGCCGTATCACTAATTTATCTATATTTATGACGTTACCAACATGATGGATACTTTCAATATCCTTCGTTATGTTTTATGATGGCACAACCTATTTACGTGCCCATACTTCAGAATGTATTCGAAGACAAAAGAAATTTGTTTCTAAAGCGAATTCACTCAGGCTCTCTGACGGTACTTTTGTGTTGCCCGTAATGTTTTCCGTTCTTTTATTGGAAGTTGGTAGAACGTTCCATTTGTTTGATTATGTGTACAAGAGACGGGTTTCTTGGTCTGTTTATCTGCACATACGTATATCGATTATTTTTATGAGCACATAAACATTATGTTTGCTACTAAAAAGAGCAAAACATTATCAGGAACGTGTCCTAGATTTCGTTTATTTATCTTGTTAATTATATTACATGTACAGAGGGATATGGAAATTCGTACATATGAAGCTAGAATCGTTTATCCACTTTACGCTAAAATTGTACCGGTACTCTAAACATTGAATTCAATTAACTTTGCACTGTACTCACGGCCAGTGTATTATAAATACAAATTGTGCCCGAACTTGACCATGACTTGAACGATTAGGAAGAAAGTTCATCTGGCTATTTCGGTGTCTGTTATTCTGTTGTATAATTAAATTATACATAATGCAGTGCTGGCTTACTGAGGATATTACACTTCAGAGTATAAAATGAACGATAGTACCCATATGAACTGTTGGTAATTTGAAATCTATACTGGTCTTAATATAGGAAAATTGTTAAAAAAAATTGAATTTTTGTAAGTTAGTTAAATAATTAGATGAACTGGGGGTTCGGAACCGTTTTTACAGACTCTTTCGGCAATTTTAAACGAATTTTTATAACAGTAGATAGAAATTAACGAAAAATGAAAACTGAAAAATACAAATTAACCTGGATTTCTAAGAAGATGTCACACAAACTTTATGTTTATATGAGATTCGCGGGGAACTGTCAATTCTCAAACTCCAACCTTTACTTGTGCTATGATTTGAATATTACACACTTTGAAACTTGGAACACGTGTTACCTCGATGAAAGCTTGGCCAAATGTAATCAAATTAATTGGCGTACCTTCACTCCATTATTTTAATCGCGATGGCGCTTGTTTTGTCCACAGCAAATTTTGATAATACTTTTCAAATATAATTTGATGTTAAATTTCCAATAAATAAAGTTATTTATTTTAAAGTAGCATAAAGGAACATGTAGTAGCGCGACTATATGACTCAATTCATGCTATTTTGTGATGCAGAATAGCACCGACAACCAAACAATACTAAAACTCACTGACGTTCTTGACCAAGACGTTACGAAAAATATTTAATTTACGAAATTATGCTCGAAATGTCCCTAAATTTACACTGTTGTTTGTTGTAGAAAGATATTCCATTGATTTTCACGATTCACGAAATGGAGAAATTGTACAGAAGAGGAGTTTCGTTGCCGTTACCCCACATTTAATTCGTTATCTGGGCTTAATTAAACTATTTAATACCCCCACTGTAAATCGAAGGCTCGAAGGGAAAGGAGGCTTCCAAAAAAGAACTAATATCCGCCAGAGGGAATTTCACATCAACTGAGTTGATTAACTACAGCCAGAATTCAAATTACATTGACTAACAGCTTAGTGGTACACTACAATGAGCTAAAACCAAAATGTTCGTACGTGCCTGCCGTTTCCGTGTATGCAGGTATTTAATCTCAGTAGAAAGATCAAATGCTCTATTTAGCATTCGCACTGGAATATTTTTAATAACATTCCGAATATTGCGTTTTAGATCAAAGATGTTTTCCGGAAGTGTATTATAAATTCTTTCCCCAACATAGCCTCACAGAAAAAAGTCGAGAACTGTAAGGTCTGGAGACCGAGCCGCCCATTCTATTGGTCCACCTCTACCACTCCAGTTGTTACCAAATTTTGCAGAAATAGATTCTGTAGCGATATTACTTGTTGAAGAAAAGGGATTCTCTAAAACGTCATCTTGCTATAATTGAGGATAAAAGAAGTTGTCTAACATGTCCGTGTAATTATTGCCGAAAACTGTTTTTTCGGTAAAAAAGAAAGATCCGTAAATATTTTTTACGCATAATACCGCACGAAACATTAACTTTGGGAGAATCCCTTCCATGCTCCTCAAATAATCTCCGGTTTCCTTGATTTCAAATCCTGCAGTTATAACGATTTACTGCACCGTTCAAATGAAATGTAGCCTCATTTGACATATCTATCGCCACATGTCGATTGTTCCTAAACAAATCTACCAGTGTTTCGCACATCAACATTCTGTTTGGATAGTCCGTTCTTCTTTGCAAACGTTGAAGTTTAGATGGTTTCTGTTTTAGTACCTTCAAGATCCTAAAAACCTTAGTTTTATCCAACTCTTGGTGGGATACCATTTTTTTGATTGACATTTTGCGGTTCTTTTCAATCATTTCGTATACAGCTAAAACTTAGTTTAAAAATAAGTTGGGATCGAGAGTTCTCTTCTTTTTAGAAATTGATGCAGTTTCTCGAAATTTATTATGCCAAGCTTTTATGGTATTTGTAACTAAATGGTATTGATATTTGTACATACACCAAAACATGACGAATTACATTCTCTGTCCTTGCACAATTTTACTGTTGTTTCATCGTTTTGCATTATTAGACAGATATTTCATATTACTTAACCTTACACGTAACTGTTCATATTACTATGAATGCTCCACATACTGAATAACGCAGTGTATATACAAAATAATCTACGAAACTGATTACTGTTATTTTTATTTCAATTCAAAATTTTTGATTGGTTATTAGTAAATAAGACATATTTTCAAATTGTGGAGTCTTGTGAGAATTTAGACCATTATTATACCTATTCCTAGTTATGAATTAGACTCACATAGAGTCACGTTGGATCGTTTTAAAATTGTGTTTATACAATTACGTCGAGTAAATTTCCCCTGAAACATAACAGTGTTTTTGAATCATTTAATGTATTCTTAAGTGTAATGCCAATGTGTAATAGATTGAAAAACTTCACTAAAACCTTTACCAGAACACATCACTAGCACTGGGCGCACGTTTCTATAACTAAGCAATCATCTTCAACAATAAAACTGAACTAACAAACTAAGTAAAAACTAACCTAAGTGTGCAATTTCAAAACATACAATTTAAGAGTATCCAATTTGAACATTATGCAATTTAATTATGCAAAAATTAAGTTATAGTTGATCACGATGATATATGATTTTACAAAGAGTAAAGGCTGGAATTTAGGTGCCTTAAACCTGAAATAATTAAATTATGATTGTTTTTGTAAATGTCAATGCTTTTATAGCGATTTAATACAATATACAGATGATTACAATCTTTATATGAAATTTTATAAATTCCTGATTCATCCATTTTATCTACTTGATTTTCTGGATTTCCTAAAATGTTTTTGAAGTTATTATTTGATGAGAAAACAATTTTGCGGACAACTTTAGAAAAAATTTTTAAAGACCTTTTGTGTAACTTAGATAAAAGGGTAATTTAACATCTCTTATTGCTTATATTTCTAACTCTTATCCTATTCTTATGTTTCCTAATAGTACTATAGACTACGTCTTTAGAGAATGCGTTAAAGTTAGCAGTTTTGATGATTTCTTTGAGTTGGTTTTAGTATCTGTCTTTAGTTAAAGGGAAAATGAGCAAAAATGATGCGCAGTGCGAAATTTTAAAGATCTAGGTGGACAAAAATGCATATAAAACAACATTTTTTCTCTAAATTATTGAAAATCTAGTTGCTTTTGTTAGGAATGATAACACTGTATAGAAAGGTGGATTAAATATGTTTTTAACTATTTGAGCACAAATATAGATGTGAAGCACATATTTAAATAAATACGCATACTACTTTAATTTAAATAAATATTCACATGAAACTTAATGGAAAAGTAATTAGTCACTGTTACCTTCTAACATATTTTCCCCTGTTTGTGTCAAAATCAGAAGGTTTTGCAGTAATTCTTTTGCATCCTGTGATAAGCTTTCTCCTTTTTTGAAGGTAGGCCTCCTTGGTGGATGTTAGTGGGCCAGATGATATTAAGAGTATATTCAATATGTCCGTATTTGTATGGATTCGAGACATTTTCTGTATCTTCGCAAATCCTTGTTTGGCGCTTCTTGCGAGTCTTCTGAAAGTCATCCAATTGGCAAAATAAAAGAGGAGATAATTTCGTAGCCATGTAGTAAAAGTTTATGAACTCTGGTCGGCATGTAAAACCATGAATATAATTTAATGTATAATTTTTGAGTGTCATCCAAGTATGTTTTAAACAATTCAATATTAATATCATATTCGCAAGATACTATTTGTAAAATGACGTAAAATCTATGTGTTAATGTCTGATCTATTCCTGCAATATGAGCACTTTCTACTTCATTGCGAAAGAAACATCTGGCTGTATTCCCATCATTTTTGTTCCATGGTCTAATCTCATTTTGTTTCGAAATTCTTGTTGTATTTCCTTTTTTGCATTTCCAATATTAGTTTTTCTTCCTTGCCTCTGATCTGACCTTTCTTTAACTCCTTGTGATGTTCGAATTCAGTTCAATGCCTTTAGAATGTATTGATTTATATTGACCAGAGCTTCCACTTTTTAACCACCTTTCATTAATTTCACTTATTATTTTATATAAAGCGGAGTTAATTTGGTTATTAATATTTCGATTGCACTTGTCTAAATCAAAATATTTCACTACACTGTCCAGGATTTCACTATTTCTCGATTCCTTTGGAATTCTGTGCAATATTGTGAATATGTGCCTTTTTGTGACGCACGCAGGCACTTCTATAAAATATATACACAGAGGGGACCTAAAGTACCCGCCCATGATAACTTTTGAATGACAGAAGCTAGCATCTTTAGAAAAGATTTTGTTTTTTTATTACACCCCCCTAAGAGGGTGTATGACATTGTGATGTGATCAAATATTGTTCAATGAACAATTTTGTTGAAGCCTAATCTACTACTACAATATATATATATATATATATTAAACTAAAGCCCATTCATTAATGTTTTTTAGGTGCCAGTTGATTACTCTTTTTTACACAAATGTTGGCGTGTAGACTTCCGCACTATGCCATGCTTTTATCGGTACTTATTCGTGCACTTGCACTAACTCGAAGGGTTTTGTCCTTTTGAGTCTTCTTGTTGGATTCGTGTTGTCGAGTAGCTGGATCGCCTCGATATTCACATGTTGATGAAATCTTTGTTCGTGCCTGTTAGCAAATCGTGGAATGGTCTGACTAATAGTATCCACCTTCAGATCTCTATGGATGTCACTATTTTTTATGTACGAAGGCGCATCAACAATATTCCTTAGTACTTTATTTTGAAATATTTGTATTAATTGTAAATTGCTTTATTTGGCACAACCCCGCAGCTGAATGCCGTATGTCCATATTGGTTTAAATATCTGATTGTATATTAGCACATTGTTGTACGTGGACAGCTTGGAATTTCTTCCAATCATCCAGTAAATTTTTCTGTATTTGATTTGGAGTTCTTCCTTTTTGTTTTTGACGTGTGGTTTCCATTTTAGTTTTGCATCTAACGTCATACCCAGGTACTTAGCTTCATTAGCATAAGGTATCATTTACTTTTATTGGTACGTAATTTTCTTTTTTGTTGGTAAAATTAAGATGTACTGACTTATTTTCATTTAACCTGATTCGCCATTGCTTAGTCCAACTGCTAAGTTGATTTACGGATGGTTGTAGTTTTCTAGTGGCTTCCTCATGATCATCACCCACTGCAAGGATAGATGTGTCATCGGCAAAAGTGGCAATTGTGTTATGTTCAAGACGAGGAATATCACCTGTGTATAATAAGTATAGGGTGGGACCTAATATACTGCCTTGTGGTACTCCTGCTTTTATTTCCTTAATTTCAGAGTAAGTATCTTCTTGTTTGATTCTAATCTAATCTTTCTTTTACATACGACTCAAGAAGTTGCGAGAACTGTTCTGGCAACAGTAGTTTAAGTTTATATATTAGTCCTTCAATCCACACTTTGTTAAATGCCTGCGCCACATCTAAGAAAATGGCAGAGCAGACTTTTTATCTTCTACAGATTTTTCTATAATATTAGTAATCCTATGGACTTGGTCTATAGTCGAGTGATTTTCAAGAAATCTAAACTGATGTGATAGAATTAATTTCTTCTTCTCTAAGATTGGTTTTAATCTTCTCAATATAATTTTTTCATATAGCTTTGAAATTGCCGGAAGCAGCAAGATGGGTTTGTATGACGTAACCATATGTAGTAGTTTACCTGGTTTTAGAATCATAATGACTTCTGCAACTTTCCATGCTTGTGGCACATGTCTCAGTCTCAATGATGCATTGAACAAATAGGTAAGCACGACAACTGCTTTTTTTGGTAGCTGTTTCAGGATTTCTGCCGTTATTAGATCATATCCTGGACTTTTTTTCGGATTTAACCCTTTAATAATTTTTGCTATTTCTCTTGGGCTTGTGAGATTAATTTCTGTAATTTCCTGTTCAAGTTGATCCCAATTTATTACATCGTTCCCTTGGTTGGGAGTAAAACTGTCTCCCAAATGTTTTGCAAATCGTTGAGCTTTTTGTTTATTATTTTGGGCCCAGCTCCCATCTTTGTTTCTAATGGAATAATTCTGTATGGCTGATCTTTTAAATCTTTTAATTGTTTTCCAAAGGAAATAGTCAGTTAGAGAAGATTGATTTCTGTTTTTTGTAAACTAACTTTTGCCGTTATCAGTATTTCAATTGTATGTCCGCTTTCACCGGAAGTGACGCCAACTTTCTCTTTTTAAATAGAACACCCTATATATTTTTACGGTTTTGGAAAGGTAATTGAAGGACGAATCCAACGATATCACATATGTTATACTTTAACTTAAGAAATATGACGATATGCAGCAACAAAGGTTTTGGTATTCTGTTTTTGTTGTTACGCAAAGCTGGCTAGAAAAGAGTGCCAAATTGTTTCTTGTGACACCAGACTGATCTAAAGAGCTCGTCGCTAAGAAAAGTAATCATAACAATTGCCATGCTGTCAAATCTCAATTCCAAAAGCGTAAATTATCCTCGTTATTTATTGTTATTATAATCTGCATTTGTCATATTTTCGTTCTTTGTGCTCGTTGTTATTTTCTCTCATTTTAACAAAATTTTGTTTAAATTTGTTAGTTTTTGACAGGCAATGTGCCTAAGTTTCAATTTTTTATGTTGTCGATGTTACAGTGGCCTCCGCATGGATCTTATAAGATAACCATCAAGTACCTAATTTTAATATTCGGTTAATTTAGTAACGACTACACTAAGTGGAACATAATGAATACTGCTCTTGTACAGCCGGAAATATTTTAAATTTGGGCTAAGTAAGCATAAATAGTATAAAATTTACAGGACGAACTGCTTTAACAGAAGATAACATTATTTAAATTATTGTACAATTTGTTGCGCAATGATGGCAAATAAGATGAAAATTGTTGCTAGATTTACATAATATTAAAATCGATCCAGCAATTTTGCATGGTTAGTGCCGAAATCATAATAAAAGTAACAACACAGAAAGCCCAAAAAATAGGCGTATTGTCTATCCAAAACTAACATATTTAGACAAACTTACCATAATTAATTAATTGCAATATGGTTTGTTAAATTAAAGAAATAACAAAAATTAACAAACCAAGTTGAAATGAGAGAAAATAATAACGAGCACAAAGAACGAAAGTATGATAAATGCAGGTTATAATAACAATAAATAGCAGGAATAATTTACGCTTTTGGAATTGAAATTTGACAGTTTGGCAACTGTTATGGTTACTTTGCTTAGCAAAGCTCTTTAAATCAGTTTGGTGTCACAAAAAACAATTTGGCGCTATTTTCTAGTCAACTTTGCGTAACAAGGAAAACAGATTACCAAGGTATATATTGCTGCATATCGTCATATTCCTTAAGTTAAAGTACAACATATGCGATATCGTTGGATTCGTCTTTCGATTACCTTTCCAAAAACGTGAAAATATACAGGGTATTCTAGTTAAAAAAAGAAAATCTTCCGGTGAAACTGGAAATACAATTGAAATGCTGATATCGGCAAAAGTTAGTTCACAGAAAATAGAAATCGGCCTACTTTTTCTAAAAACGCTAGCTTCTGCCGTTCAAAAGTCAGCGGGGGGGGGGGATACTTTAGGCTCTCACTGTATACCGCAAGAGCGAGCGTACTATGATCACCCGGTTTTACACGAACTCAGCGCATCTAAATGTGTACTGTGTTGAATCTTACAGTGGAATGTCATTTGCTTGTCAAAATTGCGTAAACCCAAATTCATTCGTGCACCTTGCTCGCGTTCTAAACGGCGTATTCATTTACATACACGTGTAAGACACGACTTCGCTCTCGCATTTCCGAAAAATGCCGATTATGCTGGCTGATCATAGTGTGCTCGCTCTTACGGTATATAGTGTAATGTTCAACATTTACAACAACAACAACATCTAAATTTGGCTGTCAATCTAGTACGGTTAGGGTGTTCAGGATAGCCAACCGGTAGTAATGAAAAGTCCCTCTACCAAGTAATTTTTCGTAGCCAACATTCCCTCCAGGCGGACTGGCCTGGGAGCAGGGGTATTAAAAATAGAAGTCCAGGCAACGACGATCGTAAGGTAACGTAAATAAAACTCCACCTTCTGTGCAATTTCTCCATAAATCGTCAAAATTAATGTAAAATTCATCTAAAACAGACAACAGGGTATATTCAAAGGTATTTCAAACATCATTCTGTAAATTAAATCTTTGTCCTAATGTTACTAAGTAAATCGCCAGTAAATTTCGTCATATTTATGTTGCCGCTGGTTCTTTTGATCATAGAGTCGTGTAATTTCAGTCATTTGGTAGCGTTACCGCATGTATTCTCTTAAGCTATTTCTATAAGTAACTTCCTTTCGTTGAAATACATCATAAAATTTATATTTGGGTTTAAATCATCAAAATTAGCTGTGGAAGTAAACAATCGCTATCCCGATTAAAATAATGGAGGCTAGGGACGCCAGAAAGTTCATCAATTCTGGTTAGACTTTCATTAAGTTAACTAGTGTTTCGACTACGGCCCCAATTTAAAGTTGATAGTGAAATTAAAATATAATTTCAAAGAAGGAAAGGTTCGAGGTTAGAGCTGGCGAATTGCTGTAATGGTCATCATAAACAGAGCGTTTATATGACATCAGCATCATTCGAATTCAAGGTTAGTTTCTATTTTTAATTCTAAAATTCGTTAGGTTCAATTTATATAATTCAAAATTCACAAAAGAATTGCCGCAAGAGTATCAAAGAATATTGCCGATCCCACAAAGGATTTAGAAATTTAAATTAATTTAGAAAATTCAAATTTTTCACAAAATTCCTCTGAGAAACACATTTCAATAGTTACGCACATTTCCGCACCGTCAAATTTCGACGGCATGAAAACAGACTACGAAATATGATACTTTCGTCCTAAGAACGATACCCACCGATTTTTACTTCGTAATAGAAATGTTCGAAAAGTGAATTTTGTCCACCTAGATTTGTAAAATTTCGCACTGTGTGATGTACCAGAAAGTTAATAGTCGAAAGTTTGTGTTCCGATAAGTGATTAGAATCCTGTGAGATGAATCTATTATTACTAGTAAGTTTTCCATATACGTCCATCTCTAACTTATTTTTATTTTTTGTTACCAACACATCTAGGAATGGAATCCCTTGCTGTACCCTTTTTTTCTTCGTGGGTAAATTTAATAGAGGAAAATTTTGAATTTAGTTGTTCTATCAGTCTAGTCGGTTATTGAACATTTGCTGGAGTCAAAAAAGTAAGAAATGTCATCGACGTATCTGTTTCAAAGCAGAGGAAAATAAGCCAAAGTACTCTTAAGGTCGATTTTAAATTTATCTATAGAAAGATTGTAGCGATAAAAGGAGATAAACTGTTACCGACTGCGCTTCTTTTTTATTTCAAAACTAAAGGTATACAAAAGTATGCAGTATGTTTCACTTTGAAAAAATATTTCTGTAAATACCTCATATTCAACGGTTTTTCGGTTTAGTACCCTAATCTAGAGCAAAAATCCCTAAAATGAACTAAAATTCTGACTTAAATTTAATTTGCAAACATGTACATACCTTGTACCGCGACTGCAGAAAGCGTTTTCTAAAAAGAAAATACATGCAGATACCTTCAAAGGACATTACACGACATAAAAAGTTTGTTGGGTAAGTATAATATAATGATCCTGGGGAAAGTTCAACGTGAATGTACTCCAAATTCTAATGCGGTGAAAGGCCAAACATATTTATTTCATTGACGTGCTATGAGCACCTTTCAGAGAATTCTAAAATTATTGAGTTTCCCTGAGAGACAAAATATAAATTAACTAAATGTGAAAACAAAACCCTAGAAAATATATCACATTACACTCCATTAAAATTCGTAGTAAGGCTTCTTGCGGTGAACTTTTCAGAATTATATTCTTCATAAAAATTACGATAAAAAAATTGGTTCCCTTGTGATGTAAAGCAGATTTAGTGACGCAAATGATCGAGTACAGTAGAGAAAAGAGAGCGACGAAAATACTAAGGAGACGATATTAAATTGAATTCCTTACGACCGCGTTTCGGTTCACGTTGCTGCTATACATGTAAGGGTTGTCTTGTAAAAATGTATCTGTTTTATCGGACACAAGACCCGGGTAGACAATCGACGTTGTACCTTCTCTGTTTTATTTACAAGCTCATAATATTTCGAATCGTTTGCAGGCGTCGTTCCAACGTTCTTTGGATATAAATGTAAGCACGTTCGTTCTAAATTACCTGATATTGACAACAGTTGTAGCCCCTCTGTTGTAAATATTGAAATCCTTTGTTCTAATCTAATTCATTTATTCCGCCAATATATTCGTACGGTTAAGTGAAATTTACTTTCATTTCAACGAAGGCTTTAGCGTTTTGATCTCAGCTGTAAACCACTGCGCATTCTGTGTGTATTGTATACCAGCTATTTCATAATAAAATACTACAGCAACAACCAATAATTATAAAAATATATCTCAGAAATACTGTATGATTGATGGTAACGTATTTACGCATTGATTTATATAGAGGTTGTTCAAAGTTACAGGGCCACTATTGCTAACTTTGTTATTGTTAAAGTTGTAGTGATTTTTCCGCTGATCACAATGGTGTTGAGATGAAAACAATTGCACATCGCATTTCAGAGCTAACTTGAATTGTTTATATTCTTAAATTCAATCAAATGGTGTAACAAAAAAAAAATGCGCATCATATTTCAGTGTTTGATTAAATAGCTCTCCTTTTTATTAAACACCCTGTATATTTTTTCAGAAATCGGTAGGGAGTCACATTTCAAATAATTACTCATAACGCTAACGCTCCAAAATGAGAGAAAAAAGAGACGTGATAGATCTTAAGATGAAAGATTTAAAATAAAATGAAAGCAAGCAAGCATTGCTTTTTTTTGATCCTTTACAAATCTTGTTTGGTATTGCGATCAATTAGAGAATTTATTAGCGAGAATAACTGCTTTTTGTCGGTTTTTTCATTCTTTTTTTACTTTTCACTGTTTGACACGTTAAAAATCCTTACCAAAGGTTGGAACACCTCTGGATTTGGCAAAATTCTCGTAGGGTTGGCTAATGATCATAGTAATCGATGACTAGAAGTGCGAGGTGTATTCCGTAACCCGACCCTTCGCCCATTAATACAGCAATAACAACAAGAGCAATAATAACCTGTATATACGAAATAGTCGCTTTTTCTCCCAATAGGTAAGATAGATTGAACAGTTTCTATGTTACTGCACATTCAGATACATTAATTCTGCATATAGCATCGGTTTTATTTTTTGTGTTTAGGCGGCAGAGTAGGTAGGCGACACCGGTACGGGCGCACTTTCAAGGTCATTCATGTCCCATAACTTCAGGCATCCGCGGTTCGTGAATTGATTCGCAGCTAATTTCGCGGCTATTTCAAGGCAGCGCTTTTAATCAGCGGGTAATTTTGCGGAACCGAAGGTTGATTAGTGGCTCGCGCTTCTGACCCGCCTGTAATTTCGCAGCTATTTCAAGGTCGCTTTTTTAATCCGCGGATAATTTCGCGGAATCGAAGCCAAAGGCATTTTTGATTAGCGGCTCGCGTGAGATTAATTAGCGATGCCACTCATCTGCCGAAGATGGCATCCACGGTTTTGATTCGCGCTTTTTAATCCGCGGGTAATTTCGCGCTTTATTTCGCAGCTAATTTCAAGTTCGCGCTTTTTAATCCTCGGGAGAGATGGCATCCGCGGAAAGATGGCGTCCGCGGCTACAGTATTAGGGGTTTCATCTGCGGAAAATTTCGCAATGACAATGAGTCAGACAGAAAGTAACTTCTAGGAATTTTTTTCTAGCGTCATGGGCGATGATGGGGTTCTAGGAATTTTTCTAGAAAGTAATGAAGCTATTGCAGGAGTTTGTGGGCCTACGGGCGAAGATGTGCGCTCACTATACATTTAAATCTAAGTTTTTTTTTGCAACTGAAGCTGATAATTTTAATTCACTAAACGATTCAGAATATCGCGTTTCACCCAATTATTTGCCTACAATTGTAAATTTTAAAATGACAGTAATCTTGTAACATATTAAGCCTTTAATATGGCTATTTTAATTCAGTAAATGATTCAGGATATCGCGTTTATTCCAATTATTTGCCTACAATTATAAATTTTTAATGATAGCAATTTCGTATCACCTTAAGTAATTTATTGGAATTAATATATATGGTTATGCGGCACTTTTCTGCTAACAGTTATCATATGTAATTCATACAGTCAACATCGTCTTCTTATTTCTAAAACATAACCTCACTTTTCAAGAAAATGGAATCCACCAAGGCTAATCAGTCTTTCTCAAGACTAGTCGACGAGACCCGCACCCGAGTTATTAATATCAAAGATGGATATCCCTCAGCGCTCGAGCCAGTCATTAAGGACTGTGGGTGGTATATTCGCCAGATGAATGCGGCATTGAAAACTGCAGCAAGTGTTGGAAAGAAGCGGAACCTAATGGACTGCATAACCCTCATACAAGGCTTCCGCAGCATGATGAAGGGGCTACGAAAGGTTGTTGAGGGAACGGGCTACAAACCAGCTCATCCAAATGGCAAGATATACAGTCTACCTTCGCTGACAGAATGCGAACGGGGGCTGTCATCAATCTCCAACACAAGGAACCCCGTAGAGTTCCTAGAGGACGCCGAAGCCCTATTCAGTCGGCGTATTAGGAACGCCTTAAAGAAGGAGGTCGCGTTAAAAGTTAATGCAGCCTTTTGTGGGGGGTTCGCAGTGGTAAAGGGAGACGAGGAGACGAATTTAAGTATTTGAAGGCGAAGAATGCTCCCATCTGCCGCGACACTGATATAAAGGAGTGGTTCGGGAAGAATGTCCTATTTTTGTTACAGGAAAAGGACAGTGGTTGGGCATTAATTTCCATCATTAATGTGTCCTTCAACATTAACCGCTTTACTCCTCAACTCGGCTCCTCACATATCGAGCTGCCCAAACCGATATGGCTGAAGCATGCTAGCATCAACATCAAGAATGATGACGAATCGAACCCTCAGAGGTTATCAAAGTACCCACACTATTCAACCAAACTAAATTGAACAAACATCACGCTACCGATGACCATGAAGCAGATACCTCGGTTTGAGGCACAGAACAACGTGTCAATCAACGTATACATCCTGGAGAAGTCGAGTAGGAAAGCGTACAACGTGGCACCGACCTACCTGATTAAGAACAAGCAGGAGAAGCACGTCAATCTCCTGCTAATCCATGATGCGTGCGACGAGAGCGATGAGGATGGTTGTAAGCCACGATTCCACTATGTGTGGATAAAAGACCTAGGCCGCAACTAGGAAGGAGACATGGGCAGAAATATTTCTGTGACCGTTGCCTCCACTATTTCCACTCGGGGGCGAGATTGAAATCGCACCTTGAAGACTGTGTAGCGATGAATGATTGCAAGGTTCGGTTGCCGACGGCGGAGCAGGCAAACGTACAGTTTAAAAACTTTAAAAACAAGGAGCCTGTTCCGTTTGTGCTGTACGCCGACCTGGAGTGCGCTCTCGTGCCGGGGGAGAACCGACAAGACCATGTCCCCTACAGCATAGGGTACTACGTCAAATGCTCCTATGATGACTCACTGAGTTATTGTAGAGCTTATTGTGGCGAGGACTCCCAGCGGTGGTTTACCGAAGAGATGCGTCAGCTTGCTGAAGACGTAGAGACCGTAAAATTTAGGCGAATACAGCGGTCTAATTTAAAAACAGACATTATGCTATTGGCTGACGTATTTGAGCAATTTCGGACTAGCTGCTTGAAAACTTACGGCTTAGATGCTAAAGTATACAGGTATTACGCTCGAGCTATTAACAGATATCGATATGGTGCTGTTTATAGAGCGAGGTATCGGAGGAGGACTAAGACAGTGCTCAAAATGTTACGTGACCGCGAATAATGAATATCAACCGAATTTCAAACCAGATCGGCCATCAAAATTCTTGATTTATGACGACATCAACAATCAGTATGAATGGGCGATGTCACAGTGCTTTCCCTATGGGGGATTTGAGTGGGTAGAAGGCGATTTAAGCAATTTTAATTTCAATGTAGCTGCAGATAATCCTGAAGGCTACATTCTTGAAGTTGACTTAGATTACATGCAAGGCATTCACGATACCCATAGCGACCTCCCATTTTGTCCTGAATACCGCGCGCCGCCAAATTCTCCCGAAAATAAGTTATTAGCCACACTATATAACAAAGAACGTTATGTTATCCATTACCGCAATTTACAACAAGCTTTGGAAAACGGGTTAATTCTAACAAAAATTCATCGCGTCTTAAAATTTAATTAATCAATTTGGCTTAAATCCTACATTGATTTAAACACAAAACTTAGAACGGCAGCTTCAAATAAGTTTGAAAAAAAATGGTTTAAGTTGATGAATAATGCTGTATTCGGAAAAACGATGGAAAACATCCGCAAACACTCCATCGTAAAATTAGTAACAAAATGGGGGTGGGACGATAGGGCGCTGAGGCATGGATCGCGAAACCAAATTTCAAATCTAGTACAATTTTCGATGAAAATCTGGTTGCCGTTGTATTAAATAAAACCGAAGTTTACTTTAATAAACCTATTTACGTTGGCATGTGTATATTGGATATATCAAAATTAAAAATTTACGATTTCCATTACTCGTATATGATAAGTCGATTTGGTAACAACGCGCGAGTTTGTTATACTGACACAGACTCTCATATACGAGGTGGAATGCGATGATTTATATGAGGTAATTCGACGCGATGCTTTCGGATTTTTTGATACTAGCGATTATCCCGCGGACAATGTTTACAACATTCCTCGTGTAAATAAAAAGGTGCCGGGTATGATGAAGGACGATAACACTGGCAAGGTGATGTTGGAATTTGTAGGCCTTCGCTCAAAGATGTACGCGTATAGAGTGGATGGGGCGGACAAAGATAAGAAGGCAAAGGGCGTAAAGAGGCACATCGTCAAGCGCCACATCACGTTTGAAAGGAACATCCGTAGAACAAAAACTGTTCAAATCAGAGCACCATCAGGTCTCTACAATAGCGCAAACCAAGACCGCTTTAAGTCCCCATGATGACAAAAGGTACCTGATGTCCGGGTCGTTGGAAACACTACCGTGGGGGCATTGGACAATACTGGACTCACAAAACTGAGATGTTGGCGAATCCTATGGCGCTGATATGAAAAATATTATACAACTACTTTAAGGCAGCTATTAAACAGATTGTATATGTGTAACTAGAATGAAATATTGTTGTATGATAATCAGATAATTACATTTTTGTATGTAAACATGTTTATTTAATCTAATATAAGTATATATTAAATCAGATGTTTTATTCCTCATCCCGTACAATAACCAGCTCTATTTCATACCTTTACACCTAACGGCAGAAGTGTTTACACCCGGTCATTCAATTTATGTTATTACTATAACACCTTTTACATCAGCTAATAAACATTAAAACGGTCACAGCCTAGAGAGCCGCATCTTTTGCGGATATTGCGATTGTACAGGTTCAAGTATTTATTAGGTTTATTAGGTTTTTCATATACAACGCGTTTCTTCTGTAACTCTGTTCACTGATTAATTCTAATACTAGATTTAATACTGTGTTATAATAATAATTTATACCGTCCATTATCACCCGCCTCTTTATTCGCTCCTTCCAGTCTGCGAACATGTTCCATCGAATTCAAATTTATACTAAACAACAAGGAAGAACACTCACAATCAAGTCGTTATCACGTACAGACAAGACAGCACTCTCCATATTAAGAGGTATAATATCGCAGGAATTAATAAAATAAAATTATTTCGGGGCCTGTTTATCGGCCTCCATCATGTTCTGTGACGAAGCAAGAAAATTGAAATACCAGCTGGAAATTATACTAAGTTATGTGAGGCGCAAGGACTTATGCATCCCCGTAATGCGTTGATAAAGATCTATTGAAAAAATTAATGAATAATGTACTACTTGGGAAGGCGATGGAGAACGTTCGATTTTCAGAGATATCTAGATTGTAAATCTCGTACAGTATTTAACGAGAGTTTGGTTGCGGTGGAACTATATAGAAAAGATATTATCTTTGGTAAGCCCATCTACGTAGGCATGTCAGCATATTTCCAAAACGGCTTTTGAACGGCTACTGAACAGCTTCTGAACGGCGTTTGAACGGCTACTAAACAGTTTCTGAACGGCTTTTGAACAGCTTTTGAACGGCTTCTGGATGGCTTTTTAACGGCTACTGAACAGCTTTTGAGCGGCTTCTGAATGGCTTTTGAACGGCTTCTGAACAGCTTTAGAACGGCTTCTGAACGGCTTTTGAACGGCTACTGAACAGCTTTTGAACGGCCTCTGAACAGCTTTTGAACGGCTTCTGAACAGCTTTTGAACGGCTTCTGAACGGCTTTTGAACGGCTCCTGAACGGGCATCCATTCAATGACTATATCTCTTGGCACTAAGTGGCGGCAGGAATTTATTTCCGGGTGTGATACGTTCCGAGTGTGATATGTTCTGGGTGTGATATGCCGTATGGAAGCTATTGTTTGTGGAGGTGACTCATGTTTCAAATGTGTTTGGGGGTAGGATATGTAGTAGTAGGTAGGGGGTCACCTGAGTGTGATCTTCATTATCTATTTACGATCCCACTCAGGTGACCCCCTACCTACTACTACCTATCCGACCCCCAAACACGTTAGCCCCAGCAGTTTCCATACGGCATATCACACCCAGAACGTATCACACTCGGAACATATCACATCTGGAAATAAATTCCTGGCGCCACCTAGTGCCAAGAGATATAGTCATTGAACGGATACCCGTTCAGGAGCCGTTCAAAAACCGTTCAAAAGTCGTTCGAAAACTGTTCAGTAGCTATTCGAAAGTTGTTGAAAAGCCGTTCAGAAACTGCTCAGTAGCCGTTCAAAAGCTGTTTTGGAAATATGCTGACATGCCTACGTAGATGGGCTTACCAAAGATAATATCATTGCTATATAGTTCCACCGCAACCAAATTCTCCTTAAATACTGTACGAGATTTGAAAATAGAACGTTCTGCATCGCCTTCCCAAGTAGTACATTATTCATTAATTTTTTCAATAGATTTTTTTAATGCAATACGGGGATGCATAAGTCCTTGTGCCTCACATAACCCAGTATTATTTCCAGCTGATAGTTCAATTTTCTTGCTTCATCATAGAACATGATGGAGGCCGATAAGCAGGCCCCGAAATAATTTTATTTTATTAATTCCTGCGATATTATACCGCTTAATATGGAGAGTGCTGTCTTATCTGTACGCGATAACGACTTGATTGTGAGTGTTCTTCCTTGTTGTTTGGTAGACATTGTCCGCGGGATAATCGCTAGTATCAAAAAATTCGGAAGTGTCGCGTCGAATTACCTCATATAAATCATCGCATTCCACCTCGAATATGAGAGAGTCTGTATCAGTATAGCAAGCTCGCGCGTTGTTACCAAATCGACTTCTCATATACGAATAATGGAAATCGTAAATTTTTAATTTTGAGATGTCCAATGTACACATGCCAACGTAAATAGGTTTATTAAAGTAATATTCGGTTTTATTCAATTAAACGGCAACCAGATTTTATCGAAAATTGTACTAGATTTGAAATTTGGTTTCGCGATCCATGCCACAGCGCCGTATCGTCCCCCCCACCTTGTTATTAATTTTACGATGGAGTGTTTGCGGATGTTTTCCATAGTTTTGCCGAATACGGCATTACTCAACTTAAACAAATTTTTCTCAAACTTATTTGAAGCTGCCGTTCTAAGTTTTGTGTTTAAATTGATGTAGGATTTAGACCAAACTGAATGATTAAATTAAAAAAGGCGCGATGAATTTTTGTTAGAATTAACCCGTTTTCCAAAGCTTGTTGTAAATTGCGGTAATGGATAACATAACGTTCTTTGTTATATAATGTGGCTAATAACTTCTTCTCGCGAGAATTTGGCGGCGCGCGGTGTTCAGGACAAAATGGGAGGTTGCTATGGGTATGGTGAATGCCTTGCGGGTAATCTAAGTCAACTTCAAGAATGTAGCCTTCAAGATTATTTGCAGCTACATTGAAATTAAAATTGCTTAAATTGCCTTCTGCCCACTCAAATCTTCCATAGGGAAAGCACTGTGACGTCGCCCATCCATACTGATTGTTGATGTCGTCATAAATCAAGAATTTTGATGGCCGATCTGGTTTGAAATTCGGTTGATATTCATTATTCGCGGCCACGTAACGTTTTGAGCACTGGCTTAGTCCTCCTCGGATACCTCGTTCTATAAACAGCGCCATATCGATATCTGTTAATAGCTCGAGCGAAATACCTGTATAATTTAGCATACAGTCCCAGGTATACCCGGGTAAAGTATAATAATGCGCTGGATCTAAGCCGTAAGTTTTCAAGCAGCTAGTCACAGATGAATTGCTTATTTACCACAAGTAAACGAAGATTCTTGGCATTCGGTAGCTGCGGTAAGTATACTACTTCACTTAAAAGGGTTACTGATAGCAGCAAAATGTATTCACTTATTGTAAACAAACTGTTCTAGTGAAATAAATAAACTGGTTAGCAAAGAGCAAGCAAGCTTACTTAGACTAACTGAACTGATTAGTAGTAATATGTATTATAATATTATAACTATACAACATCAGGGGTCACTCTCATTAGCACTTTGAGTTGTCGGTCGCCCGGATTCCACTCGGCTAATATCTGACAGAATTGAGCGGGATATATATTCTCTGGTTCCCTCTCCTTGTTCCTGGCACTTTATTAGGTAAATCTATTGCCAGCCTACGAAAATTTCTTCACGTCCCTAAATTTCATCTGTAATCTTACATTTTCCCACAAACGTATACGGAATAAATTCTATCGTGTCTGTACAATCATTTTGCAAATTAAATATCACTCGGTAAGAAGCCAACAAGCCAGATAGGAAATGTCCACATTTCCAGTTTCCAGCACTCGCTAACGTCACTTTGACATATTACAGGCTGTAATATGGTATTTCCAAAGAAATAAATTTTAGTTGATTGAAATTTTATTTGCAATTGGCCGTGATTTTTGGCAAATGCTATTGGGAACAAAGGGGGATTGGACAGATCTGCTACATTAGTTCGGGTTGCCTTTGAGAGAAGACATATTTGGCTAAGTGATTAACTTTCCAAGTAAAACTTCAGTGTTGTAATGTACAAATCTTACTTCAAGCACAACATTAACTCAAGTTTTTCATTCACCGCTTGGCAGGTCGGCGTGCTAACCACTATACCACGGGGACCACATGTGAGGAATATATCGTAATATTTGGATTTTATTTTGAGGTTCTTTTGCTATTTCCGGAAATACAGTTATTTTTAACTTGGAGAGAAGGGAAAAAGTAATTTTGCTTATCGAATTCAACCTAATTAAAGAGGATGTGAAAATAATTATTTACTTAATCTTGAAACTGTTCGATAATTATCAAGTAAAAGAGGAAGTGCATGGGGCAGTTATTTGTATAAATAATCCCTTTTTTATGTAAGTTTTAATAAAGCAGAAGCTGATACATATATTACATAAACATTTCGTTTTAACGACACTTTATGCCGTGATCAACTTACGAAGAAACCTACTTGGACTTACGTTACCGTCGTTTTTTTTTATCACTTCAAGTGTAATTCAGGAAACCGAGAAGAGTAATACTAATAAGGCTTGCGTTGTGCTACAAAATTGTTGTAAAGCACTCTAATTGTTATATTTAAGTACTAGAAGTTTGGCAGGACACATCCTTATTCTCATCGATAAATGCCATCGATACCGGAGATAGTGTGGCTTATAAAGCACTACATGCAGCTATCATCAACCAAATCGGTCAAGTACCGATTATTTACATAGATGCTTCTAAAACATAAACATACATGAAATCCGTATTATGTTGATTTATTTTGAGATGGAGGAACCCAATATTATCCAAAAATAATATACAACTTATCGATTACCCTGTATATACAGAAATATTTTTCAAAAATACCTTATGGTGCCTGTTATGTGAAAACTTGTCCTACCATTTACACAATTGGCACAACTCTACATTTACAAGGTTGGGACACCATGTACATACAAAGCGTTGTAAATTTTACATCGTCGAACGCATCTATCATTTCAGGACGAATAGTGTATTCAGTACGGCCACTCGTTCTATGTGGAATTCCCTCTAATGGCTATTAGCTTCTTTTCGGTAGCCTCTACTCTTCCCCAGGCTTATGAGCCCTGAAGCCGAGATACTAGGGGCTTATTATAAGTCTAGCCAACGACTAACTTATTTTCGTAACTCTTCAAAATCTATGAAAAATATTCCTACAACAAATAACAGTGCTAATTCAGAGGTATTTCTAGCATAATTTCGTAAATTAAATATCTATCGTAAAGTTTCTGTCTAGAACGTCAGTAAGTTTTATTATTGTTTGGTTGTCAGTGGTATTTTAGGTCCTCGAATAGTATAATTTGAGTTATCTAGTCGCGTCACTACATTGACGTCATCATGCTATTTTTAAAAATAACTTTATTAATCGAAAATTCATCGTCAACCTGTATTTGGAAAGGAATTGTAAAAATCTGCTGTAGATAAAACAATCGCCATCTCGATTAAAATAAAGCAGAAGAGGGACGCCACTTGATTTTCTCACTTTGAGTCAAATTTTCATCGAGGTAACCCCTATTTTGGCTGCGCTCTGAGTTTCAAGTGTTAATATTTCGAATCCGAATATAAATTCAAAATAGATGTGAAGGTTGGTGGTTAAGAATAGCCAGTTTTCCTGTAAATGTCAGATAAACATAGAGTTTATACGACGTGGGCATAAAATCCAGGTTAGTTCTCAACTTTCAGTTTTAAATTTCGTGAAATTCGATTGATTAGTATTAAAGTTCATCTAAATTGTCGAAAAAGTGTTTTAGAACACTTCCGAACTCTCAGCTCATATAATTAATCAATTAACTTTCGAAAATTTATTTTTTTTCAATAATTTACCACTTTTAAAACATTTCAGTATATACGAGATTTGCTTTTACATTTTTAATACTTCGATTCCGACAAAAGGTAAAGGGTAAGAAAAGTACTGTTTCCTTTGTAACTAAAATAACAAGCACCGTATTTCTAGTAAAGTGAGATTGATACTGAGGAAATGGTTTTAGCAGATCGTCGTTTGAAAGTGAAGGAATTAGCAGTGATGACTAGCATTTCCTAAACAAGTATTCGCCCTAATCTCCAGTGTGAACGTCGGGCCGAATGTGCGCGCTTGTTTTTAAGCATGTGTGGAAACGACCCGAAACTGATTTTGGAGTCCATTGTCACAGGTGATGAAACAATGGCTTTGTATTATGATTCTCTATCCAAAAAGTAATCGATGGAATGGTGGCGACCCGATGGACCTCGTCGCAGAATGCTGTAATGCAACATTTTAAGGGAAAAACTTTAGATTATTTTTACAAGGGTATAGAACTATTAATTGATCGTTGTAATAAATGCATTGACGTTAAGGGAGACTATATTGAAAAATAAAAATTTTACCTGGTTTATTTTTTCTATATCAGGTCGAGAATTTATGGCAACCTACTACGTACATTCAGCACATGCGTCAGATGCATCATATCTTAGAAGCCATCAAGCCAAAATTAATTATATTCACATAAAAAAAACGCTGACAAAATATATGTAGGCTTGTTAATTAATATGGGAAAATTTGTGGTGCGCTAAATATTAAATCTGCTGCAAAAGCTATAAATAAAAATTATGTGAAGGCCTAAAAAATTAGAATTACATAAATTAGACACTATTTCCGCAGTAGATACAATCTGAATTTAAAGTAAAATTTGGTAGGTAAAATAATAATATAATTACAAGATGTTACGTATTTTTGCCGCTATAATTACGTCAATTAACATAGATTCATTACTGTGATGTATTACTGCAATTACGTGAAATGTAGTTCACAGAATGAAAATTAAAGGACTCCTACTTTATTCCATCCTGCAGACTTCCATTTTGGCGAAAGATTTCTATAGCAACTATTCCTACCTTTATTTTGAGAGTTGTTTTAGTAAATATAAGTGTATTTTGGAATAAACCGGTTACTAAATACTGGAAGGGGCGTATTGGATATATGGAAAATTCTAGAAATAATTACGAGATTTCAATGTTCTCTCATGGATGAAATTATAGATTAATAAATGTTTTGTAATTATTAATCTGGAGTTGTAAAATTAATCCTCCTAATTAATCCGAAAGTCAAACAGTAGAAATTTAAATTTACATTAGAAACTAATTCATTTGTAGGTGACACGCGCTTTAATAGGAATGAGAATTAAATAACACTCGGCACATTATCGCTAGGGAAGATTTGAATCGCCAAACATGGAATAACGAGACCGGGCACATTACTAAAACAGAGGACTTCAAATTAGTTGGAGATGTAAATTTACTCCTAGAATTAGACCCGTACAAAACTATGTATATGTGCTGATGAACAAAAAGCTGTCAAAATAGAGGGTTAGAGAAGATGGTATGCCACAGCTCGCATTTCATAGATTTATTAATTTAGGAGTACCATTTCCTCAATTTAATGAGTAGACGTGTCTTTTTTATACAGAAACTGGAAAAAAAGAAATAAGTAATTTTATAGTCTGAAGTATATTGGAATCCCCCCTGGATCCGACCATTTGGCCAGCTGGAACGTACGTGACAAGGTTTTTTCGAATGCGCCAGGTAAAACCGAAACCGTCCCAGGGGTAAAAAATATTTGCTCTTTATCTTCTAATATAAGCAATACTGCATTAAATTTTAATTTTCTTTTGTTAAATTGTCAATCATTGTCTAATGATAAATCAGACGCAATTATTATTAATTACTTAAATCAGTATCCCCTAAAATTTATGTTTTTTTACTGAAACATGGTCATCTCATGATTCTATAAACGCTATATACTTTAAAGACTTTACTTTAAGTGCCAGTTACTGTAGAGAACGTCGTAAGGGCGGAGGTGCTGCTATATGGACTCGAAATGGTACGGCTGTTACACAGTTAAACTTGAAGAAATTTTCAGTGGAGGGTGTTGCTGAGTTTTGCGGCGTTCTATGGAAATTAGATAATTATAAAGCTTTGGTAATACTGTGCTATAGACCTCCTAATAAAGATCTTTATAATCTCTCAGTATTTTATGAAAACCTTGCTAATTTACTTGAACACTTCTTCAATGTTAACGTCCCCATTATTTTATTGGGCGATTTTAATATCGATGCTATTGGAGATTCCAATTATTACTTTGGCTTGAACAATATTTTAGAAACATACAACTTACAGAATCTTGTATATTCTCCGACCCGCGACCAGTATACCCTAGATCATTTTTATATCAATCACAACAGAGACTCTATCAAGATTCTTGCACACAACAATGGCTTTTCAGATCACAGGTCGTTGCCTATTGAAGTACCTTGTAATCCTCTTAACAACAACAGGAGTGACAGTTTACAGAAGAATATTTGACAGTAGAAGTATAGATAACTTTTATAATGATTTAATTGAAGAAAATTGGAATGACGTCTATTCACATGTTAATACTCAGGAATGCTTCGATACATTCCTGGACACTTTCCTCTTTTACTTCAATCTACATTTCCCTGCGAAGAGAATACGACCCAGAGACAACTAAAAAAACCAGGTTAATAGCAACGTAGTCACTTCTTCAAGTAACCTAAAATCTTTATTTTATCTTAAGCAAAATTGCCCAGAGTTGGGTGACACTTACAAACTAGCCAAAAAAGAACATCAATAACTAGTAAATAATACAAAGACTCTATATTACAAGGGAAAAATAGTTAATTCCAATAATCCCATCAAATCAGCGTGGCGTGTTGTGAAAGAGCTTTCTAATTCGGTAACTAAAAAAAACTAAAAAAACCAATATGGAATTAAGATTTAACCACGATATCGTTTCCAACCCTACATCGGTAGCGAATCATTTCAATGAACATTTCATAAACGCGCCTCTAGACTTAATAAAACAACTACCAGTTAATGTTAGTAACAGTGATATGAAGATTCATATAGACAGAACGATCTTCTTAAAGCCTGTTTCACCCGTTGAACTCTCAAATATCTTATGCATGAAATTGAAAAACACATACTCAGCGGGGGCGGATGAAATACCTGCTAGCGTTTTGAAGTCGGTATACACAGCAATCGTACCTGTATTGTCCCATCTAATCAATCCCCCCTTTGAACAAGGCCAATTTCCTAGTACTTTAAAAACTACCAAACTAGTACCTATATATAAAAAAGGCGATCAATCTTTAATGGAAAATTATCATCCTGTTGCTCTCACTTCTCGCTTTTCTAAAATTTTTGAATATTGCTTTCTAAATAGACTGGAGGATTTCATAAATCGATATAATATTTTAAATGTTAACAAACATGGCTTTAGAAAAGGATACTCAACATCAACCGCACTTCACGCTTTATATAAGAGCATTATCACTTCTATTGAAAATGGTACCTACCCTATAGCAAATTATTTAGACTTAAGTAAGGCTTTTGATTGTGTTAATCACAGCATTTTGATGCGTAAATTAGCTGTCTACGGTATTAGAGGTCTCGCTATGGAGTGGATAGAATAATTTTTGAAGAATAGAAAACAATATGTTAGCATTTCCAACTGTAGCAGTAGCAGAGTTACAAACCATAGTACCTCTAGCAAACTTACCACTAATATCGGTGTTCCCTAAGGCTCAATATTAGGTCCTGTTCTTTTTCTACTTTTTATCAATGATCTTCTTCTTAACATAACAGATAACTTGATCACTCTTTACGCTGATGATATTGCCTTGGTGGCATCTGATAAGAACGACCATAACCTATCAATTAAATGCAACTCTATGTTGGATAGGATTTATAACGGGTTTATAGATAACCAACTCGTTGTCAACAACTCTAAGAGCGCGTATATTAGATTTCACCCTTATCAGTTACATCCAACACACGAATATTACTTAGACTTAGAGCTAAACGATGAACAATTAGCAAGGGGAAGTCAATATAAAGTTTTAGGGGTATGGTTTGACGAGATACTTAACTGGAAAGTTCACTGCAAAAACCTTCTGTCAAAGATTAATTCTCTTTGCTACCTCTTTCGAAGCCTGAAGAATATTCTAACAACTCAACAACTGCTAAGCATTTATCACAACACTGGCAAATAATATTTTTATAAGCCAAAAGAAGATTATCCATTGTATTGCTGGGATTAAACCTACAGATTCTTGTAGGAATTCTTTTGTTAGCTATGATATCCTGACATTACCTTGTATATTCATTCAAGAATTAGCGATGTTTGTTCATTTAAATAGGCAGAATTATAGATCACATCGAGATTTTCACGACTATCAAACTAGATTCGGGGAGGATCTCCTCACTCCAAAATCCAGGTTGACTATGTATCAGCAGTCGCCCGAAATTCTAGCTACTAAGATCTACAACAAGCTTTCTTCACACTGGAAGAAGTTCAATTTATCTAAATTTAAACAGCAAGTCCAACATATATTGCGTAGCAACGGCTTTTATTCGATACAAGAGTTTTTGACAAGTAATGTTACTTGATTTTAATTATATCTAATTCTGTTGATGCTTTAACGTGTAAGCGCTCCGCCCAATTACCTTTTATTATTGCCTTTGTAATTGTAGGCTTACTTAATGTATTTTTTTAGTGTTATTACTGTTGTATTTGTGTTTGTATTGTGTGTGTCTTTGGACCATTTCCTATACTTTTGTAAGTCATTGGAAATAAATTGTTGTTGTTGTATTGTTGTTGTTGTATCACTTTACTGCATTACTGCGAATGAGTTTTCGAAACTTGTCTCTTGAAAACTATCTACCACAAAATAAAAACAATTTTGCGAAGGTAACTACAACATTATAGGAACTCATTGAAACGTACCGTAAATTTGTCAATTTTTCACTTATTTTGTTGCAATCATCAAGATAGTTCATAGTAATCGATATATAGTTAATAGTGTCACCAAGATAGTTAATAGTAGAGCCATTTATTTTCCACCAACAATTTAGTAATAATTCAATTCGCTGAACGTATTGCGATAATATATATTGAGATGTTCTAAAACAATTAAAAGTATTAAATTGGGTAACAATCTGTTCCCTTTATTATTAGTATTTCACTTACAAAAATACTTTTTCCTTTAAATTACTTACAGTTATTCAAGTGTAGTGTGTGTGTGGTTTTGTTTCTCTTATGAATCCTGATCTGCTCCTTTCAAATAATTAGTTGATATCCTCTTGAGTGGACCCAATCTCCAATCCCCTTTTATGACTTGTTCGGTTAGATTTTGCGTTGATTTACTTCCTCAAACTGTTGTTGTTTAGTTTAGCACTTTTTAGCTTATATTTAAACATATGTCAGTTTTTTTAAATTTAAATTTCTAAATAAATTTTCCAAATACTGTTTACTATTCAGATTTTCTGTTTTTAACTTCATGTTTATCCGTTGTCTGGGTGCTGCCAATCTAACGACTTGCTATATTTCATTTTGATGCTGTGATGTTCGTTTTCGGTGCTGTAGATGACGTAAAGGATTCTGTTGCTTGGATTCCAAATATAGTGTGTTTCGTATTCAATCGTTTAACACCTTACTCCAGAAATAGAAGAAGCTGAATTAATAAAATATTTATCTAGGGATTATGAGTTTGAAATTGTATAAGGTCTTATTCGGAATTCTGTGATTTCCTTGTACAATTTGATGATCTTGAGATATATAAACAGGGCGAAAGTAAATCTAAAATAAATTCACCTAATATATCTTGTAATAATAGTTAACAAAGTTCGAACCATAATGGTCACTCTTCGTCTCCAACTAGGCCATCAATCAAGATCACCTTACCAAAGTCATCTCCAGTCTTGCCAACGCAGGCATGAAACTACATAAGTCTAAAGAAGTGTGAATTTTTCAAGAATCCTACCTCTTTAAGAAGAACGTCTACAAGCCATTCAAGATTTCCCCACGCCAAGTAACATTAAAAAGCTGAGAAGTTTTTTGAAGTTATTTCTTACTACAATAAATTCATCCAGATTTATCTAAGTTATTTATATTGAGAACTGATGCAAGTAACAATGCAATAGCAGGCGTTCTATACCAAAATCATATAGATGAAGAGTATCCAATCGCTTTCTTGTCAAGAAAATTGAACAATGCAGAAGTAAAATATTTCATTGTGGAAAAAGAAATGTTGGCCATACTATACTGTGTAACCAAGTTGAGATACTTCTTCTTAGGAAGAAAATTCTTAATACAGACAGACAATTCTGCTCTAACATCCACACTAAAACCAATAATATGCAACAATCGTATCTACAAGTACTCTCTAATTCTACAAGAGTGTGATTTCCAGTACATTACAACAAGGCAGAACTACATAGTACTTTGTAATGTTTTTAAAAATTGGAATTTTATCAATTGATTAAATTTGCAAACCTTTTGGCAACTATTTATAAATTTTGAAGTTAATAAAAGGGAAATCAACAAATATTAAAATTGAAAACGTAAAATAGCCTTGATTTTTAAGAAGATGATATATAAACACTATGTTCCTTATGTCATTTACAGGAAATCTGCCTTACTAACCTCGAACCTTCTCTTCTATTTCGAATTTACTTTATAATTTCTATATCGAACACTTTAACTTGAGACCGCAGCCAAAATACTAGTTAACTCGATTAAAGCTTAACCAGGATTGATTAATTTATTGGCGTCCGTCATCTCTTTTATTTTAATCGCGATGGCGATTGTTTTTTTCCACAGCAAGTTTTGATGATATCTACATAAATATCTCACGAGGAATTTTTTATAAATATTTTTAAACGCAGCATGAGAGAATGAATGTGGTGACGCTACTAGATGACTCAACTAGACAACTCTATGCTCTAAAATATAACTGACAACATAAATATGACAAATTAACTGACGATTTACTTATTAATTTTACGATAGATATGTAATTTACGAAACCCTGTTAGAAATACGTCTGAATTTACCCTGTTGTTTGTTGTAGACAAATTTTACATTAATTTTGAAAATTTGCGAAATTAGGAGAATAAAAAGAAGAATGGTTTTGTCCTTGTTCCACTAAGATCGTCGTTATCTAGATTTAAATTAATTTTGTAGTACCCCCGCTCCAAGGCCAGTCGGCCTGGGGGGAAAATCGTGGCTTTCGAAAAATAGCTTTTACCCGCCAGAAGGACTTTCATTACTATCGAGTGCCTATACTAAACACCCTAAACGTCTAAGGCTGACACCTGATTTCCGATGTAAATATTGAACATAACAGTACACACATAACTGACAATCACAGAAATAGCCTGATTTAATTAAAATATGCAAAAGTAGGAGGTTATATTATGATATATTACTGTCAATTTAGTATATACACTTATGTTATAACAAAGCAATATGCAATACATTACAAGTCAACGCCTAAAATATTTTAAGGAATAGGAAATATAATACTCTTATACGTACCGGAATTTTGATACCAATATGAATGTTTCGGTTTAATTTTAAAACACGCTCTTAAGATTTTAGAATTTTTGAAAATTTCTTATGTTTATAGTAGTGGCGGCCGCTTGCGCATGCGTTGAGTTGGCGCCTCTGTGGTCATGTGTGCGGAATTTTATCACAATCGCGTCATTTGTTTGCTAGCTACAACAGCATAAGCATGTCAGCTCCGCTATTAGTTTGCACCAAAGAGGAGCAACGAGCAGTGATCCGATTTTTGTGGTCAGTGGGTGTGAAAGGTGCTGAAATTCACCGGAGATTTTTATCACAATACGGGGACAGTGCTTTATCTCGTAAATGCGTTTTTTTGTGAATCGAAATGTTTCAAAGCGGCCGCACGAGCGTAACACAAAAAGAGGGAACATTGCGATCTACAAAAAAAAACGCTTTTACGAGATAAAGCACTGTCCCCGTATTGTCACAAAAGTCTCCGGTGAATTTCAGCACCTTTCACACCCTCTGACCACAAAAATCGGATCACTGCTCGTTGTTCCTCTTTGGTGCAAACTAATAGCGGAGCTGACATACTTATGCTGTTGTAGCTAGTAGACAAATGACGCGATCGTGATTAAATTCCGCACACATGACCACAGAGGCGCCAACTCAACGTATGCGCAAGCGGCCGCCACTACGATAACCTTCAAAGCTTGTTATGGCGAAAGTGTAGATAATATTTGACTTACCCTCGTATATACTTTTTTCGTAATATGGAGAATTAAATTTACCCCCATTTCTTTCAGTGTATATTGTACTTGCCATACATATATTTTCACTAGTTGAAATTAATTATAAATAACTTGAAATCGTACAGCAAGCTAATCCATTTGTTACCGTGTCAAATAGAAGAAGTAACTCTAGTAGAAAAATAATCTACAGATTCAAATAAAAGGACAATAAGCAAATATAGCATTGTAAATATGAATGAACATGCGCTAACCTGCCATTTAAAATTAAGATAGATTGTAGATGAAATAACGACATTGTATTAAGATACGTATTCTTTTTTCCTTTATTTAGGTAAGAGGTAACAAAATAATATAGTTGAAAGCCAAAATTCTGAACAAAAAAGCAAAACCTCACATATTAATTACAGTTGATACATTTTGTTAGCTTCCGAAAATAGTTTTATTAAGACAACTTATTTTTTACCAACTCTAAAATACGTAGTTCACTCTAATAAAGCATTTTTGCTATCTTATGTTCAAGATCATTGTCGGTATTGAAACTTATTCATTTGTTTGTCCATTATAGCCTAATAATTCAAGTTGAATCTATTTGCGGATTGTAAAAATTTTATTACATTAGTGGCAGGTCGGACACTACCGAAAATCTACATACTCATATATGTCAGTAGTTTCTAACGTACATTCCCACGTAAATAAATAAAATCTATAGATACACGTAAATACATACAGCCGAACTAGAGGCGTCTAATCGCTAATATTAAGCATTCAAGATTCACGATTCCTTTGATATCTAGAACTTCATCCAGAGGGTGTATATTTTATGTTTATTCTATCCAACACTCCGCTAAGGCAGTGGTGCTTCTATCTTGAAGCCATAAAATCAATATGCTTACATAAATAAATAGAAAAAGTTCAAGGACCAGAGAGCAACCCAGATGCAGAAAACGTGGTTTTGTTTCGGCATTTCACCCAAAATAAACCCATGAAATATTAGGGAGGTTATAACAGGAACGTCGAATTTTAAACCGAAATGTAAAAGAATGGTTGTTTGGAAAGGGGTCGGATATAAAACTCATTACTTATGGGCTCTGAAAGCGACGTGAACGCCGGAAACGGACTTCGTTTAACCACACATATTTCCAGTATTACCAAATTATTTTTTCAGTTTTTAATTCAATGTCGAGATAATAATTTTGCGTACTGGCGGCGGCAATTCATGCTAACAGCAAATTGAAACTGTTTTACCATTATTAATATGTAATATTTCGCTTTTTTAGATCGCAGCGCAAAACGTAAAGGTTGGTCGAATCGTTTTTAATAGCTCAGAATTTAAAAGAAAAACCGGAATGTGTGTGTAAAAAATGTTGCGTTTAATGAAAAAAACACTTTAAATCAGCATGAAATTCCAATGTGGAAGCAAATACATAAATCAGAAAAAGCTTCACCACTACCTTATTGCTGAAAACTTTTTTAGAAAATTTTAGGACTATAAATTTTGTTTTCCAGGGGGTTTGCTCATATTTAATCTTCGTAGTTATGAGTTCCTACTTTTTTATAACGTGGCAGATTGTGTGTGTGAAAATTATTTTTTATTTATTGTTCGAAATATGAAAGCTATAGAGATATAGTCATTGTCGTTAAAATTGTTCAATACTTTGTATTGTTATAACATAATAATAATTTAACTACCAAATTTGTTGTAATTACTAGTCTGAGCAGACAGCGGTAACAGTAAGTGTAGTAGATATGTGGTGCGAAGTCGGCGATTATTTATTTCACGCGTTCACAGCGTCAGTACTAAATCGATGCTGTATGCGAGTAGTTCTGTGTATATGTAGGCTGTCGTAACTTATTTCGTAACTGTACGTTTATGTTTGCTTTAAAAATGTCGCAGTTAGGTACGTCGCGAAAACGACCAATGGCAGACACAGTTAAAAACTTTATAGTGGACATGCCAGACTTAATTTTTGATGGCGCTAAAATTCAATGTCTCGTTTGTAAAATCCCTTTAATGTGTTGGTCCAGAAGCCATTGTCAACGTCACATCGAAAGCAAACAGCATTCTTCTGCAAAAAGTGGCATACGAGACCAAGAAAATTTTACATTTGATTTATGTGTTACTCTAATCTTATGTAATCTATCGTTTCGTTTACTAGACAAAGAAGCATTTGTCTCCTTCTGGAATAAATATGCGGACTGTAAATTACCTAGTCGGACATCGATACGAAATGTAGTGCCATTTGCCCGTGAACATATAGAAAAAAGAATGAAAACGGAATTGAAAGATAAAAAACTGTGGTTGTGTGTGGACGAAACAACAGATCGTCAAAAACATTCTGTGGTTAATGTAATAGTACGTACAATTGAACCAGATCGACCGTCATCCTCCTTCTTACTTGCTTCCAGAAAAGTTATAAATTGTACTGCCGATGAGATTTTAAAGGTGGTGTTGAACTCATTGAACAAGTTTGAAGTTTCAACTAAGCAACTTTTTATGTTTATGAGTGATGGTGACGCAAACATGTGTTCTTTGGGCCGATCTCTTAAAGAATACATTGGTAACTTCTTACATGTAACTAGTAAAATCCACACTCTCATTCTTGCGGCACAAACGATTCTTACATGTTTTCCACTCGTAAATGCATTGATGGCTAGTACAAAGGCAGTGTTTATAAAGTCCCGGAAACGTACCAGACACAAATATTTTGATCAAGTAAAGAAGGTAGTTTTAAAATTCAATCCGACAGAAGCTGTAGCAATCAAGAAAAGCCAGGAAATATTTCAAGATAGTCAGTCAAAGAGATTTACAAACTATTCACGACAATTACTTCGGACTAGGGGAGGGAATAGAAAAATTACAAAATGTTTCGCTGTCGCTAGTAGATTCTGTTCAAATTGTGGATGATGTTCACGCACAGTTATGCGCTGTAGAAGGCGAAACAAATTGGTGTGTAATACGAAAATTTGAAACTGTTTTAGAGAAAGACTCCGATTTTGTTATATTAAGACAAATTTGTGAAGGTGCGTGTGAAGATGCATTAAGTTGTTTCAAAGATTATTTTAAATATGCAAATATAGCATCGCTAGATGTCGAACGGTCGTTTTCGGCATTAAAAAAACATTTATTCCGCACGTCGTACTCACTTGACTGAAACAGCTGTGGAAACATATCCAATGATTCAAGCATTTAACAGATGTTACCCAGTTTGTGATTTCACGGAAGACTTTTAAAACGGTAAGTGTTTCAGCACGTTTTATAATTTATTTCTTACCTTCTATTTTATGTGTAAACTTTTATGCGCTCGCCACGCCTCTGGCTGTTACCACATGTTTGCCCAGGTTAGTAATTACTTCTTTGATATACCGGGTGTCCCAAATTCAATGTAGAAAGCGATATCTTCCTTATTTGTAATGATATAAGGTCGAGCAAGGTGCCATCGAAAATGGTTTGCAGAACCTTGAAAGATGTACTTCTTAAATCTACACATAGCAAACCACCCTCAAACCTAAGAAAGCTTCCCTAAACCAATTTTTTTCAAATTGCATCCCTCATCTTTTTGACTTTATAATTGACGTATTAGAAGTTAGGAGTACAACGGTAAAAACCAGTAAAACATATTATAAATTGTTAATTTAAATTTGGTTGTACGTATACAATTTGTTCAAACCAAAATGATTCAGATATTTATTTTGGTTTGCGTATAGTTAAATAAGTAGTGAAGTAGTGTTGTGCGAGTGTCTCCTAATTTTTCTCCAAATAAATGTGTCAATATGTCGAGTGTCTCTTAATTTTTCTCCAAATAAATGTGTTAATATGTCGAGTGTTTCCTAATTTTCCTCCAAATAAATGTGTCAATATGTTACTAATTTATGGAGAGTGTCATAAAAAATATCGTGAAAAGCGAATGGGCTCATTTCCATCAAATTTAAAACATTCTCATTATGTACCAATTAGAACAAAAGAAATGTAAATAAAAATACTCGCTTTTGCTGGATCGAATCCACATACTTCAGTTAATACTGTGGCAGGAGATATTGAAATAAGTAAATCGACAGTGTAGAGGTTAAACGACGATTCCACGATTACCACTAATAGTTTGTGGCCTGGCAGAGCACGATTTCATAACAATGGGGTGGTAAATCGCCGTAACTACCATTGCTGAGCTCCAATAATTCCCATTGGATGTGTGAGACTCATTTTCAGGTAATATGGGGTGTCAACGTTTGGTGCGGACGTATCATTGGTGTATACATCTTTAAAGGAACTTTGACAGGGCAACGTTATTTACAAATTTTTGCATACTGACCTTCCCGTGTTAATGGGGGATAATTCACTAACTGAGCGCAATGATTTGTGGTAGCAGCAGGATGGCGTTCCGTCTCATAACTCGCGGTTGGTTGAAGAGTATTTAAGTGACGCGTACCCCAATAGGTGGATTAGTACTAATGGTCCTGCTGAATCGCCAGCTCGCTCACCAGACTTAAACCCACTGGACTTGTTTTTGTGGAGGTATTTGAAGGAAGTTGTGTATTCTAGTCCGCCTACGAACTTAGACGATTTGAAGCGCGCATGTAATCCCGTTACAATGAAAATAATCACAGCAACAACTTCCAGGGAATTAATTGGTCGATTTGAAGCATGTGTTGCGTCGAATGGTGGTCATTTTTAACAAGATCTGTAAGTGATTAATTTTATGAATAACTAGCAAGAGGTGTAATGATGGTCTAATTTTCATAATGACTCTTTAATAACACAATGCTACCGGTTTCGAGCCAATATCAGCTCATTCTCAGACAGGAGTTATCATAATGCAGATATTGGTTCGAAACCATTGTGTTGTTAAAGAGTTATTGTGGGAATTAGACCATCACTACACCTTTTCCTAGTTATGAATCATTCACACAGTCACCTTGGATCGTTTTGATTTTATGAATTATTAATGTATTTAACGGTTATTTAACTTTTTGTAAAAATGTTGTTGTTATTATTGATATGATCATTTTTATTAATTGTTTTTATGCAATTTTCGTTTTGTATGTTTTAGTTGATGAATGCTAAAATATTACCATTTGTTTACGGTTTTCACGTTCGTATTGATATTCCTTATTAAACCTTTATTGACTATTTATTACTGCAGTAAAGAGGTGTGCCTTATTTCTTAACTTTAAATTATTTTTTAAGTTATAGATCTTCTAAAGTGTAACCCTTTCAAATATTTTTGTTAAAAGACTAATGAAACCAATGAGTTGTAAATTGTGAAGTGTCGTAATCTAGGGTTAAGTTCATACTTTATAATTTGTGTATTTTTCACTGCAGCCCTTGTTCGATCCTAAACTAAAAACTTTATAGTTATTACACACTTATTTTTACCAACCAACTTTCGCTAACGCTAACGTATAATTTCAAATTTAAAGCTCAAATCTACGTAGCTACATATTTTCGTGTTATAGGTGTTCCGAGAAAGGAAATGTTTCGTGGGTATATGCAGATACTAATCATAATACCATACGACTTAACATCAAAATTGCCATTTATTACGAACTGCTATTGGTTTGAAGATTGACGTGTCCCACATGCACACATAATACCTTTGAATTGGTAATCCATCATTTTTTTCTCGCATATCATTCTTCTTTACGTCCGCGAGTGGAGAAATATGCGGCGACGGGAAATGTAGTGAAATGACATTAGAACCGAACTTGCTAACGTCAGACTCGATATTTGCGTTCCGCATTTCCACAAGACCTTTGAACCGGCTGAAGTCACTCACTTCCTCGGCTAATCGACTTGCGTCAATAACAAACGAGTGGAAAAGAGAAAGTTAGAAAATGAGATTATAGAAAATTTTATGTGACGAAATGGATTCGCCCAAATTTGAACAAGAAATGGAAGTATCTACGATGCTATTATTATCTCGCTATTTCGATAGCTGCTTAGGCCAAAATATGATGAGAAGATGAGGAAGAGAAACGGAAGAAGTGAGAAAAGAACATTATCCATTGGATATATTAATTCCCCTTGTCAGATGTGTGCTTTTACTAGACGTCGTTTTCTCTGATTTATGTGTTTTATTTAAATAAATCGACCGGGAACGCAGAACGTATTAATATTAATAATTGTCAGAACCGAGATGAAAGGTAATTGGTGTGATTAATACTTGAGTTCCTTCAGATGTTCGTTATGTGAATTTCGATTTTGAAATAGATCAGTGAAATCTACTTATGAGATTGAAGTATACGTTTTGGCGTTTCACAGAATTTGATTAGATTGATATTCAACTTTACTTGTTTTAATGATTTCGTAATTTAATATAATAATCTTAAGAGACTGCAATGTAAGAGTGGGTAAAGATATAAACAGAAGACTAGGATGTTTGGGGCGACACGCGGAAGAAATTTGAAGCAGAAATGGTAACAAAATGTTAGTATTAATAGAAAATGCGAGGCACGTCCAGAAACTAAGCTCCGTTTGGTAATAAAAGCAAAACGAGTACAGTTACAGAAAAAGTTTCAAACAAAAATACAAACCTGAAGCCATCATTCTACATAGCTCCCACCATTTTTTAGGCACTTGTCATAGTGTGGCACAAGTTTCTGTATGCCTTCTTTATAAAACGTTGCCGCTTGTGTTGTTGGATCAAAACAATACCGTTTGTGAGGATTCCTAGGCGCTTATTCTGTATTGCGCGACGCAGTTATATTACCTGAAAACGTTCCTTGGTGGTCAAAAATTCAACAACGATGAAGAGTTCAAAGAATATGTTACCACATGGTTGACAACACAGGCGGCAACGTTTTATAAAGAAGGCATACAGAAACTTGTGCCACGCTATGACAGATGCCTACAAAATGGTGGGAGCTATATAGAAAGATAGTTCAAAGTTTGTGGTATTTTTTACAATAAATAGTTTTTCTGCATCTGTACTCGCTTTGTTTTTATTACCAAACGGAACTTAGTTTCTGTACGTGCCTCCTACATTTTGGAAACAGAAAATTGAAGACAAACACACGTTTTTGGCTGAGGAAAGAAATGCATGAGGTTTCATAGATTACATAGTTTACACCATAAATTTAGAACAATACACAACTAACATTGAAGCAAAAAAGTTAACCGGATTTATCAACCAAACACAGGATGGTTACTGCAAGACTGGAAAATAAAAACATAGAGGAGGTGGAAAGAAAGAGATACAAAAAAATAAATGTGAATAAACTCAAAATAGAAAGGGTGAAAGAGCAATACAAAAAGAAAACTGACAAGAAATTAAGATAACTGGAAGATCAAAAAGAAACATGGACACTGTAAGAAGGATGGAACACTTTTAAAGACGTACTAAAAAATGCAGCAACGGAAGCATGTGGAATTAAGGACTGTAATAATCAACCTAAAAGGACAAGGTAGTAAAATAGGGACGTGAAGATAGAAGTAAAAAAGAAGAAACAGGCATGGAAAAATATAATCAAACAGGAACAGAAGACAGAAAGAAGTATATAATAGCCGCAGGAGAATAGTGAAAAATACAGTCAGAGATACAAAAAGAAAGACGGGAGGAATTTAGAAAGGATTTACAGACAAACACACAAGAAGTAGCTAAAGTATGGAAAGAATACTACCAGTAAAGGAATAATAGACGACAACAGTGAAATATACCAAGAGAAGGAAAACATACAAATAGAGCAAATAAGCAGAGAAGAAGTAATGGAAGAAATAGCAAACATAAAGAGAGGTAAAGCAAGGGGAGAAGACGATACAGATCCGGAAATGGTAAAATATATAGGAGAGGAAGATATAAATTGGCTATGGAAAATATATAGGGAAAGACAGGAAATCTCTGAAGATTGGCAAACTAATTTAATAGTGCCAATATACAAAAAAGGAGAACTGGTAGATTGTGAAAATTGTAGAAAAATGTCTGTCGTCGGTATGCTCTGAAATTTACGCGAGAATAGTAAAGGAAACAAACAGCGTTTAGAACAGAAAGGCGGATGAACGACAACATGTATATAATTAGAAATTTAATAGAAAGTAGCATGGATACTGGGAAAAGACACTTATTAGCATTTATAAATCTCAGAGCAGCGTTCGATTCCACTGAAAAGGGAGTAATTCACTAATGTAATCGAAAGTGATAGAAAGTATTTATGAATTAGTAAAGCGAAGAGTACAAATAGTGGGGGAAAGATCAGAAGAATGTGAATGGAGAAAGGTATTAGACAAGGCGATAGTTTCAGTCTACTATTATTCATTATAGTAATGAACGAATTATGTAATAAGAAATACTACAATGAGGACCAATCAATTAAAGGCAATAATAGGATATCACAGGTTACAAAAGGTAAAAATAGAAGCTTAATATATGGGGATGACACAGTATTAATACCAGATACAAAGAACAAAATGCAAAAACTACTTAACATATGAGTGGAACAAAGAGAGGACCCAAAATTGAAATCAATGCGGAAAAAAGCAAGATAATGGTCATAAAAAAGAGAAAACAGTGAGATAAATGTAAAATGCAAAAATTCAGATTTGGAAATAGTTACAACATATGACCGACGACGGAAAAATGGATATAGAATTAACAAATTGAGCAAAGAAATTAAACGGACTATATGTACTACATGCTAACTACAACTTTAGAGAAAAGAGAACTGCTCCAAGAAACAAAGTAAAGAATATGTAACAAAATAGTGGCGTCGAAACAAAGACATACAGAGAAAACAACAGTAGAATAAATGCAGTGGAGATGAGACACTTAAGGAGGATATCAGGAAAGAGAAAATGAGATGGAACAAATAACGATTCAATTAGGGGAAGGATTGATCAGGAATCGATAATGAATGAAATAGCAAAGAGACAAATGAACTGGTATGGATACCTGATAAGGATACAACCAGAAAGAATAACAAGAAAACTACATGAAACAAAGAATAACGCAAAAAGAAAAAAAGGCAGACTAAGGAAAGCCGGATACAGCAAATAGTGCACGTGGAAAAAGTATGAGAGAAAACACTAGAGGAGAGGAAAATAATGACACAAAATAGTAAAGAATGGAAAGGTGAATGAAAACCCTTAAAATTATCCCAAATCCAACCGCTTGAGGACAAAGGACAAATGAAAGGGGAGAAAGAAAGAAGTTACAGAAATATTAAATTATTATTGGATATTTTTTCAAAATCCTCTATTACGTGAGCATGTAAACGCTTAAAATTCAAAACAGATACTAAAATAAAAAACATTTCAACTCTAAGTACATATGTAGTGTATACAGTGTATCCACCTAGTTCGTGGGTGGAAGATAATTCCTACCCTAGTAGCTTATAGAGAAAGTTTTCAAATAAAAAAATATTCGAAGGAAAGTGCTGCATAACATAAAATTATATTCAAGTGTTTGGAGTATTCAGTTTCCGCAATGCACGATACAAGTTTGGTTCCTTTAAATAAAGCATACTGCACATTATTACGTCCTTGGATGCCCCTCCTCAATCCATGTCAACTTTTATCAATATTTCCTAAACTAGCTGTCTTAGTTTTTGAGATAATCTACATAATTTAAGATTTCTGTTTCTTTAACGGCCAATATCTTAAACACCTTACACGTTATAGCGGTAATTCATTTTCTTTTGATTGAGTATTTACTGAGACTTTCGCCAATACATCGAAATAATTTTTGTATCAACTGGCATGGTCATCGAAATCGTTGCCATGTTTAATTCATACTACTTCATTTTTTTAAATAGAACATCCTGCATAGTTTTCCAGAATTCAATAGAGAAGCTGTTCTAGAATTTTTTTATAAACAATTCTCTATAACTAAAATACGTTGTTTGTTAGTTAAATTAAATTAAATAGGCAGATAGGTTTTCTGCTAAAATGCATAGAGAACTGCAACGAAATACTCAATTTTTGTTCTTCTAAAGATATATCGATAGAAATAATCTGTAAAATTTAATTTACAATATTTTACAATGAAGGGCATGCCGTCCACATGAGCAAGGTTGCTAAGCGCTTAAAGGCGCCACCTTTCGCCCGGTAACAAATTTTAAACGCAACTTGAAACTCCACAAAAAAATTTAATAAAAACAAATTATACCAATACCAAGGTTTATAGAATAACAGATTGCCTGGTAATTTTTTGCCAAAGCGCTGTAATTACGTTACCTTGTGCCCATTGAAATTGTTACAATACAGTAAAGTAAATAAATTGCTTATTATAGAAATTATAAAATATCGTTTGGAAATTATGTGAACAAACAATTTCATCTATAAAATGGTAACCAACAAATCTACTGAAATTATAGTTGCTTTCTTGATTTAGATGAGTATTTTTTGTTTGCTGAAGCAGAGTTTTGTGATCGAATATATTGAAATGTTTTCAATTCAGGGATATTGTTCAAAAAAATTGAATTTTTGTAACTTAATTAAATTTTTTTAATGAACTGTGGGATTCGGGAGTATTCTTACATACTTCAGCAATTTTAAAACGAATTTTGATATCAGTAAGTGGAACTGAGAACGTTTATATGCCCATTTATACACTAATCCCAAGTTTTGTTGCAACATATCGTTGGTTTCGTCCATCTTCAATTAAAGCAACAATTTAGACTGCTTAAGCTTTATTCACATACATCTTAAGGGTATTCAAGTAATTTAAAATTCGGAACAGAGTTTTTCTACATCGAAAAATTAAAAGAAATGAGCAAGCAGGTAAAATCACTCTAACTGATTGAAATACTGAACACATTTGCTGAGAACAAATGCATTGTGCCCGCAATAACATCAAAAAACACTTTACCGAAATGACAGTTAAATTGATTCCCAATTGTTTTAAACATTACTGAGCCTGCAACGTTGTTACAAATATTTCTGAGAGTGGCTCGAAGTTTTTGCTCGGGAAATACTAAATATCCAACATGGTTTACACTTAGTATTATTAAAGACATCAAACGTAAAAATCATTACATTAAGATGTATAGAAGGTATAGAAGGTATAGAACAAATTTCTATAGGAATCGTGTCCGAATGCTACGTTATGTTATCAAAAGAAACATTACAATACAGTATAGCAGTTATAGCAAAAAATATTGGTCTTATGTTAATTTGAGGAAGTGTTACACAAGAATTCCTGGGCACATGTTGTTCAATGCTGAAGTTTTAAGTGAATCACAAGATACTGTTAAGGGAGTCGCTGACCACTTTAGCTCTGTGTATAGTTTGGGAGAACGAATAACGAATACACTGCATTTAGGGATAGGTTATGGCAATTATATTGGAATCGGCACATTCACTTTACACACTATCTCTAAAATTGATATAGGTAAAGCTGCAGCAAAACTAAGGAATGCACTAACAATGAGTCCAGATTCCATCCCGTAAAAGACTGTATAAACTGTTTGATAGCCCCCCTTTAAAGTTATTTATAACAACGTTATTGCACGCAAAGTATTCCCGAATCAATGGAAAAAAAAACGAAAATAACTCCGATTTTTAAATCACGAGCCAAAAATGTAATGAAAACTACCATCCAGTGTCACTAATATGTAATTTTGCAAAGATATTCGAATCAATTGTTTACAGTAATGTTTGTAATGGTTTTATGAAGACAGGTCGAGTGTTACCAATTTCTGAAGCATTGCATTGGATGAAAGCAAACAGGTGGATATGATTTACACCGATTTTAGAAAAGCTTTCGATCGTGTTCAACATGGTATCACAAACTGCAAAAGATTTACAAAAAATTGAAAAAAAATGCAAACTAACCTTGATTTTACGATGTCATATAAACTCTATGTTCTTATGACATTCACAGGAAACCTGACTATTCTAACCTCCAACCTTCTCTTCTACCTTGAATTTATTCTAAGATAACTCGATGAAAGCTTCGTGAAAGTGATGAATTTAATTGTTTTTATCCATAGCAAATTTTGATGATTTCTATCCAAATATAATTTAACAAAGAATTTTGATGAACAAAGTTATTTTTAGAAGTAGCATTATAGAATTACTGTAGGGACGCTAATAGATGACTCAAAATAGACGACTCTGTGATACAAAATCTCAACGACAGCCCTAAAAGACTAAAACTTCCTGACATAAATGACGATACCTCAACGAAGCGTATTTAATATACGAAATTATGTTAAAAATACCTCGGAATTTACGCTGTTGTTTATTTTAGGAGAATTTCTCATTAAGTTTGAGGATTTACGAAATGAAGAAACTGAAAACAAGAGGAGTTTTGTACACGTTGCCCCATATTTATCGTTGACTAGACTTAGATAAATAATTTAGTACCCCTACTCCGAAGATCAAGTGGCGATACTGAATACCCTATACGTGCTAGAGTGACAGCTGGGCTTGACGATGTAAATATTGGGTCAGTGAAAAAGTTCGTGCCCGATTCGTATAGATGGAGCTGGTGAAGTATCATGGCGACTCTGTTGTTGTTTATGTACACATATTATATATCGTTGGAAAGATAATAGTCATAGCTGTCATTTGAGTATCAGAAGTGTTTCGTTTGGTTGAATTTAAATCGTGAAAAAGATCATTGAACATGGACAAGGAGAAGTAGCATTTTTGACATGTGATGCTTTACGAGTTTCGGAAAAGAATAACCGTTGGCGCTGCGGCAAAAAACATTCAAGAGGTTTATTTGGACCGAATGGTAAAGAAGTGGTTTGATAAATTTTGCTGTGGTGATTTTACCTTCAAAGGCGAACCTCGTTCTGGGCGTCCTTCCGACATCGATAACGATGTTCTGTGCGCATTAATAGCAAACAATGCACGCATTTCAACGGAAGAGGTTGCTGAGGCCATGAACATTGATCGATCAACCGCGTTTCGGCGTTTAAAGAAGATGGAACTCACTCTGAAGCTCGACACTTGAGTACCGCACACGTTGTCTGAAAAAAAAGTTGGACCACATCTCCGCAGTCGTTTCTTTGCTCGGACGTCTTTTGGACCGTTTAATGACTGGCGACGCAAAATGGGTCCTGTATACCAACGTCAAACGCAGGCGTACTTGGAAAGAAGCAAATGAAATGACAGATGCAGTCGCCAAAGCCGGGTTGCATCCAAAGCAGGTCTTGCTGTCCGTTTGGTGGGATTGCCAAGGTGTTATATCTTTTGAGTTGGTTCCTGTTGGCCAAACGATTGATTCAGAGGAGTATTGCCAACAACTAACCCAATTGGACGCAGCAATCAAAGAAAACCGCCCGAGTTTGGTTAATCGTAAAGGCGTAATCTTCCACCATGACAACGTCCGACCACACACTTCGAAAATGACTTTGGGCAAATTGAGACAGTGTGAAATGGGAAATCGTATTGCATCCACCATATTCTCCGAATATTGCGCATCCTACAATTATCATTTGTTTCGGTCATTGCAAAACAATTTAAATGGCAAGAATTTTGATTCTGTGGAGTCTGCCAAAAATCACATCACCGCCTTCTTTGACGCTAAACCGCGATTTTTTCAAATGTGGTATCCATAAATTGGCCGGGCGTTGGAAAATGATTGTCCAAAACGGTGGCGAATACATAATTGATTAATAAAGGTGTTTTTTTACAGTAACAACTGCTTGACTTTTATTTACAAATCGGGCGCGAACTTTTGCACTGACCCAATATTTAACAGAACAATATATTGTTTGCATATCCACATATAGAAAAAATGCCTTCCAATTATTATAAACAAAATTACAAACAGATGAACAATGAGAAGACAAATACTATGCACTTCATTTCCTTCTAAGATAAGGTTTAATTCTCAGTAGAAAAGTCGTTTTTTCAAGCTATTTAAAAAAGCTTCTATATAAAATTATAAGAATTTGTTAATAAAACAATTGCCAAACAAGTTCCAAAATAATTTGTGTAATGTATTTAATTCATGTAAAAGCAAATTTTATTAGGAAACGTCTTCTAAGTTTACAATTCACACGCAATCTTGAGTTCTAATATAAAATTAAAAGAATTACTTAAAAGTAATTTATTCAGTTTTTCTTAGCAATAGTGACTATATCTCTATATCTCCGGCATAAAGTACTTAACTCGTTCTACTTGTTCCTGACCATAAGAAGTTATTGTGAATAACTATTGCTATTATTTCTATAGAATGTGATGTTTTAAAGTTGCTAAATATTGAAATTCTTGAAAGGAAAACATAATACAGTAACTTCAAAAGTTATGAATACTCACCAAAACAACGATTCCTTTGGACTTTGTGTTTGTATTATAATTAACTGTGCCAGACTTTTTCCGTGAAATATACCGCAACGGGAAAGTCTATTTAATCCCATTTACATTAAGTTGGAAAACAGAAGCTTCATAAATGAGTTTTCCACGAATTAACAGCAGAAAAAATCCACACCACGCTTATATAAGGAATATCACTATATTCTGTTCAAGGAATTACGTAGCTGTATTCATTTTAGATTATTCACATCGAAAGTGCATTTAAATCATAACAATTTGTTTCTATATAAAATATTTAATACGTTATACTTTATTTTCGCTACTTTAAGATTTTTCTTACTTGTCCTTAATAACTAGGAGCAATTGTACGTGATAGAAAAGCGAATACTAAAATACCAGTAGCCTCTTGGATCTTAGGAAGATCCAACAAAATATTTGTGAATATAGAGTATATTCTAAACTAAGGATGGCGTTTTTAGTTAATCTCCTGTCAATATTGACTTGACGTAATGAGTATAGGTCTCTGTATTACTCTGGTAATACAGCATACCCATTAGAAGTAGTTTATATCGGTTACCGATGAGGTACTAATGACATTGCTTACCTTGATTAGCTAACTTAATGAGGTTCCATTAAACCAAAAGCACTTAGGCTGATCAGTAATAATGTTAAAATTATATTAATTCATCCTAATTAATTTAACAGATGATGCAATTATTTATATTCTTTAGAAATCTATACATTTACCGTAGTGCAAACGTCAACATTTTGAAGATTTTTGAGATAATAGAATATAACCATTTATAATGTGCCCACCTAACCTTGCCTGCATTGTATATTTATGAATGTGCGTGTTTCGCGAAAAAACATTACAATGAAATCCTTGCCGAATACGGGAATGCCAAAAAGCAGCTCTTCGTGTGCCGCAAACAACATATGCGCGCATACATAAAGATGTAGTGACGCAAATTTTAAAAATTTATAATAAACTGCCGTATGAATTTAAGACATATACACCTAAAGATTTCAAAAAGGATCTTAAAGAACTTCTGAATCAAGAATGTTTGTATCATCCAAATGAGTTCTTTTTATGGACTCCATAATTGATCAGTAATTTATCAAGCATACTATTTTCCTTTGTTTTCTTTTTCTATTTGTACTTAGCTAGTACCCATTGTTTCTGTTGACATGTTTCATACTTCTTGTATACTATGAAATAAAAGTTATTATTATGTTATACTAGCGTAATATGCGGTATTGCAAAAGTCTTATGAGGTTATATTGAACACGAGCCGGTAAAGCATGTTAGTAAATATATCTCAAAACTGACAGAGCGCAACCTAACTTCGAACATATGCAGAATATCAAATATTATATCAAGAAGTTTGGATCAATACTATTCGGGTACGCACTTTCATTGATATATTATGTGTGCGTATATTAATATTTAATATGTACGCTCGCAAAAATCTAATATTTCAAATACAATAGCGTCCGGAAAACTTTCTCTCGTATTATTCATAAATATTTATATTTTGACATGGGTGTGCTGAGTATTAGCAAAACATGTCATGTTGTATATATGCGTGTATACAATGTATTTTTGTATGCCACGATATTTGATTTACGGTCTGTTCAAGTAATGCCTTAGTTTCTACATTATTTGGCGCAGCAGTACGGTATTGACAAACGCCGAGTACAATTAAGCAAGTACAGAGAAATAAGTAACTTGTGCGAAAGCACTTAGCGCTTCTTTCGTTTAGATTATTTCGGAAAGTTGTTGATACTGCTTACGGGAAGTAAAGGGAAAGTGCATCAGTTACTTACTTAAAAACAATTTTCATTTAAAAATATTGTATCGATAACTACAATGATTTTAAAAAAATATATTCCTTTTTCCAAACTATATTTGCATGCAATTGCTACAGTATTGTCTACTTTATTCTCATGACACTAAGACCGAACAATGATCCCTTATTCGCGCAGAACCTTAGGCCGACCAGTCTACTCTTCGTTCTGTCAAAGGTGATAAAGAAAGTTATTCTTTCGAGACTTAGGGAGTGGATTCGCTGGCATTGCTTCCTGATGAACAGTTAGGTTCAAGGAGGGAACGTCTACCGATTTCCAACTTTGCCGTATGACGGACGCCATACGCAATGCGTTTGAGAACAGAAAGAATGTAGGGGCGGTTTCCCTTGGCTTTGCGTGTACATTCGATACGGTATGACATGATAGCCTGATTCAAAAATTAGTTGGAATGGGGACCAAGCTCTGGATAAGCTGACGGATCTTACTTAGCAGGACGCTCGTTTTCGGCGAGGGCTGGGTTGTAACTTTCCGCCTGACGTTCCTCACCACTTTGTGATTGAGTTGACCATGTATACCGACGACATGGCAGCGTTTCTTTCTTCAACGAGTGAGATTCAGTTGGTAAGGAACCTCCAGGAGGCACTGATGACCTGGTAGATTACCAGGTAGAGACTTCAAATTAATAATGAAAACAAGTCTGTCGCAGCCAGATTCACTAATAAGCGGATGCTCCCAGATGACAATATTATTATTAATGATCGTAGACTATACTGGAAAAAAGAAGTAAGGTGCCCGAGACAACAGTTGGACAGCCGTTTGATCTGGAAATCCCATGTCAACTACGTCAAAACCAAATTCATTACGGCGAAATGCCAATGTTATGCAGAAACAGTTCGATACATGTCAAGACCAACCTGCTCTTATATATGGCTTGTTTGAGACCCATATTAACTTACTGGGCCCTGGCATGGTCAACTGCCGCCAAAAGTCTTCTGTAGACCTTGGAAGTTTTGCAAAGTAGAATGCTCAGGCTGTTCACCAGGGTCGTGTGGTTTGTGCGGAACCAGCACCTACGCTTGGATCTGGGAGTCCCGCGGCTGACTGAACATCTCCGGAAGCTGGCCTCTGGAACATTGGAAAGAGCTACTCACTCGAAATCCTGTGCGAAGGACCTGCAGGACCGCCCTTTACCTAGACGAAGAGCGCCGATGATCTGGAACATAATTACCATCAACTGATCCACCTGGACTGACGGGGATGCATCCGCACACACACACCTTAAAGCCCTACCAAAGCGGAGCAACCGGCTAATAGAGACTTTGGAGGCTGAAGGCTTGCAGTCTGGCTCCAGTGAAGCGAGGAAGACCTCAGAATTACTACGCGAAGGAGGTAATCCAACACATTTACAGTGAACACACGTTTTTTATCAAACCCGTTTGAATGATAGATTTCAACAATGATAGTTTTACGATTGTTCTACGATGACCTGGCAACGTAGGAAATTCATCACTATTAGAAACGGTTTGGTGGAAATGGAACAACATATCTCAGTCACATTAATGTTATCAGTTCAATTTTCTTTGTAAAAAAGGTTAATAGTGATTGATAAAATATTTGGTGCACTCATTCTAGCAGAAAACCTAACGAATTCATTTGAATCAGATGTGAGCTCACCATGATGAATGATAAACCAGTCATAGCTCCTAGCATGGACATTTTTGAATCTTTATGTTCACAAATGCAATCTATTTTAACTCATTTAACACCCTGATGAAGCTTTAAAAATAAAAGCGAAATATTGGCGGAGTTTAAGAGTTACATCTGTTCCAAAATTCTGGTCGTCATCTCGACAGTTTCAACCACGTTTTAACAATTTCATCTGGGATTTTAATCCGAATGTGTTTTATAGCTAAATATTAGTTCAAGGATCCAATAAAAATTTTTGTTGCAATTTTTCATCTTGTTCGGCAAACAACTTTACATATCACATTTCACATTCCATGCCAGATTGAACAAAATTTCTAAACAAAAAAAAGATCTCCAGCGCAATGCTATTATGAGCAACATACAAATTGCCCTTTTTTGATGAAATGCACTTGCACACATCGTTATTTTTATTTCTTAATCTATATTCTTTTTTGTAAAATAAAATTGCCATAAAACGATCTTCAACTAGAAACACTTAGTCGCAAACGCAATTGAAAAAAATGGCAAATGAATATTAGAAGATTTTGTACTCATTGTTTAGTGATTGCTGATTAATACATCAATTTGCAAGGAAAGGGACCCAACTCGTACTTCCAGAATTTAATGAAACTTAATTGGTTTGCCCACCTTATACGACTATGCAAAATACTGGCTTCCGCTTCAGCTGAGAAACGATTTTGGAGGATGAAGCAGAGCTTTGAAAATGTGGGGTTTCGGCGTTTCTCATTAATTACGAGGGTAAGTCGAATATTGTGTGTTGAATTCTCGTTACGCCTCAGACGTGTAAAGTAATACATGAATAGCACATTATTTTGAAACAACTTGTATATAGAATAAGGAACAATGTCAATCATGCTTATTACCCGATTTATATCATTCGCGCAGACAGCTGACGTAGTCTGCAAGGGAGACCTTCTGCTTTACCCCGTAGCTCTTGATCCTCCAGCAATAGCTTCATTATGTTCTAGAAAAATTCGTAGAACTGCGTCATCGCCCATAACGGTAGGAAAGTTCCTAGAAGGTACTTTATCCCTACCTGACTCATTGTCATCGACAAAAAACATTCTGGAAGAACGATACATCGTTTTTATACATCGGTCTATCATGTTGAGCCTTGTTTGTAAGATACAATATTGGTATTTTTCTAAAAAAATTCCTGGAAGTAACCGCGTAATCGCCCTGACTCATTTACATGCGTCAACGGCCATGCCGCTTGAAAACTAAGACACAATATTTTTCGAGAAAACTTCCTAGAGCCGCCTCATCGCGAAATTAGCCGCGAACGAAACTGCTAATTAACATAGACGCGGATGCCATCTTTCCGCGGACGCCATCTTTCCCGAGGATTAAAAAGCGCAAACTTGAAATTAGCTGCGAAATTACCCGCGGATTAAAATGCGCGACCTTGAAATAGCCGCGAAACGAAACCGCTAATTAACGTAGTCGCGGACGCCATCTTTCCGCGGTTGCCATACTTCCCGTGGATTAAAAAACGCAAACTTGAAATTATCTATGAAATAAAGCGTGAAATTACCCGCGGAATAAAAAGCGCGACCTTGAAATAGCCGCGAACGCGGATTAAAAGCGCGGGCCGCTAATCAAACTTTGATTCCGCGAAATTACCCGCGGATTAAAAGCGCGACACGCTAATAAAAATCCGATTCCGCGAAATTACCCGCGGGTTAAAAGCGCGAGCCGCTAATCAAAAGAGCCTTTGGCTTCGATTCAGCGAAATTACCCGCGGTTTAGAAGCGCGAGCCGCTAATCGAACTTCGATTAAAAGCTCGATTAAAATGAGCCCGTACACAGATTGCTTACCTACTAACATGTTTAGATAAAAATTTAGAAAAGAAATACTTGGTTGCAAATCGGATGCTAGTACGAGCCCAAAATATCAAGAACGTACACCGAAGTACTGCAACTATGGGTGTAACGTCAGCGTGCAGGTACCGAAATTTAATATTTGACCAAGTAACCAAATAAAAAGAGAAATTTCAATTTAGCTGATTATTGTTTTTTAATTTAAAGTTCAAATAAATACATTCAAATTTTACTAGCTGTCGGTTAGGGATTGCATTAGGTTCCTCGTCTAAAAGAGTCAAACTCTGTCAAAAAATACATAATTATTTTAAATTCAAATAAAAATACTGTCTCTCTGGAACAAAATTGTTTAACTTTCTATCCGTTTCGACTAGCAAAAGAAAAGAAACAGAGAAAAACTAAAAACACATCCTCAAGGCTACCTTCGATCTCCTGTCTATAGGGGTATTCGAAATTTTTATATGAGGTTTCAGTTCTTTCTGGCCATCACCAACTTTCTTATTTTTTATCAGTGCCATTATTGGATTTTGACACCATCAGAAAAAGACCTTTTTATGATTTCAACCATGTAGAACATACTGACAAAAGTTTCTGATATTATGCTTTAATTGACGAAAAATACATTTTAAAGTTAAATGTGGTAGCCATGAAATGTCAAAACTGTCAGACATTTCATAACATATGTTAAGTATTCTTTATTTATCGAAACAAAATACAACGACAGCGAGTACAAGGTATTTATAATTGTATCCAGCACGACAACAGCCACATCGTATCATTTTTCTAGATCTTGAAAAAACCTGTACGAGTTGCAAGCGCGCTGCAATTTAAAAGAGGTATCTCTGCATATACATAACATATTTTATGGGTGATCTTAAGCGACGAAATATTCATACACAGTATTTAGTTTGGTTATTGTATCTGACGGTTATAACTAGGGTTGCAACTTTCGGGTGGCGCCTCAGGATCGTAGTAAGTACGTAACAGATATCCGACTGGGCAAAGCGAATATTAACATCGACCACAGATCAGAGATGCATAATATATGTATATCTACGCACAACAATTATATGTAAGTATCCGATCTTGTCGCGCCGACAGTTGCAAATCTAGTTATAACTGTCAAACCTCGAAACTGAATCTGTTTTAATTTTAGTACAATTCTGATAAAGAAATCGAAAATTAGTAAAATGCTTTTATACTCACAAGCGAACATCCCGAACCCGAAAATTAAACTTTGTGAACAAGCAGTCCACACCCAAGGATGTTCGAAAGTATTTTCCTTATCGGTCCAATTTCGTTTTAAGAGAGTGAAACTATCCCTGAAAGTTTAGTAGATTTTCGGTTTTTTTTTAAATAACTCGGCAATGGCTGGAACAAATACAATTATATATCAAAATAACCGTTTCATCGAGTTCTATCACATATATGATAATAATGATAATAATATAATAGCACCCTAGTTCAATTAAAAAGAATTATGGTGCCCTCCCTCACCCCTTCGATAAGGAGCGTATTCAAATCCCACGTTATGTATGTTACAGAGTTTTTATACTTCGACATTATATAATTATTCCATTATATAATATTTCATCCAGCTTATCTCCCCCCTTTGCTATCATTTCCGCGGTCACTCTATTATCTCCTGGTGCTTTGTTGTTCTTAAGAGTTTTTATAATGTTCCTTATTTTCTCTCTGTCTGGTGTCCATCTCCATTATGGTTTTTCCGGTCTCTTGCTCCACTATGCCGCTTTCTTCCTCCCTAAATACTTCTTCGAAGTACTCTGTCCATCTACGTAAGCCCTCTTTGACTCCACCGATTAATTGTTCATACTTATCCTTACAAAAAAGCATCTTATTTTGTGGTCCTTGTCTTTCCTTTTTCACATCTCTATAGAATTCTTTCATTTGTTTTTTTATATAGCTGTTTTCCATATTTTCCAATGTTTTGTCCAATTGCTCGCTTTTCTTCCTTCTACAAATTTTCTTTACCTCTTTACTGCATTGATTATGGTACGCTCTATTTTCTGTTGTATCGGATGTTAACAGTTTTATTCTTGCTTTTTTCCGTTTTTCTATTATCTCTCAACATTCATCATCGTACCAACTCTTTGTTGGTTTCTTCATTTCACTCTTTAGTATTTCTGCTCCCTCTAGAGTCGCTTATTCTACTTTTGTCCATTTACCTTCTATATTGTTCATGTCACTGAAGTTTAACTTTTCGTTTACTCGTTTTTGGAATTCTTCTTCTATATTTTCATTGTTTAATTTATCCGTACATAATCTTGGTCTTCAAAATCCGCAGTTGACCTGCGGTGGTGGTGGTTTTCTACAGTTCATCTTTGCTTTAACCATGAAATAGTCACTGTCAGTATCTGCGCCACGAAAGCTTCTTGCGTCCTTTACATACATATAGTGTATAGCTTCTATTAGTATGTGATCTATCTGATTAATGGTTTTTCTATCTGGAGGAATCTACGTTCCCTTATGTATATCTCGGCGCTGAAAATACGTAGTTACTATTCTTCTCTATAGCCCATCCTACTAATATTCTTCCGTTGTCACTGCTCTCTGCATGCCTTCCATGCTTGCCGATAGTTTGCTTGTACTCATCTTCTCTTCCAATTTTAGCATTAAAGTCCCCAACAACCATCTTTACATCGTAATTCGGGATTTTATTATATCACTTTTAGATCTCGTCGTAGAATCCTTCCTTTTCTTCAATATCCTTCTCATCCGTTGGGCAGTGCATATTTATAATACTTATTTTCCTATTCTTGCTCCTAAATCTGATTTTGCACATCCTATTCGATATTGGAGTAAATTCTACTATTTCCTTTTTCACTCTTTTTGTTATTAAGAATCCCGTTCCTAATATTTTCCCTTGGTTCCCACTATTAAAAAATACACAGTTTCCCACTTCGCTTATATTGGTATCCGCCTGCTTTGTTTCTTGAATTGCTAACAGATCTACTTCGTGCTTTTCCATTATATGTGTCAATCCCATTAAGGCTCCTTCACTATTCGTGCCCCTTACATTCTATGTAGCTATATTTAAGTTACTACCTTATTATTTAAAATATTTGCAGTTTGTTGTCTTCTCCTCCTGTCCATAACCGTGGCTTTTGTCGTCTCCACATGCTGCTCTGTTTTTGTGACAGTTAGTTTTTTGACTCCGTTAATATTTTCATACTCTTTATAATTAAATTGTTTCTCTTCTTTTCTTTCTGAAATTTCTCCATTACTGTTTCCATTTCGTACATCTTTTGCTTTACTTCTATTATTTCTATTTTGAGGTTATCGTTTTCCTTTTGTAATCTGTTCATTTGTTCTACATGTTCATTATTCTCCCTTCTGTTTTCTTTAATCTCTTTTGCAATCTCTCCCATCAATGATTTCATCTCTTCCATTTCATTAGCTTTTTTATTTATTTTCCCGTATGAATTCTTTCAGCATTGATTTTAGCTCGTCACTTTCATCCAGTTTTTCTCTTTGCATTTTTTTTTTATCTGGGGTTCTTGCAACTCTCTTGCTTCTCTTCCACTGTCGAAAGCAGTGCTGGAAGTTTCTGTCAGCTTGTTGAGAACCTCCGTCGCTTTCGCTTTCACTGCTTCCACACTGTCAAATCTTGTCCTGTTAGCTCTGATTTTACTTTAGGAAATAAAAAAAGGCACAGAGAGCCAGGTCGGGCGAGTACGGTGGCTGGTCCAAACGGTGATGCCGGATTTCGCAAAGAACACCTTCACAGACAAGGCGGAATGGGATGACGCATTGTCTTAGAGAAGCATCCAGGATTTGCTCTTCCGCAAATCGGGTCTTCGTCTTCTCACTCGTTCACGGAGGGTAGTTAGAACCTCGTGCTTCACAAGAAACTTCAGGTTAACTCGTTGCTCGATCTGAACACTCTGCATTTTTCCGACGCGACGCTAGCGTAAGGACTTGCACGGACGATTGCAACGGCGAGACTGAGCGACGTACAAGCATGCCCATCGAGCTCAGGGTGAGGGAAGCATCTACAAGCACAGACATGTTCAAACCTGCCGTGGCGTGCTCGCTGTTTGCCGATAGTAGCACCAGTCCGGTTATTTAATTGCCACACCTCGTATATAATTAACTTCTTCCTTCCTTCTCCTCTTTCCTTGCTCTGACTCGCTATCTATATATATTTAGGCCACTCCTGCCCTGACTCTGCTTGGACTTTTAATCTGCACGACAGCGCGCTGATGCAAGGTCGCTCGCCCGGATCGACTCCTCGGTGAACTCGGTGAACTAACCTCTCCCGTACCGTTTTAATTTGAAATTTTGTGTTCTTAAGTATTTATTTTAGCTAAATATTTTTTATCTTACCTCCAATTATACTTTACTAGACCTCGTCATATACCACTACACTACTTAGGACTCGTAATAGCCAAAAATTTTAAATAGTATTACGGAGCACTTTTCTGCAGTATACACTATCACCAGCTAGGGCCGGATCCTCAAACTTTCATTTATCTAAATATAATATAAATTTGACAAAAATTGTCCTAGCGTTCTGGGTCTAAAGCTGTTTAACGCCTTGCCTCAGAAGTTTCAACTTATTTCTAGCTTAACTCATTTAAGCATAACATAAACGCATTCCTGTTACACACATGCATATACTCTATTGAGGAATATTTTGATGTCTGTAGCGCAGATTCCTGTGTGTAATTCTATATTTTTTATCTATGTTATGTAGTTGTAGACTAATTCGGTGACATGTCCTACATATTTGATGTATACAGGACCAAATTAATTATTATTATTAGTACTATTCGTTCATCCAAATATTCTAATCCATACGTTGTTTCAAATTCGAAAGAAGTGTCCTTTATACATTGATTTATTATGTTTTTGTGGCGTCGTGAAAATTCGCGGGTTCGTGTGTAGCATGTTATAACTTTTTGACTGTTCTGGTAAACAAATGAACATTGTTTGTTTATATGAGTATGCAAATTAAATAATCTAAACATGTGACAGTAAGTAATATATGTACATACAAGTTATTTTAACATCATAGCATTTTATTATTTTGCTTATCACTATCAGTATCATCACTACACTATGTGTAATACATGGCACGATCAGTTACGTGACTGTATGATCGGTCGCGTGATATAGGTTGTACAATTTAAAAAATGTAATTGATCAGTAATAAATGAATATCAAAACTATACTTTTGCAGTGGAAATGTAGATAGGTGTATACTGCGTCTTCAAATTTATGGTATCAATATCTTATGGTATCAACGAAAGCGCTACGACAAAAAAAGGAGAAACGCCGAAACCCCACATTTTCAAAACTCGGCTTCACCCTCCAAAACCGTTTCTCAGCAGAAATGGAAACTGGTATTTTACATAGCCCTATAAGGCCTATAATCCACCCAAGTTTCATTAAATTCTGGGAGTACGGGTTGGGTATCTTTCCTTGTTAGTCGATAACTTGCTAGAGAGATATAATGGAGCTTACGTAAATTGTAGTAGCTCTAATTGGCCATCGAACACCATAGTGTGGATGTTGCAGGACATGTGTAATGTATGTATATTAACAATATTACATGCTGTATTCAAACACGAAAATGAGAAGGTAGCCATACTGTGGACTATTAAAATGATTGCACTGCTATTACCTGTACTGCTGCTTACCGATATAATGGTATAACATAGATGCACCTTACACATACATAGGTATGTATATATATTAAATAAACGAATATCTTTCTGAAATAAGTAACTTTGTTGGGAAACTTCACATGCACATTAACCCATGTTGAGAGTAGTAAGATATAAATTACAAATAACCTGCGAGAAGTAACATCTGTAACTAACTTCATAGAAAAAAGTAGGCTTTCTGAGGGCTTTATAAATTAGTACGAGCGTTTTTATAAATTAATATACGAGATTAAATATGGAATTGAGTAGTTTACTAAAGAAGATGTAACTGAACAAATTTGTTGCAAGTTGCTCAAAAATAAGAACTACATATACTCATTAGAAATTACAAAAAAGAAGCTCAACTTGGTCCAATTATCTCAACTGATAAGGGAACATCCCGAACCTGAAAATTCAAAAAAATTTGAAACTTTGTGAACAAGTTGTCCACGCACAAGGATGTTCAAAAGTATTGTCCTTATTTTCCCAATCGCGTTTTAAGAGGGTGAAACTACCCCTGAAAGTTTAGTAATTTTCGGTTTTCTTAATATAACTCGGCAATGTCTGGAACAAATACATTACAACTGTATATCAAAATAACCGTTTCATCGAGTTCTATCACACATATGAAAATAGCACCCAGGTTCCATTAAAAAAATTTATGGTGACGTCCCCCACCCCTTCGATAAGGAGCGTAATAAAATCCCATGTTATGTATGTATGTTACGGAGCTCTTAGAACAGTATAAAAATTATGTTTTATTTTATGTAATATAGGCATAAAAAAAGAAATAGGGAGAATTATGTTTTATATGTTAATATACAAGAGAACAGAAATTTTTTACAATTCCTCTCTTGATGTTCCTCCTTTTTGTAATGATGCTTCCCATCTAAAAAGGAAAAAAATGTATGAAACACAATCGTATGGAAGTTGGTTTGCGATTTCTTACCTGTATAATTGATGTGAAGACTTTACTCTCTTAAATCTATGTTTTACAGCTTCATATGAGTTCAGAAGGCAACGGCTTTTTCCTTATATTCTAGAGACAATATCTTCTCCCTCAGGTACATATTCTTCTTCTTCTTAAAACTGTGAAACTTCTAATATTTCTTCCCGTGAAGGTAGACATTTGACATCGACAAGTTCTGCAGAATGTGGTCTAAATTCTTGCAAGAATTCTAGTGTTACGTCATTATCTACCACAAACTTGTGTCGTCTTGAGATCTGATCAATATATCCCTTAATAGGTCGTGAATTTCGCTTTCCCTATTGTTGAAACCCAAGGGGCGGTTATCATTTACAATACAAATGTTACCATAAGGAAACGAACCACATTTACTGGGTTTGTGATTGCCATTATCGTGTTAATATTCTAAAGCTCACATGTAGTGCAAACGAATTACAGAAGCGACTTTTCATTATATACATTTCCTTATCTAATTAAATCAATAAAATGAAATTATTACACGTAAATTATTACGCACATTAGAGATTATTATAAGTCATACTTCATCATTGTTATCATATGTAACTTTCAATGCAGTGTATCTGTCTTGAAATTATCCTTGAAATGATTTACTATTTTATATATCAAATTGTAACGAAATGTGAACCTCATTAGATAAATTATACTGTCACAATACGTCAAAAAATCGAACATATTACTGCTAGAGTAGTGCAAGTAAATACTTGTAGTTATTATAATAAATTGATAAACATTGCACTTGGGTTTTCTATTGAAATAAAAAAAGTCTGCGTAAACATGTTTATTTTGCACATGAATTCACAATTATTTAAGGCGACGTATTGCAGGGGAAGTTTTATCTTTTACTAGTAACTATATTACGTAAAATAAAATATAATGTCGAAGTATAAAAACTCCGTAACATACATAACGTGGGATTTGAATACGCTCCTTATCGAAGGGGTGAGGGAGGGCACCATAATTCTTTTTAATTGAACTAGGGTGCTATTATATTATTATCATTATTATCATATATGTGATAGAACTCGATGAAACGGTTATTTTGATATATAGTTGTGATGTATTTGTTCCAGCCATTGCCGAGTTATTTAAAAAAAAACCGAAAATCTACTAAACTTTCAGAGATAGTTTCACTCTCTTAAAACGACACTGGACCGATAAGGAAAATACTTTTGAACATCCTTGGGTGTGGACTGCTTGTTCACAAAGTTTAATTTTCGGGTTCGGGATGTTCGCTTGTGAGTATAAAAGCATTTTACTAATTTTCGATTTCTTTATCAGAATTGTACTAAAATTAAAACAGATTCAGTTTCGAGGTTTGACAGTTATAACTAGATTTGCAACTGTCGGCGCGACAAGATCGGATACCTACATATAGTTGTTGTGCGTAGATATACATATATTATGCATCTCTGATCTGTGGTCGATGTTAATATTCGCTTTGCCCAGTCGGATATCTGTTACGTACTTACTACGATCCTGAGGCGCCACCCGAAAGTTGCAACCCTACTTATAACCGTCAGATACAATGACCAAACTAAATACTGTGTATGAATATTTCGTCGCTTAAGATCACCCATAAAATATGTTATGTATATGCAGAGATACCTCTTTTAAATTGCAGCGCGCTTGCAACACGTACAGGTTTTTTCAAGATCTGGAAAAATGATACGATGTGGCTGCTGTTGTGCTGGATACAATTATAAATACCTTGTACTCGCTGTCGTTGTATTTTGTTTCGATAAATAAAGAATACTTAACATATGTTATGAAATGTCTGACAGTTTTGACATTTCATGGCTACCACATTTAACTTTAAAATGTATTTTTCGTCAATTAAAGCATAATATCAGAAACTTTTGTCAGTATGTTCTACATGGTTGAAATCATAAAAAGGACTTTTTCTGATGGTGTCAAAATCCAATAATGGCACTGATAAAAAATAAGAAAGTTGGTGATGGCCAGAAAGAACTGAAACCTCATATAAAAATTTCGAATACCCCTATAGACAGGAGATCGAAGGTAGCCTTGAGGATGTTTTTAGTTTTTCTCTGTTTCTTTTCTTTTGCTAGTCGAAACGGATAGAAAGTTGAACAATTTTGTTCCAGAGAGACAGTATTTTTATTTGAATTTAAAATTATTATGTATTTTTTGACAGAGTTTGACTCTTTTAGACGAGGAACCTAATGCAATCCCTAACCGACAGCTAGTAAAATTTGAATATATTTATTTGAACTTTAAATTAAAAAAAAATAATCAGCTAAATTGAAATTTCTCTTTTTATTTGGTTACTTGGTCAAATATTAAATTTCGGTACCTGCACGCTGACGTTACACCCATAGTTGCAGTACTTCGGTGTACGTTCTTGATATTTTGGGCTCGTACTAGCATCCGATTTGCAACCAAGTATTTCTTTTCTAAATTTTTATCTAAACATGTTAGTAGGTAAGCAATCTGTGTACGGGCTCATTTTAATCGAGCTTTTAATCAAAGTTTGATTAGCGGCTCGCGCTTCTAAACCGCGGGTAATTTCGCTGAATCGAAGCCAAAGGCTCTTTTGATTAGCGGCTCGCGCTTTTAATCCGCGGGTAATTTCGCGGAATCGGATTTTTATTGGCGTGTCGCGCTTTTAATCCGCGGGTAATTTCGCGGAATCAAAGTTTGATTAGCGGCCCGCGCTTTTAATCCGCGTTCGCGGCTATTTCAAGGTCGCGCTTTTTATTCCGCGGGTAATTTCACGCTTTATTTCATAGATAATTTCAAGTTTGCGTTTTTTAATCCCCGAGAAGTATGGCAACCGCGGAAAGATGGCGTCCGCGACTACGTTAATTAGCGGTTTCGTTTCGCGGCTATTTCAAGTTCGCGCATTTTAATCCGCGGGTAATTTCGCAGCTAATTTCAAGTTTGCGCTTTTTAATCCTCGGGAAAGATGGCGTCCGCGGAAAGATGGCATCCGCGTCTATGGTAATTAGCAGTTTCGTTCGCGGCTAATTTCGCGATGAGGCGGCTCTAGGAAGTTTTCTCGAAAAATATTGTGTCTTAGTTTTCAAGCGGCATGGCCGTTGACGCATGTAAATGAGTCAGGTCGATTACGCCGTTACTTCCAGGGATTTTTTAGAAAAATACCAATATTGTATCTTAGAAACAAGGCTCAACATGATAGACCGATGTATAAAAACGATGTATCGTTCTTCCAGAATATTTTTTGTCGATGACAATGAGTCAGGCAGGGATAAAGTACCTTCTAGGAATTTTCCTACCGTTATGGGCGATGACGCGGTTCTACGAATTTTTCTAGAACATAATGAAGCTATTGCTGGAGTTTGTGGGCCTACGGGCGAAGATGTACGTTTGCAAATTCAAAAAAACAGCTTCGTGAAGGAGAGAGTCAAGAGCTACGCGGTAAAGCAGAAGATCTCCCTTGCAGACTACGTCAGCTGTCTGCGCGAATGATACAAATCGGGTAATAAGCATGATTGACATTGTTCCTTATTCTATATACAGGTGTTTCAAAATAATGTGCTATTCATGTATTACTTTACACGTCTGAGGTGTAACGGGAATTCAAGTGTTGATATATATTCAGACCAGAGAAGTTATTTTTATACGATACTTGTATTTTTAGTTATTAGAATTAGAACAACACCGTACATTTATTCTGATTACATGCAATTGTATAGCAAGGTGTAGCCGCAAACCGCAAGCAGTCTTATGTATCGTATTTAAAACGAGTAGTCGAATGATAGATACGATTTACATTATTCCTTTTGGGAAACAAGCACATACTCGAGGGATTATAGGAATGCGTTTAATTCGCGGTTTTTTTCATTCGCGGACTGATTTGCGGGTAATTTGGCGGCTATTTCAAATTCGCGTTATTTAATTCGCGTGTAAGGTGGCGTCCGCGCTTTATTTCGCAGCTAATTTCAAGTTCGCGCTTTTTAATCCGCGGAAAGATGGCGTCCGCGGCTACGTTAATTAACGGTTTCATCCGCGGCTAATTTGTCGATGATAATGAGTCAGACAGGTATAAAGTACCTTCTAAGAATTTTTCTAGTGTCATGGGCGATTACGCGGTTACTCCTAGGAATTTTTATAGAAAAATACTGATATTGTGTCTTAGAAGCAGGTCTCAACATGATGTATCATCCTTCCAGAATAAGTCAGACAGGTATAAAAATTATTACATACTTGGAATTGCTCTCTTTCTTAATTATTGCATTCTTGACGATATAAAAGGGGAATTTTCTCTCTATCTATCACAGTGTTTCATCGAGTTTCCAGTTTCATGCATCCTAAAGTTCTTCTACGAGTGTAACCTTAGTGCTTTACACATCTCAGAGTTCTCCTACAACTTTGCATCCTATTACATGTAGGTACCTTTAATTTATATTTCTTTACATTGTCATTTAAATTACTTTAAAGTTTTTGTTTTAGAATATTCTTATGTAATCTTTATTAGCTTTCATTCAAAAATATTTATGATTACAACCACACAAACTTCTGCTTTATACTTAATTTTTCTATATTACAGCGAAATGGATCCTCAATTTACGGATGAGGAGTTATGTGAGAATGCGTAAGAATGAGGGATCATCCCACGGCACAGGTGTTACTACCTAGAATATTAAGTATATTGAAGAGTGTCCATTTCTGTTTCGTAAATTACCCAGAATGTATTATTAATGCGTGTATAAGATAATTTTCTGAATGTGTTATTAATTAAAACAAGACATTTGCTTTTACTTATTTATTTGTGTACTAACCTATTGCTGATATAACATTAAAACTAACTGACCATTAAATAATTTAATAATATGTCCACTCTACGCTCTGTACACATACTTAATTTATTTTTATGATGATAAAAACAAGCAAGGTTGCTTTTGGAACCGAGTTCGTGAAATCGGAAGACTACAGCCTGAGTCATCAGATCTCTATTAAATTGTATTCTCTTGCGATGAAATTGTAAAAAATAAATACACAAGAGGGTATGGAAGAAGAAATCGGAGCCGCCTTGCAGACTATCGACGAAAATTGTGGAAGATTGGATGCAATAGACGACAATCTTAGATGACTGCTCCCTCTATATGTTCTACGAAATAAAGTACCTGCAGCAGAAGTGGCACCTCATACCTCAAGAAAAGGGAGCCGCACTTCAAGGCTGCTTACCGTGCTACCTCCATATAGCGGATGATCAATTGGATGAAGCACCACCGGCCATAAAAAACTGTGCAGGATGCAACAAATATATGTAAAATTTATATATTACACCAATGTATTATCTAAGAATGAGGTGACACTAAATAAAATGCACTATGTGTAACTATAATATTCTTTTATTTTTATCTAGTAATACAAAGCTCATTGGATAGATTCCAGATATCGGATAACATATGAACGTTTGATATAGAACAAATTTTAAGTTCATCAGTATGGTACATGCAACATTCACCCAGAGTTTTTTTTATTGTAGAAATATCCCTCGTATATTCTAAATTCACTACTAGTACACTAACAAATTTTTTCAACATATCTGTTTTCTCATGTCCTTTAACATACACTTTTGTATAGTTAACGCAAATGTTAGATAGAAGTCTATCAAGATTCTTTAAATCTACATAGCCATCCATGTATTTAATATTTAAAAAATTACGCTCCAACTACTTGAAGAGAAGATGCATAGTTCGCGTTCCATCCGTGATGCTCATTTCTTTAGGTGTAAAGTCGAGAGCATTAAATCCCTGCATATTGGTTACTAGGAATGCCTCGAATCGCTGACGGTACATTTTTTCTCTGTGTTCAGGCAATAAAACTAAGCTTAAAAGCTTTTCCAAATCCTTAATTCTGTTTACAAATCTTTTTGTATCGGCCGCCATAGCTACCCACTGCGACCATCGATCTTGGTTAGGTATTCTATAAATCGCGACTCTCTCATCAAACTTCACCGGCATTTTATTTGGGTTTATCGTGGCGAGGATTGCCAGCGGTGGTTTGCCGAAGAGATGCGTCAGTTTGCCGAAGACGTGGATACCGTATTTCTTTGCCCTCTACCGATGGAGCCTCTTACACCTGCGCAAGAGCTGGAATTCAGCTCCATTTCAAACTGCCACATCTGCGAGCAATCCTTTGACGTTCGTGATGTCAATGTTCGCGACCATGATCACCTTACTGGCAAGTATCGCGGCGCGCCACATGAGGATTGTAATATTAATTACCAGGATAGTCACGTGATTCCAGTCGTTTTTCATAATCTAAGTGGGTATGACTCTCATTTTATCATCAAAAACCTCGCTAAAGATTTCGAAGGCCGCGTCGATTTGCTTCCTATAAATAAAGAGCGATACATCTCCTTTACCAAAAATATAGACGATAACCTAATAAAATTCAGATTTATTGATTCCTTCAGATTTTCGGCATCCCCTATAGAAAAACATCGTACCTACCCGTATTTCCAAATTTAGATGATTCAAAATTCCAATTATTAACACGTAAAGGAGTGTTTCCGTTCGACTATATTGATTCTTTCGCAAAATTAGATGAGAAGAACTTGCCCGACAAAACAAAATTTTACCATTCAATGACTGACTCAGACTTTACACATGACGGCCATGCGCATGCCAACGACGTGTGGAACTCTTTCGGGTGTCAAAATTTAGGCGAATACAGCGACCTATATTTAAAAACAGACATTATGCTATTGACCGACGTATTTGAGCAATTTCCGACTAACTGCTTGAAAACTTCCGGCTTAGACCCAGGGCATTATTATACTTTACCCGGGTATACCTGGGATTGTCTGCTATAGTTTACCGGTATTACCCTCGAGCTGTTAACAGATATCGATATGGTGCTGTTTATAGAGCGAGGTATCCGAGAAGGACTAAGCCAGTGCTCGAAACGTTACGCGGTCGCGAATAATAAATATCAACCGAATTTCAAACCAGATCGGCCATCAAAATTCTTGATTTATAACGACATCAACAATCAGTTTGGATGGGCGATGTCACAGCGCCTTCCCTACGGAGGATTTGAATGGGTAGAAGGTGATTTAGGCAATTTTAATTTCAATGTAGCTGCAGATAATCCTGAAAGCTACATTCTTGAACCTGGCTTAGATTACCCGCAAGGCATTCACAATTCCCATAGCGACCTCTCATTCTGTCCTAAACACCTCGCGCCGCCTAATTCTCGCGAAAAGAAATTATTGGTCACATTATATAACAAAGAACGTTATGTTATCCATTATCGCAATTTACAACAAACTTTGGAAAACGGGTTAATTCTAGCAAAAATTCATCGGGTCTTAAAATCTAATCAACCAGTTTGGCTTAAATCCTACATCGATTTAAACACAAAACATGTCGGAATTTGCAGGCCTTCGCTCAAAGATGTACGCGTATAGAGTGGATAGAGCGGATAAAGGTAAAAAGGCCAAGGGTGTAAAGAGGCACATTGTCAAGCGCCACATCACGTTTAACGATTATTTAACCTGTTTGCGTGAGAGCAAAGAAACATTCATAGAACAAGAACTGTTCAAATCAGAGCACCATCAGGTCCTTACCATTCGGAAAACCAAGACCGCTTTAAGTCGCCATGATGACAAAAGGTACCTGATGCACCGGTCGGTGGAAACACTGCCGTGGGGACATTGGAGAGCAATGGACTCGCAAAGTTGAGGTGTTGGCGAATCCTATGTCGCTGATGTGAAAAGTACTATACATCCATCTTAAGGACGAACAGGACTGTGTAACTGAACATTGTATATCAAAATTCATGCAACACGTTAACAAAAGATTAACTGATGCTCGAAAGCATTTAGATTTTGAATTATAAGACACAACTAAAAGGCTAGAAGCTAAGGTATTGAATTTAGAATCTCATATAAATCACTTATCAGAGGAGGTGGGTATACAAAAGCTATCGATTGAAAAGATTCACAGTATTTTTGACGAGACCATTAGAAAGGAAGGCGATGGAGAACGTTCGACCTTCATATCAGAATTGTAAGTCTCGTGCAGTATTTAACAAGAATTTGGTGAGAACGTTCGACTTTCAGAGATATCAGGATTATAAATCTCGTACAGTATTTAACGAGAATTTGGTTGCGCTGGAACTATATAGGAATGATATTATCTTTGGTTAGCCCATCTACGTAGGCATGTTAGCATATTTCCAAAACGGCTTCTGAGCGGCTTTTGAACGGCTACTGAACAGCTTTTGAACGGCTTCTGAACGGATTTTGAACGGCTACTGAACAGCTTTTGAACGGCTTCTGAACAGCTATTGAACAGCTTCTGAACGGCTTTTGAACGGCTACTGAACAGCTATTGAACAGCTTCTGAACGGCTTTTGAACGGCCCTTGAACCGCTTATGAACGGCTTCTGAACGGCTACTGAACAGCTTCTGAACGGCTTTTGAACGGCTCCTGAACAGTTTTTGAACGGCCACTGAACAACTTCTGAGCGGCTTTTAAACGGCTCCTGAACGGGTATCCGTTCAATGACTATATCTCTTGGCACTAGGTGGTGTCAGGAATTTATTTCCGGGTGTGATACGTTCCGAGTGTGATACGTTCCGGGTGTGATATGCCGTATGGAAGCTATTGTTTGTGGAGGTGACTCATGTTTCAAATTTGTTTGGGGGTCGGATAGGTAGTAGTAGGTAGGAGGTCAATTGAGCGTGGGTTCGTAAATAGATAACGAAGATCCCACACTCAAATGACCACCAACCTGCTACTACCTATCCGACGCCCAAACACATATGAAACATGAGTCACCTCCACAAACAATAGCTTCCATACGGCATATCACACCCGGAACGTATCACACACGGAAATAAATTCCTGACGCCACCTAGTGCCAAGAGATATAGTCATTGAACGGATACCCGTTCAGGAACCGTTTAATAGCCGCTCAGAAGTTGTTCAGTAGCCGTTCAAAGCGGTTCAGAAGCTGTTCAATAGCTGTTCAGTAGCCGTTCAAAAGCCGTTCAGAAGCAGTTCAATAGCTGTTCAGAAGGCGTTCAAAATCTGTTCAGTAGCCATTCAGAATCCGTTCAGTAGCCATTCAGAAGCCGTTCAGAAACTGTTCAATAGCTGTTCAGAAGCCGTTCAAAAGCTGTTCAGTAGCCGTTCAAAAGCTGTTCAGTAGCCGTTCAAAAGCCGTTCAGAAGCCGTTTTGGAAATATGCTAACATGCCTACGTAGATGGGCTAACCAAAGATAATATCATTTCTATATAGTTCCACCGCAACCAAATTCTCGTTAAATACTGTACGAGATTTACAATCCTGATATCCCTGAAAATCGAACGTCCTCACCAAATTCTCGTTAAATACTGTACGTGATTTACAATTCTGACATCTCTGAAAGTCGAACGTTCTCCATCGCCTTCCTTTCTAATGGTCTCGTCAAAAATACAGTGAATCTTTTCAATCGATAGCTTTTGTATACCCACCTCCTCTGATAATCAGTTAACCTTTTGTTAACGTGTTGCATGAATTTTGATATATAATGTTCAGTTACACAGTCCTGTTCGTCCTTAAAATAGTTGTATAGTACTTTTCACATCAGCGCCATAGGATTCGCCAACACCAACATTGCGAGTCCATTGTTCTCCAATGTCCCCACGGCAGTGTTTCCACCGACCGGTGCATCAGGTACTTTTTTCGTCGTGGGAACTTAAAGCGGTCTTGGTTTTCCGAATGGTAAAGACCTGATGGTCCTCTGATTTGAACAGTTCTTGTTTTATGGATGTTTCTTTGCTCTCACGCAAACAGGTTAAATAATCGTTAAACGTGATGTGGCGCTTGACAATGTGCCTCTGTACACCCTTGGCCTTTTTATCTTTGTCCGCCCTATCCACTCTATACGCGTACATCTTTGAGCGAAGGCCTGCAAATTCCGACATGTTTTGTGTTTAAATCGATGTAGGATTTAAGCCAAACTGGTTGATTAAATTTTAAAACCCGATGAATTTTTGTTAGAATTAACCCGTTTTCCAAAGTTTGTTGTAAATTGCGGTAATGGATAACATAACGTTTTTTGTTATATAATGTGGCTAATAATTTCTTTTCGCGAGAATTAGGCGGCGCGAGGTGTTCAGGGCAGAATGGGAAGTCGCTATGGGAATTGTGAATGCCTTGCGGGTAATCTAAGCCAACATTAAGAATGTAGCTTTCAGGATTATCTGCAGCTGCATTGAAATTAAAATTGCCTAAATCACCTTCTACCCATTCAAATCCTCCGTAGGGAAGGCGCTGTGACATCGCCCATCCAAACTGATTGTTGATGTGATAAATCAAAAATTTTGATGGCCGATCTGGTTTGAAATTCGGTTGATATTTATTATTCGCGACCGCGTAACGTTTCGAGCACTGGCTTAGTCCATCTCGGATACCTCGCTCTATAAACAGCACCATATCGATATCTGTTAACAGCTCGAGCGTAATACCGGTAAACTGTAGCATACAATCCCAGGTATACCCGGGTAAAGTATAATAATGCACTGGGTCTAAACCGTAAGTTTTCAAGCAGCTAGTCGGAAATTGATCAAATACGTCAGTCAATAGCATAATGTCTGTTTTTAAAAATTGGTCGCTGTATTCGCCTAAATTTTGACACCCGAAAGAGTTCCATACGTCGTTGGCATGCGCATGGTCGTCATGTGTAATGCCTGAGTCAGTCATTATATTATAAAATTTTGTTTTGTCGGGCAAGTTCTTCTCATCTAATTTTGCGAAAGAATCAATATAGTCGTACGGAAACACTCCTTTACGTGTTAATAATTGGAATTTTGAATCATCTAAATTTGGAAATACGGGTAGCTATGATGCTAGTTTTTCTATAGGGGATGCCGAAAATCTAAAGGAATCAGTAAATCTGAATTTTATTAGGTTATCGTCTATATTTTTGGTAAAGGAGATGTATCGCCCTTTATTTATAGGAAGCAAATCGACGCGGCCTTCGAAATCTCTAGCGAGGCTTTTGATCATAAAATGAGGGTCATACCCACTTAAATTATGAAAAACTACTGGAATTACGTGACTATCTTGGTAATTAATATTACAATCCTCATGTGCCGCGCCGCGATACTTGCCAGTAAGGTGATCATGGTCGCGAACTTTGACATCACGAACGTCAAAGGATCGCTCGCAGATGTGGCAGTGTGAAATGGAGCGGAATTCCAGCTCTTGTGCAGGCGTAAGAGGCTCCATCGGTAGAGGGCAAAGAAATACGGTATCCACGTCTTCGGCAAACTGACGCATCTCTTCGGCAAACCACCGCTGGCAATCCTCGCCACGATAAGCCCAAATAAAATGCCGGTGAAGTTTGATGAGAGAGTCGCGATTTATAGAATACCTAACCAAGATCGATGGTCGCAGTGGGTAGCTATGGCGGCCGATACAAAAAGATTTGTAAACAGAATTAAGAATTTGGAAAAGCTTTTAAGCTTAGTTTTATTGCCTGAACACAGAGAAAAAATGTACCGTCAGCGATTCGAGGCATTCCTAGTAAGCAAAGTTGTAGGAGAACTCTGAGATGTATAAAGCACTAAGGTTACACTCGTAGAAGGACTTTAGGATGCATGAAGCTGGAAACTCGATGAAACACTGTGATGGATAGAAAGAAAATACCCCTTTTATATCGTCAAGAATGCAATAATTAAGAAAGAGAGCAATTCCAAGAATGTAATAACTTCTATACCTGCCTGACTTATTCTGGAAGGATGATACATCATGTTGAGACCTGTTTCTAAGACACAATATCGGTATTTTTCTATAAAAATTCCTAGGAGTAACCGCGTAATCGCCCATGACGCTAGAAAAATTCTTAGAAGGTACTAATCTAAAGCGCCTTTGGCTTCGATTCCCCGAAATTACCCGCGGATTAAAAGCGCGAGTCGCTAATTAAACTTCGATTAAAAGCTCGATTAAAGTGAGCCCGTACAGAGTGCACACTTACCTATTCATGTTTGTTTAAACAGTAATATTAAAACATCATACTTGATGACTCCTTTGAAGATTCCTATCACTTCCATGGTGATGATGTCCAAATCTACAGGCCCGGTGGTATCAAATACAGTAAATTAAAGTGGTTACCATGAAAACGATGCTAATTTCATAACTGCATGTGAATAGCTGTATACTCGTCCAAATACGATACAATAACATAATTTTGATATAAAGAAATATAATTTAAGTTTCCGTTAGTAAATTTCATCAAACATCGAATCTGGGGCTTCCCGATGATTGCGGTCTTTATGAAAATGTAGTCTGAGAGCGTGAAATGTGGCTTTAAGATGGTTTTTAAGTTATTCCTGAAGAGAATCTTGCTGATGCGATCGGTGACACCACGGATGTAGGGCTTGTTTACGGAAATTACGGTTAGATGAGGGGAGTTGCTGTGGGGAAGGGTTGGTGTCGCGGTTAATGATAGTCCGAATATCTTTCCTAGAATAATTATTGCGGATCAAAGTTTCAGTGATGTGATTCAGTTTTTGGCGAAGCGAATTGAGTTCAGATGTGGAAATGGCCCTTTGGATCAGAGAATGGATAACACCCCGAAAAATCTGTGAATCAATAGAGATTTTCAAACATCCCAACAATTTAAATCGCGAAGATGGCTACCCCTTACATCGCAGGTGGAAATCCCAACTGATTAAACCTTCCAGCAACCGTCACGTTTCATTGATGCATAACAATCCCGCTACGTCGATGCATAACATTTCCGCTTCATGGATGCATAACATTTCCGCTTCATCGACGCGTAACATTTCCACTCCATTGACCCAAAACAAGCCCTATATAAACCCCTCTGGAATAAATAATCCCCATTCAGTGCGCAGTAACAGCCCTGAAGATGTCCTGTAAGAGTGTGGAGGAAACGACGGCAAAAGCTTCGACAACGACGCGGTTCCAACCCGGAAACCAAGGGTATAATATTATTGACGACTGCGGAAACCTATGGACCAAACGTATTGTAATTCTTTGTATAAATTGCTCTTATCTTAAAACTACAAGTGTTTGATGTTCCAAAACTATTTCTTCTGTGTAAACTTGTTTTATAAAATATTAGTAATATGACAACAATCCCATAACAATAAGAAAACAGGCGCTGCTGCACTTAACGTGTTTATGTATTATGTAAGTTTGATATAGTACAGTAAAATTCCATTAAAACAGACAGTCTTCCAGAACTCAAACCCAACGCAGACAAGTTGGATTATCTTTTGTAAATATAATCTCCCTAACCGGATATTCTAGCAAGAAATTAAAGCAAAGGAACGGTGTCCGTTTTAAAAAGATTTCACTGTTTATAGTTCTGGGAAAATCACACAATGTAAATCCTGCTTTATAGTCATGTAAGTCGTGTTCCTTGCAACTTTAAATAAACAATTAAAGCACATATGTGTCACAATAAATAACATAAAGGTAGTATGAATAAAAGAACGAAAGTGCATCAATCATATTCAACCAATTTTATATAACTGAAGCCAGTTTACGCACAGAGTGCTTTTGTTGTCTCGTCTGGATTACGGTTTTTGAAGTTTGGATGATGGGGGTTAACTTTAAGATATCCTGACAGGCCTAGGGGCCAATACTTCAAAGACAAAAGGCCAAGAACAACAGCGAAAGCAAGTGGGATAGTAAGATACAAATGTTCTTAGCCTAAAAAGAACACGATGCATGTATGTAAAGTAAAATGCGAATTAATTGTATTGCAGAAAGAAGTAAAATTCACACATCACAAAAGGGGAATAAATATCTACTCTATTGAAATGCATTTTACAAGCTAAGTAAATGAACGGAAATGTAACGAATTTTAATCTAGACAACATTTTAAAGCCAGCGCAACTGAGTAAAGGTTGTTAAGTTTGAATCTTCCCTTCCAGACTCGAGTAAATATTGGACGGAATTCGTTAAAGAAAGAAACGGGTTGATTTAATTTAGCGAGACAGTGGGATAGTCGAAGGGATCTTAGAGCGGGGTAATATCAACAGCGTAAGCCAAGCTATCTAACCCTCCGACAGCGATAGAGGTTTAAACTTTGTGCTTGTCAAGAAAAGTTAGCTTTTCATTATAGCAACACCTTCTTGTCAAAATGTTTACATTAAATTTCAATTATAACATACACAACATTGAGGAACTTTTAGCATTGATATTTGCACTAATTCATTAAATAGATTTAGCTATTAGAAAAGATTGCAGTAAGATAAAACAAATAGCATCCTTGCAAATAAGAAAACTACATGTATTGCACTGCAAAGCATAATTTCTCGGGTCAGTTTGTAGACACTTAGATACATGTTGAATAGTATAATGTAACACAAGCGGTAGGATATAACAGTGAAAAACAATAATCAAAAAGCATACTGTAACTTCACATAACTGTGGTCCTAAGTCGCAGCTATGGTCCAAATAGCGACACGCACGAAAAGTCTGATATCAAAAATATAAGCCACATCTAATCAGAAGTTGAACTACTAAATGAAAGAGCATAAATTTAATATTATTGTTATGGCATTAGATTACACTTTCCCTGCTGTTTTCTTCAGTCATCAACTGCCAGTGTGAAGTTAACTGTTGCAACTAATTTCGTAAGCTACAAACTTTCTTAGCCATCTATTATCACAACAAACTGTTCTGTGTTCCCGCTGGTGTACATGGTAGGTAATTTGTTGTTTTCATACATTTATTAAATACATATTTTTATTAAAAAACTTGCATTTTCAATCAATCATTTTTTTACCGCAATTTGTTCAAACATTTGTTTTTAATTTTTTAGGTTCCAGAGCTTTATTTGCAGGTTCTGCGAGCCCCACAGGATATTTTTTTTCGCAGAAAGGTAAGAGGAACGCCCTATTAGCCATAGGGGGACAGAAGCATGGATCTGTGTATACAGGACGTCGTCAACAAAGTATTGACGCAACGAGGGGTCATAGAAAAGTATAACATATTTCGTAGTTCTATAATACTTAAATTAAGGGCACTGCGTGAAAAAGTTCAGTCACGGCAATGAATTTTCTTGCCTTCTGAAGTAAAAGCATTCGCTAACCATGCTATAACCATGTGCAAATTCGGATTTTCTTTAACTGTAGATAGCCAAAACCGTAAGGTACCAGCATTCAATAATAACTTACCTAGAAAACGTTGGAGGAAATACTGTTTAGAACGCCATAAGAAAGAATTACCTTAGTGGTTTTGCAGTAATATTAAACTGCTTGGGGTGTTTGTAAACGAAGAAATATTTTTTCTCACATTTAGTGAATGAAATCAAGGACGTGATTCCAAACTTTATTTTTTAACTACGATGTAACCAATTTAGTGGACGGTCCCGGCAAAAAGACGAATCCTGTCCAAGAGTGGACGTAAATATCCTGAAGAAATAAAAAGTTCTACCAAAGCTGCTGTGAGTATTATGGTTTGTGGGAATACTGCCGGAGAGGTATTCACATCATATACCAACTACAAGGCCGCTTGGACAGAAGAAGGCTCCCTCCAAACAATAAGCACAACAGATCTGGTTGCTTTAACAGTTCCAGCTTTGAGAGTTGGTTTTTTACAATTGTATTGCCAGTGCTAAGACGGGAAAATGGAAAGAATCTTAATTGGCGACAACTCAGTTCTCATATCAGCTTAAGAATCCTAAAGCTTGTGAAGAACATAACATTGGGATCATAATGCTTCCTTCAAATTCTACCCTTTTGACGCAACCTCTCGTCATAGCTTACTTCCGGCCGTTCAAATGCCATTGGCGACAAATACTTGATGAGTAGAATCCGACTCTAGAGGGACAAAGGATGCCAGCAATTCCCAAAAATGTATTTCCTTCATTGTTAAATAAGCTCTGAAATAAAGTTATTCCCAACCCAGAAGCCAATTTACAAGGTGGATTCAAGAAGGCTAGAATTTTTGTGAACAAAAGTTCCAGAGTGCTGCATAGTCTGATCCTAATGTCACAGATCCAGATGGAAGTGCCGTTACAGATACTTTCATAAAATATATCGGAATAGTAAGGAAAGAGGTAAACAAACACATATAAAGAGGGGAAAAAAGAAGCCAGGTAAAAATATTTCGGCAGAGGATATTGAAAAACTCACATTGTCATCTACCTCAAACACTAGAATTTGTTCAAATAAAAAGAAAGGTTTCCGTATTCTTTGGCTTCAGAATTCTCACTGAACTTTTCAAACACTGAAGAGTCCTTCGAAGATATATTAAACCATGAATTCCTGAATGATGGTTACCTTCCTGCAAGAGAGGAATTTGTAGTGGTTATTGACAAGGGAGAATATTGATCTGGGCAAGTTACGAAAGTGTAGGACAATTGGACTTATATAAAATGTAAGGCAAGGTCTGGCGACTTATAAAAGTGGCCAGACAAGGAAGATTGCATTTCTTATTCTAAAGAGAATATTACACAATCCATAAGTAAGCCAAAGCAGAGAAGCACTAAAAGAGAATTTTTCCAAGTGTCTGAGCTCGAGGCATACATGGCAAATCAAAAACATAAACCAATGTGATTTATCTGAGAATGCTTGATTTTGAATAAGAATACATTTGCCTTGACTTTGATTTAGTTTTTGTGTAGATTTCATTTCATTTAAATAGTATTAATTTCTTAATGTGTAAGTGGTCTTCAAAATGAATAAATAGATATTTTTTATTACAGGCTTCGTCATATCTGCGTTTTATTTTAAAGATTATTCACTGCCCTCCATGGTGGATTCCCGTCAGGAGCCTCCATTGTTCCTAAAAAGAATGACCTAGAAAATTAAACAGAAACGATATTAACGACAATACATTGTTGAACAATGCAAGATCTAAGTAAATTAAGACAAAGTCAGAAGGATACTGGAACTAATGAACCAAATTCCAAAAATCAAGTTTGACTATCGATCGTCCATATTCTTGCTGCACAACTGCCCAAGGGGAAGAGAACGAGGACGGAGGACACTAGTAGACTTAAGTGGAGGGGACTATATGAGAGGTCATATGACACAAGAACTGAGCAAGGGATATAAACTTATATGTACACGACCAACGAAAAATAACGATGCACTGTTATAAAAATATCCTTACAAATATCTAGCCTCTTTTATCTTATGGGCTAACTGTTTACGTTTATTTCTGTTTTAATCGGTTAGCGACCCCAATTCTCCAGTTGATGTTTCTTTACAATTTTCCGCTTCGGGACAATTTTAACATCATCTGGGGACTATACGACTATATTCCGTGTTTGCTATTGTTATTTTTAAATTGTATTCTGGCAAAGCTTTTCACCATCTACGAGTTCGCTGTTGCAATTTACTTTTAGTGTTTGCAAATAATAGCAAATCATCGATATGTATGAATTCACTCGTTCTAACCTGTCTTCACTAGTGGCTGGTGGTGACGTAAATGGGAGGGCGCAGACAACGGATTGGATCTCCTCGTCCAGTACAACGTACACGATATACAACGGAAATATGCGAGTGAATGGAAGAGTTGTCCGTGTCCTCCCATTAGCCCTCACTACTGGTGTGTTCCTCCTCCTGCAGGTTCAATTTTTTTTTAATGTCATCTGTTGCCATAATGAACAGTTACATTTTTTTATTTCATTGTTGTCTTGTTTGGGATATGTAACTAGGAAAAGGAAGCTATCTGTAACCATGACACAATAAATAGATAATGTGATGTACTCCTCCTTGTGAAGCACTCATCCTTTCAGCGGATCGTTTTGTTTACATAATCGAATCCCGTAGACGCCACACGTATTAAACACTGGTCGCTTGCTTCCTGTTTGCTCCTTCGTGTTCCTTTTCGAATTCCTGTCTTTCATAGACTATGTTTACCCCAGGACCGTGTTTATATCAACATCACATGCATATCTGTAGGAATACACAATATGCACTCAATCGTCAAGGATTCCAAAAGAAGCTGCAGTAGAAAATACTTTGACCGCATGTCTATGTTGGTCAGAAATTTTACACAAACACGGTGATGCTGAGAAATGGCACTCAGAGCACTTGTTTAGCAAGAGTCAAAGTGTCTACCAAACCACCTACCATACAGAGAATACCGTCGTTGCAAAACACGATGTTAACGTTAAAGTTAAAGAATCTGATATTAAAATGTTACTGTTGCTAATGGCAGTGGTAAAACATTGTTTTTAGATTTAACATCACCTTCTTAACATTTAATCATAATCTAGGTTGAAGGCGCCGATATCTGTGTAGCGTGATGCAATAGTTTACCTCTTATTATTCCTGTTTACGACGTCGTTCAATTTGATTGAGGGAGTGGTGCAATTGAAAATGATTAAGAATGAAATAATTTGAAAGATTCTCAACGTGAAAGGTGTATCAGAGAAAATCGAAACACAACAATGAAAATGGTATAGGAAATTTTCGCAGCAACAGTTAGAAAAGCAGCAGGATCAATAAAACATGCAATGCTCTAAAGAAGAAAGTGCTCAATCGGAACCCAGCCAAACGAGATGTAAAATATGGGAAAAAAATTAAGGGAGACCACTGATTTTACACTGGGAATATTTCATTTAAGAAAGAAAACAACCGTGAGTCAACGATTTAACAAGGTCTATTTATTCTCAAAGCGAAGATAAAATTAAAATGTGGTACATTGTAGGGAAAATTGAAATATTAGATTAAATAAGTGGGATCTTGGAAGAAATTGCAATTACCATTAAAATTGAAATCAAAATAAACAAAATTTCTGTGCCAAGATCTAAATAGCTATTTATGGTATAAGTGAATAAAGACGAATTTTATCCACGAAAAAATAGTTTAGCGCACGAAGGGAAGCCAAGTGCGATAATGTTTTTGAGTAGATTTTCTTTTTTCACGTGTATCATACAATATTTTTCCAATTCCCCTGAGCCCTCCATAGCAACGAAAATTTCAAAGGTAGTGCGAATTTTTTTACTTTATTCACGTTGTTAATAGCAACGTGTGTAGCTTACTTTTCACATTACATATTTGCTGCAATGTATAATGAAGTAATAACTACAGCAATCTTTAACCAAACAATTCAATAGGCGTTAGGAATTTTTGGAGGAATCCTTACTTTAAACTCTCCTTTTTGCTACACAATGTCACAAATAGCTTATATGTTCCTGTGCATTCAATTTAATAAGTATTTAACATAACCTAACTATTAAAGCAGTTGTCGGCAAATTGATATTTGTATATTCAATTGTGCAATGGAGTATAAACGTCATCAACCGCTTGCTAGCGTAGAAATGGTTTACTTAGTTATTAACAAAGTAACTAGATAATATAATATCGTCCGAGCAGGATTGCATCAAAAACTAAAGAACACACTGAAGAAGTAATCAGTTTTTGTGGTACTATGTATACAAATAAACAGGAACCAAGATCTTGATCCCATCACACTTTTAAAAATAATTGTATTTTAAATCGACAAAATATTATAATGAAATATAAACAATAATAACCAACGACAAACAAAAACAGACAAGCAGTAAAACATGCAAAAATAAGAATTTGTATCTTTTTAATTAATTTGATGAAGAACTGAAGTATCTGTTTAAATATTGCATATACGTATATGTATAGATCGTATATGTATAGATCGTATATGTCGTATCGTATATGTATAGAGCGTCCGTTTAATAAAGGTTTTAGGTATTAGGGCAGCTATTATGCATACTAAGGTATAATATACTTCTAATAAAAGATATTCAAGGTATAGTGTAATACAATATAATAGGATGTTCTATTAGAAACAACACAGCTTACGTGTGCCAGACTGCAGATAATCGTCATGTGAAGTTACAAATACCCTTAAGTTATGCACTAATAATTATTAGGTGTGTCCACATACAACAAATTTAAATTTTATCTATGTTTAGAGAATAAAGTGGACTTTCACACATCCTGTCTAAATTTCTGAAAATTTGATGATATGTACATACAGCAATATGGGTTCGTGATATTGCAGGTAATTGAAAATTAAAAATGATATGATAATAAATATTTTAATATAAATGTTATTTGAGTTATGTTTGTTTTTTGATAGAAATGTCCGCCCACGTATCATACTCAAGTTGTATCCCTGAATAGAATGTCGCAGTCTGTGGGAATTGTTTAACATAAATCTTTTCTTGCTACTACAATTTATCGACGACGGCAGATCCTTTCGGCACTCCTTTTTGTCGATCGAGGTGGCAAAGAATTCCATGTTGTTTCAACGATGAGCCAACTATTTACGATTCTGTGCAATTCGCACATTAAACCAAAATAGCGCGATAGATACTGTGTGCACTTTCCGTGTAACAATGACGCATTGCAAAGAACTTCTTCCATCCCAAGGAATTTGGAACTCTTCCATAACTTTAAACTAGGACGAGAACTTTTCGCTTAAGCCGTATATTACATATTTACGTCTGTTATTTGAAATTGTAAATTTGTGGATAATTTTCGTAATTCGGCGTTTACTACGAATGTATCTTGCAAATTTGAAATTTTAATTACAGTCATTCGGGAAACAGGTAAACTTGAAAAGTTATTCCCTTGTACTTAATTAATTTTAAACTTCATTGCCTTTGTAAAGCGTTTCTAATTTCAGCTTTAATTTTATTAAGCGTATACGCCGGGCTTTATGTCGTCGTAAAATTCCATATTTCTTGTTATTTTACAATTAGTCCGAAAATAAAAGGCGAAAGATACGCGCTGTGTCTTTATCGTAAAATCTAAATAGGTGGATACAACGTTAATGCAAATCGTCAAGTTACTGCCATGTATAAATTTATCTTGATAGTAATTTCGTACATTTACATTATTTAGATGTGAGCGTATCGCTAGCTATACTCCAACCGTACGGCAATAACGAAAACATTTTAGCAGATTACATGGAATACTGTGCGAATAAAAATGAACCGTAGGTTCGCATACATTTTGATGTAAAAGACCATTTAAATTGTTAATGGCTAATGCACATTCAGAAAACTCACATTGTGATGAACCGTCAAGTTCGTCAGACTTTAAAGACTGCTTAACTTTCGACTTTTATTTCATTTTCATTAATTATTTTTCAAATAGCTTTAACCGAATATTTTGAGCGTAAGTGTACGTCATTTATGTTCCCGTTTATATTGAGCGTTATTTATTGTTATGTAAATTCAAACCTGCGGTACTTGTGCAACAGCGATTCATAATCTATTTTATGTACAAGGTCGTCATACGTAGGCGACAAAAAGCATCGCGTCATACCTCAATCTGGCTATATAAAGCGTCCCGTTTTGCATTCAGACATTCTACGTCCGGCATTCGTTGAGCGCAGGATCAACCCTAAGTCGGCTTTTAAAGCTGTGCGAAGTATAATCTCAAGTCGATGTTTAAAGCTGGGCGAAGAGATTCCCGGCTGTATTACGTTGACTCTGGTTAATCTGGGTTCCGCGAAATACAGACGAACACGTTGATGTCTCGTAATTGAACGATATTATCTGACTTTTGCGAGATATGCGATACATTTCCGTATAACTGTTACCGAGCCCGTAAAATTCACAAGTCGTAGAGAACTTCCCAGCGAATTTGACGATTTCTTAACGAACGATATTTAATTTACGATGTTACGACTGAGACACAAATGAATTTATGCTGTAAATTGTTGCAGAAAAATATTTCATTAAATATTAACATTTTTAATATGAACAAAATTGGGAGAAGGAGAGTTACTTAGTCATTTTCCCAAGATCATCGTTGCCTGGAGATAACTTAATCTCCTAATACTCCCGTTACAGAGAGAAGAAGCTATAAAAGGAGCTGGGGACACTGAGAAAGAGAACAAACAGATTGTGGCGGTGAATGAGTGGACAAACTGAACTCATTGCACGTGGCGCTAATGATTACGTTAGATTTTGTAATTTGTAACATTACAATACGAGGTGTGGCAATTAAATAACCGGACTGGTGCTACAAAACATTGTATTGATCACCAATTACATTACAAAGTTTATACCCTTTAATGTACTCTCCTTGCCGATCCTTACAACATTCCATACGAATTTTCCACTGTCGAAAGCAGTGCTGGAAGTCCGCTTCTGTCAGCCTGATGAGAACCTCCATCGCTTTCGCTTTCACCGCTTACACACTGTCAAATCTTGTCCCCTTAAGCTCCGATTTCACCTTAGGAAATAAAAAAAAGTCACAGAGGGCAAGGTCGGGCGAGTACGATGAGTGGTCCAACACGGTAATGCCGGATTTCGCAAAGAACGCCTTCACAGACAAGGCGGAATGGGCTGGCGCATTGTCTTGGTGGAGTATCCAGGATTTGCTCTTCCACAAATCGGCTCTTCGTCTTCTCACTCGTTCAGGAAGGGTAGTTAGAACCCCAGTTTTTCGCAGTTTCACAAGAAACTTAAGGTTAACTCGTTGCTCGATCTGAACACTCTGCATTTTTCCGACGCGACGCTAGCATAAGAACTTAAACGGACAGCATAAGGACTTAAACGGACAATTGCTACAGCGAGACTGAGCGACGTACTACCGTGCCCATCGAGGTCAGGGTGGGAGAAGCATCTACAAGCACAGGTATGTTCAAACCTGCCGTGGCGTGCTCGCTGTTTGCCGATAGTAGCATCAGTCCGGTTGTTTAATTGCCACACCTGGTATATTATCTTCCTCAGAAACTAACATCCATTGAGAAGAAAAATATTATTCGAAAAAATTTTTAAATAATTTTCATTTTGGTTCTTAAGGAATTAAAATTGAAATAATTAAAGATAATTAATAAAATAAAAGTCATTTTAATTACAACTTAATATGTGATTACATGAAGAAATATTCTTCGCACACAAGTCACTCAATCCGTTGCACAAAGTCCGTGAAGTAATGTTAAAATTGTCTATGTCGATATATTTGAAACAATCATGTAGATATTCAAATATCTTATAATATTTTTTTCGTATAAATATCCCCTAAACTTAATACAAATTACATTTTCCGTAGTTGTAAAAATACGGAAAGCAGAATATTACTTTATTATGTTGAAGAATTTATTTTATGTAAATAAATTATTGGTTAAATTTTACTTACTTTTTTATGTTGAACCTTTGGACAAATAAGCAAACCATTCAGGAATAATCTTCCAATGTACACAGCACTTTTTCTAAGGTCGTTAATCACACCTTTCTCGATCATTAAAAATCACAAGCAATTCTTATTCATTAAATAAACAAACACATTGTGTTATATCTACTTTATGGAATATTATAAAATTTATAAATAACAGTATTATCTATTTTACGTTATTCCTTTTTCGCTAGAATTCACTGCAACATAGTTCATTTAAAGTTATTGTAAGTTCTTAAGACCAAAATTGGTTTTTAACGAAAAAAAGTATTTTCTTGATTTCACTTCAAGATTATTATGTGCATAGTTAAACAATATAAAGGGATAGAAAACATAACCACAAGTACATAAAAATAGACTAAGTATATCACTAGGTTCTCTTTACGCCTTCAAAAGGTAAGTATGTGGGTTCATAGTATAACTACCAAATACAAAAAAAGCAGATTAAAAACAACAAAGGAACAAGATATCGAAGGAGGCAAGGATAATCAATGAAACAAATAAACTCATGACTAAAGCGTGACAAACGGTTACACCCGCAGAGACGCCTGTACAGGGGGGTGTATGTACGTATGTGGATGCAGAGTTCAGTAATGCGGTAGACATTGAGGAGTGTGGTCGTTCGGATATTTATCGGATTCTCATTGTGTGTCCGAAAACGCGGGACGTACGCCTGGTGTACATCTTGCATCGCATGTGAAGAAATATATTTGGCGTTTCCCTGGTTTGGAATTTACAGGTTCGCACATTCGTTGCAAATTTTGCGGTATAGGGTTGCTAAGTCGCACGACATTTGAATGTAGAAGTCATATTAAAAGTGAACGTCATGAATTGAATTTGAGAAACAATATTCCACACTGGCAATTTTTGTATGACTTCATTTTCAAGTTGAGCACGTGCAACATCTCACAACACCTAGTAGATAGTGAAAAATTTCGTCTTTTTTGGGATAAATATGTTCCATCATGGAAGCTACCAACAAAAAGACAATTGCGGTACAATTTACCACATGTGCAAAGTACAGTAAAAGACTGTATAGAAGGCGAGTTGAAAAATCAAAAGATCTGACTCACTGTGGATGAAACTACTGATGCTCAGAAACACAGCGCGATTCATATTGTGGCGCGTCTTTTAAAACGTAATGGTCTAGCAGCATCCCTGTTGTTAGTCAGTAAAAGGATTGAAAGAACTGATGCCGAAACCGTTGTAAATATAATAAAAAATATGTTAAGAGAATTTTGTATCGTAGGAGCCCAAATCACCATGTTAGTTTTTGACGGAGCCGCAACAATGCTGAAAGTTGGTAGGATGTTAAAAGTACGCTTTCCGACTCTTCTTCACATAACATGCCTCATACACGCATGTTATCTCGTGGCAGAAGCAATTCGAAGCAAGTATCCTTAGGTGAATGATTTAATATCATCTACCAAAAAAGTGTTTGTGAAATCTCCCAAACATATCCGCGTATTCAAGCAATTGCATCTGTAAATTCCGCTACCACCCCAGACTATATTGACGCGATGGGGAACATGAATCGAAGCAGTATCTTACCTTCGCAAATATTATTCCCAAGTGAAAGATGTCATTTTCAAATTTAATTCTTCTAATTCTCAAGCGGCTCGCGAGAGTCAGCAATTTTTTTCCGATTCGGACGTTCAAGAAGAAATAGATGACATTTCCATAAACTATTCTGTAGTGACACAAACTATTTCGCTGTTAGAAAATACTCGCTATCTATACAAGACTCGTTAAATAACATCGAGGATTTAGTAGCCGCTCTAGAAAGCTTGACGGATCCTATAGGACTAGATGTCGTCAAAAATTTCGTGCAGTTTTAAATAAAAATATGGATTATAAAAAGGTTCGATCTATATCTGGAATTCAAGACTGTACGGAAGAGATACAGAAGTATTTGAATTTCGCAGATCTTATTTCATTTGATGCCGAACGATCATTTGGAAGTACACGAGAACGTTTTCAGACCGTCGTCGAGGCCTGACCGAATCGACAATAGAAGCATTGCTTATGTTGCAGTACTACGCGGCGTACCATGGCAGTCGCACATTACCGCAGTGGTCATCGATACGTCAATAAAAAGTAACAATCTATTATTTTTTTTATTAATACTGTGTCTACTTTTGTGCGGTACGGTCTGGACGGTTCCACTAGTTTCTCGAACATTATAAACAGTACACGCACACCGATCAACCGATAATAACCGAACGTCCACTCGATTCCTTGTATGTACATAGTAAACACAGCTCCTTTCACGCCGCCTCTGCGGGTGCAATCGTTTGTCACGCTTTAGTCATGACTAGAGTTTAGTGCAATCCTCTCACAGCACCAGCTAAATTACTATTGATTGTTTTCCGTAATCGTGCATCCTGCGACAACCCGTCTTTATTCCTACGTACTCATAGAGGACAAATTTTAACAGCGCCTAGGTACTTTAGTGGACATACAGCTACGGGACTTTCTAATGTGGTATATATACACGCATACAGTACCAATTCACAGATTGTATACGTAGATGCGAAACTCTCTGCCGGGGCCTTTGATCTTTGTGGTTCAAATTTTATGACCTTGAAGTAAAAACGCCATGTTGTTAGTGATGTGTAAGGTTCGACAAACGCGTGCTACGGCAGAAGCGCCGAGGGGGAATTTAGGTTGATGCGAAGCCAGTGGAGAATTTAGTCATTCGATAATAATAATAATAATAATAATAATAACTTTATTTCCAGAGAACATGTATAACATGAGGGAAACAAGTCAACAAACTATAACAAAATTAACAAATATTAGTACTTGCGAAATAACTGAAGTAATCATTTAACGAATAGCAATTGATATTTAACAATAACTTTTTCACATTTCTTTGAAAAGTTTTAAAATTGGAAATATTCCTGTAGTCTATAGGCAATGAATTAAATAGTCTACATCCCATGAAACTTAAATATTTTTGGAAGCCTGCAGTGCGATGACAGGCTGGTAGCAAGTAAAGTTCATTTCTTGTAAAATAAGAATGTGAGACATTAGATTGAAATAGATGTCGATACCTATACACAAAGCAAAGAACTTCATAAATGTATATGTCATAAAATGTCAGTATTCTACAAGATTTGAACGTGCTCTTACAAGAACTGCGCCAACTCAGATTAGTTATCAATCTCACCGCGCGCTTTTGCAACAAAACACCCGCTCGGATGAAGAACTCACACCCCAGTGCACCACACCATACGCCATCCTGGAGTAAAAGTTGGAATAGTAAAAGCTTTTTAAAATTGCATAGCTGCAAGACTTCTCTCAAATTTTCATCAACATGAACTCCCAGGATCGTGGCTGATTTAATAAAGGTAGTGAAAGTAGTATCAACGAGAAATCCTTGTACGTTAAATTTGACTTCGTTATGAAAGAGCATGAATTTACTTTTTGTAGAATTAATAATTAATTTATTAGTATTCATCCAGCTGAAAATTTGCATATAAACATTATTAATTTCAATAAAAAGGTCAGTTAAGGAATTGGAACTTATGAGAGCATTTATATCGCCACCATAGAGAATAAGATAGCTCTGAGATTTTAAGGAGGTTGGCAAATCATTAATATATATTTAAAAAAGGGTTGGTCCTAAGACAGATCCTTGTGGAACACCAACATCAAGTGTTGATGCGGTAGATCTAGCATCCTTGCAAACAACCTTTTGTTGGCGATCCGACAGGTAAGATTTAAACCATTTTAATGCTCGGTCATTAATACCATACCTATCTAATTTATACAGTATAATTGAATGTTTAACGCAATCAAAAGCTTTGGAAAGATCAATCAGCATAGCTGCAGATGGAGAGCCGCGGTCGATGGATTTAGCTATTTGATTGACGTAGTTATATAAAGCTGTATTTGTAGATCTGTTTGGGAGGAATCCGTGTTGGTTGTCACAAAATAAATTGAACTTTTTGAAGTAATTTATTATATTTTTGTTCATGATTATTTCATAAATTTTAGAAAAAGTGACGTGGAAGCGAACGGTCGTTCGATAATTATTTTGTAGTATTTTGTCGCAGTGGACAAAACGTCAATAAAATATAAGAATTAATTATTTTTTAATAATACTGTATCTCACGTACCTACTTTTGCGCGATACGCCTCTGACGTTGCACTCGTTTGTCGAACCTTAGTGATGTGCCTGTATTTTCATTTAAAAGGTATTTGATGAGAAAATCGATTATTCTATGTAATGACACATTTCACATAAATTTGCACACACAAGCACTTACTGACCGAAGCAATAAATTATCATCACGTTGTGAGAAGGTGTCCACTAAAACAAACACAATTTGTAGATATTTTAAGTTTAAAAGCTTAGATTGCTTATCCTTTTGCGAAATTGAAATTTGATTAATAAACTTTGATGTGAAAAACATTATTAATCGAAGAAATAAATTTAATAAGTATTCATGTAGAAAATTACTATATGATTAAACTCCATAGTCTTCATAATTAATTTTAAAGAAACGACTTGAGGTTTCGTAGCTAAATTGTAGAAATTTTCAAGAAATGCATTTTATGGTTTAATAAACATATTGTCAGGAACATTCAGATCACCAAACAATTGTGTATCTTTCTTACTAAGTATTTTATCAATGTATGTAAAAATGACACATGGAATTGTCGGTGCTTTGGCAAATGGTATACATGCAACATAAATATCTATTTGTAAACTTTTGTGTATTAAATATTCACATTAAAATATTTTGTTTATCGAATTCTAAATTTCTATAATTGATATCAGTCCTCATAAAATCTTGAAAACCCTCGCTTGCGTGAATATAAACCTGCAATTTTTTGTTTTGACCACTTCCTTTTGAACATCATCCAAACCATCAACACAATCTGCTCACCCAGCATAGGAAAATAAATTTTTACAAAATAACTTTTTGAAAACTCTCTGGAAATGGTTAGTAGTGGATTTCTTGTATCTCTACGTTGTTGCCTCACTCTTCTAAAAATATCTTGATCTACTTTCCTACTGTAGAGAATGGATTTACCAAAATACTCCCAAAAAATATGCTCTTGCTATGATAAATACAAATTCACGAAATACTGAAACAACTACAAAATGGAATTCTGGAGTTTCGTCTGTGGATAATCTGTGAACAATTCTAGAAATCGGAAACATGTTAATGAAGAATGCAATGTTGTCAACTATATATACAGATCTTATAAAGCGAATGCGTACTGCAAAAAAATGTGGGCGTTACGCCGAGCTAGGAAGTAAGCGGTATTTAACGTCAATAAGCGCACACATACTTACGGAGCCTAGACATGTATCGCAGTGGTAGTACGAAGCATAATTAAGATTAGTAGAATACGTACGTAATCCCTGATTACTAATCAGGGATTGTCACGGATAGAAATACTAATAATTAGTTGTATCAAATTGAATGTGAGTTATGCGATTGCAATAAAGCTACAAATTAGTTTTATAAATTTTTGTATTCTTAAAGGGCTTGTGATCTCCAATCGTTGAAAGGGAGCGGGTGGCGTTTTCGCGATAACGAGACATTGAATGACGCTAGCTCATGCCCACTATTTTTTGCTGTACAACCTCTCCATATAAAGATGACACTCCAAATGAGCAATTATATTATTTGTGTCACAATGTACTAAAAGTAGTACCGTTCTATATTTCAAATAAATGCGTTCTCCTATAGATGGACTAGTGGCATCGCTTATTTTGCTCCACAACACACTTTTTTGCCCCGCTTTGAACTTCAGCTAATCTCTGAGAGTGCATCCGCTTTTATGTATAGACTGTGTGTGGTGTTAATCATAATATGCAAGTGTGTTTACAACTATTGTAGCATTTTAGAATTCGCGTTCCATTTAAATACGAGAATAGTCACATTTGCGATATTCTATAATGCATATATGTACAATGACAAGCCATCGAGTTTATTTATAATCTACCATAATTTCACTTTGCGTTCATGTCCTCTTACGCAATAGGTTAATGTATCACAATCGGAATTTGTCATTACTATTTGAATCGTTGCGCTGTAAATGTTTGTTGATGATTTGCCCTGGATTGCCAGCTGAAGTTCAGTTTTGTTTGGATTTATTACGAATATAAATCATAAATGCCAGTAAGTTTTTATTTTGAAAAAATCAATAACGCATTAAAAAGCATTACGTTAGTTATTTGCGTTAAATTTCCCGTCATAAAGTTGAAAAAGGAATAGTATTTCATCGGCTCCCAATTATCTAACTGTAAGTAAAACACGTTTTATAAGCTTCGTGCTTTCTTATTTAAAAATATTCTTAGCGAACTGTTCGGTTTTTTGCCAGAAAACAGTTTTTTAATATTTAAATTCGTGGAACTGATCTTAATTAAGATTGATATAACATGACAGAATTTCCATGTTCTTTTCTAATTTGAAAATAATAAAATTTTAATTAAAAGCTAAACGAAATGATATTTAAGTACACATATACAGAGTGAGTCATCTCGACGGTTTTTTCTTGTTATGGGGTCTGACTATGGGCATGATTTAAAATTATGTTGAAACCTACAGGATGTCTTATAACGTCATAGCTACCCAAAGTTGTGTTTCTTTAAACGGAACATGCTATATATTAATATATTTTTGAAATCCTTGTTAAATTCTGAGACAAAATGTAATAGGGTACTATTACCTTAAAACTAAGCGTTTCAGATATATTAAGGTGACTTCGCAAGTCGTTTCTGATCTTTGAGAACAAAAAAAGTCACATTGACTGAGATCAGGCGATAGGGGAACCTCAGGAATCCCTCTTTCGTCAAAAACTGGGCGATGGAAACGGCCGAAGCACCCTTTTCCTAGGTCTTTTAACGACTTCTTTAAAAACACTTGGTTGATAGTTTGTCCTACTGTAAAAAAAATCAGCATAGACTTGATTTTGGATTTGCTTATTCGCGCTTTCTTTAATCAAGGAGATTTGTTAATATGCCACTCTGTATTTTGACGCTTTGTTTCGGGATCGTACTCAAAAATCCATGATTCGTCACCAGTGATCAGAAGACTGAAGAAATTTAGATCATTTTCGATTCTGTCGAGAATAACAAGGCGCACCCTTCCGATGGTCTTTCTGTTTAATCATGAGGTTTTTTGGCACTATTTTGACACATACCTTTCTCATGCTCAAATCTTGAGCCAAATGTAATGAAGGGTAAGACAATTTAAATGTAATTCATTACTTATCATCCTCAATGTTACTCAACGGTCTGACCTCACAGGAGCCCTCACCCGTTCCACATTTTCATCAGTTTCCATGTTCAATTGTGAAAGCTTACCTGAGCGAGGTTCGTCTTTCACCGCTTCTTGGTCCTCCAAAAATGCTTTATGCTACCAAAAAGCCTGGGTTCCTGATAAAGAATATTCAATATATAACCACCTTTAACTTGCCTTAACTTCACTTATTATGCTCTGTAGGGTCGCGTAGTTACCGGGCGAAACTGCAACTTGTACTTCACGTCTAGGGAGAACTAGCGTACAAGCTATGTGAATTAGAAATCCGTACTATTACCAGATCGCTTGCAGTGATGCTAGTCATGAGCGTAGCCAGGTTTTTGAGCAGTGGTGGGCAATGTCTTGACCTGTTAAGGGGCAAAGTGGATATAATTTCTCATTTCTGCAGAAAAGTTCCATAACGCATTCAGGGGGTGGGGGCATGTACCCACCCTTGCTTAGCTACGCCCTTGATGCTAGTATTTTTGTTAAAAGGTTATTTTCTTTAAATGGAACATCTCGTATATTATGTTAGTTTTGAGTTTCTGGCAAAATTCTAGACAAAAATTACCGACATGTCAGTAGTCTAAATCAGTTATTTTCTGGTTTAAAACTAAGCTACTGCCAATAGTTATTTCATTAGTGTACCATGACAGAAACATTGGAACAATTATTAAATTTGATGACATCTAATATTAGTAATTGCATTCACAACAAAACTACCTAACATCTTCTTCAAATTGAGAAGCATTTAGAAGTGAAGGACCGTACTTTTGAACGTCTATTAACATAACTTCTTCTTTTCAGTTTAGAACTTAATTTCTTATTGTTTCTTGTATTTATTGCAATTTATGTGTTTACACCTATAGCTTATTATTTACCGAAATGTTTGCAAAGTTTGGTTTTGTTGTATGTATCAAGTTTTTGTTGCGCAATAGTAGATTAATTAGTTGCCCTATAACGAACTTCGAATAGACAAATTAATTTCATTATCATAGAATAATTTTGAATCCTTGAATTCGATAATTGTTCCAATGAGTTGACACAGTGATATACTAAATACTGAGAGTAGTTTAACTTCAAAAATCAATATAACGAGATGGTTAATTCTAGACTGGTAATATGTTATTAATTTTTTTGTCTAGAATCTTTCCGAATATTCAGAGCTAAAATAATATACAGGCTATTCCATTAAAAAAAGTGACTTTTTAACAAAAACATGTAATACCAATTTAAAGCAATATTACGCGCATTACGTTAGTAATTCGAAACCACATAAACGCCTATATATTAGGTCCTTTTATGCTTGATCTAGGTACGAAAAATCAGACCTGTCTATACAACGCACTTCCGGAGAAATAATGATTTCTGTATTAAAAAAAAAAACGAATTATTCTAAAACCCTTAGATTTAGGATAATAGTACCTTATTACATTTTATCTCAGAATTTAACGAGGATTCCACAAATTCAATACTATATAACATGTTATATTTTTAAAAATATAACTTTGGGTAGCTATGAACTTATGAAACGCTCCGTAATTTTAAAACATGCCCACAATTAGACTTCATAAAAGTGAAACGAACTGTTTTGACAAATTTCTCTTCACAAAGGCACAATCTTTCGAATATGCAGAGATGACTTACCCTCTAGGTACTCGTAGGGATAAAGCATTTTAGATTTTTAAGAGGACCCATGATATTTTTAGATGTTAACAATTCTGAGAAACAGGATCATCTTCCAATTCTTCCGTAACTTGTTGAAAGGCGATTTGAGCTTTTTGCTGATGCGCTAATAGAGAAAATCATTTGAATGAGGTATGAACATTAAAAAAATATTACAAGAAGAAAGAACATTACAAGATTTAAAGCAAGTTAAAGATAATGCATATCAAGTGCATTCTAGCGACCGAATAATACAAATTGCATGTGGCAGATCAAAATGTAGGTTCTTTGTGGAAAACACGCTTCGGAAATATAAAGCATCTAGGATAATACGTAAAAGACGATTATCTGCCGCTGATGTAAAATAATCAATAGCCAGGAATATATTAGAATACTTGGAAAGCATTTACTTCGAATTGATATTGTGAAATCAATATTGATTGGTGTAAAATAGCGCCACGTAGTTAATAAATCGTATATAAAATAAGTTCAATTCCTTTTTGATTGGGTATTGTGTACATATTGCAGAACATGGGATAAAAAGGAAATAATCCTTACTAATGGTTAAAAGGAAACTGCTAAAGTGTTATAAACACCAATATGTGAAGATGGTAAAGTTGTATTGTATTGTATTTCCCAATTAATGGAATAATGCTTCATACGAGGGACATTCAGTAATTAACGAGACAAGTGGCTGTGGAAAAAAACAATTAATTCAATGACAATGAAATTTACATTACTTTTCAATGTAGTCTCCACCAACATTTAGGCACTTCCGCCATCGCTTTCTAATTCCAGTGCTGAAGAATTCTTGACCTTGGTGTCCGAGCAACTTGTGTACAGCTTGTTTGGCCGCTCCGTTGTCTTCGAACTTGGTGCCTCGCAAAAACTCTTCGAGCTGGCCGAACAGACGAAAATCGGACGGTGCGAGGTCGGGACTGTAAGAAGGATGTCCTAAATACTCACAAAAAATTGAGCATTGAGAGTCCCAGAATACCGTTAGCATCACTTTACCGGCAGACGCGAGAGTTTTAAATTTTTTCTTAGCGGGCGAATCCGGATGTTTTCATTCAAAACTTTGCCGTTTGGATTCAGGTTCATAGTGGTGAATCTACGTTTCATCGTAGGTTATAACACAGTCTAGAAAGTCATTACCTCCCGTTAAAAACTGTCGTTTGAGTTCAGAACAAATCCGAACACGGGTGTCTTTATGGACTTGAGTCAACTGTCTTGGAACCCATCTCGAACACGTTTTGCGATAATTCAGCTTGTCGTAATGATTGAATACGCAATTCCAACACTAACATTAAACAAATCAGCTATTGTCACGATTTTTATACGCCTGTCATCGAGAATAAGGTAATTTATGCGATTTTGTAGCGCGTCGGTCGACACTTCCACCGGTCGTCCGGTACTATAAATATCGGTGACACTTGTTCTGCCCGATTTAAACTGTTCAATCCACTTATACACATTTCCGCGGCTTAAACACTTTTCACCATACTGTTTCAACATTCTCGAGTAAGTTTCGACCGGCTTCACACCTTCGGATAACAAAAATCTTATCACTGAACGTTGCCCTTCCACCGTACACGTTTCAAGAGGAGCCGATATTTTGAAATAAACAAAAGAGGTTATGGTTGCTTTTATTTCTTTCTGTCTTAATTTGTCCCCAAGGTTGCCAGCTTTACCCACAGAAAGTTTCATCCAATAATATTCAGTAGTTTTTCCCCTAATGCAGTTTGTCTCGTTAATTACTGAACGTCCTTCGTATTATATACTACAAGTAGTTTCAGTTATTTCATTCATAGACGTATAGACCTTACCTACTTTGGCAGATACTTACTCGGTCGCTCTTACGTGCTCTGTTAGAACTTCCATTTATACTTTTTCCTGGTTATTTTTCGCGCTTTCATTTATGAACGTTCCTCCGCTCTAATAGTTTTCTTATTCTCGACACCTTCATATGAACCAGATCTCGACACCAGCTCAATTGTCTTTTTTCCATTTGTTCTGAGATCGATCTCACGCGAAGCATTCTTCTTGAATCTAAGTATAAATTTATTTGGTATTAGTTATGAAGTAGTTATTGATTACATAAATTCTATGATCATAAATAAGGTGGAAACATTCAAGAAAATAAAAATATTCTGATTTTTAAAGGTAGGAAGGTACATTCGCAGATAAGTTAAAGTCATCAATTGTTGTTCCTATTTATAAAAAAGGGATGAAAGAAAAGAAGCGCGTAATGTGGTGCGTGGTAGGTCATCGCAAGCGGATTTTTACCGATTTGCATATTCTTACCGTAGGGTTTCTGTTACAACGGATAATATAGGTACTTTAATATGTTTTTTGTTTTACTTGTATAGTTTTATTTATTTTGTTATTCACTATAGCTAATCTCAGTTTTATTCATTTTAATCATACAAATATCCATTTTTTTGAGTCCATCTTTTGATCAGTTTGTTTTATATGTATTGCACCATTTGGAATAAACTTCGTTATTATTATTATTACCAAAGTGCAAACCCTATTTTCGACCACTTTTACACAATCTACTCAAATCAAAATCAAAATGGGTAAAACGTAAAACTTCCTCCGTTCCTAAGTTAATTTGAAAGGTTAATGAAATTATGATAGTAAGGACTGCGGGGTAGTATGCTAAGTATCGGCACGGAGCCTTGGACGTTTCGCCATCGCCGATTCGCCGTCGCCGGTTCGCCGTAGGGCCAAAAAAAGGAGCAAATGAAGTTTTAAGCTGTTTACAATATTACATAGATCATTTTTCAAGCCCAAACGTCAAAATCTTATTTGTTTAATGACAACTGCTACACCCAAAACAAAAACACTACACTGATTAGGTTTTTAGTTGCATTTTGTTATAGAGGAAGGTTTGACACAATAATCCATCGTTACCCTGAGCCAGGACAAAGTTTCCTGCCTTGCGACCGCTACTTTGGCATAATACAAAAAAAGAAAAAGTGTATTGGTAGAATTTTTTTACCGCAGGAGTATATAAATATAGTGAAATCAGCTTCTAAAAACTTTCATGCAATACCTGTTACTTAAGCGATAGTGTTTAACTATGCTGACTATTTAAATAATTTTTTATGCACGTTCCAAAAGCTAATTCCAAACAAAATCTCGTATCGTGTTTTTAAATATAAAAAACACCCGAATGGTATTGAATGTTCCGCAACTGCCAACTCTGCGCTCGTTACCTACTTTACTATGCTCAAAAATGAAGCAAATCAGAGCTTAGATCTTGTATCGCTCTGTTACGATGACAAACTACCTATCAAACATTTAAAATACCAAAATGTTATGCTACTAGCCGAAGAATACGTGGGAAAAAATTATATGTATTTTTGCCATACTCTTAAATTAGATAAATCTACATCAGCGGACATAAATTCAGATGTGACAGATTTTTCTGATTCTGAATACCACAAAGATAATTTTTGCCTTATTGGTTTCCGTAGTGCTTTCTCTTTGTTTAAATATAAGCATTCTTTATCCTTTACTGAATGTATTTTGTTGTTAATAATGAACACTAGTAAAAGAAAAACTGTTACTTATCCCATTGTTGCATCTGTTGATAGTAAAGTAAGTAGTCGGAGATATCTTATCCCAATCTTGCACCGCGCACTATTTTTGGTTATATTAACGTAAATTATACAAATGCTTTACTGTAACTTAGGTATTAACGTTCTACTTATTTATTCAAACAAAGTAAGAACTTAAATATCAACGGAAAAATAATTCTTTTCTTGGTGTCTTCTGTAAAATTTCTATTTTGTTACTCATCCCCTTGTTGCACGAGGTCTTCAATTTGTCGTTCTTTGCTAGCCAGTTTTACATAACAACCAATTCTAAAACGTCTAACATAACATTTAAGCCAGTTTTTACATTTCACATAGTTTTGGGATATCCAGGTCTCCTATTCTCTAAATCCATTAGAGCCTTCTGATAGTATTTTGTCTAAAGCAGATAACATGAATGCAAAATCGCTCAAAATGTTTTTTCTTCTTTTTTTTACCATTAATATGTAATGTATTGACCCTAACAAAAATTTCAATCACAAATATCAAATAGTTTTGGAAATATTAAGCTGGTGCTATGTAACTTGTATCTATATTGTCAATGTAGATAAAATGTAATATCCACAAAAAGTTATTATCCACTTGTTGAAAATTTTCCTAAGTAGGCCATATACAGTGTGTCTCAGGGGACGTTGGATTGCATGGGTATCTTTGTTATTATTGAAGATAGAATTTTGTTTAAATGGACAAAGTAGTACATATTTATGTGCTGTTTAATAATTCATTCACAATATAGTTGAATTTAAAATGGTTACGCCGCCATCTTAAAAAAACTGAAAAGTACAATTTTCGAAATATGGTCATAATTTCTTTCTTTTTGATCGTAATGAAAAATTGTTTGTACATTGTATAGGCACTTTTTTGTGTACAATCGATTGAGCTAAGTTAAATATTTTTGTTGTCAATAGATTCATTGAAAATAAATCAAACTTAATTTTTTCTTATGGCGGTTATATCCAAATTTTACATATTTGCAATTGACGCTGTTTCTCTGAGTAATTTGATGTATAACATGTTAATTTCAAGCAATTATAAATGTTAGAAATACTTTTCTTTTGAACGGAATTTTGCAGTGCGAAGAAAATTATAGGGTGCTGTGGAATCGAAACAAGGTTGTTTAAGTATAATTCGTTTTATTCCTAAACTCAAAATCAATGAAATAAAGTTTGATTACCAACACAAGAAAAAAACATTATTAAATATTAATTGAGCAGATGCTCAAAAATCCCACCGTTTTGCTGTATACATTTTTCACAACGAACGGCTACATTTCTTGTAACCTTTCTTAGAGTTCTGCGATCAACATTATTAAATGCTTCTATTACCGCATGTTGCAATTCTTCAACACTATTATAGTTTTGCACTTGGTACACCTTATTTTTGATGAACCCCCATAGGAAGAAATCACATGGAGTAATACCCAGGGATCTTGGCGGCCATGATATATCACTGTTTGTAGCTATGGCTCTATTCTGATGTACCAAATTTAAATAATTTATTACATTACGCCCGTTGTGCGCAGGTACTCCGTCTTGTTGGAACCAAATATTATTCAATAAAGCTAAGGGAATATCGTCCAGCTTCGCTTCCACCTCTTCAGTTTTTGTTCTCTCGTGTTTCTTATACGCTCCTGAGCCTGTATGATTGAAACGCTCCACCAATCTTTCAAACGCTTTTCTGTCAGGCTGTCTTTGTACAGGATATCTCTTGGTAAATCCTTTTTGCAAGTAAGCAATTTTTCATACATTCACCCAAAACCCATATCATATCTGTTAATTTACCACCAGAATAGTTCATTTTGGAAAATATCTGCCTTATTAAAAATTAATACAAGTCAAACGATTGACATTTAGCAACTGTGTCTAACAGTTCGCTACTTAATTGCAAATATTTCATGGATAACTTAATATATTGACATAATTTCTATAAATCTCAATTTTTTTCTAAAAATTTGGTATAACGTAATGAAAACCTATATTGGGAATATTGGGGAAATGAGCTTAACCAAAATTTAAATTAATATATAACGTGTCCCATTTTAAAAAACAGGCTAGGTTCACCCTGGAATTATGGAACATCCTGTATAAATGTAAATAATTTTAAAATGTTATATTTCGGAGTGTCTACAATGTTTATTAGAAAGTTTTTTCGATATCTCTCTTAATAGCAGAGCTTTGCCACTCTATTGCGCCACCCTGTATATGTTGATATAACTCGTTTTGTTTTCTCTCTATATCATTTTGGACGTTAACCCCAAAAATGCAATAATATAACATAATTAAGTACAATAATCTCTATACTACAGATTCTGCGTTGTTTTCGGTTAAACACCTTTGTTATTTAAAATTATATTTTGAGATTAAGTAATTTGTTTTATGTGTAATCCTCTTCACAAGAAATTTATTTAGAATTTTGCTTCCAGAATGCTCTTGCGTTGGCATGTTCTCTCGTCATGCTTGCTTATAATATGGTTTTATCCTGGTAACACCACGTGTCCGTCGAACTGCAACTGCCGCATCGACGACAGAGGGAAACGAAGAGTAACGTGCAATAAAGGAGGAATGATAGATCCAATTCCAACGTTTAATATGGACCCAGCGATGGAAGTTCTGGATATTTCAGCGCCCGACAACGACTGGAACATTTTTACTGTCGGTTCAATTTTCCAAGACTTTAAGCAGCTGGAAGAAATTCATATAACACGCTCAAATATAGTGCAGATCGGTATGCACGCGTTTTGGGGCGTCCCGTCCGTCAGACTATTGAACATGACACATAATAATTTGACTGTTGTGTTCGATCATAATTTCCGTGGTCTAGTAAACTTGGTGCAGTTAAATTTGGACGACAATGCGATTGTGCGAATACCCAGTGGCGCTTTTAAACATCTGTCAGAATTAAGGATACTTACGGTGCAACGAAATTATTTAACTACTCTGGTGCCGCGGTTATTTTTTAGGCTTAGTAAATTACAAGTGCTTAAAATGAGCGGTAATCCCTTACAAGAGCTTGATCCAGAGGTGTTCAAAGATATATCGGTAAGTCTTATACGAATCGGATTTATTAATCAAATTAGGATCTAAGTTAACTTAATTCAGGGGTAGCATGTAAATAGGGGTTGACGAGTATTTAATTGCTGTTTCGGTTTGTACTGTAGGATCAGCTTTAAGGACTTATGCATGTTAAATCTTGTATTGATTTTAACAGAAAATGCAGTAAATAATTAACTAAGTGTATGGAGATTCGAAACATGTTTTGCGTAACTTTTTAAATTCAGTATCACATACGCGAGGAATCATCTTATTTTCACATTCAAACCTTCACATCACAGCAACTAATTCTAGGAACACCGATACACCGTATGCATCCAAAGTAGAATTAGATACATACGTATCGTTTCACATTTAGCTTTGACAAATATAACGGGCTTAAACTGTTTATAAAGTCTTTCGTTTCAACTACATATTTCGGGTAGCGGGTCTTTGCGGTTTTTAAAAGCTATGTCTCATTTCAACTGTTATTTACTTTAGAATTACGAAAAGTAAATACATCAAAGGCTTATTCACGAATAAAGTTGATTATTTTGAAGTAATACAACAAATATTTTTTAAATATTTTCGATTGCTTTCTGTGAAAAATTATTTTCATAAAATTTCTGATTATCAAACTAATTCAAATTTGGAAAAGAAATAGCGTTGGTATTTTAGTGAACACATAAAAAAATAATAAAAATATAGGTAAAATAACGACACCAAATTGGATGAAGGGGCCAGATCAAATATTCTCTGCCTCGAGACATGCTCCAAGAAGAGTAAAACGTTTTAGGTATCTTAATATACCTAAAACGTTAATATATTTATCAACGACTTAGAAACTGGAACTAAGAATGCAAAAACAAATACCCCTTGCAGAACACATCCAACAGTCACTTGAAGATTTTGTAAACCGACTTACTTCTGCCGCAGAATTGAATTGTTAGTTCATGTTCAAGATGGTGACATCCTGAAAACATTTGTTGCACAAAACAACTGAAATTCATATCAAAATAGTATAATCCCACCAAAGGTCAAATACAAGTACCGAACTATGGAACTATTTATTGTTGTTTACACCAAAATTATATACATCTTGAACGTTTTAAAAACTAATACACATTTCTCTTTGTTTTGTTGAGATAATGTGGTTTGTGAATGTGTCTCTTCTTGAAATTTGGTCACCATAGTAATATGTAATTCTATTAGTAATTTAAAGAAACTTATTTTCTTAATTCTTGGGTCTTTAAATTATTATACATTTTCCGTATTATATACATACAAGGTGTTACGAAATTCGCGTACACGGACTATGGGATGAAGTTAAGTAGCAAAAACTGAAACGAATGTCCCTTTATCATTTTTTAATGTGACCATTATTTTCGCACTTAGTAATTTAAAAAATGAAAAGCAAAACATATAGACATTTTTAATATTAGACAGCTGAAAATGTATAAAAGGAAACACTTTATAACATTTGTTCGAATTGTCTTCCATCAGCAGCTAAACATGCCTCAACCCGCCTTGCTATTGCTTGAACGGTGATACGTATCATCTGCGGTGTTATTTGTTGCGTCGCTTGAAATACACAATTTTCTAGTTCACTAACATCGGCCACAGGTGCTTGGTAATCTAACGATTTCAAAATGCCCCATAGAAAGAAATCACAAGGTGTCAAGGTGTCAGATCTGGCGATCGAGGTAGCCAAGGCATTGGATTATCCCTACTAATCCAACGGTCATGGTAAGTATTGTCCAGGTAATTCTATACAATTCGTGCAAAGTGGGGACCTGCCCCGTCGAGCATAAAAATCATATTTTGAGATTTAGAGGCACACCATCCAAAACTTCTGAAAGCTGTTGTTGCAGAAAATCTAAATAATTTTCTCCATTTATGCGGTGCGGCAAAATATGAGTAAACTAAAAATAGTAGAAAGTAATTACAACAGCTGTTAAAAATAAGTTTTGACATTAACGTTACAGTCGTTCACTCAATAAACCAGCTCAAATATTGAAACTAAAGCGACGTTGGCGATTTCTGGGCATCATTAAACTCCACTGATGTTGATTACGAATATTGAAAATAACATCTTGGGTAAATAAACATTCATCAGTCCACAGAATGGAATCTTGTGTGTTCAGATCGAGATTTAAATACCATTTACAGAACGCTTACCGAAGTGGACCATCATTATCTTCCAAATACTGGACTGTTGTGAAATGATATGGATACTACCAGAGCACGTCATACGCGGACATGATTTGTTCTCAATTCCTGCGCAACACACCCAGTACTTCTTGAGGGATCGTTTGTTCTCAAATCAGTTACTGCATTTTCACGTAAACGTTTGGCAACATTTGGCAGACGACGCACAGGAAATTGCATCGCATACAATCGTGCTGTTTGACCTGCGTTATTATTTGAAGCACCAAGAGCCATTAACATATCGTAATACTCACGATTTGAGTAGTTTTGAGCCATTGTTTCATACGTTAAAATTGAAAATGCAAAAACCGCATTCTTTTAATAACAAGAGTAGAAATGTCAACTGGCTATTTGGGCACTACATTTGTTTTTATAATGATTGCAAAGCTCTCTTGGCTGATTTTTAGTCATGTTTTGTTTTACACATTTTCAGTTCTCTAATAATTAAAATATTTTGTTTTATTTTTCATTTTTGAAATTGTTATAAAATATTGGTCTCATTAAAAAATGATAAAGGAATATTCGCTTCAGTTTTTGTTACTCAACTTCATCCCAGAGTCCGTGTCCGAGAATTTCGTAACACCCTGTATATATATATATATATATATATATATATATATATATATATATATATATATACAGGGTGTTACGAAATTCTACATTCTAATACATTATGGTATTAAGAACAAAGGAACAAAAGGAAATTCGTGGGTGATTTCATGGAATTTGCAATTTCCCCGAACACTTTGTAGGGTTAATAATTTAATTGCAAAACGTTTTCCATTGGCCTATTCTCCTAGTGGAAATTCAAATGAATGGCAAAGCTCACCTATGACCAAGCAAGAACATAATCATCACAAAAGGTAAAATATTTAAATACAAAGCAATAAACCCACGAATAAGTTAAAAATATGAGAAAACAGAAACTCAATAAAGTCATACAAATTGTTGTTTGTATTCACAAACTCTTTCCTTCTCTTTTCCCTCTTGTTGAGGAATGCAATGTTTTATATGTAGCCTTTCGTTAAAATTACAGATACTGTGGATCAAATTATTGTTAGATTGCATGTTTACAAGAGCGTCAAGGTATTTTTGATTCACGGTGTTTCCTAAGAGGATCTTTATGCGCTTAAGAATAGAAAAACAGCGTTCTATTTAATAGACACAGAAAAACATAAATCCATTGAAATGTATTTAGTGAATTTGGTTTCAAAAATATTGTGTAAAAATACGGGTACTGATTTTGTGTTGTTGCGTAGATTTGGATAACAGCGTCCGTCTTCCAAGCTATTTTATTTTTACTTTTTCTGCCAATGCTTTCAAATTAATTTTGATGATATTGCTTACAGTCTATGATAGATTTGTCAACGCTACCATCAGCTGCAGCCAACAAGTTAACTGACGACATGCTATTTTCCATCAAATCCCGCCGGTCATTGCCGGTTACAATTATTATGCGTATGCTGCCGGACATGGAATCGGAGAGATCATTCATAAGCAGAAGCAACATAAGTGAGGCCTGTATTAAACCTTGGGCTATGCCAACATCATTGCCGATTGTTTCTGATTTATTGTGTCAGACACAATAATTGTCTGCATGCAAATACCGCACCTCGGTATGTTACTTGCGCCTACGCAAAAAAATCGTACGCAACGCTTCATATTCCATATTAATGCAGCTTACTTAGTAGAAACGAATGGTCCACTAAATTCAAAGCTTTACTTAGATCACATGCAATACATGCTACTTGTTTTTTTTTATTATTTAAATTATAAAGAATGTTGTCAACAATATCTGACAAGGCTGTATGTGTAGATTTATTCGTTAGGGATCCATGCTAATGCGGCGAAATTAAATTATTTTTCGTTAAATGTACAAGTAATTGTTCTTTTAATACAATTTCAAATACTTTTGATAATCTTATATCTTTTTCTGCTTCACTTTTTTCCTTTTCTGGATCTCCACTTTTTGTATTTTATGTACACTGCTGGTCAACAATAATTTAATATTTTCCCTTAAATAGTGTTGTTTTCCTTTTGTTTCTGTTGGAGAACCTTACCGTTGCCTTTGTTTTCCTTTGTATTGTTTTTTTTATGTCGCTGCGACGGGCCCCGCCAGCGTGAAGAGTGTTCCTGTTTTCTCCTTGTAATAGTATTTATCATTAATTGTATATTTAATTATATATTAACAATGCCTTGTTGTGGAGCAGCTGATCAGGCACACAAATTTGTTGATTGCTGTGTTTGTAGTAAAGCGTTTAAAATTGAATGTGTGAATGTTTCATCTTCTGAAGCTCGCAAAATTCACCAAAAATCTGGTATAACATGGACTTGTAAGAACTGTTTTCAGCTCGGTAACGATTTGAACAGCTTGAAGTGTGTAATTGTATCGCGACAGGAAGACATAAAAAATTTAAAGCAGTCACTCTTACAATCATCTTCAGGAACTAGCTCCCTACTTGATACTGAACGGATCATCCAGGAGATATCGGATCGTGAGCAGCTGAAAAATAATATCGTAGTCTTTGGTTCTGCTGAAGTTGCATGTAAAGCTAATAACGAACAAGTCTGTATTGATGTTGATATGGTTAATGATATTTGCTCCTCATTAGAAGTCAACGACATTTCGTTTAAAGTATCCAGGCTAAGTAAATTTCATCCATCTCTTCTCACTTGTTGTAGACCGATAAAGGTTTGCTTTTCTGAAGAATCTTCTGTCCATACCATTTTACCTAATGTTAGAAAATTGAAAGCAATCTCAAAATTCTCTAAATTGTCTATATATAGAGATCGTACACCAATGCAATTACAAATTCACAAAAATGCTAAAGCGGAATTGAATGACTGTATTTCTAAAGGTGAATTAAACTTAAAAGTCAAATATAAAAAAGGAATACCTACCATAATCAATTCTTTAAACTGAATAGCTCCAACGGTGTATTAAAAACTCTTGATGTATATTATCAAAATGTACGTGGTCCTAGAACAAAAACTCACTCATTTTTTACTGCCACTTGTGAATGATATTATTGCTATCACTGAAAGTTGGCTTGATGATTCTGTAACTAGCCTAGAGTTAGTACCTTTTTGCTACAATGTAGTCAGATGTGACAAAAAATATTCTTTTGTTGGTCGTTTTACTACTGGTAGTGGTGTTTTTGTTGCATTATCCAACAGAATTTTTTACGAGATAGTTAATACATCTGCTGTTTGCTCTCTTGTCCCCCCGGTAGATATCGTCATTTGCAAATGTAAATTCTATTCTGTATCGTTTTACATAGCAGTCGTTTACGTGCCTCCAAACATTTTGCAACAAGACTGAACTCTTTTGTGAGTCTCTTGAGGCTATTTTGCTTGATGAACCAGTTCTTTTACTTGGTAATTTGCCACAATTTTCAGTTAATCCCTTGTCATGCCCCTTCCTTTATTTATGTGTCTCATTCACTTAACCTTAAGCAATTCAATTCAGTTCTTAACTGTAACAACCGGCTGCCTGATTTAGTTTTTTCAAACATTTTCTCTAACGTTATTGTATCTCGTGATGATTTGCCATTTGTTCCACTAGATTCTTATCATCCATCCTTAGCCATTTCTTTAACACTTACATTCCCAATCGATTATTTGCATTTCCATCAAACAGTAGTAATCATTATAATTTTCACAAAGCCAATTTTTCCAAGCTTTATTCTGATCTTTTTTACATTGATTTGTCATTTTTGGAAGACTGCTCCGATGTTAATTGTGCTCTTGATGAGTTGTACAAATCGTTGTATCAAATATTGGATAATTCAGTACCTAAAAAGTTTATCTCTACGTAGTTCACTTATCCGACATGGTATACAAAAGAAATAATAATAATAACGTCAAATTGAAAGAAGAAGAAGAAGCAAGTAGAGAACTACAGGCAATTATTATTTTACAACCAATTTAAGCGTCTACGCTCCATATGCAGAGCAAGCATTTCTGCTGCTTACTCCGGTTACCTACAGCTAGTGGAAACCTCGATTAAAGCTAATCCTAAATAAATTTTTCAGTTTATTCATACAAAAAAAGGAATTACACGTATACAGAACGTCCTATTTCGTGATGATACATGTATTGACTCTCCTCAAGAAATAGTTGATGCTTTTGCCGAGAGGTTCTCTTCTGTACATATTGACAGCACTGATTTGCTTGAAACGTTTGACCATTCTAATTCTATACCCTTCACATTACAACATGCTTCTGAAGAAGAAATAATCAGTATTATGTCGAAATTTCAACAGCACGATATTGCCGGTGATGATTTAATAGTTTTCTTATACACGATGCTAGATTTGTACTCACAAAACCGTGAAACGTGCCAGAATAAGTCCAGTCTTTAAAAGGGATGATAAAACCCGTATTGACAATTACAGACCGATATCAGTTATATAAAATTGTGCTAAAATCTTTGAAAGCGTTATTATTCTTGTCTGCTTCGTAACACTATGTCTTACGCATCATTTACTCAGCATGGATTTGTTCGAGGAAGCTCTACTGTTACAAATCTCGTTTTCATGTGTCAGTTTATTAGTGAACAACTCGATACTCAAAGTCAAGTTAAGTAATATACAGTGATTTCAGCAGTGCTTATGACATCATTGACCATGGGATTCTATTAAAGAAGTTGTCAGCACTTGGATTAAGCTCTTCACTGATAAACCTTTTGCAGTCCTACTTAACGAACAGATCACATTATTTCTTTTATAGTGGATATAAATCTTTTGAGTTTCGTCCATCATCTGATGTACCTCAAGGGTCGCATCTGGGACCACTTCTGTTTGTGCTTTTTGTAACGACCTATTAATATCTATATCCTGTCCTGTGTTGGCTTATGTCGATGACATGAAATCTATCTACCAATTAGATCTTGGAACGATGCCCTAGATCTACAATATAATCTGGATGTAATTATCAAGTGGTGTTCAACCTTTAAACTAAAGTTAAATGTTAATAAGTGATTGTTCGTCTCTTACACCAGAAAAGTCAACTACATTGATTCGACATACTCGATACATAATTCCGCTCTTAAAAGGGCTAATACTGTGAGAGACTTGGGTGTACTGTTTGATTCTCGGCTGAGTTTTTCTCCTCATATCATGCAATTATGTGTCTCTGCCTCTAAAACGTTAGGTTTCGTTCTACGTACTTGTAAATTATTCAATTCCATGTCTTTGTTGAAAACTTTATACTTTAGCTTTGTTGTCAGCAAACTGGAATATGTCTGGTCACCGCATTATGTATATCTTCAGCTAGCCATCAAAAAGGTACAACGGCGCTTCTTGAAGTATGTGTCTTTTAAAAGTAATGATGTTTACCCGAAACGCGGCATTGATTACGATTCGCTCCTGGAAACACATGAATTGGAGTCACTTAAACACCGCGGTGATGTTGCAGGAGCTAAGTTTATCTGGAGAGTCGTGCCTGGCTACGTTGATTCTCCTAATTTACTTTCCTCTATTAATTTCCTTATGCCTCGCATTTCCTCCCGTTCTCCTTCTACCATTTCATTTCCTTTTCCTCGTACCAACCTACTCCAGAGTTCCCCAATAGTAGCCATGTGCCGTAATGCGGAAATATTTTGCAATAAAATCTTTTTTATTCAATTCATAATTTAGTTTGTTTTTTTTCTTGTTTTCTTTCATTTCATTTATAGTGTATGTATTTAAATTTAGTTGTCCTGTAATTGGGTGAACCATTGGACAAATAAATGGTTATATTATTATTATTATCCCTCGTGGATTTTGACAATGAAATAAACAAGTTACCAGCGCCACCTAGGGGTTGGAAACAATAATAGCTTCAAACTAGCAACTTTGTTATCGATGGGGGAGAAGTTGAACAGCTTTGCTTACTGATTGGTTCAATTTAAAAATTAAAATTTAAATATGCCGTTGGAGGAAACTGATTCTCGATTCCTTTTAAAATGCAGCTGATGGTAGCGTTGACAAATCTATCATAGACTGTAAGCAATATCATCAAAATTAATTTGAAAGCATTGGCAGAAAAAGTAAAAATAAAATAGCTTGGAAGACGGACGCTGTTATCCAAATCTACGCAACAACACAAAATCAGTACCCGTATTTTTACACAATATTTTTGAAACCAAATTCACTAAATACATTTCAATGGATTTATGTTTTTCTGTGTCTATTAAATAGAACGCTGTTTTTCTATTCTTAAGCGCATAAAGATCCTCTTAGGAAACACCGTGAATCAAAAATACCTTGACGCTCTTGTAAACATGCAATCTAACAATAATTTGATCCACAGTATCTGTAATTTTAACGAAAGGCTACATATAAAACATTGCATTCCTCAACAAGAGGGAAAAGAGAAGGAAAGAGTTTGTGAATACAAACAACAATTTGTATGACTTTATTGAGTTTCTGTTTTCTCATATTTTTAACTTATTCGTGGGTTTATTGCTTTGTATTTAAATATTTTACCTTTTGTGATGATTATGTTCTTGCTTGGTCATAGGTGAGCTTTGCCATTCATTTGAATTTCCACTAGGAGAATAGGCCAATGGAAAACGTTTTGCAATTAAATTATTAACCCTACAAAGTGTTCGGGGAAATTGCAAATTCCATGAAATCACCCACGAATTTCCTTTTGTTCCTTTGTTCTTAATACCATAATGTATTAGAATGTAGAATTTCGTAACACCCTGTATATATATATATATACATTATTGTTAGATTGCATGTTTACAAGAGCGTCAAGGTATTTTTGATTCACGGTGTTTCCTAAGAGGATCTTTATGCGCTTAAGAATAGAAAAACAGCGTTCTATTTAATAGACACAGAAAAACATAAATCCATTGAAATGTATTTAGTGAATTTGGTTTCAAAAATATTGTGTAAAAATACGGGTACTGATTTTGTGTTGTTGCGTAGATTTGGATAACAGCGTCCGTCTTCCAAGCTATTTTATTTTTACTTTTTCTGCCAATGCTTTCAAATTAATTTTGATGATATTGCTTACAGTCTATGATAGATTTGTCAACGCTACCATCAGCTGCATTTTAAAAGGAATCGAGAATCAGTTTCCTCCAACGGCATATTTAAATTTTAATTTTTAAATTGAACCAATCAGTAAGCAAAGCTGTTCAACTTCTCCCCCATCGATAACAAAGTTGCTAGTTTGAAGCTATTATTGTTTCCAACCCCTAGGTGGCGCTGGTAACTTGTTTATTTCATTTTCAAAATCCAGGAGGGATAATAATAATAATATAACCATTTATTTGTCCAATGGTTCACCCAATTACAGGACAACTAAATTTAAATACATACACTATAAATGAAATGAAAGAAAACAAGAAAAAAAACAAACTAAATTATGAATTGAATAAAAAAGATTTTATTGCAAAATATTTCCGCATTACGGCACATGGCTACTATTGGGGAACTCTGGAGTAGGTTGGTACGAGGAAAAGGAAATGAAATGGTAGAAGGAGAACGGGAGGAAATGCGAGGCATAAGGAAATTAATAGAGGAAAGTAAATTAGGAGAATCAACGTAGCCAGGCACGACTCTCCAGATAAACTTAGCTCCTGCAACATCACCGCGGTGTTTAAGTGACTCCAATTCATGTGTTTCCAGGAGCGAATCGTAATCAATGCCGCGTTTCGGGTAAACATCATTACTTTTAAAAGACACATACTTCAAGAAGCGCCGTTGTACCTTTTTGATGGCTAGCTGAAGATATACATAATGCGGTGACCAGACATATTCCAGTTTGCTGACAACAAAGCTAAAGTATAAAGTTTTCAACAAAGACATGGAATTGAATAATTTACAAGTACGTAGAACGAAACCTAACGTTTTAGAGGCAGAGACACATAATTGCATGATATGAGGAGAAAAACTCAGCCGAGAATCAAACAGTACACCCAAGTCTCTCACAGTATTAGCCCTTTTAAGAGCGGAATTATGTATCGAGTATGTCGAATCAATGTAGTTGACTTTTCTGGTGTAAGAGACGAACAATCACTTATTAACATTTAACTTTAGTTTAAAGGTTGAACACCACTTGATAATTACATCCAGATTATATTGTAGATCTAGGGCATCGTTCCAAGATCTAATTGGTAGATAGATTTCATGTCATCGACATAAGCCAACACAGGACAGGATATAGATATTAATAGGTCGTTAACAAAAAGCACAAACAGAAGTGGTCCCAGATGCGACCCTTGAGGTACATCAGATGATGGACGAAACTCAAAAGATTTATATCCACTATAAAAGAAATAATGTGATCTGTTCGTTAAGTAGGACTGCAAAAGGTTTATCAGTGAAGAGCTTAATCCAAGTGCTGACAACTTCTTTAATAGAATCCCATGGTCAATGATGTCATAAGCACTGCTGAAATCACTGTATATTACTTAACTTGACTTTGAGTATCGAGTTGTTCACTAATAAACTGACACATGAAAACGAGATTTGTAACAGTAGAGCTTCCTCGAACAAATCCATGCTGAGTAAATGATGCGTAAGACATAGTGTTACGAAGCAGACAAGAATAATAACGCTTTCAAAGATTTTAGCACAATTTTATATAACTGATATCGGTCTGTAATTGTCAATACGGGTTTTATCATCCCTTTTAAAGACTGGACTTATTCTGGCACGTTTCACGGTTTTGTGAGTACAAATCTAGCATCGTGTATAAGAAAACTATTAAATCATCACCGGCAATATCGCGCTGTTGAAATTTCGACATAATACTGATTATTTCTTCTTCAGAAGCATGTTGTAATGTGAAGGGTATAGAATTAGAATGGTCAAACGTTTCAAGCAAATCAGTGCTGTCAATATGTACAGAAGAGAACCTCTCGGCAAAAGCATCAACTATTTCTTGAGGAGAGTCAATACATGTATCATCACGAAATAGGACGTTCTGTATACGTGTAATTCCTTTTTTTGTATGAATAAACTGAAAAATTTATTTAGGATTAGCTTTAATCGAGGTTTCCACTAGCTGTAGGTAACCGGAGTAAGCAGCAGAAATGCTTGCTCTGCATATGGAGCGTAGACGCTTAAATTGGTTGTAAAATAATAATTGCCTGTAGTTCTCTACTTGCTTCTTCTTCTTCTTTCAATTTGACGTATTATTATTATTTCTTTTGTATACCATGTCGGATAAGTGAACTACGTAGAGATAAACTTTTTAGGTACTGAATTATCCAATATTTGATACAACGATTTGTACAACTCATCAAGAGCACAATTAACATCGGAGCAGTCTTCCAAAAATGACAAATCAATGTAAAAAAGATCAGAATAAAGCTTGGAAAAATTGGCTTTGTGAAAATTATAATGATTACTACTGTTTGATGGAAATGCAAATAATCGATTGGGAATGTAAGTGTTAAAGAAATGGCTAAGGATGGATGATAAGAATCTAGTGGAACAAATGGCAAATCATCACGAGATACAATAACGTTAGAGAAAATGTTTGAAAAAACTAAATCAGGCAGCCGGTTGTTACAGTTAAGAACTGAATTGAATTGCTTAAGGTTAAGTGAATGAGACACATAAATAAAGGAAGGGGCATGACAAGGGATTAACTGAAAATTGTGGCAAATTACCAAGTAAAAGAACTGGTTCATCAAGCAAAATAGCCTCAAGAGACTCACAAAAGAGTTCAGTCTTGTTGCAAAATGTTTGGAGGCACGTAAACGACTGCTATGTAAAACGATACAGAATAGAATTTACATTTGCAAATGACGATATCTACCGGGGGGACAAGAGAGCAAACAGCAGATGTATTAACTATCTCGTAAAAAATTCTGTTGGATAATGCAACAAAAACACCACTACCAGTAGTAAAACGACCAACAAAAGAATATTTTTTGTCACATCTGACTACATTGTAGCAAAAAGGTACTAACTCTAGGCTAGTTACAGAATCATCAAGCCAACTTTCAGTGATAGCAATAATATCATTCACAAGTGGCAGTAAAAAATGAGTGAGTTTTTGTTCTAGGACCACGTACATTTTGATAATATACATCAAGAGTTTTTAATACACCGTTGGAGCTATTCAGTTTAAAGAATTGATTATGGTAGGTATTCCTTTTTTATATTTGACTTTTAAGTTTAATTCACCTTTAGAAATACAGTCATTCAATTCCGCTTTAGCATTTTTGTGAATTTGTAATTGCATTGGTGTACGATCTCTATATATAGACAATTTAGAGAATTTTGAGATTGCTTTCAATTTTCTAACATTAGGTAAAATGGTATGGACAGAAGATTCTTCAGAAAAGCAAACCTTTATCGGTCTACAACAAGTGAGAAGAGATGGATGAAATTTACTTAGCCTGGATACTTTAAACGAAATGTCGTTGACTTCTAATGAGGAGCAAATATCATTAACCATATCAACATCAATACAGACTTGTTCGTTATTAGCTTTACATGCAACTTCAGCAGAACCAAAGACTACGATATTATTTTTCAGCTGCTCACGATCCGATATCTCCTGGATGATCCGTTCAGTATCAAGTAGGGAGCTAGTTCCTGAAGATGATTGTAAGAGTGACTGCTTTAAATTTTTTATGTCTTCCTGTCGCGATACAATTACACACTTCAAGCTGTTCAAATCGTTACCGAGCTGAAAACAGTTCTTACAAGTCCATGTTATACCAGATTTTTGGTGAATTTTGCGAGCTTCAGAAGATGAAACATTCACACATTCAATTTTAAACGCTTTACTACAAACACAGCAATCAACAAATTTGTGTGCCTGATCAGCTGCTCCACAACAAGGCATTGTTAATATATAATTAAATATACAATTAATGATAAATACTATTACAAGGAGAAAACAGGAACACTCTTCACGCTGGCGGGCCCGTCGCAGCGACATAAAAAAAACAATACAAAGGAAAACAAAGGCAACGGTAAGGTTCTCCAACAGAAACAAAAGGAAAACAACACTATTTAAGGGAAAATATTAAATTATTGTTGACCAGCAGTGTACATAAAATACAAAAAGTGGAGATCCAGAAAAGGAAAAAAGTGAAGCAGAAAAAGATATAAGATTATCAAAAGTATTTGAAATTGTATTAAAAGAACAATTACTTGTACATTTAACGAAAAATAATTTAATTTCGCCGCATTAGCATGGATCCCTAACGAATAAATCTACACATACAGCCTTGTCAGATATTGTTGACAACATTCTTTATAATTTAAATAATAAAAAAAAACAAGTAGCATGTATTGCATGTGATCTAAGTAAAGCTTTGAATTTAGTGGACCATTCGTTTCTACTAAGTAAGCTGCATTAATATGGAATATGAAGCGTTGCGTACGATTTTTTTGCGTAGGCGCAAGTAACATACCGAGGTGCGGTATTTGCATGCAGACAATTATTGTGTCTGACACAATAAATCAGAAACAATCGGCAATGATGTTGGCATAGCCCAAGGTTTAATACAGGCCTCACTTATGTTCCCTTCTGCTTATGAATGATCTCTCCGATTCCATGTCCGGCAGCATACGCATAATAATTGTAACCGGCAATGACCGGCGGGATTTGATGGAAAATAGCATGTCGTCAGTTAACTTGTTGGCTGGCAGTAAATAAACGGTCTCTTAACATCGATAAAACTAAAGTGTTAATATTCACAGGAAAACAGTGCCAATACCATGCTCCAGGTGGGTGATAATGACATTAAAATGCGACAAACTGCGGATTTTTTGGGATTTCACTATAAATACGAAATTAAATTCGGATATGCATATCAATACTATAACCCAATAAGGGCCTATACATATTAAGGAAGCTTAGAAATACTTGTGACATCACTACATTAAAAAATAATATTTTTTCTGATTTAAATTCTCATCTAAGCTACGGGTTATTGTTTGGGGCCCAAACTAAAATTTAAAAACAATTTTGCTTATACAAATGAAAGAAATGCGTATAATCAGGAGGTTAACTTTAATGGATAGCTATACAGGTTCCTTCGTTGGGGTGGGAGTCCCAACAGCCTGCGATCGCTTTATATAAGAAGCTTGCCATATATATACATATATAAAAATGGCAAAAACCTACAAACCAACGCAGATCCCGCTAATTATCCTACCCGAAATCCGAATATATACTTGTGAGGTACAAAGACGAATAAATTTTGTAACTCATACTCTGCGTAGGCACGAACATACATATATAATTCTCTTTCCGCCGACTTGGGCTCCTCGCGCGGGTCAGGTCTCGCCTAAAAGAACTTCTAAAAGCTTTTACAACGATCTAGGAGCTTTTGATATCACGCAGCCTTCGTACGTCCAGAGTAGGGATATGTATGGTTATGCATGTTTCAAAACATATTGTTCTTTTTGTATGTTTATTGTTGTTTTATATATTTTTGTTAATTTAATAGTGTGCCTGATGTTTTAGTCAGTTTTGTAAGAATTGTTATATTACAAATTTCCACATCCAAGATACGAAGTAGGCTCCATAAATTCTGGGCCTGACAGGCGCTCGCGCTTTTCCACGTGCTCAAACTTGCGTCATATATGCACATGTGCGGGGCCTACCTATTATAATATAATATATATATATATTATTAGACATATAAACAGTCTTTGATGAGCCCGTTGAATGTATAATTCGGTCGGCTGTGGAGCCCAAAATTACGTTGTTGAGCCCGGGGTCGGGCCAACAACGTATCGAGGCGTATCTCAGGCTTTTAAATGGCTGGAAATAGTCAGTAGACCCTAAACTTCAAATTTCGCGGGGGGGCTCCATAGCGTACTATCCCTAAAATTTAAAATAGACAAAATAGTTCCGGGAAGGACCATGTAGGGGGCGCCCTGATCAAATTTTATATACGGTATATACAAATAGATCAACATGACGTTGTTGAAGCCCGAAATTGGCAACAACTGCGTTGGGTTCCATAACATACCATTGATAAAAATAACTGTATGTTGGTAGCGGATTTATATATCGCGGTGGGATTTTTCTACTCTATAAGTATCATTAACCTGAATGTTATTGTTCTCGATTTTTACTATCTGTTTTAAATATAACTAATCGTTAGCTTACCTCCTTAATAAAATTATAACACAGTTTTCTGGTAAATTCAGCAAATGATTGTTTCATATAGACGCTGTATTCATAAATTAAAATATTGTTAGGCCGAAATAGTTGATTTCTATTACCCTGGTAAGTGGAATCAGATACTGTAAACTGTTTATTTTGTCATTACTTTGACCGTACAAATTTCACAATTTAACTTCCCCCCATTGATTATATTTAAAATATTGTTGTTATATAAAAGTTATACCTTTTCTGCAAGGTCTATAAGATTTGCATAATTCTTGTGTTTTTCAATTAGATAACCTACACACCAACATATTTTTTTCCATAAGTTCTTATTTTTTAAATCATCCCCCTATTATCGAATATAAGTGAGAACGGTAGAAAATAAATAAAACAACATGATAACTAAAGAATTACATGTGAAGGAATAAATAATTTTTTTAAACGAGTGACGATGTGTTAGAACAAATTATTATTGACGGTACCAAATGGGTATGTAATGTGAAGTGGATGGAGTTTGATATCTAAAGAGAATTAATTTTCATGTTTCTGGTGATTTGAGGGTGGAAATGAACAAGGCAGATGAATGATTGGTCACAACAGGAGAGGAAAAGATAATAGTAACTGTATAAAATTAATGGAATATTACCTTCTGAACAACCTAGAGATAAACACCTTTTTCCCATCATAAAGAAATCTATACGATTACTCGACAAAACTAAATTACAGAAGAAGCATAGTAAGTCACAGTTTATAAAAAAGGAAAGTGTGTGACGTGAAGATTAAGAGAGGACCAGAGACATTTCCCGATCACTACATGCTCATGGCAAAAATTAAAAAGCGTAAAATAAAGAGGAATCTAAAAGAGCGATTTGAAAGTGATAAACCTATAGATTGGGGAAGGAGAAAAGAGTTATAGATTCATAGAATCCCGGGAGACCAACGTAGAAATGCTAGAAAAGGAAAATATAAGTATAGAGGAATCTTCTGAAAGCGGGCCAGAGAAACATGAGTTCCTAAAAACAAATTCTATAAAGCAACAAACATTATAGTTAAAAAAGTTAAAAACAAACAAAAATAAACAAAAAGATTGAAGCAATACTGATGAAGAATAATATCAAATATGAAAGGAAATGTAGAAGGAATAGAAAAAGAATTCAAAAATATGGTTAGAAAAATCAAGGAAGCAATTTGATACGAAAGTAAAGAAAGGATAGTAGAAAGGCCTAAAAACACTGGGAAAGCATAACAAGGCCGGAATGTAAAACGAAGAGTAAGAAAAAGATAAATTATTACGAAAAGATGCGCAACGATGATGAAACAATGCCCGAGCGGAAAACAATGGGCCAACAAAATAAATACATGCAAAAAAACAAACCAGAGTATGAGAGGTTGTCAGGAAGTAAGGATAACAACATGAAGAGGGGGAAGTAAAGAAGGCGGTGAACAAAAATGGGAAAAAATCAGCTATAATAGAGTGACAGCAGAAAGTTATTTGCAGCATCTAAATTGACATGGAAAGGGAGCCAATTGCCAAGGGTTAGACGAGAGTCGAGCGGCCCTAAAAAGGGTTAGAGTATTTAGCGACACATTTGAACTTAGGGAAATGCAAAAGACCTTACTGAGGCATATTTTGCCTTTATCAATTTTTGTCAAGGTGTCTGAATGTGCCTGTTCAGATGATATCATGATTATTTGACAGGAAGTCAAATTTTAATACATATGATAGGTACCACATGAAATGAGGTTAATACCCGAAAGATAAACGTAACGTTAACCACTGAAAAAAGAAAATTCAAAAAAATATTGGGAATAAATGTGAAAACTTATCATGCGATGGAATAGAACGTTTTATAACAAATAAAAATTTCCGCGCAAACTAAAATGATACTGTTTGATACTATTTGTAGGGCAAAACTAACTTATAGTACCACAGGGATACCAATAAAAACCATGAAAGTAAACTAGAATCTTTGGAACAACTCTTTGGAATTTAAAGAAAAGAGAAAACGAAAAACGATGTAGAAGGACTAGGTATAAATTTAAAATTAAGCTAAATTTTTATGGCGTATAAATTAAATACCATACCATACATCAAACATACCATATATCGAGGTGATAAAATGAAATGTGTCGCTTGCCCTTTTTGAATAGGTATGTAACGTCTTCCTCTGGAGAAAGGCGTGAAAAAAATTTCAGCTTTTTAATGAATGCAGTTTTTTTAATATTTATTTTCTGTGTATTTTCCCTAAAAAATATGGACTACAAATGTAACATTAGTCAATTGCTCGTATTGACTTGTTTGTGGGAAGAATGGAATATCAAGTGGTTAGCGATGAATGCAATATATTCCCATAATCATTAATTATAGATTGGTGGATCATCTCTTACAAATCGACAAACAGAAAAAAAAATATGGGAGGCCAATGAAACAAAAACAGGAAAATCCAGAAAAACATGGGGGAATGTTACAACTATTACAAGACTATTCGGAATCGAGGAGTAACAGTGACGGAGACTAAATGTGCGACACGAATAGCGATAGGAAACAATGTGTGCTAAAGGGACCCAATCAATTTGTTTTGCACTGTGCAAAATTGTTTAACACATGATAAATTCAAGGAAAAACAGCAGCCAAGAAAAATAACAGCTATTAGACATTTTCCAAAAAGCAAGGTAGTCTGTTAATAGGTACTGTATACATTAGCCCGGCGCAAAATTTTCAAAGGCATTATGTGAAAATGTACGGCGGGAAAGTACAACTATCAAAACTGGCTTTGTTTCAACCCATACATTTCCCATGTCCTTTCTTCAAATGATTTTTTAATTGAAATTTTTAAAGTACTCTCGGTTTTTCCCTCTTTTTAAGGTAACAGTAATTCACTATCTTAGTTCATTCCGTATAGAAGCAAGGCATTGGCCTTGCCTTTCTTTCTGGTTTTTCCTGTATTTCTTTCTGGTTTTCCTTATTTTACCTTTTTTATAAACACATAACAACAAATGATACATATAAATATTCAATAATAAACAGCATTGCCAAAGTAAAGCACATTTACAGCGCCAAGTCAGTTGCGCATTCCACTTGCGGACGCTGCATAAGATAGATCGGGAGCTTAAAAGAAAAAAGAAAACACACAACGTACCTAAGATTTTAAACAAATATACAGTCGGGTTTTCCAAATAATACCGTTGTTATATCTGGGTCCCATAAGGACATGTTCATACCCTACACTTTTTAATTTATAGGAATTTTTACCCCTCTCTTGGTGCGCTGACTTATATCAAATAGAATTAAAGAGGGAGCTGAGGTATACTCTTCTATCTCATCGTTTAAGGCCGGGATCATCAGCGACCCGACAATATATCGGGCTCATTAACGTACTGTTTACAAGTATATATATATATATATATTGTTATGTTCAACTTTGTATGTACGACAACAACAACTTCTCTCAGTTGTCACTTCGGAATGACTAAATGTCGGGCTGGCCACTCGTTGGTAACTAAATATCCCTCTTGCTGGAAAAAATGGAAATTTCCTCATTACCATCTCCCCTCAGCCAACTGGCCTATATATCATGGACAAATCTACTCATCAGTTAATTTTCCTATTCCCGTAATTCGTCCAAATTAATGTAGAAATTGCCTGGAACAAGCAACAGCGTAAATTGAAAGGTACAACAAATAATATTTCATCAACTAAATCTTTATCTGAAAGGTTTATGTAAATCAGTAGAGAATTTTCAGGTTTAAAGCTTGTTGGTGACATTTTGGATCACAGAATCTTCGAGGTACGACCTCCGAGTTAAGTCACTGCATTCGTTCTCGTATGCTGTTTGCAGAAATAATCTCATTTGATCGAAATTCATCGTAAAAGTTTCTATTTTTGTTGAATTATCAAAATTGGCTGTGAAATTAAACAATCGCCGGTCTTTCGCGTTTTAAAATAAAAGATGAACGACGCCATAATTTTTCATCAATTTTTTTCCGCCTTGGTTGAATCAAAGTGTGTCTTAACTCCTATCCCCATATAAATGCTCGATTGTGAAATCGAAGTCTTTATTTGAAGAGAAAAGGGTTAAATATCCAGAGCAGGTGGAGTAGTGGTTATATAAACAGAGAGTTTATATAGCACTGGCATCGTTCAAAGTTCAAGGTTAGTTACCTTTAGAATCTTAAATTTCGTTAATTTCATTTTATTAACTTGGGTATTCGTTATAAAATTGCCGAAAGGTATCCGAACCTACAGGAATCGTTAATTTAATTTAAAATTAGAAAATTTAACAATTTTCCCAAAAATGCCCTGAGAAAGATATTTCAATATAAATATATATATTTATTACGGCTCTCAGAGAAGTAGTTTTTAGCAGCCAACCAGATTACGTGACTAGTTCCTGAAAATGTCTTAGGTAACGTAAATTAAGTACCGCGCGGTCATTAAATTTTTAACAAAAGAAGGGTATACACCTAATCACAATAAACGACGTGTAGGCGGCGTTTATGGTGATTTATCTCCTTCATATTCTACTGTAAAAAAGTGGGCAAAATGTTTCCGTTTGGGGCAAGCATTCCTTGAAGATGATCGGCTAATTGAACTGATAGCACCTCAAAACATTTCAATTATTGAAGAAATTGTATTAGCAGATCGCCGTTTGAAAGTGTAGGAATTAGTAGTGTGGAGGGGACCCGAAACTGATTTTGAAGTCCATTGTCACGGGAGATGAAACAGTGGTTCTGTATTATGATCCTCTATCCAAAAAGGAATCGATTAAATGGCGGCGACCCGATGAACCTCGTCCCAGAAAGCTGTAATACAACATTTTGAGCGAAAAACTTTAGATTATTTTTACAAGGGTACAGAATTATTAATTGATCCTTGTAATAAATGTATTGAAGTTAGGGGAGATTATTCTGAAAATAAAAATTGTTATATTTTACCAAGTTTATTTTTTCTATATCAAGCAGATAATTTATGGCGCCTACTACGTAACTGCCATTAGCACCTATGCGTTCACCCAAGTGCCGTTCGAGTGTCTATGTCTGAGCGATTATTGTTCTAGCCTCTTTCTCGGCGTTTCCATCCGCTTATATAGCCTCTCCTTGTCCCTGGCGTTTTGTTAGTGAACTATAATTCCAGCCAACTATGATCGCGGTGAAATGGCTATATAACTTGTCTTCTCTCTTCTTCCTTCACGTCGTAAATCTTCGTATCTACGACGATTTCGCAAATACGAAGATCTACAAAACAAATTCATTGTATTTTTATCATAATTTCGAAAATTAAGTATTACTCGGTAAGAAATCATCAAGTCCAGTAGTAAAAATCCACGTTCATCGGTTGCACTGCATACTCGTATGGTATATTATCCACTGCTATAACGGTATTTTTAGTTAATTGAAATTTAATTGAAATATTGTATATTCAAAATGTGTATCCCACTTGACCGTAATTTGACACATGCTATTGGTAACAAAGGAGTGAAGTCAATCTTTCTACTTAGTCCAAACGGCCGTTGTGTAAAAACGTATTTGGCTGAGTGTTATATTTTCCGAGCGAATCCAAATGTTTAGTGTGCAAATTATATTTCAAGGCTAAGGTAAAGTCAACTCTTGATTATTCAAAAGTATACGGGATTTCAGTGCGTGACGCGTTACCATATCGAGTTCGCGTAAAGTAAAAGTTTGAAGTTAGTTTTTCTTCGATCCATATAATTTTCGTAAAACTGTGAAAATTTAATTTATTCGTTTAAAAAACAATTTCTCTCTTGCAACTATAACATTACTGAATATTCATGATATAATCTTCGTGTACAATGTTGCAGTTCCCCATATTTATAACTTAGACAAGCAACCATTATTCAATGCTTTCGACAATCGCAGTAACCAGCAGACGTTTTTTCGATAACAGAGGCCTGCATTTTCTTGGTTGTGTCATGTTTTTCAACATTTGATGATTGATTCCCATGTATTCTTTTGCACTGAATGCAGAAATAACCTTACCTTTTTCCATCACGTCAGAATTTTTTTGTAAATGACAATTTGCAATATTTGTGATATGTCGAAAAATATCGGAAATATGAGACTTAATGACAGACTTAAAATGGCTTTTTTTCATGTAAAATGTACTATTTTTTTGGCTTATTCTGTGCAATATTATAGCTAAGCAGTTGAAGGGTCTGATAAGGGAGACAGGGGGTCCATTGACCCCTAAAAATTTAATGAAAAACCGCCACAAAAGTAGCCTAAATTTCTATTTTATACGTATATACTTAATTTTATGAGGTTTAACATGCCTTGAACCATTCTTAATGATGAAGTATGTAAAAAAAAACTGACATTTTTATTCTTTGTATCGACGCCTCTTTCGACCAGTCATGCTTTGTTTTAGGCTATTCCGCGCATGTGCTCTTCTTGGTTCATCTCATTTTAGTATTCCATCTTCCTTGATAGCGCGTCTCAATTTCTTTGATGTCCTGATGGACTCTCTCACCCATCTCTTCACTAACAACACTCAGATTCTCAGGAAAGTAGTCCAAATGTGAATTTAGGAAATGAACTTTCAAACTCATGGAACGGCCTAAATTTTAGTACTTCTGCAGCATAATCTCAACGATTTGAAATTCGGATCCTTCTTGTTGTCCAGAAACTTGGTTACTACGTCTTTAAAGGAGACCCAGGCTTCTTTTTCCGCAACTTCCATTTCCTTCCCAAAATTTCCATCTTTGAAAAGTTTTCTAATGTCCGGACCCATAAATACACCCTCTTTTACTTTTGCGGTTGACAAGGCTGGAAATTTGGTTACAGATGTATTTGAAACATTTACCTTCTTTTGTTAAGCTTTCACAAATTGCTTCATCAAGCCTAATTTGATATATAGAGGTGGAAGGAGCGTGAAATCCGCTGACAAAAGCACTTCCGATCGCGGAGGACACGTACGAATAAGCTGACGGTCGCGACAGCACTGACTGTTGAAATTTACAACACGTTTAATGTAAATAGTGCTCCCTATCTGCCGGTTTATGATGAAAATGTTGCGTTTTCACAATAAACTGGCTGATAGCAGCACTTTCAATGTTACATGTCGATTCCACTTATGAACTAAGCAATATTGAAAATAAATAAATGGAAACGTAATGAAATGGAAATTTATGCAAATTTTGTAGCGGTTTTCATTAAATTTTTAAGGGTCAATGGACCTCCATCCCCTCTCATCAGATCCTTCAACTATTGAGTTATAATTGCATAGTATAAACCAAAAAATTATAAATTTTTATAAGAAAAAAAACCATTTTAAGTCTGTCATTAAGTCTCATATTTTCGATATGTTTCGACATATTACATATTCTTAAAATTGCCATTTGCAAAAATTCTGACGTGATGGAAAAAAGTAATGTCATTTTCGGATTCAGTGCAAAAAATACATAGGAGTCAATCATCAAAAGTTGAGAAATATAACCATTGCAGGCCTATGTTGTTCGTTTTTTAGCCGTCTTAAGAGACCAGTCCTTTTTCCTATGATTTCCAACTAAATACAAAACTTCATTCCATAATAAATTGGAAACATTCATCAAAATCAACTAGAAAATGCTGTTTACAACGTTGATGAAAGATTTGGGGAACAAAAGGACAGGCATGTTAAACATTTAGACTAAATTCAGTAAACTTAACAAAATCCATTACTTTACAAATATAAATACCTACGTTATCTTTTGCTTAGTTTTTGATTCGTTCAGTAATTTGGTATATAACTTTCTATTGAACAGATTGATATCAATATTTCTACACACTGGACGTGGAATTATTTTAAATTATGGATGTCGTTATAAGAAAACATTTTAACGTAAATATTCCTATATAACAACAAAATAATATACTTATCTCAAGGAAGTAATTGAAAGTTGAATTAACCCTTTTTATTTTCGCTTAAAACCCGTTCAAAGCTCTCATTGTTCTCGACTTTACGTGGTTAGAAGTAGAGATTGTTGCATTACAAATTACGTTGTTTCCTATTATGTGTAGACATGGCATTATATTCGTCCTTAAGTCTGACGAAACATGTTCACAACGTTCTGGAGTAGATTGTATGTACAGTTTCCGTTTTATACTGAGAAATTCTTGTAAGTAATGTTATTTCTACTCTCACAACTAACGACGTTTATAACAAGATCGTATAACACAGGCTATCATGCTCACTACGACGTAAATTTAGTAAGTCCATTTTTCTGCAGCTTTCTCTGAAATATGATGCACTATATGTAGGCATTATGTCTTGCAGTTTATTGTTTAGAGAAATTTTTTTAAATTTTAATTTCATACTCCCACTGGTTCATCTTTATTGCAGTTTTTTACCCTTGGGTATATATTTATACCAACAGAAATAACGTTTTTAATAGTTTGTTGAAATAAGTATCAAATACCACAAATTTAACAATAGGATTTATTTTATAAATTTAAACTTGCCTGGCATACCACAATATTGAAAAAGGAAACGTTGAGCATAAATCAATATTTCCCTACTGTCGAAATATCTAAAACCAAGCAAGATATTAAACAGCTCAAAGCGGTAGTTAACGATAAAGAAAAAGGGGCAGGAAGTTTTTTATTTGAAGAGAAAACATGAAGCTGATTTTGATTTCCAAGATACAAATTCTAAGCTGTTGGCATTTGGTATTGTGAAAAAGCATCAGGTTAGATCCGGATAATTTTTTCTAACAGATCGAAACAACATTTCTTTTGAAATTCGAAGCTGCTCCCATTCATATATCGGCTAAGAGTAGTATAAAAAAACTGCGAAACGATTTACACGGTCAAGACGTAAGTTTCGGGTGCCTACATCCTTGAGAAGTTTACTTACTTTAGTCCAAAATTTATTCTACCTCTCGGTGTATAAATGTGGGTGTTGAGTTGAGCCCTAGTATGGTTCGTTCTGGGGTAGTTTTTTTTCCATAATTTTTTCCCATTTCATCCTGCCTTGTACAATTTCTTAATGTCATTCGTATCCATACCCTGTTCCGGGCCGCCTTACCCCACCTCCTGTATCCCACGTTTTTTCGTGGTGGGCCTATTGGTGCCCCTGAATTATAATAGTAACTGCTTTCGTTTGCAGGTTTTCTCTGAAAGTAATTTTCGTATACGGTCCTTTCTGGTTTTTTTTTCTATTTTTCGTAGGAAACCTCATTTCTGTATTCTTATTCTACTTTTTTGTTTCGTCGTCATCGTTCATGGTTCTCTTCCGTGTGTTAGTGTCGGTACCACTACTTTTTTAAAAACTTCCGTTTTTACCTGTTTTGGTATTTCTTTTTTCCTAGAAACTTTGTCTTAATCGCTTTTATAGTCTTCCGGTTTGGACAATTCTGTGATTTATATTTTCATCTACGTTTTCTTGTGTATTAATAATCGTTCCGAGATACTTTTCCACTTGTTCCAGGGTTGTGTCCCACAGGGTAATTTCTATGTTCTTTCTTCTGTTTACTTTTAAATTCATTGTCTTTGTTTTGTTTGCGTTAATCTTTTTTGCATAAATCATGTTTTTATTAATTATTATCATGCAAACATTTACAGACCATTTGTTCTTCTTATTTCCTCAAAAGCTTTTTCTATACAATAAAGCACAAATGAACTCACTGTTGACTCTTAGGGTTTTTTGGGTTATCTGGAGTAGACTGAGCACTTGGTCTTGAATTCCACTTTCTCTCCAAAAACCACTCTGGGAATCTTCTATAGTTTGATCCCAGTCTATCTCTTAGTCTTTGTTCTATCATCCTTGCATATCCTTTTCCTGGGATGCTTAATATGTTGTTCCCTGTAATTCTTTTCTTCTAAGTGATCTCCATTTTTAAAAATTGGAGTTATAAAACCGATTTGCCAGTCTATTGGAACTCTTTTCTGTTCCACTACAAGTTAATAATCTTGAGGATCCTTTTTTCCCCCTGCGTATTTTATCATTTCTGTAAATTATTTCATTTTCTTCCTGCTGCTTTTCCTCTCTTCATTTTACACACGGCCTTGTGAAGTTTATACTTGGGTTTTCCGCATTAGTTTTTTCTTCCACTTCTGTCTTTTTCCTTTTTTGTCCCTCATCCACCGGTAGTTCCCTTGAAAGTATTCTTTCCATCCCTTCCCTTACTATTTTTTTTTTTCGTTTTAGTATTTTTTATTCTTATCTTATTATGTTTGTTTAATAGCAGTTCTTTCTGTTTCGGGGAATTGCTTCAATGCCCTAAAAATTAAATTTTTGGTTTTCTGTGTAAAGTTTGTGCCTTTTTTTTCTCCAAATTCTTTCCATGCTTTTCTTTTTCCTTTTTATTAATTTTTCACTCTTTCCGTTTTTTTCCTTCTATTTGTTTATTTAAACCTCTATTGCTTTCGTCTGTAAATACTTTTTCCATAATTCCTTTTTTCTGTTTTTTACTGCGTTTTTTATAATATCCGTCCACCACGCTGTTTTTTTATATTTTTATTCACTTACTATCTCCAAAGTTAGCGAGTGATGGTTACTTCCGATTTGCGCACCTCCCTTTTGACTTTTGTATCTTTAATGTGCCACAGATTTCTGCTGACCTAAAAAATATTATTACAGATTTTTTCACTTTTTGGAGGGGGCTTTTTTCTAGTGATTTTTGAATCTTTTTATGTTTGAACTTTGTATTTGCTATTATTAAATCGTTTTCAAAACAGAATTTCAATTATTTTTGTGCCTTCGTGTTTTTTTTGGGTTTCTTCTCCATATTATTCATTTCCCTCTTTCTTTTTTTTTATTTTCTATTCCGACTCTTCCTTTTAAAATTGCCTATAATTATTAAAACTCTCTCCTTTTCCATTCAGTTTTTCTTGAAGATTCCCAAAAAAACTTATCCTCCTCTGAGAAGTTTTTAAATTGGGCCAAAATATCGTTGAGTAACCAACATTTATTCTTTATTGCCGTCGTTCTTGGATAAAGACATCTTACACAAAGTGATCCATATAGTAGATATGTTGTCATAGATAATTTTTTTAAACAAAATTTTTTGAAAACTACATTGATATAACATGCTTTATATCTAATTCCACCGTTTCTTTTCAGGAATCATTGTTTAACTTGGAAAGTAGAGTATCTTATCAAACTTGTTCTCTTTGGAATTGTAAGAGGAAATTAAAACTGAGCCAAATGTTGAAAATGTTCTCCTTCAACAGAGCATTTTAAAACATTTTGAATGACATCGGATTGAACGGATCTAATTTCGTGTAGAATTCCGTCTTTTAGTTCAACGATGTTGTTTAGTTTTTGATGATGTAAACATTTGATTAGGTACCCTCGGAGAAAGAGTCGAGTCAAGTTAGACCGGTGGTCCAACGATTAGGAAAAAGGTGTCTAAGTGCTTACGCACTGAGCCTGTATAAAAAATAGTCAGGGCTTAATCGTGCTGGTACCACAGTGTACGGAGAGAAATTGTGCAAAAATCAGTCTGGTTATTTGTATTTAAAGTTTTATTTGTATTTAGTAATTGTTTCCTTATGGTTAGAAAATCAAGAAATTCAACAAAGAAAAGTGTTCTTCCAAGTAAATCATTTAGTTTTAAGTTATGAAAATATTCATATTAAAGATATGAATGAAAAAGTGGTCTAGATCTCACAAAGTTCTATTGAGAGATTAGGCGACCGGTTTCCTGTTCAAAAAGCATATCAGGCCAGTTACAAGGACATAAAAGAAAAATTATAATATTGGAAAAAAACCTAAAGTTAATAATTAAAAGTAGGAGCAAGTGAATGAACTAATGAAAAAATTATTTTTTATATGTTTCAGTATAATTAGATCATTTCTTTAATACTGTATAAATAGGGGTTATTTTTATGTAGTTTTTTAATAATTAATGAGTTAATATTTAAGTTTATTTGTCCCTAAATAGTAATAAAAGAAAAAGATGTTTACATTAACCGTATCTTTTGAAACCGGTTTCTACTACCTAGGACGGTATGACTACATCTTTTGGCAGCAGGTGGCGCCAGGAAATATTTTCGGTGCTGTTTTGAAGGTTGGGGGTATAAACTGAGAGATATTATTAGCATTATCTTTTTTCATGTATACTTTTACATTAAGTTACACTTTTATTTGTACATTACTCTATAGGTACCTCTTAACGTTTAGCCTTTTAAAATCACAAGCAATGAGAATAATTTACTGCATTATGTACGGATATGTCGTATTGTTTTTAAACAAGGTAAGTGCAATTAATAATGTGGATATATTATATGCACTTCAAGGATTCTGTGAAAATACCGGCTCTTCATTATTTGGATATAAAGTAGCCAGCGCTGGTATCAAATCATTCTCCAGAAAATCCAGATGTCTCACCATTCAACGTTCCTTCAACAAAATATGGACCCACAATTATCTACAATGCCTATCCATATGTTTACCTTTGTACTCTTTGAGAGTGGCACCCTATTTTCAGCAGCCTGTACTGACAATTATGTTTATTAACATTGCCATTCAAAAAAATTTCGTTTCGTTTTGAAAACGCAATTCGTTCAAGAACTAGGGTTGCTGTTACATCTATGCATCATAACATTACAGAAATGCATTCTTCGAAGACGTTCATCCTTAGTTTCCTGTTACTTTGTAAAGATTGCATTTCGTTTTTCTTTAAGCAATTTTCTGCTACAATGATCGGTTGTGACTTGATTTGTGTTTATCGTCCTGTACAGGTAATAAAAACATTTAATTGGAAACCTTCTACTCTTCTACAACTCCAGGACTGCCTTTTGTAAGTTTTCTTTGTCATGCCAATTTCTATTTTGCTTACGGTTGATTGCGTGATGAGCATTCTATTAATATACTTATTGTTAAATAAATGGAACAACCTGTGTTTGCCATCCGAATATTATCTCCATAGCCCATCTTCATTGATATTTTGATCCACGTTTTTGTCATTTAAAAGTTTCACATTAACATTGATTATTTTTATTTGTCACTGTTACTTCGACATATCTAAGTAATAACAAACGCCGTGCAGTAATTAACTACCTAGGAAATAACAATAACTTTGCATTGTTAAATTGTTGCTTTAGTAACAATATTGCTGAAGTAACAATATTAAATAGTAACTCATGAAAAAGCTGTTGAATTTAGGTAGAAGGTATGCTGAATCAAATATATTTAGGATTTTGTGTAGATTTCAAAGATTTAATAAAAAGTGGGCGTTTTCATTTAAAAATATCTATGATATCATATTTACTATACGGATCATCAGTATAAAATGTCTTTAGCCAAAGAAAGGTGGCAATAAAAAATAAAGGTTGACCTGTTCGAGCATTTCTCTTACTAAATTTAAAAACATTTTGAATTTTTTGTAATTTATAAACCTTCCCGTACTCATTGTATAGTGAATACCATACGTTCGTAACCGGGGCACGAACCACCCGGGTGACTTAAACGCGTGTACTTAAATTTTTTTCTTTTTTCCTTTTTGTTGTGAGTTTTTGTGTTTCCCTTTTCGTTACGTGTTGAACGATAAAAAATAGTGAAAAGTTCAAGACTGCGGGGTCAAAACACTATCCCTACTTTAGGGGAAAAGTTTATCGAAAAACATTTAGAAAACCCAATTTGGGGTGGGATGTCTCAAAAGGGGGCCGCTTTTTTCAAAAATGCCTCAGATACCCCTTTACGGCGGGTCTGGGAAAACTTAAAATTACAGTGCGAGTTGAAAGGATAAAAAGGGAAAATGCACTACTGGGTTTTTGGGCCCGTGTAAAGGGGAAAGTACGACCTTTTTCAACTGCCCTTTTTGGAGGATTGAGACATGAAGGATTATGGAAACAAACCTCCGCTTCATCAGAAAAAACTGCCCAGTTTTAAGAAATTGTAATTTCCCTAGTTTCAGTTTGGCCCCCCAAAAATTAATTTGTTTTGCCCCAATGAGGGGCAAATTGAACCTATAGAAAAACATGTTTTGAACATTTTACGGTTTCTTTTAAAAATTTTTAAAAACCCCCAAAGGCAACCAACAGTCGAGTAGGTACGGTGCCCTATTTTTTCCCTAAAAATTTTCGCAATTTAATTTTTGGGCCCGGTTAAACTCCAAAAATTTTATAAAAAAATATACTACAATTTGGGCCCCATGTTTACGGTACCTAAATAAATTTTTTTTTTATTTTTTTTGAAGTAATAAAATTATAATGTATTTTCTTTTTAAAAAACAACTTTAACTTTTAAAGTGGGAAGTAAAATTTTTCATTTTAAACTAAAAATTTTTGGTGTTTTTGATGCCTTCCCTTAAAAAAATTTCAAAATAATATTTTTTTGCCTGCCGATAAATTCTTTATAATTTTAAAAACAACGTCTTTATTAGCGGGAAAAAAATAAATTTATCCCCTGCTGCGCATATAGTAGGGAAAGTTTTTGGTACACCTATGTTCGCCTTTTGGATCCCAAATTTTCATTTGATTAAAAACGTATTTACCAGAGGGGCCTGAAAACCCATGAAAACATAAAACGAAAATTTTAAGGGCCGTGGTTAAAAAACTACCGTCTTAATTAAAAAACCCAAAATTTCCCCAGATGGTTTCAAACGGATTATTAGAGTTTTATCGTGTTTAAATCAATTTCAATTTATGGAAAACGGGTTTTGTTTTTCATTTTGATGTTTTAGGGGAACCCTTTTAAAACTAATTAAATTTGGGCAGGGTGGAATTCATGAATTCCTATTTGGAATAATCAATATTTGGGTTTTAAATTTTATTAAAATTGATGAAAACGACTTTAAAAAGGGGACAAAATTCAGGGTGAAATTAATGGGGAATAAATTTAAAGAACTGGATAACCATTTTAAAAAAAGTTTCTATGTTTTAGGGACAAGAAAAAAACCTTTAAAAAAAATTGGGAAAAACGTTCTAGGAAAAGATTTCCCCTTTTAGAAAAAACCCCTTTTAATTTGGGGGAAGCTGCGTGTGTCAAGGGTGGGAATTTTCATTAAAAATTTTTAATTTAAATTTTATTGTAATGAAATGTGGGTTTAAAAATAGCGAAAATTCCAAAAAAAATAGTCCCAATTTCTAATACAAAAGAACCCGCTTGAATGTACTGTTTTTGGGTATTTTTAAAAAAATTAAAGAATTTATCTAACAAAAACAATCCCATTTGGGCCCTTTTCCCCTTATTTCCGATTCAAGCAATTGTAAAAATAGCCAAAAAAAGTTTTAAATGTATTATCATATCTTTCCTGTATTTTTGCATTATAATTTTTGTAAAAATGTGGGGAAATAAAAAAAAATTCGGGAATTGGGAAAGCCGTCATTATTCACTTGCCCATACGATGGCATATTTTTTGGGCCCAAACGTTTTCTCCAAAAATTTGGTCATTATACCCTTGCGTCATATTAGTTTTACGTTGGGGGTTGGGGGGATCCCGGGGTTTTTTTTTTCTGTCTTAAGGAAAAAAAATAGAAAATGTGTGGAAATTTGAAAGTAATCATAATTTATCTGTATAGCGATTTTTATTATCGAAACGTACCTAAATACATGAATTAAAAAGTTTTTGCCTGTGACTTGAAACCCGTTGTATTAGTTATTCCCCAACGGGGGCGCAGCAGCGAAGGCTTTTTCCTTTTCAATTCGTTTTGTTAATAATTGTCCAATAGTAACTGGAGAATCCTTGACTCAAAAATGTGACGGGGTTTTAAACCCAAAACCTTGATTTAAAAATTCCCCCAACCCAGATACAGGGGTTTGGTTTTTTCAACATAAAACAGCAATTTTTATAATACATTTTTTAAAATGGCCTCCATTGACTTTATTACAATTTTTTAAAATTTTTTTTTTGGGAAAATTGTCCTAAAACCCCTTAAAAAAAATTTTTTGGTTGATTTTTGATAAATTTGCCGGGATTTTGTGTTTTTTTGCCCCCAATTTTTTGCCGTATATTTTAAACTCCCAATCGGGACACTTTGTATCTTCATAAAGTCTCTAAAAATAAAAAAACTAGGAATTTAAAAACAGGGCCCCCCCCGGGGAAATTCCTTCCCCGCCCCCAAAACCATCGGGAGGAAATGTAATTTTTTTAAGGACTTAAAAAGTATTTATTTTAAAAAATTTCGCACCACTGGGAAAATGTGATGAGGCCGCCCAAAAGGGGCTAAAATTGGTTTTAACTTTCTTTTTTTTTAATGGGGGACTGGTACCCTTAAGAAAATAAAGGGAGTTTTTAAGGGGGAAATTTTACAGTACCTCTCAAAAGTCCAAAACAAACATTTATCCTTAATTTTGTGTTTGGGGAGGGGTTTTATTTTTAGTATTCCCAAAGGTGGCATTTTTTCAATAAAAAACCCCTGAAGTGTGAAAAATGGGTTCTTCCCCCCCCAAAAAGAAATTTTTAACCCAAAAAGTTTATTTTAAAATTTGGGGTTTTTTGCAATTAATTGTGCAAAATTTTCCGGGGGGTGAGGGTGAAACTTCGGGAAAACAAATTTTTGCAATGGAGTGAAAAGGTAAGGTCTTAAGTTTTCTTTATTTAGTATTCTGAAGCTGAAGTATGGTTTTATTCCAGTTTTGTTATGATAAGCGTCGGTACTAGGGATCATCAGAAAATTCTTACTGAAATTCTTTTTGGATCAGTTTCCGCTAATCCGGTCGAAAATAGTCATGTAATGAGGTTGTGTCTGTTCGGATATAATTGCAAATCCCCCTTTGGGAGCAGCAGGACACCCTCCATAATCTACTTGTGCATAAACACATGCCATATCTCGGCTGTCTGCATTTGAAAAAGAATTATGACGTGACACTTTTCATAAAAAAGCATTTGTAACTGTAAGTAATCTTACACCTTTCAATGAAAATTTTCTGTCTGACAGTTACAAACTATCAGCCTACTACACCTTTATTAATAGACCAGAGCCTACTAAACGTAGTTGTTTTAATGATAATTTCTCAAAGTGTTGATTTGATCTCAATTCTTGCGATTATGAAATATTTTCATAATCGTAAAAATATAAATATAAATTAGATATGAAAGGTTCATGCTGGTTTATTAATATTTATGGTTAGATTTAGTGAAATCGACAAAAACTTATGTGAAGTGCAGGTAAGCAATAAAATTTAATTATTTAGGAAAATTACTGACTCTATGGTAATGAGAAAAAGGAGGAACCAACATTTACTTAGAAAATAAGGGGGAAAATCAAAAAAAAAAAACTGCTACTCGATGATTACGACAGTGGCCATAGAGGGGGGAGGTAAGTCTGTATCACTACCGTACGCCTCTGGTAATAGGGGGGGGCTATTTTCTACCGAAATTTTAAAGACCCTAACAGTATACATTTTTTGCCAAGTATGGACCAAACACATTAGGCAGTGGCCCCTAAAGCATTTTTAAATTTTTAAATGTGTATAGGGTAAACCATCATATTTTAGGTCAAGAATTCTCCAGTTACTTATGGACAATTATTAATAAAAAAAACCCTGTATATAGTCAAATCATTTTCATCATTAATGGTACTGCGGAATGCTTAGTGCCACCAGTATCGGGCCCGAGTTCGGGTTCGAGCACCGGATTGGCAGGTTTCTTAGAGTAAGGTGTTCCTTAGTTTACCATGGTGTTTTTAATTTGGCGATGCTTGAGGAGTGGGAAAACTTTAAGACACTCCACGTTCGCAGGTGTGTAAAATTCTCAATATCGGCGATGTTCCCTGTAAATGACAAAAGATGTTGGAGATGCGAAAACATGGATTAATCATTGTTACTTTGTCTAATCAGCGATTTTTATATAAACCAACAGAAACACTGCATAAAAGGGGGTAGTTTTTTAATAAAAGAAACGTTTTAATATTCAAATAATAGCAATTTTCGTTACAATTACACTGATTTATTTAAGCAAATGGTAAGCTGGGAAATAATTAATTGCTATGACTCAAACCCAAGAATTTATTAGACTATGGTAGCAACTTTTAAAATTCGTTACATTAGAATTTCATTAAGTGCGATACATACGCTTTCCAATTGCCGAAAAAAAAATGCAAATCCGCACTTGTTTTTAAACACATGTTTTTTTTAAAATTTGAAAATATCAAATTTTGTGTTTAATTTTTTGGTGATTTGTGCCGTAAAAACTTTTATGGCCATTCCATTCTTGAGGTGAATTGAGCTTGAAGGTGAGGATAATTTTTACGTTGCCCTTGTGCTTTATTTTTTCTATTTGACTATGCTGCACACCCGCAGTAAGATTTCACTTTTCCAACTTTTTGAAAAAACGAGGTAACATCAAAAAATTCCAGAATTGTACCGGTGTGTGCAAAATACGAGGGAAATATGGCAACCACGCTGCTCGATATATACAGCTTGCGCATAATAGATGGGACTCGACCTGCTTCGAACGTGCATAATATATTGCCTACCGTATCCAAGGTACGAAATTGGAGGTCGTCTACCCAGCAAATATTTCATATGCATCGGACTATTACTAGATGTGTTTCTGTTCGGGATTACTCAGCCTGATACGTTTTCCTGCCTTTTTTCATACGATTTTAGTTGTAACAGCGGAAAGTAACAGGTGACAAACCATTAATTTTAATTAAATTTTTCTGGTCTTATTGAATGTAACTCGGAAACAAAAATAGTAAGTATCCCATAGTTAATTATTGTTAAAGGGCGTCACATAGTTTTGTCTACAAGACATTTTCTAGAGAAACTGTTCGTAAGTAATTTAATTTGGTGGTAGTGTTCATGTTATAATGAATAGGCAGTGACTCAAACTTCTAGTGACTTTTTCATTCCTCTAATTGCTTAGTATTGGGCAACATTAATGCAAATCAGAAACATGGTTTAATAAAAAAAAAAAAAAGATAATACCCAAAATTTGAACTATTTTGCGTTTGACGGATTGATCAGAGGGTAGACTATATATTTAAACCAAGTAGGGTTTTATCTGTGATGTTTTGGTCCCATTAGTAAAAAGAATATTTGCAGCAAACTGGAGTCCTCATCAGAACCAAACGGCTCGATGACCGGGTGGATTTAGGTCCCACACTCCTTGTATGTGGTGGGGTTAAAGTTGTTGTTCATGAAAAACTCTCCAAACAAATAAAAAAAAAAGTTAGACAATGATGAGAGGGGGCACGATTCTTCAATGTCATCTTCTATATCTTCGAATTAATCATCAGAGTGTTTAGGGGTCACTTTCTGGGTCGACTGGAATTAACATACCTAGGGGTTTCCTTCATAAAAGGTGCTGTTTTCTTTTTTGTAATTGGTCTTAGATTGGAAACTAAGGGTTCAGAGTTCAACAGCAATCGATTTAAATAAAATCTAAAATTAACATAGTTTAACAAAAGTAATTTTCGAGGGGAAATCTGAAATGCCTATTACCTTCTCAGAAAGAAGTGGGGACCTGCAATAATGCTTTCTCCGTCACCGTAGTACCATGGAAGGGAATTCTATGCATGGTGGGGGTTCATAGATGTCATAAATTTAGCTTTACAAACGTTGGCTGTTTTCGAAACCATAGGCGGAAAAACTGGCATCGCCCGCCACGATCCCAGGACAGGACTACCAAAAGACAGCAGTCACTCAAAAAACATCGCTACTTTACGCCAACTGATCAAGGAAGATCGACATGTTAATTATCGCGAGATTGAGACATTTTTGGGGAATGAATTGGCTTTGAGAATGGAGTTTTCCTGCTAGATCCCCCATCCCATGAAGCTCCAATTGAACGCGTTCAGCGTCGATTCCTCAAATTCTTGTGTTTCAAAGTTAATGGCGAATATCCGCCTTGGCATATTCTTACAACACCCTTCCGAATCGTATCAATTTCGTTCATTGTCCCTCCCGTCGTGATTTCCATAGCGCCCGATTTTTACACAAATTATTAAATGATAGGATCGACTGTATGCAGCTGGTCCCCCCACATAGGATCAACGTACCTCGAATAGCAAACTCGTTATGCTTCCAACCTTTACTATGCCGACCACCGAGGACCAATCTTCGGTTGCGGTCGCCAATCTATCACATGATCAGGAACGCTGACAAGAATATTTAGTGATATTTTCACCGGAGAGTTGGCGTCATGATACACGAAAAACATAATAGTTTTTTGTATAGTTATGTCATGTTTTAAATCAATATGTACTGTGTTCACAATGTGTATATTTGTCCTGTAATTGGGTTTACCTGTTGGACAATAAACATTATTATTATTTATTATTATTATTATTATTATTATTATTATTATTATTATTATTATATATATTATTATTATTATTATTATTATCTTTAATTGAAGAAGAAAAGAAGGCTGGCGTTAATTGGTATCGAAAAACTTTGAGCCGGTTCAACAACGGCAGCTCAAAAAAAATGATTGTAGTACCGTGATGTGGTGATGATTCATATATGTATTCCTATGAATCCGAAACCAAAACGTCAATCCGCTGTGGGTGCTTCATGATGAGGAAAAGCCAATAAAGGTTATCCGTTTCCGAAATGTGTCGAAGAAAATGGTCGCAACTTTTGTCTCGACTTCGGTTCACGTTGCTACAATCCCTGAGAAGATCGAAAGACGGTTTATGCCGATTAGTATACAACCATTTATTACCAGTTGTTATTGTCGTGCCCCGAAAAAACCAACCCACAACGACGAATCATCCTCTACCGATAATGCAAGTTCACATAGAGCTCAAAAGACTATTGAGTTTGTAGAGCAGCAAAACATCGATTTATTAGATCGTCCTCCATACAGTCCCGACCAAAGTCCCAACGTTCCCTAGAATCAAGAATAAGGTGCATGTCATTGATTCTAGTTGTCGGAAGAAGTAGTCGATGCCTTTAAAATGGCAATTTGACTGATGATTCTCATAACTGCTTTAACAGTTGGTTTGAAGAAATGAAAAAAGTGTTATCAATCTTGTGTGAAAAATACTTTGAAAAAACAATAAAAGCACGTTAACTCGTCTACTGTTGCTGTTATGGCTATATGCAAAACCGAAAAGACAACCGTCGTGTAGACAGCAAATATTTCCTACCATTCCTAAAAGTCGATAATTTTTAGATAGGCATTGCATACTATTTTAAGTACCAGATTTCAGTTTACAACTTACCAGTGCGCTTAACCGTTGATAATTTAATACATATGTATAATGAATTCGTAGATCGTGGAGCCTTTGTGCGATATCAAACTTTTCTAAGGGATACCATTTTCATAAAAGAAGAAAATGGAAGCTCTAAGGCGAAAAATTTTAAAACAAGGGAATTTCGCTGAGGATGCTATAAAAAATTTTGTTTTCCGTTTCCAGTTCGGGAGCAATAAAAAAAAACCTTTCGTAAAAGGCATTTTAAGGTCTTTTTTCTCTTTTCCTAGAAATTTTTTCCCTCCCCTTTGCATCTATAATAGGATATTTTTTTATACATGTTTACTGCGCGATCTTTTCTAACGTATACCCTTTAAATTTATTCTAGTGTTATGGGGGAGAAAAAAAAATTAAACGGTTTTGTATTCATTTTAAACCAGAAACCCCTTCTTCAAATTTGGGTTATTTTCCTGGTTTAGAACTTTTTTTTGTGTATTTGTCTTCCGAAAGAGGTCTACACGTAAACTCAAAACAACGCATTTTAATTCACTTACTTGAATGGTTTTCGCACATGAAATTTTAAATAGAATCCATTAAAACTTTGAAAAAAACATTTTTTTTATTTAGGATCCTTATATGTCGAAAAAAACAAAAGTTTTTAAAGCAATAAAATAATTAAATTAAAGGAAAAAAAACAATCAACTTTGACAACCCAAGGTCGAGACGCAAAGCTAAATGATAATTTTAAAAACTCTAGAAACCCCCTTGGCCCCCTCTTGATCAAAAACAGCTCGTTTTACGTGGGGGAAACTTTTCACAAGCTTTGTTGAAAAATCGGAGATAACGTGTCCCCAAATTTGTACTAATCTTTTTTCGCTTAAAAAAAAAACATTTGGGGCTAAAAAAAAATTTTTTCCCTTTGGGGGGAACCATGGGGGGGAACGCGCGTCTTTCCCTGCAAATTTTTTTTAATATGGGCAAAAAGTCCGAAAATTTTTCTAGATATTTTGCGCATTCATTTTACCCTAAATCTTTTTCAATGGGCCCAAAAAACCATGGTAGCCCCCATATCTTTTTCCCCCTATTGGAAATATAACAATCCTTTGAGACAATCTTTATGAAAAAAGCCTCTCTTTTTTTTTTTCCCCCGCTTCCGACTACCCTTTTCACAATCGTAAATTAGACACGCACTAAAAAATTTTTCCCCCAAGAGTCGAAAGTCAATTTGCTTTATTTTTGCCCAAAAATCAACCTTTTTCTTTTTGACTTTATTTTTAAATAGATTACTAAATTTTTTATCTCATTTGCTTATGTATAATGTCTTTTTTTTAAATCCCTTGTAAAAATTGGGGTTCAGTTTTGTAAAAATTTTCCCATCAAACATCGAGACACTTTAAAAAACCTTGCGGAATTCATAAGGCCGTATTTTTCCCTTAAATGCTTTTGCGATTTTTTGCAAGAAAAAACATTTTTTTTTTTGGCTTCGTTGGTTATAATTCTAGGTCTTCCCGTATTTTCCCCCTTTTAATGTCGAGGGGTTCAAGTTTACGGTAGTTTTCCAAACCCCCCCAGAAGTTTTTTACATTTTTAGTCAGTGCGATTTGCTTTTAACAACTTTCCTCGACAATTTTGGGCCACAAAATTTCACCAATTTTTGTGAAGTACGGGTTTTTAAAGTTTAAAAAAAAAAAATTAAAACCATTAGAAGATTTTTAGTTAGTGAGCAAAACAAAGCCAAGGGGGGGAAATTTAGCCCGGCAAAAAAAACAAACCAGAAGGGAGTAAAACATTACGGAAGTGGACGGCACATTTTTTTTAAATAGTGGAGGCAATTGAAAAGATTAAGACAGGTTTTCTAATAGAAAAAGACTTAATATGAAGTTTAAATTGAGTCAGAAAGGGATGTATCCCTGAGAAAAAGGAACGGAATCAAATATAAAAGGAAAAAAAATAAATGTATTACGTCGAAAAGGAAAAAAAGGGGACGAGTGAGATCCCCGAAAAAAAAAAGGAAAGTAGTGAAGAAAAATTTTAAACAATAAAAAAAATTTTTACAAAAATAAAAGATAAGAAGTTTATCAAGGCTAAGGAGGGAAAAATAGGGTACTGGCAAAACCCTCTTTTACCTAAAAAAAAAAAATGGCCCGAAATGATAGAAAGTCTTGAGGAGAAGGGGAAAACACTTTTCGGGGCTTCGTTGGGGGGTATGATAGGGGACAAAATGAAGATAAATATACCTGCCCAAAAACCCCAACATAATCGGAACCATCAAAAAACAAGAGTTAGGGGGAAGTGTAGAATTTTTTTAAGAATGAAAAACCCCCGGAACAACGGAAAAACCCGTAGAGATGCTGAAGTATGGGGGCCCAAAAATGAAGAAACAAGTTGTAGGTTAAAAAAGTCTGTGGGGGGAAGAAAAAAAAAAAGCTTAAAGGGGGAAAGGGGCTATTTTGCACCCCATTTTTAAAAAGGGGATTTACTAGTTGCAAGAACTACCCCCAAATTTGGGGTTTTTTTAAAGACGTCTCTAAAAGCCCTTTCCCACGAATTCAAAAAAACCGGTTGAAAATATTCAGGAGAGGCAGTGGGGGAATCCCAATGTGGGTTAAGCTGGCAGATCCGGACGGCCCAGATATTATGTTTAAGAAATTGAAAGAGGAATTGTTCAATTTAAAAAAATCCCCACCCCCTTTTTTCATAGATTTTTAAAACAGAATATGATGGGTAAACCCAAAAGGAAATGTAAAAAGGCATTGAGAATACTGGTACCGGAAAAAATAGTAAAGCTAGTGGAAATGACATTTAACGATGCGACAAGCACAGTACAAATGGGACGACAGGCAATAAAATGGTTTTTAAAAAACAAAAAACGGTTTAGATAGGGGGTTACCCGGGTTTCAGGTTTTGTTAATTTGGTATTGGAAAAATTATAAGAAGATGTGGGTTTTAAAAGGAGTAAATTAATATACAGTGACGGCATCAGGTTCGCCACCCCGATGACCCCAAAAATTTTTGCAAAAAAAAAGGAAAATTAATCAAAAGGGGGGACATTTGGAGACTTTTGTAGTCAGACTTTTGGGGGGAAGTATTATGGGTTACAAATCACCAGGAGAAGACAAACTACATGAATGGGAAGCACAGGGGGGAAAACTAAAAGTGATTTGTGTGGTTTGGGCAGAGGGAAATCGTAGGGTTTTCAATGCGGGGGAAAAGTTTCATGTACCTCGGGTAAACTTAACGAAAAGGGAGACGAAGAGGAGGGAAAGACTAGGAATCCAAAGGAAATAGGGCGTTGGGTAATCCACCATTTGCTGAAAGGCATCTAAAGTCTTAAAGGAGTCGTATAAAACTGCGTACACCGGCGTAATGTATCATGCAAAAGGGGGGTTTTTGAACGAAAGGGAATAACATGCTAGAGAGGGGGAAAAACGCAAAGTTTTGAGAAAGATATTTGGTGCGTTACGCAGGGAGAAAGTAGGGGTGCAAAAGAACGAACGAACAGATAAAGTTAAATGTTTGAAAGCCGGGGGTAAAAATAAATTTAATAAAGGCCCAAACAGCAGAGGAAGGATACCGAGAGATTGGGGAGAAAAGGGGTATAAAAAGGAAATGAGGAAACGGGGACAAAAAGCAAGGAAAAAAAAGGAGGAAAATTTGAGAGTTTTTAAATGTGGAGGTTGGAGGAAAAGGGCGCGGATGCGGAATGGTAAAAAAGGAAGTTGTGAAGCCCAAGGCCTTCAGGGCCTGTAGGCAGTTATAATATATTATTAAATAATAAAAATATTGGAATATCTTTCTGGGGTTTTGTCAAATTTTTTTTAAATTTTTTATTTAATTTGAATAAAAAGATCTTGTAGGTTCGGGGGATTTTTTTAGTACCTTACGGCAATTTTTTAAAGAATTTCCAACTCAGTAAAATGAAATTTTAAAGAATTTTGATTTAAAAAAATAAAATAACCTTTAACTTTTGAAACGATGCAATGTTATAAAACCCCCCGTTTCTATACCCCCCTACAGGAAACGCCTGCCCCTTTGGGTATTTTCCTTTTTACTTTAAAAAAAAGACTTTTAAATTTTCCAAAAAAGAACACTTATATTGGGGATTGGATTTAAGACCACTTTTTATTAACCCAAAGGGCCCAAAAAAGATTGATTTTAAAAATTCTGGCGTCGTTTATTTTTTTTATTTTAAATCGCGAAAGACCGGCGATTTTTTTTATTTCCAGCCAATTTTGATAAAATTAACCAAATAAAAACTTTCGATAACTTTTCGACAAATGAATTTTTATACGAGAACGAAAAGCAGTTACTTAACCAAAGGGGGTGATGTTGGATGATTCTGTGGTCCGAACTGTCACCACAAACTTTAAAAGAGGAAAAAACCCCCTGCAATTTTTCAAAAACTTTTAGATAAAGATTTTTAAATTTAAAGAAAAATTTTTTGTACATGCAATTTATGCTGTTTTCTTATTCCAGACGATTTCACATTTAAATTTTTACGAAATTTAAATGAATAGAAAAAAAAAACGATAGATTGTCCCCCATACCCCGCCCCTCGTTTATTGGAATATTTAAAATTTTAATCCCCGCCCAAAGAGGTTGGTGAGGGGGGGTGGTAACGAAGAAATTTCCAATTACCCCCCAAGAGGAATTTTAGGTCCAACGAGTGGCTAGCCTGACATTTAGTCATTCCGAAGTGAAAAATGAGAGAAAACTTCGTTTTCGTGATACAACGTTTGAATATAACAATATATATAGTATTTTATAGTTTTTTAGTACATTATATAGTATTAACGATTTGATTTTTCAACAAAGGTGACAGGTGACCGTTAAAATTTTTTTTCCATCACTACGATAGACTTTTTCCACCTTTCCCAAAAAATGTGTTGCTACGAAAGTGGCATATATTTTGGGGAAATTTTAATAAAAAAAAATTGAAGAATAAAGTATTGACAATTTTCAAACGTTTTATATATGTTCAAAAAAATGATTCTTTCGGTTAATAACCAGCTTAAAGATCTTATTTTTTTTTTTTAAACCTTTTAACTCCCAAAAATCAAAAAGAACTTTTCCAATTAGAAAAAAAAAAAAACTTTTCTTTTTTCACCAAAAATGTTTTGATGTACTAATTTTTAAATTTTTTTGATGTTTCGTTTGTTTTTTGTTATTTAATTTTTAATACGATGAATATTTAGAAAATGTTCAAATTTTTTTATGTAAATTTATTTAAATTTTTTTTGTGCTTGTATTGTTTTTCAATAGTTACCCGATAAGAGTGCAATACATTTAAAAAAATTTTGGGATAAAATAAAGAAAAATTATATTTAAAAAAGCGTTTCCCAAAATGTTTCATTTTTTAGTTGGTGGGGGGTTCTTGACCCCTGGCAAATTTTAAAAAATTCGATGCACAAAAACACCCTGCTTCTACTCAATTTTGGAAAAAAAAAATTTTCATTTATTTTTTGCCCTTTTTCTAAAAAAACGGTTTCTGTACGCTGATGGGTTTTAAAACAGCATACTAACAGAGCTTTATTATCTTCAAATTTTGTAACAGTTACCCCCTTTTTATTTTAAAATTTGGTTACTAGAAAAAGTAGTTACCTTTTTTTTAAAAATATTTAGTGGGTTCTTTTATTAATTAATTTTTTGCGTGCTTTTCAGTAAAATATCACGTTTTAGTTGTCCGTTTTTTAGTACTCGACTAATTTCACGTGTAAGTTATCTTTTATCAGGTCAGATTTAATCTGGGCGGGGGCGTATTGTTTTTCGAACAAAAAATAAAAAGGCATGCTATAATAGACGATAACCAAAACTTTTTTGAAATGATTTTTGAAAATTCCCCATTCCTGTCAATTAGGAAAGTTATTGTTTAGGGTGAGTTTTGTTGGCAAAAAACCCCCTTATTTCTGCTAAAAATTAAAATTTAAAATTTAAAAAATTTGACGTACACAATACAACGGTTTTTAATGTAAAATTACAACATCGAAAAGGGGCTATATTAGGCGTTTGGAGTGGGGGGTTTTACCCCAGTTTTTCGGTTTCGAAGTCTAGTCCCCAGCAATTCTTGTTCCGGTCCCTTTTCCAAATTATGTGGTGGCTTATTAGCCCCCGGATACCTCTCCCCTGGGATTCTATTTTGGTAAATTTTTTCTCCGTTCAACGATAATCCCCCGGGGTAAGGCTATATCACCTGTCTTTGCAAAACCATTTTCTTCATGTTGTAAATGTTCGGTTTTTGTAATAAAAATTTTGATGAAAAACCCCGCACATACTTTCCCCCATCTGTAATTGTACAAAATTTTTTTTCAAATATATGTTTGTTCTATTTTTTAAACGGTGTAATGGTTTTTGTAAAATTTAGACTTTATTAAAATTATTTAAAAAGTTTAAAAAAAATTGAAATAAAAAAAAATATTCGCACGTTGTATTAGAAACAGCGCATTTCCCTTTATCGTTTTTTGTTCCTTTGTTTTTTGTTTGTTGTTTTTATAAAATTTTTTTATAATACCGTGTCGATTTTTAAACGCCCTTTTTTCAAATGCTGTTTCCTCGGAAGAAAAAATAGATATAAGTAAAATCTAATTTTTGATTTTTTTTACTCTTAATGCATTTAAATTTTACAAAAAAAAAAAACCCAAAAACAAAAAAAAAAAAGAAAAATAAAAGCTTTTGGGAAAAACAAAAGGGACTAAATCATTAAAAAGATGTTTTTCTGCAAAAAAAGTTTTAATTTTTTTGCAAAACCCTTCTGTTAAATTTAATAGCTTTGGTAAATTTAAAAAGGAAAGATAAAAAGGTGGAGGTAAATATAATTAATTCAATAAAAATAAACACCCGGTCAGCAAGAGATTACATGTTAATAACACCATTTCACATAAATATACAGAGTATTCTATTTAAAATAAGCAAGTAGTTATCCACAGAATTTTGTTCATTTTGAGAACTGCCACATGTTTTGCGTTTCGTGATGACAATACCTTTTCCACCTTTTCTCCTTATTTTAACTTGCTTTCTAGTCTAGGTACTTGTATATATTTTTTTGAAGAATAAGGATTAAGCGGGTTCGTTAGATTTAATTCATGTTCTCCTCACATCAATCGGTACGCGGCTGATGATGAAAAACACATGTGCCTTTGAAACGGCTTTTCCGAGTTAATTAAAAATTTGTGTGGTGCGAAGTGTGCCGAGAATATTGGTGTTTGCCATACTACCACCACAGCCCTTGCTATCATTATTCACAAACTTGGAAATGATAGTATAAAAAAAACAAAAAGAATACCTTTAATATTAAACATCTTTTAAACACAATGTGGTTTTAATACTAAAAATTGTATACTATTGTAATATATTAGGAGTTCAGTAGATGAAATAGAACCAAATTATTGCTAATTATGGTATTGGTGGAATCAGTTCCGGCAAAAAACAATGTGAGAAGAGAAAAGAGCTAGCCAGCGGACATGCCTATCTGGCGTCATCAGCGTTGCTCCGAGCACAATGCCTTTCTCACCGTTGTTGTTCGCCTCTCGGGTTTTATACCACTAACCTCCACAAACAGCACTAAAATATATTTCTTGGCGCCACCTATGCCAAGAGGTATAGTTATGCGTCTAGAAAGCAGCGACAAAAAACGGGAGTTCAGATGCTAAACCACCTCTTGAACAGTTCATGGGCTGCTTAACGCAAGATGGCGTTTCGCTTGAGCGCTACGGATCCCCACATGTAAATGATTCCTCTGGACTTACTATGATGTATTAAAAGTACACATGAAAAAAGTGCCTGGTAACAATAACCAAAATAATGCTAATATGGTATTGGTGGAATTGGATGATGGTAATCGTCCTCTGAAATTGAGATTATTTTTAGGGTATTTATTGTGATGTTATAAATATAAAGAAATGATTTTCCAAAATAAAAGAAAAAATGGTAGGTACAGTTTAAAAAAATAAATTTACAAATAATGACGTTTTACTAATATTGAATTGATAGAATAAAAAAACTAACCTCAAAATTACTACAAAAAAACAAAGTTGGTTGCATTTATCAACATAAGCAAACTCAACAAGGCAGCATTAGACTGTGTTTGGGCAAGGAGTTACATTTAACCAAGGAAGTAAAGTATCTGCGTGATACCGTTGGTGCAAAACGAAACTGGAATAATCACTTACAGGGGAATACAGGTAAGTGTGTCTCAGATCTGAAGAGGTCGCAGTGGATGGGTCAAGAACCACCTCGAGTGCTAATCTAATCTAATGTAAGTGTGTCCCACAGATTTAAATGAAACTGTGTGAGTTTATAGGTCGCTGTGGAATAGAAACAATGGTAACTTTCTTAGCTGCCCAATCTCACATTGGCGGGGTGTAAAGCGCCCTAAGCTCAACACTACCCTTCGCCGTTTGACTCAATAGCTCTGATCATACATCCGACGCGTGATCCGGAACGATATCAGATTGAACACGTTTAAAAATATATAGTGGAAAAGTTTTTGTCGCAACTTAGATTACATGATGATAAATTCTTAATGTTCTAAAACAATTATATTTTAGCACATTATTTATGAATTTGTTTGCATAAATAAGTCTATTTCGTGGCAGATGTAATATATATATATATATATATATATATATATATATATTGTTGTGATATATTTACACTTTTTTTTAAGGTGATTATTCTTTAACAGTTTGAACTATTTTAGTTCATTATTTTAACGAGGCGAATTAGTGTGTTTGCCTTCTTCCCTCAAAATTCCCCTACTTCGTTAAGACATATGATATTTTCGTTAAAAAAAAAGAGTCCAGTGAACTACGGGCACAGTAATACATTAATTTTACTAATGAATTTAAATTATATTTCTTTTTAAAAAATTATTTAACAGTACTGAATTTGGATAGGCAAATTGTCAAACACATACAATTCATAGATTGTAATACATCGTTTACATGGTAACCACATTTTATTGCACTACCGTGCCTACAAAATTAAACCACCTTAACCAGGGAAGCGAATAGTATTTCAAATGGACATTCAAGAGTCAAGTTTATCAAAAAATAGTTAATTGGGGCACTGAACAAAAACAAATCAAAGAAGACAATAGACAAAGTTTCGACATACAAATATTTTTCCAAATTCTTCGATACTTTCATTACAAATTTAAATAAACATGAAACTTTACTGAAATGAAACTGCAGTACATTTTATAAGCCCTTTCGACATTGTAATTTGAAAATTTCAACCCACGGAGCAAGGCCCGAGGACCAAGCTAGCTGGTTACCTACGAAGACTGATTCCGTTTTCAAGAAAAGGACCCCGAAGAGCAATAATGCTCAGGTACTGGAAATTAAAAATATTTGGCCAAATAAATAAAAATTCAAAAGAAAAATCTAATCATTTAATTTTCAAAATTTAAATTTCAATTTAATAATTTAATTTTAAACTAGCTATCGGTTAGGGATTGTTATAGGTTTTTATACATCTATTGTTCGAAAGAAAATCTATCTAAATTTATTTATATCAAAATTACTAATAAATTCACTGTCTCTCTAAAAATAATAAAATCGTTTCATTTCTCTATTCAATTGCTAATTTGCAGAGAAAGTCATTAAGTGAGATTCCCTACGATTAACTCTCAAAGGTTAGCCCCTGAGATTATTTAGATTAATTTGAATCATTTAACTTATTTAATTGTTTAAATCTTGTCTTAACCAGTTTTTATATCTCGCATAGTTTCTGAGTTATTGAGCCAAACAGCGAAGGGTAGCGTTGAGTTTAGGGTGCTCTACACCTCGCTAATATGAGACTGGACAGTTAAGAAAGTTACCGTTGTTTTTACATTATATCGGTCTATAAACCCACAAAGTTTCATTTAAATAGATGAGACCACTCATCTGTGTTCCCTTGTTGGTTAAAATAGCGAACTGTGTTACACAGCTGTTCAGACGTTGCAGGTGAATTAGTGGTAAAACCAAAACTGATCCATTGGCTATACACTATGGTGGTGAGGCCAACATTATGTACGGAATAGTAGTCTGGTGGACAAGGACGGAAGTGTTCTCAGCAGTGAGATCTCCCACTGCTGGAGCAATGAACAGCACAGGAACCGCTCCCTTGGGGACCGCGGCGAGTCTCTACAGTGAGGGTTCTAAAGAACACTTCACAGGTTTCAAGGAATTCCGGTAGAAGGGAGATCTGGTCTTGGCTAGATAAAAAAGGTGTAAAAAGGTAGAGGTTGACCGGGGGTCAACTCCATACCAAAGCACTATTAGGGAATGGAGATGCTAAGTTCTCTGTTAACCTAATTAGACACAGCAAAAAAGAAGTCAAGATCATCACCGAGTTGGTAACTAGACACTGCCTCTTGAAAAAGCATCCGTATAACAGGTTGAGTAACCGAACATTGGTATAGACGATGCGAACTACAAGAGGAAATGGGTTTGCATGTAATCATGCACATGTGAGGAACTTCTAAAATCATCCCTGGTTTCGATCTGCGGCAGTTACAATAACATTTCTAACTCATGCGATATATTTCAATGTATCCTACGACAATTACTGTCGTTGGTAATATAATGATTAGTTTATAGTTACATAATTTTGTTTTTGTTTACTTTGGCTTTTATTTGTTGTAATAAAATATTTCTGTAGTATTTAATAACATTGTGCAGAGTATTTGTATCAATGATTTGTATTTCTTTTTGTCCTGTGATTGGAATTCTTTCTCGGTTTCTGTTGGACAAATAACGTATTATTATTATCATTATTATTATTATTATGATTATTATTATTATTATGATTATTATTATTATTATTATATTTATTATTATTATTATTATTAAAAGTAGTCAGGCAGAAACATTTCGAAGAAATGCCTCCTCGACAAGATAATGGCCTTTAAAAGGGAAACTAAGCTGCTTGAGCGTCCCGTTCTTTTGAACAATGATACTTAAATTAAACTTGCAATTGAAGCAAACTTTGCACGCCACAACATTTGAATTTGGTTTTAAAATTAAACACCTAGTCAAATAAGTTTTTACTCAGTTTGAACTGAAGAGACAGATTGTCGTCTCGTCCGTTCGCTCCTTTGTTACAGTTAGCATTTGTCAAAATTCACGCCAATTATGATACGCATTCCGAATATAGAATATTTCATGCTCTTATAAAATCAATTTTCAATTAACTGAAATTTCCTTTCTTTGAAAATACCATATTACAGGCTGTAATATGCCATATGAGTTCGCGATACGTCTTTCAACGATATGACACTAGCCAGTATCGGTAATTGTACAATATGGACATTTCCTACTAGACTTGATCATTTACTACCAAGTAATATTTCATTTGCGAAATTGTTGTAAAGATGCAAAAGGATTTATTTTCTACTTGTCTGTAGGAACAATTCACATCAAAAACGAATATTTATGACGCGAATAAAATTGAGCGAAGACGAGTTATTTAGCCAGAAGGGGATCCGAGGTTATATAAGCCACTGAATAAAACGAGCAAGAGGTCAGAACGGCTTAATCCTGCCAGATATTGATAGAACCGACATTGGAGGAACGACCCTCCATATGGCGCTAATGCTAGCAACCTTCGACGCTGTAATTTTTATAATACTACACTATATTTCTATCTCAAATTATTAATTTCATATTCTTTTGAGAATAAATGAACTTTGACAAACCATGGACTCACGCAAATACAGCAAGTTGGTTTCATTCTAATACCTATATCCAATAGAAGCTTTTATTTGCAAACCGGAGTTAATACGTATAAAAATCAAGGTTTACGATCCAGTTTATTGGATTTAGGGTGACAAAATCTACGTTGCAAAATATTTCTTTATAATCACACGACGATGTGTAAATATTTGAATTAAGAGAGTCCCTTCTTAACTTTCTACACAATTACAACAGGTCCAATAATTATTCTGTGAGCTTTCTTTGACTAGTAGTATTTATATTTGTGTATTTATATCGTCAGAGAAGTTAAATTAATAATGGTAAAGTACTTTTCTTAGACGAATTCACTCCCATTTGTACAATAAACGTTCCAGTATGTTTCATAGTATTTCACTATAATAGCAAGTTCAGAGCGATTATGCTACGTTTACGAATGTCTACAATAGATCTACTGGTTTAATTTTCTCTACTAAAATTGCAGCTGGTGCTTTGCTCCCCATGAAACTTTTTTTGTAAAATTGCCGTTGATGGAAATTTCTAGTGCATCGTACACAATGTTGTAATTCAGGGAGCAATATGAGTATTCTTTTAGCATGAGCAGTTGGTAATTATGACTGCATAAAGCTACTCGGACTAAATATAAAATCGTATTCCCCTTAAACTTACTAACAAGTTATTGATCTTATCGTTAATCATTGCTTGCTGTTCTTACGACTACGTAAACATTTCAGATAACTTAATTCCGAAGTATTGATTCGAAGACTGAAGAGTCAAGTTATTATTACCTTTTCTATCGCTGAAGTTCTTCGGGAAGTATTTTCTTTAAGTCTTAAGAGGTTTGGAGATTTCCATAATTACTTAAATTTTAATTATATCATTACAGTGGTTAGATTCAAGTGGTTCTTTTATTATTATATCGATACCATTGCATAATTCTATTGAAGTATTGTTACAGTTGTGTTAATAGCGATTTGATTTTTTTCAAAAATGCTATATTGTTGAAGGAAGTAATTTTCGTGTAAGTAAACGTACTTATTGCATCCTCTGTTACGTGTAAACGAAAAATGTGACACTTTGTTACTATCACCAAAATATGAAAAATGAGTAAATGCCAGTCTACATAAATGCTAACTTAAAAATACTATCATTCCTAGAAACATCTGTAGGTGGGAGTAGGTTCGATGTAGAATAGATTTTTGATTGTCAGTTAATTAGATACGCAATTGAAAGTTAACGTTTTGACTAATTGTACTGCTATCCTTAACACAATCATTTAAAGATAATATGTAGGTTGAAACTTAAGCCACATATACTTCTACTACCCTTTAATGAACCTTTAAGTCGCTCGTTATATTTAAAATAATTCACTACCCATTTGGTAGACCCTGTATGTATAAATATATTACTTTACAATAAGTAAGGAACAATCCCTCGGTATATGCATAAACCTCAGTTCACATGTTAAACACGTCTATAATAATGCTAGTCTGTATACAGTTAGGTATCATGTTGAATGAAATTATTTAATACAATTATCTAAAACTTCTACAAATTGTTTTTCGAGAATAGTAAAAATGATTTAACGATTTAGATGATAATATAGTGGCAAAGCAAGATAAAATTCAATTAAATTAGATTCAGAAATATCAATTACGTTATTAAACACAGTGCCTTTCAAATACACAGCGGAAATTGCCTTTAATTAATAGATGGCGAATCTATAACGAAACTAAAGTCATTATACGTGATTCCCAACATCACTTACTTGCAACTCATCGATGGGCCTCCAGATGGTTATTTGGGTGACCTTGAGATATCCCGATGTCCGCTGGGTGTATCGAGGGGAAACAATGTAAGATTTTGGCCTGTCAAGGGTTCGTGCAGCTATACCAAACCACGTAATAGATGAAAGAACAAAGGAAGAAAAAGGCTGAAAAGACACAAAAACATAAGAAATAGGAAACAAATTAAATTGAGGAATTATAACAAGATGGAGAAAACATCTTAGATGGTGGGTGGCCATGTGCGTCCCTTCTTGGAATCAAAATTCAAGGAACTGTAGTCCAAATTCTAATATAAAGTAAATCTACGCCTATCGAGCTGGAGGTTAATTCCCTTAAATATATCCTTCCAATAAATTCAAAATTCGGAAAATTCCTTCACAAATCCGCAAATGCAATTAATAATGTGAAGGACTACCACGCTGGATACTTCAGGCATCTTCTGAACAGATTGTGTTATATGCGACTTGGATTACATGTGTCGGCGGATTATGCGATAAATAATCGATTTTTCCTCCTAAGATAACTCTGACATGTTCGCTCGGCGATAGGTCGAGAGATTGCAGAGACTATGGCAGTAGTTGCACTGCCGGTTCTTTCAATAATCTTAAAGTCTGACCGTCCTTAAAGAGTTGATTGCCGTTATTACGGCGTTAAGTAATCGATAAAGCCCGGCTATAGAGAACGATCAAGTGGTACATCAAAAGTTTTGCCGATAATTATTATACGAAAGCTGGGTAACCTTTCCACCCATTTATGGAATCTAAGTAGCGGTGGAAATCGTAATTGCGCTAACTAAAGCAATACTCAAATGTCCGACGAAATAAAGGAAAGGGATTGTATCTCATTACTTTAGAGGGTCCGTTTAAAAGTGCTTGTTAGACTTTTGGGGATGGAGGAAAATTATAAGAATAAAACTGCCTTTCGAATGTTTTTCCCACTGTTTTACTTCAGCGCTAGCCTTTTATTTAAATCCCTCGTAATGTACTAATCAAAATGATATAAGTAAGCAAGGTTACTAAAAACCCGCTTATATGAGATTCTAAGCTTTCGCATACTTTATTTACGCTTCTTCAGAGAATATCAGCTGAAATAGCAATCCACTTGGGTGACGTACACAGTCAAGTCCATATGTTACTTACATAGGAGGCAATAATATCCAACAAACAAGAAAACATCAGAATAACATCGTCAATTACTAGACATAACATCATTTATATAAAATCACATTAAATTAATGTATGTAATTCTTTTTTTACAATCAGTCCTTCAGTTTCCTTCTCCTTGTGAGTAGAACTATCACGGTTTTGTGCGGGTTGATAGTAAGGTCTCCTCCCTTGCACCAGCCGTGAATAACGTTGAGCACCTTCTGTAGGATAGTTGTTGGTCCCTGAGTCTCCGTGCGTCTAATTAATGCGTTTAGGTCGTCAACATATGCTTGTATTTCAATTCCAACTGCCTCCACGGCAGAGCGGAAGGGACTTCCCACTGAGAACACGCTATTATCGTGAAAGGGGCTTGACGTCAGAGAGCTGATTCGGTGGATTTGCCTGCCTAGTATGCATACTGGTATGGATGAAGCGACCATGGTCTCAGACACTGCCTGCAAATATATCTACCCAGTACCTTTTGTAACATTTTTAAAACGAAAGACATGAAGCTAGTTGATCGAGAAGAATTTGGCTTAGGTTCTTGAGGCCCAAACTCACAACTCCATACCAGACGTGAGTAATATTAATTCTTTGCCCTGCTGTGAAGGCGTTGGAAAAATGCCATCGCCTCCTGATACTTTGAACGACTTAGCACATTGACTGCCATCTGTATCTCTCAGTAGCACACTCCGGCGGGTACAAACCTTCAATTCTCTACGTGTATACTGGAATAGCATATTTTATACGCATTTCATACGGGATATTTTATTACGACGTGTTGTTCTTGATAATGGTGTATCATTACTGTTTTTATTTGGACTGTTTCCATCATCAGTGGATCAGTGGATGATGAAAACAGTCCAAATAACAACAGTAGGGATATTTTAAGTTGCGGCTTGAGAGGATGTGACTCTAGCCTAAGTTTTCAAAAAAAATATGTTTGTACTTTCACAACTAATATGGTTATTAGTTGTGAAGTCAAATCCAATTATATTTGACTCAAATCTTCCATTAATGAAATTTGGAGAAAAGTGATCCATAACTAAGAATTTATCTTGAATGCAAAACATTTTCTGACTTTTACAGTTACACTGGTAATAACTTGCATTGGCAATTCGACATTAATTAAAGCGCAAAATTCCTTGTGACGAATAACAGCTTATGAATCGCGTTTTAAATGTAAATATAAGAAATGTAAGTTAACTCTTCTCTGCGCACCTTGCACAAAATGTATTGACCCGTAAACGTACTAATTAATTAATACTTTAATTACTTAAGATGAAAAAAGGCAAAGCAAACAGAAAGGAAAGGTTTCTAATTAAAAATACATAAGCCAAATTAAAAAAAATATGCTTTGCATAACAAAAGGTGAAAAAAATGTATGCAAAGCGTTGGCAACAGAGAGGAACAGCTGAAAAGGATTTTTGTTCAATTAAAGACATTGCTGTTTAACTAATATATGTAGGTACCCCTTTTGTGCAATTTGTAATGGAAACGAATAAGTTTAAGGTGCGCACATTTTATATTATATCTATAAGCTTTTGAACATCTATAGTACAGTTGGTGACTGTAATTTTCTTTTAATTACAGGAACTGCGGATGCTCGAATGCCGTAACTGTCAACTTCGTAGGATCAACACACAAATATACCACCTGCTGCCTTACTTAGCTCACCTAGATCTCGGTGACAACCGAATGCAGTTCTTAGACTGGGACGAATTTATCGACCTTCGTCGATTAAAATCGCTATACTTGGACGGTAATCAACTGCCAGTGGTTCTCGAACGAACGTTCATTAATCAAGTGCATTTGCGAACATTATGCCTGGCGCGAAATCGACTCGCGAAAATCACGGACACTGCCTTGTTAAACCTTAGTAATTTAATCGACCTGGACATAAGTTATAATAAGCTAAGTAAATTTGAAAGTATAATCTTACATCCCGTGGCTAATTCGTTGCAAAAGCTAAGTATCAGTGGTAACTATTTTCCTATTTCTATCGTGAAACTTATTTTGCAAACGTTGCACAAGATTCGCGATTTACAAATAGCCGATCTCAAAATGAATGAAATACCTATCGGATTTTTACCGTCAAGTATAGTTCGACTAAATATATCCGGTAATAATTTAACTAATTTAACTACGCATGCATTGCCAAATCAATTAATAGTACTTGATATATCACGCAATAAATTAATGGGTTTATCTGAAGGGGTCGCTTTAAAGTTGGAAACAATACAGGAGGTACGTTTGTATAACAATACATGGTCGTGTGAGTTGTGTCACGCTGCAGATTTAATAACATGGATAAATAAAACCAATAATACGCAGAAACTATACTGTGCCTCCCCTAATAAACTTAAAGGACGTCTTATAAATACTCTAACACTTGATCAATTACCTAAATGTGATAAAAATATAAACAAACCGAATTTTATGAAAAAGATCAAAGACAATATCGGACTTCTTATAGGTGGCATCGCGACGGGTGTGTTTTTAGTAGCGTGTATTGTTTTTGTTGTTTGTTCTTGTATGAGACGGCATCGGAATACTAGAATGGGGCATAAGGAAAAAAGACGATCGGGCGCGGAAGTAGTTGAAGAAGCAACGACAATGTTCGGAAGTAAAGGAGAAATAAGTTTTAAATTCGGATTGGATTTGACCGAAAGACAAGTTTCTGTATCCACAATCGATAATATGAAAAAGGAAACACAACTGCACACATTACCTAACGGCACCGGTATTTGAAATATAAAAGATCACGCGCCATTTATTCCTACTAATTGTAATAAACGGAATAGTATACTTTGACATATCGCAAACGAAACAAAAGAGTGGGACACTTAATTACTAATCGAAACATATCGAATATAACAGCCAACAAAGTTAGTGAATTATAGTGCCTAAAACGACGAATTCAAAATCGGTTGTTTTGTGTAAATACGTATTCAGTAACTGATACACTCGGATCGTTTTCAACAAGATTTTCTTCACGGTTGTTAGTTTTAAGGGACCATAACACGTTGTCACGATGCGAAATTGTGAGAAAGAACTTATTTCGGGATACTACATAGAAAATTAGTTGTTGTTAACATTTTATATATTTGTATGTACAGCGTATATTGAGTTTTATATATCGTATAATATCGATCGAAAAGTATATGCTCGGATTGTATGTGTTTTATGTACTGTTATAAAGTTTTATTAAAGAACATGAAAGTAATAATTTGTTTCTTTTTTTGATTTGTAACTCAATAAATCCTTAAAGATCGAAGACCTGTGTGCATTTAGGTTAATTTAGGCACTTTTGTACCAAGAGATTTGAAAACCATATGTATAATAGCAAAATGAATCACTGTAGTGATTTAACACTAGAAGCGCTGAGAATTCCTCATACCTCGAACCGCCGCCCCGGTCAAATTGACCGGTGACTAAAACTCAATTTTGTTTCGACTGTTTTTGTTAATTAACATAATTTCTTTGCATAAAAATGTAAATTTCTTCACAAAATATAAAAATAACTTCTAACTTAACCTTGGTATTTTAAATATCGTTACAATTTTTGCAATAAGTTACTTTGAATCCACATTTTTCACACATGATCTTGTTACAGTTCTTACATCTATCGTAAGTCTTATTTTCACATTTCTTTTCTTGACAGGTACGTTCTTTGCGAGATTGCTTATCTGTCTTTGATCCAGCCTGTAAGTTCTTGTTGCATTTTTGATTCGATGTTCCCTCCTGAGGGTCTTCTTCGTTGTTATTGGATTGTTGCGAGAGTTCTTCTGCCAATTGCAGAATGAAGTCGCGACGTTTTATTTTTTTGCCAGTGATGTCTTTGTATACAGCAAACCCATTGATTGAAACAAGATCCAATATATTATAAAAAACATGGACTTTTTGACTTTTGATCTACTACGTCAACGCCATATTTTGTGCTATTATAGTATAAAACTGTTTCTGGCTTTTTCTTTGTACCAGCATCAATCGAAACTGTTGGATGTTGCGTATTTAGAAGGAGAATATTTTTGTTTATTTTGGCTTGATACACTGTCAAAGTGCAAACATTTTCTTTACTGTGAATAAAACAGTTTCATTTAAAGAGCCTTTGCTTTTTTTGATTATTTCGGGAATTTCTTTTCTCGACCTGTTTACAGTTCCAACAATTGTGGTGTTTAATTTTGCTAATTTCTTTGCAAGTTCCAAACTGGTAAAAAAATAGTCCGTTGTTACATTTCTTCCTTTCTTGGTATAACGCTCTAATAATTTTAGAACGACATATTCACCAAGCGGTTGTCCTATTGGTCTCTAATCATATTTTCCAATACATATTTAGCTTCAGTGTCAACAGCAAGCCAAAATTTAATGCCAAACTTATCCGATTTATTGGACATATATTGCGTAAATCGATATCTTGCTTTTGTAGGAAATAGTTGTTCGTCTTTTGTTTTCTCCGGACACATAACAAATTTTGCAATTGTAAGCAATTTTTTTCCATATTTCAGAAACTAAAACAAACTTGTCATGTTCCAATCTTTCTTTCCTTGTAGACTTGAGATCGAATCTCAGATATCGCACGATTTCTCTAAATTTGTTTCTAGACATCGTTTGACTAAAAAACGATATTCGCCACTTTTTGGACCACAAGGAATCTATTTCTGAGTGACTGGAACCCTAAGCACCACGTGCTTATAGAATGGCAATAAAGGAATCTAGATCTCCTAAAGACAATTGCCAGTCTTGACTGTCTAGTTGTCTTCTAGCTTCAGCCTCGGTGCATTATTTTATGTGTCTCAGCATCGAGTCATCGATAAATAATCTCTAGAAACTACTCACATTTTCTCCAGTTACTTTTTGTTTTGCATTGCCTGTTGACCCTGGATTGTCCCTAAATGTATTGGGTTGGGTTTTCTGCATGCAGTAGGCTGACTCGCAGGAATTACTTGCAATTGGGAATTGTCTTTTGATTTGCAAATTGCACCAAGGTTGAAGGAAAGATCCTTTTCCTGTTGATTTCTTTTGCTGGCGATTAGTACGAACAGACGTTTTCACTTCCTGCTTATCACTGGAACTAGCACTAGTCACTGTAGTCATTACATCACTAACTGTGTCATTGTCAGATTCATCACTATTTAGTTCCCCGCTCGCAACAACTCGAGAACGAATTTCGTTTTCACTGTTCGTACTAACTGATTTAGAATCATTTTCGGAATTTCCTGGTGAAAGATTTTCCAGTTGTTCTAAATACGCTAAAGCTTGTGCAGCCGAGAGGCCTTTACTGGATCCGATCTTTTTATATGTTCACAATAGTGCAGGTTGAAACTTGCAAAATATTTTGTACACATGCGCCAAATTAAGTCTGCGCACGTACGACACTAAAAAGAGCACGAGTAGAAACAGGTTCTCTATCGAGGGAAAGGCATGTCGAAACAAGTACGAACAAGTACTAACAAATAGGAAAAAGCTCTGATCGGTTGATGCAGTTATATGCCTTGTTTCATATGTAATAGATTTTTGAAATTATGCATTGTAATGTCCAATATTTACGACAACTACAGCGTCGGCTGTCAACCTCTGAACGATTAAGGTATTCTGGTTAGCCACTCGTTGGTAATTAGATATCTCTTCCTTGTTGCCGTTTCCCCCCAGCCAACTGGCCTTGGGGCAAGGACATTATATTAATAATATAAGTCCAGATAACGACGATCGTAGGGGAATGAAAATTATACTTCATCTTCTGGTCGATTTCTCCATTTGTAATTAGTCAATATTAATGGAAAATTAATCTAAAACAAGCAACAGCGTGAATTGAAAGGTATTTTAAACATTATTTCATAAATTAAATCTTATAGTTATAGTTCGAGTTATAGAGTCCTCAAAATACAACCACCTCGTTGCGTTACTGCATTCATTCTTGTATGCTATTTGCATAAATAACATCATATCATCGGAATGATGTTATATAAGCTTCTATTTGGATTTATTTTATCAAAATTTGCTGTGGAATAAAACAATCGCTGATCTTTCGCGATTTAAAATGAAAGAAAGACATGCGACGCCAATAACTGGATGAATCTTGATTCAGCCTTCGTTGAATCAATGTGTATCTTAACTCCGATCCCAATTTAAAGTGTTCGATAATGAAATCGAAGTATTTATTCCAAGAGAAAAAGGGTTAAAGTCTAGAACAGGCAGTTTCCTGTAGAGGTTATCATAAACACAGCGTTTAGATAACATTGGCTTCGTTCAAATTGCAAGTTTAGTTACATTTTCAATTCTAAAATTCGTTAATTTCGATTTATTAATTTGGAAATTCATTAGAAAATTGCCAAAAGAATATCCAGGGATACTCCCGGCCCCACTAAGAAATGTAAAATTTAGATTAAGTTAGAAAATTTGACATTTTAACCAAAAATCCCCCGAGACAAATATTTCAGTATATATTTACATGCGGTACATGCCTAAATCTTTAGTTCTTTCAAATATTGCAACCAAGAAAAAGAACTGACAAATAAAGTTTGTCACATTTTTTTAACGTACCGGTCAATTTGACCGGGGCGGCCGTCTAAGGTAAAATTTCCCAGAACACCGTTTAGAGTTCTACAAAATACTCAAAATTTTGTAAGAGCATTGCCAAACTAAATTTAGGAAAAGTCACATGATTTCAAGATCATATCAAAATTAATTCCGTTGAAAAAAAAACTTTAAAATTGAAAGACGGTCAAATTGACTGGTGCGGCGGTTCTAGTGTTAATAGCAAAAAATTCTCCTATTTTTACTAAAGGTGCCACGGTTATAGGTAAGTAGAACAATTTTACAAATTGAATATTGCCACGCTTAACGCCTATCTCGTTAATATCGCGCGAAAAAGAAGGATGGTGAACCTTCCGGAAAATGAAGATGGTGAGTACTCTTATACATTCGAAACGATGGTGACTATGGGATACGGTTCCCTTTGCCCTAGCCAATTCGAATATGACGTCGGGGTTGATAAGCGCCACCCTATTTAAGCAATATGAAGGGACCAGCCTGTAGTTTAGCGACGCCAAAATAGGGAAATTCGTTACAGGATATCGAATAATAGAAGTTAGGTTAGTTTGAGTATGAAAATAATGGATTACTTGAATGACCACGCAAATATTGTTACAAATATAATTTGACATTAATTCTCTGTCACCCTGTATGTCAAAATGCTACTACTAAACAATATGCACAAGAAGAATACACAACAACGTTTAACAAAATTAAATATATTGAAAAGAATAAAAAAAATACGTAAACATGTGACATATATTTAGAACAAACGTGTAAGCATGTGTGCAATATATTTAAACAAATAACTATACAAGTCGTAGTGATTGTAGTTGCAAAACAAAAGTGAATAGACAGATATATTCAAAATGTCGAAAATAATGACCCGTAACTAAGCAAAATAAAGGGATGTCGTAATAACGTTTTGTTGAGAAATACGCGAGCATAACGATCATGCAGAATTGAACGTTATACAAAATTGAACCTTATATACTATGTCCCTAAGGATCCGTTCTATAGCGATATGACCAATTAAAATTACAAAAGTGAATAAACTATTGCAAAACAGATAGGCAACATTTAAAAGCGCTATAGGATGAATTATATTCGTGCACGAAAATGTTACAGTCTAAAAATACCGTATGGTACATAACTTTCAAACATAACCACGAACTGGTTCTTGGAAACTTTTCAGCGTCGTTCACGAGAAGTTAAGGGGGAACTTTGGACGGTTCTTAGGACTAGATAAGGGCTCCGAAAGGAGACATTAAGATTAGCAAAATTAGAACTCGAGCGGAAAACTGAAACGACTTTTACGTAATGGCAGTATGACGTCAGCATCTAGCTTGGTACTATGAATTCCTCATCGGGTGAATTTTACGACAGGAAACGATGCGATACTTGATTAGGTAGGTAGCCTTAGATCCCAGAAACGGTATTCCAACAACAAAATAAGTACTACAGCTTACCTCCGAGTACTACATACGTCCTTCCAACCACAGAGTTAAACCAAGACTCTCCGAAAACTAATACTAATATCACGTGATTGCAACAGGTAGAAATAGGAATATGAAATGACTGTTTCGATACTTTACTTAGGGATGTTTAAAACTAAGAATGCTTAATAAATGTAAATAAATGTAAATATAGCCTATAACAATAGCAAAATATAATTCTATAATAGAGTTTTGAAATAATAAACGTAAACATTTGTTCCAACAAATGGCGTCATCTATCGGGATAAACATTAGATAGAACGATATTTAGAGGGTTTACTTATACAGCTAGGCGCAGGAATTTTTTTACCGCAACAGTGTAATGAATACATTCTAATAACCTTTGACTACATTGTACTTCCTCCGGGAGTAATACGTTAGCTATTGTGTGCTCTATGTACGTCAAAAATATTCTGGAAATATAATTGAGCATACGTTGGAAGATACTTTTGAAAATTTCAGCCATGTTGGATGCTCAGTTCTTGTTTAACAGTCGTTTGTGTTGGTTGATGTTAGTGTTTCTGAAAAAATTAAAAAAATCGAATACCGAACCGTCACCAAATTCTTGCATTTGAAGGGCAACACGCCTACACAAACTAAAGCCAAGATGGACACTGATTATAGAGATACTGCGCCATCATTTGCCACAGTGAAATTTTGGGCAACTGAATTTAAACGTGGTCGTACCAACTTGCGTGACGGTGATCGTTCGGGACAACCAAAAACTGCACCCACAACGGATAACATCGAAAAGGTTCACCAAATGGTGCGAGACAAGCGTCAAATTAAGGTTAGAGATATAGCAGAGGCCGTGAGCATTTCTAAAAGACGCGTTTGTCATATATTGACTGAAGATTTAGTCATGAAACAACAGTGCCGCGCTTACTCACTCAGAACCAAAAATATATTCGAACGAACATTTCCAAAGCCCTGTTAAAGCAGTTTAAGCGGCGTTTTGGCGTCGATTGATAAGTGTAGGTGAAGCTTAGATACACCAGTATACTCCTGAAGCGTAAGGCGCAGTCGAAACAGTGGAATTCGAAGGGTGAATCAGCTGCGAAAAGGGCAAAAACTGTTCCATCGGTCGGGAAAGCGATAGCGACTGTTTCTTGGGATAATCTTGGGGTTGTATTAACCGACCATATAGAAAACGGAAAAACAATAACGGGGACATACTACGAATCATTACTTGAGAAGCTGCGGATGAACAGCCGCATTTGAAGATAGAGAATGTTTTGTTCCACCAAGACAAGGCACCGTCTCACACTTCAGTGGTCGCCATGGTAAAAATTCACGAATTGGGGTTCGAATTGATAGGCCACCCACCCTATTCAACAGATCTAGCTCTCAGCGACATTTCTCTGTTTCCTAGGCTCAGTGATTCGCTCGAATCACAAAGGTTTTCATCGAATGAGGAAGCCATCACATTTGTAGGTACCCATTTTGCAGAATAAGATACCAACTACTATTCGAACGGATTGAAAAGATGGGAGCATCGTTGGGAAAAGTACATAGACTTATAAGGGGACTATGTCAAGAAATAAAACCGAATCTGACAAAAATATTTGTTTCTGTGTTAAGCTGGAAATTTTTGTATGTATAGTATACAATGATTACCATGAAAATGGTTTCAGTACATATATCGGGTTCGCCGTTGGTGCGTTAGTGGTATTTGGCGTGAAAACTATCAAAGATGGAGAAATGAGATCTTCTGTACGTATATAGTATACCATAGCGTATTTTATAAAATTATTTACAAATATACAGGGTGTTCCAAATTTCTGCAACTGCCTACATGTTTTTTTTAATTTAAACGGATTGCTATATTTTTTATTAATAATTTTGATAGCCATTTAAATTATCTTGTCCACATGTGACTTTTTTCCATAGGGATACCTGAAAGCACGTGTTTACAATGACAAGCCCCGTACATTGATTGACTTGAAAGAGGCGATCCGTCAGCAAATCACCGAAATCAATAGCGACCTGCTGGAAAGAGTCGAGACCAATTTTCTTCAACGCCTTCAACAATATGTCAATAGTAATGGTCATCACATGCCAGATTTAATTTTCCGAACGTGAATAATAATGAAATGCTATGTACTTATAAAGATTTTTGTTACTAATAAATTTCGTTCACCCTGTATTTATTCCCAACACGTTCTTGGGTATGGAAATTCTAATACGTATCGCCACATAACGCAGAAGGCAATAATTAAGGACCACGCTTCACTTGGTTTTAAAATTGTCAGATGATAAAAACGCAACCATTTACCTGTAGTCAATTGTGCTTTTTTATGTAAATTGTTCAGATTTTTTCTAAAATAATAAGAAACCGCATGTAATACAAAACTATTATTATTTTAAGTTTCTAAAATTGAGTTTATACTTTCAGGCTTTTTTATAATAAAATAATCTTAATTTAGAAGGTGCTCAAAGATGTATTCATTCTGCTACGTGCATATTCTCAATTGTCTCTACACGGATTGGGCTGAATTTTGAGCTATTTGAGTTGTTCTCGTTTAATTGAAGAAAAGCATTTCTGATTCACTGCTGCATGTTTTCTGCCTTTGTAGGGGGTGTCGTGTAAACAATGTTTTTTATAGTAGGCCATAGAAAAACATCACAAGGGGCATTCCGCTGATATTCCTGATGTTAAGAATGGATTTCTGTTGCAAACGCCAAGGACAAACACTATGTCTATAAACTCCTCTTTCGATAAATTCATTTGTTAATGAAAGTTAATAAAAAATAACAGCAACAAAACGATCTAATTGACAGCAAGGTTAAAGTAGTATGTAATAACTAATAATGAACATATAAATGACTCAAATTACAATAAATGAGCCCCAATAGCATTATGACAAATACTCAAACGCAATAATAGCAAAGAGAGAATGTGAAAGATAACTTTATGTGGAAATTTTAAGCACAGACTTGGCGTTTCGTTATATAATAGTTTTTCTTTGAAAATCATGGCCGTCTAGCTGTTAGATGCTCCGCATGTCGAGTATTACACATTTATTTCCAATAAATGTGTAATATCTTTGAAAATACTGAAAACATGTACTACGTTATTGGTACCATCTTGAAGGTAATTTTACAAGGAAATTGCTAGCAATATAAAAAAAAATATGTTCTATTAAAAAAAAACGAAAAGAAAGCGTTTGATTTCCGATAATTATTGCACGACATATTTAACACTCTGTATACATTTCTACATTATACCATCCTGAAACATATAAGGTGTTCGCCACTAAATTGATAGCAAACGAGTAACTCGCGACACTACAATTGTCTTCATACTAGGCCTTAAAACGTCAGTGTCTACAATTGTCAAAATTTTAACAGAATCTGTATTATAGCTAAAAGTAATTATCGGAAGTACACATAAGCATATATCATTGCAAAGATAATTTAAGTGGCTATAAAAATTAGTAATAAAAAATATAGCAATCCATTTAAATTAAAAAAGTTGTAGGCGGTTGCAGAAATTTGGAACATTCGATAGTAATCTTACCTGGGAAGAACATACTACTGCTATATGTAAACGTTTGACGTCCCCAGTTTACACTATAAGAAGACTCAAGAGGGTGGCGACACACGAAGCAGCAAAGATATCTTATTTTAGTTGCTTCCACTTTTGGAAGAGTCTTCTGTTTACAAAAAAAAACTATTCGGGCTCGGTATCACCTGAAGCAGAGAGACAGCTGTAAACAATACTTTACGGAGCAGAATATACTGACATTGCCTGGCATATATACAGGATGTTTCAGGAGGAAAGGTAAATATTTTAGTGAGTGATAGTGTAGATTAATTCGAATAAAAAATTCCATATAACATGTGTTTAATTTTTATTGGTTACTAAGATACAGCAGTTTAATGTAACCCAAACTACTACACTCACAGAAAAAGCCAAAGGCAAAAACAAAAGGTATTAAGCAAATGTAAATGATTAAGTTAAAGTTTATTTTCAAAAATTCCACCTCCAACTTTAATGCACCTTCGAATTCTGTTGACAACACTACGTGCAGCTTTTCTGAGGTTGTCTTGGCGTTCTTTTATGAGGGCAGCACTATTCATAATCCGAACGACCAATTCGTCTCTTGTGTTTACTTTTTCTTTGTAGACTTCGCCTTTCAACCATCCCCACAGGCAAAAATCTAAAGGGGTAAAGTCCGGCGAACTTGGTGGCCAAGAAACGGGGCCATTTCTGCCGATCCATCTTCCAAGGAATGTTAGGTTTAGATACTGTGTCACCAGGTGACTAAAAGGAGCAGGGGCCCCGTCATGCTGGAAGAACATACTAACCCTTGTAGCCAAAGGAACATCTTGCAATAATGCTGGTAGTTCGTTTTCAAGAAAGTCTAGATAACGGGGCCCTGTAAGAGTATACGGTAAGAAAACAGGCCCAAGGAACTGTTTGTCTATCATACCACACCACACACTTACAGAGAAACGTTCTTGAAAATGTGTCTCCACAAAGTCATGTGGGTTTTCGTCGGACCACCGATGTGAGTTACAAGTGTTATCGATACCGTCACGAGTGAAAGTGGCTTCTTCAGTGAACAGTATTAATGGGATTACTTGGCGATTTGCAATTAGTCAACGACAAAATTCCAATCGTCTACCTTCATCTCCTTCTCAAAGGTGTTGAATCCGCTGTAAACGATAAGGATGAAAGCCGTGCACATTTAGTGTCCGCCAAACTCTTGTATGTGGAACACTGATACGTGGTGAAATTCTTCGTGTGCTTATTAAAGGACTGCGTTCTACCAACTAAATAATCTCCTACTTCATTCACATTCTGTTAATTTGCACGTTCAGATGAGATATGACTGCTGGACGCTGCGCCAGTCTCACGCATTTTACTGAAAACACGACTAAACACTCTTGAATCGGGTACTCTGCGGTTAGGAAATCGTCTATCGTATTCTCTACAAGCAGCAACAGCGTTACCATTACAAAACCGGTACATGCCCGTACGGCATGCTTAAACAGTACAGTAGTTTGTTGCTTAAACGATACACGTTTATCACAGTTAAAAAATTCAATGTAAACTCAAGCACACCCTCACAACTTGAACTTCAAAACAAAACTGACAATCGATACCCATAGCAACTAGGAGATTACCAACACGCGAAATGATAACTTTTCTCTGTAAACAGCTGTATCTCAGTAACCAATAAAAATTGGACACACGTTATATGGAATTTTTTATTCGAATTAATCTACACTATCACCCACTAAAATATTTACCTTTCCTCCTGTATACTTACTGTTTTATTATATGTGTACGATAATGTTGATCAGTTCCAAACCAATGGTCAACATAATAGGTATTTTACACGTAAGCGAGTGGAGCTGCAAGTGTCATACCTTCGTCTTGCCAGGACACAACACTATGTGGACTTTTGGGGTCCTAAATTATTCAACAAGTTGTCCATGGAATTTAAAGGTCTCCCCAGAGAAAGATATAAAAGTATGATCAAGAGGTACCTGACTAATAATAGTTTTTATAGCTGTGATGAGTTCCTCAATAGTACAATACCAATATAAATGTTGTGTCTGTCTAAAACGTTCTTGTCTACTGTTATATACAATTTTATATTTGCTTTTTTTATTTATTTATCTATATATTGTGACGTTTTGGTGTATTTATTTTAGTACTCCAAATAAATATATATTATTATTATTATTATTATTATTATTATTTGTAGATAATTTAATAAAATACCCTATGGTATACTACATACGTCCAGAGAATCCCATTTCTCTATCGTTAGTAGTTTTCCCGCAAAACATAGTAATGGCGCACCCGGTATTTACAATAAAAAGGTACATATATGTATAGTGAGGACCTAAAGTACACCCCCCCCCACTAACTTTTCAACAACTGAGGCTAGCGTTTTCGTAAAAAATAGGTCGATTTTTATTTTTTCTAAGCTAACTTTTGGTATTATTGAGAGTTCAACTTCATCTCCAGTTTCACTGGAAGTGACGTCAACTTGTTTATTTTAAATAGAACATCCTGTTTATTTTTACATTTTTGGAAAGGCAATAGAAAAGCGAATTCAACCATATCACACTTATTATACTTTAGCTTAAGAAATATTACTATATGGAGCAATAAAGTTGGTAGTAATCTATTTTTGTTATTATGAATGTCTCTGTGACACCGGTCTGTCAAATCTCAGTTCTATAAGCGCAAATTATTCTAATTGGTTAGTTAAGCAGTCAAAGACAAAACAATGAAGATATGTTATTAAATTAGAACAATTTGCAGTTTTTCTTTTAGCCTACTTTGCTCACACAAGAACAATTTCTAGATATATATCGGGATATTTTTTAATGAAAAGAATAGCGAATGTGGTATGGTTGAATTCGTCTTTCTATTGCCTTCCCAAAAATGTAAAAATATACAGGGTGTCATATTTAAAATAAAAAAGTTTACATCATTTCCGGTGAAACCGGAAATGCGGTTGAACTTCCGATAATACCAAAAGTTAGCCCAGAAAAAATAAAAATCGACCTATTTTTTCCGAAAACGCTAGCCTCAGTTGTTCAAAAGTTAGTAGGGGGGGGGGATACTTTAAGTACTCACTGTATATATATATATATTTTTTAAAAGAAGGGATGTAGCGGGTTCGTTAGATTTAATATATATTCTATTACATCAATTGGTACTTGGCTAATGATGATGATCCAAGTGTCTTCGAAAAGGCCTTCCCGAGTTAATTAATAATTTGTGCGGTGCAGAGTGTGCCGTGAATATTGTGGTTGCCATACATATTACCCCACAGTCCTTGCTATCATTATTGAATAAAAAGGTAATTGAAGGTATGGTATCATTCATTGTTCTTAAAAAAGGTTCAACGGTTGGCTTTTCATGTTCGTATGTGATGTTATAAGCGACATAATGAATTTTGATAACTGGATCCCCATGTAAAAATACTATAAAAAAGTAAATTCTTGAAAATAACTTGTGACTTCTGGTTATTTCCTATAAGTTAATATTAATGGAGGTTTTTTCGTAAAAACGAAGAGTTCTGCAATTATAGACTGTGATTTTTATATTAATTGAAAAATCAAATTATAATTGGGTGAATTATAGTACTAGGTGTAAGTGCACGCACATCACCCTAACACCCACCACAAAGACACACAGGGGAAACTGACAGCTGTAAGTAGTTTTTAAAAATTTATTGTAAGCAGACTATTGAAAATCTCAGTATAAATATGTGCAATCATTGGTAAAGCTGGCCACGAGCGGTACCGCGCAGTAGTGTAGAGTCGACCAGGCCTCGCGTTCCACTAGAGTTATTCTGCTAATAGAGATGTTTGCTGCTGCAAATAATTTCGCTCATCTTTTAAATAAAAATTAAATAACACGTGCTCAAACACTTACCATTTTAAGAGTCCTCCGTGAAATCACAAAGTGAATAATGACTGTTAAATATCTGCAACATTAGATATGTTTCAACTGTTGCTTCGGCAAAACTAGTACGGCATGAGGAAAAAATGCGTTTATATGTAGAGAACGAACGTTCTACATCTAGTGACGTAATATTTGCGTAAGTAAAATAATCTTTCAAATAACTTAACGATTCTGTTGACGCACCTTCACAAATGTGTCTTAATGTGCTAAAATCAGAATTTTTCTCAAAAACACTTTCAAATTTTTCTAGAACAGAAACATTTTTTGCGTGTTGTGGTAAGGGTTTTAGTGAACTGTTTCAGTGTTCCAGTGCCACAGTTTTGAGTATCCGTTTAGTGACTATCTTGAAATTTCGACTGGCTTTTCTGGATAGCGGCAGCTTCCTTTGTATTGAATTGTAAAACCACGTTCTTAACGTTGTCAAAATATTTATGATAATAAAACGCGGCCTGTAACCATGTTCCCCAACGAGTTAGAATAGGTTCTGGTGGCTCTGGTATACGGAGGCACAGTCTGTGAAATTCGCGAATACGTTTCGGTGATTTGACAAATACTGCTTTGGTATACGCTATTAAAGCGTTTACCTCAGGATAACATTTTCTGATACTATCCGCCACAAGATTGAGAGCATGAATTTTACACGTAATGTGTAACAAATTAGCAGAATGCTTTTTAAGAGACCGGCCTACAGAAAGCATGTTTGCAGCACCATCACTCACTAACATCAAGAGTTGGTTTGTTGAAAGTTCAAGCTTGTCCAATGTATTTAACACTAACTTTGAAATTACTTCGGCAGTACACTGTTGTATTCGTTTGGAGACTAATAGAATTGAAGGTGCCGATTGATGAGGTTCCAATTTGCGTGCCATTACATTAAGAAAAGAATGTTTCTTCCGATCGGTTGTTACGTCGACACATAACCACAATTTTTGATCTTTCGACTCCGATTTTATTTTTTATTCAATATGTTCGCGCGCAGATGGCACAGTTCTTCGTAACGATGTTCGACTTGGTAATTTGCACTCCGAATAGTTATTCCAAGAGCAGATAAATGGGTCTTTGTCTAGTAAATTTAACGGTATATTACGTGCAATAAACGTAACGCATAAATTAAATATAAATTTTTCATTGTCTCGTGCGCAATTTCTTTTTGAGACATGCTTTTCACTATTTACGTGTCGTAGACAATGTTGTCTGGACCAACACATTAACGGGGTTTTACAGATTACACATTTAACTTTAGCACCTTCATATATTAAGTCTGGAATTTCTGCAATAAATTTTCGAAGTTTGTCCGACCGCGGTCGTTTTGCTGACGAAATCATAATTTTTCTAGGACAGATAAACAATTGCGCAAATGACCGGCCGCGAAAATGTTCGTACTGCTTCGCAGACAAAGTAATACTACCGTTCCTCTCGGCCCGAACTGATTCTACGCCGATGCGCGGTACCGCTCGTGGCCAGCGTTAATCATTGGTTACAACACTTGAATCTGCTACTACAAACATAAAATATGGATATTCTTATGTAGTTTTAACGGAAAAGTATAAAAACCTATCTCTATACACAGATTAGTCAACAGTACAATTTTTAACTTGGCTTAGAGAATTTATTTCGGGAGACGGAAAGTGTGATTGATTGAAATTTGCGTTAACTACACATCAACTGACTGAGCATCGGAGAGAATAATGACATTTTTCAATGAATAATATTTATAAAGGTAACGGGAAAAGCTTAAAAATAGCACGTAATTTATAGTGGTATGTATTTTATCATTATTGCACCTTAATCCATAAATATTATTTTATGTAGTACGTATAGACAAAATATTGCCGCCACACGCTTAAATTATAGACATAAATGACAATTTCCAATGCTAATTTATAGTTGGCTGAATCGCACTTAATATACGATGGAACATCCCACATTTGACAAGTAAAGAGGATCTTAGGTATAGTCTTACGGTGCGCATATATTTTGGTGTTGAATTCGGTTAGATAGCAACGAATAAAGCGGCCCAGGCGTAGATAATGTTTGGCGCAGAACAGAAGTAAGATAGAACGCCGATTATACACTAAATATTTCGTACCATTAGTAGCGCCATCTATTGATTGACGCTCTACAACTAAAAATTAAATATCCAGGAGAATATTAGAATAACTAAGTTGATATATTTCCACATTTTTTTCCAAAAATAACTCGCTATATGTGTAAATTATTTTTAGCGTTCCTAAAATGTGGAAACATGCAGTAGTGTATCCAGAATCAGGATATTCGGTTAATGAAAAACACAACTTCAAGGTAGTTATTTATTTACACAATTTACATTTTACTCTTTTTATGTTTTCTGTAATAATGAGCTGATTTATTATACATAATGTTTGACTCTATTTGAGCAGATTCCTTACCAACTAGTATATTGTTTGTTCTTTTAATATAATTAAATAAAAGTTTCACAAAAGTATTTAATAGAACATTTAATAATTCATGAGGACATGCACTAAATGTAAAACAGATATTTTGTTTGATAATCGAAACAACGTTGTCTACAATTTTTTCGAAGCAAAAAGGAACATCACCAATTTGTATGTTCAACGTTGTATTTACGACAACAGCCTCGGTTGTCACTTCTGAATGACTAAATGTCAGGTTAGCCACTCGTTGGTAACTAAATATATAAAATCGGTAATAAGTTGCTTAATATTCAACAAACGTTGCGAGCAGTCATCAGCCTGACAATTGCCATATGGTGAATGGAACGACATGAAATTATTAAATAACAGTTTCTTGTAATACGGTTCAAATGCTGAACATGAGGGATTTACATTACGTATACCATGCTGTCTAATTTGTCCAAATAGATTCTCCAACGAATCTCCATCTCTGTGTCCATCTTGCTTTCAGCATGAAAATCAGAACAAATTCCTAAATATCTACTCAAAACTGTACACAAAGCAACAAATGATATTATATTAAGATATATTAAATTTATAATCAGTATGTAATCACTGCAGAAAGACACCAAGCTGCATATAAAGTTCGTCCAGGTTGGTGTCTTCCTAAAACGATTTCACTCTGCAGAGGTAGACTGGAGCACTTACCACTAGGTATCAAAGTAGGCTCACTAAACGTCTTTCTGGGAATAATGCCAGATACTAATGTACCATCTCTAAATGTTTTTCTGGGACTAGTAGTAAAGTAAATCGTTGAGAAATGAATTGGCTCCCAAAAATCAAATGTTGGTTTTATAACCACTTCCGATGACTTTGAATTTTCTGGAAGTTTTGAATGTTTATTGAAACATTTATCCAAGCTTCTGGAACATGTTTTTGATCTAAAAAAATTAACAGCCTTAAGCAGTGTATATTATTACATATCATTAGCTTTGCGACATAAAACCAATAAAATCGTTCGAAATTAATTATTAAATGTTGTTTATTCTATTTACCTGGCATACTTCGTTTTGGGAAATCACCATGTCGAATTCTGTTCCTAACAAAATCTTCTTCGGAAAAATGTCACGAGCACACTCACCTTAAGATAAGGATTGAGGATTGTATCTGGATCTTCATGTAGAAGAGAATCATTACCGCATAAAGCCACCCAGTGTACAAACACTTTACTGTTCTTCAACGATGGAAATATGTGGAGAGGTACTTCACCATCTTTTGAGGTTCATGTTAACATTGCGCAACTACGGACCATTGTTCTAAACACAAATTATGTGAATAAACTGAAGCTAGAAGTGATATTGAACAAATATACTTACTATATATATAAAACTAAGTTAATCTCAAAATTAAAAAAAAATAAAGTAACTGTATACTAAAATGTTCATAAGTAAAAGAAAGACTACTAAACGTAATTTAAAATACACTTCAATACGAACACCAAACTAACAATAACCATAAACATCAATATGATGATGAATATGATCGATGTAAATAATAAATGATAACAAAAATGGCGCAATTTAAACAACAGATGATGGAAGTAGTCGATAATTCAGTATTCCTATTTTCGTCATTAATGCGACATCTATCCATTGACCCCTTATACTAAGACCACCACGTGGATCAACTGACCAATAATAACTTCGCCGAAACTGTACAATTCTAGATAATAGGCCCTGGTGTTCGGTAAACGTAATGCATGTATATCTATGAAAACCAAAAAGTATTGTTTTTGACATTTATTTTAGTTACTAAAAAAAATGCTAACTCAAAACGATTTTATAAAACCTATCAGGTAAGTCAAACAGTCGAAGAAGATAATAGAATCTAGAGTCTGCATACCCAATTAAAATACGCTAGTCATTTTTATTTGTACTAATTATGAATAAAATAGTTAAAAGAATTAAGAACAAAGCGATCATCTCAACACAATAATCTGATATAGAAACTTAGAACCAATAAGGGTGAGTAGCCTGTTACATATAGATGATGTGATCCTGATAGCAAACTCCAAAAACAAAACACAAACACTAATGAACATCTGGACAAAAGAAATAGAAAAGTTAACACAAGTAAAACTAAAGTGATGATCACAAATGAAAACCAAGACAATCAAGTTAACCAAGAGATTCATGGCCAATCTCTGGGACGACTTAATTTTTAACTTAACCAACATCCCGAACCCGTAAATTCCAAAAAAATTGAAACTTTGTGGACAAGTAGTTCTCACCCCAAGATGTTCCAAGCCATTTTCCTTATCGGCCCAATTTCGTTTTAAGAGGGTGAAACCGCCTCTGAAATTTTACTTGATTTTCGGTTTTTTAAAAATAATTCGGTAACGGTTAGACCAAATACATCAAAGTTATATATCATAATAATAATATCCACATATGGAACATCGCGATGGAATTTGAAAATCTTCTGTGAAGGCAAAAGTTACAGGAATATAGCCACTTTTGTACCATGTATAAGCAAATAAATTATGATATTTTCAAGAAGATAATTGGTTGTGCACTAAAGACTGTACTTTAATAATGTAAATTAATATCGTAGTTATCGTAGTTGTATAAGAGTATAATATCAGATAATTTCCTAACAAAATTTTTCCAAACACGAAATCCATAGACGTCTAGGGGTTGTATCATGCCAGTGGTTTTCTTTGGTATTGTGAGGATGTTCACATTCTTGTCGGCCGATATATGGTCTTTTAAGATAGATGGACAATGACCAGTCCACGAATCTAGCAATAAAACTGTTTGAGATCCTGTATTTGGAAGATACACCTTTGTGAACCATTCCATGAATAATGCTGTTATTAGTTTTCCGGATGATGGAGCAGTTACATAAATATTTTCTGCGTGGAACATCGATTCTACTACTCGTGGTCCAAATGTACCACTTTGTTCTTTCAAAACCATGAATAGGGGCGACAACAAGTGTCCAGACGCGGATACTGTAGGAAGTATGGTATAGCTGTGTGTTGTAGCGAATATGGATTGCATAATATTTTCAACTGCTTTCGATAGCTGTGGAGCTAACGTGCGACCAGTGTGCAATTTCAAATTGAATCCACTTTCATCAGCGTTGAATGTATTAGTAGAGCCTACCTTCGCAATATAAGGTTTTAATTCTTGTACGAAAGCTGACAAAATTTGATTTAACTCTGCCGTGTCTGTATCATATGAACGGGTTATAAACTTGGTAATTTTTCTAGGAACTATCCTGTATACTTTTTTGAAGTTCCATAACCAATGTGGGGATGTTCTGAAATTTGTTAATCCGATTTCTTCATTGGCTTCCATAACCCATTTACGAAGATCTAGGTCGTGAGTTATAGCATGCGCTTCGCTGCTAGTAACAAAATTATTAAAAACATATTCCGGAATTTGTAATAATTTCTCTCTTCGTTTGTATTGATATCTTCCATCTAAAAAGCAAAAAATTTGTGAATACAAAAATGTCTTAAAATTGGCCTGCAATTTCTTACCTATATAATTGTTGTAACGACTTTACTCTCTTAAATCTACGTTTTACAGCTTCAAATGAACGTCGTTTTTCCCAGATTTCCAGAAGGTAACAGCTTTTGTCTTATATTCTAAATCGACAATATCTCCTTCTTCTGGTGCACATTCTTCTTCTTCAAATTGTATAACTTTCAAGACTTCTTCCCGTGAAGGTGGATATCTATCATCAACAAATTCTACAGAATGTGGCCTAAATTCTTGCAAGATTTCTAGCGTTACGTCGTTATCTACTTCAAAGGTTGTATCGTCCCGAGATCTAATTAATATATTCTTCAATACGTCGTGTATTTCACTTTCTTCATTGTTGAAAACTATTGGACGATTATCATTTGCGACATTAAATGTCAGTATTAGTAATCGAACTACATTTACTGGATTTACTACCATTGTTGAACCAGTACTCTAATTCTCACAGTCAGATACAGTATTAAAAAGTTACAAAAGTGACTTTTTCTTATATACTTATTCTTATCCAAACAAATCAACAATTTTAAACTATTACATATTAACTATTACTCACATTAAATATTATTGTACTTATTATAAGTATAAGTTATACTTTATCATTGTTATCATATGTATGTACAGCAGTCGTCGCACTATATCTGCCTTCATAAGTATCATTACCAATTTACAAATTCATATATCGAATTTTAAAGAATTAATAAACTCATTGCATAAATTATTCTATCACATTGATTGTGAGCTAGTAATAGAGATATCCGAAATACGTGTACACATCGAAGGTAATACATTATTCACACAATATCTTCGGATTACCTTTAACATATCTTTGTTTTGCACAGGCATTGACATTTACATAAAGCGACGTATCGTGAGGCAAGTTTTATCCTTTTCTAATAATTATTTTACAAAAAGTGAAGTACGTTTTTGAAACTACCTGAAGGGCTGTATAACATCCATAATATAGCATTTGAATAGGTTCATTCGTGAAGGGGTGGGGGAAGGCACCTCAAAATTTTTAAATAGAAATACTATGCTATTTTCACAATGTAATAGAGCTCAAAGAGACGATTATTTTGATATATAACTTTGATGTATTTGGTCCAACCGTTATCGAATTATTTTCAGAAAACCGAAAATCAAGTAAAATTTCAGGGGTAGTTTCACCCTCTTAAAACGAAATTGGGCCGATAAGGAGAATTGCTTCGAACATCTTGGGGTGAGGACTACTTGTCTACGAAGTTTCAGGTTTTTTGGAATTTACGGGTTCGGGATGTTCCCTTGTAAGTAACACTGAATGATACTGACCATAAGTGCAGAGGCAATACACTGGAAAGGTTAAGAACATATGATTACTTGGTTAGCCTAGCAACAAGGGATTGAAAAATATATAGAGATAGAGAAGTAACAGAGAGAACAAATCCACAACAATGTACTGCTCACTAATAAGACAATGCTAGGATATGGGGATATAGACATGGATACAAAAACCCATGCGTTTGAAAACTGGACCCTACGGAAGAAAGGCGAAGCAAAGATAAATGCGATGTAGATGAAATACCTAAGAAGAATAGCAGGGAAAACAAAATGGGATAGTACTGAGAATGACGACATCAGACAAATAACAAAACAAGAACCAATATTTAGATTTGATGCATTTTCGTAGAATTTTCTGAATTTCAAATCAATTACTTTGTGTAGGCATCCTTCATGTAGATTATTTTTCAAACGTCCAGGGGAAAACTAGACTATGTGGTTGATTATTTAGTAAAAGCTTATCAGCCAAACCACCTGTTTGCATACTAATTAAAATATTCCCTAACACATAATTCCCAATAGAGTCATAAATATCCACTACATTGTAACAAACTGTGCTTACTAAAAATTTTAATTCTGTTGTAATAAAAGAGACTTTTATAAAAAATATACTATGTCGTATACCTATGTGTTTAGAATAACATTAGGGAATAAGTTATTGAGCAATTTTTATTCAGGACATGTTTTCATTCGATTAAACTTTAACAGGTTACAAGTATCATTCGCTGCATTTGTGCTACATTGCATACATATAGTACGTATGTACATATCATGTCAATCCGTTGAAGTACCCTTGTCAACAAAGCCGCGCCAAAGAGGTTGGATGAAAATCTCCTTCACAGGAGTGGTATACAGACAGCTTTTATCAACAAGAACTACTGCATTCTACTAAAAACCATTTAAGAGAGGATCGGTCTAAATTAAACCGACATATGTAACACTGGATAGATCTTCATGCGCACTACAAGCGTCAAACACGTTATTCGGCTATAATTCCTTATAACGAGTGGAACAAAAAGTGATAAAGAAGGAAAGAAAACGATATTAGCAAGATTATAACACCGATCTCGTTTAAGGTATTGAATGAATTTTGTATTTTACTAATTGTAAGAAAGAACGTTAAAGATTATAATCTAGAATATCTAGATTATATAGTGAGTGAGATAATAAGAAACATTTGGAGTAATAAGAAGTATTCAAAGTTAATATAATTGGCAACATTAAGGCTGCAGTGTTCAGTTTATTATCTACGAAATTAAAATAGAAGGATGCTCACAAGCATTGCGAGTAAAATGTTATAGTAAGAATGCGTACAGCAGGAATCAATGTGCGCAATACGAAGCAAGCTTTATATTTCAACCATCTTATCTATTGAGAAATTCTGGGGGGTTTTGTATTATCAGGTACAACAAATTAATCGACTAAAATGTAAAACAACTTTAAATTTATAGACTTTTAAGCACGCTTAGTAAACATCACGCTTAAAAACTAAAGTTTATTCATGAAATTATCTTCAAACGTGCATAGTTTACGTGATTAAGAATCACCTGTAATAACTATCACGGGGGGTATAAAATGCTCGGAGTTCTTGAATAATCTATGCCGGTCTATTAAAAAACTTTTAATTGCATAATTAACAGACTTGGAGCGTTCGACCGTAACGACAATATTATGTAACGTCACCGACGACTTATACTGGCGCGTGTCATAAGAAATTTTTGTCTAAAGCATATCTGTTTTGCTGCTAAATTTATGTCCAATTTGCATATAAATTGAGTTTAAAGAATGTTACAGATGATTCGTGGGTTAATTTAAATTTGGGACCGAGCTCTGGATGCCTCGAAGAACAACGCAATCGAGAATTGAGGCAAGAATGATTTGTTGTTTTCACATCAGCGGTCCACCTAATAGATTTATACTCCTTTTGTCGCCGGTGGCACTTTAAATTATTTCCGCAAATGCTCCACAAGTGAAATGGTCTAATCGATAGAATCTATCCAACAATTTTCAAACTGAGTCGGAATATAGCAGCCGCTAGCATATTTATTGCATTATTTTATAAGTATGACGCACTTACATTTTAAAACTAGTTTCAAAGTGACCTGACTGGAAAATATTACAATTATCTTTAAGTGCGAAATAACAAAAAACAGAGAATGTCCTATATATTTTTCAACATTTTAAAATGTAATTCAACTTTGTGCACTATTATTCTAAAATGGACAATGTGAGTGTTACAGTGGTTATTTGTTCTTATTAAAGATGCATGTATGTTGCCGAATAGGTATTTATAGTAAGCTGTTGTAACTCTATGCGAAATGAAATAGCTTACGTCCAAGGCTAATCTTCCACTAACATGGAAACACAAGTAAGTGCATCTCTGATTTAAATGAACCTTTGTGGGTTTATAGACTGATCTAGTATAAGAACATCGGTAACTATCTTAGCTGCCCTATCGCCTACTGGCGGGGTGTAAAGCACCCCAAGCTCAACACTACCCTTCGCTGTTTGACTCAGATGACGTAAATATTTTCTCTGTAACGAATATTTAAAAATAACACCCCCCCCCCCCCCCGCGCCTTGAGACAATGTGCCGGTGCCGAATGCCACTAAACGCTACTAAATGCTGACTGACTGCTGCGAAGTGAACACGCTAACTTCCTCGTATGAAACGATGTCTGTCAAATCCGTTTTCAACTCACTACAAATATTCCTAATATTTAATTTGCCAAACTCCTACCCTATCTCAATAACAATAATAACACATCAATTTACAAATGATAAAAACTGCTTGACCTTTGAGTTATTCCACTATAAAGGCAGTCCATGTACAGTAAATTCGAAACGTATCAGCGCATGCCGTACTACATCAATTCTCGACTTATATATTTCATGAAAATCCTAGAATTTCAGAATGCTCATGGGTGTGCAGTACCCTACAGTCTATGCGATCATTAATGCCAATGACGACGCAAGTTTGAACGTACAAATTAAACGATTTTTCCACTATTTCGTTCGTCTGAAATTATCTGTACACCTTTTTTTGACATTTCCTGTTAAATTCTGCATTCAAAATTTTTCAAACATTACATTTGTAGTGGGTTGATAGCAAGCATTGGTTTGCATAATAAAATTTGTTGGCTTGAGTGGAAAGAACCGATAGATTTTAACAATGTTTCGACAATATGTCTCCAAAAATATTTATTTTTTTGTTGAAAATACATAAATTTGATGTATTTTCATATTTTTGGACATCTTTACACCAATTTTACATTTTTAGGCCTTTTGTAAAGAGCAAAATGAACTATACTGTGATGAATCAAATCTTTTTCACTAAGGCTTCAAAAGAAGATTAAAAATAAGGCTATAGTCGTAGGATATCTCGATAAGAAAAACTTTACATGAATTCAAAATAATAATTTCGAGTACACCTGCATAGTTAGCTCATATTAGTAAACCATCCGGTCTTACAATCTGCTTCTCTACATATTGATTGACGTGGATAATACTTTTGGTTCTCATTTCTGACACTTTTTTCATCTAATGTGTTTTACCGAAGTTGAACCTATATAAATGGGACTTACAAATTTTCACGACACAGGATTCTTAGCTTTTAAAGTCATTTATCATGCAATAGGTGTTTGTAAACTGTATTACAAGCTGCTGCCTGTGACTTTGCCAATAATTATTTTTGCAAAAAATTATTGACATAAATATAGAACGCAGAATATCAGTGTACTTATAAGAGTTTAACGCCGACACAAAGTTTTTAAAAGTTACAATTGGAAATTATTTCTTTGACTTTAAAGTTCTGTAATCCTTAAAACTCAATGCCCATTTATAAAATTCACATGAATATTATCAGCAGCTAGCTAATGCTTTCAGCTAAAAGGAAATTAAATGAAGAATAATACACACAATTTCACACTAAATGCTTTCGTAGTAACTAGCCACCTGTGTAAGCTTTGCGTGTAAAGAATAGATTAATTAAAGTAATATATTCTGATTAAGGTCTGTTATATGACCGCTAATCTTATTACAAGTTATTACTGTAGGTTATAACATAAATTAATCTGTATATACCAAATAAAATTATGCTCTCAAGCATAACCGTACACATAGATGATATTGACTGGAAGTGGTCAACATAGTAGCTTAAGGAAACATTGAAAATCATTTTACCTGTCTGAAGTGTACTGAAACGAAGTCGTCTCACCGTACTGGTAAGTACTTTATATCCTACTGAGAAGGACTGATATACAGGTATCGATTACGAGGATAGTGGTTTGTAAGGGAATAAATGCAACCGATCGGAGCCAAAAGATTTCTACGCAAAGAAGGAAGTTTAGAGTAAACTTGAAATAGTCTCTAGGAGTGTCTAGGAAAGAAAGAGGTTTCAGGTGCTATTTCGGTTAGTATCGAAAAAGCATTAGATTTACATCATAGTAATAAAAAGAATAGATCTTCAAAAAATTGTAGATAAGGGCACGTATGCAAAACATTAATCTAGTTTAACACTGTAGTTGTGGCTTTATTATACCCTATAGTCTAATGGCTTAATAACAACATTACAATGTATACAAAATGTTATTGAAGATACTGTTTCTATTTGTTTATTTATTTACATTCCTGCAACAACGGGACTAACCCAAAACCGTTGTAATGTAGGTAACTATGAAAATAAAGAAAATAAAGAGAGAACACCTTGAGGTGTCTTAACGAGAAAAATTTATTACAAACAAATTTTTTGAAGTAGGCCAAGTAAACTTCGGGTGATCAGAACTTAAAATGTATTTAAATTACAATAAAATATGCCAAGTGAGTTGCAAATACCGAGTTGCTCGTTGTAGGTGGGGGGCAGATGGGATAGGTGGAATAAAACATCGCTACGAGTATGACGGGAAGGGACAGAAAAAGAAATGAAAAGAAAATTCCTAAATAAAGAATCTACTTCTCTTATACAATCATTTTATGATGTTATTTATTATTTAGAACAGTTAACATGTACTAATGTGTATTAATCTTTTAACATTACTTTCGCTTTCTCATTCAATACCTTTTGGGGCCTTTTTGTATTTCTAATATAACATATCTATAGATCCTTGAGCAAGAAGTTCATCAGTAGGAGAGCAATATACAGAAAAACAAAGATTAAAGTGTCGTAATCAATTTACAGCCCTGTTCTCAGTTAAATGAAGTATCAGAGAAGAATCAAGGGAGTAACGAGGAGAGATAAAGTCAGAAACCAAAAGATAGGAGATAATTTGGGAGCGGAGCTAATTCTACAAATAATAGAACAGAATCAGTTAAGGTGATTTGGTCATCTAAACAGAATGGGGTAAATGACAAGTGAAGACGGTCTAAGAAGCAAAAACCACACCAAAGCGAGAAAGGGGTAAACCAAGGACTATATGGGAAACAGTGGTTGAAAGCATATTATGAAATAGAGGACTCACCTATCAAACAATAGCAATTTGAACTAAGAGCAAAAAAGGGTGGCGTAAATTTGTTTACAACATTTAAGTATTATTACATGTTAGCCTTACACTATCTATTGGCAGATGGGTTTTAGATAATGGGATTATCTCATTATTTAATCATATTGTATATTTCTATTAATATATTTCTGAAAGTTTGAAGTGAAATGTCCTTTATTGAAGGTTATGTATGTATTCATTGTTTCTAAGGGAAAAATCTCGTTTGGTAAAGTTTAATCTAAAGCTTGCTTATTAGAGGAAAACGTTGACATTTTTTCCTTTTCCTCACACCTCAAATAGAACGGTTACAGGTGAGGGAAACAAAGTATAGTAAATAATTATTATTAAGAACCGATTTTCAGTGAAACCACAACTAGAAAGATATATTCACTAGGTATATTTACTAGTTGACATGGAACAAGCAACCGCGCTGCAATGATGACTGTAGAGCTGCTCAATTTGCCCCAACAGCCACTGGCGGGCGCATAAAAGTTTACACATAAATGGTCAGAAATAAAATATAACACGTGCTCAAACACTTACCGTCTTAAGAGTCTTCCGTGAAATCACAAAGTGAATAATGTCTGTTAAATATCTGCAACATTAGATATGTTTCCATAATTGTTTCGGCAAACCGAGTGCAGCGTGAGGAAAAAGTGTTTACATACAGAAAACGAACGTTCCACATCTAGTGACGTTATACTTGCGTAATTAAAATAATCTTTGGAACAATTTAGCGGTTCTGTTGATGCATCTTCACAAATTTGCCTGAATGTGCCAAAATCAAGATCTAAAACACTTTCAAACGTTTCTAGAACACAAAACGCCTGTATCCATGTTCCCCAACCTGTAAGAATAGGTTCTGGTGGCTCAGGTATACGGGGGTACACTCTGTGAAATTTGCGAATACGTTTTGGGGATTCGACAAACACTGCTTTTGTATGCGCTATTAAAGCGTCTACCTCAGGATAACATATTCTAATACTGTCTGCCACATGACTGAAAGCATGAATCTTACACGTAATATGCAACAAGTTAGCACAACGTTTTTTAAGAGACCGGCCTACAGAGCGCATGTTTGCGGCACCATCACTCATAAACATCAACAGTTGATTTGTTGAAAGTTCAAACTTTTGCAATGTATTTAACACTAACTTTGAAATTACTTCGGCAATACATTGTTGTACTCGTCTGGAAGCTAATAGAATTGAAGGTGACGATTGATGTTGTTTTATTGTACGTACCATTACATTAACGACAGAATGTTTTTTACGATCTGTTGTTTCGTCCACACATAACCACAGTTTTTTATCTTTCAACTACGATTTAATTCTTTTTTCAACATGTTCACGAGCAGATGGCATAATTCTTTGTAACGATGTCCGACTTGATAATTTGCAATCCGAATATTTATTCCAAAAGAAGACATATGCTTCCTTGTCTAGTAGATCAAATGGTAGATTACATGCAATAAAGGTAATACATAATTTAAATTTAAATTTGTCATAGTGTCGTGTGCAATTTTTTTTTTTAAGAATGCTGTTTACTATTTACGTGACGTAGACAATCCCTTTTGGACCAACACATTAAAGGGATATTACAAACTGCACATTGAATTTTAATGTCATCATAATTTAGGTCAGACATTTCTGCTATAAATTCTGTAACTTTGTCCAACATTAGTTATTTTCGCGACGTAGGCAACATTTTTAAAACAAACGCAAAACGACGAAATAGATCCGGTTAAGACTCGCAGTTATACTGGGGGTTGTATCGAACCTCCGCCACTGCCCGTTTCCGCTAGTAAGCAGCTCTAATGATGAGTACGTGAAAACTTTTCCCACCATTGTTGACAAGTGGGGGTAGCAACATTGCTCAGATGATGCTACCTGGCGAAACATTACAGTCGTCAGTATTAAATTATATTGATGCATAAAAGTGAAATCAAAGTAAATAGTTTTCTATAAAGATGTAGAAACGCAGCGAATAGAGCTACATAGAGCCAAATGAGTTGCTAAATTTTAAACTTATGGTAAATTTCAATATTTGGATTTTGATATCCTTGAATAATTATATGTTGAAAGTACACACTACTGCCGCTATTAGTACTCAAAAACCAATTAGATTCGTAGATATTACGATATTGTTACCCGAATACAGTGGATGTTATCTTCAGAAAACCTGAAGCATTAAGTATATCCAAGGTAGCGTGCAAAGCGGCTAGGAACAAGACGTTTTGTGTAATGCTGGCTATACATGAACAATGTAGCGATATAGCCGCAGATATCGTGACTAAAACATTGACAAATCATGTATAATTATTTGCAGGATATCACCTAACTAACGACTAATTTTCTCTCTAATAAACCTTAGCAAGGGTATCCGTGAATCTGTATTCATCAGAGAGAGAGAGGGAATCTCTTCGGATTGTAGTATCGCGAAAAAAACTATAGAAATCTTTGATTGAGAACAATTAGGGTCTATGGAACTAAAGCATTCAAAAGAATGCCTGAAGTTAAAGAAGAAAGAGAGGGCACAGGTCGGAATTTAGCCGTTTCTCTATATACACTAAATATAATTTACTGTACTGCGGTAGAAGACTTTAAGAAAATTCATTCAAGCTGCAATTATTTACTATTTATAACATTCCATTGGTTTAACAGCTGCCATACTCATCTATTTCAGAGAGAATTTATAGCGTTACTTTACTCAAATAAATAATTTAGTAGATTAGCGCATCCTTACTTTATCGTGACACATAAAAGAGTAATATTGTGGTTGTAAATAACTTAACATGCAATAAACGTTCGGGCACATAACACCCCAACGTGAAGTTTATTACCCAGAAAATAAATAGAGAATTCCGGACTTAATTGAAACCTCCATTTTCCAGGTTCTATAATTTTATTGTATTTCTTTTCCACTTGCTTTGCTTCCAATCTGCAAAGATTTAATTAGGGTACGAATCGCGCTAATACGTAATTGTCTGTTACATAAGAAGGGGGCATTAAAGCCTCCTACATTCCTACGCACGCCATTAACATGTTTTCTATGTATAATTTTGCCTCCTTAATTCATATTGGTAGGAATGCTCCTGAAAATAATAAAGTCTTTAAACTGAGTTTAGAAATAATAACACACGCATAACTGTCAATATATGATTATTGTGGTCGCAGTCACATTGCAGATTGCCCAAATGAAAATTTCAACACTCATATAGCATAATTCCACTGCTTCAAATACATACAGGCTGAGTGAACGGTTTGGCAAAATCTGTTTATTCCACTGGCAAAGCTGGAATTACAATTTAAGATATACAGATGTATACCGTAAGAGCGAGCGTGATCACCTGATTTTGCACGAACTCAGCGCATCTAAACGTGTGCTATGTTGAATGTCAAGGTGGAATGTCATTTGCTTTCGTTCACGTACACGTGCAAGCCACGACTTCGCTCTCACATTTCCAAAAAGATCTTGCCCACGTTATAAACGGCGTATTCGTTCACGTACACGTGCAAGACATGACTACGCTCTCGCATTTCCGAAAAATGTCGATTATGCTGGCTGATCATAGTACGCTCGCTTTTACGGTATAGTAGTTATCAGGGCATAACTAAAACTAAAAATATTTGTAACTTCACAGAACGATTATCTACAGTGTGTCGCAAGTTACTCTATTTTTAGTACAGCACTTTCTCTATTATATTACTTTGCGTACCTACAATAAATGTTACAGGAAGCTAAGACTGATTAAACTAGCGGAGTGCTCTTTTGCTGATGATCTGGCGATATCTGCGGAAAGTGAGTCTAAACAGAGGGAAAATTTTAAAATGTGGAAGGGGGGACTGAGTAAAATAGTAATAATAATAATAACAATAATAATAATAGTAACAGTAATAATATGTATCTATTGGCAAAGTAAAGAAAACAAGAAAAGAAGGGTACAATAAATGGTTATACATATGTACTGTTATGTTCAACGTTGCATCTACGACAACAACTTCTCTCGATTGTCACTTCGGTACTGACTAAATGTCAGGCTGGCCACTCGTTGGTAACCAAATATCCCTCTTGCGGGGTTAATTGGAAATTCCTTCGTTACCATGCCCCTCAGCCAACGGTCTTTGGAGCGAGGACATTATAATTTAAATACAAGTCCAGATAATGACGAGTGTGCGGTATCATGGACAAATCTACTCGTTAGTTGATTTTTCTATTCACTTATTTCGTCCAAATTAATGTAGAAATCGTCTGGAATAAGCAACAGCATAAATTGAAAAGTACAACAGATAATATTTCATTAATTAAATCTTTATCTGAAAGGTTTCTGTAAATTTGCAGTGGATTTTCTCGTTTAAAGCTTGTTGGTGACAGTTCGGACCACAGAATCATCAACACTCAACCTCCTGGTTAAGTCACTGCATTCGTTCTCGTATGCTATCATTTTATCGAAAGTCATCGAAAAGTTTCTATTTGGGTTAAATTATCAAAATTGGCTGTGAAATAAAACAATCGCCGGTCTTTCGCGATTTAAAATAAAAGAAAGGTGAACGACGCCATACATTTTCATCAAACTTTATTCGGCCTTGGTTGAATCAAAGTTTGTCTTAAATCCAATCCCAAGATAAGTGTTCGTTTGTGTATTTAAAGTCTTTATTAGAAAAGAGAAAAGGGTTGAATATCAAGAGCAGGCAGTTCCTGTAGTGGGTATATAAACAGAGGGTTTATATACATTGGCATCGTTCGAAAGTTTAAACGTTAGTTAATTTTCAAATCTTAAAATTCGTTAATTTCATTTTACTGAGTTGGAAATTCATTCAAAAATTGCCGTAAGGGTATCTAGGGATACCCCCGAACCTACAAGAATCATTTATTCGAATTAAATTAGAAAATTTAACAAAATTTGAGAATACTCCCGAGAAAGATATTTCGGTACATATAGCGCCGAAATATCAAATCGCCTAAATACAAATGGTATTGCCGGCCTAATAAAGAAATGAAATATATACCTATCTAAACAAAATAATAATTCGACGTAAGTTCAGGTTGGTGCGTAGTTCAAGGTCGAAAGCTAAAAAAATGGTAGTAAATTCCACCATTGGTCACCATTCGGTAAATTGTAAATCCGTGGTTTGCGTCTTGATAAGCGACGAAGACGACCAAAAGCTGCATCCAAAACCCATTATTTGTCTATATAGTAACTTACTGATGTTGTAGTTAAAACTTCGCTTGAAAATTTCCATTTTGTGTTCATGGGTCAATAATAAATTTGTACGGCGGATGTGTAGACAATGCTCTTAGTCAATTTCAAGCACTAATCAAATACTCGAAATCTGTGGCACTGGAACACTGAAACAGTTCACTAAAACCCTTACCACAATACTTTATTCGTACTGGGCGCACGTTTCGATAGTCGAGCTGGCATCATCAGCAGTAAAACTGAACTAACAAACTAACAAGGGAACACCGGCAACCCGGACTCCCCAAAAAAATTGAAATTTTGTGAATTTTTAGAGGGGTCCAATGCAAGATCATTGCGTGTATCTGTTTCTGCGGAATCCTCCGCATGTGGAGTGGAGGGCGCTCTAATGAAAATACTACCCCTTGAAATTTGTAGTAAAGTATTAGAGATATTCAAAAAAAGTTAAGACAGGTTTTCAATTGTTTAAAGAGGACTAAATTTAGCATAATCGTCACTTCAAAATTTATTAATTTCAATAGAGAAACTACCCCCACTCCAACTTTTTTAAATTTTTTCTAATTTTTAGATACCGCAAATGATGGCCTGTTTCATGCAGAATCCAACGATATACATTATTGTCATTTAATTTTATTCAACATAGGGATTACAATAATGGTAATCTAAGAAGAAATGTTCAAAACACAAATATTGCTTACACCAAGAGCAACCTACGAGAACAGGTTTTCCACAAATAGTGCAAAGTGGCATGGATTGTGCAGCTTTGGCAAAGCAGAAATTTACTGGATTTTCAAAGGCATTTGGTCGCTCCGCAATGTATCCACCTTTGTACCAAGAATACTTAAAAGCGCAAAAAAATCTCAGAGACGAAAACTGATTGTAGGTTAGAGACTGTAACTTGATAATAGTATTTTTATGGTGTAAATTTATATCGTGGCCCATCGAAAGAACTTGGTCGGAAAAAGTTCTCACAAAATTTGTCCATAACCTAAAACCATGCACGTCTAATGGTTGAATCATCGCAGTTGTCTTCTTTGGAATCGTCAAAATATTTAAATTTTTATCTTTTGACGTTAATGTATGTAGTTCTGTTGGACAATGTCCACTCCATGAATCTACTAGTAGCAAATTGTTGGCACCAGCATTTGGCAAGAAAACATCTGTATACCATGTTTTGAAATGCGCAGATATTAATTTTCCTGATGCAGAGGCAGATATGTGCATATGTATTAATTGGGCGGAAGAGTGTTTCCTATACGCGAGGGTCTAAAGTACCGCTTGCCTCTTTCAAAACTAAAAACAGTAGAGATAATAATCTTCCATTTGCAGAAATTGTAGGCATTATAGTATAACTGTGAGTAATAGAGTGTAAGGACTGTACGGTAGCTTCAACATGTTTTTCACCTCGTGGAAACAATGTACGAGCAAAGTGTATTTCCATATTAAAACCACTCTCGCCTGCATTATAAATATTATCTTTTCCAAGGGTACTAATATAAGGTTTTACGTTATTTATAAATTTGTCGCTTACGTCACATAATTCGGTAGTATCAATTGCAGCAGAATGAGTAACAAATTTCGTTATTTTGCGTGATACAATGCCATGCGTCTCTTTAAAATGCCTTAGCCACCAATGTGCTGCTTTAAAACATCCAATTTCGTCTTTCGTCTCTAGAACCCAACGTCGAATATTCATATCGTGCACTATATTTCGTCATGTAAGTGCATCTTGGAACTGTATAAGTACATATTCTGTGATATATCTTACTTTTTCAACGTTGGTTCCACCTCTATTAACGCTTTCTTCCCATCTATACAACTGCTGAACTGATTTTACTTTTCAAAATTTGCTTTTAACACTTTCAAGTGTTCTTCTTGCGTTTTTCCCATTTCTCCAAAACTCTACAGCTTTAATCTTATAGTCAAGATCTACAATGCTACCTTCATCGTCAGAAACACAATCTTCGTCTTTCCAATTTGCATTAACTTCATCTTCTGACGGTAAATTTGAATCCTCTCAGTGAAGCAATAAAGTTGTTATTGAGGTTTTTACCTCTCTCTCACCACTGAGATTGAATGTTTTTTTTGCGGTGTTTTTTATAACTTTCTCTATTTGCCTAGAGTAAGAAGACGAGCAGTGTATCGACAATTAAGCGAATTCGACAGAGGTCGAATTATTGGTTTGGGCGAAGCTGGTTTTTCATTTGAGGAAATTGTTAACCGTGTAAACCGAAATCGGTCTATTGTAATGCGAGTGGGTCGTGCAAGGTTCGAAGATGGCAAGGAACGTCATAGAATAGGAACCGGGGCTTCAAGAAGAACGAATGAGCGTCGTTTAGAGACCGATTTTCCTCTACTCGGGCAATTGGTGACCAACGATTTGCTGAAGAAGGTCGCCATGTAACCCTTAGAACAGTTTATCGCCGAATCCGAAGTTTTGGGTTAACATCATATCGTCCGCAACTTGTGCTTCCTTTGACTGCGAAACATTATCAGCAACGGTTACAATGGTGCAATGAAAGATCCGTGTTGTGTTTAGTGACGAATCAAGATTTCGTTTAGGCATGCACGACGGTCATCAGGGAGTCAGAAGAAGACGGGGTGAATGACAGAATCTTCGATTTACCGTTGAGAGGCACGTACACCTCACTGTGGGTGTTCTGGTTTGGGGTGCGATTACTTATGGCAGCAGGTCTCCCTTGGTGTTCATTCGAGGAAATATGACAGCACAATGGTACATTGTGGAGGTGGTTGGTACACATCTTCTGCCATACTTACAAGGGCTCAAATATTCACTATTCCAGCAAGATAATGCACGTCCTTATGTAGCAAGGTTTTCCTTGAACTTCTTTGAACAGGCCCAAATTAATCTTTTGCCCTGGACTCCAAGATCTCCAGATCTTTCTCCCATCGAATATGTGTGGGACATAATGGGTAAAAGGTTGCGAAACTTGCTGCGTCCTCTATTGACTTTGGAGGCTTTAAGACATGAGGTGCAACTTGCATGGGAGGCAATACTCCAAGACGAGATAAGCCACCTTATTCAATCAATGCCACGGCGTGTAAATGAATGTGTAAATCAGAGAAGCGGCCCCACACATTATTAACAATTATTATAAAATTTTCTTTAACTAATAAAGATTTTTCTCCCAAATTTTGATCATTTATTACTTTTATATAGAAGACTATTTTTACCAAATTTTATCCGGAAATTCCAACCCCTTCTAGCTGTTGCAATTTCTATGTCATTGAGTATCTATATATGAGTATATCAGTAAACTACGTGGCGAAATTATCTGATATTAGACATATATCACTTCAAAACAATTCTGTACATGTAAACACGCTGTTATTGTGGTTTAATGCAATCATCTTAATACTGGTTAGCAAATAAATAATAAACAAATAACACATAATTACGATCTTATATCGCTTGCTAGTATTTCTACCTAGGTTCCTTTTAAAGGGTAAACTATTCAGTAGATGCCTTTAAATATATTTTTCTAACAAGAAGCGCTATGGTTTCGATAAATTGCTTTAAAAAAGCGCAACTACAATTACAATTATTTCAAAAGTGTTATTACATTTTCGTTCATTTACATACATATGTAGTACACCGCACATACATTTAACATAAGAAAATATTTTTTTTTGATTTAAAGCCAGAACATAATGACGAAGATGTACATAGTTGAATTCTGTATGAAACGACCGCTTATTTGCGCTACCTAAAATTAAGAAACCTTCAAATAGGTTGGGGTGGGGGTAGTTTTTCCGTTCAAATTAATAAATTTTGAAATATCGATTATGCTATCGTTTAGTCGTCTTTATACAATTTTTAAATATCTCTAATAGTTTTAATATAGACATTGAGCTTACTGACAAAGACATTTTAGTCTCGCTTGAGGTAAGTTTACTGTTTCCTAGTGTTCCGGTTGATTTAACTTTGGAATATTTAGAAAAGCTTTTGTTAGATAATCAAATGAATGGAGAAGAAGTTGCTACCTTAACTTCTTTGACAAGACTTTGTATGAAACATTTTTTTCTAAATTAACACTTTTTACCAACAAACGGAAGGAACTGCAATGGGTAACCTGAAGAATACTTCGGCATATTTCACTCGACTTTGGATCAGATACATCGATGACATTTTCTGCATCTTTGACACCAGCAAAAGTTCAATAACAGATTTCATAGAACAACTTAACTCAAAATTTTCCTCTATCAAATTTACCCACGAAGATGTTAGAAATAGACGTATGTATGTACATGGGAAACCTTCTAGTAATAATAGATTTATCTTGCGGGATTCTAATCACTCATATGAACACAAACTTTCGGCTATTAACTTTTTGGTGCATCGGTTACTCAATCTTCCTTTAACTAAAGATAGATATCAAAATTAGCCAAAACAAATCATCAATATTGCTAATTCTAACGGATTCTCTGAATATGTCGTTTATAATACTATTAGGAAACATAAGAATTGATTAAGAGCAAGAAATATAAGCACACCATAACGCATTGACGGCAGTAATAAGAAATATGTTAAATTACCCTTTTATCCAAGTTAGAAAGGTCTTCTAAAGTTGACCGCAAAATTGTTTTCTCTTCAAACAGTAACCTCAAAAACCTTTTGGGAAGTTCCAAAGACCCAGTAGATAACATAAATAAATCAGGAATTTACAAAATTTTGGGTAAAGATTGTGATTAAGTGTGTATTGGCAGGCAAAAAGATCAATCAGAATTAGGTACAAAGAACATTTGCCTCATCTCAAATTCAGAAGGTTTCATAAATCTAGTGTGGCCCTACATATGCTGGAAAATAATCATAAGGTTGGTAATACAATGTTAAGTAAAAACGTAAAGAGCACATTGTTCCATTCAATTGTTATGAAGGCATGGAAATTTACAAAAACAGGAATCATTTAATGAATTCGGATTTTGACCATTAAATTCCACTTTTTATTCTTTGTTATATCATGTATTAATTACAGTTGTAATTATAACCATGTGCAATGAAGCCCTTCATTGAAAAGCATCTATATTAAAACTTACATTTTGACTGTTTATATATTAATTTAGGGATTACTTACCTTTAGATTTGTAATTGAAGGCATTAATTATAGCAATGTGCAATGAAGCGACTCATCTAGAAACTCTTAAAGTAGGAGGGTAAATAAATAATTACGTCCTTTTGTAAATATAATTCGATATAATTAAGGATTACTAGGCTTACTTTAGATTTACATATTGCATAATTTATTTGCTGTATGAGGTTAGTTTTTTGCTTGGTTCGTTAATTCAGTTTTACTGCTGATGGTGATAGCTTGGTTATCCAAACGTGCGTCCAGTACAAGTTAAAGTATTTTGGTAAGGGTTTTAGTGAACTATTTTAATTTTCAAGCAATTTTCTAGTTTTGCGGTCATTAAGATTAAACACATCAGTATTGAAGTCCCTCAGAGAGAAGAAGTGATCAACAGGAAGGGACAGCTCAGATAGATTTTCCTGGAATTCACTAAGAAATATAGAAAAATTACTACGGGGTGACCTATAATATATACTCACACAAAAGCTCTCCCTGCCAAGGGTAAATTTGTAAAACAAATATTCTAGAAAAGGTTGTTAATGGGATTTCTCTTCATTTAACTTATTTCAGGACTTGCAGTAAAATGCCACTCCATCCCCGCTAGTAGACCGGTCATTCCTGTACAGCTTATAATGATCGATGTTAAAAGTGGTAGAGGGTAAAGCATGTAAGAGCCAGGCCGTCTAAAGGGCGAGAGTATCAACATTTTCTAGCAAGAGGAAATCCTTTAACTGATAGAAATAGGCAGGAAAAGAGCGCATGTTAATGTGTCCGACTTTAAGAAACATTTAAAAATAGTAAACAAATTGTGCAACAACATATATACTAACATTAGCAAGCTTTCCTGCTCTGTAATGAAGGCCCATCAGAACAATACAAATTTCTATGAGTAGAATAGTAGAAAATGGAGTTTGAGAACTTATTAACGTAGCACGGGAGGTACCAGTTACCGACAAATCGGGTTCTAGGTGCTTAAGCATCAAATCGAGTTTAGGTTAATCCTGGAACAGGTAAGTCTTGTTATCATGTTATCAATTACTAGGTATGCAAGCAAAAGAAAAGTGATGGTACCGGAAAGAGAAAGGTAAAAATAAATATAAAACTAGATGCAAATACCCTGGAACAAGCAGAATGCTTTAAGTACCTGGGGGCAGTAATTCAAAGAAATAAGGGATTGCAGAAACAAATAAGCGAAAGAATAAACAGGGCGCAAAAGTATGTCATGCTCTCAGCAGGACATTTGTTAGTGAGAGGTAAGGCCACAAAAATTACTAATCAAAACGGTGTTTAGGTCGTTATTAAAATATGGGAGTGAAAGTTGGGTTTTGAATAACAGTTTGAAGAGCATACTTCAGGCAATTGGGATATATTTAAGAAGAGGAAAAGATGCAACAAAGAAAGAAGGATAAAGATTGGAAGATTAGAGAAGAATTAAATAAAGAACCTCTAACAAAATTGATCGAGAAAAGAGCTGAAATGATTTGGTTATCTAATAAGAATGGAAGAATGGTCCGTGAAAGCAATATGGTAGGTGAGACCGATGACGAAAAGAATAAACGGATAGATACTGGAAAACGTGCAATAGCGCAATAAAGTATATACTAGAAGAAAGGAGAGAAAACAGTTAGTGATTGTAGACTGAATAAATATTTACCTTGACGCTTAACGGTAGAAAAGGCTTTGATCAGTACGCATAACTAGTGTAATGTTTTAAACGAGGAGAATTATGAAAAAAAAATTTCGAAATTAATTAATTAATTGTTGGTCTAAAGGTTCGAGTGTGTTCTTAGACACTCTTTCGGCAATTTAAATTAAACTAGATATCAATTAATGAAATTTCACGAGCATTAAAGCTTGAGAAAGGAAAACTAACCTGGAATTGTGACGCTACAATATAGACTCTATGTTTACATAATACGTACTGGAACTCAGCGTTTTTTATACCAGCAAACTTGACTTTTACTCCGTATTCATGGTCGAATTTTAATGTTGAACACAGAAAATGGGACCACAGCCAAACACGGTTACCTGGATGAATATTTTGACTAAAAATGAGAAATTGATTAGCGTTCGTTCGCTCCCTTATTTTAGATAACTCAACATTTCGAAATATATGTAATTTTATAATAAATTTCCAACGAATATTATTATTTTTAAAAGTAGCATAATGCTTGCCATACAGGAACGCAACTGGAAGACTGAATCATGCTACTCTATGACACTTACAAGTGTACAGTGTTAACATTTACTGGTAAATAGATACTGACTAAAGATTCTACTGAATTTATGTTGTCAATTGTTGTAGGAAAATATTCCATTAAAATTGAAGGTTTGGAATGAGAAGAAAATGAACAGAAAACAAGTTATTTGTCCGTATTACCATGATCGTCGTTGACTGGACTTAAAATAATCTCCAGAACCCCGGTTCCAGCGACAGGAGGCCATAAAAGGCGTTGGAGCTGCTGAAATGGAGCTAATAGCCGCCAGAGGGAATTTTGACGATGAACGAGTGGACCTACTGAACTCTACGTATGATGTTGAAAATTATAACATTACAACTATTCCCTGCAACATTACACTAGATACATGAATGACTTTAAATTGACATTCGCTTGCCTTGCCACCCAATATAAAATATTCATTCGCGTTGAAATGGAAAACACCCGATTCTTCACAACAGGCTGCAATGATTCTTATTTGAATTTTGAAGCGTTACAATTGAACAATTACATACATATTGTTAGTTTTAACGACATTATTACGAACTGTCAATTTTTCAACTGTTCAACTGTTGTTATTTTTGGATTTTCAAAATGAGTCAGATTGATATATTTGTAGTATTAATATTATACATAGTATTCGGTCGGTAGTACTTAAGGGGTAAAGGCAGTGTGGGATAAACATTTTGCTTATAAAAGCAGTGCTCGTAATGAAACGTCCAGTACCAACCTAAGTCAACACGCTATGCGTAAAGGTTACACATTTGATTTCGGTAATGTAGAGGTTTTCGATTTATTTCCTACATATAAAATATAGCCTGCCTTCTCCAAAACTGCCTGTTTTCAAATCAGAGCACCTGCGTTAAATTAGTCGCGGATTTGGTAGTTAGAAGGAACCTTTGTCACTAGCTTCTTGTCTTAAAGATCATAAATATATTTTGTGTAATACCAATCCGCTTTAAAAATTTCATCCTAACATTGCACACGGATAAATTTAGTTTTTTAAAATAATTCCGTTCTATACTATCCTCACGATACCGTTTGAAGATATATGGAAGTAGGTGAAAATCACTTCAACTTCAACACCTACTTATGCAAAAACCTCTATCCAAAATTTTCGTACAGGCCTTACTTGAAATACCATAACACCTTAAGCGCGGCGCTTTTTACGTAAAGAAGTGGAATGAACGCTACAAAATCGCGCTTATGTAGTGTTAGTAGTTTATCTCTGTGAATACAGCTCGTCGACTACCATTCCTACCGTGAAGATCAGGATAATTTTTCGAAAGCTTACATTTACGGGCGCAAATCCGGCAATTTACAACTTGTGCTACATCGACGCGGTTTCCTCTTCTTTTTTGTTCGCTGCAGGCGGCGGTTGTCGCAAGGGTTGCCTTGATATTCGTGTCATTCTTCTAAACGTGAGAAATACTGTCTTGGTCTAAATAAGAACCACCACAGCTCGAGCTTAAGTAATTTGTTGCGTTCCGCTCTGTGACACGGGAAATTCCTAGGGCGGCGTCCTTTGTCATACTCCCCTTCCTAGCGATGAGCACAACTCGTGAAGTACTTGGAATTGACATCTCTCCAGGAAGAATAATAAATAATCTAAAGATAACGTCAATATACGTTTTGTTCTTTTTCAAGTTAATCAACACACTGTAACAAATAGGGAGAATGCTCATATTATCTCTGACACATGAAATTCTAGTTTTATTTTTCAATTTTACTATCAATAAGTTTAATTTGCCTAAATCAATGCTTAATATAAGTGAGTCGATATCAATCACTTAAGGTATTTGGTTAATAAAATTTCATAATCTCATTCCTCAAATGATTCTTATACAGGCAGCTCCTAAAGTATCCCCCCTAATAACTTTTGAACAACAGAAGCTAGTGTTTTTAGAAAGAAACGTGTACCACTGGAAGTGACAAACTTTTTTATTTTAAACAGAACATCCTATATGTTTTACACTTTTGGAAAGATAATTAAGAGGCGAAACCAAAGATATCACATATTGTGTTATACTTTAGCTTTAAAAAGTATTACGATATACAGCAATAAAAGTTTTGGTAATCTATTTTTGCTGTTATACGAAGTTGGCCAAATTATCTCTTGTGACGTTGTATTGTTATTATATCCTGCATCTTTCATATTTCCGTTCTTTGTTTTAGGCATTATTTTGTCCCTATTTCTACCTGCTTTGTTAATCGTTATCGATTTAATTAATTATGACAGGTTCTTTTAAATTTATCAATTTTTATAGACAATACGTTTCTCAGGCTTCTTATGTTGTTAGTTTTAAGATGGCTTTGGCACAAGCCATGCAAAACTGCTGGCTTAACATGTAAATCTAGCAACAATCACCTTATTTTTTAACCTATCCATCCTTCTTCACTTAGCGCAAAACTCAAATATTTCCGGCTGTACAAGAGTAGCGTTCATTATGTTCCATTTCGTGGTATTTTTTCCCAAATTTACGGTATAGTAAAATTATTTGAAGTACATGGTTCATGCGTAAGCCATTGTAAAACAACAACATGAAAAACTGGAACTATCAGAAATCGAAACTATCTATCAAAGACCGACAAATTTAAACAAACTCATCATAATTAATTAACTGCAATAAGGTTCGAACAAGTTAAGAAATAACAAGAAGTAACAAAAGAAGTGAAACTAGGAGAATACAATAACGAGAACAAAGGACGAAAGTATGAAAATTACAAGATATAGCAACAATAAAGAACAAGAATAATTTACGCCTTTGAAAATGAGTTACAGTTTGGCAATTATTATAACTAGCCTAGCAACTAGCTTATTGGATCAACTTAGCATCATAAGTGACAATTCGCTGCTCCTGTCTAGCCAACTTTGTACGAGGGTAGCGCCTTAAGCTATTACAAACGACAACTAGAAGACGCTATTGAAATTTTACATTATTATTTTCATAAAATTTGACATTTATTATTGCTGAAGCAGTGACAGCACAGAAATCGGCTGAGTAATTTGTTTGCAGTGAGGGTTTAAAAAAAGCAATTTTGGTAAAAATTGAAATTTCAAGTGGTTTTCGTTGGATGATTTTTTACGGGTTTAGTAAAGGCCTAATACAACAACAATGCTTCAATCGCTTTGTTTAATTTTTGGTAATGAAGCGCCGTTAGAAAAAAACTGGTTGCAACTGGTTTGTAGAATTTCGTCGTGGTCGTGCTTCCATCGTCAGTGATGAATTTCGTGAAGGTCGACCAAAATCGGTTGCTATTTCAAAAACCGTTAATGATGTGAGCAAAATGGTTAAGGAGGATCGGCATGTGACTTACCGTGATATAGAGACATCCTTAGGCCCACCGAAGACTCCAGCATATTCGATTTTACGTGAACATTTAAGTGTGAAAAAGATCTAGTCCTGGTCAAACACAAAAAATGGCTCGTGTCAATTGGTGTAAGGAAATGCCCAAAAAATTCATCTGAGGAACTTCAAAATCCATATATAACATCGCAACAGGTGACGAAACTTGGATATGTTCGTACGAGTTCTCAGATGAACTGGATCCAACAAAAGTTGTTCGTTCACGAAGCACTTCCAAGAAAATGATTGTTTCTTTCGCTGTACTGGACATGTCGCAAGCACTACTTTGGAGGATCGAAGAACAGTAGTTAATGCTGAATAGTATACAATAATTTTTGCCAGAAGTCATCGGTGAAATCCGGAAAAAACAGTCGACAACATCGCATCATCCTTCATCATAACAATGCCAGTTCTCACACAGCACATCAAACAATTGATTATTTGAACGAAAAAAACATCGAGTTCATGTCTCATTGCCCGTATTCACCTGATGAATGTCAAACAAAAAATGCGTGAACAGCGATTTTTATCACTTCAAGATGCTGTTGAAGCCTTCAAATGCAATATTTTGTAGAGTAACCTTCAGAGTGAAAAACAAAGATTCGAGGATTGGTTCGAACACATGCAAAAGTATATAAATGTCAATGGTGAATATTTTGAAGAACAATGAAACGATTTGTACTAAAAATTGTTTTCTCCTTCGTTACTTTTGTAAAAACTTGAAAGGTATCCCTCGTATAACAACAAAACAGACTACAAGGACTATTGCGGCAATTTTGAATGAATTTGCAACTTAGTAAAATCAAATTAACAAATTTTAAGATTTTAAAAATTAACTAACCTTTAAACTTTCGAACGACGCCAATGTATATAAACACTATGTTTATATACCCACCACAGAAACGGCCTGCTCTGGATATTCAACCCTATTTACTTCTCTAATAATAATGACTTTGAATACACAACGAACACTTATCTTTGGATTGGATTCAAGACAAACTTTGATTTAACCAAGGCCGAATAAAAATTGATGAAAATTTAGGGCGTCGTTCCTCTTTCTTTTATTTTAAATCGCGAAAGACCGGCGATTGTTTTCTTTCACAGCCAATTTTGATAATTTACCCAAATAGAACTAACTTTTCGATGACTTTCTATCAAATGATATCAGTATACGAGAACTAATGCAGTGACTTAACCAGGAGGTTGTTTGTTGATGATTCTGTGATACGAACTGTCACCAACAAGCTTTAAAATAGAAAATACACTGCTAATTTATAGAAACCTTTCAGATAAAGATTTAATTGATGAAATATTATCTGTTGTGCCTTGCAATTTACGTTGTTGCTTGTTCCAGACGATCTTCACATTAATTTGGAAGAAATAATTGAATAGAAAAATTAATAAACGAGTAGATTTGTCCATGATACCTCACACTCGTCATTATCTGGACCTATAATTAAATTCTACCGTCCTCGCCCCAAGGACGGTTGGCTGAGGGGGGATGGTACCGAAGAAATTTCCCATTATCCCCCCAAGAGGGATATTTGGTTGCCAACGAGTGGCCAGCCTGACATTTGGTCAGTACCGATGTGATAACCGAGAGAAGTTGTTCTCGTCGTAACAACATAACATAACAATAGATATCATCGATCCACATGGTTGGTATTATCCCACGGTGAAGGTAAGGCTATAAAAGGTGATAAAAGAGAAAGTAATGGTTTTTCTTAGCTAGCCTTTTGCCAAATTGATGGTAACAAAAATGTTTTGACGCTGTTGACAGAAGCATAAGGTTGGTTACAGAATGGAAACTCCCTTACCGTATGAAAACTATGAACATTTAAAAAAAATTCACATTAAAGACTTAGGATTCTAGTCAGATATAGGTTTTCGGTAATAGCTGTTGAATTGCATATGGCTATATACATTTTTTGCATTAATGTATGAAACCAAAATTGTTATTTTAGTTACGATAAAAACGGTGTGATCGGTTTTATTTTGTAGTTGAAATTTGCCAACTCTCCTATAACTATTTGTTTTTGATTTAATAATTCAAATCAAGCGAACTACTCTTAACAATTGGTCCAAAGATTCACACAAGGTGGAAATAATTAGCTATTTACTCTACTTTATCGCATATATAGCACCAAAAAATTCCCGAAATGTAGAAATAAATGCAATTGTAGAATTTCCTTGGAAGTACAAACTCCAATCCCAGCGCCTCTGCCACGAAAGGAATGCATTCTGAAACTCGCGTTTTTTTTATGTCTTCAGAACCGTCCGCCATTCAGCCTCGATCTCCTGTACCGTAACAAATCTTTGCTCCTTCACTTTGATTTTTATCTTTGGAGAATGGAAAATGTCGCAGGAAGACAAGTCAGGTGAGTACGCTGGACTAATCCAGCGTACTAACCTGACTCAACTGCTTTTGCCCTTGTATGTAAGAACAAGGGCAAAAGCAGTTGTTGTGGTATGTGGCCACGGGCTTTCATGTTAGAGAATCAAGTCGCTGCTGTGCCATTTCTTTGGACATTCCCTTCTCATATCCTCCGTTAGCCCCCTTAGGATGTCACGATAGAATTCTGCATTAATCGTTTGACTTGGAGGTACAAACACCTGTAGGGTTGTTTTTGATTTGGCAGGCTTTCTTTTACCGTGGTGGTACCATTCTGACGATTGTTGTTTGGTTTCGGGATCATACCCATAAACCCTACTCTCGTCACTTGTAACTTGTAATAAGGGAAAACCAAACATAATACAAGAGTCGGTAGCCGTAAGATGACTGGAAACAGCAGAACGCGCATGCCATGTGATTGAACGCGCTCTACTCGATTGACACAGAACGCACTTAGGAACTGGCACACGCCCAGATGTAAACACTTCCAATTAAAGTAGAAAATAATAATCCAGGAAAGACGCAAAGGGTTGCTAAAACAAAGAAAAAGGGAAGGATGGACCCTCATGTAAAATAAGAGACTAATTTTAACGGTTTTCTAGATGTAGAAAAATTAACAACATTCCAAAAAGGAAATCCAATGTAGTATGCGATACCCAAAGTAACAGAAAGAATAACAAAAGGGTAAATAATTAAAAGGAAATACCATAAGTAAATAAAATCTGTTGTCGGAGATTTTCTTGGAGATACATGAGTATCGTAATAAACTAAAATGTCAAAAACCTAATGAGGGCTACGAAGGAAGCTTAAACCGATATATTTTAAAGGTAAAAAAAAACAAGCAAAAGATTTAATAAATTAAGGTAAGCGGAAGTATACAGTGTGACTGAAATTTAAGAGCTTGTCACTTAGGTTAAGAGAAAATAAAAAGCAATACTTCCAAAAGCGAAACGACAGCTCGTGCAAACTCGGAAATAAAAGTCCGCACATACACTGTGCTTCAAAAGAAACCGTAATAATGTTCTGATCTAATATCGGTTAATGGTTGTCCAGAACGTTTATCAACTAATGTTTGGCCATTTTTAAAACATTTAAACCGGTAATAAGTTTGTGTTTGACCTAAAGCGTCGCCTTTAACATTTTGTGTTTCTGCGGTAGTCTTACCGAGTTTAAGGTAGAACTTGATACATGTCCGCTGTTCTCTGAAGTCGGGAATGGGAAAATTGCAAGCACATCAACGAAAAATTAAAAATTGTTTACCAGCAAAGAGCGTTTCACTTACAATAACGTCGTTTGGCATGTATCGGCGTAACTGCGTCCGTTCACACGGGTGATTCAAATTTCCAAACCCTCATTTTCAATTTATAATAGATGGTACTATGGGTACATATGTTTTAGAATTTCTCCTATATTTCACAATAAATAATTTCTAATCTTTTCTCTATCGAACGCTTTTTCAATCTCTCGATGATCTAATTATAAATATCCAACATTTACTCGCAATTTTGAGCGAAGCTAAAGAAATGGTATCATATGTTAAAAGTCATGAAGAATTGGATAACTATATATTTACCTCTTGGAAATGGTTCCCATTTTAAGCGACTTTAGTTTTATCTGTCGCCTGTGACTAGGGTTGTAATTTTCTGTCGGCGCGCCAGATTCGAAGTACCAACAAACAGATAGCCGACTGGTTGACGCGAATATTAACATCGACCGCCGATCGGAGATGCGTGATGGATATACAGGAACGAAAACCAAATATTTTCGGTACCTAGCGCAATGTATTAAGCATACACAGGTGTTGGATCGTAATTGCAGAGCTGCGTCCCTTCCGTCTCCATATTCGTCAGTTCTTAAGTTCAACTGCGATCGGCGTACAAGTCAATCGCGAATAATTAATGGTAGATACCAGTTGTATTATGCTTTATTTCAGTTCGAGATCCAAGAAAATATCGATTATAATTCACATTATAGCGAAAATCAGAGATTAATTAATAAAGGAATTAACTTTAAAATATCTATGACCTGCAATGTATTACAGAATCATAAAACTATATTCTGCTAAAGAATCCTACTGTCTAAAACAAAAAACTTAATGTTTGAAGCAAAAACACTACTTAAATGTTATCTTATAATCTAAAAGAGGAAACTAAACATTTCAAATAAAACTGGATTCTAAAATAAAAAAACTATTTTAAATATAATTTAAATCGAACATCATTCACCCAATAAAAACAATATGGAACTATTTTTATAAACAACCAATAAATAACAAAGAAAAATTTGCTTCATACGCAAGACTTAAATCTCTAACGAATGATTTATATCAGTAAATTAAATCAAATGCTAAAAAATTCCCCCGTTCTGTTGTTGACAGTATCCTAGTAAAATTCCTGTTGTACATTTGAAGGCATGTCGGGTGTTGTACCTCGTGAGTCCGTTGAAATCGAACCGCACATCAACGCAGAGAAATATATAGTGCTATTTAAAAAATAACGTTTCTGGTGCTTGAATTTGGCGAAGTTTGGTGTTCAATACTGAACACCCTGTATATTTCAAAGGCGTTTTAATATCACGTGTAATTAGAGCCAAGGGCGCAATTTGATGTCGAACAAATTTACGCTAAAATGTATTTGCATCCCGGATTTTTTGAAGAAAATAGATACAAATATCCACACTTAGTTAATTGAAAACAAAACTACAAATGCCTCGAAGTTTGCTAAAAATAGACAAGTGAAACCATGACGTTAGTTTGACTTAAGTAACTCGAATAATATCTACCGTCGATTTGAGTTGTAACTCGATATACAACTCGAGTCCAATATGGATTCGTTGGCGCGATACCAACGATTTCGAAGTAAACTTGAACTCGATCTATTTCGTTTCGAATTAGAGTTTATCAACAGAATAAATTGGTCACAGGGTGTGAAATATATCGGATCTGCTTTTTATTTTGTTTTAATAAACGATTAACATTTTAAGAACGTGTATTTAGTGAAAAGAATGCATGCACAATTAAGGAAAGGAAAATACACACAAAATACTGCAATACACATTTATAGTAGAATATAATAAGTTAATTTGGGTGCTTTCTAAAGAATACCAGCGGTACAATTTTGGTGTCTAAATACTTAGAGCATCTGCTCATTTCCAACTACACGAGCGCAATTTACCGTTTTACTTGATATTATCACTAGGCCTGGCACAGAGCGTTTTGCGCCAGGTTAGAGGTAAGGTTGCGCGGCCCACGACGCGACGTATGTATATATGCCTCAGCGAATGAAATTATTGATTTACTGCAACAGTTTCCCCTCAACCCTTCGCAGCGTTACACAAAATTATAAAGATATATTTGTATGTAAGTATGTCTAACGTATGTGTCTAACGTGTGCAAGGAAAATAAACGACCGTTGGCTAATAAAGTCACTAAATTTATCAGTGAATTTCCGGATTTGAATTACAATAGAGCTAAAGTATTGTGTAAAGTTCACACAGCGAACATCCTTCACGGAGACAAATGTAAGAGCAAACCTGATGGTGTAAATTTTTCACCAATCTTATCCACACTGTTAAGAAATTACGTTTATTTATTATATTATTTATTGAAGTCAAACTTTTTACGTGACGTATTGAAATTAACATGACCTCAGTTTTAAAAAGCAATCAATATAAATACATACAGTGTGTCCCCGGATGGACTGAGGGGAAAAATTTTTATTTGTAACTTAACGCAAAAATGTCATTCTTTATAAAAATTTTTGCTTGTCTCAAAACCAGCAATTCTGAAACAAAAATTAGAATATTCTTTTTAGCAGCTGAGAAAATTACAAAAACACACTTGAACTGAAGAAAAACATTTTATTTTATTCAACGTGGTATCCTCCAACCTCTACACACTTTTCAGCTCTACGTAGAAATTCTTTGTAAACATTGTGGATCATATCTTCAGTGACAGAATGTACCGCTTCCGTAATTTTTTGTTTTAAAATTTCGATATTGTTTCCAAATTAGTATTATAAAGGTGCTGTTTAACACATCCCCATAAAAAGAAATCCAATGGGCTTAAATCAGGGGAACGAGCCGGCCAATTGACGGGTCCGTAACGACCTATCCATCTGCTTCCAAAATGTTCTTACACATAATTTCAAGCAATTGTATACTGTTTATATGAGCAACTGCTTTGCAGTTAATCTGTTGCACCGAAAAAACAAAATAATAGAAGCAGTTGCACTAATAAACTATGATTCCTATGTTCATTAAACAAGTTACTCTCTTGATTCGAAATAAATAACTTTATGGATAAGCAAATTAACTCTGCTTCTTAAAAATTAGTAAGTCGCCCATTTCAATCAATCTTTCAAATAATCCGTCTTCTTGATGCCATACGTCTAAATAAGAAAAGCTGCGTGTGGCAGTTTCGCAGTGCGGCATCTAACTATAGGATTCGAGTTGTTTGCAACTAGCCGGTATATCAAGTCTGTTCCCGTGCCATTAATACAAAATTACAGTGTAAATCTACTACAAGCACATACTACTGAAAACCTAGTTGAACAAAAGTTTTACCAGCCATCGGTTTTATCATCATTAACAAACTTCCAAAAGCAACTTGTTAGTTACACCTCCTAAGCAAATTTATACGTACAACATATACGAATTTACAAAGTTCCATTTCTAGTTTTCTCTTTTCGTTAGTAGAACATGCGCCAATAGCATTAGTTTTTATTAACCTTTAACTACTCGCGCGGTGTTTGTTGAACACCGGCTAATTTTTTGACGGCGGTGTCTCTGAGACACCGCGCGAGTAGTTAAAGGTTAACTAGGAATGTGGTGATGAACTAATATTATTTGTATTTGCATAATTGATAAAAGTATTTCACTTATTCGTAAAATGAATCTATTCAATACAAAACTTGATTATTTGTAATTAATGTAAATGTACCAAAAGAGATATGTGGCAGTGCTATCTTTCAATCCTAGCTTCAAAAAAATTGTATTGCGTCGTATTAATTATAGTCCCAACTGAAATCAGTAAGGTAATTGTTTCGTTATTGCTCTTATGAGCCGTCTTATATTGTCGTATGTCAGCTGAAACAGGTCGCCCCTTACAACTCTAGCACACATAAGTTGTAATTAATTAAAGCACAATACATGCAAATGCATTAGCTAATTGGTAGAACGTTAGAAGAGAGATAAACTCCGATTTTTAGCTCTAGTAGATATCTTGTTATGCCGCTGTTCCTTGAGCTATCACAAACGGAAACCGTATCGTATAATTCCATCAGAACTGTGCTAATCTATCTTGCTTTTGTACCAGTGCAATCTCGGTGAGATACTATTACATAATGCCTGTGTTGGTAAAAAGTTTACTCAAAGAAATGCTAAGACCATGACCATAGTACAAATTCGTATCATATTGAATTGACCTGACATGAAATATGTAGCTGCTTGTTTTCAAAAAGTGCAACATGTAGCATTTATATGCCGTGAGTTCCTTTATCTGCGAACACACGAATTACGTGCATGTAAAAATGCATATACACTATCGGCCATAATTATTTTCCCACCCAAAGAAATACGCATAAGTAAAGGAAGTGATAACTGAAAAAGAAATTGTAGCTTTGCATTTAATAAAAGTACTCTTAAAACAAAGAAATTGATTGTTTTTATTCAATTATAAAATTTATTTGGCACTAAAAAATTATTAAATCTTCGTTTCGTCGAAATATCCACCTCGACTATTAATAATTGCGGCACACACTTGCGGCATTCTCTCTATCAATTTCATCGGAGTAGCGGATTCTATTTTAAGCCAGGTTCCTTGTGTCCACAACGATTCCTTGGAAATTGGAGGAATTATTTTAATATTGCTTTCACGTTCCACCGATTCCAAATATTCGCGGCACAGTGTAGAGATGTGTTTTGGATTATTATCATGTTGAAATATAAAATAGTCACAGATTCTTCTCATTCCACATGGTATAGCTTTTGTTTCCAAAATTTCCCGATAGCGCTCCTTTCTTAAAATTCCATCTACTTTAAAAAGTCTCCTACGGATGCAACCCCAAACCATTACCGATTCGCCCGATATGCTTGACTATAGGTACTACACATGATTCTGCTGCTCGTTCTCCTTTCCACCTTCGAACGAACGTTCTTCTGTTGGAACTGAAGAGTTCAAATTTGAATTTATCGGCCTACAAAACATTTTTCCGTTTATCAGCTGTCCAATGTTGATGCTCTCTAACCCACTGCAGCCGTTTTATTTTATTTTGCTTGTGTAAGAGTGGTTTACGCAACGCTATTCGGCCAAATAAACCACCCTCTCTTAACCTCCTTTTCACGGTGGTTCAACTAACTCGTTTTTCACACTCAACATTTATTTCAGCACTTATTTCAGGTGCAGTTTTTCATCTATTCCGTTTACTCCTCATAATTATTCGACGATCTTCCGCTGGTGTTGTTACTTTCCGTCGTTCTGTTCGTTTTCTATTTAATAATGTGCCAACCTCTTGATATTTTTAACGTTATAGTCAACAGTTCAGCGACTTAATTTCAATTTTCTTGCGATATCTCTGCTACTTCGGTCAAGATTGTGTAAAGCAATAACTATTGTGCGGATTTCTAAAGGCAACTCTCTTGCTTTCGGCATTTTAATATTAATTTTAGAAAATTTTATTCACGATATTCACTGTCTAAAATAACAATAACTACTACATCTAAATTTATAATTCTGGTTCGGGTAAATAGAGAATTGTCATCTTTACCTGCACTGCATTAATTATTTATTAGTGAAGCTGGCCACGAGCGGTATCGCGCAGTAGCGTAGAGTCGACCAGGCCTCGCGTTCCACTAGAGTTATTCTGCTAATAGAGATGTTTGCTGCCGCAAATAATTTCACTCATCTTTTAAATAAAAATTAAATAACACGTGCTCAAACACTTACCATTTTAAGAGTCCTCCGTGAAATCACAAAGTGAATAATGTCTGTTAAATATCTAACATTAGATATGTTTCAACTGTTGTTTCGGCTAGTACGGCATGAGGAAAAAATGCGTTTATATGCAGAGAACGGACGTTCTACATCTAGTGACGTAATATTTGTGTAAGTAAAATAATCTTTCAAATGACTTAACGATTCTGTTGACGCACCTTCACAAATGTGTCTTAATGTGCCAAAATCAGAATTTTTCTCAAAAACACTTTCAAATTTTTCTAGAACAGAAACATTTTTTGCGTCTTCAATCGCGCATAGCTGTGCGTGAACATGTTGCACTATTTGTAGAGATTCTTCTGACGGCACCGCAGGATTTTGTAATTTTTCTATTGCATCTGCTAGCCCGAAGTAATTGTCGTGAATGGTTTTTAAGTCCATTTTAACCTGACTATCTTGAAATTTCGACTGGCTTTTCTGGCTAGCGGCAGCTTCCTTTGTATCGAATTGTAAAACCACGTTCTTAATATTGTCAAAGTATTTATGATAATAAAACGCGGCCTGCAACCATGTTCCCCAACGAGTTAGAATAGGTTCTGGTGGCTCTGGTATACGAGGGCACAGTTTGTGAAATTCGCGAATACGTTTCAGTGATTTGACAAATACTGCTTTGGTATGCGCTATTAAAGCGTCTACCTCAGGATAACATTTTCTGATACTGTCCGCCACAAGATTGAGAGCATGAATTTTACACGTAGTGTGTAACAAATTAGCAGAATGCTTTTTAAGAGACCGGCCTACAGAAAGCATGTTTGCAGCACTCACTAACATCAAGAGTTGGTTTGTTGAAAGTTCAAACTTGTCCAATGTATTTAACACTAACTTTGAAACTACTTCGGCAGTACACTGTTGTATTCGTTTGGAGACTAATAGAATTGAAGGTGCCGATTGATGAGGTTCCAATTTGCGTGCCATTACATTAAGAACAGAATGTTCCTTCCGATCTGTTGTTTCGTCGACACATAACCACAATTTTTGATCTTTCAACTCCGATTTTATTTTTTGTTCAATATGTTCGCGCGTAGATGGCACAATTCTTCGTAACGATGTTCGACTTGGTAATTTGCACTCCGAATAGTTATTCCAAAAGCAGATAAATGGTTCCTTGTCTAGTAAATTAAACGGTATATTACATGCGATAAACGTAACGCATAAATTAAATATAAATTCTTCATTGTCTCGTGCGCAATTTCTTTTTGAGACATGCTTTTCACTATTTACGTGTCGTAGACAATGTTGTCTGGACCAACACATTAACGGGATTTTACAGATTACACATTTAATTTTAGCACCTTCATATATTAAGTCTGGAATTTCTGCAATAAATTTTCGAAGTTTGTCCGACCGCGGTCGTTTTGCTGACGAAATCATAATTTTTCTAGGACAGATAAACAATTGCGCAAATGACCGACAGCGAGAATGTCCGTACTGCTCCGCCCGGAAGCCCAAAATACAATTTTAAATAACTACTTGAATATTTCGCAACCAAAATTGCGCTAAATGAAAGCGGCAACCCGTAATTTTAATATCAGGCCACATATGTGTCACTGCCTTATGTATACTTTTCTCAAAATCTATAACAACTTTTGTTGGTTTAAAATTCAAATTCAAAGAAATACATTTGGCTTCCAAAGCCCTAAAAGCTTCCATGTATGAATTCGTCTGTTTGTCTCGCAACAGACAAAAAACGAGGGCTACGTAGTAGCCGTTCTTATACCCATGAATAGTAATTAATTGGGTAAAATATTTGGTGCAATATTGAAATGTACCGTCCATGTAACAAATCTGCACACCACACAGAAAATATAAATTACTGTAACTGTGTAAATATCACCAATTTCTTAGTCACATCAGCAACGGAAAGAAAATCTTCTCTTTTGTGTGTTTTCCATATATGATCTTTTAGCAAACACATCATCTTGGTCTTTTGGCAGCGGAGGCAAAACTTTTCGTCGAGATACATATACATTATGTCTTATACATTCAACGTCTGTGGCCGACAAGGCTACGTCTACAAATTTATTGTTTTTTAATTCTGTGTGAAGAATTTTTGAAGGCCTGTCGGTAAGTTCTTCCGTGGCTTTTCTCTTCTGGATCATGATTGTGAATAAAATCACATTCATTTCCTATAATATTGTTGTTTGATGTCGTTGTATACAATTTCGCTTTACAAGTTTTTTTAGTGCACCGCCAACGTACTTTTCCAGTTGCCAAATTATTGGTCTTTCGAAATTTAAAATTATTATGTATTACCTTTTTCACTAAACATACTCGCACTAGTATTTTCCGCCATGACTACACTCAACTTTAACTTCTCTTTAACTGTGATATTCATGATTTAATTTTGGCTTCTATAGAAAGATATTATAATTGTAATTGTCTGCGCACATAGTTATAATAAGTAACTCATTCATTTATCGTTTGCATACTATTAATGTTATTATACTATTATAAATTGGCGCCAATCACCCTACAAGATAATCCCTGTTCCCGCAATTCACATGCAGCCGTGAATCCAAGCAAAAATGTAGGTGGTCAAATAATTATAGCCGGTAGTATATTCACTGATGTGCGTTTTTAAAAAGAACATATCAAGAAACAAATACTAGTAAGCCTTTGACAGTATTACAATTAAGTTTAATAGCTGATTACAAACGTCATTGAGTCCATTTAACCTGTATAAATGTACGTTTAGGATATTGAGGTTAAGCTCAACCTATCCACCATCAGCGGTATGGTGTTTTATTAATCAGTTGTAAAATATTACTGTCAATATGAACAGTGCAATTGATGCGTTAGTTTGAAAAGCGAACACCAATGTTTGCAGATACAAAAGTTTCACAGAAGCAGATATTCAGTAAAAATACCGAACCTAATGCCATATAGAGGTCAAGCACGGTTTATATCATGAATGTTTGCATTTACCTCAATAGTTAACTACAATAATGACGAGCGTATATTCACATTTTAGTTTGTACACATAAATGAGGTGGATATATGGGAAGCATACGAGTTTAGACTATTCCTTCGTTTCGATCCCCTTATTTAATATGTTAGTTAGACAGGCAAAGAATGAAGAGGACATTACCCGATCTAATGTCACATTAGACAATACAGGAGGATTTCACACACACAAATACACAACACACAAGGGCGATTAACAACTGTAGGCAAATTTATTAAATAAACAAAATATGAGTTACGCAGGTTAATTAAACTGTGTAACTCATATTGTAACATTACATTGATACTTTAAGTAATAAAGGATCACTTTTATTTCATTCGCGCAATTATTACTCTTGTTTTCCCTGCATAGCATACTTTCCTCTTGGATTTATTTTTTTCATATTATTCTATGTTCTATATTTTTGTTATTATCAATATTTTTCAAACATTAATCATCCTCATACAGTAAAAAGAAATCCCCTAGCCCTACTAGAATTTTGACGAATCCTCATGCATTCCAAGAGATTTTTAACGTACTAAACATCCTAGTGACACGGGTCCTAGAAAAAGTGCCTACTCCGATTTTTACCTGTAATTAAAAATTAACCGCCCCGGCCGGAATTTGAATCCGTTTGACAAGTATGTTAACCGTTCGACCACCGGGACGGTCTATATGATTTGTGTTTTAGTATTAATTATTGAAATGAGTGAAACTGAAAGAGTAACTAGTAACATAATAATCATCACCGCAAAGTTTGGTAGCTTCAAAAGGTTGATTGTCATAGTTTGACCACTGAAAATTACCATCAGCGAGACGCGTCGTCCTCTTGGATATACATACCTATCAAACTACGTAGGTTTAATTGTTGAAAACACCAGCTGCAATACCCTACGTTGTTTGATGTCGCTTGCAACTCCGAAGTGAGAACATAAAATTCAGAGTTTGGAAAATTAGTAAATTGATTCATTGACAGATACACAATCTATTCCCGATATATACTGTAGTGTCATAGTTTACATCTTCGAATGCAACGGTCATTAGTAAAGTGTGGCAAACGGTTGCACCTGCTGTGTTTACTATGTACATACAAGGAATCGAGTGGACGTTCGGTTATTATCGGTTTATCGGTGTGCGTGTACCATTACATCGATAATATACGAACGTCCACTCGATTCCTTGTATTTACAGCGAGTGCAACCGTTTGTCACACTTTAGTCATTAGCGGCACATATAGTCTGTTCACTATGGTAACTCGTTCAATGTGAAATTCCCTCTAACGGCTATTAGCCCTTTTTTGGTAGCTTTTACTCCTTTTATTGCCCACTATCGTTGGAATGTGGGTGTTAAGGATTTATTATAAGTCCAGACAACGACAAACATGGTGAATCGGAGAAGTTACTCTGGTGTTCGTTTTCTTTATATCGTAAAATCCTCCAAATTAATGAAATATTTCCCTACAACAAGTGAAAGCATAAATTCGGAGGTATTTCCAGTTATTGTTTCGTATCTCAGTAAAGCTCATTATTTAAAAATTGTCAGTGGTATTCTATATCATAGAGTAGTATAATTTTAATCGTCTAGTCGCGTCACTACATTTATTCCATTATGCTATTTTTGTAAATAAGTTTATTCATCAGAAATATATCCTCATATTTGAAAGAATTATCAAAACTTGTTATGGACGAAACAATCGCCATCGCGATTAAAATAAAGCAGTAGAGGGACGCTAATTAATTTTCTTACTTTGAGTCAAGTTTTCATCGAAGTAACACGTGTCTGGTTGTGTTCCAAGTTTCAGTGTAATACTTCAAATCGTGCTATAAGTTCAAGGTAGAAGTGATGGTTGGAGGTTATGAATAGGCGGTTTTTCTGTAAATGTCACATAAATATAAAGTTTTTTATGACATCGTCATAAAATCCAGGTTAGTTTCCAATTTTCAGTTTTAATTTTCGTTAAATTCCGTTACTTGATCTTAAAGTTTATTTTAATTGCCGAAAGGGTATTTTAGAACACTTCCGAACCCGCAGTTCGTATAATTATTGAACTAATTTGGGAAAATTTAATTTTGTTCAACAATTACTCACATTTAGAAGATTGCAATATACAATAAGATATATTCAGGGCTTTTACAGCGATTACCGTATGCACATTTCATGGAAATAATCTTTTCACGTCTTGAATATGAAAATACGATTTATTCGGGGTAATGGGAAAACGTACATTTTGCGAATGAACAGAGCACATTGATTTATATTCTATACAGTGACTTTTATTTCACGAGCATAAAAATAATTTACGATACGCAGGGGAGAAAATTTGGTTGTAAAGCATGCGAAACAAGTTGTAACATATTAATTTGTTTAAATCATGTTATTGGTATGTAGAATGTGAAGAAAAAATGATGTTGCAATAATGAAGATTGTACCTACAAGCAGACTTCGTGCGATATGTGAAAATACCTCTATGGTGCAATACTCTAAAGGTATAACTGTAACACTGATTGAACCTGACCCACAATTTCCTAATTGATACTTGGCGATTGATATCAACAGTAAGAAAGTATATTACTTAGGCCAGGGGTCGGCAGCCTGCGGCTCTTTAAATGTATAACTGTAGCTCTCTCTAAGTTAGTAAATAACATCCGTACAACAAAATAAAATTTTACATTGAAATAAAGGAAAAACATAACTTAACATTTGTAAATCTTAAAAACTAATTACAAAATTTACAGATACAGAAATCTACTTTTCCTGCACAACATAAATGGTACGAGATAGAAAATAAGAACAAATTAATAATGAAACCAACTACCAACAACCACCATGTACGGACGCGCGTTTCGCCGTCTTACGGCTCATCAGCGTTCCTCTGTGGAAGTTGGTAGGTGTATGTTTCGTCAAAGAACGAAGGCCATGTTTCTTCGAAGAATGATGGCTCTAAGTGTACCTAACTATTGCTAGTTTGTTTGTATTTTTACATAGCTGTATTTCTAGTATAATAAGGAAATACAAACCCTTTTAGTATATCTTCCAGTTTCTGGAATAAAAAGACATGAACAGCCGCTGTAAAATCAAGCTTTCCCCGAATTCCCCTAATTTGTTAAGATTCTGTCACGTTTTATAGCGGTCCTCATGCATTTACTTCCTAGGTTTCTGGGAATATGACGTTATTCGCATCTTCCGTTAAATTTATAATTGCTCCTTTGTTTGTGAAAGACGAAGGCTCTCTACCCACGTCATTGTAAAACCCTTGTTACCTTCACATCGCCGCCCGTAGTAACAGCAACTCAGGTTACTAATCTTTATAACCAGCAAAAATCGATAACTCACTTTCAGTAAATTTGTTTTTACCCAATTTCTGAAAATAGCAACATATGTCGAACCAATAAAATTGTTCCTAGTGTCATCTTGTCAAAGATAACGCAGCTTGGGGGTAGCTTTTGAGTGGGGAATAAGGGTTAAAAGAAGCAATTCAAAATAACGTAATCAGTCTTGTGAGCGAACTCTTCGATGCACTATTAAGTGTGACATTCAAATTCATTGCGAGCTTAGTTCTTAAGTACTATAACCGTATATAGTGTACGTTTAAAAATAAATACGCTAAGTCCATCAAGTCATTTACTTAAGAAAATACCTCGCTAGTCCTTTGACAACAACTGAATAAAATTAGTGTTGGAGCAGTCGTTTCTGCAGTCCATCAAGCTAAGGGTTTTAGCTCCAGCACACCATCAACGCAACAATGTATTTGAAATTATCGTATATATACGAAAATAGCGAATACTAGTATGAATGAGAGTATCTAATTAAAGATACTCTAATCACTGAAATTGTCGAAATTAATAGCTATATTGTCCTCTACGCGAAACGCGCGTCGGTACATGGTGGTTGTTGGTAGTTGGTTTCATTATTATTTAATTACCTATGGCGGGATAAGCCACTAATTGAGCTGCTACCCCCGCAGAAAACGTGGAGTACTGCGAGTTGCTCACTTCTGTAGAGGTCGATATAGCTATTAATTTCAACATTTGCAGTGGTTAGAGTATCTTTAATTAGATACTCTCATCCATACTAGTATATATATATATACGACAATTTCAGATACATCTACCAATTTCCACAGGGGTAAACTGATGAGCCGTAAGACGGCGAAACGCGCGTCCGTACATGGTAGTCGAGCTGCTCCCCTCGGAGAAAACGTGGAGCACTGCGAGTTGCCCACCTCTGTAGAGGTCGGTGTAGCTATTAATTTCGACATTTTGAAGATCAAGTTGTTTTTGATAGGTAAAATAGTATGTCTGTATTCAATTAAAAACATGCATTTGGACATCTATCGATTTTCGGATCGACAAATTTTAGCGAATAGACATTTTCGAGCATGAATCTTATTGAAGGAAAACTAAGAAATCTCGGGAAATTCGGCAACAAAAATCTTATTTTTTGTGAAGGTGTATCAAATTGCTCCGGTACTTTCGACTTTCTTAAATTTCAACAACCGCACATTTTGTGCTAGTGTTGTGCTGATTTGTGCCGTAAGAATTTTATCTTATACTCATCCCATTTTCGGGAAATTTGGGATTGAAAAGTGAGGGCCAGCTCGACGCTCCCACCTCATTTTCACTTTTTAAAAATTTGACCACATTATCGTTCTGTGTTGATTTGTGCTGCAAAGATTTTGTTTTTGTGCTCCTCTTCTTTTCGAGATAATCGAAAAGCAAGATATACGGGAATAAAGGTTTCTTATTTAGCAGCCTACGCACCAATTTTCCAATTTTTTAAAATTAGATAAGGCTAGGTTTTGCGCTCGTCTTGTGCTGATTTGTGCTGTAGAAATTTCGTTTTGTGCTCGCACTATTTTCGAGATATTCGAAAATAAGGGCTTTGGGGACCCTTAGTAGCTATCGCATCAGTTTTTCGGTTTTTTTAAATTTGATAACGGTAACATTTTGTGTACAAATCAGAAAGACGGATACCAAACGATAGCATGGTCACTTTTTAATTTCGAATACCTCGGATAAATTTTTTACACCACAAAGCAACACAAAACGTGAGCGTTTTCAAATTTTAAAAAAATCGAAAGTACGAAAGCCAACTTGATGCTCCCTTTTTATGAAGTACAGATTTTAGTTTTATTATTCATATAAGTTAAACAAATTATAAAATATTTGAAATCCCAGCTTGCTGTTTGACCAAATAAAAGTGTTCATTCGTATGGAAGAATGTTTGAAATACTTATTTTTTACTTTACTAATTAGATTTTGTAATTATAATTGCGACTATTGTAAAATTGGTAATAAAGCATTCAACTGTAGTGTATTTTGTCGCAGTATATTTGAGCAAAGCAAAAATAAACTGGTTTCAGGCTCATAAATTGAATAATTCAAGTTACTAACTCACGGCTGCTTAAGTATTATTTTGGTAAATTAATTCTAAAAATGGCTCTTTACAAGAAAGAGGTTGCTGACGCTCGGTTTAAGTATTTTTAAAACTACTCATTGCAATTTTTTTTAGTAGATTTGGAATCCTCTATGTGCTATTCTCTTATTTTTTTTCCTCTTAGATTATTTAATTAGTACGATATAGCCTTACTCTCCAATGTATTAATGTTAGAGAAGCTTCACTGTACCCTTCGTTGAATCTTTTGATATCCGCTTTATTGATTTCACTTTTTCATATTACATTCCACAAAAGCTAGAAGTCGCATCAGCATTCCTCGAGTACTTGGAATTTAGCGCATCTGCCTTTATAATCCCTTTCCAATTACAGATTTCCAGTGTACCCGCTTACTTTGTAATCGCGGTACCATCTACTGTTTTTCAAGGGCATACAGCAAAATTATTTGTTGAATAGTATATCTGCTATAAAAAAAATATAGTATGTTTATACTATAGGCACATAAATCATCTTCAATTTACCGGTATTATATTCTGTACAATACGTATTAGAAGAGATTGATCGGAAATTACATTTGACGATTTATTCAGATTTTCAAACCATATTTTACCATATTTTATTGAATAGGAAATTTCGAGTAATACATTGTAGCTACACCTCCATCGAGTTCGAAACTACCTTAGAAGTAGTACAATGATCATATTTGGATCCTCCTTTTTCTTCTATCCTTTAACGATATCCTTGATGCTATCGACTGCGAGAGATATATGCTGACGATCATAAATTATTTTTGACCATAGGATCACTAGGAGTTTGTTGATACACTGCATACGAGGATGGTATGATAAATACCTGTGTTAAGGAGGACAACGCAAAACAATCGCATTTAATAAATTTATTTCTCGACATCATTTCCTTGTAGCTCTATACACTTAGTCCACCGATGCTCCAGATTTTTAAGTCATCCAAATAATATGATTTGTCGAACTCTGCAAAATAGGCCTCTGTGTCGGCAATGACTTCTTCATTTGACCGCTTTCCGTCAAGCCATTTTTTCAAGTTTGGAAAAAGAAAGAAGTTACAAGGGGCTAAATCTTGCGAACATGGTGGATGGGACACTAATTCCATAATTGGACTAGTTTTGCTGTCGCAATACTGAGTGGGCCAGGACGTTGTCATGAAAGAATTCTTTTCTTCGCTAGATGGAGCCTTTTCCTTTTGGGTTCAGCGTCGAATCGGTCCAATAAATTAGCATTCCCCAAATAATCAATTAAAATTATTTGGGAAATCATTATATCTTGCGAATCCCAAAAAAACGTGTTAGCAATCCCTCTAATCTTCACTCGGCGATCTGCTAACGCGATGTCACGAACTTTATTGACCACATCGTCCGCGATCACCTCAATTGGACGACCTGGCCGCTCCTCATCAAAGACGGATGTTCCACCAACTTTTAAATTCATTAAACCAGTATCTGATAGTAGTCATCGAAGGTGCATGGTCTTTATAAATTGCACACAACTTTTCTTTGATAACTGTGACTTGATGATTGCAAACAAAAAAAAAAGAAAGATTACTTTTATTGTTTAGCATAAAAACCAAATCAACATTTTGGGAATAATTGAGAATAGTTTATCACCTCAAATAGATTCTAAGTAGAAAATTTCTTGTTAAAAATTGCACCAGATCTTCCTCATCGTTCGATTTCTCTCGTGTATATTAACCTATATTTCATCGACTCATATTAATTCAAATTGAAGTAATTTCATTTTATACATAACATTTATACTAGATACTTCTCAGAAGCAGAGCAAGAACGCAACCGAAATGTATTTCATCCTCTTATATTAGTATCCTCATTATGTATAATATTTTCTTGTAATAACGCTGTGCATATCGAATTCTAAGTATATATTTGTTCGTTCTTTTTCGTCGGTGGAGCGATTATAGCAATCAGAAACATCAAAAGCATAAACCTACATAAATTGTGGATACATTGCTACATTAAATTTCTCTAAGAACGTGTATATAGGTGTTCGAATCTCCTGGAATTGCAGAATTATGCCTACTCAAACTCAAAATTTTCAGATAATGTAAGAAACACTATAAGGTATCTTTCAAAAATATGTGCGTATATACAAGACAATCGCTAAGCAGCGATCTAAGCTCTTACTTTGTTAATTAAATGGAACGCCTTCTATATTATTAGGTCTTCGTTCCTCCATCTAAAAATAAACCAAGATGATATAGATTTTACACGCTTATTTCTGACAGATTTCAAAATATTTATAAATCTGTCGCCAATCGACTAAATTTAGATATAATTGTTGCCTTCAAAAAATCCAAAACGCAAATACATTCTAACGAAAATGTTCCAACTACTTGCATACTTGCTTCTATCTAAACATGGTCCTAGAACACTTTCCAAATATATATAGGGTTTACGGTGTTAAACAACAAACACTGCCAAATTCAAACACCAGAAACGTAATTTCTTTTAAATAGCATAGTATACTTGTTTTGCATCCACCGCATACGAAATTTATATCTCTAAGGTTTTTGTATAATGTAGCATATGTCTGACATTGAAAGTAAAAGAGATATTTACAGTTAAGCGCGAGCACTGCATGTGGGTATTGCATCCAAGCGGTTTCTGATATCAGTGTTGTTTGGTTACTATGACTTCAGTAAACAAAATATACGGACACTACTGTTCTTAACCGTTGATTTAAAACTTTAAGCATTAGTAGCTACTTATGAACTACATAAAAATAGAGTTAATATATGTGGTTTATGTTTAAAATTAACGACAACGCACGCATTCTGGAGGGTGCAAAGAAAAGTGCAGAGCAGCTTTTACAAACAATAGTGCAAATGTATGGTGGTGGAAGAAAAGAACTTCGGGCGTCCACTATAGATGGATAAATAAATAAATAGCTATTGCAACAAACATAACAATAAACTTCATTACGTTTGTTCATAGCGCATTTAAATTGTATTACAGGGTTATTGCTTTTTTTTAGATTTTTTGTTTTGATTTTAAACTTATGCAGACATATTTATTAAAAAAAATATATCAATCACAAACAATAATAGTGATACATAAATACGTAAATAAATAAAATCTGTGTAGATATAAAAAGCACATAAAAAAGAATAGGACAAAACGCACATGTAAATGTATAACACAGACAGGTAAAGTCAAACAATGTATAAATAAAATAAGATAAAGTTTATCGTATGGTCTTGAAATACTCGTCGAGTGTGTAAAATTCGCCGTGAAGGAGCAACCCTTTCAATTTCAATTTAAATTGTGTTTCATTTAAAGATTTGTACATTTCGGGTAGATTATTGTATTACGTAGTTATTCCTATGACGTGTATTATGCTCATGAAGCATACTGTGCGTTACGTACTTTGATTTATTGGTGTGTACATACAGCGCACATGACATTATGTAACAACACGCCAGAGTAAGTATACCATTTCTCTTAAACAATGATCTGCAAGATGTTCTGTAGTCTACGTTACTTAAGATTCTTACTACTTGTTTCTGTTTCAGGAATAGCTTTACGACTTCAGGTGAATGTCCCCATATTAGAATAAAAAGCAAAATATGCTGCTCTTGCTGCGTCATATGCTGCTACCCCCATGATCCTTTTAATAGCATATGTTGCAGTGGACAACTTTCTTGAGGTGACGTCAATATGCACTTTGTAGTCCAGTTTATTAGAAATGTGTAGGCCAAGGAAGCAGATACATTTCTTATTAGGTAATGTTTTAGTAGATAGTAATAGAGTTTCAATTTTGCTTTTGTTTAAACAGAAAGCGTTACTCATGAACCATTCATCTGCTTCCATTAGCGCTAATTCGAACTTTGCTTGCAGATCTCTATGCATATCTCCTCTAGTTAGTAGCGTTGTATCGTCAGCATACAGACATATTTTATCACAATGTATATTGCGTGGGAGATCGTTCGTATATATTAGGAAAAGTATTGGGCCCAAAACAGATCCCTGAGGAACGCCATTACGAACTGGACGCATGTTGGATTCTGTATTTTGCCATACTACTAGCTGTTTCCTTTCCGTTAAGTATGACTCAAGTAATTTGAGTGCAGGCCCTCTTATACCACAGTAATTTAGTTTGGCCAATAAAATTGGTACATTGACACAATCGAATGCTTTTGAGAGATCGCAACAGGTCAGTATAACATCATCCTTCTCATCAAAAGCTGTTGTTATCGCTTGTATTATTTCATTGGCTGCTGTTATCGTGGATTTACCTGATCGATACCCATGCTGTTCTGTGCAGTAAACGTTGTTCTTTGTGAAGAAACTTACTATATGATTTTTAATCGCTGTTTCGAATATTTTGGAGAATATAGGTACCAGCGCGATAGGCCGATAGTTGCATAAATCTCTTTCGTCTCCTTTTTTGTATACGGGCACTATCTTTGTCAGTTTTAATTCGTTTGGGTAGATCCCTTTTAGCATACACTCGTTGAATGATTTAGCAAGAGCTTCTGCGATGTCAGCTTTAAGCAGTTTGACTATATTTGATGATAGACCGTAAACATCGAGTGACCTACTTTCTTTAAGGCGAAAGATAATATCGCTGATCTCCTACGTGGTTGTCGGATACAGAAAAATTGAGTTCTGCATACGTTTTGAGTTCTGCTCCAAGAGATGAAGTGGGTTCTGGCTAGGACCTGGTAAATTGGCTGACATATCATCACCAACCGAAGCGAAGAAGTCATTAAAATCATCCGCCCTCAAACCGTGATTCTCTTTGTATTGAGTCTTGGCTTCTAAATTTGTTTCTAGCCTTATTATATCCCAAATAGTTTTATTTTTGTTACTTGAGTACTCTATGATGTTAGTCACTGCTGTTTTTCGCTTTTTGAATTTCTGATTTGTACTCCTTTTATAATTTTTTGTATACTTGTTCTACTTCTTGACTTTTAGTTGCTTTGAATATTGTATATATGGCATCAAGTTTTTGTTTCATGTCGATTACAATACTGGTGGGAGGAAAATTGTGTTTTGGTTTTGCTTTTAGGGTAATTTCTCTTTCAGGAAACACAGTATCCAGCAGCCGTACAAAAAAGTTATGAAACTGGGAATAGGTTTTCTCACCTTCGGTTAGTATCAAATCCCATCTGGTCTGATCTTTTAACCTTTTATAGTTCTTAACATTCAAGCATCGTGATTTTACTGTATCTACATTTGAGTTTACATCACTTATTATTAGACTGCATGAACTTGTATTAAAATATTGCCTGTTCTTTCTCGCTAAAAGCACGCATTAATATTATAATTCTTTTTTTTTATTCCTACATCAGTAGAATGAATGTTTCCAGTAGCATCAAATCTTAGCTTCACTTTGACAAATATTTTCGATGGTGGATATTGTCGGTAGCGATAGCGCAGCTTATATATTCTGCTAGCTAATATACATGTATTTCACTTCCTCCTAATGCACAAATTATACCTATTACCCAACTCTTCTCTACTTAAGCTCGAAATTGTGAATCAACACCCTTAGATCGTCAATGTCAAAATGTTTCGTTTATTGTTGTCTTAGTAACCAAACTATATTAACATTAGAAACCATTTGGATATAATTTCCAATTACAAGACTCGCCTTTGATTACAAGTAGTTACTGGGGCTCAAAATTTTGAATTAATAGTGTAGAAATGTCAGTGTCAGCATCTTTCGTTTACTGTTGTAGTGGCAAACAAACAATACCAACACCAGAAACCTCTTGGATAAAATATCCAAACGCAGGGTTTGCACTTAACCTTAATATTTTTTTACTTTCAGTGTTAGACATAACATCATTATACAAAAATGTTAGAGATATAAATTTACTATTGTGGATGCTAAAAAAAATTCTATGGTAATTAAGTTTGGTATTCAATATTGAACATTCTGTATATTTAATAATAATAATAATAATAATAATAATAATAATAATAATAATAATGACTTTATTGCGGTATCATAGAACATAAAAATACACATACGATTTACAAACAGTGATAAATAAAACAACTAAACCTATATATGTATGTAATACTAAATCCAAAGAAGTAATACCGCAATCACAGGGCGAAGTTCAGTGAATCTGCTCTACCACTTAACCCTGACATTCTTTTATAATATTTAAAACATACGCCCAAAAATGTACTCCAAAATTGAAGAGTATAAGCTTAGAAAACAGTGCTTTCCTCACTGTACTGTGATTGCGCACATTAACCCGCCTGCAGACCAAACAAAGTTGAAGTCATACACTTTTTGAAATCTGAAGGTGTATAAAGTAAAACGGCTGAGGACACATTGTTCAAATTATAGTAAATTTGATAGGAAAATGATTTCTCATAAAGTTTGGTTTTATGTTGTGGGGGAGATATTTTACCTCTAAATCGCGTATTCAAATTGTGAATATCAGTTCTGAATTTAATCTTATAATAAAGATATGGCGGGCATTTAGATGAAATGATTTGATGATAAAGAGTTAAACACCGAACTTTTCTTCTACCTCCCATGTTCAGCCACCCAGCAGTTACCAGCTTGTAAGGTATATGTTCGAACTTTCGTATACCGTATATATACCTCAACCAAGAATTCTGAACCCTCTGTATTCGGTGTTGTAAAACTGTCAATGGCAGGGTGATAAATAGTGCAATATGAAGATTGAGACAATATAAAGGTTTCACATAAATTCTTCTTAAAATATTTTCCGCAGAAACATGTTGAAATACATTAGATAAGTTATTACAAACGCGAGCAGTACCAAACAACATTACTTTAGATTTGTTAAGATTAAATGCTAAATTATGTTTACGAGATGCAACAAGAAGTTGTTCCAAATCTCCATTAATCTTACTCACAGCTGCATTCCAATCAGAAGGTTGAAAAGAAAAATAGGGCTGCGTATCATCCGTATAGACATGAGAGTGACAATGTTTGATTGAATTAGAAAACAAATTGGAAGTATATAAGGAAAATAAAATTGGCCCCAAAACCGATCCCTGCGGCACGCGTAACATCCACCGCCGAAGACATATTTCCCTCAACGTCAACCAATTGTTTACGATTATTTAAGTAACCACGCATCAAAGACACAGCTCTGTCGTCAAAACCAATAAATTCGAGAATTGATAAAACGGATTATGTGGTTTCGAAGTACTCCTAATGCCATGTCTAGATAGAGGCAAGTATACAATTTAATCTCGTGAAAATTTATGCTAGAATGTATTTGGATACGAGATTCTTTAAGGAAATCTGCTGGAAATAGACGTATAAACCAAGGACGTAATAATAAACAAGGTATTTTATTTAAAATAACAAAGCAGGTTCGCTACTGTTCGCTACTCACATCATCAAAAAACTTTAGCTTTTTACTATTTACACAATAGGGGCAATTTTACAATTCTGGAAGGTTACAACATCCTGTATAAACTATTGTTTGTATTCACACATGATAGAGCACTAATTATATGTTTGAAAAAAATATATATATATTAAACTTTGTCAGTTCCGCTTCTTAGCGCAGTTAATAAATGTACTAATTTTACATTTTAAACAGATTCAATTGAAAATACTCACATATTGCAAGAATAGCGGAAATAAAATGCCACCAGTCGGCAGTAGATATAAAAGCCAAAAGTGCTGAAGAACTCGGAGAGGAAGTACCGGAAATGGAATTATTGAGACAATATTGAGTTGGGCTGGTTTCGGCACAGCGATTCGGCCAGTACATAGCACATCCCGACTTCCAGTCTACTCGGATGCTACGCACACAAGCTTCGACTGGAGTTGACAGTTCCGTGGGCTACGGTAGGTTCGGACTCTTCAATCTCGCCCATTAAATTGAAATGAAAAAGTCGACTATACACGAAAAGCAAAAAGTTAACACGTATTTCATCTCGCACTAGTTGTTCAGTGATGGAGGGACCGGAAGCATGGGATTCAATTTGCGGTGTATTTCGAAACATTTTTGAACTGCACATCTCCTTTTAGAATAGTGCAAACCTTTCAAATATTGCAATAGATTGCAGTGATATTTCAAAGGTATATAATAACTTTACGATATTTTGAAGTCTTCAATTTGTTCGCATTTCTTCATAAAATTCACTTTCTGAGTCTCTTTGCTGTAATAGAAGTTTGTTGGCTCAACTAGTGTAAATTAATAATTTTGTGATTAAGTTTAGATTAACTTCGAAAGTTATGTGCCTCGACCAATAGTTGAAGTTAGTTACATTGAAATTAAACACCTGTTATTGTAATCTGCCACTCAAAGAGGCACTTCCAATACAACTGCTGTACAAATTCAAGTATCCGTTAGCCAGTTGAATTGATTTTTAAAATAAATATGAAAAAGCTTAAAACTAACATTTTTACAGCAGCTTTACATTTCAAACTAATAAAATTGGCAATCCTAAGAATTTAAAATTTACATAAAATGGTTAAGTTAGACAATGATTATTTTTGTCTCCATCAATCAACGTAATATATACAATGTACCTTGTTTTCTACAGAATTTTTCATATATTATGTTATACTTAAAGGAAGGAAATATTTGTGAGAAACTAGCGCTTTACGTTTACATTGGAAAGATGGACAATGTTCAGTTTTGAGAATTTCAACTTTTTTTCATATTTATACGATAAAACATTCAAAGGAGAAATAACTGTAGTATACCACCATAATAATTTTTATACATTGTGTGCCAACGATTTCCGCGCGTAATAAAACAACATACAGTGGCTGTGTTCACTGACAACACTTCCACAATCATCGAGCAAAAATCGATGGCTTTACTAAAGCATGAAATAGAAGTTTCTTCTTCTTACAATTAAATTACATTTAATTTAATAGTTAATTTTTTAAATGATATACTACATACTGTAATATGCCATTAGAGTTCGCGATCTAGCGTCTAACGAACTGAAATAAATGACTAATGAGAACCGTAAGATATGTATGTTCTCTAATGTGATTGATGATTCATTGAAAAGTGATGTTCAATTTGAAAAATTAATTTTAAAATCAAATACACTTATTCTCTATATGTTTATGGGAAGAAGTTGCATTAAATACGAGAAATAAGGACCTGAAGAAAATAGAGCGAAGGAGAGTTATGTTATCGTTTCCTCGGAATTATCATTGTCTGGAGATATAATTACCTACTAAAACACTGGGGATAGAGAGAGAGTTGCCACAAGAGGGGTCACAACTATCTATAAGCCGCTGCAGAATCGAAAAGGGCGCAAGAAAGCGTTACTGTGACAGATGTTGCCAGAGCGCTCACGGATGAACGCTATTCGTTGTGGCGCTAATGATAACGATTTTAAATATGGTATTTTTTATGTTAGAATCATAGCTATAAAATGTGGATATCTCGGTTCTAAAACGTCCTGTCAAGTTGTCCGATTTCTAATTTCCACATTGTGCTGTTACTCGATTTGTCTTCTCTTAATTGTCATGAGCTCATTGCCTTTGTTATATATGTCTTTATTGTCTTTCACAATAAGTGTTAACAACGTCAAATGTAGTTAAGATTACAGTGTGGTAACCAAAACGGACAACAAATTATAAAACACATTATTCCTAATTGTTTTGCTGTTGTAAATGTGTTTTATATTTTGTTGTCCGTTTTGCTTACCACACTGTAATCGAGGGTTTCCGCGTTTCTCGTTAATTAACGAGAAACGCGGAAACACCCGATTTTCAAAAACCGATTTCATCTTCCAAAACCGTTTCTCAGCAGAAACGGAAACTGATGTTTGACGTAGTCCTATAAGGTTTACAAATAATCCAAGATTCATTAAATTCTGAAACTGCAGGTTGGGTACCTTTCCTTGTTAGTTAACATCATTTTCTTTATTCACCAAACTTTGCCGCCTTAGGCTTTGGTACAGTTCACTTAATGATAGTGGTAGGCAGCATAAATCATATTTCTAAACAAGATTATTACAGAAGATATGTTTACAGGTTATTATTTTGCTGTTGGGTAAAGTATATCAATAGCCACCGTTCATTAACGGTGGTTATTGGTGTATATCTAATAAAAAGAACATTTTCTTTCTATTAGATTATCGCTGGATTGCAGCAAATTGGGAAGACGTATATAATATGGTACCTAAATTACCGAACAAAAAGTCGTGTGGCTTCGATGAGGTACACGTTAAGGTGCTTAAGGAATGTTCTATGGAAATATCTGCACATCTCGCTAACTTAATTAACATGTGCAAAATTTTCCCTTATTCCTCAAATCCTCTGCTGTAGTGCCTATTTATTGTATAAGAAAAACATCATAATATAGCAAATTACAGACCTATTGCACTTATAAGTATCTTTTTCAAAATAATTAAAAAACGAATGGCTAACAGATTATATTCTTTTTTTACAAAATTTAACGTGATTTCAAAATGTCAGTATGGTTTTACAACTGGCTTTTCTACAGAAACAGAAACAGTTGAATGCGTACATTACATCTGTGGGGAAATGGACATGGATAAGTTTGTTGCGGCAACCTTGTTTGACCTGACACGAGCTTTTGATTCTGCAGAGATACCACTTGTTTCTAATAAAATATACGACGTGGTTTCATGAACGACTGGATAGTGTCTTGTCTTAATAGTAGAAAGATCGTGGTTAGAGTTGGCGAGATGAGATCGAAGGAATTTGATATAAGGGAAGTGCCCCCTCATTTTTCTTTAATTTATTAACTCCCCTGTCACGTCACATTTCAGCTGGCAAAGTATTTTTTTACGCTAACGACTCTTGTGTAGTAATATCTTACTTTGATAAAGTTAAACGTGTAAACAAAATTCAAACGTTTATAAATGACTTTAATGGGTGATGTACAGCTAATAAAATTATGATTAGTGGTGAACAAACTCTTATCACAGAATTTTTCAATAAATACAATAAACACAGTTTAGTTCATATTTCTTGCAATAATATTGTAATTGCTGTTGCCAGTCAATGTAATTTATTGGGGACCTATGCTGATTACAACCTCACTTGGGTTCAAGTGGAGTATGTGTGAAGTAGACTAGTAAGGTTTGCTATGTGATGCATACCCTGAAAGATGTACTTACTACTGAGGCACTTCTAAATGTACATCATGCATACTCGATACTTTCTTACAATATGAGTGTATGGAGCCATCCTAGAGGCCCACATCATGGCATCACAAAAACGCATCATTAGGCCAATTTTTAATTTACCGTCCTGAAGGCTACGTTCATTGCGCACAGTACTCTTACCACACCGTTTGTAGTATATATAAATTATCAATTCACGCGGATAATCATAAGTATGAAACTAGAAGTAAATATATTTTAACCTACACTAAACCTAACCATTCTTTCGCCTGGAATGTCCGTTTAATGTCGGATCAAACTATTTAATAGGCTTCCAAAGGAGATTACTCAGTCGCAGACGCTGATTCTCTACAAAAATAAATTAAAACACTTTTCAACGAACAGAGTTCTACAGTGTAGCAGAGTTTGAAGTCTATCTGAGCTGCAATAATATTTGAGGTACCAGTTATGATATTGTATGTTATATATTACCTCGTATGTAGTTCTTAAGGTATATACGCTTTTTACTTACCTAATATATAGTGTATGGCCAAACGGGTCAATGTTGAATTTGAATTAAGATCACTTGTAATAATCTCGAACCATGGTTCTCTTTCGATTGTGACTTTCATTAAAATACTAGCATGTGAAGATCAGTGAATTCAATATACTCACCCCGAAACAAATTTGCCTAACCTATTGTTCCATTGTTTTAATACAAAATTGACGCAGGAATAATGAAAGGATACAATGGAATAAACTTCAAAGTAGGTGTCCCGGATCGCACAAGAAAGGGTCTCCACGTACAAATCCTCCAGCAAAACAAATTTGATAATAACGGGAAATCCCTAAACTAAATCGCAAAACAATTGAACTTGGATCCTGTTTAATTTCGGGGTGGCGTTAAGAAATTTCGAACAAGGAGGGAGCAGGTTAAAAGTGAATTCACGTCCGGAAAATAAGGAAACGGTTGCTTTGGATGGGATGAATTAATTGTAGGATGCTGATGGAAAGAAACTTGGCGTCCTGTTATTTGTTAGTAGTTAATCGACCACCGTAGTGACTTCATTCTACCAACTTACCCTTCTCTTGCTTTTTGTATCTCTCTGAAGATCTTAAACTTACGAACAAGTTATTTATAAAGATGAATCTAAAAGAATTTTCTCTGGGGATAGTTGAAGACCTCATATAAAATTATGACTTCCAAAAATATTAGTAGTAGACAAACATTTTCTATTTTCTTTGTTTGAAGATTAATTAAAATTTAAAAACGTTATAATAGTAACGGAACATAAAACCAACAACTCATCGTAACCGCAGTACCAATCTGCGTTCGTGCCAATGTTGGGAGATCAGAACATGTGTAATAATTAGAGCTTGTTAAAAAGGTGGTACCGGATGGCAGTAGCGTAGCGGTAGCGGCGTGGGTAGGGGTAATTTTCAACTCGTAGTCAATCTCGACAGTACCGCGAGAGAGTTCAAAACAACAATACGTTGCACGCTGCACGCCAAATAAGTACGCGGAGATGGGACGCCCAAAGGGTGTAACGTTCTCTTCGAATGTGAGTAAATATCTCAGGCATTTCCCTGGATTAGAAAATAGAAGTCCCCCTATTTATTGCACAATATGCAATAGCGGATTGCTAAGTCGCGATAGGTTTGAATGTAGAAAACATTGTAAAAGTAAACGCCATGTATTGAATTTAAGAAACAGTATTCCATACTGGCAATTTTTATGATTTTATTTTTATGTTAAGTGTGTGCAACATCCCACAACATCTAGTATCTAATGAACACTTTCGTCTTTTTTGGGCTAAGTACGTTCCCTCATGGAAGCTACCAACATCTATGCAATTGCGACACAATTTGCCACGTGTGCAAGGTACAGTAAAAGAATGTACAAAAGACGAGTTGAGAAATAAGAAAATCTATAATAAATCTCTAATAAAAAAACACCGCATCATTCATGTTGCAGCGCATCCTTTAAAACGTGATGGTCCACCAGCTTCATTGTTGTTATCCAGTGAAAGGATTCAGAAAACTAATGCAGAAACCGTTGTCAAGATAATAAGATTCCTTGAGAGAATTTTGTATAACAAGACCCCAAATCACAATGTTCGTTACTGACGGAGCCGCAACAATGCTGAGAGTTGGTGGGATGTTGAAAAATGCTTTCCGACTCTTCTTCACATAACATGCCTCAAACACGCATGTCACGTCGTAGCAGAAACCATACGAAAGAGGTATCCGATGGTGGATAAGTTTACAGCATCTACCAAAAGAGTATTCATCAAATCTCCCAAACACATCCGTGTATTCAAACAATTGTGTCCGAAATTACCACCACCACCTCAGCCTGTAATAACGCGATGGGGAACATGGCTCCAGGCAGTATCTTACTATCAGAAATATTTTTCACAATTGAATAAAGTCATCTTGAAACTTCATTCAAATGATTCTGCAGCAGTTCGAGATAGTCAGCAACTTTTTCCAATTCGGACGTTCAACAACAAATAGATGAAATTTCCATGAACTATTCTGAAGTTGCACAAGCTATTGAGCAATTAGAAAACAGTCACTTATCTGCACGAGACGCATTAAATTACATAAACAATTTACAAGCCGCTTTAGAAATCTTGACGAACACTGTAGGAGTCGATGTTGCTCAAAAATTTGGTGCAATTTTAACGAAAAATCCCGATTTGCAAAAGGTTCGGTTTATAACTGAAAATCAAGAGTGTCCAGATGAGGAAAAGGAATATCTGACATTTGCAAATCTTACTTTACTGGATGTCGAACGATCATTTTCGAAGTATACGATAGCGTATTCACAACACCGTCGACGGCTGAATGAATCGACAATGGAAACGTTGCTGATGTTGCAATTCTACGCAGCTTACCAGGGCCAATTGCCACAGTGGGCATCAAGTCGACAGGAAAAGGTAACAATATTATTTTTCACTAGTATTGTATATTACGTACCTACTTTTATGCGGTGCGCTACGGCCGGTACCACCTTTTTAACAAACTCTAGTAATAATAGTAGTGGTATTAATTCCTTTTAATTCCTATTGGAGCATAGGACATCGTTGTGGATGTTACTATGACTATGTAGGATGTTAGATCGCTAGCCTAATGCCCCTTGACTTACTTTATATATTTTTTTGGTCTATATGTCCTTGAGTTGAGTTGATCTAGTGCTGTTCGTGTTTACATATCGTCTCTACAAATTTCTCCATTCCTTTTAGTTTCCTGCAATTTATTTTATTTCGATCCAACTTTGATTATTTCTCTCTAATTCATTAGCGGTCATATTCTTCGCTGCGTCTGTTGGTCGTCCTTTTCTCCTTTTTCCATCCGCGCTAAAGTCCATGCTCTGCTTCGTAATATCTGTATTTTCTTTCCGCAACGTGTGAAAATCCATCTCTATTTTCTTTCTTATCATTGTTTCCACTGGTTCTTAGTTCGTGAGATTGCATATGTCTTCGTTTGATATTTTATTAGGCCAATATATATAAATTATTCTTCATAGGCATTTGTTAACAAAAACTTGAACTCCAGTGTTGCTGTCCATTGCCTATGACTACCAACCATAGAACAAAACGCTTTTGACATTTGTTGTAAGATTTCTGATTTTCGTTCTTGTTGTTAACTCTGAATGCTATCTGTGCTATCTTCATTCTACTTCGTCCGTCCTCATGGCAAGTTCCATATTCGGCCAGTATATTTCCCAGGTATATGAACTCTCTCTTTTTTTTCTCTTTATACATGGTGTTCGTTTGTTTCAACATAATCTGTGTCATTTGAGTTTATTGACGTCATTTTAGCTTTCTTGGGATTTATCTCCAATCCTATTTTCCCCGCATTTATACGAATGTTGTCTATTTTGTTCTGCATGTGTTTAATATTCTCCGTCATAAGGCTCACATCATCCACAAACTCGAGATCTTCCAGATATTTGTCAAATTTCCATGTTAGTCCATTTTTATTCTTCATTGCTTCCTCCATAAGCCAGTCTGTTACAATCAAGAACAAGAACGGAGAGAGTATACATCCTTGCCTTACTATTTTATTTACGTTGATTTTCTCCGCTTTTTGTCAGATACATTCAATCAATCAGTTCCTTAGGAATTTTCTATTCAAACGCTTTTTTAAAGTACATTCTTCCAATATAATTCGCAGTGTCACTATATGATCTATGCAGGAGTCATTAGCTCTAAACCCAGACTGATTGTTTTGTATTTTTTTGTCTGTCGGTTCCTTTGTCCGATCCATTATTAGACGATCCATGATTTTGTTGATGTTGCTCAGAATTGTTATTGTTCTCCAATTTTCACAGTGTGATCTATCTCCCTTTTTTCTGAAGAATTATTACCCTTCCTATTTTTCATACATCTGGTTATTTCTCTTATTTCTATACTTCATTTGTTGATTAAGTGGTCAAGTGATCTGTATTAATTTCTGGTGCTGCTTTTATTAATTCGTTTTATAAGCCACCCATTCCTGTCTCTTTGTTATTCCTCAACTTGCTAATGACATTTTGTACTTCTTCATGGCTGGGTTTAATTCTAGTCTTCTATTTCTTCATGTTCTATGTTTCGTTCTGCTTCTCTAACTTCAGTACTTCGATTTTCATCTAATAATTTTATCATGTTTTTCTCCCATCTTTTAAGAATCTGTTTGTCATTGGTTAGTATTTCGCCTTTTTTGTTTCTGTTTTTGTAGCAAAACCGAACAAACAGGTAGGTGGCTGCGTTGGGTGGGAAACGCCGTCAGTTTACAAAATCGAGCTTATGCGTGCCTTACGTCAGCATATAGCGACATGTAACATACGATGCTGCTTCTATTACTCTAACTTCTTTGGTTTAAACATCAACCGGTTTTACAAAAAATGGAAATTTAATTTCCACAACAATCACGTTTGGTGTGGCGAGACTACTCATGCTACCGTTGAAGCCAGGCATCAGCAGTGCTTCTGTCTAAACATCCGGTTAGGCATGATAGGGTGCCGGTTGTTAGGACCTGTTGTTTTACCACAACGCTTAACAGGTCCTGCATACCTGGACTTCTTGGAAAATACTTTACCAGAATTTTTGGAAGATTTGGCTTTAAATCAGAGACGGAATCTCTGGTTTATGCAAGATCTAGCTCCACCACATGTTACGCGTGCTGTTAGAGAACATCTGAGCAATGAATTTTCTGAGAGACGGATAGGGCGAGCGGGTCCCATTGTATGGCCTCCAAGATCTCCTGATTTAACTCCGTTGGACTTCAGTATCTGGGATTATTTAAAAAGTTTAGTGTACGCAACACTGATAAACGATCTTCGAGAAAAGTGCACGTTGTTTGAAAGAATACGTGCTTCCTTTGAAGGAAATGTAAATTCTGTGTCGAAATGGAAGGACGGCATTTTGAATATCTTCTTTAGTTGTAATCTCTTTTACATTAAAATACGATAACACTTTAATAAAAGCTACAGAAGCAAATTTATTCTGCTATTACAATAAAAACACTATCTCGCAAACAGTTGATTTGCCGATATATCTAAGACTTTTTGCCTTATTTTCGACCGTACATGCCGCTGAAATCTTTGTTTTAAAACACTATGTATCATTATTAAATAGATATCGCAAGAAATTTGATTTTTATTTTGAATTATATGATTATTTTGTGAAAGAATGTAGACCTAAAATTGTTCTCTTTTCTTTGATGCTTTGATAACATTATTGTAGCTCTATGTTCTGAGAAACCTATGTGTGCCAGAGAGGAAGTATGTTGGCAATATATCATTTGCTTACTATAGATTGTTGAATTTTGTACTGTTTTTTCAATTATTTTTTAAGGCTTGCATTTTTATTGAAATTAATGATAAAAAAAGCTTTTGCAGCATTATTTTATAAATGCAAAAAATATCGAGCATTGTTTTTCATTCAATTTTTACTCTAATTCCACTCAACGACCAGTAATTGAAATCAAGCTGTTGTGTTGAAAACAAATCGAAGTTTATGCTACACTTTAGTTATAGATTGAAACAAGGAGCCCTACACGTACGTAAGTAAATAAAATCCAGTCATCCATAAGCGCCTCCGTTTACATATTAGGAAGGAATATGTTCATACGCATACGTATATGGTGTATAATTATTGATATTATACAATCAGCAATCACGCATGATCAATCATCAATGCACATGCTTCTCGATTGTGTTTTGTTGAGAATCTATTAATTAACAGAACCAAGCGTTGCGCAGGAAAATCATTAACCATGTATTGCGGCATGTAGTATGTAGTACTAACTATGTATGTACATATAGAGGATATGACAGATTTCTGCGTAACTGTTGTAAAACGTCACACTATTATTATACTCTGTTTTTTTATATAGAAGGAGAAAAGTAGAAAGCCACATTCACAAAGCGTTAATTCGTTTTAAGGGGGAAATTTGAAAAATGCTACGATTGTATAAATAAAGTGACAATGAAATGCCTGAAAAATTATTTAATTGTAATTATTTATTTTGTTGAGTTATTAATAGAGGAAATTTATTCGTTTTATTGTTTTGACTACTGCAATTAAATTTTTTAAATATATAGATTATTACAAGAAACCAAATACACAGTCCCTGGCCATCGAATTAAGATCACTTAAAAATTTTACGATTTTAGGGTAAAATTAAAAAAAAACAGTTGGTAATGTTGGAAATATTATTATTTAATTACATATGCAAGTAAGTATAATTTGAACATATATTTACTAATATTTGCTTGTTCCTCCTCTGTGTTTTATTATTCCCTCAATCCTTTGTTGGCATACTGCCAATGCTGCTTTTTATTGTCTTTTTTTTTAATTTCGTCACTATTATGCCATACATTTTCAATATATTATTGTAATTCTTCCTTTGAAGTTGAGTTTCGTGTGCTTACGATGTTTTTCCAGACATTCCACACATTTTCAATTATATTTTAAAGAGTTTTAATTTTATCTGTAAGCGTATATTTTCACGGCCAATTATTATAATGGGAAAGAAGAAGGATATAACCACAGAAAAAAGCACGAATTTCTGATCTTCTAGAGACGGCAGAGTTTTCTGAACATGAAGTTGCGCAAAAAGACAGTGTATCACATCAAACTATTCTAGGAATCACGAAATTAATTAAGGAGAATATTCCTAGTACAAGCAGTGGCAGAACATACTGTGCCGGCAAACGTAAAACAACTGTAAGAGGTGATCGTCGTATAGTAAAGGTGGCTACAGAACATCGTTTTTTATCCACTAAAGGTGTTCATAAAATTCTTAGTGGACAAGGTATACAAATATCAGCCCGAACAGGCCGTAGACGTCTTCATGAAGCAGGCTTGAAATGCCGGAAAAGAAGTCAAGGCTAACATCTATAATGTAAGTAACACGATTTCAATGGGCGAGAGAATATAAAAATATACGGTTGAGGATTGCGGAAAGGTAAGTTTCATTTATCATCTGTATTTTTGGTCAAATTCATCCTCATAGTTCGCTTAATAGTTCTCTACAGTTTTTATTTTTTCCTAGTTTATTTATACCGACGAATCACGACTAGAAGTGCTAGCGGAGAGAAGCCAATTTGTTCGCCGATGTCCTTCAGAACGTTATAAAGAAGCATATACAATCAAAGTTTGGTCGTATATTACAACAGAAAGACTGGGACCACTATACTTATTGTTAACGGAACAATGGAATAAAAACAATATAAATAAAATACAAAATTATTTAATATCATATATTGGTTCACTGGATCCCACTCAAGGATCATATACTTTCATGCAAGACAATGCACCGTGTCATGAGGCAAAAAGTGTAATGCGTGTACTACCTTGACCAGGCAATTCACCAGACATAAACCCAATTGAAAATGTGTGGAATGTCTTGAAAAACATCGTAAGTACACGAAACTCAACTACAAAGGAAGAATTACGACCACATATTGAAGATGTATAGCATAACAGTGACAAAATCAAAAAAAAAAAAACAATAAAAAGCTGCATTGACAGTGTGCCAAAAAGGATTGAGGAAATAATAAAACATAGAGATGGAACAAGCAAATATTAGTAAATGTATGTTCAACTTTACCAACTATCTTTTTAAATTTTATCCCAAAATCATAATAGTTTTAAGTGATCCTAATTCAATGGTCAGGGACCGCACGTGCTACTTTTGTCCAAATACAGAATATGCGATATGTCAAATTATTAGTATTTGCGAAACATAAAATAAAAATTCCATTTGATCAAATAAAAGTTATTCATTTACATGTTTTATTCTTCCATGTGACTATTCATTGTCACCCTCACTAGAATTCACACTATTAACGAGAATGATAAAAGTTCGACATCATCAATTAGACCATCTAATTCACGCATTCTTTGTTCTTCCTTAGTAATACGTTCAACACGTCTTCTCCAATTGGCAGCAGTAATATTTTGAATTTCTGGTAACAGATGTTCTCTAACTTCTTGTACGTTATGTTTTCAGCTGTTACTTAATTTTTTACTTGAGTTCATATTAGCTCAATTGGATTGAGCTCGCAATGGTACAGTGGCCATGTTAAATCAATTTTACCCTTATTTTTGGCCATGTCATCAGTTACGTGGTGATTGTATCTATTCCTATTGGTGAGAATGAAGCAAAGAAATTCAGATCGAACCATATCTATACCACAGGTAACCATTTTGACTTCACATAATCCTGTGTGTCTTTCTTTCTTGGTGTTGGTTCTTTTTTGTTTTGCGGCTACAGCATGAGGCGTTATACATAATAATAGTAGTCTCATCTGGTAATATTTCTAATATCCTATCAAGCTATTCATCGAAATCAAGAACATACATTTCCTCATGGTAATTTGCTTTCTTCTTACTTTCAAAAAGCAATAAACCACCTGCTACAAAGCCATAATCAGATCGTATATGTAAAATAATAGATCGTATACCTTTTCCTGATCCTACGATCCTGTACTTAACACTTTGTTAAACGCCTGAGATCGATTCTGAATGTCATCTACTCAAACCGTTTCCGCGAGGTTTCGTTATAAAAGAACAACGGCGATAAACGTTTTTGACAAGACAGTTCTGCAAAACAAACTAAGCAATTTATTACAAGGTTACCAACCCATGACTTTCCTCTAACTAACGTCCAACGTGGTGTACTACGTCACCCTAAGTCTAAGAGTTCATCAACAAAATAGAATATACAAAGAAGACAATATAAGTATCGCAAGTACACAAAAGCATTACGTAATTTACAGCAGAAAATATGAATATACAAAATGAAATTAAAATTAGCAATGCATAACCTATATCCGGCGTATAAGTTCACTTCCACTGCGAGCCGTAGTCACTAAAGGAATTTTCACTGTTGGAACGAGATATCGACGAATATATTAAGAAGTCATCTTTGGATAGAAGTATTGGAGCGTCAATCTTAATAGAAATTAAAAATAAACTTCAGCAAAAATTTATCTTTATATTACTTTCTTCTGATGGAGATTTATATAATCATTTTCTTTATCTTACAGACAGACGGAAAGTACCCGACCCTCATAAATATAAACTTCATATGCATATGTCTTTTAAATGGTAAAAATCCGAAAAACGTTATTTACAAATGTTCCAACAAAAGATTAATATAAAAACAATCTGCCCGTAATCAGAACAGCATAACAGAACGACCTAAAAGTACTAGATAGGCTTTTGAAATTTTTGCAAATTGAAACTTCGTAAATTCATGCAAGAAAGGAACCAAACAAATATCAGACTTTTATTTTTTGAAAGTAGGTCTAGCTATCGCGATGCATAAATGGAAGTAAGTAATAGGTATACCTAAGATTTATCACTCACTCTGAACGCCTTATATAGGAAGGGCCGAAGGTCAGGAATATTGAATATCAGACAACACAGTTTTATTTGTTTAGAGATTCCTGTTTGATTGTGTTCAATTTTATTGTTTATGATCTACGAAATCATATTAAATTTTCTATAACAATTCCAATAAGGTATTATACTGATATCACATGTATGAGGTCTGTTGCGTCTGTGTGCGTTTACTTCTTTTCTTTTGTGATATTACCACACATCAAAGAGAAAGAAATATTCTATTTTGACGGAAAAAACGAGGATTAATATTTATAACTTATTCATTATCGTCTGATATTCAATATGCCTGGCTTTTGTGGCACACTGTATATAGTTTTACACTGCACGTAAGTTCTGCACTAGACGTTTGTTGTATATCATATGCAGATGTAATATAAGACATTTTAAATGGGAGCGTTAAGAATACAATGTTTAAATCTATTCGCATTTTAAGTACATTTATTGCTCCTAAAATGAAATATGTAAATGCAAAAATATTTACATACCTCATGGCAATAAAAACTGCAATTTTATTGCGTTTACCATTCGAATACCGCAGAAACTTTCACATTACGGGATAATATGAGAAGTACATGAACGATGCTTTAAAGGAAAACGTGTGTGAATAAAGAAGATATTTTAGTCTAAAGGAAAAGAGAACTAGAATTATGAAGCTCTTAAGTTTTCCAAAATATTAGACTGATTTTACTATTTGCCTAAATCAATTTTTGTTAAAATACAGCAAAGCACTGAAATTTTTATGTGGAGAATAACAAAATTTTCTTGTTTCAGAAATGTCTGTACTGAAAGAGATTTGTATAATGTACCAATCAGTAAAAACAAAAATATAGGGTACCATTCAAAAAACTCATGTTCTGCGTTAAAGTTAGGCAAATGTTCATTGCTGACATTTGATATAAGCAACCTTTGATATTGTCAACAAATGTTGCTTCTGTCATTCGATATAATTACATCAACTGTCAGTCGTTAAAATAACCGTGTTAAAGATGGAAAAAAAGAGATAGTCTAACTATTTATAAAAAGGTAAATATTTTACAAGGAATTGAGAAGGGGACAAAAGCAAAAGAGCTGTGTGTGAAATATAGTGTGGGCAAGTCAACTATTCCGAAGAATGCCAAAAATAAAGAAAATTTAGAAAACTATGTCGCCTCGTACTGCAACGTTCCAAAACAGAGAAAAAGGATGAAAAGTTTCGGAATTTCCTGAAGTCGAGCAAGCTTTATATACATACGTGGTTTCTACAACAGCGCGAATTTAAAATTAAAGACTAAAGAAATTTATGGTCGAATGAGATTTACTAAGGAGTTTTTGGCAAGTGATGGCCAGGTAAACAAAAAAAGACATGGTATTCGCTTATTGACCATATCTGGTGAGAAACTCTCATGCGACGCTTCGCAAGTTCCAATGGTTTTTGGAGCAATTTATTCCTGATGTAACATCTAACCTAACGTCAAAAGATCTACCTCTAAAGGCTCTACTAATAGTCGACAATGCAACGTGTCATGGAGCGATTGACAATGAACACGCCAAATTTTGTTTTTGCCTCCGAACATAACCCCTTACCTACAACCACTGGATCAGCACATCACTAAATCTCTTAAATTACGTTATCGCAAGCATCTGTTAGCAACATTAGCATCTCAGGGTTAAGATATAAACATAGCACTAAACAGCATTATGCTGAAATACATTGCAGTGGAGTCTTGGAACGAAGTTCCACAGAGTGTAATTGTCAATGCTCTCAAGATATATTCTTCACATGAAGATGGTAATTTTACTTTACCAATTGGTCATTTCACAGAGGAGGATAGTATTCCTATTGCTACTTTATTTAACCCAGCAGTAAGAGGCAGCGTTGTAAATAATGGAATGGGCGGAAGGACAAAATGAAGTTAGAGAAGTTCATGATTTTGAGTTATGAACGTGCCTATGAGCCATGCTGAAGGAAACATAGATGAGAACAATAGTCAAACATTTAACATTGATGAAGTTATCAGCTCGTTCAATTTGGCCATCGAATGGTCAGAAAGTTTTTCTCTTCCTGTTCAGGATATTCTACTTTAAGAGAAATTCGAGAAATTAAAAAGTTTGAATAAATTTGATATTACTAAAGATGCTTGTTCATTTGATAATGATAATTAATAAGATTTGTTATGGCTCAGTAAAGATTTAATTTCCTATTTTTGAATTATCTAAATATAATATTTATCATTTTTAAAATATTGGCTACCCATTTTGATATGATCAACATTTGTTAAAAACAATTTTTTCCAGTCAATGTATCGAATGTTCACTGTAATATAATAATAATAGTAGACAGCTATATACAGTACTATGGTGATGAAACTACGTCTATCACGCCAATACAAGGGTGTGCTTATAGTATTCCAAATTTAATTTAGAAAAATTAATGCACATGCCTACTGTGTCACTTTTACCTGCGTCATTATTTAAAAAAAAAGCTCTCTAGCAATGTTAATATTAAGAATAGTCGTATAGTTACTTACACAAGTTGTTTTCCTTTCATAAGCATGAAACCATAGAGTTGTCAGGACCTGGACAGCTCTGATCGCCTACGAACAGAAAGCCAAAACATCACAGTTTGCCTGCTACACCTATCAACTAACCAAATAGTGTCATGTGTACCAATGTGTACATAACCTTAATTTATAATCATAGAAACATGAACACATTGGAATGTTTTGTAGAAAAGGAGGTAATTGTAAAGGTGATTGGAATTTATCAAATAAACATAAATAACAGCATAACCTCCATCAAAATTGGGTGTGAAGCTGAAGCTATTCAGCTTGTCTTTGAGGGACGAGGAGAAAGGCAAATTTTTTGACTCAAGGCTTCAAGTTTATTGTGAAAGGAAAGTGACCAACCAAACGCTAGAGCAGCTAATAGCGCTTATTTCCAATGAAAGGAAAGCACCTATAGAGTTCAGTTATTTTTAGCGTAGAATCAGAAAATGCCATAATATACATACCGTAAGAGGGAGCGTACTATGATCAGCCAGCATAATCGGCATTTTTCGGAAATGCGATAGCAAAGTCGTGTCTTTACACGTGTATGTGTACGAGTATGTCGTTTATAACATGTGTAAGGTGCGCAAATGAATTTGCGTTTACGCAATATTGTCAAGCAAATGACATTCCACAGTGACATTCAACACAGCGCACGTTTAGATGCGCCGAGTTCGTCTAAAATCGGGTGATCATAGTACGCTCGCTCGTACGGTATATGCATATCTAAAATAACGAAAGTACTCGTTTGTCTACTTTCTAGACACTTTGTAGAGTTGAAAACATTGACAAAAGCGGTGTGGGGTTTTGTGCCCCTGCACCCGTGATACGACCTGGATCCGACCTTTCCAAAAATCACCACCCTCCACATAAAATATATGGAGGACGGTCGTGTTGTGAGCGCCATTATTGAAGCAATGGAGGTAACAGGGGATGGGCTCCCTGTTATCCCAAGATTCTATAAATATGGTTAGGTCCCCCGGAACCGCTGCCTGATCTCACCTTCTCCAATATTTCCTTCCATGCCGGCCAATGATAACTCCGCAGCAATGCCTTCCCATTTAAAATATCAGGGGTATCCATAAGTAGTCAATTATTTTCTGACGCTACGTTGTGTTTAGTTTTGTTTCAACTATGGAAGTGTTAAAACGCTTCCAGTGAGTTTCTTACCTAACCTAAACCGTAATCACAACATTGCGCAATTAAAAAACATTTTTTATTGCTGTGGTTTAAAATGGCGGATTTTCATGGCGGAGTGAATGCAACAGTTGCAACTAAGAATATTTGCGATATTTATAGTAATGTTTTAAAAGTAAACAAATGTCAACGTTGATTCATACAATTTGCATCAGGTGATTTTAATCTCTTTGATAGACCTCGTACTGGAAGACTTGAGGAATTTGATAATGAGGTTTTAAAAGCACTAGCCGAGACTGATTCAAAATTATATGTACAAGAATTAGTGGATACACTAGGCTCTACATGGTCGACAGTGCAAAGACATCTTCATGAAATCTGCAGTTTACTAGTCTAAGAAATGATCCATTTCTTAGCAGGATTGGAACTGGAGATGAAAAGTGGATTCTTTATTCCAATCCCTATCGCTCCAGATAATGGCTCTATGTAAATCAACCACCCTTAAACCCACGTCAACGCTGAAAGGGGTCCTACGGTACGCTTGGTGGGAGTCCATTGGGAATCTTTTATGAACTTTTACAACCAGGTGAAACGACTACTGCTAACATTTATTATCAACAACTGCCAAGATTAAATGTTGAATTGTTGAAAAAGAGGCCTGTTCTAATTAACAGAAAGAACGTGTTGCTTCAACATGATAATGCAGAATCTCACGCAGCAAGAGTGACTCAAGAAAAATTCACCCAGTTGGAAGTCTTACCTCACCACCGGATTCACCAGATATCGCCCCATCCGATTAACATTTATTCGGATCTCTACATTATACACTAAGAAATAAATATTTTCGATCAATTGATGATGTTCGATGCCACCTTGAACACTATCTTTCATCCCAACCAGCGCAGTTCTACAAAAGCGGAATTGAAAATTCGAAGAAAAGATGGCGAAGTATCTTGGCTAGTGATGGCGGTTATAAATAAAACATTTTTTAAAAACTTAAAATTTACGGGTACCCCTGACACATATAACTGAAGCACGCCAAACAAGTTGGAACATGCAAAAAGACCGTTAGGCCGCAAAATACCGTTACACCCCAAAAACCTCAGCCGAAAATTGCGACTGTTAGACCGCAAATTACGTCATCCAAAATACCCCGACCGGATGTGACAGCGCGGAAGACCTTGCACGAAGTTGTGGAACACCCCAGACCGGAAGTAAAAATGCCCTCTCATCAGCTCCCAATTCCCCATAAGAAATACACAGGCGATGACGTTAAAATTGAGCCAGAACCAGCATAGGTTACATTGTAAAAAAATTTAGTGTAAGTTTACACAATGAGTGCCTGGCAACAAAACGACCATGCAAAGATACATGTGAACGTGCGTATTTACAGAGCCTATGTAAATTTTGCATATTTTATGTAAGTCAGTTACATATCATACGTAGTTGTACACAGCTTCGTTGTAATTCTTACAAAATATATGTAAATGAATTTACTTTTCAAATGGAAAGCCACACAGAATATGTAATTTACTTACAAATAATATGTAATTATTAGCTGAAAAACCCAAACCTCAAGAGTTTGGGTAAGGAACAGTTATCGAGAACGCACATAGGGATACTAGCTGCAGTTTACCAACCTCCGCAAATTTTCTCGGTCCATACTCAAGGGGATACCAGCTGTAGTTTACCCACCCCAGTAAATTTTCTAGGTTTTTACACATAAGGATACCAGCTGCAGTTTACCCACCTCAGCAAATTTTCTAGATCTATACTCATAGGGATACCCGCTGCAGTTTAACCACCCCAGCAAATCTTCTAGGTCTATACTCATAGGGACACCAGCTGCAGAGAAATATAATTACTGCTCTACAATTATGTTTATAGATTACCGTATACGTAGCTGCAGTTTCACAGAGAACCTGTCTCGCCCTTCCAACACTAGCAATACAAAAGTTATTCGCGTCTTGTTCGAAAATGGTTATATTTCAACAAGTTCAATGATTTAATCTTTGTTGTTCATTCGATCTACACCTCTCGATCAAAAAACGCATACTTTGTGATTTCTGGGCAGTCTCAAAGTCATTACATCTTACAAACGTAGGAGTCCATTACTGTTTCTGCAATTGTTGTTACAATTTGCAACACTTTTGGTAACACAGTATCTAATTTTACCTTCGTTTTCTTATTTCACTGTTATCTTCATTGATTTCATTGGTTTTTCAGTAGAGCATCCTTCCTTTGCCGAGCCGATAAATCGCCTAGTTCTGCCACTACAACAACACATGTACTAAAGGTGAGCAGATTAACAGTATCAACCTTATATTTCATGTGCAAATTCATGTCTCATGTTTGTTAAACCTCCAGTACACGGGTTGGGTCTCATAGATCCCGCGGCGCATTGAATTCTGTACCAACTACGAGGGTGTATCAAATATAAACGAGACTGATTTTGGAGGGCTTCTAGACCTAGAAAGGGTTGATGTGCAGGTAGCCTGTACCTTTAGGGAGAGGGAAGAACCGACCGCAACTCTCTCGGGTCCCTTTAGTATCAAAAGAAACCAAAGAAAGAAGTGCATGTCTCCGTGGAGCAGCGAACTACCATCAAGTTTTTGGCCAAGGAGGGACTGAACCCAATCGAAATTTTGCGGCGATTACAGACACAGATCGGGGACAACACACTGCCAAGAATCCGCGTGTTGGCATGGCACAAACAATTTTCTGGAGAGCGTGAAAAGGTCGAGAACGAGAGCCATGACCGCCGTCCAAGGACAAGTGTGCCGAGGCCAGTTTTTTTTGATCGGCAAGGTGCTTTTCACGTTGATTTTCTCCACGATCGACGCACAATTAATGCGCAATATTATTGTGAAGTACCGGATGCCTCAAAATTGTCATTTTGAAGGAAAAGGAAGAGGCAATCGGCAAGAAGTGTCATTCCTCTGTATGGCAACGCCAGGCCTCATGTGGCTAACGCCACGATGCAAAAAATGGGTGCATTAGGATGGGAAACGCTGGAACATCCACCCTATATTCCAGACTTGTCACCTTGAGACTTCCATTTTTTGGACCCCTCAAAGAAGCGCTTGGAGATCAGCGTTTCGACGACAACGAAGCGGTGGAAGCGTTTGTGCTCCAATGGCTACATGAACATCCCAAGAGTTTTTACGATGATGGAATAAGAAAGCACTCAATCCGATGGGAAAATGTATTTTTAGGGCGGGAGAGTATGTAGAAAAATAATATATATTTGTAAGCCTAGTTAAATAAAGTTAGAATTTAAAAAAAAAAGAGTCCCGTTTATATTTGATACACCCTCGTATTTTTTACCCGGGCACATCATATTAACCGCCCATATGATATATTACATAATTTTGACATAATTACATTTCATGTGCAAAAAATTAATTTTTCCGCACAAACACGAGTAAAATATTCACGTTTTATGTGATAGTTACTGAAACGTTATAATAATTACATTAATTATGTATTAATCCTTATGTCTACATAGTGCTTTTACACGAAATTGTGTACAAATTGCTAAGCATTGCAACATTACACAAAGCGCGCCTGTAATCTGCTCAATTTTACGGTATTACACTGCTCCATTGTGTAAAATTTGCATAGTGCATGAATGTAAAATTACAGGGATTTTTTACAGTGTACCTACTTAGGTTGTGCACCACCTTGTTCTAATCAACTTTAATTCAAAAGATTTTTCTCTAAAAAGAAAGATAAATCAGTAATCCAAAAACGCCACTTCCTTCGGGCGCTCTGTACTTTAGCGAGATTCTCGACATTAGACTCAAACATCACTTTACGAGTGTACGTACCACATTATCGTTTAACAATTTCTGTTCGCATTTATACAATCCGTTTGTAACGCAGTAAATGTTAATCAAACGAAGGCCTGAGTGGTTGTATAGCAAAGCCATGATATCATTAAGCGATAACCCGAAAACTTGTACATCATTGGATAATGGTTGTTTCAATTAAAGGCTCGTTGTATTATAGCAATCTAAAAGTTCCTAAGTTCACCCGACGTAACGGACTTAATATAATTTTAAAATTACGAACAGTTTTATCTTAAATTTACTTTGTGTTTATCGTTGACATAAAGCACTACATTAATTTACAAATAGAAATTATACAATTGGATTCATTAAACCCCCTAAATAGCAAACGTCGTCGCCGAAACGTAGACGGACAAGAGACTTGGGTATAGAAAGATTTGGCTGGCTTCCAAGTCAAATCAATATTTAAATACATTTATCCTGGCTTGTAAGTTTTGATTAAAGATGTCTATCACAAGTGTTGCAGTAAATACTAGTCGGATGAAGATCCGAAGATCGGTTAAGGTTCGGACATCGGGAATTAGCGATACGAATCCTCAAAGCGGTCTCAACAGACGCTCAATCTCGAACACGACCAATGCGCAGAGTTCGTTTCCATACACAATGACACCACGCACCCTTGCCATCGGTTACATTTACATACAGCTGTCGTAATCTAATTCAGCCACGGCTGTGCTAATGCTTTTAAAACGAGAGCGGCGGGAATAGATGTCGTCACCGACGCGCTCTCTGCATAAAAGACTATCGTTGGAGGGTTAAAACCAAAGCGGTTGCTATTGACGATATCTGAACAAAGAGGATTTTATATTCAGGCGAATAATGTAAATGGTGCTAATTATATTTTATTTCCATGTAATGAATGGGTGAATGAATATCGAGTTGTCCTTTACTTCCTAAGACCAAAAATTTTCTCCCCATTTGCACGTCGTTTATGTTATGTTGAAATAGCAACTGTATTTTGTTCTATTAAAGGAAAGAAAAAAAGAAAATTTTATCGTAAGAATTATTTGAATAATCTGTGTTGGTACAATTTCCAGGTTTGTACTTTTAAAAAAAGGTACCCTATCACATTCGACGAACTACAAGTTTTAGTCATCTATTGGCAATGTGTCTTAATTGTTTACAGAACTTCAACATGTAGTTTCATTGAACAGTATTTGGCTTTTAATCAACAATATTACAGTTCTATTCCAATAAAGTATTAAGCGTTTGGGGAACATTAGGAAGAGCTAATAAACACCCAGATTGGTGTATCTCGTTTAAAATTTTAAGTAGCCCAATCACATTGCTGGAGGAGAGCCCGGCTTGTTTCAGTTTTCAAAATGGGTGATAAATGTCAGTTACGGAATTATCGTCCTATATCCATACTTTTAAACTTCACTAAAGTTTATGAACAAATTGCTTATACATCATATACTAGGGTAGGTAAGGATTCATTTATAGGCGGGAGTCCCATACATATAGCGAATAATGTTGGCGCTTGTGCTACGTCCCCTCCGCATCTCACAGCCCCAAGGCAAGCGCACACACTCGCAACTCACTCGACTGGCATACTTAGTCGAGGTAACAGCTCGGCACAGATTTTAGGAAATACGTAACACGTAATCTTATTTGATTTTTGTCCTATTGATGGACTTTAATCGTTGATTATTTCAAAATGAATACTATTGTCGTACATCAAGCAAAGAAAACGTCCTTAATTTGAAAGGAAAACGACGAATTCTACAGCTAAATAGAACCTGTCATTGTAAACTAAATACACTACATTTTTTCATTTCCAAATATCCAATATATTAAATGTTCAAATGATAATAAGCGCATAACAAATACTTACATGTTTTTTAAATCTAATTAATGGAATTTTATGGTACAATGAATCGTATTTGTATGTGTAAAAATTCAGTTGAACGTACGTATTATTATAATAAATGTTCAAATAAGCAGTCATTTGCAGTATTGCCTCTACCGTAGTACCATTTAACGACTTCTTAGTTTATAGGAGCATAATTAAAAGGGAAACTATTCTACAGTATAATTTCGACGAACAAAACAAATCAAAAATAACCAAGGAGAAAAGATCGAGAAAAGCAAGGATGATCAATTAAAGAAATAAACCACGGGTATCATGCATGGCTAGAGTCTAGCGTGATCCCCTCCTGACGGCGATTGGATTTTTACTGATAGAGGTAGATTCGCTTCTCACGACTCCCCACCTTATACTTTTATAGCGGACAAACGTTGCAACACTGTCATATATTTTTGCGGTTCACTTTACTACGGAACTTACTAACAAAGTATACACTAGCGTGGGTGTACATTTTTCGTCACTACAACATGGATTTATGTCGGGTCGCTCTACTATAACCAATTTAGCTACTATAATACAGTATATGAGTGAATCCTTATGTACCCGTGATCAAGTAGACGTCGTCTATATATAGATATACCCCGTGCCTTTGATACAATTAACCATCAAATACCTCACAACAATTCATTTGGATTTTCATCTTCGTTTTTGATTGATGAAATCATACCTGAAGAATCGAAGTGGTTACGTATACTACAACGAATTCATTTCAACGGAGTATAACTTGCCGTCGGGTGTACACCAAGGATCTAATTTCGGACCGTTATTATTCTTACTTTATATGGATGATCTACTAAAATCACTTGCTTGCCCTGCATTGAACCACGCTGATGAATTAAAAATCTATTCGACGATCGCTGATGATGGACACAACTTGGATGTGGTTGCTGAGTGGTGCGAGAACAACGACCTGAATGTTGCAAAGTTACATATACAAAAAAATTAGGACCTCTAGTTAATGCTTACCTCCTATGTGATACACCTTTATCCACCAGTGAAACCTTTCATGTTCTTGGAATTCTTTTTGACTGTATTTTCTGTGCCGTATCTTAATTACGTAGGTAAACGTCGAGAATGTTAGGATTCGTTCCAAGAACTTGTAGGGAATCTACCGACATCGCTGCGATTAAGCTAGTTGTCGTCAGTACACTTGAGTATGGCAGCATCGTATGGTATCCCAAGGTATTTATACAACACACTCTCACATGTTGGAGTAGATTCAGCAAAGGTTCTTGAACTTACAAAGCAACTGGTAGCTATCCCATACGCCGCTTTAACCTGGATGAAACTATGAACCAATTGCCTTTTACATTATTTTTTTCGTTTCATGTAGCAAGGTTCGCAGTTTTTTGGTTTGCTTATAGAGGTTGTAGATAGTCCTGGTTTCCCCTTTTCATTATATGTAGATTTTGTAAATCATGAGATAATGTTTTTATTAGAGCCCACTTTTTCAAATAGTGTCGCCCAGAAATATGTTTCATTCCGTTTCCTAGCAAAATCACTCTATAGTTAATTCCTTCCACATTCACTACGTTTATGGACAAGATCCACACTGGATTTTGTTTCGTTATAAAATTATTACTTTATTTATTTACCCTGATAAAAGTCGCCATATTCTTCTTCCTCGACTTCCTTATTTTCTCCATAAATTTCGTGATTCATGTCAGAATCAATTGACCTGGTTTCCAAATTATCTTCCATTTCTCTTCGGGTAAAGCATTTGCACCAAAGTCATCTTCATTGGCAATGAGGCGATAGATTTCGTTAGAATCTTCAGGGTTATTCAAGCTATAAAATTGTTTACTCATCTCTGCTCAATTCTTCTAAATAGCGACGTAACAGAACTGCTTGTCGTTTTCAAGTAACCAAGGATTATATGTACGAGTATAAGAAAAAACCACCACTCCATTATTCAATTGTTACAATAAATACTCTAACAATACCAGGAACACTTACGATCTACTATATTACGGTAAATGACATTTAAACCCTACAAATCACCTGGAGGAGACAGCGTCTCCCCTATGCTATTGCAGAAAGGCATAGATGTCCTTCTTCCAATACTAATGACCTGTATAAAGCCAGCTATAGCTTCGGCTATGTACCAATAGTGTGGAGAGACGTAAATGTGGTATTTATACCACTTTGGAGGAAGACGATCATCCGCAAAGCCTAAAGCGTATAGACCCACTAGTCTCTCTTCATTCATGCTTAAAGGAATGGAAAATACATTAGATCAATACCTAAGGAATGAAGTCCTTGTAACAAACCCGCTTCATAATAACCAACATGCCTATCAGAAAGCAGAATCAACAATAACTGTTCTCCAATTTATTACAAGCAAATTGGGAGGGTCACTTATGGTAAAGGAAGTAGGTCTCTGTGCATTTTTGGACACAGAGGGCGCGTTTGACAACACCTTCCTCGAAGGTATTAAGAGAGCGACCTCTGAGAATGTTTTTCACCCGTCGTCTACATAGTGGATTAAAACTATGCTCCAAAGTCGACGAATAAGCGCTACCCTGGGATCTAAAACGACAACAATTAGAGCCAACAGAGGCTGTCTCTAAGGAGGGTTCTGTCACCCCTACCTGTGTCTTGTTGTAGATAATCCCCTACAGAACTTAACTTCTAACGGATGTGATGTGCAAGGGTGCGCTGACGACGTGGCAATCATGATCCGTGGAAAATGTGAGAACATTAAACCGCAATTTATGCAAAGAGCTCTTGGCGACACCTATAAATGGTGTCAAAATCATAGCCTGCGCATAAACCCGCAAAAGATTACAATCGTTCCTCTTACAAGGATTTTAGACAAGTCTGTCTAAAATCACCCTCCGATGAAAGGAAATCCATTGGCGTCAGCGATGAAGTTAAATACTTGGGAGTTACGTTCGACCAAAGACTAACATTATGGCATCACTAGTGTGCCGAAGGCTGCTTGGTAAGAACCAGGGTCTTAACATGATCACCTACGTCTCTTTGGTTTGGTGGCCAAAAAGAACAACATATTCAGAGATCTGCGTACCCTAACATCACAGGTGTGATGTGTGCCTGTCCCACAGCAGCTGCTGAAAATAACGCTGCTTCATATCCCCATTCAGAAGCAGTTTATATGGAGTGGAATCCTAGAGAAGATCTGAAAATTCTTGAAGGTCCCAACATAAACTATCTGATGCACATTGCAAAGGACACGATTGCTATGCAATATAATCTTAATCAGCCTTATAAGGTGATCATTGAAAGCCATACTAAGAGGGCACCCTGTGAGCCTCAAAATAAAAGGGGTACCCCTCCAAGGTACACGGCATTAATGGTCCTAACTACGACCTAAAAAGGCCTACGGGTCTCCCCACTAATATACCTCCAGCAGAGATTTATGAACGCATAAATCTCCGCTTTCATAAAGAACCTCGAAGAAAGGATACGAGAGCCAACTATAAATATATTCAGCGACAATCAGGCAGTTCTGGTCTGATGCACAAATGTGTACACAACCTAAGGCAATTAGAACGCAATAACCACGTTACTTTGCAGTGGGTTTCAAGCCACCAAGGGATCCAAGGAAATGAAAAGGCAGATAAGCCGACCAAAGGAAAAGCGAACATACCTTTCATTGGTCCTAATCCCTTTTGTGGTCACCAAAAAGCCACATGAAACAAACAATTAAGACATGGGAGGATAATTAAAAGGCCTCGCACCGAGAAAGTATTCCAGGACAAAAACAGGCGGAAACACTCATATCAGGCTCACCAAAGGCAGGAAAAATAGCACTATCGTTCAGCAAAGGGGACCTTAGACTACTGGCAGGATTTTTGACAGGTCATATAGCCCTAAGATATCACTTATCTAAACTAGGAAAAGCTAAGGATCAAATCTGTTGTCTATGCCAAGAAGATCTGGAGACGGCAGAACACATTCTATGACTAATGAAGGGTGAAGGTTGTTATAATACAATAGAATATCAATGTAAGATAATTGTAAATGGTTTTGACACACAATGTGTATCCAAATTAAAGCGAAGTAAGATACAAATTGTCATTCAGTGCAATGATGTTCGATAAGAACTTTATTATTTATTTATTTCCTAATTATAATAGAGGCGTTGTTTATGCCTTTTGTCTTCTGTTAATAATGTTACAATCACATCTAATATTACTAACGCTGGCCACGAGCGGTACCGTGCATCGGCGTAGAATCAGTTCGGACTGAGAGGAACGGTAGTATTACTTCGTCTGCGTTCGCGGCCGGTCATTGGCGCAATTGTTTATCTGTCCTAGAAAAATTATGATTTTGTCAGCAAAACGACCGCGGTCGGACAAGCTTCGAAAATTTATTGCAGAAATTCCAGACTTAATATATGAAGGTGCTAAAATTAAATGTGTAATCTGTAAAATCCCGTTAATGTGTTGGTCCAGACAACATTGTCTACGACACGTAAATAGTGAAAAGCATGTCTCAAAAAGAAATTGCGCACGAGACAATGAAAAATTTATATTTAATTTATGCGTTACGTTTATCGCATGTAATATACCGATTAATTTACTAGACAAGGAACCATTTATCTGCTTTTGGAATAACTATTCGGAGTGCAAATTACCAAGTCGAACATCGTTACGAAGAATTGTGCCATCCGCGCGCGAACATATTGAACAAAAAATAAAATCGGAGTTGAAAGATCAAAAATTGTGGTTATGTGTCGACGAAACAACAGATCGGAAGAAACATTCTGTTCTTAATGTAATGGCACGCAAATTGGAACCTCATCAATCGGCACCTTCAATTCTATTAGTCTCTAAACGAATACAACAGTGTACTGCCGAGGTAATTTCAAAGTTAGTGTTAAATACATTGGACAAGTTTGAACTTTCAACAAAGCAACTCTTGATGTTAGTGAGTGATGGTGCTGCAAACATGCTTTCTGTAGGCCGGTCTCTTAAAAAACATTCTGCTAATTTGTTACACATTACGTGTAAAATTCATGCTCTCAATCTTGTGGCGGATAGTATCAGAAAATGTTATCCTGAGGTAGACGCTTTAATAGCGCATACTAAAGCAGTATTTGTCAAATCACCGAAACGTATTCGCGAATTTCACAGACTGTGCCCCCGTATACCAGAGCCACCAGAACCTATTCTAACTCGTTGGGGAACATGGTTGCAGGCCGCGTTTTATTATCATAAATATTTGACAATATTAAGAACGTGGTTTTACAATTCGATACAAAGGAAGCTGCCGCTATCCAGAAAAGCCAGTCGAAATTTCAAGATAGTCAGGTTAAAATGGATTTAAAAATCATTCACGACAATTACTTCGGGCTAGCAGATGCAATAGAAAATTTACAAAATCCTGCGGTGCCGTTAGAAGAATCTCTGCAAATAGTGGAACATGTTCGCGCACAGCTATGCGCGATTGAAGACGCAAAAAATGTTTCTGTTCTAGAAAAATTTGAAAGTGTTTTTGAGAAAAATTCTGATTTTGGCACATTAAGACACATTTGTGAAGGTGCGTCAACAGAATCGTTAAGTTATTTGAAAGATTATTTTACTTACGCAAATATTACGTCACTAGATGTAGAACGTTCGTTCTCTGCATATAAACGCATTTTTTCCTCATGCCGTACTAGTTTTGCCGAAACAACAGTTGAAACATATCTAATGTTGCAGATATTTAACAGACATTATTCACTTTGTGATTTCACGGAGGACTCTTAAAATGGTAAATGTTTGAGCACGTGTTATTTAATTTTTATTTAAAAGATGAGCGAAATTATTTGCGGCAGCAAACATTTCTATTAGCAGAATAACTCTAGTGGAACGCGAGGCCTGGTCGAGTCTACGCTACTGCGCGGTACCGCTCGTGGCCAGCTTTAAATATTACAGTATAAAAATTATTATGGTTTCATACACTGCCTTCGCGATGAAAGAAATAAATTCAATAAAAATTCTAGCAACTGTTAGCGAGTAGAAATACTTTGACACGTTAGTTTATAAATTTGATTGGATATCTTTTCGGTTTGCGCAGAAATGGCATAAAATCTATTATATTAAATGCTCTATACATTTTTACGGATTTGGATAGAAGATTAAATACGTTTGTTAGTAAACCCTCCATATGGAGGCTTATTATGAACAGTTCTTGAGCTGTTATCACAACTACGTAAATTAAATAGAACAGGTGTAAACAAATACTAACGAATAAGTTGGAAAATAAACTGAAACAGTTCTTAAAGCAAATGGTCAAACTGTCGCCCATGTACGTTCTTCATAACATTTCCGAAACCGGGAAATTATTGTTTTTTGGATAATATCCAACATTGCTGGAGAAATTAAACGAATCTCGTCACGTATCCGCTCCTTTAAATTATTCGGCCTGTTTAACGCTTTCCAATATGATTCTAATTGGGTAATTATAATAGTTTAATATTATATGCTTGAAATAAACGTTTACAATCATCTATTTTCACCCTGCTAATTATGAAAAAAAGTAGAAGAAACAATTTTTCGGTAATTTGGGCTGGAAAGGATTAAGTCGACCTTTGATTTTAACCTCACAAGATAGTGTCTAATGGTGCTATCTCAGGTGACCTAGGAGTCCACTTCATAGTTCACCTCCTTCCGATCCATCTGTTAGGGAAATTTGCATCATTAATTGCTTTAAATGCTAGATTGGATGGAATTTCGGACCACTGATCTGTCGCAGAACATGTTAGTTTAGACTCCATTGGTGTTACTGTCACAAAAAATAGATATTAATGATCTTATTAACGTTTATACGTTTATTTGTTCTTTTTATTTGCATACATTAAACAATTATAAAATTTTCTGTACTTGGGTTCATCCTGCAGAAAATAAAGTATTGTTATTATTATTATTATTATTATTATTTTATCGACCATCAGTGTCAAAACTGATTGAGGTATCTTTTCCGTTACTATGGGAGAGATGCCCCAGATAGTAATTTCAAACCTTGTAGGTTAGAAATTATAATAGCCGGTTGAAACGGTCCTCATACGTATTCACTTCTTTTTTTTTAAACACGTACTTCATTCTACTTACGGCTTTGTATAAAGTCTTACATTACACTGGTTAACAAAATTTTAACTTTTTTTTGTCCCGCAAATTAGTATACGTGAACCTTGCAGCATTTTTTATGCTGAACTCAAATCTTTTTTTAGAAATATTCTATCAGGCAGGGTTTCTAAGTGATGGCGCAATAAATAGTAGAACAACGTGTATAATGTGTTTATTTATAAAACAACTGAAAATGTTTCTAAAATCTACAAATGTATGATTTTCTGCTATATTTAGCGTCAGAAACGTATCTAATCCATGTCTAACAATAGTCTGCCAGCATAGAGGGGCTTCACTTGCCTTGATAGCGCTTTTCGACTACAAACGTTTAGAGCAATGACTCAAAGATAAATATGCGTCTAGCTATTCTAGCTACTTCACCACTGCTTGCACATAAAATGACATAAAGAAATGACAGATCAGCTCGTAAAATTTATGATGGTTACCTTTCTAATAAACGTATTACTTTTTGCCATTAATATGTCTTGCTAATAAAACAGTTGAAGACACAAGTAGATAAAGGTGTTAAACTAACATTAAGATATGATATTTTCATTCTATTGTTACTTTTTCGAAAATGCGATAAAAAGCTGAAATTTTTCATGGATAAAGGTGTCAAGGTAACATGACACCTTTATGCACTGTAACTCATGTAGGGGTCGGACGTACCGAGTGTACATGACACCTAAATTTAAGGTTATATTAAATATTGTTTCGTTGCAAAATTGTTTTGTGTGAAAGTGATCTCAATAATTGGTTAAAGAACAGAGCTTCAGAGGAATGGTTCCAAAAAAGGTAAGAAATTTCTCGGTAAAAAAAATGCACTTTGAGGTTAGGAAGAATACTATTTTTAATTTTGTTTTAGAATCGCAAAAAGATTTCCGTTCGACCAAATCAGGTAAAATATAGTAAACTTAAATGTTTTCAAACACATTCATTTCTGGATTTAAGGTCTTGAAAGTTATACGCAGTGCCAAAGTGATTACAGTGATGAAGATGTTACATCGGGAAGTGAATACATATCTAACGGGGACGAACCCTGCATCGACACAGATGATGAATCATTATCTAATATTCACGATAAGGCGAAACTAATTAATCAGAACTGTGCTGTTAACATACCACGGGAGGGTTTAACCACTCCAGAAAATAAAGTTGTAGGCCCGATTACAGCTGATAGTGATATATTGAAAGGCGTAAATGCAGGTCAAGTTTTTGAGGAAAAAAGACAGGAGGTGAAAAAAAAGATATTTGAGCTCAAGGAAAAAATGTCGAAGGCTTGTTCCAGAAACCCAAACTGGAACAATACATTTCTCAAACAGGAAAGGTTATGCTAGAAAAGAAAATTAAGTTGGGAATACTCTGCAAAGGAAGGTGTAGACTAAAGTGCTCGGAAAAATTTAACATACAAGATAGAGACGGTGACTCCAAAATAAAGTAGAATTGTGACCAAGGAAGATAATATTAAGGCTGAAAGAATTATGGAAAAAAGGGGTGTACTCACACCTGAAAAATTATGAAACTTGTGAACAACTGGTGTTTATTAGAGAAGAATATAAATGGTTTTCTGAAGTATTTTGGAAGAAAATGAAGCAAATCCTGAGAAGAAGAGAAAAACTAGATAAAATGTTAAAATAACATTTATCGTCATTTGTTTTTTACTTAATAAAGGTAGATAATTTTTGACACTACGCCTTCATCTCTTTTAATAGGTTATAATTTTCTTATTTAGACCCCATGGATAAAGGTGCCATGTACATTCCAACCTCATTTTTATACCAAAGTAGCATCTTCCCAAAAATTTAATATTATGCAAAAAAGTATATCATAATGCTTAATAAAATATAAACAAGTATTTTAAATTCAATGAAATGAAAAAATTCACATAAAGAATGTTTACAGTCAATTTTCTTTATAAAATGATTTTGCGACATGACACCTTTATCCACTTGTGCCTTTAATTACTCAGTTCATTAGTATGCTCCATGAAACTTTATCTTAGTGCTCTTCCCTTCGACTAGTATTTGGTGCCAAGGAGCCATATTAAAAAAAGATGTGATTGTTAAAAGCAATAAACAGCCTCTAAAAGTATAAAATGCGTCGATTTAAAAATCATATCGGTTACCGTATCAACTAGAGATAATTTAGATAATAGAAATAAAATTACCGACTACTGAACAACTTTCAGAAAATCTTTTGCAAGCGACACCTATGTTATAAGCACTGTGTGATACCTTGTGTCACCTCTATATTTTAACAGTAGACCTGGTGGATGATACAAAGCTCTCGGATAGATACGTTAATACTGGATTTCAATTTTGCGGGTGTGTAATTTTACTGAAACTTGATTGAATGAATTTCTTGCTAAAACTTTGAAATCTCAGATTTTTTAAACTTTTGCTGTTCATATCGTGATCTAGTTTATTAACTCGTGTGACTAAAGAACATCTTACTGCATAAGTTTTATTTCTGTGACCCGGTATTCTACCTTTTAGTAGAGAATTTTAAAGTTGTCTTATTTAATACATATTAATGTATATAGATTTATTTAATTGCATGAAATTGAGTTGGAACCTATTTCAACCTATTCAAAGAGAATCGCACTGAGAGATATATTTCAACGTTGCAACCACCTTCTCAAAAGTAAGTTTTACAACAAAACCAAAATTAGAACGCAGTAAAGACCATTAATCCAGTTGCTTAATTAAATTAGAACTTTTGCGAAGTTGAACTGAAGATAACAAGCATTTCATAAAAAGTTTGCTTTATCATTTTGCTTTCACTTTGTATTTCCGCAGTTCCTAAAATCGGAAAAGCAGACTTTTATTTCTTATTGTTGTAAAGAATAGACCCTTTCGTTAAAACTATGTATAGGTACCCGGGTTTAATTTACCAATTTTAGAAGATAACAGAAAAGCAATACATATTTTCTCTTTGAAATATAAAAGCATTATTTCTACAAATCTTAAAAGCAAATGCAAACTATTCGACACTCGTTGAACTAACAAGATTATAAGGAAATTCGTTCCGCTTATACGCGGTTGCTTTATCAAAGCTACCCATGCGAATAAGTATGTATTACAATAAAATTGCCATTGGCAACAGGAGTGCTGTAGTAAGCGCCATGAAGTTTAATAGTCTATGCAATCTAACTGAAAAGTTTCCAATACATTCCTATGCTATCGATAGAACTGACAAACTGCAAGTTTCGAAATTTAACTTGTAAATGTTATCCGTAAAAGTAAATCGAGGGTAGGTGGAGCAGGATCAGTAAATCAGGAAAAGTAAAAGAGCGCAATTTCAACTTGCGGAAGTATCGTTTCAAAATTTTTACTAGACGACTAGTGGTTTCAAAAGTAGTAGATACGGGAAAAAACTTTATCGCGTGCCATTATTTCCACCATTTCGCTCGTTACGGAAAGGTACATCAGAGTGCAACATGTAGGAGTTCCACACATAATTGAAATTCGATAAACTATTTCCCAACTATTCTGCCTTAGTTCCACACCTTTCGGACGCCAAATCGTATGTACGAGGATGGTATGAGAAGTAGCCGTGATTGGAGGCAGATGGCGCTTTGTGTCAAAATCTGCATTACTGACTGTGAGTACTATTCTTTAATCAACGTCCGTCAAAATTTCGAAGGGTGTTCGAGTAGTGTTGCTTTGAGAGCTGTTGAAAGTGAGCAAGTTTATGTATACGTGGAATCATGAAAAAAGAACAATACCGGTCATTGATTCGATTTATTTTTTTTTGGATAAGGCAACGTGTACAGAAACCAGGGAGAAGTTGGATGCAGTTTATAAAGACCATCCACCTTCAATGACTACCATCAGATGCTGGTTTAATAAATTTAAGAGTGGTTGAACCTGTGTCTTTGATGAGGAGCGGTCAAGTCGTCCCATTGAGGTGATTACGGACGATATGATCAATAAAGTTCATAATATCATGTTAGCAGACAGCCGGGTGAAAATTAGAAAGATTGCTAATATGGTAAACATCTCAACTGAACGAATGCAAAACATCCTCCACGAAAAATTGAGTATGAGAAAGCTATCGGTGAGATAGGCGCCTCGTCTGTTGACGATTGATCGAAAACGGAATAGCGTTATATATATCTTCAAAGTAATGTTTGGACACATCTAAGCGCAATGCGAATGAGTTTCTGCGAATTTATGTAACAGTAGCCAGCCGGAAAAATGGGCCTTTCTCGGCGAACGTGCAGTAAAGGAGGCGAAGACAATTCCATCAGCCGGAAAAGTTATGACGACGATTTTTTGGGATTCGCAAGGTATAATCTGGATTGATTATTTGGATAAGTAAAAGACAATTATTGGACAGTAGTATGCTGATTTACTGGACCGATTCGACGCTAAACTAAAGAGAGGAGGGCCCCACCTAACGAAGAAAAAAGTTCTTTATCATCTCTATCATAATGTCCCGGCCCATTCGACAATTGCAACAGCAAAGCTAGTCCAGTTACGATACAAACGGGTGCCCCATCCATCGTATTTGCAGATTTAGGCCCCTGTGGCTTCTTTCCTTTTCCAAACTTGAAAAAATGGCTTGGCAGAAAGCGATTCACGTCAAGTGAAGAGGTCATTGCCGAAACAGAGGCCTATTTCGCAGAGTTCGACAAATTCTATTATTTGGATGGCTTAAAGAAGTTGGAACATCGCTGGACTAAGTATACAGAGCTACGAGGGGACTATGTCGAGAAATAAATTTACTAAATGCAAAACAATTGCGCTGTCTTCCTTAACACAGGTATTTATCATACCAGCCTCGTACAAAGCTTGTTGTTGGTTGGTTCTCAATTTAACCTCGTCTAGAATTATAAATATGGTTGCAGCATAAGTAGCGTTGTTTTTTTTATAAAGCTTTGATATGCCGTTTTACCATGAAGTGCACTTTTTCCAATTTATCCTAGTTCATGCTGTGTTGAACAAATCATTTCCCTTAATTTTGCAAATGTATATTGAACAATTTTTAATACAGAGAAATCATTTATTAAATCACATTGTATTCGCCGTTCAATCCTATCATTATTAAAGGAATAAAGAAACAAAGGCAAATATCATTAAACGACAGTAAATATAGCTTCGCTTGCTTAGTGAGTGCTTTTACCTGCATATTTCGAGTAAAATCAATGAATTTCAGATTATACTAGATATATACCTGTTTTGCAAAATTTATAAAAGAGGGTAACACTCTTGTAAAAGTTATCATACACACTCTAAAACAATTCTCTAATCATTTAATGTCTAGTCACTATAACTTCATTTTATAGTTATCTGGTTATTGCCTGATACATACCTGTTTGTATTAAAGCGCCGCTTTAACACATTGGGGATATAGCTCAGTGGTAGAGCATTCGACTGCAGATCGAGAGGTCCCCGGTTCAATCCCGGGTGTCCCCTGTACTCCCAACCTTACACGAGGCTGTACACGAACTTTTGGCTTTTTTTATACTTGTTTCATATTTATACACTAGTCAACATTTTGCCTCACACTCACAAGAAAGCTCAACGTTTTATACTACCTAAGCAAACTTCCCAAGATGACAATTTTCTAACAGGTAACCAACCCAAATCTATTTTCAATTACCAGCCATATATGTATGTGGTAATGATATGGTAATCTTCACATACTTACAACTAGAACCAATGACGTAAAAGGTTACTACATTGATGAAATTATCGCAATTTACAAGATTACCTCGAATAAGAGCTCATTCGAAATCTAATCGAAAAACCAGCGAGTAAATGAAAGCGCCATTTCAAGCTCCAACACACCAACTTCCAGTGGTGGTTCGTGACTTTTTGACGAGGGGGACGCGATTGTAAAAAATAAAAAATCTTACATTCAGCTTACAATGATCTTTGAAAAAAGCAAGAATTGCTAACAGATTATGAAAAAATACACTAGTGGGCATAGTAGTGAATGTAACGTACACAAAGATATTTCCTTTTAATGTTTGTCTGAACGCCGCCTATCCTTAATTCGTTTGAATCCCCATAAGTGCTCATAAATTCTGCTATTAAAGATAAATATAATTACCATCTGACACCAATTTGTTTGTTGTTTGTTTATGGTTTTGTTGTACAGTAAATCAGAATTTTTAATTTGACTTGAAATCGCTATTCTGCGAGCAGCAGGCATAGAATCTAAAATTTTATTTTGGATTGTATTTGTAAAGTTCCTTTAAAGGTACTGGCATTATTTAAATGTTCTCGAAGCGTCAGATACAAATTAGTATAAAAATCGATAATTCCCTAAATATACCACGAAATTCAGATTTTTTTGCTGCCGTCTTAATCGCCAAGAGCCAGTTTCATCTGCAGGAGTCGCGTGTCATTACTGCCAAACCTACATATACTGTAGGAGCGAGCATGCTATGATCACCATGCGTAATCGACATTTTTCGGAAATGTGAGAGCGAAGTAGCGGCTTGCTACGCTAGCCGCCGATGCTATGTGAACAAAGTGCATAACTGAATTTGCGTCCACGTAATTTTGACAAGCAACATGACGTTCAACACAGTACACGTTTAGATGTGCTGAGATAGTGTAAAATCGGGTGATCATAGGACGATCGCTTTTGCTGTATATGCATTAAAAATAGTACACCGCGTCCATAAATCCTTTAAAATTTAATAAACATCAGTCTACACAGCGTGTCCACCTAGTGCGTGAACGGATGATAATTCCATTCCTGGGTAATTTAGAGAAAAATTTTTAAATAAAACATTATTCGGAGGCAAATGCTTCACAACATAAAATTATATCTAAGTATACAGGGTGTTGAGTTTCCGCTGCGCATGATACAAGCTTAGTTTCTTAATGGAACATTCTTTATATTATTACGATTTTAGATACCTCTCTTTAATTCATGACAACTTTCTTCTTCAACTTTTCATCAATATCCCATATACCTATCTGTCTTAGTTTTTGAGATAATTGATATAATTTGAGCATTTTGCGAAATGTTGCTGTTTCTTTAACGGCCCATATCTTAAATGCCTTATACGCTAAAGCGGTGATTCAAATTTTAGTCGATTGAGTATTTCTTGGAGTTTCAGGCAATACATTGAAAGGCTTTTTGTATCAACTGAAGTCCACAAGATGGCCATCGAAATCGTTGCCATGTTTGATTCATGTTTTTAATTTTTGTTTTAACGGGACAGCCTGTATACTTTTCCACGATCTGATAGAGAAACTGTAATAGAATTTTTGTTTATAAACATTTCCCTGTACGTAAAATGTGTCATTCTTTAGTAAATTAAATATGAAGCTATGGGGATAAGTTTTTTGCTAAAACTCATAGAGTGCTGTGACGAACTACTATAAACTCTTGTTTTTTTACAGATATTCATTAAAAATAGTCTATACAAAATTTCATTTATGCATATATGTAATTTCAACATTAACCCGAAGTGAGCACCATTTTCCTTCATACAAGCTGTAATACGATTCCTTGTACTTTGTTGAACATTTATTGCCTTAAGAAATTCATCCAGGAAGTTTTTTTATAAATATTTCTTTAGCTAAATTACGAAATTTTTTAAACAACTTTCGGTATAATTCTTACTGCTGAAAAATTTGTGCCATGCTAAGTAAATCTGTTCCTTTTATGTTGAGCTCTAAGTAACATTTGTCTACATATTTTTACTAATTATTATTTATACGTGCTGGTTAACTTACTAGACAATATATATATATATATATATATATATATATATATATAAGAAAATGATGGTTACTTCAAGTAGATGATGAAATTGTACTAACAAAATTAACGTATACACGTTTTTAAACGAAAAACATATCTGCATAGCTTCATATTTAATTTACTTAGGTTTCCAAAAAAGATTCTAGAAGAGCTTCTTTATTATATTTTGTAAAAATCTAAAATATGATAAAATTGATATAAAAAAGCCTCAAATTATGTCAATTTTCTCAAAAACTAAAATAGATAGGTATAAGGAATTACAACAATTCTCAAAATCTTAATACACTTCTCTGAAAAGAAATAATAAGAATTTTCATTATTGCTGGTTATCAAGACAACTTTTTTGATACAAAAATATGTCAACTCCTTTCTTAAGTCTGTTGCGGTGGGTTCACAATTCTAGAAAAATTTTAATTGTCTTAGAAATTATGATAATACGCATGAAGAGCTGTACACTTTATGACCAAAATTATAAATGATTATCGCTATGAGTTATCGCTAATTTTCATTAGGCACCTGTATTTCAAACCTTTATTTCTCTGTAACAACAATTAGCAACATTGTTTATATTTTTAAATAACTATTTAATAACTGCAACCATTAATTACAATCGCATTTCAATACTTTTCACAGATCGATGAGTGAGAGTATGCAATTACAGCGTGGTATAATACTTTTTCGATTACATATACTTCCAATTTATCGTCACATCATAATGAATGCCTAAATATGTTACTGTTTGTATTAATATCTACTTTAATTTTAACTCAATATTATAGAATATGGTGACAATTTATTTTATTATGACAGTTTAATTGATCGCACCCCGAAATGTGATAGAAATGTTATTAACAAGAAACGCTTTAACTATATTTTCACATTTTCTGATACATTCACTTTGAAATTGTGTGTATAAAAGCATAGCTAATTTTTGTTGACAACCGCATTAATGGGGTATATACGAACGCAGGTACTGAATCATTTTCCGAATACGCATTTTAAAGAGCAAATTGAATGATCTAAATAAGCTAAAAATGCTTTTTGTTACTCGGTCATGTAGGGGAATTTGACTGAAAAAGGGAACACCGGAGGAACTTTTTCCAGCACTCCTACATTTACCAAATATGAAAATATTAAGACGAATGATTGTTTCAGATGGGGTATACAACTTTAAATAATCATCTATATAAAGAGGAAGCTCACGCATGTACATTGTGTTTAGTTGAAGTGAGGCTAATTTGTTTTGCATCAGTAAAGATGGAATCGTAGTGTTTCATAAGATAGAAGTATACGATATTAACCTAAAAAATTTGCTGTGATGCTTTTCGTAAAAAAAACTTGTTTCTGTTGAGTGTTGATGGGACATATTCGGCAACCTCTTCTCTTTTTACATTTATTTTTAAATTTGTTTGTCATTATTATTACAGAAACTGTTAATAAACACAGTATAACGTTTTTGTGTCATTCCATCCATTACAAAACACATCATTAACAGATAAATGATACGAGAAAGTAAACCGTGATGTCAGTTGTCATTATCCCCGAACTTATTTAGAGAATTACCGCAGAATATTGCAAATAATTTCCCGCTAGTCCTAACAATTATTTCACGCTACCCTATGTGAACGCACCTTAATTCTCTTTCTGTTGAACAACCGTTTTAGATGAAATCAAAGTGTATTGCACCCATGTTGAGAATGAATTATTACAACCTTTTTCTCTGTAAAGTCAATACCGAATGAAGATTCTTTTTGTTTGCAATCTGAACTCAGAATACACAAAGTCGTCCTCACATAGCTTTGCAATGAAACTCTCTTCGAAATTTGCCAGCAGTACCCTTGAAAAATATACCTTGAGAAGGGATCGAAAAACCAAAAAACCAGCTGAGTTGAAAATGAATGTTTTGAAATTTTTGGAACGTTTGTGATGTATATGAAAATAAAAACAACTACTTAACGACTAATGTATTTGTTTCACCTACAGAGGTAAAATTATCCGCATTATAGAAGGCAGAAAAGTTTATTCCTATTTTCGGTGCAATTTTCACCCTGTGCACAGGTGTTAAATTTGCAAAACTAAAATTATCCGTGTCATAGAGGGTAGAAAAGATGTCTTCTATTTTCGGGATAATTTTCATCCTCTTTTTTTGGGTGTGTAGAGCTTGAGCAGCTCATTTTTAAAATGTAACAAGACAAATTCAGATTTTGATGAAACTATACAGACCGCTACTGACGATTTTGGGTTTCAGGTCCCTCCAAAGTTCTTTAAATATCTTTACTTTTTACTACCCGTTACTGGAAGTTGCTTCTACATAAAAAGCGATAGTCTGTATCAAATAGACAAATTTAAAAATGAACAAAGCTAAAATTAACATTCCTTTAGAAATACAACCGATATTAAATCTGGATAATTTTGACATTAATAGTATCAAACCAAAAAATATAAATTACCCTTAGTATTCAACTTCAAAACTGTCATCGAGCAGCTTACGTACCTACATATTAACGATTTGTTCTAATCTGCGCAACTAATATGCTTCTACTAGATTAAGGCCCTGTTCCAAGAAGAAATCATTCAAAAATAATTTACTGACATGGTATGATGTTTATTTCCGTGAATAATGTCTTGATTAAAGAGAAAGCTGTTAGATACGTTAATATGTAAGGTAAAATTAAACACAAGATACTACATTCTTTAAAATACAAGGCGCGGCAAGAAGACCTACGCGATTTTTAGTGATCATTGCTCGAAATCGGTAGAGAGTGAGGGATGGTCTCGCTTAGCAGCGGTACATATGCCATTTTTAGTTATCAAATTAAATTGAGCTGGAAAGCATCGGCCAATTATTGCTGATGAGTTTATTCGTAATGGCGATTCTGTGATACCAACGCACTTTGCGCTTCGCCGGCATGATTCTGTTCCGGATAAGAGAACGACGCGTGTTTGGTGTTAAATTTTATGCAGACAAGTTCAGCGTAGACAAGGGAATACCTTGGCCGATCCCGAACTGCAATGACACTGGCAAATGTGATTGCTGCGAGAGCTTTAGTTGAACAATCGCCAAAACGTTCAGCATTGAAACAAGCTGCTGTATTAGGGTTTTCTGATCGAGGTTTTAGAAGAATTCTACACAAACAACTCAGAACACATCCTTAAAAATTATGATGGCTCAAGCATTAAGTAAAAGAAGTCGGAAAACCCATGTGGCATCGTGGCAAGATATCCTTAATAAATTTCCAGCTACAGCTACTTGGACCTGCAGTGATGAGGCACATTTCCACCTACACCGCACTGTCAACAAACAAAATTTCCGTTATTAAATATTCAGAGAATCCTAAGGAGCTCCACCAGCGACCATTTCACAGTCCTAAGGTGGCTTTGGGGTGTCTGGGGTCCATACTTTTTCAAAGTGGATAGCATTACAGTAACGGTGACTACTGACCGATATGGCAGCATACATACTTAATAATTTCTCCTGATCAAGATTGAATAATTTTCATGAAGAACACAACAGGATGGAGCAACATCCCACACTCCTCAACGTTCACTGGGAATTATAAGTGAAATACTTCCTGGGCATCTTGTTTCCTTGCAAGGTGACGTCGGTGACCACACGTTCGCCGGATTTATACCCATGCCACTTATTTTTCTTGAGACATCTTAAAGCCCAAGTTTACAAATATCTTCCTCGAAATATTGAGACCTTAAGAGAAGTAGTAACTAAAGAAATTGTTGCCATTCTGCTTTAAATTACCTTAGTGTTATGGCATTTCATGATAGCCAATGGAACACGTCATTTGAGTGACATAACTTTCAAAACAAACTAGTTCAAAATTGCATTAAAGATTTGTGTAATCCATAAATAAAGAAATTATTTGAAAGTAGCTTTGTTTGGTTGTTATTGCCTTTTAACATTGCAGGTTCGAAATGTTCGTATTTAATCGAACATCTTTCTATAAACATGTACAGAATAAATCTTACTGTGCCCTTATCACAATTTTGTAAAGGAAATATTACGCGGTAATATGTAGTCCGGTAAGAAATGTATAATAGATCGGGAACTACGGTATTTTTAAAGAAAAGAAATTCAAGTTGGTTGAAAATTCAATTGTGAGAATTCGAAGTATCTTCTATATACATCGTGTATGTATTATAATTGGTGATGATTTTTGACAAATGCAATCGATAACGAAGGAGAGAAGAGACGCCACGGCAATCTGCCTCCTTAGTTCGAGTCGCCTTTGAGTGAAGACGTATTTGGCTGAGTAATTAATTTTAATAGCAATGTCGAGTGTAGTAATGTACAAATTTTATTTCAAGTACAAAGTTAATTTAAATTGTATTATTGAAAAGAATGTGGAACTTTAGAACGTGATGCATTACCATACAGCAGATGCATAAACCGTCAATTCTTGTGGTTAGTTTTTATTCTATCAATTTAACTTTTGTAAAGCATTGTTATTTAGGTTGTCTAGGTGACATTCCCGCACATACGAGTGTGAAAACTATCTTTTAATTTAGAAAACAATGTCTCTAAATTTATTACATTACAATAAGTAGGTAGTTATGTAGCTTTGAACATAATATGCTAGCTAAAATGTGGAGAGACGTAAATGTGGTATTTATGCCTAAAGGAGGAAGGCGATCATCCGCAGATCCTAAAGCGTATAGACCCAACAGTCTCTTCTCATTCCTACTCAAAGGAATGGGCCAATATCTAAGGAATGAAGTACTTGCAACAAACCCGCTTCATCCTAACCAGCGTACCTATCAGAAGGCAAAATCAACAATAACGGCCCTCCAATTTATCACAAACAAATTAGAAGCGTCACTTATGGCAAAAGTGCATTCTTGGACGTAGAGGGTGCTTTTGACAACATCTCCTTCGAAAGCATTGAGAGAGCAACTTCTGCCATGGGTTTTCACCCGTCGTCTACAAAATGGATTAAAGCTATGTTCCAAAGCAGACGAATAAGCGCTATGTTGGGATCTGAAACGACAACAATTAGAGCTAACAGAGGACGCCCCCAAGGAAGGGTGCAAGGGTGTCAAAATCACAGCCTGCACATAAACCCGCAAAAGATTACAATCGTCCCTTTTACAAGGAGAAGAAAAGTCTGTTTTAAATCACCCTCCATTGAAGGGAAAACCATTAGCTTCAGCGACGAAGTTAAATATTTGGGAGATACGTTTGACAAAAAACTAGCATGGAACTTCCACAACTGCAACTTACGGAGAAAATTCATTACGGCATCGCTAGTATGTCGGAGGTTCCTTGGTAAGAACTAGGGTCTTAAGCTTCCAATGACCTGCTCCTATACAGCAATAATCAGACCCATGATCACCCACCCCTCACTGGTTTGGTGGCCAAAAACAACTCAGAAGACTGTGCAACAGCAGCTTCAACATATTCCGAGGCGTGCATGTCTCAACATCACAGGAGTGATGCGTACCTGTCCCACAGCAGCTCTGGAAATCCTGTTGGGAATAACGCCGCTTCATATTTATATTCAGAAGCAGGCTATATCGGGTGCCCTCACTCCTAGTAGAACGAAGGAATTACAGCCTGGGGATCCTAGGGGGCATCTCAAAATCCTTGAAGATCCCAACATAAACTATCTGATGTATATTGCAAAGGACAGGATCCCTATGCAATACAATTTTGATCAATCTTATAAGGTAGTCATTGAAAGCCGTACTCAGTGGGCACCCAGTGAGCCTCAATGCCTAACTACCACCTATAAATGCCTATAAGACCCCACACCAACATATTTCAAGCAGAGACTTCTGCTTTAAACTGTGTGCCATAAAGAACCTTGAGAAAGGGATACGAGGCGCAACTATTAATATATTCAGCGACAATCAGGCAGTTCTAGAAGTTATTAGGGCCTACGCATACGAATCTGCTCTGATACACGAATGTGTACACAATCTACGGCAATTGGGACGCAATAACCACGTCACCTTGCGGTGGGTCCCAAGCCACCGAGGGATCGAAGGAAATGTAAAGACAGGTAAGCTGGCCAAAGAAGCAGTGAACATACCTCCCATTGGTCCTAATCTCTTCTGTGGTCTCCAAAAGGGCCGCATAAAGCACACAGTTAAGATGTGGGAGGACAATCAAAAGGTCTCGTACTGGGAAAGTGTTCCAGGACAAAAACAGGCGAAAGCGTCGTACAAGGCTCGCCAAAGACAGCAGAAATAACGCTATCGTTTAGCAAGGGGGATCTTAGATTACTGGCAGGATTTCTGACAGGCCATGTAGCCATGTATCACTTATTCAAACTAGGTAAAGCTGAAGATCAAATCTATCGTCCATGCCAAGAAGATCTGGGGACGGCAGAACACATCCTATGTGAATGTGTTGCCATTGGTCGCACACGACACCAACATTTCAGTAAACCATTTCTTGCACTTACTAAATTGAAGAAAATAGGTCCTGGAGTAGTACTAAGGTTTATTAAATGCCTCCAACTATTCCAGCACATACAAGGGCATTTTGTTACAATAGATCTATAAGATCGCGGCGATTAAAGGCATCTGTGCCATTGCCCGATTAAAATGATAATAATAATAATGTTTGTATATACCCAAAAACGTTTAAGTTATCCCCAGATAACGTAACGAACAAATCCGTATTTCTTAAATATTATGTAACTCTACAAATCAATTGTACTACGAAGCTTTTGACAGTGAAATATTCTAAGATATTGAATATATAATAAATCCGGTGATTTCTTACAAAGAAATATCTAAAGCTTGCTGACACTACATTTTCATCCTACAGTTGTGCTTGCACTACTTACATATGAGTAAACATTAACATTAAGAAGTCACGGAATACAACAATAAAACTGGAAGTTGTAGTCCATATTTAGACTGCCAGATTTTAACAATTTATTGTAGCTTTTCATATGAGCTGTATTCTATACTGAAGCTGAATTATTACTTAAAGTTCCAAAACCTTTAGAGTAAATGCAAGCCACGCTTTCTGTTACTTTTACCAGTAGAAGTAAAACACGAGAATTTTCTTTATATCCATTTGTAGGAGGCGGGCATTTTTCTTTATTAGAGAATATATACGCTGTCATCACGCTGTCTCACTAACTTCCACGAAAACGTATCTTCACTAACGAAAACATAGCAAGTACATAAAGTATACACTTCTTAATCTAGATCATATATGTATTTATAATTTGAGTTATCTATTTGAATACAGATTTCTTTTTTTCTTCTAAATTAAAAAAAAAAACTGAATTTGAAGTTACATAATTTTATAATTGCCATGATTAGTTGTATAAGAACTTTCTACACTACCTTGACGAAGCTTTATATTGTCGAGGCAATCTTTCTTTCGATGCACGTCATACACCTTTATCTATGAGGTCACACTACCAACTATAAAATACGAATTTTATTTCTATCTTCTTTATACTACTTCTTTTATTAAAATTAGTGCTTAACAGGAATCTAGTAAATAATCACTCTAGAGTTGCTCAATTTGCGCCAACAGCCAGTGGCGGGCGCATAAAAGTTTACACAAAATAAATAGTCAGAAATAAAATATAATAAACAAAGTGAATAATGTCTGTTAAATATCTGCAACATTAGATATGTGTCCACAGTTGTTTCGGCAAACCGAGTGCGGCGTGAGGAAAAAGTATGCTTATATGCAGAAAACGAACGTTCTACATCTAGTGACGTTATATTTGCGTAATTAAAATAATCTTTGGAACAACTTAACGGTTCTATTGGCGCACCTTCACAAATTTGTTTTAATGTGCCAAAATCAGAATCTTTCTCTAAAACACTTTCAAACCTTTCTAGAACACTTTTCGCGTCTTCTACAGCGCATAGCCACTAACGACACCGAAAGATTTTGTAATTTTTCTATTGCCTTCACTAATCCGAAGTAAGTGTTCTGAATAGTTTTTAAATCCGTTTTAACCTAACTATCTTGAAATTTCGACTGGCTTTCCTTGATAGCCGCAGCTTCCTTTGGATCGAATTGTAAAACCACGTTCTTAATATTCTCAAAATATTTATAATAATAAAACGCAGCCTGTAACCATGTTCCCCAACGTGTAAGAATAGGTTCTGGTGGCTCAGGCATACGGGGGCACAGTTTGTGAAAATTGCGAATACGTTTTGGGGATTTGACAAACACTACTTTTGTATAAATACTGTCTGCCACATGACTGAAAGCATGAATTTTACACGTAATATGTAACAAGTTAGCACAATGATTTTTAAGAGACCGGCCTACAGAAAGCATGTTTGCGGCACCATCACTCATAAAAATCAACAGTTGGTTTGTTGAAAGTTCAAACTTTTCCAATGTATTCAACACTAACTTTGAAATTACTTCGGCATTACATTGTTGTACTCGTCTGGAAGCTAATAGAATTGAAGATGACGATTTATGTGGTTCCATTGTATGTACCATTACATTAACCACAGAATGTTTTTTACGATCTGTTGTTTCGTCCACACATAACCACAGTTTTTTATCTTTCAACTCCGATTTAATTCTTTTTTCAACATGTTCACGATCAGATCGCACAATTCTTTGTAACGATCCGCAACTTGGTAATTTGCAGTCCGAATATTTATTTAAAAAAAAGACATATGCTTCCTTGTCTAGTAAATTAAACGGTAGATTACATGCATTAAAGGTAACACATAAATTGAATTTAAATTTGTCATAGTGTCGTGTGCAATTTTTTTTTTTTTATGCTGTTTACTATTTACGTGACGTAGACAATCCCTTTTGGACCAACACATTCAAGGGATATTATAAACTACACATTGAATTGTAATGCCATCATAATTTAGGTCAGGCGTTTCTGCTATAAATTCTGTAACTTTGTCCAGCATTGGTCGTTTTCGCGACGTAGGCAACATTTTTTAAACAAACATAGAACTACGAAATAGTAAAACAGTTCACTAAAACCCTTACCACAACACTTAATTCGTACTGGACGCACGTTTCGATAGCCAAGCTAACATCATCAGCAGCAAGACTGAACTTCAGTCTTGCGTCCAGTACGAATTAAGTGTTGTGGTAAGGGTTTTAGTGAACTGTTTCAGTGTTCCAGTGCCACAGTTTTAGAGTAACCGTTTACGAAATAGTATTTACGGCAGCGTACATGTATACACAACAGATCTGGTTGAGACTCGAAGTTATACTGAGGGTTGTATCGAACCTCCGCCACTGCCCGTTGGCGCTAGTGAGCAACTCTATCACGTTTTTTAGTATTACTATTATTATTTTACGCTAAAATGCCGATTTTTTTTGTGTAAACAAGCAAAAGAAATGCTTACAGCGTTAATAACGTTAACACGAATAAGAACGCGATAGTATTCGCATTCATGGATAAACTTGTTACCTTTTGAGACAGTAAGAGAAGTAAGTAGTGTATTTGCGTAAACATAGTGTTCAAAGAATTGAAGGGCTTCTAGTAAAAACAACATATGTCAAAAAAACGCAATTTACAGAATCTGCGAAAAACATTTATCCTTATACATATCATAGATTTTAAAACGCGGTTTCAGTATGGTTTGTAACTTGAAATGTATAATACGAAACCGTAAGGAGATTTTAATTTCAATAAATATTAGCAAAAAGAAGATTTTTTTGTTTGACAAGTGTTGTTTTTGCAAGAAAATTAAAACAAACGTTGCAAAAAACATATTTTATTGAATATTAAAAATTCAACTGAAATAACACAATGCCAGAAATGAAACAGAATAAATACTCTAAACATGTAAATAACATTTATTTAATAGTCACACTCACTGCTATTATCTTCTGGATCGATGTCCCCTAGACCTTCGGTACAGTTTAATTCTGTTGGTCGCAGGGATTCATAGAATATAGCATGTTCTTTTTTACTTAGTACCTTGCTGAGTGCCTGCAGGTCTTTTAATTTTAAAGGATTAATGGCTAGAGGCTCCCCTTGTAAGAAAAAAATTATCAGTGGATAATTTCATGTTAAAAAAGTAATTTTGTTGTGCCTTAATCAGGTTAAACGGCGATGGATTGCTCCTGCACATCTGTATGATAGTATCCCAATGATCAAGAATCTCTGGTACTTCAACAGCTTTTCGTTTAGAAGTAACTGAAAAGTCCTGATCATTAGGTGGAAATGAATGTCCACGCACCGGAAAAATATAGGTAATACTATCAAACAACTTCAAGCAGTGGACTAACAAATACAAGAAATGCATCATAACATAGTTTTTATTTTATCCCGGACACCCATCACTTAGCAACACCAAGTTTCGAGAGGTGATGTCAAGGATCCGTGTAAGAAAATGAAAAAGCAATGATGTAACTTCGTTTTGTCCTTTCTTGGCAATTGTCTCATTATAGGTGTACATTGTTGCACTATTATCTTTGAGATTATGCACGCCAAAAACATAGTACCAAAGCTGACGGCACTTGAACGCTAGATTGTCTCTCACGTGTGGCAAAGGTAGATTTTGCATAAAGTCAAAACAGATAACCATTGTTTCCCTGTTTCTAGCCTTTTTTGACATTGCTTCCTTAGATCATAAAATGCTTTGGCTTTTCGTAGATGAAGTTCTTTTTCCGCCTGTAGCGAAGCCCTTGATTCGTCGTTTCCTGCGGCAGAAAATCTTAGGATCAGAGAGTCGCATACTGTATACGTATCAGTTCTCGGAAGTCCAAATTTTATACTAAATTTGTTGCGAAAAATTGTCCAATAAGCTTTATAGCTGATTTGAATATGATCTTCCAAAAATGATTTGTATAGAGCTCGAACACTCAATGTCTCATGGAGATAGTAACGATTAGGATTTTGCCTTAGGGAATGGTGAGACTGTCGAGGCTTACGATTTAATGTGGGCTTCAACCAAATTTTGCAACTCAGAAGGTAAAACATTAGACCTATTCTTATGTTTACCGCGCCTGTCAGAGGGTGAATTTAGTGTATTACAGATGATTTCCTGTAGACGTCTAAGACAACTTATTCTATGGAGGCTAAGAAAAGCCTTCTTACAAACTCGCATTTCTTTATAATTGTCTCCAGCTTACTTTGTTCGCACCTTGAAAGCATAAGAACCTGCGTGTTTGTAATTCGGTAACGTGTCGTCATCGTCCGAGTCAGAATAATCAACGAGAACATTTGCCGTAATGTAATAAAACCACAAAGATGTGAATCTTGGAGGTCTTTTGTTGCAATATCATAAAAGCTTTGGAATATTGCCTGCCTTTGCTCTGGCGACAACACACTGAAGCAGTTGTAACGAGCACACCTACAATATTTTTGAGGTTAGGAACCGTAAACAAGAAAAGATGTATAAAACTTACCTGCAGTCATCGCCTATTTGCTTTTCTGGAACAAAACTACCTCTATACCTCTATGATTAACGTAAGCACCACCTTTTACTTTATTTTATCGTATTATCTCACTTTTCTTTAATTTTCTTGATCTTTTTGCCGACACAATGCTTTCCGAAGCATCCATGTTTAAAACTGTTAAGCTTCTTTAATTTCCTGCAAAAACAACATATGTCTTGGACAAGTGCGGTTTTTGCAGAACCACCGTTATTTTAACCGTACAAATAAGGCTGCCATGTGGTGTTTTTGTTCGAAATATTTTGTAGGCGAGTAAATATGGCGTTTCTTAATGCGATGTCGCCAATAACTCAAAAGTGGGATTTCTTGACATATGTTATTTTTGTTAGAACCACTTCAATTATAACCTAAGTAAATCCCTGACTGGTCCCAAAGCAAATCGATAAAGACCCAAACTTCTGCCAGGTATCAATAATGCTACCAAATCATCTATAAGAAGTGTAAGATATGAAATGCAATCGAAGTAGTGAGTATATGATGTATCAATTTTATTTCACTTCTAGATATTTTGATATTTTAGAACATACTATTCATGGAGGCCTTTCGTTTCTAGGGGTTATTTTAAAAGAAAAAGGTTTCCATCAAGTTTTTGCTATCCTATATTAAAAATGTTCACACCAATTATTGGCAGTTTGTCTATTTAGACAAAGCATAGATTTTTCAAAATCGCTCTGTTGGCCATTCATGGTAGGACAATACTCGACAAAATGCTAAGAAAATAAATACAGAAGGCAAAAGGTGTGTGCATGTACAATATTCATAGGTTAAAAATTGTATTCATTAGTTTGAGAATCAGCTTCGAAGAGCTTGAAAGACTATCTAGTTAAGGGTAACGCAAATTATCAGTAAATAAGTAGTTCATTGTCCGCAAATTGCTTAGGACTTTCAGAACTGGCTGCAAAATTGACATTTTGAAGTGGTAGAATAGGGAGGATATGATAAACAAAATGTCAACTAAATAATTATTCACCTCCGAGAAGGAACAGTGAATAAACTAATAGATAAAATAGAAATGTTTGTCAATGAAACCCAAACATGTTCTAAAATTGTCTGTGTTGCTACAAGAATTTAGACTAGCATCGCTTAGATAACTAACGCTTTAATACTCTTTATTGTAAACGTTCATCCCCACATATTCTTATGTGCTATGATTAATAGTTCAATTTTTTTACATAACACAATTTTTTTTAATATAACGTAAAAACAAATAAGTTTTACTTTATATTATGTTTAATATATTTTCCTAATTTTTTTCATAACTATAATAAATATCTACAATAGAAAAACGTTTCCGTTCGGTAATACAACATAACCTAATATTTGTATTCAATGACAAACGACAAATCATACGACAGCAGCACAGTATATGACGGTATTTACCATCGAAGATGTTTAAAAAAAAATAATCTAAGTGGCGTGATCCCGAGGACATGATTACTCTGACTTTAGAGTGTTTGGAAAAGGATAGAAAACTTTAAATATTGGAAAAAAGAACAAGAAGAGGGTGACAAAGTTTGAAAAAGTTAACAAACGAATCAACGAAACGTTAGAATGGAGTAAATATAAGAAAAAAAAAAACAGAAAAAATGCCTTTTTCTCTTCTAATAAAGATCTAACACAAAAAAAAAACAACAATTAATACTCAAATAATTATTTCAAGATCAAGAAAAAGAAAAACAAAGTACTTAATAAGATGTTTAGATTACATTTGCGTTTAAAGCCGTCTACTTTACTATTTTGTATAGATCGTTGCAGTTTAAAAAAAGAATAAATATATCGGTTGCAATAAGTTTCTCTCATTACATACAACTCTCTGAACTGGAAGAAGAACGCGTTAGTTCAGATTAGCGCTTCAATGCACCTTAACAATATTGAATAGAAGATCGACTCCTGAAAAAAGTGAATGGCAATCTGATTTGCATTCGAAGCTTTTTCTATATCCTCTCGTTAAGTCAAGAAAACAAGGATTAAGACGCCCGAAGGCGAATTAAAAACTCATCTCTGATAAGAAAATAGGAAAATCACCGCACCGTTTTGATACGATCTCTAGCAAGAGTGCCGTCGTCCTTCTCGTACGCATCTTCACTTCATTTTGAATTTAGTTTCCGGCCTAATTTAACTGGATTCCAGGATCCCTATCCAGCAAAAAGCGAGGTATTTGCTCGGTTCTCGTATTTGAATGAGATTATCGCGTCGGCGGTTGCTGAGTGAGCTAGGAGGTAAACTGCACAAACCGTGTTCAAATCTTCTTATCTGTTGAAGTTTCTAGTTTCAGATTTATTGAGTGTCGTTAACATTCTTAGCATGCAGATACATATGACAATATACTATGTAATTGAAAGGCTTTAGAAATTATTTTGCTTACAAGGTAGTATCACGTACTAAACGTACTAAACAAACTTAAAATATTTGGATTAACGGAAAGGCACCTATTTTTCGAAATATGTAGAAATTGATTATAAAGTGAAACTTGTCTATAATGGACCCTATGTGTAGTGGAATCTTGTATGCAGCGAGAAAATGTTCCGATCCCGATTATCGTTTAATCAATGCTTATATAAACGAAGTTCGAGTGTAGTGGAAAACGTGTTTAATGTGCAAATGAAAATTATATCAATAACAAAAATAAAAACTTGTCAATGACGTGTTGCGAGTGAAAGAAACATATAGTTTTGATAAATACTTATATTTTTCCAATTATCAAAGATAATAGTTCAAAGCCCTACGTGTTAAGAGAACGTTGAAAGAAAAATTAAGAATAATGAATTTGGTAAAAAATAATAGTACAAAGCTCTTCACTTGCGTAAAACTATTTCATAAGTTGTTGATTGAGTTAATAATTACCTACTATTCATCGCCATCATTCATCCTAATTTGTGGTTCTGGCAATCACTTCAGCAGCAGCGTTCCGCTGATTCCACATTTGCGTTGGAAACATAGCTTCTCTTCTTCTTCTTGCAGGTAGCAACCACGAATAAATGTAATTTCCAAATAAATGATTAATTCTTTAACATCCTGGCGGTCGTCTGGGAAAACTATTTCATAAATTGTTGACCGAGGCCCGGTCTTTTAACTTACTTTTAAAGCTTCTTATAGATTTATCTGCTTTATTACTGAAAAGTTCGTATTTTAACTAGCTTTTAAGTGATAATTTTACTAAAAGGCACTGCATTTTAACTTCTTACAATGAAGATTCTAACCTCAACTCCATCATCAAAACAGGTAGCTCATCACTTGTGACAGTAGTGTAAACGTTTGTTGTGCAGTAAAAATAAAATGTATTTAATAATTAATGAAGAATGAAGAACATCAAATTTTGGTTGAAGTGGATTTAGTAGAGCTTGCAGAATGGGTAAATCCTGAAGAAGCATAATATAGCCTTTTCGATCTCGAATTGATTACACGGATGTTTGGGATGACAAAGAATTTATTAGGCGTTTTCGACTATCAAAGATTTCGGTTCGGAATGTTTTACAAGAAAAACACTTGCTCCGCGTAAGAAAGTAACGAACTAGTTATTCTACTTATAGGTAATTGTAATTGTGTTAATTTTTCAAATAAAATAGAAATCGTTTTCGCTTATGTGGCAATATGAAGGTACTATGAAACGAAGTGACGAAGTAAGGTTATAACAAAAATTATAAGAACTTGTGGTGCACATGTAAATACACAAGAAAAAATGTTACCAACAGTAGAGTAAAACAGAATAGGAGCCGTTATCCTTTTGTCGCGGTAACAACCTCCACTATTTTTCTGACATAATTTTTGTGCTGAAAGATGCAAATGAGTCTTAGCAGTACCTAATGATCTTTATGAGTAATGTTGTATGTTGGCACAGTTGTATTGTGCATTCCTTCATTTTCGGAAGCTTGATCCTTCAATCACGGTCTTCACGTTTTCTAACACTGTACACAGATATATATTCGCTCCTAGCTCTTATAATTTTAATTTCACTGTGCTTATATACAACGTTATCATAAAGTTTGGGATATACTTCAATTCATTCTACAACTTCAACAAATTAAGCAGGCAACAAAAATCAATAGAAACTGAATTTCTTGAATAATTGGATTTCTTATTTCCAACGCTATCTACCGCAACTGTTCAATACGACCTCCATCTTAGTTGTATAAAAGCACTAAGCTTTCTTCCGAATTATAAACCGCATTATACAACATTTCAAATTGCAGCAATTTGCTCCCTAATACTGTCTATAACCCCAAAACCAAACATCCGGTTTGTAACTGAGAATCTCTTTGCATTTGCTGGTATCGTTCACTGCAACTCACAGTTACGACCTCGTCATTCTGTACTTCATCAAGAAAGTACGGACCAATGATGAAATTATCTGTGAAACCACACCAAGTCATGAAGACCTTCCTGAATGATTGCCTGTGGATTTTCTGTTGACTATATTGAACAGTTTTGAGTATTGGCTCCACCATTAAGAGCAAAATGGGCCTCATCTGTCTATAAAATACGGGATAACTATTTGGGTTCAATTTCAATCTGAGCCATTATTCGCAGAGAAGAATCATACCTGATTGCCAAATCTCCCTCCTTCAAATCAAATAGTCGTTGCAGTTTATAAAGATGCATTTTGCGTGAAAAGTGCTGTTAGATCTACTCACTGAATGTTTTCGGTGTTCGTTTTATTTGACTTTTTTGTGATTGTCTGTTCTCCCATTACCAGGAAGAGATCTAACGCGCTCTTCTTTTAATACGTCTAACTGTAGTAACTAAGGATGAGGAACTAGCAATGAAACTGTAACATCAATTTCGGTAAAGTAATGTACCAGTTGCATACAGAAACTCAGGAAACCTATCCAGATTCATTTTAATGTAACTAGAATAATTCCGAACTACTATTAGCGTACTTCAGAATTATGTTGGGAATTTTTCGTTATTGGAAATAACACTACACACGAATGGAGGATAGTTACCTGACAACAACTAACGACTTGGTGACCCAGAGTTAGGCGTTGTGCGTTCGAGTCCCATCGGGGTCAAATGGCAGATTTTTCTAATGGATCTGGTACAATTTCGATTGACCATTCGGATGTATGGGGCATAATTAACTGCGCTTCACCCTTTACGGCGAAGGGTGACGGTAATAAAGCCATGGAACACTTTACACACATTATTTACACATTAAAATGTCCCTGAGGATACGACAAGTTTTAAAGCTCATATACCCTACAAGGTCGGTGATTTCACGACACCCCATCACATGATATTTCATCACGCGACATCTCATCACGGACACTTTATCACGGCTACAAATCATCACTGTTACACTTCAACACACGATATCTCATCACTTCGCCAACCCATCACACACAATCTCATCACAGTAATTAGTAAGATCGTTTTTAATGTTTATGAAACATTTTGATTATATTAAATATACAAAATGTAATATATTAAACAAATTAAAACAAATATGGCGCTCTAAGGAAAGTGAGTCTATTTCGTGTTTCGTAATTGACAATCATATTATGTAATCTAAGTTTTAAAGGTGTGTACCTACTCTTCATTGGAACGCGTTGTCCAGATATATGTTGCAAATAATGTGTGTGTGTTAATTTGGTCTCTTTCGCCAGGCCCTCAAATAAAGTCCACATTGTAGGATGTGCACATTAAAAGGGTGACTGCAAGCCATTATGCCATCCTACAACGCAATTTATGGTTCAGGCAATCCCTTCAGTAGCAACATCCCGCTGATACCACATTTGCATTGGAAACATAGCTTTTCTTCTTCTTCTTTTACATGGCTGGCGACCAGGCTTAAATGTAATTTCAAAACAAGTGACTAATTCTTTATCATCCTTGGGCTTATCTGGCAACTTCTTCCAGTGAAAGAGCACATAATTGTGTTATTTTATAAACAATAAAAACCTATTAAACAATCTCACTAATTAGTTTGATGAAATTGTGTATGATGGATTGACGAAGTGATGAGATGCCGCGTGATTATTATATTATTATTATTAAATGGCTTTGGCGGACGCCACTGGCCAGTATGCCGCGTGATGAAATGTCACAGTGATGAATTGTCGCTCAATATGAACAAAATTCGAAATTAAAAATATTTTCCACTTTCTCACGCGGATATTCCTGGTAATGCTCGTTGTTACCCAACAAATATTGATAACACACCTGACTAAGTAAAATACAAGACAAAAACCAAATTCCCGAAAAAAATATTTGTCTGCTGCGCTGTTTCTAAACCTTACACAGGTATGTGAGAGAAGGAATCCACAACACTCCATCACACGACAATTTATCATGCGACATCTAATCAGGGACACATTACCCCGGCGACAATTCATCATTGTGACACTTCATCACACGACATCTCATCACCTCGCCAACCTATCACGCACAATTACATCACAATAATTAGTAAAGTTTTTAAAACATCTTGACAAATACACTAAACAATTTAAAACAAATATGACACAATTCTGAGAAAAGTGCGTCTATTTTCTGTTTCGTAATTGTCAATAATATCTTGTAATTTGAGTTTTAAATATTTGTATCTACTTTTCATCGCCATTCTTCAACCCTATTAGTGGATTTGGCAGCAACAGCGTCCCGTTGATTCCAAATATGCGATGGAAACATCGATTCTCTTCTTTTTCTTCCAGGTAGCTGGCGACCATGCATAAATGTAATTTCAAAATAAATAATACATCAGCATCCTAGCGGTCGTGTGGGAACGTCTTTGACACATGTAAAAATGTATTCTCAACTTCTTCCAATGGAAGCACCGATAAGGCACATGACATTTTTATACTTGCGGCTAGGTTATTTGTGTTTACCAATTTTTCTTAAGACGGTCTGGGAGAGGAGAAAAAAGATATTCAGATATTTGAGCCTTGGGGAATACTGTCTGGAAGGAATTCACCGCAGTGAGGTTTTTTTTATACATTTCATATAATTGTATGTGCCTTATAAACAATAAAAACCTATTAAGCAATCTTAACAATTGATGTGATGAAATTGTATGTGATAGGTTGGCGAAGTTATGAGATGTCGTCTGATGGAGTGTCACCGTGATGAATTGTCGCCGCGATGAAATATTCACGATAAGTTGTCGCGTGATGAAATGTCTGGACACCTAGTGCAAGCAATCTTTACTGTGAATGTTGCTTGCCGAAATTGGTTGACTCTATTAATCTGCATCACCAAGCTAGGCCTACTGAAACATTTTGGGTTTTACTAACTGAGAAGATTTACGAGAACGGTTAGGAAACCCAAGCTAGGGATCAGTTAAGGAACAGGATACAAACTCAATTCAGAGAAATTAATGCCGAATTCTGCCAACGCATTAGGCAAGGCGTCCAAACAAAATTACGTCAAACTGAACGATTTGGACGATTGAATGTTATTTTGGTTATGCTTAAGAAGTCTCAACCTTGCTGATTACTATGTAAAAAAATGAGTGAATGAAAGTTTTTTTAAAGCGTAATGTTTTGTTTTTGAGAAAGTCCTAAAACTTTCGCTCCAGCAACCAGTCTTCTTCAGTGCTTGGAAGCGACCTTCGCTCTGACCAGTAGGCATAAATATGTACAATTTTTCGTATGGTATTCATATACATACTTACATACATATGTGATGTATAAGATCGCCTATAGGCGAGAGTCTAATTTCAACCAGTAGCATACGAATTTCATTCCGAAACATTTTCGTTGTATTCATTTCGTATATGATAACTCCTACGTGAATTTATTGATAAAAAATAAAGCTAAAACAGATCGGAAATTCTGTTTCGTTGCAAGCAGTGTAAATAGATACGTTGTTTCGATTCCGAAAGGAAATGGACCAAAAGTGTTAGTTATTTCACATATTTAAACAAATCATGATAGTAGTAAATATGATGCAATATTGTATAGCTTATAAATAAGAAAAATATAATAAAACATTAGTAATAATATTCTTTTGCAAACTAAATTAAATGTGGGGTTGCAAAAATTCATATCGTTGTTCTAGAAGATCGCAACTACTCCCCATGTAAAAGCCCTTAAAAGTATTCACATGGTTTTTAGATTAATTTATTGGATCAAAACCAGTTTTTGAGAACTACAGACATAATTGTAAGGAATAAATTCAAATTGAGCGTACACTTCTGTGGCATGTCATTGTCACATCACACCATCGTTATTGGCGAAGTTACAGTTAAAATTATTTTTGTGTATTTATTTGACGTAAGTATTATCAGCTGATCTAAATTTAATTAACTTTTATGTACAGGGAAACGTAGAATATTTGGATTGCGCTAGAAATGCAACTAATAATGTACCAAAATTGCATCAACACATTGAAATAGCAGCCATAGCGAATCAACACCAGAATATATAAAATACGAACCGCCGTGCATGTTTGGCAGGAGATCACATGAGAGAGTGAGGACGTTTCAAAACCTTACATTCCTCAGCAGCAAAGTGGAGTTATGACGAAGCCCGCGCGTAGTTCATTAAAGCTTGTTGAGAGCGACTTGAAGCAATCTAACCCTATTCAAGTCAATCGTATATGCATATAGTTTATACAGCGTGTTCATTTAGTACAAAGACAGAAGGTAATTCCCTTCCTGAGCAATTTAGAGAATAAGTTTTCAAATAAAAATTATTCAGAAACAAGTCTTACACAATATAAAATTTGTCAAGTAAACAGGGTGTTCAGTTCCAGTTAAACACCAGACAAATTCAATAATGGAGTGTCTGTCGAGGCTTCCACGGCAGTTGCCTATTGTAAAATAATCTTCTGGGTGTTGCCGTGTCATTGAGTTTACTCTTGACATTCTGCTGATCACATTGTCAGCTTCTTCAGAAGGTTTCTAAAGACTGATTCGTCTGAAGAAGCTGACAGTATGATCAGCGAAACGTCAAGAGTAAGCTCAACGACACGGCAACACGCGGAAGATTATTATGTAGAATAGCAGACAACGGCCGTGAAAGTCTACACTCGACCATTAATTTATGTTGCATATGGACCATTGCCCAACTTGTTAAATATGATGCATAAGGCGTTGGCAAGATTCAGTGTTAACTTCTCTGAGTTTAGTGTGCGGATTCTATTCCTTAACAGATTCTCGTAAACCTTCTCAGTCAATAAAGCTCAAAATGTTTCGACAGGCCTGGCTTGAGGCACGTTTGGCATATTATGCGTGCGAGGTACAAAAGGTATGTTGTGCGCTTCCCACTAATGTGTTTTTCTCCCTCGATTCCCCCGTAGTTTTTTCCCGTAGTTTATTTTTATGGCTCTGTCTTACACGTGAGGTTAGGATCTACTTTGTTCTTAAAAAAAGTCCATTCAACAACCTTTAATGTGTAAGTCGAAATTCACTATGTTAAACCATAACTATAGTTCTTTAAATTCAATTTTAGTAAATGTATTGTATGTCACTGCTCGTAATACTAGTCACATGTAGTATTTGAATTTCTAAATTAAGCATCCTAACCAATTGATACCATACTGAACTTCAAAATTTTGAAACGTGTTGCTATAGAAGCGAATACTCTTGGTGTGAAATTTGAATCATATTTTATTGTGTATAAGTGGTCTTTGACTGTAAATAAAAAAACCATAGAAAGGGGGATATAAAATTTTGACTGAACGACAACCAGTTAAATTCTTGGAGTAATTAAAAAATTACATATAAATATCGAAGAACATGTGGGGTCAATCAAGGCTAATATGATACCCTCTAAACAATGGGGTTTTTAGAAAAAAATGTGTTTTTTTATTTTTTGTTTATACCAGAAACTACAGAAGGTCATGTTTACTAGGAAATATATTGTACTACCGTTGATCATAAAGGAATCACTCAAAAAATACACTGAAGCCATCAAAAAAATTAAAAACTGAATTATTATTTTTTGTAGCCAAATGCTTCTTCGCTTTTATTGTAACTCCATTATTTATTAAACTAGAAATTTTTTGAAAATTGCTTCATATTCGGGAATTCTCTATCTTCCTGCCTTTGGAGACCTTCAAAACATCAACTCTAGTGTAAGATACAGACTCACCTCAAACTTGTGGGACTAATAAATAACTATTCTAAGACACCCTCAAAGCCCAACAGTCCGAAAGTACAAGGGAAGTGAACTCCAAAGCTAAAGGATCTATTAATCTAATACAGCCGGGCAGTGATTCAGAAATCCAAAGTGAAATTAGCCTTTTAGACGATGACAGCTATAACTACAACAGAGAAGAGATATTGAGACAGAAGAACAGTCAGATCTGGAACTTGAAGCGTTAGTTGAAAATTATGATAGAAGTGACATTAGTCACAAATGTTATAAACCTACGATTAATGCCTAGGTTGTAGTTAATTTTGCAACCAAAAAAAAATTTGCATTACATTGGCTAAGTAACTCACACTGAAACTGTTGTAGCAAGAGTTAAATTCACAAGTATTAAAGAGAAATGTGGAAACAGTACAGTTTTTTCATTGGAAGGAGCCAAAAGGTATTTCATTCATTGAACTACAAGATGTGTTGGAAAAGTTTGCTGGGCCAGATCTTAGTCAAAAGGGGGAATTGATATTCCACTTGTCTTCTAAGAATTACATTGTTCAATTTTTTCAATAAATTTGATTTAAAATAAACTACCTTTTTGTTTTACTACCTTATTTTACGACATTCGTGAGTAACTTAAACACTACCACTGTCACGGTTACACGTAAATATTTTTAAAAAATACAACCGTAGGTCAAGAGTGTACCACTATAGCACCACTTATTTTTACAATCAATAGCCACCGAGATAAAACCCTGTATCAATTTACCCCCGTGCACGTATCATATTAACCCCATCATGCTGGGCTAATTTGATACACGGTTTTAGATTCTTTTCATATTGCAGCTACTGGATAATTTCTTTTGCATCTATAAATAGATTCAGCATCAAGAGGTGTACATCACAATATTTTTCGTAGTAGATTTGGTCCAGTAATTTACGAATTAACGGCCGTTTTCATAATAAATGCCTTAAAGTAACTTTACCACTTTAAAGTAAATTTAAAGTTATTCATTTTCATAATGTAAAGCAATGATCACTTAGTACACTTTAGCAATTTAAAGTAAAGTTGGTATTAGCAGTGAAGATAGTAAAATTTCAGGAATGTCACTCGATCCATAATATCCGAAAATTGTCTTCGTTGTTGAAAAATGAGTAAAAAACCCTGAAAGTTTACGAATAAGGGGTCTGAATTTTAATAAAGAGGAGGAATTATGTCTAGTGAATATAATTAATAAACATAAAAACATTATTGAATGCAAAAGCACTAGTCTAATAACACCAAATCAAAAGGTATGTATATTAAAGTGAAATGTGAAAATATAAAAATAAGTTACTGTGGTGATATAGGAGGATGCCTGGAATTCTATATTGAATGCATTTAATAGTATACAATAGCAACCGTACGTTGCAGCAAATAAAAAGTAAATATGATAATTTGAAGACGGCAGCTAGAAAATGTGCGGCCAACAATAAACAAAATATAATAGAAACTGGTGGTGGTACATCAAGTGGAGCTTAGAATATAATATATTCATAAGTAGAGTTTGTTAAAAAGATGGTATCGGATGGCAGTAGTGTAGCGGTAGCGACGCGGGTAGGGGTAATTTTCACCTCGTAGTCGATCCCAACAGTACCGAGAGAGAGTTCAAAGCGACAGTACGTTGCACGCTGTACGCCAAATAAGTACGCGGAGATGGGGCGCCCAAAGGGTGTAACGTTCCCTTCGAATGCGAATAAATATCTCAGGCATTTCCGTGGATTAGAATATAGAAGTCCACATATTTATTCCACAATATGCAATAGCGGATTTCTAAGTCGCGATAGATTTGAATGTAGAAAACATTGTAAAAGTAAACGTCACGTATTGAATTTAAGAAATAGTATTCCATACTGGCAATTTTTATATGATTTTATTTTTATGTTAAGTGTGTGCAACATCCCACAACATCTACGTCATTCATGTTGTAGCGCGTCCTTTAAAACGTGATGGTCCACCAGCTTCATTGTTGTTATCCAGTAAAAGGATTCAGAAAACTAATGCAGAAACCGTTGTCAAAATAATAAAAGATTCGATGAGAGAATTTTGTATCACAGGAACCCAAGTCACAATGTTCGTTACTAACGGAGCCACAACAATGCTGAGAGTTGGTAGGATGTTGAAAATATGCTTTCCGACTCTTCTTCACATAACATGCCTCATAATTGGATGTCACCTCGTAGCAGAAACCATTCGAAAGGAATATCCAATGGTGGATAAGTTAATAGCATCTACCAAAAATGTGTTCATCAAATCTCCCAAACACATCCGTGTATTCAAACAACTGTGTCCGAAATTACCACCACCACCTCAGCGTGTAATAACGCGATGGGGAACATGGCTCCGGGCCGGGCAGTACCTTACTATCAGAAATATTTTTCACAAGTAAAAAATGTCATCTTGAAACTTGATTCAAATGATTCTGCAGCAGTTCGATATAGTCAGCAACTTTTTTCCATTTCCGACGTTCAACAACAAATAAATGAAATTTCCATGAACTATTCTCAAGTTGCACAAGCTATTGAGCAATTAGAAAACAGTCACATAGCTGCACGGGACGCATTAAATTGCATAAACAATTTACAAGCCGCTCTAGAAAACTTGACGAACACTATAGGAGTCGATGTTGCTCAAAAATTTGGAGCAATTTTAACGAAAAATCCCGATTTACAAAAGGTCGAACGATCATTTTCGAAGTATACGACAACGTACTCACAACACCATCGACGGCTGAATGAATCGACAATAGAAGCGTTGCTGATGTTGCAATTCTACGCAGGTTACCAGGGCGGTTGCCAATGGCCACAGTGGACATCAAGACGACAGGAAAAGGTAACAATATCATTTTTCACTAATATTGTATATTACGTACCTACTTTTATGCGGTGCGCCACTGCCGGTACCACCTTTTTAACAAACTCTAATAATAAGATAAGATATTGGACCTGATTAGTCGAAAAACTCGGCTTAGAAAATAAATTCGACGATGACAATTTACAATTAGGTGTAGCTAATGTAGAAGTCCTGCCAATTATTAATATCCAGCAATTTGATGAACTCTCGGCATGTTCAAGATCGATATTAGTTACCAAAGCACTTAACACATTCCGAGCTACACCAAAATCGTGTGCCCGTTGCTCCTTAGCATCTCGAGAATCTATTTCCTTAACATTAAAAAGTATAACATTTTGTTTACGACTAGTTCTATCATTCAATTCACTCAGTAATAATTCAAAAGTGTCCTCATTAATATTAGGAGCATTTCTTTGTTGTAAGCCTTTTTTTAGTCTTAAAATAGCAGCTTTCAAATCATTGATATCGCTGCTCAAAATATTGCAGTTACGACAAGACCAAGATAAGCCTTTCTTCGCTTTTATTGTTCGAAGTTCAGTAGCGGATAAATCAACACAGGAATGAATAAATGGTTTCTTGCATACAGAGCAATCAATAACTTTATGCTCTTCTGTGCTCGCTTTACATCTGCATGCACATCTAATTTTCGATGCCATTTCAGAGTAGAAGTGTGTATATATACCTAGATAGGTGGAAAAACAGTAAATAAACAAAGATTGGGTACAACAGGAACACTCTCTTCATACCAAGCGGTCGCTCAAGGTGTTTAACATTCAAAACAAAGTAGACCACGGTAGGGAAGAGGTGAGGTGATACAAAGGACAGAATTGCAATGGACAACTATGTACGATGTACGTTTACTTAGGTATCAGCTATTTATATTGAGATATATACGCATGTATTTATCTAGGATGGAAGAGTGTCGATGGGGCAGAAACAAAGAGAGAATGGAAAAATTGAAAGCAAAAAACTATTATACAAAACCTTACAGGAGCGAAAAATAATGATAACGGCCCGACGAGAAAACAGACAAAAGCAATTAATTGAAATAAACAATGATGAAACATCTAACGAAACGATAAAATTAAAGGCAAATGGAGAAAATAAAAAGAAGGGTAAATCAACTAGAATTGGTACATGGAATATACAATGTTAGAGATGGGAAAAATGATAGAAATAAGTCCGGAATTGAAGCGATATAAAATAAATATTACGGCTCCACAGGAAAAGGAAATAAGATGGCAAGGAAAAGGCGAAATAGAAAAAATAGATTTCACAATCTTATATTCAGGAGAAGAAAAGAGTGGACAAAGAGGAGTGGCATTTATGATATTTGGAAATACACGGGAGAAAGTAATGGAGACTAGATTAATAAGTGGCAGAATGGCGTATATAAGGATTCAGACCGAACCTTATGCTTTGTCATTGTTAAACGTACATGCTCCCACCGAATGTGCCGGCATAAAAGAGAAGGATGAGTTCTATGTGAAGTTGGAAGAGGAGATTGCAAGAATACCGAAAGAAGATGCGATAATATTACTGGGGGATTTTAATGCGCAAGTAGGAAAAGAGGAGCACATAGAACAAGTAGCCGGGAAATATACATTTCACAACAAAACAAACGATAATGGACAGAGATTATGTGAAACTGCGCTTAGAAACAATATGATAATAAGCAGTACAAAATTTGTACACCCAAAAGAACACAAGGTAACTTGGAGTAATCCGGATGGAAGGAATCATATTGATCATGTCTTAGCTACCAAAAGACGACAATCATCAATAACAGACGTTAGGACTTACCGAGGAGCATGTGCGGATACGGATCACTATATGGTAGTTGCAAAATTAAAATTAAAAACTAGAAGGAATATAAAGAAGCAACTACCAAGAAGTAAATGGGACATATGAAAAATAAATAACAAAAAAGTAAAAAAGAAATATGAAGATGAGACAAATAGATTGACAATGGAACAAAAAAAAATGAAGAAGAAGAAGATATAGAGGCAAGATGGTGTAAGATAAAGGAGATAATTAATCAAGCAGCCGACAGAATCATCGGGAAGGAGGGTAAGAGGAATAAAAAGGAATGGTATGATGAAAAATGTAGAAGAGGTATGGAGAAAAAGGTAGAAGAAATAGATGTAAAGGAACCAACCTTAGAAGAAGTGACTGAAATTATAAACAAAACCAAGAACGCAAAAACACCGGGAAAGGATGGGTTAAACGTGGCTTATTGAAATATGGAGGCGAACAATTGAAAAAACAAATATACGCATTGATATTAAATATATGGAAAGAGGAATGCCGAATGACTGGAAAATAGGCCAAATAATAAAGGTACATAAGAAAGGAAGTCAGCTTGAATGTAATAACTATAGGAGAATTACATTACTACCAACCGCCTACAAGGTTTTGTCTACGTTAATACAGAGAAGCATAAGAGAGGTAACGGATAATAAAATAGGAGAATATCAATGCGGGTTTACGAAGGGGAAATCGACAATTGACGCAATACGTACAGTTAAACAAATTGTAGAAAAAACTTATCAACATAATATAAACCTCGAACTGCTTTTCGTAGATTTTCAGCAAGCGTTTGATTCTCTAAATAGAAATATGATTATGTTAGCGATGAAACTAAGAAGACTTGTAGCAATGACAATGCATGGAACAAAAGCTAGTGTAATAACAAGTAAAGGTGAAACTGAAGCGTTTGCCATAAATAAAGGAGTTAGGCAAGGGGATGCGATGTCGGCAACCATATTTAATATAGTACTGGAGTACATCACCAGAAGAGTCAATAAGGGTACAATAAGAACAAGAGGGGGACAACTAGTAGCGTACGCTGATGACGTAGTAATCGTGGCAAAAAAGAGGGATATAATGAATAACATCTTAAAAGAAATAGTAGATAAATGAGAACAAGACAAAAATAATGAGAATAGGATAAGAGCTGAGCAACAGAAAAATCAGAGTGGGGAAGCATACCTTTGAGGAAGTAGACAAATTCAAATATTTGGGAATCACCATTACAAATGATGGTAATAGAGAAATGGAAATAAAGGAGAAAACAATGGCAGCCAACAAAGCTCTACATATAAATAGACACCTACTAAGAAGCAAAAATCTTTCAAAGAATACAAAGATAGAAATTTATAGAACAACCATAAGACCAGTGATAATGTACGCAGCGGAAACACTGACAATGACAAAAAGGGATGAAGAAAATTTAAGAGTCGCGGAGAGAAGAATACTGAGACCAATACTTGGACCAGTTAGAATGAAAAATTTGGAATATAGGATAAGAACAAATGAGGAAGTAGCGAAAGAATGTGGAGAAGATATAGTTAAGAAGATAAAACAGCAAAGAGCAAAGTGGTTGGGGCATATGTGGAGAGCGGGAGAGGACAAGATATTAAACATAATAATAAATTGGGAGCCATCGGGAAAAAGAAGGCGGGGAAGACCTAGATCTAGCTGGATGAGTAAAGTGAGGGAAGACTTGAAGAGGATAGGGATCGATAAGGCAAAAGAAAAAGCTAAAGATACGACGGAGTGGAGAAGGATATGCGAAAGAGTGGAATAGGAAGGAACAGGGACTGATCCTCCCCTTAATGAGGGATCTAGAAACCTTCATCTGAAGCGGCGAAATCCCCAGGAGGGTTGTCTAAGCCATTCATTATTATTATTTACCTACAAGAAAGAAGTCATAAAAACACACAACTTCTAAAAACGACGAAATCAAGAATGTACTTACAATTGTTTAAGCACAAACTGCGCCGTGCAATGTGATTAAAAATAAACTAAATATACCGTTCTGAGTAGCACTAAATTTGCACTTCCGAACTATATAAATTAACCAAATTAATATTAAGTTTAATCTAGTTAAAAGTGAAGATAACTTAGAGAATATTATACACATATGTTTACAGCGCGACAGCTAAGCTCCTTTTCTTTTCAAAAAAATCTAGGGAAGAGGCTACCAACTGCTTCGCCTCGTAAACGTGCAACGTTAAGTTACTTTAAGTAGCTTAGCTTTAAGTAAAAAAGAAAATGAGCAAACAATAATCTTTAATAAACATTGATAAGCTTTCCAGAAATACCACTGCAGTATATTAAAAAGCACGTACTAGATATTGGAAGGTAACATCATTGTAATAAAGCTTATTAACATTATAGTGAACCTTATTAACATGATGACCAAAGGTATTAGCTCACTTTTATTATCTGGAGAAATTGGAGAAGTTTACTACACAGCAAGGAAGAGAATCTAAATGGGAAGATTGCATTGTGTAACCGTCTTTCACACAATTGGAATGTTTTTAGAATGATGAAATATGTAATTGATATCTAAGCGAGCTAAACTGCATTGCTGCATTTACACATTTACATATCTATTAGGTGTAAACAATTATAGGTTTTTTCTGTCTTCCCGCCGATGTATCATCTTATTATGCTCAATCTATCAAAATCAACAAATTTTATTACTTACTTTTGCGATCATCTCTTATAAATCCTATAAATTTTGATATATCGTGCAGCATATCGAACGACTTATATTTTTTCACCAAGTTATTGAAATACGTGAAGGGAATAAAACCGAAGAGAAACGGGTATTTATTACGCTTGATACGACAAATATATCGAACCCTATAGAAAATATAGGATTTCGTCGTCAAAACTTATCTGGCTCAAAATTTTTCTATAAGAAATTTCTTTGTTCCTTATTATTTCCAACATGCAACATCCTCAACCAATATAAGATAGATAGTAGGTATCTATTATGAAAGATCTCGGAAATCTATAACTTACCTCCTGATGGAATTTATCAACGCTGATTAATGCTCCGTTGATAGTACGTATGAACGGATCTTCTTGGAGAAGGAGCAAAATGAAAATTGAATCTACACCTACTACTTGAGAATAATACGGCGATATTTCACATTTCTTTCATAAATTTGGAAGTTTTTATGAGAGAATGTGTTTCGCGTTCACGAGGGGTTTGCCGTTATAATCGCATTGTTCTTATTGGGTAAAAATCGGTTACTCAATACACGAGAGATTTCAGCCGGGGGAAATCACGAAAACTGTACATGGACGATGTTGCGGCAGCGAATAAACATTCGGAGAGTACCAGAAAAAAAGTGAATATTTTTGTAATTTACGATTGCTCGTAGTAAGGTCTTTCTACTATTACATTTTGCTATTTGCCCCAATCTTATGGTCGCCTTATAATAATTCATTATTTTCTAAAAACGGATATAAAATAATTAATCTTCTGTGCACACACAGTACGTTCCTGACTACTTTAACTTCCAAAAAATTTAATTTTCATCCTAAAACTTTACTCATTTCATCTCTAAGAGCTATTTGTTGGGAACATCCCAATAAATGCTCTCGGGGGGAGTTAAATTATTGCATATTAACGTATGCGCCGCAGCTGTTTGTCTGTAAAAGCTTTATCATGTCAACATCATACTTCGATGAAGGGCGGTATATGATCATCTGAGCGAATGTAATACATTTAGTGAAATGTGAATTATGATGAGACATTTTTAAACAGAAGCAAATATGGAATAAACTAAACGCATTCGTCAGATAACCTTTTTTTATCTTATCCTCTCCCTCATCTATCTGATCTATAGGTAACTATTTTTTCCATATATTGTCTCGCGTCTCGCTTGAGTCCCGGCAAGTTCCCGTTACTTCAATAGAAATTGGAATCCATTTCCCTTTTATAAAAAAATGTTTACTTCTATGACGATGGGACGAATTCAAAGATATAACATTTAATTTAGATCATTTGCACATTAAATCTTAAAATTTCTCTTTTCGTCGAACATGCTGCGTCATCTTGCACTGGAGAAACTGGGAACTTCTGGAAATTCATAAATGTGCCTTAAAACTTGCTTAGTGAGACGAAGAAAGTAGCTTCGATCTCATTTTCTTCAATATCCGTCACCTGTCTGATAAAAATTTTATTATGCATATTCCAAGATTTTCTCGAAAAACAGGAGAAACAAATTATTCTAAAAACAGGCTTATTGCTGAAATTTGGCAGTGGAGTATCCATTTCCCGGACTTCATCTGAATCCTGTGGAAGAGTTTCTTGAGCTTCCTCTATTATTTGGTTGTAATCACTAAGGGCCAAATTTATTCCCGGGTCTGAATCTGTATCTGACATCCTGAATCACCATTTTTCGCTTGATCTTTTTTATCCGAAGACTGTTCGTCACATGAGCTTTCAAAAGCTGAGCCGTTAACGCTCTTGCTAACAGGAGCTTGAATTTACGGTGTCGTCTCCTTTCATTTTAACCGCCATATCTTATTGTCCTTCGAAGGTTTACAAAACAGTTGTTCAATTCTTCTTAAATGTTCTCATCTTTTATCTCATCAAGATCTTGGTGCGGAGGACGTTCCAAGACTCTATCCATTATTAAAGCCAGGTTGTATATTTCTTTAAGCATTAGGCTCAATAGCCTTTAACTAGTCATTTAGCAAATAAGAAAATCTGTCCTTCGGAAGCGTGCAGTGGTTTGACCCAGCCCCCATTTTCTATGTTTCAAGGATGTGCCTCAAGGCTGTTTTAAGAAAATAGAAAAACGCCATATAAAGAGGCTGAGTCAAATGGATTGAGTCCGCTCGAAGGAAGAAAAATAAAATATTTTTTTCTTCGCAAACAGACACTGTACTTCTAGAAAAATGTGAACTGAGATTGTCGTCAAGTACTTTTCCCGGGTAAATGTTTTAGGGCTGGTATTACCATTTTCAGCACCCAATGTGAGAGGGATATCGCGTCAAACCAATCACACAACTTCTATTATATCTGGCACACTTTGAGCCACCAACTGTCCAAAATGTATAGAGATTTTTTGCTTCGTATGCCCATGTATGATGGTAACAATTTCCCATCAACTGAAGCAGCACATATAATAGAAGCAACTGATTTTGACATATCATAAATGCGTTCTGGATGGCGATAGACCATTTTCGATATTTCTTTTTTCTATTGTCAAAATAAGTATAAATAGATGTTCTGGCAGATTCTTGTTCTCAATTGATCTCTGTGATGGTTTAGTAAAGAATAGACAAAGCCCTGCCGTGGGTAGCATCGTTAAATTCGGTATTGCTTTACCTTTATTGCTTAGGTATTTTTTACAATCCTGACATCTAAATGGTAAGGTGGGTAGCCCCAGTCGGAACACTATTAATCGGTGAATCAATTCATCTTCCTTCTGTTTGGTTAGAGCTATTTGACCTCCTTGACACTTTGGATTTTGGTTTTTGTGGTGTTAATAAAGCACAGAATAGTGGTTTTGGTACATTTTGCTGTGCAACGTGTATACTATCGATACCGCACCTGTCGAAAATTGACAGTTCGTAAGAATAACGTTAAAACTAACTAACTTGTATCTAGCTAGGCGTACTGATGTGACATTCTGCGGCATCGACATTCTACTTCCCAGCGAGAGTCCCCCTTAAGACAGGCAATTTCCGAAACTTCTAATCTGAAAGTTACTTTCACCAAAAACTGAATGTCTTACGTGTCTTTATCTAACAACGAATAAAGTTTTACAAGGAGTCAAAAACTTACATTTTGACGCTCCCACAGATGTTAATAGGTACTAAAATCATTACAACCGAAAAATCCGTTGGCGTGTGGGTATAGGGAAATGTCAATAAAAAAAATTCGCAGTTTCTTTATCTGCTTTTTGAGAAATATGCGGGGTGTTCCATTAAAAAAAATTGAAGTAACATTAATTAAATTTGGTAACGATTTCGATGGCTACCTTGTAGATCCTAGTGGATATACAAAAAAAAATTCCTTGCATTGCCGAAAACTTTAAGAAAAACTCAATCGAGGAAAATTCAAATCACCCCTATAACGTGGAAGGTGTTTTAAGATGTCGGCCGTTAAAGAAACAGCGGCATTTTACAAAAATCCGGAATGATGTCAATTAATTAAATCTAAAAACTAAATTAGATAGGAATAGAGAATATTAAGAAAAATTGACATGAATTGAAGAGAGGCATCCAGAGGGTCCATAAAAAAAAACAAACTGATATCGTGCACTGCAGAAACTACACACCCTGTATCATTAGATATAGTTTTGTATTGTACAGCGCTTCTCTCCGAATATTTGAAAACTTTTTTCCTCTAAATCACTCAGGGGAAGAATTATTTTTTATCCATTCACTAGGTAGATTTGCTGTATATGAAAATGTAAAAACTTTTGTGACAGAGCATATAAGACGCGGAAGTGAAATGAAGGTTTAGAATAATATATCCAAACTTTTACAGCGTATATAACGTGCTTATTGTCTAGACATACGTGTATGTGCGTATTTATGTATGACATGCATGTATGTTAATATACATTTCTTGAATTATGCTTATACAGATACTTACAGGTAATGCTCAGAATTCAAATAACAGTCGCCTTGCACCAGAGAAAATGCAACCATTCAAGGAATTAAAAAGATTTGCAGGTCTTTGAGGAAATGACTGCATATTGTTTAACTAAACAGAATAAAAAGAAATACCTAAGTTTTATCAATTTACTAATTATTGATCTGTTACCATTTACTCAGATAGTCACGCAGTGCTGAGGGCACTAGACTCCACACAAGCAAATTCTACACTGGTGTGGGACTGCATGAACGCCTTAAAGGGACTGGGTAAGCAGGCTAAGGTGACCCTGGTCTGGCGACCAGGTTATGAGCAACGAGAGCACTTCAAAGCAGATGAATTTATCCCAGTAAACTCGTTAATTGCTGATAAAAATTCGATGCCCTTTGTAGGCCTGGCATAAGGGATAGTTAAAGAAGCTACTAAGCAATAGAAAGAAAACAAATCTCAAAACTGGTGGAAAAATATCCCAAGTCAGAGACAGGTCAAGCTATTTCTAATTGGATGTAGGCCTAAATAAGCAGCTGATCTACTGAGCAGAGACAGAAGGTCTGATAAACAATAGTAGACGGGCTAACTAGACATTAGGTTTGTTCGTTTGTCTTGTTCGCGTTAACTCTAAAGTGTGATTGGATTATGATCACGTGATCGTTTTGATTGGCATTTGTATATTATACATAACCTAAAAGATTGTGAATGGTGGCAATTGACAATCAAGATGAAATGAAAAAATCCTTATTATTTATTAAGAAGGATGATCAAATCTTGTTCATATCAAGCTCATCATCCAGCAATGAAGATATAGAACCTGCATTGAAAATTGTTCATGTTTCCTATAAAAGAAAAAAGGTAACTCGAAAATTATTATGAGGAGGTAATTTGTCTATTAAAAAAAAGCAAATTGATTGTTAGACTTGAGTAGTAGTATATATAAGGAAACTAACAATAATTCTCTTTATAAATTTTGATAGGAAACTTAAGTAATCATATTTGTATACAAATAAACAACATCTTCTTATTTCTATATTTGTACCAAAATGTAAATCTAAATGAAACAAGCCTAGTTTATTTAATAATGATACCGCACTTGTTTTGTGTAAATGATTCCAGTAAATCTTGAAAAAATTGGTTCCTTCTTTTCATTTCATTAAACATATCTTCCTTTGGTTTTAACTTCTCTTCATTTCTCTTTTTTAGTTTTGCACGCTTTTTTATTGTTTTTGTTAATTGTTGTATTTACTTTCAATAATTACAAGGGATATGGATGTCATTTTGTGTAAATGTGAAGTACAAGTTGGGTTAGATAATTAATATAATGACAGCTACACTGAACTGTACAAACTCACTCCACTTCCTGAGGAGGTATAAGTTTGTGCAGTTCAAAACTGTCGGAAGCTGTCCAATATATACAAACAAACATTGGACTGCCAGTTTTCTTTTACAAACGAACGCGCAATTTAGAAACTCGAGCTACGCCATATTACGCTAATTGACAAACGAACAAAGCCATTGTATATGTCCAAAACGCATACGAATAAGCTGGGCTTGGGAGAGGAAACAACATGCAGCTTCTACCATGCGGAGAAAGGGACTCGCGTCCACATACTGTGCGATTGCACAATACTAGTGGGAATATGGATCTCAGAGGGATCACTCACAAAACTAATAGGTAAAAATGACAAAACCAACCTAATTGATCTAGTAACTGAGAGTGATCTAGTGTGAGAGAGTGTGATCTAGTAACTGAGAGAACAATAGATCTGAAGAGGTCGCAGTGGGGCAAGTTATAAATAATCCAAAGTAATCTCATAGATTCGTTACACCCCATATCAACCTAAGTAATTCCTCTGATTTTCGTAGTGGTCTTTTCCGTGGAAAAGTTAGAAATCCTAAAAGAAATAGCTTATAATTTTTAGACGCAGCCACAATGTGCATTTCTTTTTGTATAAAGTTTTAGCACCAATAGCTTCAGTCATTCTTATATCCTTCTATACACGAAGTTCCAAATCCCCAATGCTTCAGGTAGTTGTTTTCTTATGAACTGAATTTGTGTTGAAGATTTAGTTCTTTTTTCGCTTAAAATCTTAATTTAATTATCAATAAATAAGTCCATTAAAACTAGAGATCGGCAATAAATCATAATTTTAAGCCCAAATAATTTTTCTCGACGAACTGGTTTCTACCTTCTGCTTCTGCGAAAATCTAAATGAGTTAAACGTAGAAATAATGTCTTTTGCCCATTTCCAAATTTCATTTTTGTAATTATTTCAGTTTTGTAACTGCTAAAGTAAATCTCATTGAACTCATCCAAAGAGATTTTCTAGTATTAAGACCAAAGTTTAAGAGATCATTTTAAAGGAATTTATGAACTATGAATTCATTTGTTTAAAGTAACACAACGGTATTGCCAACTTTACTTTCGGCTTTTTTTTGAGAATTAAGTGCCGGTTGTTTTGTCGTTATTCTATTTTGAAAGCGCGGAAGAAATTCTGAAGTACCTCATATATCGATATTGCATACAAATAAGATCTACAAACGAGACTTCTAAACAGAACAGAAACATTTATTGCTTACGTTTGATTGAATTTCTAACAATCCCTTGTCAGTAATAATAAAATTGAAGGTATTCCAATGAATTTGATTACAAATTAGCGCTCAAGCGAAAAAACTGGCGACCAATAACAATGCGCCCAAGGATAGATAGCGCATGAATAGCCAGAGCTCGTTCTGAATTCCTATCTTTAAAATAAATTGCGTCTGACAGCCTTAAGTTGAAAAAATAATGTCATTAATTTCGGGTAAGCTTCCATTGCGGTTCTCGGTTAGGTCCCCATTAGAACGCAAAAAAGCGTTTTGAGAGATTTGGTGGTCGAAAAAATTAAGACATAAAGATAAGCACTTCCTCAGAATTATCGTCGAGCCTTTCAGAACGTTTAATTATCCCGCTAATATAACAGTGCTCCCAATTAAATAGACTTAGTCGTACTACATAAACATTCTTTCCTTTTTTAGAAAAAATTGACAAATTACTTGAAAGCTACGTTTCAGTCAATCAATATTCAAGGGTGAAATTTGTGTAGGGAAATATTACTGTCGTAGATTGCAGAATATGTTATTAGGCAACTGGTGAAAGTTAAAGCGCCTTCATTTTTAATTACGTAAACTTGACCAATGCTGTGTTCTACTCCTATACTTTTTTCGTTTAAGAATATAATCCACAGACACAAATCAATGCTCGATAGCTCACGTATATATTGCTTTAAATTATTAACGAGAAATATGCAAGAAACGTAAAACTATACCTCGGTACAGGAACGGAAGGGCATTTATCCTACACAGAGAAGAATTGATAACAATAATGAACCAACTACCGCCAAACCACTATGTACGAACGCGCGTTTCGCCGTATCACAGCTCATCGGCATACCTATGTGGAAGGTAGTAGTTGTATTTGAAATTGTCGTATACGAGCCCCGTCCAGCTTCAGTTGGCCCACCCGATAAAATTTCAGTTATTAGCATGTATTGAAGATCATTTAAACCAATAGAGGTATAATTCTCAACTTTTATTTTGCAAATAACAGTTTAAAAATATATTGCACAAAAATAACGGAACTGATTACAACAATTGGAACTGATTAGGACTGAAAAAAGAAAAACCCAAATTTGTGATTTTCAGCTCGAAGATATAGCTCACCACTGAGTAACATCACCTTTATTTTTAATAATTGCTTCCATTCTTCTCGGCAAACTATTTACTAGATCCAGACACTCCTCTGCAGTGAAATTATCCCAAATGTTCTGGAGCCTTTGCTTGAATTTTTGCATAGTCCTGGCAGGATTGACTCGCAACCTCTTTTTCATGATATGCCACAATGTCTCGATGGGCGAAAGGGCCGGACTACTAGAAACCCATTTTAGAACCGGTATTTCTCGACCTGAAAGCCATTTCATAGATCTTTTGGGAGTATGACATGCAGCACCGTCTTGCTGAAAAATTAAGTCATTTCCAGAAATCCTACTCTCTTCCAAAGTAACAAACAAAGACTCCTCTAGGATGTCTAATTATTTGTCTGAGTTAACAATGCGTTTATAAAGTGTAATTTTCTAACTCCTCTAGCCGGCATTGAACCCCAGACCATTACCAAAGATGGAAATTTAACTTTGCGGTTAAGACAGTCAGGATGATAAGTTTCATGTTTCTGGCGAATAACTCTGCTCCTATCACCGACACAAACTTCAAATCGCAACTCGTCACTTCAATGTACACTATTTCACCTCTCCGTATCCCAATTTCGATGGTCTCTAGCCCATTTTAACCTGCTTCGCTTCTGCTTTAGGGTCAATAACGGTTTTTCTTTTGCCTTTGCGAAGGAGAAAACGAATTATTTTTTGTCCCTTAGGATTGAACTCATGACACGTGCCTTGTAAGTACCAAAGTCAAGTTTTCTTGCTTCTGAATGACATGTAGATCTGCAAACATGTCTTCCAACAGCCTCACTCCAGAGTACACTCAACGCTCCGTAGTTAGCACGCTTATTAGACTTGATAATTCTGGCCAAAGCTCGTCTATCAGCGTCTGTTAATTTGGACTTTTTCAGATATCGGAGCTATTAGGCAGCTGAACCGTTTGATTAATATTCCGATTTCGCCGTCTGATTTTCCGGATTTGTGTAAATTAATGATAATTGATCGATTTTTTTTCATCAATTGCCTTTCCCTTGCCCATTATTGACAACAATTGCACTATCAATTAATTGTTCTACAATCAAAACATCTGCCACCGTTATTTCCGCCCAAAAAAGCGTTGTTTCTATAGCCACCTTAGTACTCACCGTTAGCAGTACTAGGGTAATGGAATGCAAGAAAACTACATTTTTTTAATGTTTTCGATTTTTTATGAGACAACATGCTCCATTGAACCCAGATCTCTGCATACAAGTATGGATGAGAGTATCTAATTAAAGATACCCTAATCACTGAAAATGTCGAAATTAATAGCAATAAGCGTGTTCTTTTTACCACAAAACTGAGCGACTCAGGGAAACTCAACAATACGCACTAATAACCGTGTTCTTTTTACGCACTCACCTCAGAGTTTTTGTGATTCTTACTTCCCCCCGCACCGATGAAGCATATGTAAAGAGGGGGCAGCTTCGATGAGTTTATTTGAGTGTGTTTTCTGAGCATGCGCAGTGAAATATATATGTCAGTTTTGTGTATATTTTAAATTAAATTAAGAGGTTAGTTGTACCCATTTACCGGCTACACTCGGAATTTTGCGAAAGTATAAGTTCGAATGATAATGAAACTATTACAATTAAAGAAAACACGCAGAAAAAATATTTGGGAACATGATGCAACGGTATTACTCATCATTAAACTATAGGAACAAATTACAGATATTCACAATCCAAAAAAAAGGAAATCTTTTCGAATATAATGGAAAGTTTCCAAACACAGGTATGAATGCTTAGAATGCAGGATAAAACTTACTTTTTAACGTTTTTTGTTGTCATTATTGTATGTGCAGCTGATCTAACAATATCAAACCTATCTGAAATTTGGAGGAAACTTTCTCGATTTGCTAGATACCACACACAGTAACTAACAAAACTTTCTCTATTGACAGGTTAGCTCTTCCAGCGATATGTTTAGGTATAATTTTTGTTTTATGCAACTTATTTATTAAATAAGTGCAACCTCTATTTATTCTGAAATGCTCTTGGAACTGTTTATCGGCAAAATTGTACACTACACGGGTTACATAGTTTTTACACTTTATTAAAGCTCTACTTTTATGTCTCGTTTCCCCAAGCGATGAAGTACTTGTATTTGTATCATTCTCCCTACTCGAAGATATATCGTAAAAGTCATCGTCTATACTGTCCTCTTCAAATAAATTGTCTTTCATGAACATATTGCCATTACTTTTGATGTATTCGAGATATTAGAATGAACCTACCAAAAACATATCTATATCAACCTGTATTGAGCACATTTTTTCTTTATTTATGAGTGTACAATATATAAGTTAAATTCCATAACAAGGTGAGAACAAGAAGCTATTGAATATAAAATGATAAATGATAACTAAAGCAGACTTATATTCTAGGTTATGTATATTTAATTTAATTTGACATGAGTAATACTTCCCGTTCTTTTTAAAAGTGAGTTTGACTGAGATACTTCTCTCAACTCAGCTCTTTACTGATATTTTAATATCATTAAAAGGAACACAGCTTATATCAACTTCTCAGAAGTGAGCAACACGTAATGCTCCACTTTTCTGTGAGGGTAGTAGCTCGACTGATGGTATTAAATAATAATGAACCGACTACCGCGGCTCATCGGCATACCTATGTGGAAGGTGGTAGTTGTATTTGAAATTGTCGTGTATGTATATACGAAGTTAGTGCATACAAGTATGGATGAGAGTATCTAATTAATATTAGAGTATCTTTAATTAGATGCTCTCATCCATACTTGTATGCACTAACTTCGTATACATACGAAGAATGGATAACGTTTATTGGAAATATATTTGATAATATAATTTGTTATACCTATATAGGCAGCCATAACTTATAATACTGGGTAAAATAAATCTATATTACAATTATTATAGTTAGACGTGCCATTTGTAATATCCAAATCAAATCTGTTTTTCTTCCAAAGATGTACGCACATATCTTTTACCATTTCTTAATTTTATAATACATTCTCTTTCAGCTAACATCTATTGCATTCAAAATTAGAATGCGCACTAATGGAAATAAGCTTTCACGGTATTTCAGATTTTACCAATGTATGAGGGATGATCGTAAAATAAGGTTCCCAAAGCTCTACAGCAGAAATAAGACGTGTTAGGCGAAATCTGACAACATTGGCGTGTGCAGCAGCTCTCCCACTCTATATACATACCACTCCCGTCTCGCTACGCCACTCAGTGTTTGCTAAGCAGCCGTCCGAGATGGAACTCCCGATCGCCGCTACCGCCAGGTGCGAAATTCGCGCTGTGATACGTTTTTTAAACGCGAAAGGGGTTTAATATATATAAACATTCATCGTCAGTTAACTGAAGTTTATGGAGAAAAGTGAATAGTTGTTCAACACGTCCGCAAATGGTGTAAGGAATTCACTGGAGGTCGGACGGAAATTCACGATGAAAAGCGAAGCGGAAGATCATCAGTTTCAGAGGAAGATCGGAGGGTCACCATTCGTCAACTCGCTCTTCGGATTCCTGAGATTTCCAACATCACAATTGAAAAGATTTTGACCGAAAAACTGGGCTACAACAAGGTGTGCGCGGGGTGGGTACCGCGAATGCTCACGGAAGACCATAAGCTGAAACGCTAGAAGTGTGCCCAGGCGTTTCTTCAACAATGTCAATACAACAAGGAGGAACTTTTGGACTCCATTGTTACGGACGACGAAACGTGGGTGTTTCATTACACATCCGAAAACGAGCGACAATCATGCGAATGGCGCCACTCAACTTCGCCGAAGCCAAAGAAGTTTAAACAAATGCAGTCTGCTGCAAAGTCATGGCAACCGTTTTTTGGGACAGGAAAGGACTATTGCTGGTCGACTTTTTGCCTCCTGGGACGAAAATAAACTCAAACAGGTATTGCTATACATTGATCAAACTCAGGCGGGCGATCCAGAACCGCCGAAGAGGAAGACTGACTGCAGGTGTGACGCTTCTTCATGACAACGCTCGGCCCCACGTCTCTCGTCAAACCCAGGAGCTGCTGACAAAATTTGGCTGGACTGACAGCCCCCCGCCCCTACCGGCCGGACCTAGATCCAAGCGATTACTACTTGTTTCCAAAATTAAAGGAACACTTGGGTGGCGTAGGCTTCGAGACCGACGATGAAGTCAAAGAAGAGGTTATTCGATTCTTGAAAGGACTGGCGGCAGAATTTTACGACATGGAGATACAGAAGTTGGAGCACCTTCTGCAAAAATGCTTGGATAGAAATGGCGATTATGTCGAAAAATAGCTTAAGTTTTTACCTTTAAAACAATGTGTAATGTTACGGAAATAAAGAATGCTGTCTGTATTTAAAAAATAAGGGAACCTTATTTTACGATCATCCCTCGTAGTTTGGTGCAAATTGTTTATAAAAATACAGAACATTTATGCAATAAATATTTGCAAAACATGAAAAGATAGTTGATATCACTCCTGTGGTCGCCGACAAGAAGTTCGCGCATTCCCTCGACGTCGATGAGATAGCTTCATTCTCCTGCAAGATGTATTCCGTACCTGAAGCATTTCGTGCAGGCGTTAATCTGGAAATTGAAAACATGCTAAGAAATGGAATTATAGAAAGATCAAGAATATCTTACATCAATCCAGTCGTCAGCGTCAAGAAGAAAGACAACTCCATCTGTTTGTGCCACAACGCTCGTATCCTGAACAAGATCACCAAGAAGGAACATGAAACACTAGAGATCATAAAAATTTGCTGTGGATAGAAACAATCACCATCGCGATTAAAATAAAGCAGAAAGGGGACGCCAATAAATTCATCACTTCTGGTTAAGCTTTCATGACATTTTCGAAAAATTAAGGTTGGTTTGCACTTTTCAATTTTTACATTCGTTAATTTCCATTTATTTAATATTAAAATTCATTAAAAATTTCCAAAAGAGTGTGAAAGAATACTCCCGAATTCGACAGTATAGTTAAAAATTTAACTAATTTACAAAATTCCAAATTTTTAACAATTCCCCTGATATAAAACATTTCAATATATACCGGGTGAGCCATTAATGTGTCGTGGGAGTTTAGCGTGAAAACTACCAAAGATAGAGAAATGAGATTTTCTGTACGTATATACTATACTACAGCGCATTCTGTAAAATTGTCTACAAATATACAGGGTGCTCCAAATTTCCGCAACCGCCTTCAACTTCTTTATTTGAAATGGATTGCTGTTTTTTATTGATTATTTTGATAGCCACTTAAATTATACAGCTATGTGCACTTTCGATAATTACTTTTGGCTGTATTGCAAATTTTGTTAAATTTTTGACATTTCAAGACCTAACCAGAAAACATATATAACGTCGTGAGTTACTATTTTGCTATCAATTTAGGGGCTAACACTTTATACGTTTCAAGATGGTATAATGTAAAAATATGTAGAGGGTGTTAAATCTGTCATGCAGGATTTATCGAAATTCAAATGTTTTTTTTTTTTCGATTTTTTAAATAAAACCTATATTTTTTGATATTACTGCAATTCCCTTGTAAAATTACCTTTAAAATGGTATCAACAACGTAACACTTATTGCCAGTATTTTCGAAGGTATTGCACTTTTTTGGGAAATACGTCTGTAATATTCGATATGCGGCACATCTAATACAGCTACTATCTAACGAAACATTAAGCCTCTGCCTAAAATTTTCACATAAAATTATCTTTCATAGTTTCTCTTTGCTGTCATCGCGTTTTCGCCTTTGTTATAATTTTATTAGGATTCATTTACTGTAATTTGAATTATTTATATGTTCATTATTAGTTACTACGTACTGCTTTAACCTTGTTGCCAATTATACCGTTGTTGTTATTTCTTACTAACTTTCATTAAATAAAAATGAATTTCTCGAAAGAAGTGTTCATAGACATGGTAGTTGTTCTTGGTGCTTGCAACAGAAATCCACTCTTAGCATAAAGAATGTCAGCGGAATACCTCTTGTGATGGTTTTTTTTATGACCTAGTATAAAAACTGTTTACACGACACCCTCTACAATGGCAGAAAACATGTAGCAGCGAGTAAGAAATTCCTCTCTTCAATTAAGCGAGGACAACTTGGCTCGAAATGTAAGCCAGCCCATATAGAGACGGTTAAAAATATGCACAGAGCAGACTGGAGACATATTTGAGCACATTCTGAATTAAGATTATTTTATTATGAAAAAATCTAAAAGTGTACATTGCTTTTTAGAAACTGAAAATAATTAATAGTTTTGTATTACGTACGGTTTCTTATTACTTGAACATAATCCAAACAATTTGCGTAAGAGAACAATTAAGTAGAGGTAACTGGTTCCGTTTTTATTATCTCACTAATTACAGAAACCAAATTAAAGAAACGTGGTACTTAATCATTGCCTTCTACGCCATACGGTGATACATATTAAAATTGTGAGAACGTATTGGGAATAAAAATAACAGTCATATTGTTTATGGTAAGTAAGACGATAAGGGGACGGGGAAGGAGACTGCCACCAGAATCTCCCAATCCGCCTCCTTTAAATTTCTATTTATTTGGAGGTTTAAAGAATATAATTTATCGTACTCGACTTTATAATATTGATCAACTACAGGCAGCTATTGAAAATGAAATTCAAAATATTGATGTTGAGACTTTATAAAATGTTTTGGAAAACCTAAAACGAAAAGTTCAAGTTTGTTTAAATAATAGAGATGAAGATTTGAGCATTTTCTGCAAAAAAGTTTTATTGTACATACTGAAATAATTAATGTAATAAATAAGTTTTGTATTAATAAATTAATCTATAGAATTCAAATGTGAATACAATGACATGGAACTTACGTATGTATCATTTGTTATAAACATTTTTGTTATTGTAATAAATATGTGTAAATATTTGTCTCATTTACTGAAATGTGATATGTAATGCTTGGTTGTTTTTTATTTAATATAGAATTATATTCTTCCCATCTTAATAATAATAGAATATGTGTCTATTTTCTAATTTAATTAATTAGTTAGAAAAAGTATTAGAAATTTATTGGTAAGATTTAAATATCAATAATTTACCCAACATGAATACAACTTCCCGTATCGGACGCTACTACAATTTTCATAATAACTGAGAATTTGTTTTGTATTATTACTAAAGCTGGCCACGAGCGGTACCGCGCAGTAGCGTAGAGTCGACCAGGCCTCGAGTTCCACTAGAGTTATTCTGTTACGAGAGATGTTTGCTGCTGCAAATAATTTCGCTCATCTTTTAAATAAAAATTAAATAACACGTGCTCAAACACTTACCATTTTAAGAGTCCCTCGTGAAATCACAACGTGAATAATGTCTGTTAAATATCTGCAACATTAGATATGTTTCAACTGTTGTTTCGGCAAAACTAGTACGGCATGAAGAAAAAATGCGTTTTCATGCAGAGAACGAACGTTCTACATCTAGTGACGTAATATTTGCGTAAGTAAAATAATCTTTCAAATAACTTAACGATTCTGTTGACGCACCTTCACAAATGTGTCTTAATGTGCCAAAATCAGAATTTTTCTCAAAAACACTTTCAAATTTTACTAGAACAGAAAGATTTTTTGCGTCTTCAATCGCGCATAGCTGTGCGCGAACATGTTTCACTATTTGTAGAAATTCTTCTAACGGCACCGCAGGATTTTGTAATTTTTCTATTGCATCTGCTAGCCCGAAGTAATTGTCGTGAATGATTTTTAAATCCATTTTGACCTGACTATCTTGAAATTTCGACTGGCTTTTCTGGATAGCGGCAGCTTCCTTTGTATCGAATTGTAAAACCACGTTCTTAATATTGTCAAAATATTTATGATAATAAAACGCGGCCTGCAACCATGTTCCCCAACGAGTTAGAATAGGTTCTGGTGGCTCTGGTATACGGGGGCACAGTCTGTGAAATTCGCGAATACGTTTCGGTGATTTGACAAATACTGCTTTAGTATGCGCTATTAAAGCGTCTACCTCAGCATAACATTTTCCGATACTAGCCGCCACAAAATTGAGAGCATGAATTTTACACGTAATGTGTAACAAATTAGCAGAATGCTTTTTAAGAGACCGGCCTACAGAAAGCATGTTTGCAGCACCATCACTCACTAACATCAAGAGTTGGTTTGTTGAAAGTTCAAACTTGTCCAATGTATTTAACACTAACTTTGAAATTATTTCGGCAGTGCACTGTTGTATTCGTTTGGAGACTAATAGAATTGAAGGTGCCAATTGATGACGTTCCAATTTGCGTGCCATTATATTAAGAACAGAATGTTTCTTCCGATCTGTTGTTTCGTCGACACATAACCACAATTTTTGATCTTTCAACACCGATTTTATTTTTTTTTCAATATGTTCGCGCGCAGATGGCACAATTCTTCGTAATGATGTTCGACTTGGTAATTTGCACTCCGAATAGTTATTCCAAAAGCAGATAAATGGTTCCTTGTCTAGTAAATTAAACGGTATATTACATGCGATAAACGTAACGCATAAATTAAATATAAATTTTTCAGTGTCTCGTGCGCAATTTCTTTTTGAGACATGCTTTTCACTATTTACGTGTCGTAGACAATGTTATCTGGACCAACACATTAACGGGATTTTACAGATTACACATTTAACTTTAGCACCTTCATATATTAAGTCTGGAATTTCTGCAATAAATTTTCGAAGTTTGTCCGACCGCGGTCGTTCTGCTGACGAAATCATAATTTTTCTAGGACAGATAAACAATTGCGCAAATGACCGGCAGCAAAAATATCCGTACTGCTCCGCAGACGAAGTAATACTACCGTTCCTCTCGGTCCGAACTGATTCTACGCCGATGCCCGGTACCGCTCGTGGCCAGCGTTAATTATTACCAATTTTTCGTGCTCCAACAAAATTAGACATTTTTATCTCACTGTATATTAAGGCACAAGCGATGGATTTCCTTGTCATTTCTATAGCCTAGCTAAGTAGCAAACATTGAAAAAGGATATTAGTTGAACATGCAAATCTAACTCCTCCTAACAACTAATTAATGAATTTCAGGCTAATATCTTCGGAATACTTTTATACCTCACTTAATTTTTCCTTCAATTCACAACGCTTGGCTTCGAATAAATTCAATAAAAAAAAGCGAAACCCTTAACTTTACGCCATATTATTCCAATCGGATCAAAAATTGTTAGGGTCGGAAATTTCAGCATAAACACAAAATACCCTCACAAATAAAAAAAATATGACAACCAAATTGAACACGCTCGTACTTTTTTTTTTAATCAGGTACACGCCTCTCAGCGAAAAACTCATAAGTATGAAACCGCAAAATTACCCTGTCAAGTATAAAGGTCTTGTTTCGTAAAAGGGCTCCTCAGTCGAATGGCTTTTCTGGCTTTAAACAGAAAACATTTGAAAAATTTTTCTTCTGAACGGAGTTTAATTTGAAAAAGTTTACTTGTTACAAAGTAATTAGAATGTTCAAGGGAAGGAAAAAGCGAAGGGAGCTGAAAAGCGAAATTTAAAGGTCCCTTAAAATTGAATTAAATAATCGGAGATGAGAAAGACAATTGTGAGGGGATCTTGTGCTTTACGAGTTCCCTATTCATTCGGTTTCATTTTTTAATTACCAAGGATGAGAATAACAATTTTATAACGATCATTAGAATGTACCTACGTTAGAAAAGAAATTATTAAGCGTAATATCAAACTTGATGCATTGGTACGATCTTTCGCTTAATTTTATTTTGTACGGGGTCCTTGTTGAGATGGAATTGGACCAATAGATGTTAGTTTGCAATTACGAATTGAACAACATACGATACAATGTTATTTCACAACTACTTCTGTAAAAAGCTTATTAAACCTAATATACACTCCCGATTTAATCAAATTTCAAAATGACGATATTTCCAGTTTACAAGCACTGAATTGCATAGCAATACCTGCAATAGTATTGGATACACAGTGAGGTACTAAAGCGCCTCCCCCCGCCTCCCTCCACGTGCTAACTTTTAACTTTTAAACGACAGAAGCTAGTGTTTCTAGAAAAAGGCCTGTCTCTATCTTTATTTTTTATTTTAAAAATTAAATTGCAGTAATTCATCTAAATGTTCAAAGCACACTGTGATTATTTTTTGAGGTGGAAAATAGCAAAATTTTATTAGTGATATTTTTATTAAAAATCTGACTATACCACTTTGACCAAGGTAGATCAAAATTTATAAAAAAAAAAAGCTAAAAATGTACTAAACTTACTATGAAATGCTACAAAATTATAAGTAACCATTTTTTGAAAATCTAACTACAGGAGTGAAAATAAGAATACATCTACCAAATTACAAATTTTAAAGAAATAAGTAATACCCATTAGCTACCTTGGTTAAATGATCTCGCTTTACTTATATTCAATGCATTTTTATATTATCGTACCTTAAAAAATGTTTCAATTGCTAAAAGTAACTTTTATTTCATCCAACAAATACATGTAATTTAAGTAAAATCCAGGGAGGGCTATGACGTCGAAATTAATTATTTATAAATGAAGGCAAACGCAGGCTGAAACATTGACAGTTACTGCATAATTAACTTCATTGATACTTGAGCGAATTGCAAACCAGGTTTGATAATTGTTGAAGTAAATCTGAATTAAAAATTTGCTTTGTTAACTTTTCAGTTGTTTTTTTTTTTATAAATTGTGATCTACCTTGGTCAGCAGATGTTGTAAGAAGCGGATTTACAAAATAGTACATTGTAAAGTTTAAAAAACGATTTTGGTTAACACAATTTTAGGACTTTCTGAATTCAGTGGTGTAGTCAGATTTTTAATAAAAAAAAACGCCAATAAAATATCTTCGACCTCCAAGAATTATAGAAGAATTATAGTGTGCCTTGAAAATTTAGTTGAACTTCTGAAATTTTGTGTGGAAGTAAACTTTTCGACCCACTATGTATTCAAGAAGAAATGTTTTCATTTTTGCAAATGGATCATACTGTATATGGATATTTTGAATTCCTCTAGCATACGATAGAGAGATGCATTAATGTGTATATTATATAATTAAAAAGGAGGGTCTCAATACAACCCTCACTTTCTTTTAAGGTGCGAATTTAGTTCTATCGAAAATCATAGTTAACAAAAATAGTGCTTCATCAAAATCCAGAATTATCACTTGATGAGCTCCCATTCTAATTGTAGGTCAAATAAGTGTAAATTTTGGCTCCAAATGCTATTTTAGAATACTGCACATATTACAATATTACAAATATTCCTTGGAAGCCAAAAAGATTTTGTTGTATTTTTTACTAGATGTTTTGATGAAATTATTCAAGGTTATCTGCTCTTAGAATCAAATCATACCTCCATAATAATATTGGTCAACCGTTTTCAATCATCCTACATCGTCGTAGGAATGGAGAACTATGCGAAAATTTAATTTATCGGGATCACAGCGGCGATTTAATTTCATGTTTCATATAAACTGTAATAATAAGTTTGCTTATACATTCACACTTCCGATATCTAAAATGAGCATAATATATTTACTTGTAACAATGAAATTAACATGAATCAAGGGAAACCACTGCCGGTTTTTAAAAGAAATCGTATGACGTCTTGGTCATAGAGTTTTAACAAATCTGAACTGAAGAAATTCATAATAATAATAATAATAATAAGCTTTATTGCCCAGCAGAGAAAATTCCAATTACTGGACAAGTAATTAATTAAACAAATTACAAAACGAGTACAAAAAACAAGTAAGAGTAACAAGTTACAAAAAATTATTAAAGTAAAGAGCAGTGACTATCCTTATTGTATGTAAAGTATCGTGAAAAGTATCACATTGCGAAGATATGAGATTAAAGTTTGTACAAGTCACATAAATAGGTGATTTTAAAAGAGCATTTGTTCGAGGAAACGGCAGATAAAACGTATTCGAATACCGGACACCAGAGCGTGGGATTATAAATTGTAATCTTTGAAGTAGTGCAGAGTAGTCAATGCAGCTATTACACAATTTCCAGAGAAACACCAAACCGGAGGATATGCGCCGAAAGTTAAGAGAGGGTGGATTAAATCGGGACAACAGTAACAATAATAACAATAATAATATATATTTGCTCATGTATACATCAAATGTGTAGGACATGTCACAGAATTAGTCTACAGCTACATAACAGATAAAACATATAAAATTACACACAGGAATCTGCGCTACAGACATCAAAATATTCCTCAATAGAGTATACGGATGTCTGTAACAGGAATGCTTTTATGTTATGCTTAAATAACTTAACGATAGAATTATATTATATTTAGGTAAATGAAAGGTAAATGAAAGTTTTGTTGAAATCTGGTGTTATATGAATGAAAATCACTATGCCGCGAAAACTTTTGACGGTTTTTGTATACATAACTGAAGAGCTCGTGCATGTGTATTGCCGGCATGGGTAGAATATTCCACATTTTAAAGTAAGGTCTACATGTCTCTCTATTATTGATTCCAGTAATACATCGTACGATAAGCTTTTGTGCCAGAAACACGTTTCTACTGGCAGGTGATGATCCCCAAACAATTATGCCATAAGTTAACTTACTATGAATATTGGCGTAGTAAAACGACGGCAAATAATTAAAGTTAATAACTGATGTAAAAGCACGAATTTGATAGCAACTTGTGTTCAATTGGCCAACTAGCTTTTCGCAGTGGGCGTTTCAGAAAAGCGTCCCGTTGATATGTATACCCAAAAATTTTAGTTCGGTAACAGGTTCTATCCTTTTATTTTGCGCGTCTATCTGTAAATCTGTTTTGTTCTGCACTGTGTGAAAAATCATATATTTGGTTTTGTCATTATTTAAAAATAATTTGTTATCTGAAAACCATGCAACTATATTTTGTAGAAGTATATTTACTTTATTTTCCGTGTGTTCTATGTTTGGACTAGATACTATGGCGCTACTATCGTCGGCGTACATAATTACCTTATAATCTAATAAAAAGTTCACAATGTCATTTACTAAAAGCAAAATAACTACGGGACTTAAGACTCTTCCCTGGGCTATGCCCCTCTCCACCGGTAAGGGAAGAGATCTCTTAACACTGTTAACAGATTTACAATCGTTATGCCTAATCTCGACCATTCGACTCTATCAGGCAGATATGACTCGAACCATCGGGCCGCCACACCCCGAATTCCATACCGATCGACTCAATCAAAAGCGCGACTTAAATCGCAGAAAATTCCTAATGGAAGTTCACCAGAATCCAAACCTGTTATTACATGTTCATAAAGTGCATGAATTTCAGTTAAGATAGAATAGTTTGCCCGATAGCTGTGTTGTTGTTTTGTTAAAAGATTGCGTTTACTCAAATGTGAAAGTAATCTATCTAACATGGCGTATTCAAAAAGTTTGGAAAAACTTGGTCCAATTTTACATAAGGTATATCTAATTATGTAAATTGATAATGAGAAATGATGATCTTTACTGTACCTGGTAACCGCATATGTTTCTGGGAATGCTTTTGTCTTTGTACTTCGGTGGTACGCCAAGCACTAAATCGCCCATTCTTCAAAAACGAGAACAAATTTTACTGTTTGTATAAGCGTCTGAAACACTTTAGATAAGGGTGGTGTCAAGCTTATTTATTATAATTTAATTGCAGTAAAATTCCATTTTGATAATATGTCTGGAAACCTATTTTGTGTAAGCATTGGCATTAATTGGAAGTAGAAATAAAAAAAACTTAAATAATTGAAAAATTTTCATATTAAAACCGACTTAATTTTTGGGAATATCGCGAAGCATTGACATCACTATCATGTAAATTTTCGCCGCATTGCTAATGATAGGACAGGACGTAGGCTTGTGTGTTATTAGACAGTCTCATGACGTTACTAAATCAACAATTTTGTAACAATTTGGATAATTCCAAAATAAGAGAAATTTATACAACAGGTTAATGACATTAATGAACTAAAATAAAAGTCTTAACATGAAAATATTTTACTAGAAAGAGCAATGTAGAGCTTTTCAACTCTCGGTTGTATTTGACTACATTTATATTGAGAAAATGGAATAAAAGCGTCAAGAAAATTGTATTCATTTTCAAATAGAGAGATCTCGTCGTCTAAATTTTACCACCACATTATTTTAAATGTGTTTAGTATCTTAAAGAAGTAGTCACACAGATTGCAAAATATAAGTTGAATAAATTGTTACTGCATGTGAAGACCTTTCACACAAAGACGTTGGCTAATATTTCATTTACTAAAAAGCAAACATATTTTAGGTAGTGTTTACAGAAAACATTCTAGATCAGTTTCTCTATCAGATTCTGGAAAATATACAGGGTGTTCCATTAAAAAAATGAAATAGCATGAATCAACCATGCTAACAATTTCGATGGCTATCTTGTAGGCGCCAGTTGATATAAAAAAATTTCGATATCTTGCCGAAACAAAGAGTTGTAGAGAAAGAACACTCACTGGCTATAGGTATACAAGTGTCCCAACATTTTGGAATTTACAATTGGGTCTATTCTGTAAATAATAGCAAGCTAACATTTTCTGATGACATAACAAGTCTCATAAAATATTTTCCAAGTATATTTCAAAATATGTAGGGTGATCGATAAATACTGAAATAGAACATCCTATATATGATTACGTTTTTGGTTTTCCCATTTAGAAATAAACAAATGTAGTATGGGTTTTTTATCTACTTCTAACAAATTTCTAAATGTTTATAATTTTGTCGTCAATCGCCTAAATTTAGATGTACCCATTTCGTTCAGAAAATTCGAAAAGCGACTACCTTCTAACGCAAATTTCTTTTAAATTGCATCCTTGCCGCCATCTGGATATGGTATTAGAACACGTTCGAAATATACAGCGTGCTCAGTATTTAGCACCAAATTGAAACACCTGTAACGTAATTTTTTTTAAATAGCACCATATACTTTTATGTATTCACTGTATACGAAATTTATATCTCTAATGTTTTTGTATAATGATGCATATGTCTAACATTGGAAGTAAAAAAGATATTTACAATTACGCGCGTGTCCTGCATTTATGTATTGCATTCAAGTGGTTTCTGGTGTTATTGTTTGGTTACACAGACAGCAATAAACAAAAAATACTAACACTGGCGTCCTCAAGCTATTGATTCAAAATTTTCACATAAATTTAAAATAAAAAAGAATAATTAAAGTCACATGTAACACAATTGAGGTACATTTTGAAAAAACTTAAGACCTTCTATTGTATTTTTTATTGTAATAATTGACAGCTACCTACTTATTTACTTATTTAGAGTGATCGCTCGAAATTCATTCTTTCCTCCTCGATATATTTGTGCAATCGTTTGTAAAAGCTGTGCCGTACATTTTTAGCATATTAAGTATTGCACTCCGGAGTGCTTGTGTTATCCTTAACTTAATACATAAATCATGTGTATTAACACTATTGTATGTAATTAATTTCGTACGTAGCTACTTATGCTTAAAATTTTAAATCAACAGTTAAGAACAGCAGCGTCGGTATGTTTTGTTTACCGTTGTCATGGTAACTAAATAATACTAATACCAGAAGCCACTTGGATGCCATATCCAAATACAGGAGTCGCGTTTAACTGTAAATATCTCTCTTGCACTCATTTTGCATCATTATATAAGAACGTTATATATACAGTGGATACAGAAGAAAATATGGTGCTATCTAAAAATAAAATGAAGAATTTGGCAAAGTTTGGCTTTCAATACTGAATATCCTGTATGTTTCGAAGGCGTTTTAATGCCATCTCTTGATAGAACCAAGTATGTGAAAATTTGGTGAAAATTTACGCTATGCATTTGCATTTGGAATATTTGGAAGGAAATAGATATATCTACATTTAGACAATTAAGGACAAAATGGTAAATATCTCGAAATCTATTAAGTAGTAAGCACATGAAATTCACAATACGTTTGTTTATTTATAGATTGAGAAACCGAAAACGTAATAATATACATTTGCTATTTAAAAAGCAAAGCAGGTGCCTGGTTCGCTACTTATCAATACAGCCCGGTAACTGGAGAGCAATCGCAGCGTCGGTGTGACTGTGTTTAGGTGGGCAGGGAGGGCTGGTCGATTATGATACGACATGACAAATCATCATCACTCAGTTCAGTTTAGCATTGGATAGCGGATAGGGCGTGTTGATTTTATTGATATAGATGTAGTTATTAATTGTGGTTTTTAGTGAACATGTCGAAGGCTAAAAAACGACCCTTTTAAGACATAGTAAATAAGTTTATTTCTGACTCTCCCGATTTGTTTTACAACAGGAGTAAGATAGTTTGTAAAGTGTGCAAAATACATTTGATGTCAAATAAGAAGTGGAACTGTACAAGACACGTAAATTCCGCACAGCATAGAAAACGGAAATTGGACATGCCACCGAGAAGTGCATTTTTTTATGTAATTCTTATGTTGATAAACTGTAATTTTCCAGTAGGCTTACTCGATAAACAACCGTTTAAGGACTTTTGGGACAAATACAATCCCAAGTTGCGGTTGCCAACGGAGAAAACGGCTCGTAAGCATGTTGCATTTGTACGCGATGACATGGAAAAGAAAATGAAACGCATATTGGAAAAACAGTTTCTTTGGTTATGTGTTGACGAGACAACAGACTGTAAAAAAATGCAATTGTAAATATTATGGTACGCATGCTAGACCCTAGTAAACCTACATTACCACTGTTACTAGCTAGCCGAAGACTACAAGAGTGTACTGCTGCAGCAATTACGTTGTACTTAGTACGTTGGAAAAATTCTAAATTTCAAAAGACAAGGTGTTGATGTTTATGAGGATGGCGCAGCGATAATGCGTTCGGTAGGCCGTTCTCTTCTTGAACATGGTTGCAAGTGTTTACATGTTACGTGTAAAGTGCATGCTTTACATCTTGTGGCAGGAACCATTCGACAATGCTCTCCCGAGGTAGATGCATTAGCAGCAAGCACAAAAAAAGGTATTTTTAAAATCTCCCAAACGTCTACGATCATTTCATACAGAGTGTCCTGGTATTCGTCAACCACCGGAGCCAATTCTTACACGTTGGGGAACATGGTTGCAGGCAGCTTTTTATTATGCTGAACATTTCAAAATAGTAAAAGCTGTTGTTGCACAATTCAATCCTGCCGAAGCTGCAGCTATTAAGGAGAGCCAGTCGAAATTTCAAGATATTTCCGTTGAAACAGTTGAAATATTCGTAGCTACTATAAAGGATTAGCTGACGCAATAGACCAATTACAAAATAGATCGTTATCATTATTAGAGTCTCTGCAAATTATGGACGGAGTGCATACACAGCTACTGACTATACATGACGCAAAATATAATCGCGTTTTAGAAAAGTTCGAGAGTGTGCTACAGAAAGATTTCGATTTTAGCACACTAAAACAAATTTGTGATGGTGTATCGAATAATCCACTGACCAAGTACAAAGAGTATTTTAATCATGCATGTATAACATCGGTAGATGTTGAACGCTCTTTTTCGAAATATAAACTAATTTTCTCACCACGGCGAACATTGCTGGGTGAGTGTTTCACTACTTTTCACATATTATAATTATGTATTAGTTCTGTTATTTTTTTTCTATTTTCTTACTATTGATTTTGCATACTAGGCAGGTACGGCTATGGCACGGGTCCCTGTTACCGGGTTCTAATCATAATGAAGTATTTTAAATTCAATGAATCCATTCGTGCCTTCAATTACTCAGTTCATTAGTATGCTCCATCAAACTTTATCTTAGTGCTCTTCCCTTCGACTAGTATTTGGTGCCGAGGAGCCATATTAAAAAAAAGATGTGATTGTTAAAAGCAATAAACAGCCTCTCAAAGTATAAAATGCGTCGATTTAAAAATCATTTCGGTTACCGTCGCAACTAAAGATAATTTATATAATAGAAATAAAATTACCGATTACTGAACAACCTTCAGAAAATCTTTTGCAAGCGACACCTATGTTATAAGCACTGTGTTATATCTTGTGTCACCTCTATATTTTAACAGTAGATGTGGTGGATGTCTGACGCAATAGACCAATTACAAAATAGATCGTTATCATTATTGGAGTCTCTGCAAATTATGGACGGAGTGCGTACACAACTACTGACTATATATGACGCAAAATATAATCGCGTTTTAGAAAAGTTCGAGAGTATGCTACAGAAAGATTTCGATTTTAGCACATTAAAACAAATTGTTTTTGTATACTAGGCAGGTACGGCTATGGCACGGCTCCCTGTTACCGGGCTCTACTTATCAATCACTCAGACAGACGAAAATATTGCTGAAAGATATTCTGTGAGGTCCATTATGCTATCAAAAAATTTTAGGTCCGTACTATTACACAACAGAGGCAATTGTTCAATTCCAGAAGGTCGAAATACCCTGCACATGTCTTTTACGTAAGCACATATGTATATAAAAATAGAACGAATCCTGCATGTACTTAAATACGCATTTTTCCTTTATGAAGACTTTAAGAAAACAGCAAACACGTGCAAGCATTCCCTCGATCACGTCCACTACTCTCTGGATGTGTTTCAGTTCAACGTGTTTCTGAATTACAAAAGTTTCGTCGACACCGGCTCCCTTAGTTTCGGTTCTTCAATCGTTTGACACAAAACTTTCCAAAATGTCGGTAGTATTAATGTTAGATAGACTTTCCAAATGTGCATTAAAGAAGGTTCGGCGGGTTTCGCCGTATTTTATTTGGTTATTTTTAAGCAAAACTGAGGGTATTTGGAATACTATTGTTGGCTAGTTTGTATTCCAGCGTTGTTCTATAGGAGCAATAACTTCACCGCCATGATCGATAAAAATATTACGGCGGTTTCGTGGTCAGAATTAATATCTGCAAAATTCCTTCCATTATTGATAAAGTAACAGAAATGGTGTGTTTGTAGAATGCAATCTGTGTACAATGACTCAATACAACAACTTCTGTATAAAGTATTTAGTAAAAACTCAGTCATTGAGCAATTGTTGTAATCTAAAGAGTAAATTTCTATTATTATTTAAAGGCAAACACTATTTATTTTACAAAACAAATTGGATGGGATTGTATAGTTATTACTTAACGGATAATGAAACTTAAGGCTGGAGAAATCTTGTCCGGATAACAAATGTAGCAGCCAATTATGTGTTTCTATCACTGGAATATATAACAAACTTTACTCAATATAAAATCTTTCCTTTAGCACCTTTCAACTGTCGAAGAACTTTAATTTTCTGTGCGCCTAAACATAGCATATTAAAACATCAATACTGTTCAATATAAAAAAGCTTCAAAATCACCATAGCCAATGACATACAACTTTAATTCGCTGTTATCAGTTGTTCCATGGTTTCGAACATATACTGCGACCTGGACATTACTGCTACTGTAGATAGTCATGTCTAGAACATCAACTTTTCTAATTTAACGCTGACCCTGTTTTTGAGAAATACTTTCTTATAGCAATAGTAAAAGTAATAATGAAAACACGAGGGACACGCTATATATTTCGAGATGCCACAAAAATAGAGAAATTAGAGCTGGCAACACTGCATTTCTAAATACCACCATCCTTAAGTAGTAAACTCCGACTGTCAGTTGAGTCGCTGCTGTCATAGAGTAAACGTGGTAGGTACGATTTGTCATCGAAGAAGAACATGGACTTGTCAAGAGAGCATGTACACGCAATGATTTACTACGATTTTAAGGTCGGTTTAAGTGAACAACCAAGTCTTGAACGATTGCAACTGCATTTGGTGATGAAAGTCATTCACGTGCAACTATGTTTCGCTGGTATAGCGAATTTAAAAGAGGACGGATATGGCTTGGTGATGAGGAACGTACCGGTAGGCCTTGTTCTTCAGTTACCGCTGGAAACATTGAGAGTGTGAGACGTATGATCAACGAAGATCCAAGATGCACCTATCAAGTGATTGAGGCAACGCTTGGTGTTGGATCCGCAACAGTAAATTCAATTTTACATGATCATCTTCGGATGAAAAAAATTGTTACTCGTTGGGTGCCACACACGCTTACCGATTTCCAAAAAGCAGAGCGAGTAAGAATCGTTCGGGAAAGATTGGAAATGCTAAATAATGGCGGACATCGAATTCTATCAAAAATAGTAACAGGTGGTGAAACTTACATCCCATTTTACGATATTCCTACCCGCCAGGAGAGCCGCGTGTGGATCCACGAAGATGCACCAACACCAATAATGGCCAAAAGGCAAAGGGATGTCAAGAAAGTTATGTACGCAGTTTTCTTCCGTAGTACCGGATTAGAAAAAGCAATGAAGCTGGAAAATCAACGTACAGACACAGCAAACTGGTACACCACAAAATATTTACCTGCAGTTCTTGAGTCAGCTAACATTCGCGGAGTAATGTTGCATCACGACAATGCATCGTCACACAGTGCACAGCAGACAGTGAAAATACGGTAAAAGTCATTGAACATCCACCCTATTCGCCTGATTTGGCCATGTGTGATTTCTGGTTGTTCTTCAATCTAAAGAAACATTTACGTGGTCGACGTTTCACGACGGAGGATGAGATAGATGAAGCAATTCACCTATTTTTTGAGAGCATTCCAAGAGATGACTGGCTTCACGCTTTTACGTTGTGGAAACTTCGGTTACAAAAGTGCATTGATCCAGGAGGAGATTATTTTGAACATAAATAAAATCATTTTCGTAAAAAGACTTGTAGTTTTCTGGTATCTCAAAATATATAGCGCGACCCTCGTATTCGGAAATATGTTGGTTCTCATGTTAATTATTTGCTTTAGTTGTTATGTTGTGTGGGAATTGTACAGTTGGAGCTTTTAGAGGTTAATATTTACCAAAACCAGTTCAAAAATTATACACTAAATTATGAAAGTTAATATCGAAGCCAGATAATATCGGGCCAATTTTAAGCGAGTTATGAGGATTACAAATCTTCTAGTTCAGTATTTTAATAGAAGGGTATTTTTAAACCAACGGAGCACAGTATTCACAGGCCTACTAATCCCAACTATCAAGAAGGTTCCTAAATTTAGTTAATTGTCACTTCAATGGTTTTAATGAAGGTCATTTCTGTATATACACTGTGTCGTCATTTCGATGCTCATCGTCGGTAGGTATCTTGGTCATTGGGAGACATCGAGCAACGGTTAAATGCGGAATGTTTTGCAGAATTCAATACTTGCAACAAATCTCATTTCAAATTCAAACTTTAAGATATTTTGAAAAAACCAAATTTACCGATTTCAATTTACCGCAATAACCCCATAACATCTAATATGACCGCATCTAAAGTTTTACAATGCCCAGACACTCGATTAAGTCAAATTTTTTATCAATACAAAGCTAAAATTATCGTTAATTGTATGGAATTCGTAGGCTATGAAATTAAGCACCAATGAGAAATGAAAGTGAAAAGATACGCTAAGTAATACTGTAGAATAACGCAAATATATTTTTCCAAATCCTATTAATAAAAGGCTGACTTTATATATTAAATCTCATTATTAAAACAACAGTTTAATCAAAAGAATAAAATGTTTACTGCAACACTTTATTCGCACTGCTATTGACAACACGAATAAAGCAAAAAAATTAAAATTCGCACTACCTTTTGAAATTTTCGTTGCTATGGATAGCTTGTTTATGAAACATGTGACACTTAAGGCAAATTCTTCAATTTGTCGATTTAAGAGTCTAAAAGTGTGTTTGAAATGGCAAATAACCAGGAAGAAAGCATGCCACAAGATGTTCTGAACCAAGCTGCGATTGCAATATAAAATTTATTGCCAGAAAAATTAAAATTGGTTTACAAAAAGAAGTTAAAAATATGTTGTGAATGGAAGACAATCAAAAATGTGAAAACCGTTAACGAGGAACTACTACTCTATTTCTTAGAAAAATCAAAGAAAATAAAGGCGTCCACCTTAGAGTGTCGTTACTCAATGCTACCCATAAATGAAAATATTGATATTTCCAAGTAAGTAAATCTAAATATTCTAAATTAGATTTAACTATTATGGAGTTTTGCAGGTTTTCAAAGCTCCTCGCTTTTATAAAAAGACAGACTTCAAGTTACGAATCAAGAAAGCCTCGAACATTTGAAAAAACAGGTCTTTACAAATTTTTATCGGAGGCCCCTAATGAAATGTACTTATGTATGAAGGTAAGAATTTTTATAATCATCCTTGAAATAGGTTTCCAATTTTTCATTCTTTATAGGTAGTCTTAATTATGGGTGTAGCTGGCGGATGTAGAATTGATGAACTACACAAAGTTCGAGTTATTGATGAGATAGAGTCTGTTCTAATAATTTCGCTTCCGGGCACTAAAACAAATAAGAAACGCTGTTTTCGACCGACTTCCGCAAATTTACTAGCCAATACAGGAACTGACTTATTAACTCTTAAAAGGCATGGAGGGTGGAAGTCTTCTACAGTGGCAGAACACTGTATCGACGAATCGGTTGCTCAAAAAATATCCACGTCAAGAAAATTTTAGCAGATGTAAATTGAAATGAAAAGCCTGGAACTTCCACTGCACTTGACCCTGACGAAAGCAGAGTCAACTTTCCTTCTTTAAGTGTTCATCAGATTAGTAATAGTACAATTAACATTTATTTATTATTTTATTTAAGCAATAATTTTTTTTGAAAATTCAGGGGAATTGGAAAAAATATTGTATGATACACGTGAATAAAGAAATTTTATCCACTCAAAAACATTATCTAATCTATTTCTTCGTGGATAAAATTCGTTTTTATTCACTTTATATCGTAAATAGCTATTCATAGTAGCAAAAACAGATTGCTCAATAAAATTAGTAAGCCACGTCAGTATGAAACAAAATGATGAGTTATTGACAAGTAATTATTGTTAACTGTTAAGATTGATGAGTATTGATAATGGCACATAACTATTCAAATAAAAAAAAAGGTGATACATATGTTGGAAGTGTATTTCACAGCAAATGAAAACTCTAAAAATGTTTGCGCGAGTTACGCTGAACGTTTTCCGGAAAGACAACAACCACACGGGACAATTTTTAGCAGGATAATTTGCACTTTGCAAGCTTTGGAAGCTTCGAACAAAAAAGAACCAACTACGAAGTTAACGATGCTGATATACGTCGAAGTGTTATTTTGCAAAATGTTGCGGACAATCCAGGCACATCAGTTCGCCGAGTGGCTCGAGAAAATGGAGTTCCAAAATCCACTGTTTACAAAATGTAGAACCACAATAAATACCACTCTCATAAACCAACAATCGTACAAGGCACCTACAAAAATGTGAAGATGATGCTAATTTCCATAACAAAAAACTGTGGACAAATAAAGCGCGATTCAGCAACTGTGGAGTGCTCAATAGGCATAACCATCACCATTACTCTCCTGAAAATCCACATTTGGTGAATCAAAGAAGATTTCAAGTTCGATTTGGTTTTAATCTCTGGTTCGGTTTAATTTGTATGAAATTTTGTTTACATTTTTGATTGTTGTTCGTCTTACATAATCGCTTAATAGGTCCTTTCATCCTTGATTACAATTTAGTAAACGATATAATGCCTGATTTGACACAAATTATTGATCCTTACAACACGCAACACATCTGGTTCCGGTTCCACAACACTCCTGACGTGCAGTATTTTTTAAGAGAACACCTTAATCAAAGAGTGTTTTCAAATAATGGACCGGTGTAATGGTCTACGTGACCACCCTACTTTACCTCCCTTTGACCTTTGTTTATGGGGTACCATTAAAAACGACGTATTTAATTTGGAACCGCCAGAAACTCGGGAAATTTTAGAACAAAGGGTGTTTGATGTACTAAGATCATTAAACAGAAACACACTTCGTAGAGTTTGTCACTCTATTAGAATAAGGTGTTAAAAGTGTGTGGAACAGAATGGTCTTTATATTAAACAGTTTCTTTAAGTGAATCTGAACTTTTAGTGCTCTTTCTTTACGTTTTACTGTATGACTTCATTGTTTTACAGTACTACTTTACGTATCTTTTCGCTTTCATTTCTCATTGGTGTTTAATTTAATTGCCTACTAGCTTGATACTATTGGAGCTAAATTTATTTGTGTGAATAAAAAATTTGCCTTAACCCTTCTACTACCAAGGCATACAACAACTTACCTTTACCAAGGGGGGTTATGAAATTACCCCTCATTTTTTTATATACAAAACTGTAAGTTAGTGCGATATATGTTTTAAATGAAATATAATATGTAAATAGAAGTCCAAGCAAATTTGTATTTTCTAATGAACATAAATAAAATAATAATCTTTGTTTATAACTTTTTATTACTATAAGTAAAGACCTAAATTCTTGCTAAATAAATTAAGAATAAATGGAAATACGTTTGTATGGCGTAATAATTTAATTTAACTATAATACTTTCTTTCCGGTGACGTACGAACTGGTTTCTTGATGATATGCACATAAATCTAGATTTCCGATCATGATTTCTTGTGTTCTTTCTACTGTTTTCATAGCATCTGTAATGTGCTGATGCAATCCTAATGAGCTTTGTGCCCTGCTTTGTATATGGTAGACTGATTTCCAAAGTAAAGTTTTGTAGAAATGTGCGGCATTTTCTACGATTATTCTTTCCCCAATCAGGCTTCTTCGTTCTGCAATCTGTGTAGAAATTTAGAGTGGCAAGATCTAGCAATTCCATAAAAATTTTAATTGGCCAACGGCGTGTCATTCGTACGCAAGAATATTTTCCTGTCATCATATATCCGGCATTTACTCCATCCCTAGTTTCATTATAATGAATAATTATTTCCGGTTTGTTGTCCATATTTGAAATTATATTTTTGTTGTGAAATTCAGTGGAAAGCAACATTTTTTTATTTAGTAAAAAAGTAACCAAAGGTGGCGATATAAAGAAATTAACAGTTGTTACCGAACGGCCTGTATGAAAGTACGGTTTTACTAAATCGGTGACGATACGAAATCCCTGACTTTCTTTTCTTTGATTATTTATCATACCAGCATATATTTGTAAATTACAAATATATCTGCATCTGCACATACCCATATTTTTATTCCATACCGCCCAGGTTTTGATTCCATAGGACACTTCCCTCTAAATGTTGCAATTTGTTCGTCTACAGTAAGCTGCGGACATGGCTTATAATTATCAAGGCAAGCTTTTGTAAGTAGATCAACTACCATTCCAATTGCCTCTACTTTGTCATTGGACTAATATATTCTAATTTTCCTAGTGCCTGGGTCATCAAATCTGATGTAAGCACAGAGCTGCTGGAATCTAGTTTTAGCCGAATTCCACAATTTTGGTACATTTATTTGTTTTCCGTAAATTTTTCCAGCTAGTATTGCTGCAATAAAAGCTCTTAGTTCTACAGAGTTTGTATCCTTCCACTTCTTTGGAGAATTAGAATGCCTGGAGTTGCACATATCGAGGGCCTGCTTTCCTTTATAATTTGTATATTCGCATATAATATTTAGTATTTCTTTTATAATGAAGAGTGAAAATAAGTCTGCGCTGATTGCATCTGCGCGCATTGGTCAGTCTTGCTTTTGCTGTAACAATATTATATGATCCCCATCTACCTCTCCGAATAGGATTAGATGACCACCCTAACTACTTTTTGCAGTCATCAGAAGTGAATTCTTTTCGACAATTGGCGCCATGCCTTCACTGCCGATTTCTGCTTCTGTTTCACTCGCGTATTCTTGCTCCTCGATCACATAGTCCTCATCGTAATCCCTATCATACGCACAATCATATATTTGACGTCTTCATCACATAATTGATCAGGATTATCAATAAAATATTCTGTCACATTCTTCATACTACATATGCGAGACATGCTTATTTTAGAGAAGAATGGTCACAATCATTTGAATATTTGTACAACTCTACAAACAAACTTATTTGAGAACGAACCAACTTGACAGTTATGATATTTATCTACGTCTATCGAGCAGTCTAACCATGATCTAACCGTTCAATTATGCGCAGTAAACACAATAATAAGTGTCTAACTTGAAAGCCGTTCGTCTACATTTAAATTTAAAAATTACCAACAGGGGTAACGGGATTACCCCATAACACTTTCAGCAATAAAAAAGAAAAGTATCAAAATCTTCTACCTATAACTAACGGAGGATGATTGCAGAAGTATAACAAACAATTACATGGAACGCCGTTAAAAAGTAGTAACATATGAAAATGTTAAACAAAAAACTGCTCCGGGGTAGTTTTATTACTCCTGTTGGTAATAGAAGGGTTAAATAAATGTACGAACATTGTAAAACTTTAAAAGCGATCATATTAGGTGTTAAGTTATTGAGGAAAATTGAAACCGGCAAATTTTGGTTTATTCAAAATATTTAAAAATTTGAAAAAGTTAGAATAAATTTGAAATAAGATTTGTTGTGAGTATTGAATTCTGCAAAATATTCCCCATTTAACTGTTGCTCTATGTCTTCTAATAACCGAGATATGGTGAACATCAAAATGTGGATCCAACGTATTGTAGTAGTATATTAGGGTGAAGTGCGTACAATTACATCTAAATTCATCCATTTATATAATTATATTTTGAATTTTCAATAATTATCAAAATTCGCTTTGTATTTATAGAATTTGAGTTATTTTTAATTATTATTCGAATTCTGGCATTTTGATCATTTACATTATTAATTCTTTGTGTTTTAAATACTCCATTAATATTAATTTATGGGGTATAATCACAGTTATTTTCAATAATTTACCTCTTAATAATATTCTGTTGTAAGAAACGCACATTGAAAAATCAACATTCTAACCAAAACCTTTATGTTCGGTCTCATTTGGAATATGAATGTTGAACCACGCGCGGTATATCGTGTGTGTAACATTATATCGGTATTCAAGAGATCCCAAAACGGCCAAGGTATAAGTTCTCAGTAAAATTATGCTAAGGTGCAAAAATCCCGTACAAAAAGACATGTAATGTACAATGTAATACCAAAGAGTGTAAAAGTTCCTTGTAAAAACACATTCAATGTTATAGATCCTGGGGAGGATTACCTTACAGTACAAAATTTACAGGAAAGAATAACTAGTAGAATGTAATATTAAATGTTACTTCGATAATTTTCAATTAGAAAAGAAATATCACTATTGAAATACCCATAAAGTGTAAAAACTACAGAGATAATTAGTAATAACATGCAATTACAAATACAAAGTGAAAATTTCAGAAGTGGTAGGTACCTTTAAACTGGTGTGGTAGTTTTCACATTACACCTTAACATTTTCCGTTTGTGTAAATTTACACCAAAAATAGGAGGTAACAAACTTTTAGTGCGGTATGAGGTTACATTTAAATTTTTAATTTTATCTTCATTTGGAGAATAAATGGACTTTGCGGAATTCTTGACTTACCCTATACTACCGCAAAGGCTACAAAAATTTTCCTCGTAATTCCTCCTATGTTTAATTAACACATAATAAATGTACCTTCGTAATGAGGTTGGTCGCTATTCTAATATGTCGGGTCATTCTAATGATATCCATGTCTTACACAAATAAATAAACAGCCATTCCGAAGTGATATAACGTTCCCATTAGGATCGTTGTGGATGTCACTACTTTTTTCCATCTCCCCTGGTATACAAATATCCCGTAATTTATTTAAACCGTTATCCGTGGGGGATTTAGATTTTTTCTGACACTCTCGCACCCAGCTCTAAGAAAAATCGCGGAAGTTGTAAAGATTTTCGTCACGCAACGGACATGGAATACGATAAATACAACTCGGAAACTGGAAAATAGAAAAATAATGTTTGCTGACGCAGAGAAAAGCGAATCTTCTTTCCCTGTATATTCCTATATATCTTACTGTAAATTTACACTCCAAATAAGATTTCAAGTAGGTGTTATACGGTTCCTGTGTTTATTTGGGAAATGCGAATACGAGTTTTACTAAACTTGATACTTATAAAACTATTAAATCTCGAGAAGATGTAATGACAGAGCATTGTTTAAATTAACCTTCCATAATACCAGCAAACTTACCCTATAATTTTAGCTTAAAGTGTCAGGTGCTTCGTCTAGAACTTCGTATAATCATGAAAGATACATTTTACCTACCTAACTTGTGGAGTAGTTCCGATGACATAATTTACAAGAAAGCATGCATAAAACAAACAGCATGGTCCGAAAAAACAATCAAACAAAATGTTTCGCAAATAATTGGGAAACCTGCAAAGTTATATTGGAAAAACGAAAACTTCGTGATTTCGATTTTAGCTTATATCTCTTACAATATTGAAGGATTTATCAGACAACCTTTAAGTAAAATACGATGTGTGGTGCGAAATGTGTTGTACTACCCGGTAGTCCCTACTATCACTACATAGGCCTGCGTTTTTACAGCTTATTGAATGTGAAGTGTTTTTTTAACTGAACTTGGGTAATTTGGTGCCCTAATTTCAAATCTGCATTTAGTTTTGTTGCATCACCTAAGGTTTTATGTCAACAGAAAATCTACATAAATAATATAGTGCATATGAAAAGGTATGCTTTTATAATATAATATTTATGATATATAATATAGTATAAAAACTCAAAATATTAATAATAGTTTATTGGATGCCCAACAGATATTACATCCAAAACGGACAGTAAAATAGAAAAGATAGAAAGGATAATACGTGTGAACATACAATAACAAAAGAAAATATATGTAAACGAAAATATATCAAAATAAATTTCGAAAATCAAAAGAAAATTAAACATTATTGAGAATAAGATTAATATAAATCGGGGCCAAGTTGGTTAAAGTTTCTTGCCGTGTGGACTAAAGGTGCTCGCCAAAGTACGTTCGTCCGCGCAGTGGGAATACGAAGTAATTGGTTCGATCTTGTTTCCAGACGTGGCACGAGGATATCAGTTCTGGAGAGTAAATTAGGAGAGTCGATTTGGTTGGTGATAATATTCTTCATAAATGTACCACTAATGTTTCTTCTTCTATCGGCAAGTGTAACTATGTCATGCCTCTCAATCAACTTACTGTAAGGAATTCCACGGACAGGAAAACGACCATCGATGAATCTGTTCGAGAGCATTCATTTGAATATCATAAAAAGGGTACCAAGCAACGGATACGTATTCGAGTTTAGAGACAACGTACGCATAGAAAAGGGTCTTGATGGCATCAATGTTGGTAAAATCCTTACAGGTGCGAAAAATAAATCCTAATAATTTAGAGGCCGGTGACGTAACCGCCGAGACATGGCTGGAAAAAGTACATTTCTCATCATATATTACACCTAAGTCTTTAATAGTAGACTGGCGAGCAATATTAGTATTGTTGATGCGATATTGAGAATCGATTAGATGTATCTTTTTTTGTGAAAGATAAGAAGAAACATTTATCAATGTTTAGTTTAAGGTTATTATCTAAACACCAGGAATAAACTTTGTCGAGATTAGTTTGCAAAAGGACAACGACATTGGGTGACTTAATGGTATGGTAAATCTTAATATAATCATAATCATAATCATCTTTATTGTCTAACAGATACTTAAATCTAAACAAAGGACAAAATTTGTTGCAGACTTATAAATATCTAATTACACATACATCATGGAAAAAAATTACACATACATGGTCGACATTTTTACTTGCCCACTTCTGTAGAGTTTGTATACATAGATGTCGACAATGTATATGATTCGAGTATCTTTAGTTAGAAACTCTCATCCATACAAGTATTCTCAACCTTAGTAATATATGACAATTTATCAATTGGCTTCCACCTCCCTCAAAGGCACGCTGATGAGCAGTTTAACGGCGAAATGCGCGTTTGTGCATGGTGGATAGTGGTGGCCTAAATGTCATTATTGGTAAAACTATGATGATTGTGTAGAAAACAAACTGTGTGTGATAGAGACAAACGACAATTGGTTTGGTTATTAGTAGGTCAAAAATTAAGTTGGTATACATGCCTGTTACTCTATATGTCTAACGTTTGGTGTATAATGCGCTTATTTTACTCGTACTTTCATAATAGAACCATACACTTTTGGCTTTTGATGTAATTTCATAAAATGAGTTGTGCTTGTTTAACTTCTTCACAGAAATGTTCTCATACATATCTGACCCGCTTTGTCTTTTTATTGCACTTATAATACATCTGAAGCGCATTTCGCTATTCAGTTGTTGGTATGGCACGTGTTTATAATCAAAGCAATAAATACACACAGTAAAAAAATAAATAAACAAAATAATAATTCTAATAAAAAGAGCGGCTGGTTTTAGTCTAATATTTACCTACTTTATGTATACATATAAGAGAAGCTTTTAGTTGATATTCGAAGGCCATATTAGACACTTTAAAATAAAAATATCTTTTTTCTGAATATTTCTCCAACCATTTCTTTAAAGGCACATGAATATAGTTGTAATCAAAAAAAGGAAACTGTTCCATGGAGAATTAGCGGAAATGGGTACCTATTCAAAAATGAATTTTATATTGTTTTAATATATTCAACGTACAAATACAGGTTATTCATATTAAATTGGGACATGTGGCAGTTTTCAAATTGTGTTATAAAAATAAATTGTATTGCATATCTTTTTCTTTTGTAGTGTCCCTACTGATTTGTACAAGTTAAACGAGACACATATTGTACGTATGTTAGAACAAGTTACATACGTGGTTAGAGTTTTCCATTTATATTCTAAAGAATGCTTTCCACGTTAATGGTATAAAAATGGTATTATTACCGATAGGGATTCCGAGGATAGATGAATATAAATTCAATTCAATACCAGGTGAAATTTTATTTTAATAATTAGCTATCGATTTAGAGTTAATGTTATCATCAGACCATCTGTAAGACATCCAAGAGATGTAAATAGTAGCAAAATTAAAGTCTTATTTGTATAAAATATGAAAAATAGAAGTAGGTTACAGAGTCAGTGAGTATATACACATGTAAAATGGAAAATATGACAAAATAAATGATTATGAAGATATATTATGGTTTAAAGTAATGGAAATTATTAAAAGCTAGCGCAAGGTTGAATACATTGTGAAATGAGAGATGTCTTTCATTTTAAAGAATATATATGTATATACTGGCTAAAAATTTAAAATAAAAATGAAAAAATGTATAAGTATGTGAAAACTGTAGTAAAGACGAGAGCAAAATTGACAAGCAGCGTATGTATAATGTAAACAATATCAGGTTATCGTCAATAATATAAGATAAAAGGGTAAAGTTAAAAGATATTTGTCAAATGTATTAAAATTGGGGCAGTAAGGGAAGATGGAGGGTTATCAAGGTGGGAAGATATGATCCTGTTGTAGAGATGGCTGTCTAAAATAAAGGTGTTATCATTTATAACGTTATAGTTTAGTTTAAGATGTCCCAGGGTTTCATATTTCTCATAAAAGTCAATTCTGAATAATAATTGTAAATTGCCTATTGTTATGGTGCGGTTATTTTGGACTAGACGTTTACCCATTGTTGAAGGTGAATTATTTTTAAGGTGTTCTTTAAAACGTATACCAATATTCCTGCCCGTTTGACATATGTAAATTGGCGAATATTCCAATTTTCCTTTCTTAATGACTGATTTTTCTTAGAAATACAGATTCAGGTTGCAGTTATAGAAGGAATATAAAAGTAACGCTTCTTTTTTTCGGTTATTAACATTTCACTTTATTAAGTAATTATTTCGTAAGATCAAAATATATGTTATCACTTAAAAGCAGGTTTTACAATTTTTTTAACTGTTGTAACAGTAGGATTTGCTCCCTTAATAGTAGTAATATTTACGTAGCAACAAATTATTCAGCATAAATTAAGATAATTTCAATTTAGGGAAAAATAAATAAGATAAAAGATCTTCATCAATTAACGTTCTTCATAATTTTGAAAGCAAAATCAAAATTATTTCCAAACTTAGCAATATCTTCATTGGAAATTTTTAAATAAAAAGAGTAACAATCATCACATGGAGAGCATTTCGATAGTTCGTATGTTTTCACTGTTGCTGAATTGTCAGGAGCTCGAATATCAACGAGGAATTTGTAAGCGTTATGAAATCTCGGAAGGCCATAGTACCAAACTGTGAAGTTCCTTTCATTGTTATCCGTCCGAAACAGTGAACAACCGAAGATCTCTCCGAAAGCCATGACAAAGAAATCATACACTTCAGTACCTCCATTAATAATTGTTACATCTAACGTATGTAGTGGATAACTTCCATGCTCCTCTGCGAAGTGCTTTATTATTTCATCTTCCCCACCGTCAAATTGGCTACATCTAGGGCACTTGTAGTGTTTATAAATACACTTTTGCTCATGCATTCTTATGTGAGATTCGCTAAATGTTTGCTTACATTTGGACCAACGACATTTGAGTAAATAGCTTGCGCAAATGAACTCCAGTTCAGAATTTCGCTCAAATATTACATCGGTTCTTTTACATAGTTTACATTTATTATTGTATGATGTACAATCTGAACAGATGTTATGACCATCCGGGCATTGATAAATTGGCAAAGACATGTGGACGTAGCAGCTGAAACATTTAATCTTACTCAATATTTTCTGCATATCACCAACTACTTTTCTGGGAACATAGATGCTTAGGGTACAGAATAATCTAGTTGGATTCTTTAAAACGCTTAGTAAAGGTTTCAAACTAACTGAGTTAAAGTTATTTAAATCAAAGAGAAAGGATGGTTGATACGACATAGTGGCCGGATTACGTTCTTTCAATATTACTTGAAAGCCATCTACGTCTTCATCGTGGAATATTAATTTATACCGAATCTCTTTTGCAGTATCTTCCTTGCCAATATGTTCAAGGTTTACCCATAGTTTGTCTTCTTCTATAGATACTTTAGTTTTCACAAGAAAACCAAATTGTTCCAACATATAAAGCCGAGTTTCTTCAATTGATTCGCCCGTACGTATTTCAAATACTGGTTCCGACATGATTTCGTTTTGATGACATTCCCTATAGTGCTGTAGTATTTGCGTCATAGTACCAAGCCAACCACACATGACAGAATCTGCTGGACAACAATACGACCGATAAACACATCTTTCTTCGTGTTTCGAAGTGTCGTTGAAGGGAATGTATTCGGCACATCCATAATTTTCAAATTTACATGGGAAACTAATGAGACTTAGTAATTCGGTGAGACTGTTCGCAGCGACCGCAGTTACAAATTTTGGATTGACCGAACATTTTCCACATACACTCTCCCCCCTTATAGTAGTTTTAATCGGCCCAATATGCAAATAATTTTTACATTCTACACACACTAGTTTGTCCATAGAACCACGAGGTAAACGCACCACTGCAAGATCGCACATTGTAACTAGTTACGTTTGAAACGGATATAAATTTGTAGTAGCGCGATATTCGATGTCTTTATCGACGATTATCGAAATGATTGCCTCGCTTTGTTATATCCTGCTGCCGTGTAAACTAGTCACCAATCGCAATGTGTCGAGAATTTATACCTTCTATATAAAAAAAACAAACAATAAACACTATCTTCTTACGTCAAATGATGATTATTTGCTCAGTGTAGACGTTTACAGTGGATTAATCGTAAAAAGTAAAATGAACAGTATACTTTAATATAGCATTAAAATTTCAATTCCCTCACAAAGTTAATTATTTTGCTAAAGGTATACAAGTAATTCTTATATTAGCACCTAGTTCAATGGCCTGAATACTTAATTCAATAACATACCTGCGTTAGTAATTATACAGTAATGGTCTTTTTTTAGCATCGCAACAATTACGTAATGACAGGCGTTTAAAGTGGATTTCTAAGTACAGCCTTGGTCAATAAAACAGAACACCTAAACTTTGCAAAACTTAAAACTTTATTGAAATAAATTTACACTGGTGACTATATTATAAAATTCTGCATGTAAATTAATATTGTGCATAACCTCTTCGGGTTTTAATGACTGCCTGTATACGTTTCGGCATTGTACTGATCAATATTTCGCAATCTACTGGAGGAATATTTTTCCACGCCTCTTTTATTTGGCTTTAAGTGGTGTTATAGAAGACTGGTTGTGACCCTCTAGTTGAGTGTTCGCAAATTGTCACAAATGCTTGATTGGATTTAGGTCTGGACATTGGACAAGCCAATTCAGAAAACGGAATCCATATTCGTGTATCCAACCTTCAGTATTTCGAGCTGTGTAACGGAGTGTTATGTTTTTGAGAAAAAATATTATCTAAAGGTTCCTCTGAAAAAAGTTTTGCAAATAATGTGATTAGTGTCGCATTTGGAACTTCTATGTTTGTTCGTTTGGCTATTCATGCGGTCGTTACATGTGAACATTCCCCAACGCCGTCCGACGACATGCAGCCCATAATCATAATATTGCCACCGCCGAACGACGCAATCCTTCTGAAATTCCTTGTTAGCTTTACAACGCACAAAAGTACTTTCAGGAGTACCAACAAACTGAAGAAAAACCTATGCATCCACTCTATTTATCAAAAACAATGTTTACCCTTTCAAGTTAGCATTATCATGATGATAGCATTCAGTTTGAAACTAACATCTTTTTAATAATTGCGTCTGTATTTGTTTCATCTGACCTCAATACCTATTCCAGCTTCCAATTGTTCAATGTTGGTATTTTTTGCCCATTATAAACATCTTTTTCTGTTGATCTCGGACAAAAACAGATTTTTTTTATGCAACAGCCTTTTAATCCTGCACTACTTGAGCGTCTTCTAGCCGTTCTAGCCGAAATTTTTGGACCGCCTTCTGCACTAATTTTTACAGACAGCTGCTTTAGTTTTTTTTCTATCCCTACGAGAAAGTCTCTTTAAAAGACATTTATTTTTTATAAGATCCAGCAGTTTCGCATCTGTTTATGGCTAACTGAACAGCACGCCGGCGACGTGAACACCTTTAGAGCAAATTTAGTTTGTGAGATTCCTGTTGAAGTCGAAATAGGAAAGTTCTGCCCTCTTAGTTTCATTTAACTGCCGTCTTTTCGCTATAATAAATGTAAATATTAATAGAGAAACGCCTTACTCTTTGCTGGTGCGTGATTTAACATCATGTAAGCAACTGAAACGCGAGTACTACTAAACATTGAAGTAACATATTTGTATAATCGATTTTGATTCTTGAAATTGTTTGTATCTCGATTTTATTGGTTTCTCAGTTATTTTGGGGTAACTAACACAATAACATTTTATTTTTTCGCTACCATTAAGGCGAGTCCTTTTATACATTTGTGAAAATTTCCAGGTGCTCTGTCCTATTGGCCGAGGCTGTATTTATAATCAGGCTCTCTACAGATTTACGATTATGTAATGCAATTTTGGGAAATCCTTGCTGTGTCTGTTGACGTTGGTGCTCAAGGTTAATAACTAGCGTATTGATATTTAAAGAGACTACTAAGTTTCTGTTTTATATCCGGCATATCTCGAGTGCTACACAGATTCAACAGTCTGTGGCTAATTTATTCGCTTATGCTGTAATCGAGAGCATTTGTTTCTATGGGTTTGTTTTTTCGCGTCAAGTTGCTTGTAGTATAACCGTTGTACTAAGAGGCTGACCAACTAATATCGCTTCAAAAATCTATAACTTGCTTATTTAGTGATCTAAATTTCTGAAATTTTGTACGTATATCAAGGGAGGTTCGTTGCGTAAGACAGTGTGTTAAAATTTAAAAAATATAATTTACGTCTATATTTATTAGCGAATAAAAGTTAACTAATTTGCATATGCTTTCATATGAAAGTTGAAGTAATTTGACTCATTCTAGCTCAAGGAATCTTGTAAAAAGAGAGAGAGAGCACTTCATACCGTACCTACTAATGTTGTTAAATGTTTTCCTTTGGTTGATATTTAACAACATAAGGGATGTAGCAGAAAACTAAGAAATATGTAAGACAAACGCACAGTAAGATTAATTTACTACAAATACATTTTAAGAAACAATGTTGTTAACAAATGGAAAAATTTAAGATTTTAATCATAAACATACAAAGGTTAATCTAGCAATTATTCAGCTTTATCGTCAAGTCAGATCCCGTCACGCCATGCCTAGAACTGACAGAGCCGTTGGTTTTGCAACACACATGATCACTTTTGCGGGCGTGCATTGGCTTGATGTGCAAAAGTGACAGTTTTGCGTGATCATGTATGGGGGATTATAGATCTGAAATCTTCATTTGTAGCATTTTCGAGCATGATGCAATTTGTACTGCCAGTAGTTCTTAATTCGTGATTCCTGGACATCTTCAGAAATTTGTCCAATGGGCAAAATTGAGTCATAACGTTTAGTATTTGCACCATGAATTCGTATTTTGTGAGCAGATGAAGGCGTATAATATTAACTATATTTACTTACACACAGTTCCGCAATTTTAAACGCAAATTTTCCAAAACTCTAGGGGTTGATCAGCCTGTGTATTAAGTCTTCGTCGACTCCAGCAATTGCAGATGTACAACTAAGTGTCATATACTTTAATGATGGTATCGATACCAATAAGACAAATAAACAGTTTTAGATTAAGTTCTGTGAGTAAAATACAAACAAGTTCTGTAAACAAAATATGATGTTATTATTTTCCTCAGTTACATTTAAAAAGCCGGCGAAAGAGAACTGGGGACCAGCGAGAACCAAAGTCCACGTAAGTTTTTTCTTCTCTACTTATGTAAGTTAATTACTGTACAAACTGTGGTTAAAACGATGTGTTTATGTGATATATATTGTAGTGGGATGTTCCAACGTGAAAAGCGTATTTTCATATGTTACTAAATTCATTCTAATTAATATTATATCAAAATTCGCTGATATTAGATTTTAATAGATTTTATGTGGAACTTGAATTATTTTCGATTAATATTCGAGTTCTGACATTTTATTATTATTTATATTATTAATCTTTTATTCTTTAAAAAAAATACTTCATTAATGATATGTTACAGGGGAGAATCAACATTCCAGGTTATTTTAAGTTATTTATATTTTAAAAACATTATTTGTAAAAATTACACGTACACACACACAAAACACACTATATTTGGAAATAACCGTCAAAATCCCTTACGACACCGAGTTCAATCTTTCAAAATTAAATATCAAGTCGTTAAATTGGCTATGCTAGGGACGGCCAAAAAAACAGAAGTTAGTAACGAAAACATTCTGACAAAAACAAATATCTTTGTGACTGATATATTTAGAAATCGTATTATAAAAATCAAATCTCACCGAAATTACTAATTCAAATGTATTGAAAAGCTGTTAAAGCAAATTATAAACGACCACTAACAATTATCAAGAGAATTACATCAATCAAGAAATTTTAAGAAGTAATTCAACGAAATTTCATTCAAGAAGACGATAAAAAGGGGTCTAAAACAAGAGGATTTCGGATATCAATATTGCTGAGAAGAGGAAAGGAGGAACCATAAGGATTTTATACACACACACATCAAATACCCATCACAATATTAATTTTTTGTAAGTGAAAAACTTTAAAATAAACGTAGAATTGATTATCTCCCTATTCAAATCTTTTAATCGTTATTTGTAACGTAACAATATATATCAATTTCTAATTTATTAACTACTGAACAATTTCAAGATTAAATTGATAATTATTTTCATTTCTGCTTTAACTTGCATTTGCTTTAATAACCAAAATTACCTTTACCTTTCCCAGAAAGTTGTAAATAAATGTATCTCTAGAAATAAGTTGAATCGTTACGAAAACCAGTTCACGCGGGTGGTCTGAAAGGTTTCCAGTCTAACACAAAAACAAGTATTTCTGCTGTCAAATTCAGTTTTACTCCCTAATATAGTCTCCATGTAAGGCTATGCACTTTTCGTAGCGATGCTCCTATCTCTTGAATCCGTCCAAATAGTAGTTGGCATCTTATTCTGCAAAATAGTCATTTACGAATATGATGGCGTCCTCGTTCGAAGAAAATCTCTGTTCTTCGAGCGATACTTTAAGCCTAGGAAACAGAAGAAAGTCGCTAGGGACCAGATCTGGTGAATAGAGTGGGTGGTCTATCAATTCGAAGCCCAATCGGTGAATTTTTGTCGATTGTATTGCAACATGATCAAATAAATAAGGTTTTTTCCGTAAATTATAGATAACCTTTTGGTTTTCTAACAATTAACCATAACTTGAATTATTTGTTTATATGTATTTACTTCATTACGCTTTTACGTAAATAATAGAATCCATGTTATCTATTAATTGTTTATCATTGAACATAATTACATTAATTAAATTAAATTAAACATTAATCCACTCATAAAATTTATAAACTGATAATACTTCACACAGTACAATGCATTGAAATAATACTATTCGCTTATCCTTTACAGACTAATCTGCAATTACGTCAAAACAGATGTATACCAACGTCAACACATTCTTTTACTTTATTAAGGGGGTATTGACGTCCTCCAAATTTCGAATTAAATCAGGAAACTTGTCAAGTATGTACCTTTATTGCCACAATTAAAATTGATATGCTATTTTTTTGTATCAACATCGAACTACTTTACCTTCTCCGCAATATCATATTATTTTACAGTATCTTGCTGTTGCAGCTATAAATTATTTTATGATTTTCGCGGTCATTTTCCAGGTTAACCTAGTTTCCGAGCTGGAGCAGAACATTATGTGTCGTATGTACAGCCTTGGCCAATACGGAGCACATTAATCTTTGCAAAACTTAAAACTTTATTGCAGTAGGTATATTTACAATGGGGGTTACATTATAAAATTTTACACTTAAGTTAATATCGTGTATGACCTCCTCGGGCTTTGACTGCCTGTATACGTTTAGGCACTGTACCCACTATTTTTTCGCAATGCGCCGACGGGATCCTTCTCCACGCTTCATTCTATTTTGGCTTCAAGCAGTCTTTTTGAACAGTACTTGTAACCTTTTAATTGAGTGTTCGGAAAGTGCCATAAATGCTTGATTGGATTTAGGCCTAGAGGTTGGGCGGGCCGATTCAGAAGATGGAATCCATTTTAGTGTAACCAATCATTTGTGTTTCGAGCTGTTGGAAAAAAATATTCTTTAAATGATCCTCTGAAAAAAGTTTTGCGTACGATGGCCTTAATGTTGCATTTAGAACATCTGTGCATGCACGTTTGGCTATTCATGCGGCTGTGACATGTGGACATTTCCACAATTCCCTGTGATGACATGCAACCCATGTCATTTGGTTTCCATCTTTATGCTTAACAGAAGGAATGACGCAATTCTTATTAAATTCCTGGTTAATCTACGACGCATGAAGGTACTTCCAGAAGTACTAACAAGCTGAAAAGGAAACTGTGGATGTACTCTATTTACCAAAAGCAATGTTTGTCCTTTAAAATTATTATTATCATGATGATAACATTCAGTTTGGAAGCAATATCTTTTTTTCAATATATAATTACTTGTACAACGTGTGCCAAAAAGTACGCACCGTATGGGATTTTTTTTTGTTATGGACTTTTATAAAATTATAGTAATTCAGAAAGTTTGAGCACCTTTTAAAACCAATTTGACACCCATTAATCGCAGTTTATCTTCTACCATATACAGGGTGGGCACTTAAGGTTGAGAGAGGCTCAAGGGTAAAGTACCATTATTTTTCAAACTAGAAGAACATATTATTAAGAAAAGTTGTTTAGAATTAACAGTTGTACTCAAATATGAAATCATCGCTTCCTATATCAGAAATAAAAAATTTGCCTTTTTTTCTGGAGCACTCTTTATGCACTTCACATTTGCAACATCTAATCTGGCTAAAGTATTTATAATTGATATAACCAATAAAAAACAAGAAATACTGGCACTCCTTAGGTGTTTTGAGATGTTATCAAGAATTATTGAAAGTTACGTGAAAAATTCACGTATTTTAGTGCATTTTGTTCATCTGCTCGGTGAATTAGGACATGAATGGAAACTGTTCTAGAAATTACACTTTAAAATAAGTTTTGTTTATATTTTTTTTTTACAATATTGAAAAATAAACTATTTTCCCTACAAAACTATCACTTATTCCTTCATAAGTTTGAATACTACCAAATAACTGAAACCTTTAAGGAAAAAAGGTTTTAATTTCAAATATTACATATCTTAAAGTGTAATTTCTACAATAATTTCCATTTATGTCCTAATTCACCAAGCAGATGAACAAAATGCACCAAAAATACGCGAATTTTTCACGTAACTTTCAATAATTCTTGATAACAACTCAAAACACCTAAAGAGTGCCACTAATTTCCGTTTTTTATTAGTTATATTGATTACGAATATTTTAGGCAAATTGGATGTTGTAAAGTGCATAAAGGCTGGTCGTGCAAAAAGGGTATTTTTTTATTTTTGAGATAAGAGGCGGTGATTTCAGATTTGAGTATAACGGTTAATTGATAAAAGTCTATACCAAAAAAAATCCCATATAGTGCACTTTTTCTGACACACGTTGTATATTCGTTTCGGTGGACCACAACACCCATTTTGTTATTTCAATTGTCCAATGTTGATGTCTCTTTGTCCATTCTAAACGGGTTTTTCTGTTGATCTCGAACAATAACGGCTTTTTTCTTGCCCAACCACTTTTTAATCTTGGGCTATTTAAGCGTTTTCTAACCGTTCTAGTCGTAGAACTTACATTAAAGATGAGAATTATTGGAAGAAAGAATATAGAACGTTCCCCCGAAATTATTATTGGTTGGAAATATATTTACCTAATAAAACTCCGCGGTCAGAGAAAGGGGTGGCAGGAGCTTTATAAACCACTGCAGAGTCGACTTTGTAATTATTAATGTAACTCACAATTTTCTTGGTGTTAAACCATTAATGTTGAATGAGTGTAGCAGCCACAATTTTGCAGACAAACGCATGTCACGACAATGCCAATGAAGTTACAAACACATATTTTTTTAAAGAATTACTACAATGTGATGCTTCTGGATGCTCTTTTTCTTGAAAATATCTAAATACACGAATTCGGATATTATGCAACGTTCATTATACATTTAGTCAGTGTAAGTTGTAGCAAATTTCACATTATTACCTGTGCTAAAATTTATTCATATTCAAATAAATACCTTCAACCCTTTGCCGGACACGCGTGCGGTGTTTGGATCAATCTTTGTATATTCCTCAAAATAGCATTAGAACAAGTGGTGTTATCTGTAAAAATCTCTAAATATTCTCAATTTAACATGTTGTAGGTAGGCTAAGGCAGGTTCGAGTCATCTGCAAGCGTCTAGTCAGTCACTGAAGTGCGCTAAATCCTGTTAGATTATCCGAGCAATCTAAACGCCAACACGCAAAAAACTTGCAGAGGAGGACAATATTTGACTAATTTTGCAATGCAATTGATAGAAAAAAACTTGAAGGCAAGAGCATAAATTTGGAATCTTTCAAAGGATTAATATACACATCGGGAAAATGTGAAATTAGCTATATCTAATAATAATAATAATAATAATAATAATACAGTTTATTGCTTTACTACAACAGAACAAAGCAAACGTTAACAACAATAAACGAACAAAGTAAACGTATAAATGTACAATATGTTATGATAAGTATTCATTTAAGTTATAGGGCTCCATCTCAACTAACAAATTAAAAACTTGTTTACGAAACAGGTATACACTACTAATTTGTCTTAAGGTAGAAGGTAATCTATTAAATAGTTTTAAGCTTGTGTATGTGAGACCACTCTCACTTATACTTAACCGGTGTTTGGGGAAGCAGTACCGATCCTTATGTCTAGTGCCGTAAACATGGTCAAAACAGTGCTGTTCAAAAAGGTGCTTATTTTTATAACAAAAAAGAAGTACCTCGAATATATAAATACCGTATACAGTTAAGATATTATTCATTTTGAAGTAATTTCTGCAAGACTGGTCGAAATCAAGACCAAACATAGTCCGCACAATTCTTTTCTGGCACACAAAAACCCGATTCAGGCTGCCACTGCCCCCCCAAACAACAACAGCATACCTAATTCGCGAGTAACAACAACCAAAGTAAACCGAACGTAAAACGTCGCTACTAACAATATCTTTTAACTGACTAATAGCAAAACGCAGGCTACTTAATTGCTTACATATTAGATCAATATGATTCTTCCACTTAAGATATTCATCAAATGTTACACCTAATAATTTTGCGCTAGGTACTATAGAGTATTTGCGGTTATCAAATTCCACATAGTCAAGGTGATTGCTAGGTCTAGTTTTAAACAAAATTACGTTTGTCTTTTCATGATTGATTTTTAAATTGTTATTCTGTAGCCATATGTCGATATTTCTGATGTTGGGACCACCATTGACACTAAGCTCAGCGAATGTGTTAGCCTCCAGCAATATCGACGTATCATCCGCATAATTGATGGTAAGATGGTTTTGCATGGGCGAGCTATCGACTGTATAAACGTCATTAAAATAGATCAAGAATAGAAGAGGTCCAAGAATACTGCCTTGAGGTATACCCCCCTCCAACATCCTTCCACCCGAGTATACTGTCTTACCCCTAGAGCAAATACGGACAATCTGTTCCCTATTTTTCAAATAACTCTCAAACCAGGATAGTGCTGTACCTCGTATACCGTAGTGCTCCAATTTCTGAAGTAACCTACGATGATCTATACTATCGAAAGCTTTCGACAAATCCAATAAGATGCCGCAAGGAACTTTTTTTCTCTCAAATGCAGAGAAAATACCCTCGGTAAAGTCAAACAGCGCAGTCTCTATACTTCTACCTCTAAGGAAGCCATGTTGGAATCTACTGATGAGCTTATGTTTCGCGAAAAAATCAAACAAACGATTAAACACTAATTTCTCAAACAACTTAGAGAAACCAGTCAAAAGACTAATAGGTCTGTAATTACTGGTGTCATTAGAGCAACCCTTCTTGAATAAAGGGGAAACCAATGCTGTCTTAAGATAATCAGGGTATTGGCCAGATTCAAATGAGTTGTTAATTATATGCGTTAAAGGAGTTATAAAAGTTTCCGTACAACGTTTTAAAAAGTTCACTGGTATACCATCAATACCAGATGAACTAGAGTTGCGTAGGCTATTTACTGTATGTCTCAGTTCTTGTTCACACGTTGGGAACATGAAAAACAAATCAACGTTAAATGGTATATTAACATCAGTGTCCAAGCTGTTGTCGCCAGATTTTTTGTTGCCAAAGATATTATTAAATTCTTCAGCTAACAGTTGCAGATCATCTGAAAAAGGTAAAGTATTTTTAGTCGTTTTACCCAGGTTGGAGTTGACAATACGCCACATTTCTTTATTTTTATTTGTGGAATTCAACAACCGCAAATCGTTTTGCTGTCGTCTATCTAGTTTTATATGATAGTGATACAATTTTTTGTGGTAGTTATATGACGGTATGTAGTCATTATTGTACGTAGATATCATGTGCAAACATGCTACAGCATTTTTGAGCTCAAGTAAATGTTTTGGAATTTGTATTGATTTAACTGACTTAACCGGTATTTTTTTAATAGGAAAATAAGCATTAAAATATCTTAAAAATATATTAATAAATATAGAGAATTTTTGATTAACATCATAACCGTCATTAAAGACATCGCTCCAATTTTCTTCACAAATAGCAGAGCTAAACGTTTTGATATTCACAGCACTAAATATTCGGTTTTCCTTATATAGACATTCCTCCACCCGACTGTCTCCGGAAGCAAAAGTCAAAACTTGCGCCTTGTGGTCCGAGAACTCCGTGGAAAACACAGACGCAGCACTAACTGTCAATGACGAATTTCGCCATTTATTTAAAATAATTATGTTGTCCAGACATGATGCTGCGGATTTTGACACCCTTGTAGGTACTTCAATAGTAACTTCGGCTGCAAACGAATCCAAGATGTTACGCAGTCGTTCGCTCCTCCCATCATTGTCTAGAAGATCAACGTTGAAGTCACCCGCGACTAACGTCACAAGATTGGTACATGCTACCGTAGACAAAAGAGTTTCGAATTTGTAACAAAAATCACAAAAACTACTGGTTGGTGTTCTATATATGCAAATTAGAAGGTACCGGTCCTTTCCATAAGTTACATTCGCACCACAACACTCGAAGACGAAATCAACAGCTTGTTCATTTATGTATTTGTTTTCCGCGCCGCACAAATCATTTTTGATATAAATGGCAGAACCACCGTGAATTGCCGTCTGCCGGCAATAAGACGATAGTAGGCTGAATCCAGGAATACTAGCATAACGAAGAGTAGAAAGTTGCAACCAGTGTTCGGTTATGAATACAATTTTGCAGACAGATAAAATACTCAATTGCACATTTAAACCCGGAAGTGCTGTGGAGAGACACTGAACATTTTGATGATATACCAAGAAGGTATCGACAGTTTTTATGTTTTGCTCTGCGGTGATTTCAGTCTCCAGAAAAAATTATTAATGAGCGCTCCCTCAGGCCAGTTTTCGGCCCTTTTTAGCTCCTCCAGTTTATGAGAAGGTATACCCACACGGAAGGATGAATATATTTCCGGGCGCTTGGAGTTCATCTTGTCACAAGTCGCATCAATAAAATTTTTCTTTTTTAAATAAGTAAGAATATCCTCTACTGAAATTTCCTTTTCAAGTCGAGTAACGTATAAATAGGAATATTTGGAAACTGCCTTTAATTGCACGTCACGAGCCGACCCTGTAATAGTTTTATACTTATTGGGGGTTTTTCTACGATTTTTGACCAGTTGGAAATCATTTTGTTCCTGTAATCGTTGATCTTTTTGATTAATAGTAAGGCGATTAGTAGGAATGGCATTTACATTTTCTGAAGGTTTTAACGCATCTGCATAGTTCTTTTTATATTGACGAGTATCTAGCAAGCTTGTTTGTATTTCGCTAGAAGTATCTTTAGTTTTCGTATTTTCGGCTACAATACGTTTTTGTGCATTGCCGGTTTTTGCATTATTTACTTCAATACGTTTAGAAATAATAGTGCCATCCTGTGGGCAAGTTGTACTAAGACTACTAATCTTTTTAATTTCCATTTTTAGATTACAGTTTTCTGCGTTCAGTCGATTGACTAAACTTTGGAGTTTGTTAATTTCTTCGGCTAGATGGCAGTTATTTGCATGCATCTTCGATGTTTCATTGCGAAGGACATTAATAACTTGTTCTGTTATTTGATTTACTGCATACTTTACTTTAGCAGAAACAAAAGCTTCAATATCAAAATCTGACATTGTATAATTTGTTAATGAATGTTGCGCCAAACAATTATTACCTTCCACCATTTTTGTGAGGTTAGAGCAGGCTTTGCAACTATTGCAGGTCCATTTCTTGATATCACCGGACGATTTAAGCTTTACTAATTGTTCCTCATTTAAATTAACACATTTCACGTGAAAAGTTTTTGCGCAAGAAGCTGATGAACACATAATAGAGTCATCAGATCGCGCTACAGCTTGTACACAAACACCGCACTTCGGCATCGCTGCTAAAATGCATACTCTACTATCTATATATGTACGTCGAGAGAGCGGGGAGGGGATTGAGTGGAACCCAATCGATTCGATGCGGGTCGCGTGTTTGTACGCTTGTAGCAACGTTGGCATATAGACCTACTGTGTGCGAGAACACACGTAACAATTTGAAGTCATGGTCGCTTGGAAATGAGAGTTTCACATATTTATTTTATTGTTGCTACGAAGCTTAGACAAAACTAATAAGAAACTAAAGACGAAAATAAAAATAGATTCTGATGAAATAAAAGAAAAGAAAAATAAATACTCTAGAAATTCTTACTAAGATCGTCCGCACATAACGCAGTATCCCTCGTAACTAACCACATCGGTAACTGCAAGCCGTCGACTGCCGCCTGTGGTGAATCACCCATTCGCGTTTACCGTTGCGACGTACGCTTTTTCGTATAGCTAGACATTTTCTATCCTTATGTGTATATCAGTTTCTGTCGGTGAAATGAGAAAATCCATGAATTCCTTGGTATTTCTGCCGTAATTAAATTTGTGAAAGATATCAACCCTGGTAAGGAATCGAACTTTTTTTGCCGGGCAGGCATGCCAACCACTACACCCTGGGGTCTATGCCAGTAACTAAATCACTTTTTTATTCACATTTAGGTATTAAAAAGTGATTTAATTCCTGGCATAAACCCTGTGGTTTGATTTGTCACAATTGTGTGTTACTTTGTAATTCCGTATAATAATATTAAAAAAGTAGGTAAAATCAACGTGCGATCTAAACATCGCCACGCGACCGATAGTGTAACACAACTTGGCGCGCCCTTCAGAGGGTTAATTAGTAATCATAAGGGAATGGAAAGTGAAAACACGAAAACAAATGTATCAAATATAGTTGACAAGAGTTCTAATTGATTTCACAGGTTGTAATGAACGAATGCCCTAGCAGTCTATATGTATAAAAAAATTCAAAAGAATTAAATAAACAGCGTCGATTAAGGAAAGTTATAAAGGAATTCTATAGAACCATGATGAGGAAATTATGGTAATTGAATGAAAAATAAAAATACCGATAAAAATATATGTGTTAGTAAATATCTTGATAGTAATACTACTAGCTATTTAATATGTAGACTGCTTGAAACCGCACGAACCAACTTCGTGTTGGTGTTGGTTGTGGGGCTAATTCAACTTCTACTGACTATTATATATACGACATCCACTTTGGTTCAGAGAGATTAGAAATTAAACACATTCCAGAAACCTCACTTCATACTAGATTGTTAAACTCCAACCTCGCGTAATTTGTATTATTCCAGCGGGTGTCATCTAGACGACGCTGCTTTATAGTATGTCATGCTATACATTTATTAAACTTTATAGACATGTATGCACAATTTCTATTACACATTGCACTTGCATTTAATAGTATTAGCTTTTAAAATTTCATTTTATATCTACATACATTTGAATTATTTTTAGTTACCGTTCGAATTCCGGCATTTTCATAATCTATACTATTAATCCTTTGTCTTTTTTTTTTAAGAAAAAAAAGACTCCATTAATTTACGGGGAATAATCGAAGTCACAAGTTATTTTCAATAAGTTACCTCTTATAATATTTTTTGTAAAAAACATTCAAAATTCATGGGCAACACTATTTACATGGAATCTAGTAGTCAAAATTCATAATGGCGTCTGTACCATCGCAAACGATCATCGATAGGCCAACTATAAAAATGTCAAGGTCGCTGGATTGACATTTCTGTGACAATGATGTAAACAAGAAGAGGGATAGAAAACTTGTTGACAACACACAAATTTTGAATGAACCTATTTAGAAATTTAGTCTTAAACAAACATTCAAAGCATTTTGGTTATAGAAAAGAGAAAAAGATGGATCCAAGAGTTAGAAAATGCTGTTGGAAGAGATTTTACACCGGTAGGACATAGAACATCTCGTGGAAATAAATGAAGGAGGATTTAATGAACAATTTGAAAAAAAAAACACACATACCACTCTTACAACTGAAAGCATGCAGTTCAAAATTGATTGTAAGTAGATTGTTGAGAATAAAAAAAGACCTGTGTTTATTTTTAATTTTATATTCCTTTGAAATATCTCAATATACATTCTCTATACTATTACATTATCTATAACTGGAAAAGTTTAATTGTTGAATCATTCTATAATTAAGATGGACTGACTGAATGGCTCATGAGTCTCATGACGCATGGGGAATAATTTAAAGCTAATTCACTTTGTAGAAATAGATTCACGCGGAAGTTATAACATATAAAGCAAAACATAAATCGGAGTTACTATTACAGTAGTTCTCGGAAGATTTATCAAGGACACTTAAAGGTCAAGTTCTTTCTCAAATGGAATATGGATGTTTTTTTTATAGAAAAATTTTCAATTAATTATTGAAGTACCAATGTAGGTAAAGGATAAATAATAGTATTATAAAAAGTATTACAATATATTTACATTATTACATTATACAGGGATATCGAGGATTATGTGGACCATTCCAAAAAAGTATTCCGGGTATTCCATTTTCTCCTCTTCTATTACATGTGTATTAGCAAATAATAAATGCAGAATATTATTTTTCTAAAGTAATATAGTGATTAAAGTTTGTAAGCAGAAATTGGGCAGAGAGTAAGGGCAATTGCATAAGCAATAAAGCTCGCCCTACAGTCGCACATTATAAAAAAGTTGGTCAAGTACAGGTACAGGCATAAGCCAAAATAAAGACACTTCCGGGAGAAAATAATACACTCGACTTTGACGCAGAAGCAGTACCACAACACAATGGCGCACATAACAACAATACCAACCGCTATTCTATCCGTGTTATAGAAAACACTGTGCCACGAGAATGGTACTGAATCATTTAGCAACGTTCGTTGGGGTATTCTGGATGTACAACAAGTGTATGCAGCCTTCTACTGCAAAGCTAGAAAAAGGTAAAAAAAAAACCCTATTCCAATATCATATAATTGTAAGTCCAGATTTAAGTTACAGGCGCAACCATAAGAAATTGATCACAGAGTGACACGACACTACTATAAAGATCAATAAAGTACCCACACTCTGGTCATAAATATACGATACATGTAATATAACGAACCTTGTAAAATGATAATAAAATTATGAAACTCGAATTTTGAACTGCAAGAAGCTGCACAAATACATACTAGAAACAGGTGATTGCGTTGAACAATACTAAAGAAAGCAAAATAATTAACTACTTCCTAGTTTCGATGCCAAATAGCGTCGCTTGTGCTTTTTATGAATTTTATTCGGTCTTCTAGTTTAGGAATCAACTTACCTATAGTATTTGCTGTTAAAAGCGTAAATGATTCTTCGTGTATTCCTTCAAAAGAAAATAGCATTACTACTAGTACTTACACTAAAAAAAAAGAATATACCAGGTATGAGAAATATCATTCCCTTTAATATAATTTATTATTCCTTCCAGTACCTAGGGACGGCCAGATTTTTGCTTAAGAGATGCCTACAGCAATATATGTATACTAAAAAAGACACACTAGATATGAGAAGCTAACATAATCGTAATAAAGCTTGTTAACATTTTAACAAAGCTTATTAACGTTGCAATGAAGGTTACTAACTATTATTATCCACGTTTTATTATCTATTTTTTGTGTATATCTTCACTCCACACACGGGTTGCAGTTGTCGCATGCTTTATCTGCCGAATCTGTATGTCATATAATAAGGGTTAAAATTGACACATGTCAAACTTTCAGCAATCAGGGATGTCAGGTCGAGAAGGTTAGTAGGTTATGAAGTAACTCCTTCGCACTCTATCTAGTTACCAAACTAATCTCAGTGTAACATTTCGCGAGTTGCAATAAAATAGTGAGCTGGGTAACCTTTATGCCAATACTGCATAATCCATTACTGTTCGAAGGCAAAATTTTTCAGAAAACTTGGCAGTGCACGTAATCTAAAAACTTGCGGTACTCATTTTCATTTAACAAAGAGAATAAGAAAATGTAAGGTTATGTGACACAGTAACGAGAATGTCCAAGAATGTATAAAATAATAATAACATACATTAGTTCACTTAATCACAATTATGTGTTATATATTAAATGTGAAATGTCAGGTAAAAAATGTTAAAACACATACATATAAACATAATAATAGAATAAAAACAAACAACAAAAGAGAAAGAAAGATAGGTTACATTGTTGTTGCATCCTCAATAAAGTCCTTTTAAAAAGAGTAGGACCTGGTTATCAAGAGACTACGAAGTGTGGTCTTAAATTTTCCAATATCATCAACAAAGGAGCGACTTTTCAAAGCTAGCAGTTTTATCCTGTTGCAGGAAAACATAACATCCGCGAGTATTTTACATTTGCGACGGCACTCACACAAATGCTGATTTGTTTTAAAAAACAAAGTAGCTAAGTTGATATTTGATAATTTTTTTATTACATGATGCCCTACGACTGCAGCCAAAGATTAACTTAAGAACACTTTTCTGGACAAAAAAAAAACCGTTCATAGCTACAAGCCGTACCCCATATTAAAACATTATACGATAAAAGTAAATATATTAAAGCATAATATAGATTCAGTAACCAACTGATATTCAAATTATTAGCTGCAATATTGAGAAATAGTGTTAATTTATTCTTTTGCAAGTATTGTCTATCTGATGATCAAATGCAAGTTCAGCATCAATAATTGTACGTACATCTAGAAAACGAAACATTTATGGCGGTTAAATCAGGACTGTGTCAAGTGAAATTTATTAAAACCGTTTTAGCTTCATTTAATATTGATTTGTTATTAGCACACCGTGTCGAAGATTCACTTTAACTTGACTAACTTTTGTTTTTAAATCTGATAGGTTATTAGCACTAATTGCAATGAAGGTGTTGTCGAGATGCATGACAACATATTCGCTGTCAAATCATTCGCGAAAACTATAAAAATGAGTGGTCCAAGAATCGAACCTTGTGGTACACCCCAAACTATATGACCTTACTGTGACTGGGCGCCGTTTGCAACAAGTCTTAGCGTCCGACCAGTTAAAAAAGATACAATCCTTTCCAAAACATAACTTCTTATTCCCACAGCGTACAGCTTTGATCACGCGAATGAAAATTCCAAGCTATCGAATGAAGAAAGATCAAAAATAGGGAAGTATTTTAGTACTCTAAAGGCACTATACATTTTGCCTAAAATTTACTCCTGCCTTTAAGGACCTATCAACCCGAAAGAAGGCTTGCCATACTTTCTAACACAAGTTATAACTGTGTTTTATTTTCCCGTTATATGTAATAAGTTTTATAACCTCTTTCTATAAAGTGAATTACTTTTACAATAGTTGGTATTGAGATAAATGAGCCATTCGGTATAGTATCATCGTATTAAAAAAAATAGGCTATGTTATTAATTTCCTTGTGTGCACGCATTAAAACAAAGCAATTTTTCAGCCGTAGGACAAATTATACAATTCGAAAGGAAGTCATCCTTGTGAAGCACTTCAGAAGAGATAAAATGCTATACATAACACATCATTATTATGAATCTTGAAACAGACTCTGGAAAATTTGGCATTTAACGAAAACATAAAACTCTCAAGTACTGAAATTAGATTCGCTTAATATTTCACGCTATTCTAGTGACGTGCAGGTGAAGAACGATGATGCCAAAAGGAAGCTACCCTAGCGAAATTTCAGCAATTTGTCGCTTGTCTGATTCGATATGTCAGATTTCTATGGTGGGGACTATATTAAATCTGAAGAAATATCACGAAGGCTAATGCAACGATGGGATTCCGACAGACGTTGACTTTCAATGCGCGCGCCCTCAAATGTAATCAATTACCAAGAGGTAAACATTACAGCACAGAGACGAAACCGCTCTTATTTGCCCAATTAGCTTCAACAGATTCAAACATTTCCAAAGCTTGACGGTAAAATGTTGTACTCGAATATAAATCTGGAGGAGACTTGTGTATTTCCCTGAACAACAAATATATTCGTTTCAAAATAAAGGGAAAATGTAAAATGAAACAACGACTAACGCCAGCAACGACTTTTAAGATGACGTAACTTTCGACGCACACTCCATTTTATTTATATTTGTTGTTAATTACACGTTTTCTTTTTGGTTTGTGCATTACATATATATGTAGTCTGCACTAAGAAAAATGCGTTGTTAAAATTAAGATAAATATTGTTTTTTTCACAATATTTTCTAATACTATGTATGTGTGACAGCAAAACTATTTTATAATTAATGCAAAAAAATGTTGTTAAATTACTATTCTTTCTCTTTAATTCTTTTACAACATAATATATGCATACTTTATATCGTTTATCACTATAACCTTAAAATCTTATAACTAACAACTTTATGTTGTGCGCCCTAATAGGGTGTTTACTAAAACGTAGTAAAATTGTATTAGAGGGTATTTTTAAATTTTAAGGTGCGATAAACAAATAATGTACCTAATAACATATATATATATATATATATATATATATATATATATATATATATATATATATATATATAAACGAGTAGATTTGTCCATGATACCCCACACTTGTCATTATCTGGACGATTGGCTGAGGGGGGATGGTAACGAAGAAATTTCCAATTATCCCCGTAAGAGGGATATTTGGTTGCCAACGAGTGGCCAGCCTGACATTTGGTCAGTACCGAAGTGACAACCGAGAGAAGTTGTTGTTGTCGTAGATACAACGTTGAACATAACATAACAATACATACATATATATATATATAACATGTTATGTTCAACGTTGTATCTACGACAACAACAACTTCTCTCGGTTGTCACTTCGGTACTGACCAAATGTCAGGCTGGCCACTCGTTGGCAACCAAATATCCCTCTTACGGGGATAATTGGAAATTTCTTCGTTACCATCCCCCCTCAGCCAATCGTCCAGATAATGACAAGTGTGGGGTATCATGGACAAATCTACTCGTTTATTAATTTTTCTATTCACTTATTTCTTCCAAATTAATGTAAAAGTCGTCTGGAATAAGCAACAACATAAATTGCAAAGCACGACAGATAATATTTCATCAATTAAATCTTTATCTGAAAGGTTTCTATAAATTAGCAGTGGATTTTCTCTTTTAAAGCTTGTTAGTGACAGTTCGCATCACAGAATCATCAACAAACAACCTCCTGGTTAAGTCACTGCATTCATTCTCGTATGCTAATATCATTTGATTTAAAGTAATCGAAAAGTTAGTTTCTATTTGGGTAAATTATCAAAATTGGCTGTGAAAGAAAACAATCGCCGGTCTTTCGCGATTTAAAATAAAAGAAAGAGGAACGACGCCCTACATTTTCATCAATCTTTATTCGGCCTTGGTTGAATCAAAGTTTGTCTTAAATCCAATCCAAAGATAAGTGTTCGTTGTGTATTCAAAGTCATTATTAGAAAAGAGAAATGGGTTAAATATCCAAAGCAGGCAGTTCCTGTAGTGGGTATATAAACAGAGGGTTTATATACAGTGGCATCGTTCGAAAGTTTCAAGGTTAGTTAATTTAAAAATCTTAAAATTCGTTAATTTGATTTTACTGAATTGGAAATTCATTCAAAATTGCCGCAGGGGTATCTAGGGATACCCCCGAACCTACAAAAATCATTTATTAGAGTTAAATTAGAAAATTTTACAAAATTTGAGTAAAACCCCCGAGAAAGATATGTCAGTATATACGAGGGGGGCTGATAAATTCGCGGTCTAAGGTACCCAGCAATGACTTACGATCTTCTGACTCATAACGCTAGTAGTGGGAGTCAAGGGTAGTGTAAGTATTGCCCGCTATTTTTGCTTCGCTCAGTAACAGTCGATCTGTCGAACATCGAACATGTCCATGCCAACTGCAGCCGAAAATTTTCGTAATTTGAAGCACCACGCCGTAATAAAATTCCTCGTGAAGAAAGGAAATACGACAAAAGAAATATTTCAAGAGACGTCATCGGTTCTGCAGGGTTCTGGACCTTCATGCGCAATGGTAAGAAATGGGTTTGCTTATTTAAATAAGGACGACAGAGCTGTGAAGACGACCCTTGCCGAAGAAAACGTCCGAAAAGTCGAAAAATTAGTACTGGCCGACCGTAGAATAAAATTGTGGCAAATAGCAGAACAGTTGCAGATTAGCAAGGAATGCATCGGAGAAATTGTACACGAACATTTTCACATGACAAAAGTTAGTGCGCGTTGGATACCACGAATGCTCACACCGCTTAACAAAGAGCGACGACTCTCGAGTTGCAAAGACTTTTTGTTATTGGCCAAGGACAATTTGGATGAAATTTGTAACCGGATAGTTACCGTAGATGAAACATGGATACGTCAGTATGATCCGGAGTCCAAACAAGAGTCAATGCAATGGGTAAAAAAGGCGAAAGGCCACCGAAGAAATTCAAAGTGGAAAAGTCGGCGGCTAAGATCATGGCGACTACTTTCTGGGATTGCGAGGGAATTTTATTAATTGATTACCTGCCTAAAGGGACTACAACAAATGGGAAATATTCCGCTAATTTGTTGGCTCAGACACGTGAGGCAGTCGTACAGAAGAGGCGTGGCAAATTAGCGCGCGGTGTGCTGTTTTTGTAAGACAACGCGCCAGTTCACACCGCTCGGATTGCAAGGCGGGCCTTAAAAGACACAGGATTCTCAGAAATTGATCACCCACCCTATAGTCCAGGCCTGACCCCAGTAACTTTTTCCTTTTTTTCAAAGTTGATAAAGGAGTTACGGGGCCGAAGATTTTCCGACGATAGTGAGATGAAGGCGGTCGTCGAAAGCCATTTTGAAGAACAAAACAAAGAATATTTTTTCAATGGTATAAAAGCTTTGTACACACGATGTGAAAAATGTATCTCACTCGAGGGAGACTATATTGAAAAATAAGAAAATAATAAAACCTTACTTTTCCTTCTTCCCTCCCCCGTATCTTTTATACGCCTAGCAATATTATCTGTTTACTTAAAACAATATATATACACAGGAAAGAAGTGCCTAGTAACAATAACCAAAATAATGCTAATATAGCTCATGGTATTGGTGGAATCACTCCCAGCAAAAGCAATGTGAGAAGAGAAATGCGCTAGCCAACGGACATGTTTCTGCCTACCCGGCGTCATCAGCGTTGCTCCGAGCACTTTCCTTTGCTCATCTTACGGTTCGCCTCTCAATTTATGCCATTAATCTCCACAAACAGCGCTAAAATATATTTCTTGGCGTCATCTAGTGCCAAGAAATATAGTCATGCCGTCTAGAAAGTAGCGTCAGAAACCGGTGTACAGATGCCCAACCACCTCTCGAGCAGTTCTTGGACTGCTTAACGCCAAATGGCGTTGCGCCTGAGCGCGGTGGCTCCAAGAAGTATGTTTAGTGCTGTTTGTGAAGATTACTGGCATAAACTGAGAGGCAAACAACAAGGTGAGCAAGAGAAGATGTTCGGAGTAACGTTGAAACATGTCCATTAGCTAGCGCATTTCTCGTCTCGCATTGCTTTGCCGGGAGTGATTCCACCAATATCATGAGCTATATTAGCATTATTTTGGTTAATAACATATAAGTTCATGTAGTATACTTTATTATAGACCTGCGCGATTGCAAGGAAAAACCCAGCAATTGTTTTAATTTCGTTGCAATATAATTGCATAGAAGAACTCATCTGTGCTATGAAAATTTAAATGCATTAAATGACATTCTATGGTAAAGTGTTGCTGCAAAATTAACTTCAATATATGTATTCATCGCACCCTTAAAGGTCCAGTTATAGTCATGTAGCTTTCCAGTGGGTAGTATTTATGCTTTGCAGTTACGTCAGAATACATACTTATACCCAAAAGCTACTTAATAATTTAAAATGAAGCATGTTCAACTGATGTGGGATTAGTCTATTTTGAATCTAGTATTAACTGCGGATTATAGGGATTTATAGAGTGTTTAGTTTCTCTGGTATCTTGTTATTTTAAAAGAAATACCCTGTATATTATTACATTTTTAGATTCCTTAAAAAAAGATAAAGCAATTTGTATGATACACTTAACTTTAGGTATAGGAAGTGTGTTGTAGTAAAGAGATTTTAAATATACATCGAATGGAGTAAAAATATACAAGAAACTCCATTTGGAAGAAAGAGTTTCAACTGTTTGTAGATGTTCCAGTTAATATTAACTTCCTGAATACCCAATATGATAAAGTAAAGATCTTTGATATTGATTAGTGAACTTGGACTATTTTCACAACAGTAAAAAAAAATCGTCGTAGAATAATAAACTAAACCATTGAGAAAATACTGTAAATGCAATTTTTTCCTTGAAAAGTGAATATGTCGAAAACTATCTATTTTAAGTATATAGCGCATCATACAAGTTTGTTTGATTTTATTGTCAGGGAATTTTAAAATGTAATAATATACAGGATATTCCACGTAAAATAACAAACTTAAACAACGTACCAAAGAAACTAAACACAATATAAACTTCAACATAATTTTTGGTCATAGATCACTTGATTCTATGCAACTGTTATTCCGGACATTTTCCCATTAAATGAATAAATAAGCTGTAATACACCGCTTACAGATAGTTGCCGCACACAGTATATTCTTGTGATTATTATATTAAAAATGTACCTATTTCCATTTACATACATTTGCAAGTGAGGTTATTTACATTCTTAGTTGCATATAAGCAGTGCTGGTGGCTTCTTCCCCCGATTTTCTGCCTGATTAATTATTTTTTTTTTCTTTTTTACGATCTTTTTCGATGATTGACGCGCCCCCTCTCTGCTAACACGTCAGGTAAGAACAACGCAGCATTCTTTTAAATAATCCAACATGAATTATACATGTACTTGAAGTTAAACTTGAACACTATAACACTTGAATACACTTTCTCTCAAAGTCGACTCGAACAAAAGAGGCAGTTTTCGTGGCATCTCTTTACTCCTTTGTTACCAATAGCATTTGTCAAAAATCACTTTCAATTACAATACACGTTTCATTATATTTTACATTCCTACAAATTAAATTCCAATTAACTAAAATTTCTTTTCTTAAAATACTATATTACTCCCTGCAATAAGTCGTTGTTGGCGATCTAATTTTTAATTATTAGTTATTAGCGAGTATTAGTAACTGTGGGCATTTTCTACCGGACTTGATTACTTATTATGGAGTGATGTTTAATTTGAAAGTGATTGTAATGTAAAAAATTTATTTTCTACTTACTTGCAGAAAGAAATTACATTAAAAACGAATATTTAGCGCCTGAAGAAAATAGACCAAAGGTGAAATATTTAGTTCTTCCTTTGGAATTATTGCTGGCTGGAAATAGATTTACCTAATAAAACGCCGGGGAAAAAGACCGCTGGGACACCGAAAAAGAAGTTTGAACGGCATAAGCTTAACAGATCTTGCTGAACTTGGCCACACGTCGGTGTGAAGTTTAGCCGAGTTCAGCATGTAAAGTCGATGCCATTAGCGCTATGTGGTGTACATGGCGCTAATGACATCGACTTTACATTTTGTATTTTAATGTTATACAATTTGTGACATTTATCTTCTGTTATGCTATAGCTTTATTGACCGAATACCGTCTAATATGTACTACGTAATGCTTTTAATCATAAAAGCACTTTAATTCAATTTTTAATGTAAAAAATGACAATATAAACATATTTTTGTCAACGTTAAATGAAGTGTTTAAAACATACGTGTACAGGTATAAATACTTTTATACGCATGAGATGCAATGACCGCCATATACTCTAGCTAAAAGCAGCATTTGGTTGGCTAATTCATAGACGTACAGACACCAGTGTTTCGAGCTCCTTTGGCTCTCATCAGTGTACGGCACTGTAGGGTTAAGCCTACCAAACATTGCCCAGTAAATCTACTTTTCTCCCGTTATCCCAGCAGATGTCAAGAGGAAATTCAAGAGACATCTATTGTCACAACCACAAAGTGCCAATTTGATCTGAGCGCTCTCCTTTGATACAAGAGGGTGTTCCTTGTGTAAATAGTCACGCTATACGACTGAGAACTCAGTAAGTAATTACAAGCAAAAATGAATAGAATGCATATTACATGTAGGCCTATAAGCAACGTAAGAAAAATATACAGAACTTACGTATAAAGGTATAAATACTTTTACACACAAGGCCACCATACGCCCTAGCTAAAAGCGGCCTCTTGTCCTGCTTGTACCAAACGAGGGCGTTCAAATTGAATTGGCGCTTTTTTGTTGTATCAATGGATGTCTCTTGAATTTTCTCTTGACGTCTGTTGGGATATCGGGAGCAAAGCAGATCTATCGGATAGTATTTGGTAGGTTTAACCCTACAGTGCTATACACTGATGAGAGCCAAAGAAACTCGAAACTCCGGTGTCTGTGCGTCTGTGGATTAGCCTATCAAACGCTGTTTTTAACATTTTTAACATTTTTAGCTAGGGCCTGTGGTGGTCATTGCATCTCATGCGTGTAAAACTATTTATACCTTTATATGTTTTTTTATATTTTGCTTAAAGACGTACAAGCCATTTTCATTCAATTTATTTCTGTTTGTTAAATGAAGTGATTAATTATTTCTGGACGCACGTTTCGATAACTAAGCTATCATCTTCAGCAACAAAACTGAACTTCAATGTTCCAGTAACACAGTATTCGAGTACGTGATTTAATACAGTATACAGTATTATAATCACATCATTTCCAATATTTTTATAGAATATGGCCTTTTTTAGCTGAATATGAATTATTTAAAATAACTGCAATCCATCGCAATATGTACATGGTGTACTTACTATTATTATAATTAGTAACAGTACTATTTCTCTCTTATTGCGAGTTCTGCTTTAAAACAAGATCTCAGCTATACAGATTATTCATTGAGATATGTGTTAAAGAGGATTCTTTCTAAAAAAGAATTGCAACCTTGATTACGAAGTAAAACTCTGTTTCACAAGTTATCTGACTAACTTCTAGTCATGTTGAGCCTCACTTGGATTAGCTTTAGATATAATAACATCGGCCAATTAGATTTTCTTTTCAGTTTATCATTTTGTCAATTTCTGTAATTCTTAGTGCATAAGATGGATTACAATTTATTCGCATGCACCTGTATTCTCATTAAAAAATTTGAACCTCGGCATCAGTAAAAAAACCTCATTTGTAATACGGAACAAGTTAATATATATTTCAAATGTGATATACTCATAAAATCGCTTAATGTCGTATTCACGTTTGCTTTGTCGTACTAAACGAAGGTAGCTATTAATATCCTATGGAAGCCGCTTCACGCTAAGAAATGCGACATGCAAAACGCATAACGCCTACCATTCCTCACCGCTTTAATCCAGCACACGGTAAACGGATGAACGATTTCCGAACGAACATTTTACCGTTTTAGAAAAAAAGAATTTCTTTTTGCTCGATAGGTAGTTTGAAAGCATGATTGATGGTGGCTCCTTTCAACTTATTGACAGTTGCGTCTTCGTCTGTAGACGAACGCGTGTATGCGTGCGAGGAGGGTAACGTTTAGAAATGTGGGAAAGTTAGAAATTGTCCTCGAGGACTGATCAAGCAAATATTTCTACCAGTTACAGGAAAAATGTCGGCACGGATGCGCATTTTCCCCTCAAATCTTCGATGGGCTTTGATTCCGTTGCGTTAGCAGAAAGTAAAGGTAGGAGGAGAGGAATAGACGAAAAGAAACGCCAATTAATCGCACGTTCCTACAAATGTTTTCCATTTGTTCCTAGTCATTACGAGATTTCGTAATCAGAGATCACAGCTTCTTAGCTCAATAGAATCTAATATTCATGAATCTCTGTATTCTAAATACACTTTACACTAAACAAAAATTTAACAACCTTTGAAGCTTTTCGTATAAAATGAATAAACCAAAAAATGATAGCTACGTATCAGTTTGCAATAGTTTCTTTTCCGTTTAACAAGCACGTGCAGAGAATTTATTTTGTTATGATGCATAAAATAATTCCATCATTTATTTTAAAAGTGTTCACATGAATTTTATACCTACCACATTTCGAATTAAGCTTTAGATGATGATTTCATTGTTAATTTCTAGTGAGTTGCTTTATTTTTGTTATTAACATTATTTAGAATTACCTTGATATGAATTTTTGCGAGATACTAACACATACTACGTATGGTCATGAGAGATTATGTGCATTGTGTTTTATTGTCATTTTGTATCCGACACATAACTTTACGTGAATTGGTGAACCAGTTGTTTTCTTCCAAATCATGCGATTGTGATTAGTTGTGGTTACTTGTGGTTGTGATATCTTTTTGACATAAAACGATAACGTCATGTTTGGTCATAATATATTCCTCTGCAATGGTAGAGTTCGAATACTATAAGAAGTACACACACGTCATCAAATCATAATATACGACGGAATTACTGCGAGTAGTGGTGGGCTTTATTAACTCTTTCGGGACGTATAACGTACTTGTACATTTTAGGAAAAATCTAAACTATCTTCTTTCTGATTTTTATTGGTTATGGTTTAAAATCATATTTAGTTTTTCTACATAGTTTCCTAACAAGCCGATACATTTAGTCAATCTTTTTTCTAAACCTTGAATACACTCACTCTTTATCTTAACCCTCCTAAAATGCTTCCACAGTGGCCATCTTGCTATCATCTTCGAATTTCTTGCCTCTGAGCTCTTCCTTGAGCTGGAGAAAGAGATAAAAGTTACTGGAGACTAAATATGGTGAATAGGGCAGCTGTACTTGGTTTTTATTCAATTTCGTGTTATCACCTAGACTGCTGGTATTCAAATAAATGTATCTCCTAGAAATGACCTATTTATGTTTTTTACAGAGAACTATTGAGTGTATAGAGAAGCGAAATTATGTTATTTAGATCTCCATGTGTATTAAAATGTCGGATTATCGTTACTTTTGGATAACCTACCGTATAAGGTTAAAATATAAAACATTTAGAACTCAGGAATGGTACATACAATATGGAACAAAATACAATAGATACATCGATACAAAGTACGTAGAGATGAACTAAAACTAGCGCTTATATAATAGAATATTTAAAATTCAAATGTGAACTAACAAAGAATGGAGCGTCTACGTTATACGCGTACCGCACCGGTACGTTCTCCTAACCCAGTCGTGTACGCTAGAATTATCTGGCCCGACTCCGTCCCGAAAGGGTTAACGACAAGTAACCCGTAAGTTATCCGACATGTTTTAAATGTATGTATAGCTGTGTATAAACAAATTATGAAAATATGTATAAGATCCGAGTTTCTGACGAACTGACTGAAGATTTTACCCGTAACGGATACAATGAACTCATCGGAACCAATAACAGCTCATTGCGCAGATTACCTCATAATGACGTAAGTACACTTCTTCTAATATTTGTATCCTATCATTCGCTGAAACGTATTGCAACTTATAAGTTACTATCTCAATCCCAACGTGGACTTAGAACTGTTAAATCCACTATTACAGCGCTGCTAGATATTCATAAAAATATCGAATGCAGTAGGCATCTGCGGTTTAGCAAAGGCTTTGCAAATCTAGAAATAAGTAAATCCTAAATTAATATGTAAATAGTCAAAATGACGTAAGTTTTAATATACATGATGTAACAAATGGGAAAGGTTACAATTTAGTGGTCCTAAATCTGAATTCATTAAGTGATTTTTGTTTATGTAAATTTCCATGCCTTCATAACGATTTAATTGAAGAATGTTCTTCACGTTTTTAACTGACTTTATTTTATCTGACAAATTGAACCAGTTACCCGTACAGTTTCCTGATTTGGCTATTAAAAATTCTTAGGCGTTCATTGAAAAAATTAAAGACAATTACCTTACTGACAAATAAATTTTAGTCTCGTTTGACGTTAGTTCACTGTTTCCTAGTGCTTCAGTTGATTTAACTTTGGAATATTTAGAAAAACTTTTGCTTGATAGCCAAGTGGATAAAGAACCGGTTGCTTACTTAATTTTTTTGACAAGACTTTGTATGTAACACTTTTTTTTTCCAAATTAACAACACTTTTGTTTCAACAAACGGAAGGAACTGCAATGGGTAACAGCCTATCCCCGTTTATGGCTAACCTCTTTATGGGTAAATTGACTTGAAGAATACTTCGGGCTATTTCCCTCGGCTTTCGATCAGATACGTCAATAACATATTTTGCATTTTTGACACCAGCAAATGTTCAATAACGGATTTCATAGAACAGCTTAACTCAAAATTTCCCTGTGTCACATTTACCCACGAAGGAAAAAAAGAAAACAGGATTCTATCCCTCCAACAGGTTGCCGACGTGGATCCGACCGCCCAAGGGATGTTTCCCGGAAAATATTCTCCGGTTGCCGGCGAAGGTCCGACTGTCCAGAGGATATTTCTCCGAACTCTACTTAGCTTGCTGCAGTCAACGTCACCGACCTGCCATGCGAGTCTCTCCAAAATGCAAATCTGGAGGGTTTATATATGATTTTTTATCATGATGTTGCACTTTTTGTTTATGACGTGCGGTGGCCTTGTACGTGACGCGTACAACTAAAACATTCGTTAAGACATATCGTTACACAACTTCGATCGGTGTGACTAATGAAAAATATATACTGGTATTAAAAAATAGTATACAGGGTTTTCCAAAATTAATTTTCAGTTTGAGAGTTGAACTTATAAAATAAAAATTGAATAAAATTGCAAGCTATGTTTTCTGTGTTCAAATATAAGCAGTTACTTAATAATTTCAAGTTCCCGCGAGTAAACTCAAATAATTTAAATTTCCCGTCAATTTAAAATCTGTCGGCTACTCGGTACACAGCGCTATCTTAAAGTGTTTCAGACAGCGGTGTGTGAAATAGATTTATATTTAGCTATCGCACCGGATAACCTTTTTTGATTGTGTTGGTCATCTGTAGCAGTCTGAGCTTTTCGTTCTATTCTAATTGTCCCCACTCTCTGACAAGCAAGCAAATGACGTTTAACACAGATATGCTAAATGTGATTTTATTGTATTAAATATTCTATAAGGTAGCAGTATAATATTACTGAATAATAGTAATAATATTACAACTGTTTTCTTTTCATATTTACCTTTCTTATTTTGACTCAACGATGAATGAGTAAAGATGTAACAATAATTCTCACAGACCGTATGTATTATGTCAACACGCGGACGCGAACGTCAAAGTTGGACAACTTCATGTTCGCCGTTTACGTTAATGGTGATAGCATGGTGATAGCATGCACGAAAATGAAGCCACATGTTTTTCGACGTTCCCGTTCACGTCAATTCACATCAATTGTGAGACGGTTTTTAATTTTAACACAAGGTTACCAGTATGTCGTAAAGATTTGCCTTAACTATCTCAGCATGTGACGGAAACCGTTGTAGACAGGATCGACATTAAGGGGTTGAAAGCTGTTTGTACGGAAACCACCAGCATGAAAAAGGGGCCGCGCAGGAAGAAACCTAGAGGAAGAGTCAGCACAAGATAAAGAGGCATGGAAGCGGAGGCTGGGCAGACAACAACTTGTTGTATGATTATGTATTGCGACAATGCATATATATAAGGGACGTAAGTGCAGTTTTGTGGTCGAGGATATTGTTCGCAGACCGAGACTATGCCGAAGTCTGCAGTACATCCGAGACTGAGTCGTTATTCCTCATTTTGAGGAGATTTTTGCCGCATCTTCAGTTAATAAATCGAAAGATCTTCGAAGGTCATTTATTCCTAAAAGGGCAATACCCCCGCTTGTAGCGATTTTGAGGCAATATTTATGTTTTCTAAAATTTGACATTGAATTAGCGACAATAAACCAGATCTGAAGGATTCAAGTGTTTTCTTCAGGCCAACAGTTTCATTTCTTCCTTTCAATTCGTTACAGAAATTTTTTTACCACAGAATAGCTTCAGAATGTTTTTGAACAGGGACCCCACTTTTATTAAGAATCGGCGGGGGTCCTCATTGGTGTCCCGTGACTTCATAGGTCCTGGTGAGGTGCACCAGTTGCACCAGCCTAGCTACGCCCTTGGAACTAATTATAGTACAAGAAGAGAGCTGAAATCTACGATAAAATAATTCTTACCAGGGAATAATCTTGTATCAATTTTCTCGAAATCTTTAAGAATAATGGAACGGTCGCTTTCGGTACTTCACTCCTATACATTACAAATTTGATTTTACGCAAAACTAAGTCTCAACATTAATAACGTTGAACGCATGTACTGTTCACTAAAATCGATACCACGGAGAACTTGCAATACCAAAGGCCGGTTGTTAGTAAACTGCAAATTATAGTGGAGGGTATAATGCATCCCTTCCAATAACCTTGGTTGTTTTTGTTGTACTCATACATAATTTCTAATAATATAGTATATCCCAGAACAAGATTTCCGTTTATTTTAGGCTACTAATTTTGCTATAAACATCAGTAAAAGATGTGTTATCTTCTTTTTAAATATTTTTCAATAAAGACGAAATATAAAAACATATGAACACTTCAGTTGATCCCTATCGCTCTAAAGTAGAACCTAATGAAATAATATGAAACTTCGCCGCGAAGCTATATAAACATTTCATCTTAAGGGATGTGTAATGGATAGATAAAACATCCATCAAAATTTCTAATATAGGTTACAGTTATAAAACTTTAGCTGCCCGACAAAAACGGCTTCGGTTTCATCATCTATCATCCATAGAGGCGTTATAGAATAACGCTATTCAAACACAGTAACATCTTTCGCGTTGTTTACGAATGTAATAGAAGAGTTCTTTCTATGAATTTGGCGACACGTACATCCTCGCATCAATCATATCAATGGCGAGAAATTAAATTTCTTCCCTAACTTATTTTTGCCCAATAAAAGTCGGCAACCATTTTGCGGTAGTTCTATTTTGAGTAAACATTTGTTATTGAAATTGTTCTCGTTAAAGTTTCTAACTATGGTGGCTTCAGCGCTAGAAATTGTAACTGTCTGAACGTATAAATTAATTATACTAATTGAGTAAGAATAAAGAACGAAGTAAGTTAGTGTTTGCATATACTGTTGCGGAAATTCTTTCTGCGGCATACTTGTACTTGCCTTATTTCAACAAGTGCTTAATTTCCGGGCTTTAAATAAATATTTTAGGATCAGAAGAACTTTTAATATTACATACATTGATAAAAATGAAACTGTTTTGGAACAATTAGTCTCTGTCAAACTTAAAACTGTAATTTTGAAGGAAATATATACAAACAACCTCGTTAAACATTAACCTATCCTTTTACACATACCGTGTGATGCTGGAGTCACTTCATCTATGCTGTTTCTCTTTCCCTTATAAGGTTTCTAATTTTTTTTATAATTCCTGGGTAATTCCGTTGCAGTATTCCATTTTCTTTTTCCTTGCTTGGTAATAATAGATTCAACTGAGCTGTTCCATGTTATTAATCCTCTTATTTTTGCCAGTTGAGCTCGCGTGTCATATACATTTAACTTGTTTGTGGTCTTCTATTCTTGTCTTCTATTCTTACCAGGTTTTTTTTGTCTTCCAGTAATTTCTCTATTCATATAATCGCTAAGTATTACCTAAATTCATTTTAGTGCGGAAAAAGAATCACTTGAAAAAATGTGCGATAGCAATCGTCAACCAATTATGCAGATTTTTCTTAATTGTAACATGTTGTTGTCACCTATAACACTTCAAGGTTGTGGTCAAATTTCTGTTGTACTGTTTCACATAAATGTCACATTTTCTTCAACAATGTTTGTGTTAAGATATGCTGGGCAAGATTGTTGCAATTTTTGACACAAAACCTAATTTTGTCAAATTTTTTCTTTCTAAATAAGTGGTCCCATCCAAATACACAAATATATATATACACTATATTGGTAAACCCATTAAATATAATTTGGGGTTGCTTCGCAATTGGATCATCGATGAATTTGTTATAAATAAATAGCAAGAATGAAAACTAGAGAAACTGCAATTTCACTACTATATTAGAATAATACAGTATCAAGTAATCTGTTCCAAATAATATGAAATGTTTGAGCTGTGAACTTGTGATAGTCATAATTTTTTTATATATGATGGAAAGTTATTAAATAAGTCACAAACTGTTGTGGGAAAGCTGAAAATAGCAGAGAGCTATTTTCCGTATCTGGCATTTGGGAGCAGCACTATCCAGCTTAATGATAATCAAGTGACAGTTAACGTGCGCGTACGCAAGCAGTGTTAAAATGGCGACCGAGCTCGAAGAGTGTACTGTGGAAGAGCAGCGCACTGTTGTGCGTTTTTTCTGGGCAAAAGGACTCCCTGCTAAAGATATCCATAAGGAAATGTCTCCTGTTTACGGTGAAAAGTGTTTGTCGCGTAAAGTCGTGTATAACTGGGTTGAGAAATTCTCACACGGGCGCTCAAAAGTTGTTGACGGTCAGCGAAGCGGCCGCCCCTTTCAGATTGCAACAGATGCAATACTTCAAACGGTGGAAGAGATGATTCGAACTGACAGGCGGGTAACAATAGACAGCATAGCAACTGCAATAGGGTGTTCTCTCGAAAACGTCTAGGCCTACTGATGAGAGGAATATTGCTGCATCACGATAACGCCAGGCCGCATTCGGCCCAGTTGACCCAGGCGAGAATTGACGAATTAGGATGGGAACTTCTCCAACATCTGGCTTACAGTCCCGACCTAGCCCCAAGCGACTATCATCTGTTTGGTCCACTAAAAAAGCATCTTGGCGGAACACATTTCGAGAGTGATAATGATGTTCAACAAGAGGTGCGCACGTGGTTCAGACGGCAGCTGTTTTATGCAGCAGGCATTGGGGCATTAATAAAGCGATGGGATAAGTGTATGAATGTAGATGGAGACTATGTTGTTTGTGACCTACTTACTGACTTTCCCTCGTAAATCTTCATAATAGTGAAACTAAACATGTTATTTTTGATGTACCTTGTATGGCAATTGCAAATCTGATATTTGGAATTGTAGTTTCAACACAAGCAGACGTTTTTATAAAAAATGACTTTTTCTTCTAAACCTACAAATAAAAAAAGATTTGCTCTTCCGAACTCTGTCCGCGGACGCATTGTACGCAGAGTACCAAACAAACAAGGGAAATAAAATTTCTATTCTTTAAAACAAATGTAACGAAATGATGTTGAGAAGTTTACTTTATCTCTAATATTAATAAATAATAGCCAATATAGCCAAACACAAATTAAAAATGAACTGGTGCGATAAATACCACACATAGCTGGAAAAAACATGCACATTTTATTACATGAAGCCATTACGCAGGAAAATGCTGAAGCGTAGCAAATTTGCATTAAGCACGCAATGAATCTATCGAACACAAAATATACCGATAAATTATATGTATATATTTATTGATGAAGCAGTAGAACTCCTAGTAATTATATGAAGTATACGATGATAAATGGAAATAGTGATCATAAAAATTTATTTTCTCATATGTAGTAATGTCGGAAATGACTGAAAGCGTATCCGGCCTAATAGTGAAGAAATGAGTACTATGAATAGTATGATTATTGCCCTTTGAGGAAATGATTCTGACAGATTCATACTATGTGTTCATAAAATATAGAGTAAAGTAGAATAGAGCTTTTTGAGCGAAACTTTAATTCTACCAAATTGAACCTGCCTGTAAATGGTAACAATCAAAAAGATTGACCTAAAAGGTAATAACACTAATAACGTCATAGTTTGTCAGGTACTTATTAGTTCATACCTTGGTAGGATTTGGGTTAAAACAAATGACCATTATGCTAAGGTTATGTTTACAATTTGTGTCTATATTTTCAATCTAACGTGAATTGTAAAATTTTAATGCACTCGACTTCGATATTTATATTTCCTTGATATATGCCAGTCACTACCGCTGAGGTCATAACTAGAGAGCGGAATTATATGCATCGGAAATCGACAAAATATGCGCATATATATGCAGCAAAATTCTTCGAAATATGCAGAATTTTTGCTAAGTAAGTAAGTATTTACTTATGTAACGCATAGTGCGTATATAAACGTGAAGACTAACCAAAGTAAATATATATGTTATCAACAAAAAAATAAGTAAGTAACAACAACGTGCTGCAAGCAACAACTAAGAAGAAAAAAAAAATAAAGTAAATCTAAACAGAATGTACTTATATAATAACAAAAGACATAATTAATAAAAAAAAAAAGTAACAAAAGGTTGTGCTAAAGTGTACAAAACAGACAGGAAAAGAAAGAGAATGACATCGTAGCAAAACAAAAAAAAGATTATTTTAAATTAAGGAATTCTTTAACAGAGTCAAAGTAGTGTTGGTGGAGGTAGTCATTCAGCTTTGCCCTAAATGACCGCAACGTTTTACAATTTTCGATAGGAACTGGTATCCTGTTGTATGCAGTTTTATGCACATATTCTTCTGATACCGATTAACTTCTTGTTAAATGTTATAAAACAAGAATAATCACAACGAAGCATTTTACAAACGTTTATTGTTCTTACATTATTCCCACTCACATTTTAAAATCACAATTATATAAACACGTGCTTAGACACTACATATTTTTATTATTAACACAATTTACAATTAAATGCTTTTCTAAATTTTCTAATGAAAAATTATGTCGCCTTTCTGTGAGAATGCATTTATATATCGAAAAACTTCCTTCAATATCAACGGAAGTTATTAGTGCGTACTTTAATGCATTCATAATCTCAGGACTTAATTCTATACTTATTTCTGTTTCATCCATTTTTAATTCACCAGTTAAAATCAAACTGATTTTTGCTAAACTTTTGCATCCTACATTTTTATTAATTATTTTTTTAAACTTTTGACTTATTGAGTTTCCTATTCTACCCGGAATATTTGAAACACTATTTTCTAAATCATTGATTAATTTAACTGATTCAGTTAGTGGCAGCAATTCTTTTTCAAGTTTTGTTATTGTCAAAGAAACAAATTCATAATTGGCTTTAATAAATATCAATTTATTAGGCAAAGAAAAGTTTTTCAAAATTTCTTGACATTTTGCAATAGAATTGCAGTTGTCGTTGTTGTTGTAGAGAATTCTGAAATAATGTTTTTGATCTCTGGATAATGGTTTGCATAAAATATTGCGGCATTTAACCAAGTACCCCATCGGCTAATGACGGGTTCAGATGGTAAAGGAGTACCCGGTAGCTTTTCTCTATAAATCTGAACTCTCAATGGTGACTTTAAGAAAATGTTCTTAATATTACTGACTAATGTATTTACTGTTGGAAATTGCTGCCGAATTTTTTCAACCACCCTATTTAATCCATGAGCTAAACAAGTAACATGTATTAAATTACGGTACAAAAGTTTAAGCTGTTGACCCGCTTTAATCATATATGCCGCTGCATCGGACAACATGACTAAAATTTTTCCTGTGGGAACAACATCGAGAAGAAAAAAATTCATGAAACTTTCATTAACAAATCTTGATATTGTGAGGTGGTTTGTTTTTTCTAATTGTTTACAAGCAATTAAATACGATCTACCAGGCTGTTTATTATTTAGATAACCAATTAATAAATTTACTATATAGCATTTTAACATTTTGGTAAATACTTAGACTTCCTATGAATCAGACAGTTGCCGGTATGGGGATTGTTGAAAATTATATGGTAATCTTATCTAGTGAATTTGCGACAGCCCACCACCTGAAGGATGGCGGCTTCCTTGCGAAGTAGGCTCTTTGTCGGTGGGGAGGTCCAACATCAGAGAGCCAACTCCGCATCTAATACACACGTGTCCGATAAAATGTTCGTTGATAAAAGTTTTGTTGTATTACAGGAAAACACTAATAAAGTTCAAAGAAAAAATTATTTTTGTTCTAAATTTGCTAAAAAATGCACGAATATGCTCTAGTGTACAAAAATATGCAATAATCGCTGAAATATGAAAAAATTCTAAAATATGCGAAATATGCAATAATTAATCTACGTCGGTCAATTCGAAAAGTTGTTATTCGCATATATACTGAAGTATTTGCTTGTCAGATAAAAAATATGGGATATGCAAATTGCACAAATTCCGCTCTCTAGTCATAACTACACCGAATGGAAGCAATTAGTTTCTACTGTTCGTCTAGTCGACAGTTTCATTGTTCCTTAAACCAAACTTTTATTTTTTTTTTATTTATCTTGATTATGACAATTGCTATTGCCGCCATGACGCCATATACAAACTTTTAAACAAAATACTATAGAGTGTTGCTAAATGTTCTTTGTTATATGCTATCACAAAAGTTATTACTGTGTTCGAAATACTGGGTATCAATGTCTTATTTTAGTTTTTCTAAAAATTATTATTCTCTGGCATCTTTTCTCAAAAAAGGTGCACCTAGTCGCATATGTCGCCTTGAGTATTTGCTTTGAGATATTTGAATTTAGGGTCTTATTTCATACGGAAAGTTGATAACTACCTGTTTTTCACATTTTATCCAAATAATAAATAAGTAAATAAATTTGAATAATAGAATTTGTTTTACAGTTAAGGAATTCAATTGTATTATGCATAAAAACTGGACGAATAAATTCGTTAATACTTCCCATCATGCTAGGCTGTTATAAGATGCTTAACAATAAGTAAATGCCTTATTGGTAATTTAACTTTTAGCGCACGTAATTCCTAAATGTTTTACATATACATAAATCAGCTTACAGTCAGATAATTGTTCAATAATCAAATAAACAGGTTAGCGTTCACATGGAGTAATGTTGCCCCATTAAAAGTTAAAATTCACTGGCTCTTTTAGAGTGTATGCGAACGGTCATATTTAATTTGCATTGCGCAAATCTTAACTCTTACAGCAATGTATCTATTCTATAAAAATTACTATTCTGATGTTCATAAGCGTACCTCCAAATACATGGATTTCGATATTAGGTATGTATTTCAACCGAAAATTACATTCGCTCATTTCAATTCTTTGTATTTCAGTTAGTGCTTTAACTCAAGTGAATTATTCGGCCTTCTCGTCATTCGTAATATTGTTCTTGAAGCATTTTCTCTCACTGATTTCTTCCCCGTCCCATTTTGTTCATATCTTTGATGTGGTATGGGTATTGCTTTCATCGCGTGACTTACCATCCTCAGTTCTTTGTTCTTCAATTACTGGGAGTATATTCGACGGCGGTTGAGCTATCCCTATCTCGCGCGCTTGCGAAGGTATGCTGAGATCCATGCTTGGTTTCCTTTCATGTCGCTTGTGGGAAGCTTTCCCCCCATCTTCGTGTTGGTCGTCTGATAGTGATGACATAGCACAACTACAGCTAACGTAAATATATGATAGAAGTAACTGCAAACATGAATTTCTTATTATATTGTCATAAGTGAATGTGTCAATAACCTATCAAGGCAGTTTTACATTTGACGCAAAGGTGAATGGTGTGTTTGACTAATTAAATTTAGTACCATGTTCAGTACACAGTACACAATAGTTATTAATGATAGGAACGTTAGTGCAGTTTTGCGGTCAAAAATTATTTGTTTTTCCTACTAGCGACCCAAAATTTGGAAAACTCGGCATTTTGTAAAAGTTACGTCCTTCGTGCTGTATATACCATCACTTTCATCAAAATCTAGGACAAGGGATACTATTATGACATTACCCATTTTAAACATGTCTTCTGTAAACTATGAACAAATATGTCAAATTGTCTGTCAGAGTCAATTGTAAACGGACAAGTCATTGTCACAAGATTGAAAAAACGTCAAAATGAGCTCATAAGAGTTGCCCCAGATTTTTATGAAAGTGGTGGTAAGTTTCTTTTGGTCCTTTGGGCACCCTTAGCTCCCCTTGTTCCATTGCTTTATATAGGAAAATGTATTGATTGTGTTTGATACTATTATAGGTCAACTTATTCCAATGGATCTTTACTAATTTGAAGTTCGTACATTCCATGTACTATCGCTTTCATAAAAATCGCTTTTTTTTACATTTTTGAGTGTTGTGACAATGACTTTAAAAATGACAATATTTTGTATTTAACCTAAAAGGTATACGTTATATTCGTTTCTTTAAACTGTTTGCTTCTAGCAAAAAATAGAAGGTTTGTTTCTGCAGCCGATTTGTGCTAGCTTGATCAGAGGTTAATTTGAATTAATCTACGCATGCGTGAACTAAAACTGATTTGTTACTGATTTAACAATTTAACTGCACGAATGCTTTGTTTACATTTATTAAATGGTGTATAAATGCATCAATGATCAACTGTTCATTCAAATAATTTAACAAACACAACTGTTAGTCTTTATGTATTGTTCACACTTGTGGCTTTATACAGAGCGCGACACGGGAACCAAGTGGTTTAGGATTAATTATAAAATTTTTAGATTTTACTGTAGAAGAAATTTATTAGTAAAAAGAATCTTTGTAAGTACATAGCATTTCATTATTATTCAGGTTCGGAAATTTAAATCTGGCCGGTGATGACCATTACTATTGACACATTGTTGAAGGCATTGAAGAAAATTGGTCTCCACTCTTTCCAACAGGTCTCTATTGATTACTTTATATCCGTGGTCTGTTATACAGTAATTTGTTTGTGCTGCATTTTTCCTGTTTTTTTTTATGCAATTAAAGTAATTTCGGTATTTTGAAGAGGATTGTTTCTCGTTGGATAATTCGGTCCTTTGGGGTGGAGCTAAATGTTTTCTTTTAGATTAAAATTTCATATGGGAAGGAGAATTCCTCCAGCTTCAATAGAATTAACAAATATTCTTCTAACTTATTAACTTCTGACAATAGAATCTATTCACATGTGTTTTCTGACAAATTTCCTAAAGAAGTGTTCATTTCTTGTATTAGAATAAATTACTAAAAATCATGCACTACTTTTTCCTTACTAGCTGCTACCAAACAGCATGTTATGGCCCGTTGTTACATATTAATGTATTGAACGAGAAGAAAACGTGCGTAATACTAAAAGTACGTACTAAGGAAAGATAATTGAGACTATTTTAATCATCTGAAAATATCCTAAATGTGCTATCATCTAACATTTCCAAAATTAATTACAATTTAATCAAAATAACAATAAATCAACACATTTTGAGATTAAAGGTTTGAGCGTTTATTTCACTTCACAAAACACGTTAAAACAAGTGGTCCATGAAAGGAAAATCGAAAACTTATAGGACGCATACGACTATAAAGAAATGTACGATACATTGGTTCAGCAAAGGAAACTCCCGAAAGTAAATTGAAACACATTATTGCAATGGAATGCTCGAGTCGTCGAGTATTTATACGTGAAATAGAGCAACAAAATGGAAAAATTTAAATAAATACTAATGCATTCCAGAGTGCAATGCAGAGTGAAAGGGTTGCGATATGCGTATGAACCTAGACAATAAACTACGATATATTAGAAATAGATAATCTAGTTTAAATAGATTATAGCAATTTAAGTGGTTATAGCAACATTGCCCCGTATTGCGCATTACATTGGTTGCTCAATATTAGAGAACAGATCTGCACGTGGAGTAGTAGTATGAAAGTTTTTCAGTTACGATTAAGTTTTCGGTGGTAGGTAATTAGAAATGGTTTTAGTGCATATGCAACAGAATGATACAAATCAGAATAATCATCGCTTTATTCGGTACTAAACTTCACGTCGGACACCCGCAAATTTTCGAGATACATGTCCTGAATAAATTAATTTGTGTCGTGAGAAGTGGACAAATGGGTCGTAGTTATCTGGCACTAAAGTCAGTACAAGTTAAACTGTTAAATATGTATTCATATTTCTTTCTATAATGATATTTTGTGTGTATACGTATATTTGTCCATATTATTATGCCTAGAAACAACATTAATATAATCACTGTTACAATCTATTCATTGTAGTTACTAGACGTTTATGAATACGGATTCTACACTAACGTCACTTTTTCAACTGAAAAATATTTGCTGTCAGTTTGTATTATTATTATTTAATCCAAATATATTAGCCATAATGACAGAAACACAAAAATAACTTTTCTATCTGAGCAAAATTATTTATCATTTTTACCACTATTAAGTCTGAGAATTATGTGAGACAATTTCTTCCCTCCTTATCTCAACTCAAATTTTTAAAATCTAGGACTTTGAACTGGAAATAAGCATGATGAAATCCCACCCTAATGCAAAAGTAAATGTTTGTAAATACACGCTGTTTTTGCGTTGTCTCAAGATCGAAATTGCCTATGTTCCTTTTAGATCCATCTTCTCTCAGATCAACCTTAGTTAATGTTGTTCTACCAATTCTCAGTAATAAGTAGAATTGCTCAAGTTTACACAAAATAAATGGTCAGAAATAAAATATAATACGTGCTCAAACACTTACCGTCTTAAGAGTCCTCCGTGAAATCACAAAATGAATGATGTCTGTTAAATACCTGCAACATTAGATATGTTTCCACAGTTTTTTCGGCAAACCGAGTGCGGCGTGAGGAAAAAGTGTGTTTATATGCAGAAAACGAACGTTCTATTATATACTGACGTTATATTTGCGTAACTAAAATAATCTTTGGAACAACTTAACGGTTCTGTTGACGCACCTTCACAAATTTGTCTTAATGTGCCAAAATCAGAATCTTTCTCTAAAACACCTTCAAACCTTTCTAAAACACAAACATTTTTTGCGTCTTCTACCGCACATAGCTGTGCGTGAACATGTTGCACCATGTGCAGCGATTCCACTAACGACACCGAAGGATTTTGTAATTTTTCTATTGCCTCCACTAGTCCGAAGTAATTGTCCTGAATAGTTTTTAAATCCGTTTTAACCTGACTCTCTTGAAATTTCGACTGGCTTTCCTTTGGATCGAATTGTAAAACCACGTTCTTAATATTCCCAAAATATTTATCATAATAAAACGCGGCCTGTAACCATGTTCCCCAGCGTGTAAGAATAGGTTCTGGTGGCTCAGGTATGCGGGGGCAGGCTGTGAAATTTGCGAATACGTTTTGGGGATTTGATAAATACTGCTTTTGTATGCGCTATTAAAGCGTCTACCTCAGAATAACATTTTCTAATGCTATCTGCCGCATGACTGAAAGCATGAATTTTACACATAATATGTAACAAGTTAGCACAATGTTTTTTGAGAGACCGGCCTACAGGAAACATGTTTGCGGCACCATCACTCATAAACAACAGTTGGTTTGTTGAAAGTTCAAACTTTTCCAATGTATTTAACACTAACTTTGAAATTACTTCGGGAGTATATTGCTGTACTCGTCTGGAAGCTAATAGAATTGAAGGTGACGATTGATGCGGTTCCAGTGTACGTACCATTACATTAACCACAGAATGTTCTTTACGATCTGATGTTTCGTCCACACATAACCATAGTTTTTCATCTTTCAACTCCGATTTAATTCTTTTTTCAACATGTTCACAAGCAGATGGCACAATTCTTTGTAACGATGCCCGACTTGGTAATTTGCAGTCCGTACATTTATTCCAAAAGAAGCATATGCTTCCTTGTCTAGTAAATTAAACGGTAGATTACATACAATAAAGGTAACACATAAATTAAATTAAAATTTGTCATAGTATCGTGTGCAATTTTTTTTCAAGAATGCTGTTTACTATTTACGTGGCGTAGACAATCCCTTTTGGACCAACACATTAAAGGGATATTACAAACTACACATTGAATTTTTACTATGAAATAGTATTTACGGCAGCGTACATGTATACACAACAGATCTGGTTGAGACCCCTAGTTATATTGAGGATTGTATCGAACCTCCGCCACTGCCCGTTGGCGCTAGTGAGCAACTCCAGTAATAAGGCAAACGATTGATAAACGTTATAACTACTATAAATGCAAAAGGTCGCTAAAACAAGTGACCACATAAACGTCAACAGTTTGGTGAGTCGATGAAATTTGCAGTGAACTCTGTTGAAGATTTAATTTTCAAAACACCTACCTTAAGAAACAAATATTCTATTTGTTAACGGTTCAATGCTTCTATAGACATTATTTTTGCCATGTGTATACCATCTACTCCTACTGTTTAGACCTACTTTAATAATTTCCAGTTTTTTTTTTATTCGCGCGTTCCTAATTTATTGTTTTCCATAGACATTCCACAAGAGACCCAGTATCAATTCTTTGTAATTATATTAGTATTACAAAATGTAAATGCCACTATAACAAAGTAAATGTACTTGCTTGTTCTGGAAGCACTTACCATAATTGGCAGAAAAAGAACATGACATACAATAAGCTGGTGCACATGGAGTCGATTCAACCCATTGTAGAATGCGTCCCATAATCTAATGTGGAAGTCAGATGATACCAGAACAGAAGAAGCAAAAAATATCGAAAAATGCGAAGATGAAATGATTGAATCACAGAAACGAAATGCAAATTAGCACTGCCGTGTGCAAATGTATTAGGCGGCTCTCGAAAACTCTACTATTCTAAAAACGATTTGGTTTTGAGACAATCGGGTAAAATTTTTATTTGTACACGGCATGAAAGAGATGGTTCACTAAAACCCTTACCACAACACTTAATTCGTACTGGACGCACGTGGTGGGTTTACATACACAATTATTCTATAGAAGGTATCGCTGTTTTATTTCACATTCTTTCCTTCCATTCGTTTGTTTAGAAATATATGGGTGCTTAATACATTTGCACATAGTAGTAGGGCAAATTATTTACTTGTAGCTCAAATTAGTCTTCTCTATGGAATCCAAAAACAAATCGAATTCAGGATTACGATTCCAGACTTAAATACACTGTACTAATATAATTTCAACTAATGAACGAATACCGTTCTATAGAATTTTGTAAAGTATAGCGGATATCATGTTTTACTTGGTTCTAGAATTAGATGGCATTAATACCTGACATGCGATTTTATTGGGAAAATTCAAGATATTGCTTGGTGGATTGTTTTAATGGAATGCCCTTTCTCCTATTGAAAAGAAACGCCTCTATCACTACCGTGTTGATTAGATGTCGCGTTAACCAACCAACTCCCTAGATGACATAAAAGGTTAACTGTCAAACACCACATTGTAATAATGTCTCAGTGGTTTAATAACAAGAGGGCCTGCGGCTGACTATCTGAGTTGGTGTTGCGTGTTCGAAGCCTACCAAGGTCGGTTGCAGATTTTTTGGATGGATACACTTTGGAGCGATCATTCCCATGGCAGGAAATAACTAACTTGGTTTCTAAACTAAAAGCTATACCCCGTTAGGTCGTCACCACTCGTGAGAGAAAACACGCAAAAGCATTAGAAGATTAGGTCGATCGGCCTAATTGCTTGCCAGACATCAGGGATAACTTGCTTTCTAGAATTGTTATATGACAACAGCAAGAACTGTTTGGTATTCCAATTATGCTTAAGACTCAGTTAGTCTCCAACGGATAATACAAGATGTCTTGCGTGTAACAACGTAACAATATTAAACCGCGTGCTTTAAGAGAAACTTAAACTTAAGCTTAAACTTAAGCTGAAACTTAAGCTGAAACTTAAGCTGAAACTTAAGCTGAAACTTAAGCTGAAACTTAAGCTTAAACTTAAGCTGAAACTTAAGCTTAAACTTAAGCTGAAACTTAAGCTGAAACTTAAGCTGAAACTTAAGCTGAAACTTAAGCTGAAACTTAAGCTGAAACTTAAGTTGAAACTTAAGTTGAAACTTAAGCTGAAACTTAAGCTGAAACTTAAGCTGAAACTTAAGCTGAAACTTAAACTGAAACTTAAGCTTAAACTTAAGCTTAAGTTTAAGCTTAAACTTAAGCTTAAACTTAATATACTTTTGAATAGCAATGTTGAACAAATTATCTTCTTTTATAAATTGTGCTTTATTCCACTTTATATAGTTATAAACTATTTTTAATAAATATAACAATTTTTTGTAATCAATTTCTGAATGGTGTAATTTTATTTCCAGGCAATGCATTTTGTTCCAAATTAGTTATCCGTTTAACTTTATATGTAGCAGAAAATTTTTACAAAATTAAAATAAGCTACTAATAGTTTAATAGCTTATTTGCATTAAAATTGCAATTTCGATTAAAAATTTAATATATTTTTAAATGAAACTTCAACAACTGTATTTCATTGTATAAATATGTAGTACTTGCTCACATCTTGCGTTTATTACAGATGACACGCTTATGCTTATATATCGCTGGGTATACGTCAGACAAAATTTGTCAAGCAAAATGTCTCAACTATTTAAGGAACAATTCCGCCGACATCCATCTGTCCCCTAGATTGTTTAGCTCGGCGTTGTTAGCTGCAGCGTACATTGACTAAGTTTTGCTAGAGCGGAGGTCTAATAAAAATTCCAACAATGCTGCAATAAACATTCCTAAAATATTTACTATTGTGCTACTCCGCGTTTTAATACAATGTCAGTTTTACGACTGTAGTTTTATGTACTCGTTAATGTGGACGTGCTTAGTGGATTATGAGGTTATACAAAATGCAAGATATGGATACACATAGCTCACGGTGGCGTCGAGCAAAGACGAAACAAGAAAATTACCATCTAAGTTTGGTACTAACTACGACAAAAGCGTACATTTACAAGCATCATGTTAGCACTTGAACAAGGAGTAAAAAGAAGTTGGATGCTACTTGTGGTATTGAATAGAATTTACGATATAAGAATCTCTGTAATGTAGCATACAGTAAGGCATTTACTTGTAACCTTTAGTCATAACTACGAGGGCGTATTTAAAACTAATGCCTCCATGGCTATAACATTATTAGTAAATAAAAGTAGCAAATAAAAATAAATATAAAATGAAATATGTTCGTTTTCTCATTTTTGATCTCATAATTTGTTTAAAAACAGCCGTAACAATTTACAATGTAGCAACATTTGTAAATATACACAAAACAATAGGTTTTTTACATTACCAGTCAGCTTTTTATTTAACGGAACGAAGAAAGTCTGACCCCATGTCCGTACCCTTATAAGGTAGGGTAAGACACGGGTAGGTTCCCTCTCGTCGAATGTGTTTTTCTTCCGTTTATACATTTTTAATTTTAAACCGTGCAAGATGTACAGGATGCGACAAGAGTCTTTTGTCAATGTAGCACGTTATTTAATAATAATAATAATAATAATACTTTATTTTTTACAGGATGAACCCAAGTACAGAAAATGTTATAATTGTTTAATGTATGCAAATAAAAAAGAAAACAAATAAACGTATAAACATGTAAAACAATGAAAAGGAAAAAATAACTAAATATATAACATATTATTTAAAACATATGGTCGTTTTACCATAGTAAATCAAAGAGACAGTAGTAATGAAGAGGTGGGAGGTCTCTGTTCAGCTGGTTCCTTTTTTATATAGATAGTTTCAAATACGTCTAGCTCACGAAGCGACGTTACGTTCTTAGTCAATTTCCGGTTGTCTAATTTAATATTATACCCGGTCTCGTTTATATGTTGTGCTACACTTAACGCTTCTGTTCTGCCGTACCTGTAGGACCTGATGTGTTCATTGAATCTAGTGCCTATCGCTTGTCTTGTTTGACCAATATAGGCTCACAGTCATATCATGCAATTTTATAAATTCCCGACCTTTCTTTCATATCCGGTTGTCCGGCAATCCAAAAGATAAACTGGACGTGAAAGAAAGGTGGGAAATTCATAAAATTGCGTGTAATGTGATAGAGCCTATATTGGTCAAACAAAACGAGCGATACGTACTAGATTTAATGAACACATCAGGTGCTACAGGTAAGGCAAAACGGAAGCGTCAAGTGTAGCACAACACATAAACGAGACGGGCATAATATTAAATTAGAAAACCTGAAATTGTTAAACGGCAAAGTAGCAGGTACTTGTAAATACATATATATCTTCTCCCGAGAGTAGGGATAAACAAGCATGATAGAATTAGATTTGTGTTGGAGTTGCTTTGTGTTTCTCGCTCAGATTTATTCGATTGATAATGAGGTTGCCCAGGTGCTCTCGAAACGGCTGTTCCGAATTAATTAATTAATATTTTGTGTGGTGAGGAGTGTGCCGATACTTCGTGTTGTTTGCTGTACTACTCCACAGTCCTTGCTATCATTATTAAATAACATCTGGGTATTAAAAAGTGATTTCGTTCCTAGCATACACCCCTGTGGTTGGTAGTTAATTACATCGGAAATACCAAGGAAATCAAAGATTTTCACATTCCACAGGCGGAAACCAAAATATATTAATACCAAAGAGTATATTGGAAGAGTAAACGGTATCCGCTGTGGAACATGTTCTCGTGAACTTGAATTTTGCTGGACTTCGGAAAATGAAATTTATGTAACAATTTTTCTTAAACGGCTATAACAAATTTCTACTTTTTACTTTATATTATCAGAAAAGAAAGAAACAAAACCAGAAAGTTATTTAATTTTTGACTGGAAAAGGCTCTTATAGGCCACTTTGTATAAATAAAAGTGAGTACAATAGTGCATCATAAATAAATATTTATGATAATTTTTTTCATAACATGTAAGGAAAACATGGTAAATTTATCGATAGAGTTCTAAAACCATATCGTTGCGAGTTTAACTAGGAAGAGTAGGTCATCAAAGCTACTGTATCATTTGAACTTGAATATATAGTCTATTCGAATAATAAGAAGATCGATTATTATTAAAGAGAGAAAATACACCACAAAATTGTATTACGTTTTTGCTGGGTATTAGCTATACTTGCAGAGAGAAGGGAACAGATATCAATTAAATAAACACACATTTACTGTTAAACTTGTATATATCAAGGTTAACATTAACTGTATTAACTTAGACATCTCTTCAATTAAAATGCATACATTGCATGTTCGTCTGCAAACGGGCACATTATTTGTACAATTTTATTTGGATACACTATCATCTTGGGGAGGTGGCACGGCAAATGTCCATCTGGAGCGCCTATATGTTCTTAAAGATCTGCTTTTTAGTGTTGCTGGTACTGCCTCATGTAAATAGAAGTGGTCGTGGAAAGTTCCACAAGTATATTAATTAAATGGACATACGGCTTCATGCTCAACAAGGGATATGCCATCATCAACAACATTACATCCCCATTGAAAGGCTTCCTTCTTTTTTTTTATTTTAAATTAATTTGAAAAAGTTATACCAACCAGAGGATGCACTGTAATTTTCACTGTTGATGATTTTGAAGAATTCATATTCTTTAGACAATTACTATTTCATTCTTTTTAGCTTTTATTAGAATTAGTCTCATATACACACACAGATATAGTATGACTATAACAGCGGAAACCCTTTCAATCCGTATTAATACCTAAAAGGCTAACTGCCTACATCCCTTCTCTCGCATTCAATTACCACATGGCAGTGCTACATTAATTGGTTTTAAATCCACCAGTGAAAAAGGTTCATGTGTAAAACTTTTTAAATTAAAGGAACTTCAAAAATTATTTCCACCGATGGTACTTGTTATAGTTATCACGTGCGTATGTACTAGAGCTTCCGCGTAATTAAAACAATAATTTTGAAGTAATAGAAGGTAGCTACTACTACTAGCGTAAATACAACATTTCGTAATCTAGACTCCATGTTTAATTTTTACTAAACGTTGCAGTAATAGAACATAGTGGTTCGTAGGATCATCAGTGCTTATCAAAATTCTACTTTTGTAGTACGTTCTATTCCCGGTAAAAAACAAAGCATAACCTACGAACATGTTTCTGCCTACCCGGCGTCACCAGCCTGGTTCCGTACACTGTCCTCACCTTGCCATTGTTTTTCACCTCTCGAGTTTATGTTGTTATTCTCTACAAACAGCACCAAGATATATCTCCCCACGCGGCGAGGAGAGGACAGTGTACAGAACCACGCTGATGACGCCGAGTAGGCTGAAACATATCCGTGGGTTACGCTTCCCCCTTCTTAGCTTTGTTTTTTGCCGGGAATGATTCCACCAATACCATAAGCTATATAAGCATTAATTTTTGGTTATTGTTACTAGGCATTCTTTTCATGTGTATGTTTGTGTTGAGTAATTAAAATTACTTTCTACAATATATTTTAAATTGTTTACTAGATTAGATTCTTGAAGAACTTCGTTATATTGCATCGCATCATGGTTTAATGAAAAAATAACAGTTTTAACTTGCTCTATATTTTTTCCATAAAATAAAGCAGCTTGTAGTCATGTTTCGCATCTAGTAATGATAGGTGCAGGCGACAAGGAAAGCTTCGAAGAATTTCCTCTATACACTGCAACCCGCAATGGTGCGTTCAAAGAAACTTTTTCACCAGACTTATTAATCTGAACCCAGTTTCTCATTGTTATCGCTTCAGCCATTGCAGATGTAAAATCACAAATTGTTGTAATAAGGGAGACCTTAGAGACGCCATAACAAAAAAAAAAACTACAAATACAATCAATAGAATACACCAAAGCAATAAAGGCGTTAATTCAAGGCTAAGGAAGGTTTCTAACATATTAATTTTATTATTGTTTAAGTAAGCTGCAATGAATTGAATAAACAATATTTAGATAAGTTTGTATCTTATGTCAAACAATAAAATAAGTATATACAATACAAAATAGATGAGAAGAATAATTAGTAACTATTTTAAATAGAACTTTAGAGCGGACATAAGCATAATACATTTGCAATGGTGACGGCGCTAATATCGATTACTCATCGCCGCTCGATGCAAGGTCACCTCAAATGTGCTCCTCTCTGGTAATTACTCGTCAAATGTTAATTTCACCTTTGCTTGGAGACGGACTTTGTCATACCGTGTATATATACTTATAATAATTTACTAAAACTGGGAATTCGGCATATCTGATAATGTAATTTTAAATTACTTCTAAAATTCAGTCCCGAATTACGAAACTATTCACCCTGTGTAAATATCAAACCATTGTTTGCTGCCAGAAATAAATTTTAACGACACTTAAAGGTATAGCAATCCAGATAGTAGTTCTAAAAAGAATAGTGGAGATTAGGACGCCGAAAATGAGGTCCAATTACTAATGATTACCAGAGTTTGTTCTGTCTTTAGCAAAATTTCCTGATAATACTTTTGAATAACAAGCTGCTATAAAAACTATTGCCAACTCTACAACGAAGGTTGTCAATGAGCAGCATTCATAGGAAGCATGTCATTAACCAAAAAAATTGCATAATGATTTTCCAAAAGAATTTTAATTGTATTTTCTTTAATGACTCACGCTGTATAATTAGGAGCACCTGGTATAGGTTCTATTGAGTAGAGTCAAAAAGATCGATCTACATTTTTGTGAACTAACTAGAATTATTGACAGTTCAATTATATTTACAGTGTTACTACAGTGACATCGATATTCTTATTTTAAATAGAACACCTATATATTTTTACGTTTCTGGAAAGGCAATTGACGAACCCAACGATACCACATATATTTGAATTGTTGAAGCCTCTACTATGTGATAGATTAACATGATGAGAATAATGAAAACAATTAATTATGTACGAGAGTAAGTCAAATATTATCTACACTTTCTCCATCACAAGCTTTGAAGGTTATCGTAATGGCGACCACTTGCGCATGCGTTGAGTTGGCGCCTCTGTAGTCATGTGTGCGGAATTTAATCACGATCGTGTCATTTATCTGCTAGCTACAACAGCATAAGCGTGTCAGCTCCGCTATTAGTTCGCCCCAAAGAGGAACAACGAGCAGTGATCCGATTTTCGTAGTCAGAGGGTGTGAAAGGTGTTGAAATTCGCCGGAGATTTTTGTCACAATACGGAGACAGTACTTTATCTCGTAAAAACGTTTTTTTGTTTATCGAAATGTTTCAAACTGGCCACACGAGCGTAACAAAAAAAGAGGGAGCTGCACGGTCGTCAACTTCGACCACCGACGACAACATTCAGCAAGTTCGTCAGTCACGGTTCTGCCTATCAAATTATCCACGATGAACTCAAATTTCGTAAAGTGTGTGCGCGATGGGTACCACGAATGCTTACCGCAGAAAACAAAACCAAACGTTTGGACATCTGCCAACGCTTACTGGATCGCTTCAACGCGGCGACGTATTTTTAACCAGAATAAATAGTGACTGATGTTTAAAGAAGATGCAACCTCACCTATGGTAACTCGCCTATTTGCTGTATCCACCTCTCGAGCTTGCCGAATGTTGTCGTCGGTGGTCGAGGTTGACGGCAGTCCAGCTCCCTCTTTTTGTGTTACGCTTGTGCGGCCACCTGGAAACATTTCGATCCACAAAAAAAAATGCTTTTAGGAGATAAAGCACAGTCCTCGTATTGTGACAAAAATCTCCGGTGAATTTCAGCACCTTTCACACACTCTGACCACAAAAATCGGATCACTGCTCGTTGTTCCTCTTTGGGGCAAACTAACAGCGGAGCTGACATGCTTATGCTGTTGTAGCTAGCAAACAAATGACGGGATCGTGTTTAAATTCCGCACACATGACCACAGAGGCGCCAACTCAACGCATGCGCAAGCGGCCACCACTACGATAACCTTCAAAGCTTGTTATGGCGAAAGTGTGGATAATATTTGACTTACCCTCGTATTTTATCACTCTATTTGAATGTAACAAAACGTCACTGCAGTATCAACAGTTGAGTGTATCTTTATCAAATGTGATACAAGCGTATGAAGAAGTAATGATATACAATACCTATATGTACAGAAATTATAACCATTAAAGGATAATTAGATATATACAGAGATTATAACTATTAAAGGATTATTAGACTACAATTTATTATAGGTACTTTAAAACTAAAAGCTTGTAAGGTAACGAGTTGAGGATAATACTGTGTAATTAAATTTGTATTTAAAAACGGATTACTTAAGTATTTCAAACAAAGGTGAGTACACAAGACCTACCTCATCATTAGGCACTTGTTTGGGATTAATTTTATTGCTTTTGAAGATCTCTAATGACTCTAATAAATTTAATCCAAAACCTTTGTCTGTGATGTGTAGGATATTTACATCTTCCAGGTCTGGAAATGTGTGTCCCGATTCCTGGATGTGATTTGAAAAAGTAGAATCCGTTTGACGTATGTATAAGGCGTCACAGTCCGGGCAAATTAGCTTATAGACTCCAGATTTATCCCAAATACCTGTTTTACCTTTTTCGTTAAACAGTAAATGTGAGTTCCTTGGTTGTGCTTTAAAACTAACTTTTAAATAACACTTTTGTAAACACAGGGCAATTTTTTCGGAAATTTCTCCAATATATGCGATACATATTTTTTATTGTTAATTCCTTTAATGTGCGGGTAAAGGCTATGGTATGCTACTTGTAGTTGTTTTTTGCTAATTAATTTAGTTACTGTGTTTAGGGGGAACCCGTTATTATAGGCTATGTTTTTTATGGTTTTTAACTCTGAATTTCTATCATCTTCTGTAAGTGGTAGTGGAAGGCTCTATGAATCATGGTGTGACATGCGGCTATTAGAGTAATAGGGAATCGTAGTGTCTGTAAACGTTGGTTTGCTATATATATTGACATTTATATTATTATTATCATCGCGGGACAAAGTTAAGTCCATGAAGTTGATTTTTTTTTATTATTTTCTATTTCTACCATGAATTTTATGTTGGGATGCATATTAATGGTCACCTCTAAGAAGTGGTCTAGTTGTCTTATAGTACCCGTAAAGCATGATATCGTCAACGTAACTATACCAAAAATATATGTTTTTAGTTAGTGAATTAGACATTAAATTATTTTCGAAGTGAGACATGAAAATGTCTGCTAATAATGGACTCAGTGGGGAACCCATTGCTAGACCTGTTTTTTGGGTGTAAAATTTATTATCAAACACGATAGTTTTGACTAAGGCATAATTCAAACGCTGAGACTAGTTCGTTTTTGGTGACGCAATTAACATGAGATTTATCCAAAATATCCATCAGGAGGGTTTTTGCTTCATGCGGGGGGATATTTGAAAACATATTAGATACGTGGAATGACACTAAAGGGGAGCCTATTGGGATTGATTTGTATTTTAGTTTACGGTTAAGATCTATGGAATTTTTTAAAGAGTGGTTACCCTGAAAATTAATTTGATTTCTAAAAATAGAGTTTATTTTAGTACTTAATTTGTGAGTGGAACTATTGATGAAAGACACCACTAGGCCGATAGGGGCACTTTCTTTGCGGTTTTTTATAAGGCCATATAGTTTGGGGGGACGAAGGTTCATATTAATTGAACTATTTCTATCCAAACTATTAAACAGAGTATTACTATTTTATACAAATTGCCTAGGTTTTAATTGAAATTCCTTTATGGGATCTTTTTTTAGCTCTGTTAATTCGGAACCAATGAAATTCTGCATCTTGATATCATAACCTTTTTTGGGGGTTAATTATGAAAGCGTTCGATTTATCAGCTTTAGTTTAAACTAGATTGTTTTGATTAATTCTGGCTTTGAGCAATTTTAAATCGCGACTGTCGGCCTTCTTATTCTCTATTGTGTCATTAAAGATCTTCAAATGCAATAAAATTAATCCCAAACAAGTGTTTAATGATTGAGTGATCAGGTAGATCTTGTGTACTCATCTTTATTTGAAATACTTAAGTAATCCGTTTTTAAATACTTTCTGAATTACAGTATTATTCTCATTTGAGATGACTGAGTCATCTCGTTACCTTGTGAGCTTTTAGTATTAATGTGCATGTAATAAAATATTATCTAATCTTTGATAGTTATAATCTCTGTATATATGGGTATTGTATATCGTTACTTCTTCATGCATTTGTATCACGTTTGAAGTGTCAGTACAATAGCTATGAGAGTTCGGGGCCAAAATTCCATAAGATTTAACATAGGGGTCCAAATTTACTTTTTCTCCTCACCACTCCTACTTCTTGAAACGCGTGTGAAGGATGTGCTTCGCTTGGTGGAAAATTTGAAACGCGTGAGATGGCAAAAAGGCCTAAGGTGTACTAGTGAGGACACGATGACTTAGGGTGACTCGACTTTAACGTCGCAACGGCCATAGCTCTTATGGGGGCTGAGATACCGCTCAGGGATGCGGATGACGCAATACATATGAGAGTGCCAAGTTCCACCGTAGTAGGTAAGCTATGCGGGTGCTGGATCACTTCAAGGTCGCGTTAAATGGCAAGATATACAGTCTGCCTTCGCCAGCAGAATGCGAACGGGGGCTGTCATCAATCTTCAACACAAGGAACCCGTAGAGTTCCTAGAAGACGCCGAAGCCCTATTCGGTCGGCGTATTAGGAATGCCCTAAAGAAGGAGGTCGCGTTAAAAGTTAATGCGGCCTTCTGTGAGGAGTTCGCAGTGGTAAAGGGAGACGAGGAGATCTTCGCATTTAAGCATTTGAAGACGAAGAATGCTCCCACCTACCGTGATACAGCCATGGCGGACTGGTTTGAGAAGAATATCCGTGCCCCTATCTTAGCACAGCTGGAGGAGTTTCAAGTATGTACAGCATTCTTGATTATTTAAAGTATAATGCAGTTCAATATAATTTTACCTCATTATTAATTTAATTTTAACTATTTTAATATATATATAATTTAATTTAATTTTTATCTTAGTATTTCAAATACATTAATATAAATCTATTTTTGTTACAGGAAAATGACAGCGGTTGGGCATTAAATGCCATCATTAATGTGTCCTTCAACATTAACCGCTTCACTCCCCAGCTCGGGTCCACCTGCATCGAGCTACTCAAATTAATTAAACGAAAGGAAGCGTGCATCAACAACAGAAATGATGACGAGGCATGTTTTGCGTGGGCTGTGGTGGCTGCGCTTCATTCCGTAAAGCACGGAGGACATCCAAATCGCACATCCAGCTATCCACATCCCTCCACGGTACTATATTTAAAAAACATCGCGCTGCCGATGACTATGAAGCAGATACCCCGGTTTGAGGCACAGAACACCGTGTCAATCAACTAGCATCATACCTTCCCATACATCCAAATTTAAAATCAGAACTTCCATGATGATTCAAAATTACAATTATTAACACGTAAAGGACTGTTTCCGTACGACTATATTGATCCTTTCGCAAAATTAGATGAGAAGAACTTGCCCGACAAAACAAAATTTTACAATTCAATGACTGACTCCAACATTACCGATGACGACTATATGCATGCCAACGACGTGTGGAACTCTTTTGGTTGTCAAAATTTAGGCGACTACAGTGACCTATATTTAAAAACAGACATTATGCTATTGGCTGACGTATTTAAGCAATTTCGGACTAGCTACTTGAAAACTTACGGCTTAGACCAAGCGCATTATTATAGTTTATCCGGGTATACCTGGGATTGTATGCTAAAGTATACCGGTATTACGTTCGAACTGTTAACAGATATCGATTTGGTGCTGTTTATAGAGCGAGGTATCCGAGGAGGACTAAGCCAGTGCTCAAAACGTTACGCGGTCGCGAATAATAAATATCAACCGAATTTCAAACCAGATCGGCCATCAAAATTCTTGGTTTATGACGACATCAACAATCAGTATGGATGGGCGATGTCACACTGCCTTCCCTATAGAAGGTTTGAGCGGGTAGAAAGCGATTTGGGCAATTTTAATTTCAATGTACCTGCAGATAATCCTGAAGGCTACATTCTTGAAGTTGACTTACCCGCATGGCATTCACAATACTCATAGCGACCTCCCATTCTGTCCTGAACACCGCGCGCCGCCAAATTCTCGCGAAAATAAATTGTTAGCCACATTATATAACAAAGAACGTTATGTTATCCACTACCGCAATTTACAACAAGCGTTAGAAAACGGATTAATTCTAACAAAAATTCATCCCCGTCTTAAAATGTAATCAATCAGTTTGGCTTAAATCCTACATCGATTTAAATACAAAACTTAAAACGGTAGCTTCAAATCAGTTTGAAAAAAAATTGTTTAAGTTGATGAATAATGCCGTATTGGGCAAAACGATGGAAAACATCCGCAAACACTCCATTGTAAAATTAATAACAAAGTAGTTCAATTTTCAATGAAAATCTGGTTGCCGTTGAATTGAATAAAACCGAAGTTTGCTTTAATAAACCCATTACTCATATATGAGTAACAACGCGCGAGTTTGCTATACTGACACAGACTCTCATATACGAGGTGGAATGCGATGATTTATATGAGGTAATTCGACGCGATGCTTCCGAATTTTTTGATACTAGCGATTATCCCGCGGACAATGTTTACAACATTCCCCGTGTAAATAAAAAGGTACCGGGTATTATGAAGGACAAGAACGCTGGCAAGGTGATGTCGGAATTTGTAGACCTTCGCTCAAAGATGTACGCGTATAGAGTGGATGAGCCAGACAAAGTTAAGAAGGCCAAGGGCGTAAAGGGGCACATTGTCAAGCGCCACATCACGTTTGACGATTATTTAACCTGTTTGCGTGAGAGCAAAGAAACATCCGTAGAACAAAAGCTGTTCAAATCAGGGCATCATCAGGTATCCACCATCCGGCAAACCAAGACCGCTTTAAGTCCCCACGATGACAAAAGGTACCTGATGCCCGGGTCGGTGGAAACACTGCCGTGGGGGCATTGCAGAATGATGGACTCGCAAAGCTGAGGTGTTGGCGAACCCTATGGCGCTGATATGAAAAATATTAAACTATTTTAAGGCAGCTGTTAAACAGATTGTATATGTGCAAACAGAATGAAACATTGTTAAATATATATATATATATATATATATATATATATATATATATATTGTTATGTTATGTTCAACGTTGTATCTACGACAACAACAGCTTCCCTCAGTTGTCACTTCGGTACTGACTAAATGTCAGGCTGGCCACTCGTTGGTAACTAAATATCCCTCTTGCGGGGAAAATTGGAAATTTCTTCGCTACCATTCCCCCTCGGCCAACCGTCTTTGGAGCGAGGACATTATAATTTAATTATAAGTCCAGATAATAACGAGTGTGGGGTAGCATGGACAAATCAACTCGTTCGTTAATTTTTCTATTCACTTATTTCGTCCAAATTAATGTAGAAATCATCTGGAATAAGCAACAGCATAAATTGAAAAGTACAACAAATAATATTTCATCAATTAAATCTTTATCTGAAAGGTTTCTGTAAATTAGCAGTGGATTTTCTCGTTTAAAGCTTGTTGGTGACAGTTTGGATCACAGAATCATCAACATACAACCTCCTGGTTAAGTCACTGCATTCGTTCTCGTATGCTAATATCATTTGATCGAAAGTCATCGAAAAGTTTCTATTTGGGTTAAATTATCAAAATTGGTTGTGAAATAAAACAATCGCCGGCCTTTCGCGATTTAAAATAAAAGAAAGGTGAACGACGCCATAATTTTTTCATCAATCTTTATTCGGCCTTGGTTGAATCAAAGTGTGTCTTATATCCAATCCCAATATAAGTGTTCGTTTGTGTATTCAAAGTCTTTATTAGAAGAGAAAAGGGTTTCCTGTAGTGGGTATATAAACAGAGGGTTTATATACATTGGCATCGTTTAAAAGTTTTAAAGTTAGTTAATTTTCAAATCTTAAAATTCGTTAATTTCATTTTTACTGAGTTGGAAATTCATTTTAAAATTGCCGTAAGGGATACCTTCGAACCTACAAGAATCGTTTATTCAAATTAAATTAGAAAATTTAACAAAATTTGAGAAAAACCCCCGAGAAAGATATTTCAATATATATATATAATATATATATATATATATATATATATATATATATATATATATATATATATATATATATATATATTGTAGTGGGATGTTCCACAACGTGTAAAGCGTATGTTAATATGTTGTTAAATTCATTATAATTAATATTATATCAAAATTCGCCGATATTAGATTTTAATAGAGTTTTATGCGGAACTTGAATTATTTTCAATTAATATTCGAGTTTCGACATTTTGATTATTTATATTATCAATCTTTTACCTTAAAAAAAAAGACTCAGTTAATGATATGTTACGGGGGAGGCTCAAAATCTCAACTTATTTTAAGTTATTTATACAGGGTGGTGCAGGGAAGTATCCCTACTTTCGAGATGGCGTTGTGAATGGAGGGGACGTGTTGGAAGGGTGAGGTTAGGCTCTAATGTCTTGGAAGTTTCTCTTAGTGCCCCGATAAGTTGTAGACATAGATTGGTCGAAAGAGCAACGCGTGTTCGCCGTCGAGACGTATTTTTCCCAAAACAAGTCTATCGTTGTAGTGCAGCGTGCTCTGCGTACTCGTTATCGAATTCCCCCTCGTAATGCTGTTCCAGACCGAAAATCCATTTTGTTATGGGTGGAGAACTTCCGTGCACGTTGTAGTGTTTTGCAAAACAGAGTTGGGGCTCAGAGGTCGGTTACCGTCAATTCTGAGCGGTATGTTAACATGATCCAACAATTTCTTGAACCATAACTTCAACAGATAAACTGGGGACTAGTGTGGTTTCAGCAGGATGGTGCCACGGCCCATACTGCTAGAAATTCCATGGCTGTTTTGAGAGAAATGTTCCTCGGGCGCTTGATCTCCCGGTACGGTGACATGCCATGGCCCACGCGCTCGCCGGATTTAACTCCGTGCGACTACTTTTTATGGGGCTACCTCAAGAATGAGGTGTTTAAACATCGACCCAGGGCCCTCGAAGCCTTGAAGCATGCAATACGCTTTGAAGTTGGCCGCATTCCGCGACAGATGCTTCGCAGAGTTGTGGAGAAGTTCAGAAACCGGCTACATCAGTGCATTGATAGTGAGGGACATCACTTGAATGATATGTTGTTTAAAACTAAGTACAATTAACTTCCAGTTGTACCCTTCTGATGCCACAATAGAGTTTTGTTCTAACATTTTTTTTTATTTACCTCCAAAGTTAGGGATACTTCCCTGCCCCACCCTGTATATTAAAAACATTATTTGTAAAAATGACGCATACACACACAAAAAACACACTGTATTTGGAAATAACCGTCAAAATCCCTTACGTCAGCTGCGAGACCGAGATGGAACTTCAAAACATCAAAATTTAAATATCAAGTCGTTAGATTGGCAATGCTAGGGACGACGAGAAAAAACAGAAGTCAGCAATGAAAAACAATTCTGACAGATAACAAACATCCTTTCGATTGACGTTTAGAAAATTGCAACATAAAAGTTAAAATATCGTGAAAATTATCAATGCAAATATATAAAAAACATTTCAAGTGAACTACAAATCATCACCAACGATTGTTAAGAAATTTAAATCAGTTGGAAAATTTTAAGAAGTAATTTGAAGAAATTTAATTGGAGAAAACCATCAAAAGGCTTCAAAATAAGAGGATTTTACCAAAGAGGATTTCACTAAGAAGAGGGAAGAAGGAACCAAAAATAAGAGGATTTTGCCAAGAAGGGGGAAGAAGGAACCAGTAGGATTTTACACACACACACACGTACAAAAGCACGCCACAACATAACTGTAAGTAATTTTAATTAGATTAAACTTATTTCTTTTTTTTTGTAAGTAAAAACTTAAAAAAAAAACAAAACTGATTATCTTCCCAATTCAAATCTTTTAATTGTTATTTGTATAACAATAATATATACATAACAAATTTGATATGATAATCAGACAATTATATCTTTATATGTAAACATGTTTATTTAATCTAATATACGTATATGTTAAATCAGATGTTTTATTCCTTATCCCGTACAACAACCAGCTCTATTTCATACTTTTACACCTAACGGCAGAAATGTTGACTCCCGGTCATTCAATTTATATTACTATAACACGTTTTACATCAGCTGATAAACATTAAAACGGTCACAGCCTGCACACACCTAGAAAGTCGCATCTTTTTGCGGATATTGCGGTTGTGCAGGTTCAAGTATTTATTAGATTTATTAGGTTTTCATATACAGCGTGTTTCTTCTGTAACTCTGTTCACTGATTAATTCTAATGCTTGATTTAATACTGTGCTACAGTAATAATTTGTACCAGCCATTATCTCCCGCCTTTTTATTCACTCCTTCCAGTCTATGAACATGTTTCATAGAATTAAAATTTATACTAAACAGCAAGGAAGAACACTCACAATCATGTGGTTATCACATACAGGCAAGACAGCACTTTCCATATTAAGCGGTATACTACCGCAAGAATTAACAAAAGAAAATTATTTCGGGGCCTGTCTACCGGCCTCCATCATGTTCTGTGACGAAGCAAGAAAATTGAACTATTAGCTGGAAATAATACTAGGTTATGAGAGGCACAAGAACTTACGCATGTCCGTAATGCATTGAAAAATCTACTGGCAAAATTAATGAATAATGTACTACTTGGGAAGGCGATGGAGAACGTTCGACTTTCAGAGATACCAGGATTGTAAATCTTGTACAGTATTCAACAAGAATTTGGTTGCGATGGAACTATATAGAAAACTGTACAGCTTTTGAACGGCTATTGAAGAGCTTCTGAACGGCTTTCGAACGGCTTCTGAACAGCTTTTGAACGGCTCCTGAACAGCTTTTGAACGGCTTCTGAACAGCTTTTGAACAGCTTCTGAACGGCTTTTGAACTGTTCCTGAACGGGTATCTGTTCAATGACTATATCTTTTGGCACTAGGTGGCGCCAGGAATTTATTTCCGACTGTGATAGGTTCCGAGTGTGATACGTTCCGGATGTGATATGCCATATGGAAGCTATTGTTTGTGGAGGTGACTCATGTTCAAGACAGACTGGGAGGTCGTTATGAGTATCGTGAATACCTTGCGGGTAATCTAAGTCAGCTTCAGGAATGTAGCCTTCAGGATTATCTGCAGGTACATTGAAACTAAAATTGCCTAAATCGCCTTCTACCCACTCAAACCCTCCATAGGGAAGGCACTGTGACATCGCCCATCCATACTGATTGTTGATGTCGTCATAAACCAAGAATTTTGGTGGCCGATCTGGTTCGAAATTCGGTTGATATTTATTATTCGCGACCGCGTAACGTTTTGAGCACTGGCTTAGTCCTCCTCGGATACCTCGCTCTATAAACAGCACCATATCGATATCTGTCAACAGCTCGAACGTAATACCGGTATACTTTAGCATACAATCCCAGGTATACCCCGGTAAACTATAATAATGCGCTGGGTCTAAGCCGTAAGTTTTCAAGCAGCTAGCCCGAAATTGCTCGAATACGTCAGCCAATAGCATAATGTCTGTTTTTAAATATAGGTCGCTGTACTCGCCTAAATGTTGACACCCAAAAGAGTTCCACACGTCGTTGGCATTCACATAGTCGTTATCGGTAATATTGGAGTCAGTCATGGAATTGTAAAATTTTGTTTTGTCGGGCAAGTTCTTCTCATCTAATTTTGCGAAAGAATCAATGCAGTCGTACAGAAACACTCCCTTACGTGTTAATAATTGTAATTTTGAATCATCTAAATTTGGAAATTCTGATTTTAAATTTAGATATATGGGAAGGTATGATGCTAGTTTTTCTAGAGAGGACGCCAAAAAACTAAAAGAATCAATAAATCGGAATTTTACTAGGTTATCGTCTATATTCTTGGTAATGGAGGTGTACCGCTCTTAGTTTATAGGAAGCAAATCGATGCGGCCTTCGAAATCTTTAGCGGAATTCCAGCTCTTGCGCAGGCGTAAGGGGCTCCATCGGTAGAGGGCAAAGAAATACGGACTCTACGTTTTCGGCAAACTGACGCATCTCTTCGGCAAACCACCGCTGGCAGTCCTCGCCACGAGAAGCCCTATAATAACTCAGTTAGTCATCATAGCATTTGAGCATTTGACGTAGTACCCGATGCTGTAGGTGACATGGTCCTGTCGGTTCTTCCCCGGCACGAGAGCGCACTCCAGGTTGGCGTACACCATAAACGGAACAGGCTCCTTGTTTTTTAAGCTTTCAAAATGTACGTTTGTCTGCTCCGCCGTCGGCAACCGAACCTTGCAATCATTCATCGCTACGCAGTCTTCAAGGTGGGATTTCAATCTCGCCCCCGAGTGGAAATAGTGGAGGCAACGATCACAGAAATATTTCTGCCAGTGTCTCGTTCCTAGGCGACTTAGGTCTTTTATCCACATATAGTGGAATTGTGGCTTACAACCATCGTCATCGTCTTACGCATCCTGGATAAGCAGGAGATTGACGTGCTGCTTGTTCTTAACCAGAACCGCGTCATCGCGAAATTAGCCGCGAACGAAACCGCTAATTAAGGTAGCCGCTGACGCCATCTTTCAGCGGATGCCATCTTTCCCGCAGATTAAAAAGCGCGAACTTGAAATTAGCTGCGAAATAAAGCGCGAAATTACCCGCGGATTAGAAAGCGCGACCTTGAAATAGCCGCGAAATTAGCCGCGAATCAATCCGCGAACCGCGAATGCATGTAGTTATGGGATACGAATGGCCTTGAAAGTGGTCTAGAACCGGTGTTGTTTACCTATATACCGCGGAACTTGGTACTCTCATATGTATTGCGTCATCTGTATCTCTGAGCGGTATCTCAGCCCCCGTAGGAGCTACGGGCGTTGCAACGTTAAAATCGAATCACCCGAAGCCATCGTATCATCACTAGTACACCTTGAGGCCATTTTGGCACCTCACGCGTTTCAAATTTCTCACCAAGCCAAGTACATCCTTCGCACACGTTTCAAAAGGGGCGGGGGCCTATGACATCATAACCAGTAGTAGTAAGTAAATTTGAACTCCTATGTTAAATCTTATGGAATTTTGGCCCCGAACTCTCATAGCTGTTTTACTAATGTCGATACTGCAGTGACGTTTTGTTACATTCAAGTAAAGAGTTAAAATACATAGTTAAGTGTTTTCATTATTCTCATGATACCACATATGCTATACTAGCTTAAGAAATAGTACAATATACAGCAATAAAGATTTTGGTGGTCTATTTTTGTTATGCAAATTCAGCTAAGAAAAGGCGCCAAATTGTCTTCCGTGACGTCAAGTTGATCCAATGAGCTCGTTACTAGACAACATGATCATAATAGTTGCCGAACTGTCAAATCTCAATTCTGAGAGCGTAAATTACTATTATTTATTGCTATTATATCCTGCATTTTTCATATTTGTGTTCCTTGTTCTTGGTATTATTTTTCTTTATTTTTGTATCTTTTATTAATCGCTGTTATCTCTTCGCTTTATTGAATTTTATACGAATTAATTAGTTACGAAAGGTCCTTTTAAATTTATCGGTTTTTGATAGACAACATACCCGACACCCTTAGGGTACCAGGGTCTTGAGAAAGAAGAAGATAGACAACATATGCCTCTTTTTCAAGCTTTATGTGTTGTAACCTCTATGTAGGATTTTGGCGTAAACCATGCAAAGTTGCTGCGTCAACTTTAATGCTATGTAAATCTGGCAACCTTATTTGCTCTGGTTACGCAAAAAATTGCCCAATCCTTTAAATCTTACTATTTTATATAAAACCGGTTCGCTTTGTAGACTCATTCTATTTGGATATACTGCGTTATTTAACGCAAACTTCAAATATTTCCGACTGTACAAGGACAGCGTTCATTATGTTCCACTTCGTGGTAATTGTTGCCAAATTCTCCCAACGTTGAAACTATTTGAAGTTTATCTTACATTGGGTCATTGTAAAATCAACAACTTAAAAAACTGAAAAACACCCATATTGTCTACCAGAGACCAACTAATTCAAGCAAACCTACCGTAATTAATTAAATGCAACAAAGTTCGAAGTAAAGATATAACAATAAGCAGAATCAGTAAAAATAAGAGAAAACGACAACGAGAGCAAAGAACGAACATGTGACAAATATAATAACAATAAGAAAAATGATTTACGCTTTTAGAATTGAAATTTGATAGTTTGGCAATTGTCATGATTACGTTGCCTAGCAAGGAACTCTTGATCAACTTGACTTTACAGGAGACAATTTACCACTCTTTGTAGGCAACTTACCGCATATCGTAGTAATTCTCAAGCTAAAGTGCAGCATATGTGGTGTCGTCGGATTCGTCCTTCTATGACCTTTCCAAAAACGTGAAAACATATAGGGTGTTCTGTTTAAAATAAGAAAGTTGACGTCACTTCCCGTGCCCGGAAATGCAATTGAACGGTCGATAACGCCAAAAGCTAGTTCACAAAAAATGGAAATCGATCCATTTTCTTCTAAAAACTTCTATTGTTCAAAGGTTAGCATGAGGGGGGAACCTTTAGGACCTGACTATATGAAATGTCTCATTTGTGGAATAGAATGATTTTATTAACCAAATACCTTAGGTGATTGATATTGAGGATTGATTTAGGCAAATTAAATTTATTGATAATAAAAATGAAAAATGACACTAGATATGCCAAAGATAATAATCAAATTGTTAATTTTTCATTATCTCTTGCGTTCCGCTCTGTGAGACAGGAAATTCCTAGACCGGTCTTTTGTCATACTTCCCTTCCTAGCGATGAGCATAATTCGCAAAATACTTGAAATTGTCACCTTTCCAGAAATGATAATAAACAATTTAAAGGTAACATCAGCATACGTTTTGTTCCTTTCCAAGTTGATCGATATTAATCAACTTGTCACAGTAAGTTGGAGCTGTGGTGGTTCTGAATTGCATCAAGGCGGCATTTCTCACGTTTAGAAGAATGACACAAATATCAAGGCAACCACCTTTTCTAAAATCTCTAGCTTCTGTTTTTCAAAAGTTAGTATAGGGGATATACTTTAAAACCTCATTGTACGTATGTGTTTGGGAATCAGTGGTATATTTGAAGAAGAAATGTCTGTATATGGCAGAGGAATTTACTTTTACTTGTCAATTATCAGTTGTAGACTTTTCACAACTAAATTTGAATCACAATTGTATAAAACCGGCTAACCGAAATCTATACTCTTCAAAAGCTTAAGTCTTAAGTTAGTAGAGTAAGTAAGCTAAATGACATCGTTGACAGATGAGATTGTCGTTTTGACAAAATAACGTACAAATGATTCTGTCACCAGGACCGAGGCTACGGTTAGTTTTTTTTATCACTGCCAACACAATAATTTTAAAGAAATAACTTAATGAACTTTTAGAATGTAAAAACTTCGATTATACGGAGCCTAAATCACTAAATCACTTTAAACAGCGACCTTGAATAAAAATTCGATGCAATTTAGTCTGGTCTACATCTTTCCTGTTTGATACAAATTCATGGAATATTTCTTAGTAGGCATTCCTATACATAGACACCTATGATTATTAATTATTTAAAAGACAAATTCATTCGATAAAAGCTTATTCTAATTCCCAACTATCGGATTAAGGCCCAATAATGGCAATTATGAAATATACATGTATTATATATGCCTGTTTACACAGAGATTAATTACACTTTGTACTAGATTTTCTTTGAAATTTGTATAATTTAATCTTGTCTTTATGTAATTCCTTTTATCCTGTTGGTTGCTTTATATCCACATATGCAGAGCCAATACAATCCACTCAATATTTTCCAATTTACTGATTTATTAAGCAAAGACTAAACAGACACGTCAATGATTTGAAATTTGTTGTTGGATTTATTGGCATCAGCAAGTTACAAAATTTTCGATTTTCACCGACTAATAAGTACTCCGATTAATAGGTACTAGCAAGCGACATAATTAATTGCTAACTACTACATACTATGATAGATAATTTTTAATTTACTAATGTTGTTTAATTTTTGTTTTATTATTGGAATTTGTAACGATATTTCTATATCGTTCCTTTTTGTAAACACTGTAGGTACAAATTCATATCCTTTGCATAATCTTTGTTGTAAACATATGCTCTCTCATATTTCCCCCTTTTTTAGCTTCCTTTCTTTAGAAAATTTTGCGGAATCTGGATTTTTTTTGATAAGATGAAGTTTAGATGATTTATATTTGACTTATCGAGTACATTTTACCTTAATGTTGGAATACGAAATACCACACCTGAGTTTTGTTTCAATGTTTCTTAATTAAGTTTTATCACATGCAACAATCACTCGTTGTATTTTTTACATTTTCATCATTTTAGTATTCTATACATAGATTTGTATGAGCTAACTGTTTTTTCTTTTCTTTCGTACACACTACAATTTTTAGGGCAACTTTTTAAAATTAGGTAGTATGAAAAACCCTTTATTGTAGTGAATAAAAATTAAGTTAAAACCTTTTTTAACTCAATTGTATTAAGAAAAGTCATGAAATTTGTGATTTTTCAAAGAATGTCCCCCTAATGTCATAATATTATTCTAAATATTGTACTGTGCTAGCATGCCAACCACCTTCGATTAAAACGTCAGAAAATATGTTCCCATTAGGGAAAAACGTAAAAAAGTGATAGTTACGGTTACAGACTATGAGATATAATGAAATACTTAAAGATACAAGGGGATTGATTATGAAGATCAATTTAATGGGAATATATTTATGCAAGCTTATTACAATACGTATGTTTATTTTGAGTACAATGTTCTGGACATATTTGACACTTAATAATGCTTCAATATCAATTACCATTCCATTTTAATTTTTACATATCCAATTGCTGTATTTTATAGCTGTCTCTGATAGAGCTAAAGCAAAAATAAAACTTTGTTAAATGCATGGTTTTAAAACACGAATTAGTTAATAATAAATTTGGTGGGTATGTGTTACTTATCTTAATATTTCTAACATTGAAAATATAATACATTTATAAATAATACTATAACAACTAACAGATAGACATACTTTTACTTATATTTGTGATGCATAACCTCTAATCTCTGTAGCGTTAAAGCATTCGTTTCCTTTTGCGAATTACATCAAAATGAATGCATTTACTTTTGGTAATTTGTACCACAAGTTCCTCTCGGACATTTTCCGCACACAGTGCTTTGTTACAAAACGACAACAGAATAATACTAAAATCGAAGTGGAATTATGTTTTTAAAACGGATACAAATGATTCGAATAGATAGTAAATGTGAGGTAAATCGGATGTAAATAAATATCGTGACGTCATTATGGCAATCGTATATATAACGTGGTCGTTTTTTTAAGATAATTTTTTATTTTTCATCCTTTTCTACACATTATTTAATATGTCATCAGAAGTTTAATCGTCGCTTACATGCATTTTATTAATTCTATCTACTAATAATTGTTTTGAGTATACACTTTCTATTTGCGTGTACCGTAGGTATTATCAAAAGATATAAAACTTATTATTAGGCAATTTTTAATTAAACATTTTTTGTTCTTTTTGTGCGTTCTTTCAAGAGCAATTCTTCCGTGCGCGTTGGTTCCTTATCAATAGAATATTGGTCAGTTCTGAGAGTTATAGATTAGTCAAGGTCCTCTAACAGTATTTAATCAGGAGTAAAAGAATCTTTAGTGTTAGGTATCAAATTAATTACATGATTAAAATATGGAGATTTGACCTTGTTGATGTTTTCATGTGTCTCATTGTTTTCGTTCATTTCCACTCAAATGTTTTCCACTTCGAAAGGAGCATATCCCTCGGCGTCGAATTTGTAAACCAAATTTGATGGAAGTCTTTTCGACCGTCGACAGTATGTTTGTGTTTTTTTAATCTCTGTGGAGTTGCGACCTACAAAAGATTAGTTTGTACAATAAGCCGGTAAAAAAACACCTCATCTATCATTCAGGCATCAAGTTGAGGAAAAAAACGGATTTGGCGATCTAGATAAGCTTCTAGTCGATTCTAAGGCTGACGTTTCAGCTATCCAATACGACCACTATATTTATTAACATATTATTTATTACACGAACGATCGATGAGTTCAACTTTAGTCGTTAGGGAACTGACAAAAGCTTTATTTTAAAGTTCGACGTTGAAAACTGACCGATGATAAATGATTGCATGGCCACGAAGTTCTATTTTCGTTTGCTTTTTCAGATGTACCCTAGATAATCCAATGAAACAAGACTTTTGCACTCAGTATAATTAAGAAATATGATGGCTTTCGCTAAATTCAAAGGAAGACTGTATATTGCAGAATAATCTATCGGGTGAAAAGTTTTAGACTTTCAAACAACTTCACCATTGAAAGTTTATAAATATGTAATAATTATTTCATTATAATTCTTTTAAATAAAGCATACTTACCTATGACCTATTTAAATAAAATATTGTCATTAATTACACTTTCAGTTGCACCAGGAGTTGCTAGCAACTTTGCTATTTTATATGAAAATGTGGATGTGTCACGGGAAGTGAAATGAAAATACTTTATTTAAGGGGACCGTAGGTAGTTATACTTAAGCTCAAAGTTTCAGAATCAAGTTATTATTAAATATTTATAAATTTTGAATGAAATAGCTTTGTGAATCAGTCTGTATAAGTAATTTATTCTGCAACACAGGAATATAGATAAGAACTGCTAACATGAATCCCCAGGATTTCATCTTCAACGAGGATATTAAATAGAGATAGGTATTAAATCCGATCCTATTCAACGTAATAATGCGTAATGCCATCAAAGAAGCGAAAAGCAGCATAAAAAAGTTAGACGCAAAAAACTTGCCTCTACGGTAGATCAAAGGATGGTCATACGATCTAAAAGTTCTTGAGCAAAGTGAAAGGAAGTTATAAAGACATTCGAGCGTCCAAAACGAAGGCTGTATATTGCAAAATAATCTTCCGGGTGAGAGACTTTGGACTTTTAAAGAATTTCACAATTGAAAGTTTATAAATATGACCTATTTAAGTAAAATATTTTCATTACTTACACTTTCGGTTACACCAGAAGTCACTAGCAACTTTGCTATTTTATATGAAAATATGGATCTTCATCGTTAGTTTCGGACTCGATTTTGAGATCACTTTCACAAAACATCCCCACAGCTATCAGTTACTTTTTAGGGTTACTTATATATCTTTAAAAGTGCACACAATATTCTGTCAAAGAAAGAAGTGCGACAACTGTACTGTAAGAAGAGACTCCTCATATGGGCTGCGAACAATATAATTCCTGCACTCGTTAATGAACTAAAAAAGATAGAGGTAAAATACAGGTCGTTCAAAATCTAAAGTTGATTTAGCATATATTTTAAATAGTAAAAGTACTCTTTTTAAATAGAATACACTATGTATATTTAAGACCAGGGGATCCCAACCTTTTTCTTGCATCGACTGCTTTTAAAAGAATGGTTTTCTTCATGGAAATAAATTAAAGATAACAATTAGACTAAGAATACGAAGAAAAGTTTAGAAAAAAAATGTTTATTAGATTTATGTCTTATTAATTTTCTTAATTTTACAAAATTTTCAGGAACAAAATCACAGATTGTAATACCACAAAACTTTTAATAATGCGATGGCTGCGCTTGATGTATTGATACATTTAAAATATTTGGCCTAAAATTCCTTAACATAATTCTTAAATCACCTTGTTCAAAAAGTGTTACTTGTTTTTCGCAGTAAGACATTGACTTGACTAAAGCCTGCTTCCGTTCGTGGCTGATCACGCATGTAGTGTAATGTTCAGCGCCGATCAATTTGCTATCGATCCTTTTGATCCCTATTGACCCCCTTTAAAGTATCATCGACCCCGTTGAGAACCCATGTTTTAGACCATGCGATGTAGAATTAAACTTTGCATCGAACAACTGTAGGTATCCCTACTGGCCAGAAACCGGAAGAGTTTGGGGAATTTCATATTTATTGAGCATTTCGTGTAGTCACTATAGTAGGAAAATTGAAAACCGATTTTAATAGTTACACAAAACAAGCGCACTCTATCGAATATTCAACGAAGGATATCCTCATTTGCCACCAATTACCAATAATCTGTTTGGGAAAACTGATCAATGTGTTATACGTTTCCAAAAATGGAGGCATGGAAAACAGTCAACAAAACCTGTAATAGCGAATGAACGTAATGAAGTAATGGTGCGAAAAATAAGATGCATATATATACGAGGTGCATTCAAGTTATAACACCTCCGATTTTTTTCTGAGAACTGGAAACAGATAGAAACATACGGTTTATTTTAAAATAAGCGGACACTCTTTGTCAATGCGTGACAGAGATGGCAGCACTGTGTGGCATACAGAACCTTTAGCGGCAGCGGCGAGAGTGAGAACTGTCTTTGATACTGCAAATGGCGACGTTTTCATTACAAGATCAGCGTGTAATCATTCGTTTTCTCCATTTGTGTGGTGTGATACCGATAGAAATTCATCGGCAGTTGAGTGAGGCATTTGGTGATGGTGTCATGGATGCGCCTAACGTGCGTTTGTAGGTGCGACAGTTCAAAGAAGGGTAAGCGCCAGTGCTGAAAAAATGATGGTGGCCATGTTCTGGGTTACTCATTGCGTTCCAAAGGGCACTACGCCGACAGATGAATCCTACGAAGATGTTTTGGAGAAGAAGCTCCTTCCTGCATTGCGTGAAAAACGGCCGGAAAATGCTGCACGAGTGCTCTTTCACCAAGACAACGTACCAGCGCATCGGGCGAACGTGACGCAGCAGTTTCTTCGTGCAAACAACTTTGCAAGAGATTCCTGATGCTACCTACTCACTTAGCTTGGCTCCTAGCGACTTTTGGCTGTTTCTAACAACGAAAGAAACTCTCCGTGGCCGCATATTCCCCAGCCGTGCCGTTTTTGCATCATCGATTTTCTAGTGGTCAAATCAGACTCCGAAAGAAGCGTTCGCAGCGGCCATGGAATCATGGCGTCGACGTTATGTAAAATGTGTACGGCTGCAAGGAGATTACGTCGCAAAGTGACACAAGTTTCATAGTTTTCGTGTGGTTACTTAGCTAGAAAAGAAATCGGAGGTGTTATAACTTAAATGCACCTCGTACTTTCAACGTTTGCGCTTTTTTATTGTATTTCCACTGTCTACTCTTTACAATTACTCAAATAAATTTAAACCGAATTTTCCGGAAAATCATCAATTCTAAAAGCCAATAGAAATAGATATAGTACCTATAGTTGTTTTGATGCCTAGTCCAGTTCGTGGTCTAAAAATATACAGTGTGCTCCAACTCAAAAAAATTCTTTCACTACTTACAATATATACGAAATTAACTTCAAATCTTGAACACCATGTATGTATAATGTCGTTATTTCTTTGTGGTTCATCAATCTTGTAGAGTGCCTGTTGCACTTCCTTATTTGACATGATGTTCTGTGAATTTTTTTTAGAAGAATTGACGAAAGAAATCCACATTTTAATTTAAAACAGCAACGTTGTCCGCGATTTGCGGTGTAATTGGAAGTGAAATGGAAATACTTTACTATAAGTAATTATGCTTAAGTCCAAAGCTTTATTATTAAATATTTATAAACTTTTAGTGGAATAGCTTTGTGAGTCAGCCTGTATTATTAATTTATCCCGTAACACAGGTATATAGATAAGAACTAGTAACAGGAATTCCTAGGATTTCGTCTTCAGCGAGGATATTAAATAGGGATAGGTATTAAATTCGATCTTGTTCAAGGGAATAACGCGTAGTGCTATCACAGAAGTGAAAACGAGCATAAAAAGTTAGACGCAGAAAACTTACCTCTACCGTAGATCAAAGGTTGGGCATGTGTAGATGATCCAAAGGTTTTTTAACAAAGTGGAGAGAAGTTATAAAGACATTCGAGCGCCTGAAACAAAGCAAACGTGCAAATAAGTAGAAATCGAAATCGTAATAGGATCCAAACGTATAAATCGACGTACAAGCAAATGATAAAGGACAATATGAAACTATGTTTATAGGAGAAAGCTTACAAACGTCTTTCGGTTATGTACTTTTCTCGGAAAAAAGAAACTAGAAATGCCAGAGTTAGTGACTAACGAAATGCATACAGACCTATACATAAAAATAGTAGTGGGCACTAGTGTAAATTAATAACAAAACTATGCTAGTGTGGATTGCTGATAAGTAGAGTTTGTTAAAAAGGTGGTACCGACAGTGGCGCACCGCATAAAAGTAGGTACGTAATATACAATATTAGTGAGAAATAATATTGTTACCCTTTCTGTCGTCTTGATGTCCACTGTGGCAATTGGCAACCGCCCTGGTAAGCTGCGTAGAATTGCAACACCAGCAACGCTTCCATTGTCGATTCATTCAGCCGTCGACGGTGTTGTGAATACGTTGTCGTATACTTCGAAAATGATCGTTCAACCTTTTGTAAATCGGGATTTTTCCTCGATATCCTTCGATATTCAGTGAAGTAAGATTTGCAAATGTTAGATATTCCTTTTCCTCATCTGGGCACTCTTGATTTTCAGTTATAGACCGAACCTTTTGTAAATCGGGATTTTTCGTTAAAATTGCATCAAATTTTTGAGCAACATCGACTCCTCAAGTTTTCTAGAGCGGCTCGTAAATTGTTTATGCAATTTAATGCGTCTCGTGCAGATAAGTGACTGTTTTCTAATTGCTCAATAGCTTGTGCAACTTCAGAATAGTTGATGGAAATTTCATCTATTTGTTGTTGAACGTCCGAATAGGAAAAAAGTTGCTGACTAGCTCGAACTGCTGCAGAATCAATTGAATCAAGTTTCAAGATGACATTTCTCATTTGTGAAAAATATTTCTGATAGTAAGATACTGCCTGGAGCCATGTTCCCCATCGCGTTATTACAGGCTGAGGTGGTGGTGGTAATTTCGGGCACAATTGTTTGAATACACAAATGTGTTTGGGAGATTTGATGAACACTTTTTTGGTAGATGCTATTAACTTATCCACCATCAGGTACTTCTTTCGAATGGTTTCTGCTACGAGGTGACATGCGTGTATGAGGCATGTTATGTGAAGAGGAGTCGGAAAGCACATTTTCAACATCCTACCAACTCTCAGCAACGGCTTCTGCATTAGTTTTCTGAATCCTTTTACTGGATAACAACAATGAAGCTGGTGGACCATCACGTTTTAAAGGACGCGCTACAACATGAATGACGCTGTGTTTCTGAGCATCAGTTGTTTCATCCACACATAGGCAGATTCTCTTATTTCTCAACTCGTCTTTTATACATTCCTTTACTGTACCTTGCACACGTGGCAAATTGTATCGTGATTGCATAGACGTTGGCAGCTTCCATGAGGGAACGTACTTAGCCCAAAAAAGACGAAAGTGCTCATTAGATACTAGATGTTGTGGGATGTTGCACACACTTAACATAAAAATAAATTCATGTAAAAATTGCCAGTATGGAATACTGTTTCTCTTATTCAATACATGACGTTTACTTTTACAATATTTTCTACATTCAAACCTATCGCGACTTAGCTATCCGCTATTGCATATTGTGCAATAAATATGCGGACTTCTATATTCTAATCGAGGGAAATGCCTGAGATATTTACTCACATTCGAAGGGAACGTTACACCGTTTGGACGTCCCATCTCCGCGTACTTACTTGGCGTGCCACGTGCAACGTACTGTCGCTTTGAACTCTCTCACGGTACTGTCGAAATCGACTAGGAGTTGAAAATTACCCCTACCCAGGCCGCTACCGCTACGCTACTGCCATCCGGTATCTCCCTTTTAACAAACTCTACTGATAAGTAAGGTCGTTACCGCCGATATAGGTCTCAGCGCTCTTCGATGACATCACGCTGTATAGGTGTTTGGCAATCGTTTGGGTGAAAAAGTAGATGCAGTCTTTAACTGCAATCCCGATTTGACTATATTAAAAAATACTAGTAATAAAAACTTTGAACATGTTGATAAAAAATAGCACAGCATTATACCTTACTTTCAATATACACCTCTTACTAGTTGCGACATGGAAAGAAGCTATTCAATACTTTTAAGTATTGAATAGCTGTGTTTTTAAAAATAAGCGAACAAATTTTACCCAAGAATGTTTTCGGCAATAAAATTATGGCATAAATTACTTACTATTCAAGCATGGCCGAACTCCAAAAGATGAAATTTCAACTCATAATTTTCTGTCTGCCTTACCTATCCGGTGACACACTATATATACGTGCTATGTGCGTGCATCTCCGATCGGTGGTCGATGTTAATATTCGCTTCGCCCAGTAAGCTACTTCTTTGTGGGTATGTACATTTTTACCTATGACCAATTATCTAATCACCTTCGGTGACCATTGGAAATATGTACAACTGAAATGTATTATTTTACTGCAATATCGAATTTTGGCCTGAGGATGTGCATCTCGCACGAAACTGGTCGCCTGTATTAATTGAATATTAAACAGAATTTTGTGAGTCAAAACCTTCTTTCCTTTCTTCTCACCTTTATTATGAGTAACTCACACAGAGACACTATAGATTACTTAAATCTATAATAAACTATTAGTGTCAACCAGCTCGTTTAACATTAAAATACACTCTTCACATTAAAAGAGACCCAAAAGGCAGTTGGTAAATCTAATTATATTTCACTTTATTCCATTAAAAGTAAGTAATTGCAACTGCCCCAAATTTCCTTTTTTTGTTTCGAAAGCAAAACCTAAGTTATGAACAAAAATGTTGTTTGTATGTTTTTTTTTTTTTTTTTCAGAAGGCACACGAGAGTACGGCTACCAGAAGTATTATGAAACTCCTGAAGCATGCTGTTTAATAGAGAAACAAAGTTTAGGACTTCCATAATGATCATGATAAAGAATTTAGAAATAGCAGTCGCACAATATAAGATTTTTAAAAATCTTTGATGTTCTTAATTATATTTGTTTCAAATTACTCGCACTGTTCCTTCAATATTTCAGCAATCACAAAATAATCAACTTTACAGTACTACATGAAAGCTAGTAATTTTATTGTAGGTTTTGAAGTAAGCCGAAATCGCTCTGTAACGATTGCTTTGCTACTACCATCGTTTCAAGTTAATTGCAACTTAGAACGTACAACGAAAATCGCTTTTAGTGTACAGAACCTTGCTCTCTTCCAAACAAGCAACGAGAAAGCACTTTCATTCAAGAATTTCTTTTAAAGTTGTTGGATCGGAATTACGTTTTCCGATATTTCAATTTACAGTCTTTACCCAATTATGCATACATATAATTGACGAACAGAAATTAAGTTCTCAAGAAACTCCTACCAAAAATAATAAATAAAATTGAAGTTTACGAAGTATACAGTGTCTCGCGAGGAACAGCATCACTTATTATCAATTAATCAATTATCTAAGACTTCCGGGTATACCGGAAGTAGCTGTAAACTTTGTTGCTTGACATAGAATACCCCAATACATTTTTGAATTCATATTTCAGTTTTCAGGTTTGTTTGATAAGACAACTACAGTCCCTGGCCAAATTACTTGAAACACTCAATATTTTGTAGTTTCTTCATAATAAAATATAAACCATACATGTATTATGTTTTTTATTTATAAAATATATTGTAAAAATATGTAACATATGTAAATATTAAATAAGTAATTAATATTTAGTCCATAACCCATGATTTTTAATAACACCCTTAATTCTTCGGGGCATACTTTCAATGCAAAATATGATTGTCTCTTTTATATCTTCATCGTTCTCCCATACATCCTTTATATTCTTCATTAATATTTCCTTCATATGGCTTTCTCTTTCATATACCTTACTTTTTAGTCGATTCCATACGTTCTCGATGGGATTGAGGTCCGATGAGTTTCCGGGCCAACGTAAAAGAGGTATGTGATTGTCTTCAAAGAATTTCTTAACCTTTTTTGCCACATGGCAAAGATCATTATCTTGCATAAATATACGTCCTGTCGGTATGCGACCTCCTGGCTTAAAATACGGTAATAACGTGTTTTTTAACACATTTATGTACTGCTCTTGACGCATTGCACCTTCTACAAAATACAAAGGGCCGCGTCCATCTCAACTAATCACCCCCAAATCATTACCTCCGGAGGGTGTTTTACAGTTCGAAGAACCGTGGACTCTGCGAAACGTTCGCCAGGTCGTCTACGAACAAATTGTGCTCGCTGCACTAACACACAGAGCGAGCACTCGTCACTAAAGAAAACTTATTAAATAATGCAAATATTAATTCAGTAAAAATCATCTTGTCATTCACCTTTTTCCAATTCTCGTCTGTGAAATGTCGATATTCTCTTGAAAAGTTGAGACGAGCAGATTTCATTTTTTCTGTTAAACGCGGCTTTTTTACAGGTTTTCGGCTCATTAGGCGATTTTCGCGCAATCGGTGCCTGACAGTTCTGTTCGAAATCTCTATTTCTCTCTCTTGTAAATTTTTTTGAATCAACTTAATTGTAGCAAACCTATTGCTCAAAGCCTGATGAACAATTTCACAGTCAGATCTCTTCGAAGTTTTTCTTTTCCGACCGCACTTTGCCCGTCTTTGTGTCGATGTGTTAGATCCTTCCTTTAAGTTTCTAGCTAAACGCGATACAGAAGAAGTATCTGTAATTTTGCAATTTCTCGTTGTGAATGTTTGTTTGATTGTAGAAGAGCTTGTATAGCGGCTTTTTGTTCACTTGTTAAATCTTTCCCGGGCATTTTCTACAAAAAAACCCAAATATTTCATTTTTTTTTTCAAATTCCAAGTAATTAATTATTAAGAGAGAGATAGAATAACAATTTTGCCTTTTCAATAACGATATATCGACACAAAACACTTAACGATACTCCACAACTGAGCTTCTATACGGCATTCTCTAAACTGTGAACTCGTTAAATGTAAGTTGATTACTGAAATATTTACATATATATACGTTCTTTACTTTTCTAAATATCATTTCTCTGGTATTTTTATTTATTGATACAATAATTTAGTCCCTCTATAAACGATCGGATTCAAAGCAAAAGAATATCACTATAATAGAATGGGAATTTCCAGGTAAAAGGGTTGATTTATGACATGTTTCAAGTAATATGGCCAGGGTCTGTATGTTGCTTTTCTAACCATATTCGCATTTTTTGAATATTTTTGACACATTTATAACCATGAAAGTGTTTAACTTATAAAATTAAAATTTTGCAAAACTCTTAACCGTACATGATAGGACTAGAAACTGAATGAATTTTTAGAAAACGTTATACAACGTGTCCGACAATTACGATCAAATTTTCAAATGAGAAAAGTGTAAAAACTAAATTTTTTCTAGGAATTGTCATAAAAATTAGGGATATAAGCTTGTTTAAGAAATTCATCACTAGAGCGGGCCAAATTGCGTCATCCAACAGAATCGGAATCAGGCGCAACGGCCGCTTATTGTAAATAGCGTATATGTGAGTTACAGCAGATATGTGATATTTCGAAATTAATACACAAGAGTAAAAAAATAAAAGCTGACGCAATAATAATGTTTAGTAATTAGAGCGGATATATATATATATATATGTACACGCTGAGGTGTTTTTATTTTCATTATGATTTTTTATTTGATTGAAAACGGTATGCGTTGTAAATGGGATGTAATAAGGAAATAACTGAGAAACTGAACGCTTTTTTTATTCTGTTGTACTTAATAATGTAACTGTAAATAAAGATATAAATAAATTCTATCCTTAATAATGCGGATAGGCTTGTTTAAAAAGTTGCACCATCAGATAAGTTTCCACATTTGCCTCGGTGAAGGATGTTCGCCGAGACGAAAAAATGTTCTTATATTTCGAAAACGACCGTTCCACGTCTACCGAAGTAAGACAGGCGTAATTAAAATAATCTTTAGACTTAGTCAAGGAATCTGCAGATGCCCCATCGCACATTTGTCTTAATCTCGTGTAGTCCGGATTCTTTTTTAAAACACTATCGAACTTAGCTAAAACTCGTCCACTTGTTGCATCGTTTATACTGTGTAACAATGTACTAACTTCGTCCACGACTTGCACTGATTCTACCAACGACAATCCAGAATTTTGCAAATTTTCTATCGCGTCTACTAACCCTTTGTAATTGTTGCTAATATTCTTTAGATGTGTTTCAACAGAAATATCGAGAAATCCCTTCTGGCTCATCCTAATAGCTCTAGCTTCGGCAGGGACGAATTGCAAAATAACGGATTTGACTTCTTGAAAATGTTCATTATAATAAAAAGCGGCTTTTAACCACGTTCGCCAACGCGTAAGAATGGGCTGTGGTGGTTCTCGAATACCAGGGCATAACCTGTGGAATGCCCTCGTCCTCTTAGGACTTTTGAGAAACACTTTTTTTGTGTTTGATATTAATGCATCCACCTCCGGGTAACACTCTCGAATAGTTTGTGCCACAAGATGTAAAGCATAGACTTTACACGTAACATGTAAAAGTCCTTCACACTTTTCTTTAAGGGAACGGTCTACACTACACATTGTTGCTGCACCATCGCTCATGAACAACAACAGTTGACTGGTTGACACTTGAAATTTTTGTAACGTTTCTAGAACTACGGCCGTAATTGCTTTACTAGTACACTGTTTTAATCTTCTGCTGGCTAATAGAATTGCAAAATTTGGTTTAATAGGATCTAATACGCGCACTATTATATTCAAAATAGATTTTTTTTTGCAATCTGTCGTCTCATCAAGACATAGCCACAGCTGTATCTTTTAATTCGGCTTTAATTCGATTTTCAATGTCCTCACGTATTCGTGGAATATCTCTCCGTAACGCTGTCCGAGATGGTAGTATCCACTCGGTATTGTATGTACCCCAGAATTTTCGAAATGCTTTTTTATCAAGTATACGAAGTGGTAGACCACATACCATAAACGTTAAAAGCAATTCTAATTGAAATTGACGTTGTTGTGACACACCATTTCTTTTATTTCTGTGGTGTGCGCTATTTATGTCTTTCACAATCACGTTTGCTCCAGCACAGTAGTTTCTTTTTACAAACTTTACAGAAAATTGTACTCCCATTGTAGTGTAAATCCACAAATTCACTAAGAAATTTATTAACTTTCGTAGGTAATGGCCGTTTATTTTTAATAGTTACGTTAGACATAATCACTAAAGCGAGCACACCGACGCTTGTTTTTAGTATGCCACGAAGTGGTGCAAACGTAACATCTGCAGACTCGTCATTTGTTGATGAATAGAGCGCGTCATCCGTAAATGAATAAGCGCGCTGTTAGTTCGTAGCCGTCGATGAATGAACTTTTTTTTTGTAGTGGCCCACTGTGAACAACGCCCTATTTATCAACGAACACCCAAACTGCAGGTGTATATTTGCACGTCTTCACGACGTAATAGACAGTGGTTTTGGTCCTCGTCCTAATAATTACATATTTAAATTACCTATGTTTACATACATATATGCGCCCGGCAGCCTGATTGCGAACCTGGCGCGTGGCGCTCTTGGCCCGCTCTATTCATCACTGTTGTTTCAACCAAAATAATCATGTTCATGTTGTATAGTTGGGAATGTTAAAATAGAAAATACAGGTGGAAGTGGAATGAAATGGCTATAATAACCTATAACTATAAGCAAGTATTTACATTTCGAAAACGCACATTAGTTTTAACAATTCAATTTTCATCAATCGTTATTAAAAAGAAAAATAATGGTCGGTAAAATGATTAGTGCACTGATACTAGCAAAAAAATGTCCATCTTGACGATTTTGTACACTTTGATCAATTCATTATATGAAGGGTGTGTTTTGTAGTTGCTCAAACTTTTGATCGAACAGTGAATTGAAACAGAGCTGTTGTTTTGAAATTACTCGAACAACTATTCATATTGCTTGGAGCCTAAAACTTTATTTTTATATTTATAGAAATTAAAATATGTATTTTGTACATTGTGTAATAATTGTACATATTTCCCATTTAATTCGCACAACTTGCTTGGCGCATGGACTAAACCGTGTTGTAGAAGTCAGAAACAATTCTCCTTTAGTAAACACTCTTATTAGCAGTGTTAAAAAAGTGCTTTTGGAGGCTTCATTGCGAAGTTAGTTCTATACAGTAAATTACCTGGCATTCCGCTTGCTGCTCAACCAGTAATTGGGGCACATGGTTGGAAGCTGCTATTTTTCATGTGAATCGTTACGAAAAAGGTAATTATTATGGAACTTAATGGTGATAAATGTGATCCACCACCAAAAGGTACACATATTCGAATAGAAATGTATCCCAGAAATTGGCGTTTGTTAAAGTCAATTACGGTTTCATTTACAATACTACATTGCAGCTGAAAAAATAGTTTATGCCGCTAATCGAAAGCATTAGGATAATAAATAAATTTGAAAACTCATGTTCCGAAGTTAAAGGAAGAATGGGAAACACCGATGTGGTGGTTTATGAGTGTAATCGAAAAGAATTAGGGTTTTAAAAACCTAAAGGGTACTGCCAGAATCTTATGCGGTGATTTATTAGTAAGTAGTAAGTTGGCGGTTGATCAGACTATTAATTTTAAAAATGCTCCTACAGCAAGTATCGACATAGAAAGAAGCTTTTCACTGTACAATATATCTCAATAGGTAGAAATATTTAGTTGTACAATCTTTTTATCATTAAAATGTAAATAAACTTACAATAAACAAACACAAAAGGATATATCTTTCTGGGGTATTGCATTTCTCCTATTTTTATAGTATTTTTTTTTATATTTTACATGAGAATGTGCATATTTAGGCCAAAAAACCTGGCTATTTAATTCTCAGTTTTTTTGCCTTTAGTTATAACTAGAGTCCGGTAACTGGAGAGCAATCGCTGCGGCGGTGTGACTGTGTTTAGGTGGGCGGGGAGGGCTGGCTGATTATGATACGACACGACAAATCATCATCACTCAGTTCAGTTTAGCATTGGATAGCGGATAGGGCGTGTTGATTTTATTGATATAGACGTAGTTATTAATTGTAGTTATTATTTAGTGTAGTGCGTTTTGATTTTATTGATACAGAGGTAGTTATTAATTGTAGTTTTTAGTGAACATGTCGAAGGCTAAAAAACGACCCTTTCAAGACATAGTAAATAAGTTTATTTCTGACTTTCCCGATTTGTTTTATAACGGGCGTAAGATAGTTTGTAAAGTGTGCAAAATACATTTGATGTCAAATAAGAAGTGGAACTGTACAAGACACGTAAATTCCGCACAGCATAGAAAACGAAAATTGGGCATGCCACCAAGAAGTGCATTTTCTTTATGTAATTCTTATGTTGATAAACTGTAATTTGCCACTAGGCTTACTCGATAAACAACAGTTTAAGAACTTTTGGGACAAATGCAATCCCGAGTTGCGGTTGCCAACGGAGAAAACGGCATGTAAGCATGTTGCATTTGTAGGCGATGACGTGGAAAAGAAAATGAAACGCATATTGAAAAAACAGTTTCTTTGGTTATGTGTTGACAACAGACTGTAAAAAAAGTTCAATTGTAAATATTATGGTACGCATACTAGACCCTAGTAAACCTACATTACCACTCTTAGTAGCTAGCCGAAGACTACAAGAGTGTACTGCTGCAGCAATTACGAAGGTTGTACTTAGTACGTTGGAAAAATTTCAAATTTCAAAAGATAAAGTGTTGATGTTTATGAGCGATGGCGCAGTGGTAATGCGTTCGGTAGGCCGTTCTCTTCTTGAACATGGTTGCAAGTGTTTACATGTTACATGTAAAGCGCATGCCTTACATCTTGTTGCAGAAACTATTGACAATGCTCTCCCGAGGTAGATGCATTAATAGCAAGCACAAAAAAAGGATTTTTTAAATCCCCCAACCGCCTACGATCATTTCACACAGAGTGCCCTGGTATTCGTCAACCACGGGAGCCAATTCTTACACGTTGGGGAACATGGTTGGAGGCAGCTTTTTATTATGCTGAACATTTCATAATAGTAAAAACTGTTGTTGCACAATTCAATCCTGCCGAAGCTGCAGCTATTAAGGAGAGCCAGTCAAAATTTCAAGATATTTCCGTTGAAACAGATTTAAAAAATATTCGTAGCTACTATAAAGGATTAGCTGGCGCAATAGACCAATTACAAAATAGATCGCTATCATTCTTGGAGTCTGCAAATTATGGACGGAATGCATACACAGCTACTGATTATACATGACGCAAAATATAATCGCGTTTTAGAAAAGTTCGAGAGTGTGCTACAGAAAGATCCCGATTTTAGCACACTAAAACAAATTTATGATGGTGTATCGAATAATCCACTGACTAAGTACAAAGAGTATTTTAATCATGCATGTATAACATCGGTATATGTTGAACACTCTTCTTCAAAATATAAACTCATTTTCTCACCACGGTGAACATCGCTCACCGAGACAACTGTGGAAACACATCTAATGGTATCAACTTTTTGCCACTCTTATCCATATGATGTTAATACTGATAATGGTGTTTTTAGTTTTACTGTTCCGTAGTCTGCTTAAAAGGGTAAGTGTTTCACTACTTTTCACATATTATAATTATGTATTAGTTCTGTTATTTTTTTCTATTTTCTTACTATTGTTTTTGTATACTAGGCAGGTACGGCTATGGCACGGCTCCCTGTTGCCTGGCTCTAGTTATAACACTAGAAACAACAGTAAATTGGTTTATGCTAGACCAAACCATTCTTCTCGCACAAAACCATCTATAGTAGCAGGTGTAAACTTTCTCGACAAACTGCCAAGGGACTTGTCTGTATCTAGAATTGTAACCTTATTCAAAAGTAGATTAAATGATGTTTTAATACAAAATTGTCCTTACAATTTACCAGAATTTAGTGCCTGTGACTGTACAAATTATTATTATATTATATTTATTTTCTATATGCATGTGCTGCACATGTATATGTATTTATTCGACTTATCCTATCTATGTTTCATGTAGCTCAAGGGACCAATAAAAATTATTATTATTGTTATTATTTTAATAAAACAAGCTTGTTATTGTTAATATAGTTTTGTGCTGTACTGAACTGAATCCCATTTTCAGTTTTATAAACTTTGTGTTATGTATACATATCAACTACATCTTACTACTTCTGAAGATAAAAATAAAACTCTGCTATTCTTACCTTTCCCATTACAAACAGAATGAAACATATCCGTATAGTATTTCCAAAAATGTTGGTTTTGAGCACCTTCTTGGAGACATAATTTGCATAGGATTAATATGTACGTTACATCGAATTGTTTACCCATCGTGTTTACCGCTCTAACTTTTTTAGTGCTCGTTTCTAAATTTGAAATAGGTAAAATTATGAATATGCTTTTGCATAAGACAAATATCATGATTAAGATGACATGTTCGTTACTATACCTGCCATTCCAAACAAGTGTTTACAGAATACGTGAAACCACTTCACTTGTGTAGATTCAATTAGTCTACGGTATTACGTAATACAAAGCTGTGTTTCGGAGATGATGTAAACTTCTCTAACTTAGCAAATAAACAATCTTGTAATTGTAAGTACGACGCTGTAGTGCTTTCTCATTACGGTACATACATGCAACTTTCACACTTAGCTATTGCAAGAACCCATGTTCACTGCATGTCAAGCATTTTTCTAAACCAGCATATTACATTAATTAAATTAACTTTACCTTTGCAAGATTACCTTAAAAGTAGTTTTAAGTTATTACAACCTTTTCATTTTTCTGAAATCCCAATTCTCTCTTGTTTTCATTCCATCTGTATAATGTGTAATAAAAGAAAACTTGCAAAATTCCCATAGCAATTCCAAATAAAATCCAAAATTTCCACTTAAACTGGAATATATTTCTTAACGCTCCCACGGGTCGCTCTCTTGCCAACCTTGAAATGCTCGCATCTCCAGAGGGGAAGCTCACGCATATTTTTCAAAGGCGCTGAAACCTCTCCAATTACACATTCCTACGGGCAATCTGAACATGGCAAAAAAAGTCGTGAGTAGAAGAACAAAAGGGAGGCTGCGAACCTATAAAATATGATATTAAATTTATGTTGATATTCATGTATACGTTATTAAATGTTATCATTGATGTTGATACAGTTCGGTAGCGAACGATGATATGAACGAACAGAAGCTGGACGCTTCTTAACGCATGAGCAGTTAAAAGCTTTTCCAAAGAACAGAAACTTAATAACGCTAACGCTTATACGCTGACTGAAGATTTATTAAGTTCCCGGCAGACCTGTCTTTCTCAAACGTGGTTGTTTTTAGAGGAAGCCAGGTTTTAAAAGAGATATTTTTATCCTTGCATATTTATTATTAACTCACATGTCTACCAGTTTATCCTTCTAGTTTTTAGTAACTTATCAAAGATATCCATGAGTAATGAAATATTTTCTGACGCTACGCTGTGTTTTATTTCAACAGTGGAAGTGTTAAAACGCATCTTGTAAGTTTCTTACATAACCTAGACTGTAATCATAATATTGCGCAATTAAAAAGCATTTTTATTACTGTGATCTAAAATGGCGGATCTTCAACCATCCGAAGAGCATATTCGTCATTGTACGATGTTTAATTCTCACGCCGGAATAAACGCAACAGTTGCAGTTAAGAATATTTGCGATATTTATGGTGATGTTTTAAAAGTAAACAAATGTCAACATTGGTTCAAACAATTTGCATCAGGTGATTTTGATCTCTCTGATATACCTCGTAGTGGAAGACCTGTGGAACTTGATAATGAGGCTTTAAAAGTACTAGTTGAGACTGATCCAAAATTAAGTGTACAGGAATTAGCGGATATACTAGGCTTCACTTGGTCGACAGTGCAAAGACATCTCCATGAAATCGATAAGGTCTCCAGACAAGGTAAATGGATTCCACACGTCGCACAATCTGCAGTTCACTGTTAACTAGACTAGGAAATGATCCATTTCTTAGCGGGATTGTAATTGAAGATGAAAAGTGGATTCTTTATTCCAATCCCCATCGCTCCAAACTGTGGCTCTGTAAATCAACCACCAGTTCCAACCCCTGAACCCACGTTAATTAATTGATTGCAATAAAGTTCGATAAAGATAAACAATAATTAACAGAACAAGTTAAAATGAAATAAAATAATAACGAGAACAAAGAAGGAACGTATGACAAATGTCGGATATGACAATAATAAACAACAAGAATGATTTACACTTTTTGGAATTGAGATTTGACAATTTGGCAATTATTATGATTACTTTGCTTAGCAACGAGCTTTTTAGATCAATCTGGCGTCACAAAAACCAATTCGTCACTCCTTCCTGGCCAACATTGCATAACAACGAAAACAGATCATCAAAACCTTTATTGCTGCATATCGTCATATTTCTGAAGCTAAAGTATAACATGTGTAGTATCGTTGGATTCGCCTTTCGATTGCCTTTCCAAAAACTTAAAAATATATAGGGTGTACTATTAAAAAAGTTGACGTCACTTCCGGTGAAACCGGAAATAGAAAATTTAGTTCACAAAAAACAGAAGTCAACCTATTCTTTTCTAAAAACGATAACTTCTATCGTTCAAAAGTTAGCAACTTAAGTTTTAATTGGTGCTGTGAAAAGAATCCTGTGTGATGAAGGTCCCATGAAAGAAAATGGGATAAGAAGGAAAATTAATCAAAAGTTTACGGACTTAATAAATAAAAATGAAACGAAAACGAATAATGCATTATTAACAAGTGGTATACATACAATCTTATTGAACGATGTGAGACCTGACAAGGAATGTCAGAAGAAAGTTCCACGAGGCTATTGGTTGCTGCAACATTACGATGTACTTACTTGTAATAAGAGGCACTGAAAAACTACCAATGAAAGAAACAGAGTCTGGAGTGGTCTTTTACGTCGCTAGAGATGATTTATTTGATATGCTTTATGATACTCACCTTTCAATACGTGAAGGAAGAGATCGGATGTTTAAAGAATTAAATAAGGAATATAAAAATATATCGCAGGAACAGGTAAAAAGCTTCCTGAGAAAGTATGCCAGCAGAAGAAGAAGGGGTAGTAAAACCAATAATTTCTCAGCATTTCAATAGTTGCCTTCAGGTGGATTTGATTAATTTTCAATTTCACCCAGATGGTAATTATGGTCTACCAGGACCACCTTACAAAATTTCTTGTGTCAGCCTCTGGTAGCTAAACGCGCTGAGGAAGTCATATTCATCAGATATTTCTGCTTTTTAGAGCTCCTAATATTCTGCTATCAGCTAATGGTCGCCAATTTTGTAATAAAATGAATCTGTAAGAGATATATGCCCGGAGCTAAAAAATTGTGCACGGACAGCTGAGGCACAGCTAAAGCCAAGGGCACATGGAAAGACCCAATCAGGATGTGCAAAACATGCTTACCACCCGGACACAATAAAATAGCACAAACAAATGGAGTAAAGGTCTGCAGGTTGTTCAATCTATGAAAAACCGTGCTTATCATTCAGTCATCAAAAGAATTTGGTTGAACAAGATATTTACTAAAAGAATTAATAGGTTCATGACAGGATAAAGAAGATTTGAACAAATTTTTGCAAAATATAGAAAAAGAAAGTGAAGGAGCATAGAAGAAAGCGATAAAGAAAATCTCGAAAATGGAAGTAAAGCTAATGGAGAAAACCGTGAAGATAATGAAAACAAAAAATATGTGATTTCACTTTGTATTGATTGCTCCAAACCGATTCAATATCATCGATGTATATTGCGCCAGAGAAACACGTCGACAATAAATGTCCGTAATAGCGTCATTAAGGTTTATCTCAACAAGCAAAAATTCTTAAAAAAAAAGAGAAGACTACTTTAGATAAAGACAAACCCTCGGCAACTATTGGTTCAAAACTAGCGAAAAAGATGATTACTTCTGTAAGTAAAGTAAAATCTTAGTCAACTATTGGTTCAATAGTTCATGTAAGTTCCTTACGAAGATCGTGGAAAAGGAGATCCTACATTTATACTTACTATTGTACTAGATGTTACTGATGACAATTATTATACAAAATTTTTTTTTATTTTATTTTACTTACTGCATCTCATCTATTTCTTTTGTACTATTTTTTTTACAATTACGATATTTCATAACTAGGTATTCCGTATAATAACTAGGTTACAGAATCAAATACTATTCTATAACTATCCGTAAATCGGTACTTTATGAAATACCAGTTATTTCATGGAATACCGGAATTATACGCTTTAACGGTAACACAGATGTATAGACGAAAACGAGCTTGTAGGTTGAACTAAAAGCACGAATCATCTGCTGGTTCGTAGTTTTCTTTTTAATTGCAAGAACGGAAAATTTTATGAAAATATTTGCTTTAATCTTGACATAAATTATTCCGTTTCTCTTAATGTCCGTGGTAAACGCTTCAAAATTTCAGTTCAAACGGAAATTACATTTAACTGAGAATTTCGTTTTGATGGATGTATATTTTCTCCTGCGTGTATAGGAATACGCGAAACATCTATCTTGTCGTGTTTTATAAAACCAGTTACAGAATATTGAAGGGCATAGTCATAGACAGTCCATAAAATAAAAGCTGCACTAATTGCAATCAATCATGTTGCGTTAATGTTTACAGTGGGGTTTAAAATACATCACTCTTTATTAGTATAATCATATAACACTTTTTGGAACACCTATCAGTCCTGAATAATTGCTGTTAACATCCTTTTATTGCCGCTTTCCTGTTTGCTGCTGTCCTAGCATTGCTGTTCGAATATTGTAAAAAATTTCCTATTCGGTCTATGTCTAGTCTTAGGTAATAAAGTTATATAGGAATGAGAAAATTTTGTATCGACGAATAGAGAACTAAAATATGAAACGTTGTAGATCTTCCAAAATATTGCATTGTTCTTGATAATATATTCTGTAAAAATATGTGGAATATATTTTTTTTATATATTCTATATATTTTTACAGAATATATGGACCTATATATTTACTTTTTGTTATTGTTTTACAAACAAAACTCGTCTAGTTTCTTGGTTCCTTCCTAGTAGAGACGTCCAATAGGTGAGTGTAGGCTTTCGCGGCCTCTTTCCATTAAGGTAGGGTCTTTTTCATAGAACAGAATACCAGAAATACTTCACGTAAAGAACGCATTAGAGAGGAACGGCTATCAATCAAGGGAGATCCAGAGAGGGACAACGAGGAAAATAAACAATAGTACTTCCAAAAAAGGAACAATTGCCTACCACACGTCGCTGGTGTAACGTACAAACTAAAGAAAGTCCTGGAGAAGAAAAATGTGAAAACTGTATACAACACAGTGAAAGAAATTGAACTGTTTGCGACTTCAAACAGAGTTACAAACTAAAGGGATTTACGAATTGCAGAGCCAATGCAGCAAATGTAAACAAACCGGACATACTATATACATTGTGGAACTAATGAAACCACCAAACAGATACACAATAAGGGTAGATAGATAAGTTAGCGGTCGCCAAACACATTTACCAAACACGACAGCACAATATTGGCTATGATAACATCAAGGTGGTTACTAGAAGTAATCACTATCACCATCGAATCGTGAAAGAGTTTCTGGAAATAAAGATGAATACCAAGTTCAATAGGGAAGACGCCTACAGACTAAGCAACACATGAAAGTTGACAATACACAACAGCACTACAATGGACGCTACCCGAATAGCGAATAGATATGGTCCACCAGACTGGAGCTGTTCAACGAAGCGAAATGACACCAAGTATACAGGACAAGCAAACAACACCAGTCTTAGCGAACCTCTGAGGAAGCTGAAGTACGAGGGGTATTTTTTAAATAAGGTCCCTTTTTTAATAAGAAGAAAAATACTGTAAATATCATTAAAGTATATATTTTTTCATATTCTGGGAGTACAAATTTATTCGGTCCGTTTCTTTTGGTGTAAAAAAGCATTTATTTCAAAACAATATAAATAAACAGATTACTCGAAGTATTGTCCTTTGCTGACTACTACATTTTTCCACCTCACAGGCAATTTTCGAATTCCATTGAAAAAACATCTCGTCTTTTGACGCGATCCACGTTTGGAGCCATTTTTCGATTTCTTCGAAAGAAGTGAACCGGTGACCTGCCAAATCGTGCTGTATCCGTCGGAACAACCAATAATCGGAAGGAGCAATGTCCGGCGAATACGGCAGGTACGGTAAAATATCCCACTTGAGCGTTTCTAAATAATTTTTCACGACTTGTGCGACATGAGGCCGAGCGTTATCATGCATGTCGTGTCTTTTCTCGTATTCTGGCATTTTTTCTCGTAATGCCCGGCTTAAACGAATCAATTGCAGTCTATACCGATCGCCCGTAATGGAATCACCAGGTTTTAGCAGCTCATAATATACAGCACCCCTTTGGTCCCACCAGATATACAAGATGACTTTCGAACCATGAATATTCGGCTTTGGTGTTGATATTGAGGTCGATGGCAACGATTGACCGGGTTTAGCGTAGTATTTTTTCTTCTTGGGATTTTCATAGAATATCCATTTCTCATCCCCAGTCACAATCTGATGCAAAATAACCTTTCTTTTTTGCCTTTGAAGCAGCTGCTCGCAAGTGAAGAATCGCCTTTCAGCGTCTCTCGGTTTCCGTTCATAAGGCACCCAATTGTCTTGCTTGTGAATCATTTCCATGGATTTTAATCGTACTGAAACTGCCTGTTGTGTCACTCCCAATGACTCTGCAAGCTCCTCTTGCGTTTGACTCGGATCTTCATCGAGTAATGCCTCCAATCCTTTGTTTTCGAATTTTTTTGGCTGTCCAGGGCGAGGCTTGTCTTCAACACGAAAATCACCATCCTTGAAACGTCGAAACCATTCCCGACATGATTTATCAGTTGGAGCATTGTCACCGTAAACTTCCACAAGCATTCTATGCGCTTCAGCTGTACTTTTCTTCCAATTAAAACAGAAAAGTAAAACCTGCCGCAAATGCTGCTTAGTTACCACAAATTTTGACATTCTTAACATAATAAAAAGTAGGTGTTTTGTATCAAACTCAAAGCAATATGACCTGTATATTATTCACAGGTGTATAACCTCTCTGAAACCACCGCAATCAGCTGTCACTATGAAACATTCACAACAGCCAGAGCAATCTTTTGAAAACGGACCGAATTAATTTGTACTCCCATACAAATTAATTGTGAAGAAACCCAAACCACGACTGCAGTTTTCACATCGTCGTCGTTGAACCGTTGAGGCTGCGAAGCTGCATTGCAACGCTTAGATTCTCTCGTGTATTTCCGTTGCATATCGTGTTCATTGTACTGTGTAACGGAAATACACGAGGAAATCTCATTTACGGCAGCACCGGCCGCCACTGCTTTTTTAATATAATTTATTACATCTTTCATTATCTACACAGCCAGAGGTATAACAATGTATATTAAAAAGGGTGCACCAGATATTGAAAGGTAACATAATTGCAATAAACGTTATGAACTTGATGATAAAGATTTATTAACTCACTTTTATTATCTAGGTTCTATTATCTGTTTTCAAGTACATTGGTGCAATAAATGCGACAATGCAACAGGATATGTATATTAAAGACTAGATATTTTTATTTCCATTATTACTGTAATGGTAATATTACAATTCAGTAATGTGTCGTTTCAGTGTTACATCTCCTTGACATGACAGCGTAGAAAAGATTGTTCAACAAACCTTAGGAAATTCTCGTATTTTTCTGTTGGTGTCACTTGTAAATGCTTCTATTGCTGTAACTTATTTGATAACGGTGAGTTCATTGTAAAACACCTTGATTTAACTTTTTAGTTTAGTTGTAAATGTTGTTGGAATATGGTGATGTTTAAAGTCTGTAGATATATAAAGTACCGCAATTTACAAGCGTTTTTGGTCCAAAACTAGACAAAAAATTTAAAAAGTATTGCATAAGTTATGCAGATGTATTTACCTGTGTGATTATGAAAATCGATTGCTACTTTAATAGGCAAATAAGGTATAAATTTACAACTTGCAATACAGTCCCTGGCCATATTACTTGAAACATGTCATAAATCAACCCTTTTACCTGGAAATTCCCATTCTATTATAGTGATATTCTTTTGCTTTGAATCCGATCGTTTATAGGGGAACTAGATTATTGTATCAATAAATAAAAATACCAGAGAAATGATATTTAGAAGAGTAAAGTACGTATATATAAATATTTCAGTTATCAACTTACATTCAGCGAGTTCGCAGTTTAGAGAATGCATCGACATTTTTTAAAATATTTCGTCATAAACGTATAGAAGCTAAGTTGTGGAGTATCGTTAAGTGTTTTGTGTTGATATATCGTTATTGCAAAGGTAAAATTGTTATTCTATCTCTCTCTTAACAATTAATTATTTGGAATTCGAAAAAAATATTTGGGGTTTTTTTGTAGAAAATGCCCGGGAAAGATTTATACAAGCTCTTCTACAATCAAACAAGCATTCACAACGAGAAATTGCAAAATTACAGAAAGTATCTCCTTCTTCTGTATCGCGTTTAGCTAGAAACTTAAACGAAGGGGCTAGCACATCGACACAAAGACGGGCAAAGTGCGGTCGGAAAAGAAAAACATCGAAGAGATCTAGACGCGAAATTGTTCATCAGGCTTCGAGCAATCGATTTGCTGCAATTAAAATGATTCAAAAAAATTTACACGAGAGAGGAATAGAGATTTCGAGCAGAACTGTCAGGCACCGATTGCGCGAAAATCGCCTAATGGATCGAAGACCTGTAAAAGAGCCGCGTTTAACAGAAAAAATGAAATCTGCTCGTCTCAACTTTGCAAGAGAATATCGACATTTCACAGACAAGAATTGGAAAAAGATGATTAATAACTTAACAACATGATTTTTACTGAATTAATGTATGCATTATTTAATAGGCTTTCTTTAGTGACGAGTGCTCGCTCTGTGTGTTAGTGCAGCGAGCACAATTTGTTCGTATACGACCTTGCGAACGTCTCACAGAGTCCACGGTTCTTCGAATTGTAAAACACTCACCGCAGGTAATGATTTTGGGGAGTGATTAGTGGAGACGGACTCGGCCCTTTGTATTTTGTAGATGGTACAATGCGTCAAGAGCGGTACAAAAACACGTTATTACCGTATTTTAAGCCAGGACGTCGCATACCGACAGGGCGTATATTTATGCAAGATATGTGGTAAAAAAGATTAAGAAATCCTTTGAAGACAATCACATACCTCTTTTACGATGGCTCGGAAACTCACCGGACCTCAGTAAGGTATATGAAAGAGAAAACCCTACAGAGGAAATATTAATGAAGAATATAAGAGATGTATGGGAGAACGATGAAGATATAAAAGAGACAATCACATCTTGCATTGAAAGTATGCCCCGAAGAATTAAATTAAAAATCATGGGTTATGGACTAAATATTAATTACTTATTTAATATTTACATATGTTACGTATTTTTACAATATATTTTATAAATAAAAAATATAATACATGAATAGTTTATATTTTATTATGAAGAAACTACAAAATATTGAGTGTTTCAAGTAATTTGGCCAGGGACTGTATATATTTAAAACCGTTGCATTGATCTTCTAGAAATGAATATTTTAATTTTATTACTCTTAATGTCTTATTTATAATAAAATGCATGTAAATTTATAGTTGGAAGAAAGAAAACATTTTATAGGAATTGTCTTTGTCTCTCAATATATAATATCGTAACCGTAACCGCTATTTTGGGTCCAAGCTGTAGTTCTCTTTCTAATACAAGTTCATTATTTATTGTGGTGATGTAATGTAAAAATATTTGAATGATATTAAATCCTTCGATTTATAACTTCGTGTTTGTCCAAAAAATATTTCTCTTACTTTCGGAAAGATTATTTTTTCAGGTACATTGAAAACCGTGAAATTTAATGCCTCTATCGTGAGATCGTGAGTTTGTCTATGAAATTGAGAAATCTGGCATCACTGCATCTTCTGATTTCCACAAGCAAATCCCCTTGTACTTCTAGATAAGTAAGTATAACTTTAGTTTTTTTTTTTAATCAAGTGGTTGAACTTTATGGCGCTGGAACACTGAAGTACTTCACTAAAACCGTTACCATAATATGTCACTCGTATTGGATGCACGTTTCAATAGCCAAACTATCATCATCAGCAGTAAATTTTGTGGTAAGGTTTTTAGTGAAGTATTTCAGCTTTTTCTATAGTTGTTTCCCCAGATGGCAACGATATGAATATTTTTTCTGACGTCTTAATCCAAGCATAGTGACACAATACTATAGCACTAATAGTATTTAGAATAGCTTTTATGAGTTTGATTTTCCATATTCCATAAACTGCTAAACGCCACGTCGATTACACAAGAATATTTTGAGGTTGTTTCCTACAGTTTCTTTATCAGAAATGTATTGGAATATGATGACGTCAGAGGCGTCTTGGAGGGCATTTAAAAATCGAAGGTTTTGTTGTTAATACAATTGAATTGAAACAGATTTTGATTTAATTTTTATTCACTGCACTATAGTGTCTTTCATACTACAAAACTTGTAAAAAATGCTCCTGTACCCTATTGAAGAATCTAACTACCCAGTATCATAAAATAATATTGTTTCCTTTATTTAACTTATCCTCTTAGAAGCTACATGATGTATTGAACTGAAGCTTAAATTTGCTTTTACTATTGAATACATAAGTCAAAGACATTTATTTAGGTAACACGTATTTGTTTGGTTTTCACGTTTCAAGTCAATTTTACATTAATAACGTAGATGGTTCTATTTGCCGTATATTATTTAGCTAATACTTAGCAGCTACTCTCTTTTCTATGAATACTTGCGGTTGAGATACTTGTTTTCATTCCGTGAGACAGGATTGTGTCCTCTTCATTTGATCATATCTGTAAACCGAAGGTGTAAATGAACATTATGCAAAACAATTTCATATTTTCTCACCGAAATATGGTAAGTCGACAACTTCAGACCGTACATCGTATCTGAGAATTTGATTTAGTTTTGAACGGTGCAAGAAACTATTTCGCCAAACCTGCACAGGCCTCGTCTGGCTTATGAAATATTCAACGGTACGATACATCGCAAAATAAAAGAACGTTTCCCTGAGTTAAGAATTTATTTAGTAATCAGAAGCGAAACGATATCATGTTGATGTGAAAAATCGCTACTACATCCACCATAGTAAATAACTTAATAAATACTGATATATTTTTCTAGCGTTTTGCAAAATCATAATCTTATTAAACTTTTATTGGTTATGTAAACATTAATTTGAATACAAAAATTCTGCGTGTCATCAACGGTAAGCTTTGTTTCTTGAACCAGAAAAACCAGTTGGTTGCTTTTTGGGTAAAACACGAATAATATATACTGAAAAACCTAAAAATACAGCTTTATCGACCAATCTAAAACAAAAAAATTTACCACTACCTCTGACCAAAGAGGTTAAAAGAAGAAAAATCTATAGCCAAGCCATCGCATTGGCCAACACAGGAGTAATTGTTAGTTAGACAAGAGATCTTGTGATTTGGCTAATAATGCAAAGGAACATGATCGCGTTTTTGCCCAAATACTGGGTATTTACAGGAACAGCATTTTCCTTGAAACCACACACAAAAAACAATACTGTCAACTTAAAATTGGATACCAATCAATTAAGGAACAAATATTGCAATCTTTTACACATGTGTATATAATACTACATCTGCCCAGCGATCTCATATGAGATCAGTCCCTAGCGTAAATCACACTGCTGGAAAAAGTGTTTCTGTATGTAGCTTGTACCATTAAGATGAGATGGTTAATATTTGATAGAAAGAAAGAAAAAAATCTGCAAAAAAATAAGTTAATGGGTTATCTGAATTGTTCTTAAATTGTAATTATAAGAATATATCAATTGATCTTTTCATCTTAAACTAGCGCTAAATTTTACGATTTGTGATAAAAATATTATTAAAAAGAAATAGAGGGGAACTAATAACTAAATACACCCAGATGTCTTCAAAATACGGCCCGATGATCACTACTAGTTGTGCAGTTGTCTATGAGATGTAGTGTAGCATAACCAAGGTAACTCGTCCTGTTTTGATACAGGATCTTATGGCTAATAAATGGTGCGGTTGCAGCCACGCGGTAGACCAGACCAACCAGCTCTCGTGCCGACTTTTAAAACCTCCCTCGTATATATAGCATATGCATCATATATTAAAAAAGACCTATAGAAACGTATATTACTAACTACAGTCTGTACAAGCTAACATTAAATACTAATAATTAGTCTGGGCAAACAGCGGTAACAGTTAGTGTAGTAGATATGTGGTGCGGAATCGGCGATTATTTATTTCTCGCGTTCACAGCGTCAGTCCTAAATAGATAATAATTGTACGCTTATGTTTACTTTAAAAATGCCGCAGTTAGGTACGTCGCAAAAACGACCAATGTCAGACACAGCTAAAAACTTTATAGTGGACATGCCGGGCTTAATTTTTGATGGCGCTAAATTCAATGTCTAGTTTGTAAAATCCCTTTAATGTGTTGGTCCAGAAGCCATTGTCAATGTCACATCGAAAGCAAACAGCATTCTTCTGCAAGAAGTGGCATACGAGACCAACAAAAATTTACATTTGATTTATGTGTTACTCTTATTTTATGTAATCTATCGTTTCGTTTACTAGACAAAGAGGCATTTGTCTCCTTCTGGAATAAATATGCGGACTGTAAATTACCTAGTCGGACATCGATACGAAATGTAGTGCCATTTGTTCGTGAACATATAGAAAAAAGAATGAAAACGGAACTGAAAGATAAAGATCTGTGGTTGTGTGTGGATGAAACAACTGATCGTCAAAAACATTCTGTGGTTAATGTAACGGTACGTACAATGGAACCACATCGACCGTCATCCTCCTTCTTACTTGCTTCCAAAAGAGTTATAAATTGTATTGCCGATGAGATTTTAAAGGTGGTGTTGAACTCATTGAACAAATTTGGAGTTTCAACTAAGCAACTTCTAATGTTTATGAGTGATGGTGCCGTAAACATGTGTTCTTTGGGCCGATCTCTTAAAGAATACAGTAGTAACTTCTTACATGTAACGTGTAAAATCCATACTCTAAATCTTGTGGCACAAACGATTCCTACATGATTTTCCACTAGTAAATGCATTGATTGCTAGTACAAAGGCAGTGTTTCTAATGTCCTCGAAACGTACCCGACTATTTCGCAAACTGTGTTCTAATTTACCTGAATATTTCAAGATAGTCAGGTTAAAAGAGATTTACAAACTATTCGCAACAATTACTTCGGACTAGCGGAGGGAATAGAAAAATTACAAAATGTTTCGATGTCGCTAGTGGATTCTGTTCAAATTGTGAATTATGTTCACGCACAGTTATGTGCTATAGAAGCCGAAACAAATTGGTGTGTAATACGAAAATTTGAAAGTGTTTTAGACAAAGACTCCGATTTTTTTATATTAAGACAAATTTGCGAAGGTGTCTGTGAAGATAATTAAGTTGTTTCAAAGATTATTTTAAATATGCAAATATAACATCGCTAGATGTCGAACGGTCGTTTTCGGCATTAAAAAACATTTATCCCGCACGCCGTACACCCTTGACTGAAACAGCTGTGGAAACATATCTAATGATTCAAATATTTAACAGATGTTACCCAGTTTATGATTTCACGGAAAACTTTTAAAACGATAAGTGTTTCAGCACGTTTTATAATTTATTTCTTACCATTTTATGTGTAAACATTTATGCGCTCGCCACGCCTCTGGTTGTTACCGCATATTTGCCCAGGTTACTAATAATCACTTTGTTCTCATACCTGAGGTGTTGGGCGGTTTATTTACGTAGTCATAGAAGTGACAAGAACAAAATCCGGAAAACTCCGTACGTTTAAAACCAAATATCTAGTACACTAAATTTAAACGCCTCAAATTGTACTTATTCTTCTAATCCCAATAATGGAGAGAATACAATACTCAGTTGTTACTCTTTAGACTACATCGAATAGCGAACTAAAATGTATTTTATTTCGAGAAACAAAATAATATATACACTTATGTACGTTGAAAATTGGACAAACTACCAAAATTGTTGAACATTAGATATGGAAACGTTTGAAAGATAAACAATAGAACAAATTGTAAATGAAACTTGATAAATAAACTATTTGTTCTTATGCTTTTTGATCAATCTAAAAAACAGTTAATGAAAAAAAAAATTGGTACAAATCGTTTTATTGTTTTTCAAAACATTCGCTATTACGATTTATACGCTTTCGCATGCTTTCGAACCAATTCTCAAAACATTTTTCCACTTTGAAGCTGGTATCTCCAAAACATGGTTTTTGAAGGCTTCAACCGCTGCTTGAGGTGATAAAAATCGCTGTCCTCACATTTTTTGTTTGACATTCGGGAACAAAAAGAATAGGCAATTGCTTGGCGTGCTGCGTGAGGGCTGAGATTGTCATGGTGAACGATGGTGCGAAGTTGTCTGACAAACAAATTGTTATATACCGTTCGGCATTAACTGCTTTTGATCCTCCAAAGCAGTGCTTGCGACATGTCCAGTACAACGAAAGAATAATAATTTTCTTGGAAACGCTTCGTGAACGAGCGACTTTTGTTGGATTTGGTTCAACTGGGAACACCCAAACAGTTGGTTGTTGCTTAGTTTCCAGCTCGTACGAATATATCCAAATTTCGGCACCTATTACGATGTTGTATACTGATTTTGAAGTTCCTGTCGAAATTTGTACATTTCCATCCACTAATTGACGTGAGCCTTTTTTGTGCTTGGGTTAAATTACGCGGAATCCATCAGTAACAGGTCTTTCACACCTACCTATTCATGCAAAATCAAATGTACTGCAGTTCTCGATATGGTTAGGGGTGCTTCTATCTCACGATAAGTCACATACCGAGCTTCTTCAATCACGTCGCATACAGCATCGACGTTTTTTTGGAACAGCTACCGATTTTGGTGGACCTCCATGAAATTCATCACTGTTGGAAGCACGACCACAACGAAATTCCACAAACCAGTTGCAAACATTCGTTTCTGGTGGTGCTTCATTACCAAAAGTTGCACGAAGCCTTTGGAGGCATTGTTGTTGTGTCGGGCCTTTACTAAAATCGTAAAAGTCATTCAACGAGAAACTTCACGTGAAATTTCCATTTCTTCACAAAATTGCTTCTTTCAAGCGCTCACTCTAAACAAACTACTCGGGCGATTTCTGTACTATCACTGCTTCGACAATGACATAATTTACGAAAACTGTAATGTCAAATTTCAATAGCACAATCTATTGGTCGTTTGTAGAAACTTAATAATAATAATAATAATAGTAATAATAATATACCGTTTATTCCATAATGCACATGCATAGAATACGTCACAGTATGTATAAAATATAAAAACATAGACATATAAATCAACAAACATTGAATATGTAAATATAAAAGATAAAATATCCTTAAGACGCTACCCTCGTATCATCAGTGATAATTCATCACTGAAAGGTTAAAAAGCAGTCGCATGTTTTGTTATTCGTTAAACTTGCAAGAAGTGTCTTTCTAAGGATAACTAAACCAGTCCATCTTAACCTAAGCAGGGATGATAGATAATGAAATTAAAGGCAATAAGGATCGAGAAGTCTTTGAGAAAACTATAATTTACATTTTCTGTAGAATCGTCACTTAGTTCTAATCTTCATAAACGGAGTTAAATCGTGCTTGCGTATTTAACTAGAAAACTTACCAATCACATCTATAGCCAATATAAATTAGGTACCTTCCTAATAAAGTTTAATTTCCAATTTGCTGCAATCATTCATAAAAGAAATAAGATAATTCTATCTTAAGTTTGTCCTAGGTACGAGAAAACGTTCAAATACAAAAGGTCAACTTAATTTTGTAACAATTAGATTTCTGTAATAGGTAGCAATAATTCACAAGATTTAATAAAGTTTAAGGTAAGATAAATAATAAGGCGATAAATCCTTTAATTCGTACATCTTACAGTACGAATGATCAGAGTAAATCATCTGGCCGTCCGGTCAGAAAATTTATCTTGTCCTTTTCAACTTAAATACGTCGAGCAAAGATTATGGGATTTGTCATTCGTTTTATGAGATATAGAGAAACGGAAACTAATCCAATACGCACCGTCTTTGGGACGTTGTCGCGTTTTAACGAAAAATGGATTCGGATTTATAGGACGGTATATTGATTTTGCGCATCATCGACTTCTTTTATACCGCCCACGATATAAGAAGGTATTTGTAATTCAACAAGTCCTGGGACTAACCAATTAAATGAATTATTGGACAATTTACGTTATTGAACAATGTATGTTAGTTAAAAGTTTGACATTCAGTCAAACACGTGGTAATTGTAATTACTAACACGCTTATTAAAGAAGTAGGCATTTTGTTTTCTAAAGCCTACATGTAAGTAAACAACTCATTTGAGAAATTGAGAAAATGTGAATTAAGTCCGTTTTCTGCTGACGTTTGATTCACATATGTATTTATTAAGTAGATGATTTAATTAACCTACGTAGTAACATTACTACTTATATGTATATGTTTATAATCTATTACCTCATCATCATATTTTTCTTTGTTTTAACATTGAAGTTAATTTATATGTCTAATTCCTTCTCGGGATTTTTTTAATGATTTTTTGTAGTTCTGAACAAATTATAATACTTACTCCAATGTATGTAAATGTTAATAATATGAAAGTTATTATAAATTTATGACCATGGTTCAAATTTGACCCAGGCTTGGATATTTGTGTTATGAATTTAATTCAGTTTCTTTCCTCTTGATTGGTTTATTTTATATATAACCTCACAAAATGGTTTGATTTATATTGTAAGGTTAATGTTTCCTCAATGTGATTAAAATGGCTCGCAGGTATCTTACACAACTTGAGCTTGAAGACGAATCTGAATATATTGATCTGGATAACATTGACCTCGGTGATATATGTAAGAAACAGAACTAAAACAGAAACGGAAGACAACGACGAGTTTATTGAATGTTGCAGTGGCACTCGATGATATAAGCAATCGCAACCAAGAGCTCAAAGATGCTAAATCAATATTGTGAACTTGGTTTGGCAGATGCATATTGAAATATTGGGAGCATTTGTGATTTGTTTGATTTAATCTCAAAACATTATTACAAGATTTGATAACAGAGATCAATACAAAATCGGTATTAGATAGTGAGTGAAAAAATTTTAACAGTGTCTAAATAACAGCTTTAATTGAATTGCTATAACCACCCCAAAAAGGTTGGTTTTACTGTGCCTCCAGCTAGGACAGGGCTCAGGGCGAGGTATGGCAGAGGTCCATCAAAGTTGAGGTAAATGATATGCACAAATAAGGGCGCCAGGAGCTTGTTTGAGAAAAGCGCCAAAAACTTTGTTGCACCTCTCCTTGATGTGCGGAAATATTTATGAAACGTGGATTTTGAAATTTTAAGAACGATTTTATTTGAACAAAAAAAAAAAGATAATCGAATTTTAGTTATGTGTGGTTTTTCATATAAAAATCAAAATAGTATTGCTGTTACTCTAGGTGTTCTTGTCTAAAAAACCTGCCTCCTGGGCGCCGTTTCCGGGCAGGTGGATAGCTCTTTCCTAACACACGGTACCGCTTCTTAGGTCGTAACTTGCTAACGATTTGCTACCACAGATAGAATAATTGTTCTTGGGTTTACAAGTACCTAGAAGTACAAAAAAAAAACAGCAAAAACGGAAGCTAAGGTGAATGAAATCAGGGAAAGAATGAAGTGAAAACGTATTTGTGTTCAATGAATATCGAAAAGAAAAAAAAAAGAGAAGGAATTTATTTCACTAGTAATTTAATATAGAATCTAAAAATTCATTCAAATAAAGAGAGAAAAGGATCTTCAGTAATTTGCCAAAGAAAAAAAAATTGTTAAATGTATAAAACTTTTAAAATAAACCTTTTATTGCAAATACTACGAAGTAACATTCTACTCAAAGAAGAGATAAATTTACTTGCAATTTAGTATCAAAGAAAAAATTACAAGAGAGAAGCCATCTTAACTCGTGCAATAGGCTCGACGAAAAGAAACATGTGGATAAGGTAAAAATGGAATTCGTGAAAAGCAATAGGATAAAACTTACAAAATCTATACTGCAATAAAATTTTATCACAAATTAAGATATGTTCAAAAATGATCGCTCAAAAGTACTCACCCATTTGAGGTAATTAAGCACATTTACTAAGGTACGCCTCACGTCTGATCCTTATCAGAGCTCGTAAAAAAAGGGGCGAGGGAAAATTTCATTCGGCCGAGGATACGCGTCAAAATCGTACGCAACAAAAAAAAACTTAAAAGAAAAATTCAATGTAACAAATCGAAATAAATATTGGTGCGCATACAGCACCGTTCAAAATAAACAGACCGCGTAACAATAAAGTTATTATAAGGTAGCCAATTAGGTACTAATTGTGGGAAACTGAAAATGCAGCATTTCAGAGACCAATTTTTATCGCTACCTAAGAATGCGAATTGAAGAAGTTGCTAGTTTTATGAATTTGATAGCTTCGGCAGTAGAAATGAAAAATGATGGGAAAGTAAATTGGCTCCTACTTAAGTTTTCAATATTTTCGTAACTAGTTGCAAGAAAATTTACAATCCCAATTTTGATTTATGTATCGGAGAACAGTGCGCAATGATCATTTCAAATTTACATTAAATCAAAACCCAATAAATATAAAATTGGGTGCTAACAATTCCTATGTAGACACAAATTTATGCTAGAATATTCCCTAAAAGGAACATGGAAAACGGGTAGTAAAAGACTCTATTGCAATTCTTGGCCAGAGATATGAGATCATCACCAATAACTTCTTTACTTCACTAGAACTAGCAGTAGGGCTATTTGAAGAGAAAAAGTCATTGACTGGCACCCTAAGGCAAAGTTGTCATGAGATTCCTAAGAAAATCTTAGCAAATCCCGGAAAAGAAATACATCCAGCATGCTGCTTACAAGTATAAGTAGAGAAAATTTAAACTATGTTCAGCAAATGATAAAAAATATTCGGGCACACGTGAAAGTTGAAATTGTTTCTTCAGTAAGAGACATACCAGTAAATTTGTCAAAAGCTTATCAAATATATTCAGAGCAACGATATGTATATTACTGTCTTATTCTAAATTTATTTATGTTACGTTTGGTGCTGAAGTTTCAGGAACATACATACCATAAGAGCGAGCGTACTATGATCAGCCAGCATAATCGGCATTTTGCGGAAATGCGATAGCAAAGTCGTGGCTTGCACATGTACGTGAACGAGTACGCCGTTTATAACATAAGTAAGATGCACAAATGAATTTGAATTTACGCAATTTTGTCAAGCAAATGACATTCCACAGCGTCATTCAAAACAGCATACGTTTAGATGCGCTGAGCTCGTGTAAAATTGGTTGATCATAATACGCTCGCTCGTACAGTATATATTTATTGTATTCAGCACACCAGTGTTACGTTAACTATGTACATAAACGTGTTGCATAAAATTGAGTTCAATATGCACTCATTTTTCCTGTAACCAACAATAATAGACACAAAATTTAAAGTATATTACATTTACATAAAAAAAGTCGTTACAAGTTTGATCGTAACGACTTTGGAAAGTGATGCAACAGAATAAATCTTGGGCATCAAAAAATCAAATGATAGTTTTGCCAAAATCCATTCATGTATATACAGGTGTCCCAACCTTCTGGAATTGTAAAATTGCGCCTGTACTATAAGCAGTAGGAAGTTAAAATTTTCTGATAACTTAACAGACATCTAGTATCTTCCAAAAATATTTCTGCATATACAGGATCATCGGTAATTAGCGAACTGCGCATCTACTTTGCTATTTTAAATAGAAGACCCTGTATATTATGACGGTTTTAGAAACTCCACCTAAAAGGAAGTCAATGTAATATCATATGTCTATTTTTAACAGATTTTGAGGAATTTACAATTTTATCCTCAATAGCTTAAATGCAGGGATATCCATTTCATTCAATAAACTCGAAATGAAAATACATTTTAGTGTAATTTTTTACTATATTAACTTACCCACTCGGCTCTATTTAAACGTAGTATCAGAACCCCTTTGAAATATATAGGGTGCTCAGAATTAAACACCAAACTTGGCTAAATTTAAACACCGGAAGCACAAGTTTTTTAAATAGCACCATATCTTTTTTTGTGTTCACCCTGTAGGAAATTCATACCTCTAAAATTTTTGTGTGATAATGCATATGTCTAATGTTAAAATTAAAAGAGATACTTATAGTCAAAGCGGAATCTTGCATTTAAATATTGATATCCAAATGTTTGTAGTGTGGGCGATATTTGGTTGCCATGGCAACACTAAACAAGAATTACCTGACTTTTAATGTCCGTCAATATGTTAAGAAATGTGGAGAACAGTTTCTACAAACGATTGCAGAAATGTATTGAAGTAGCCGGAAGGGATTTTGAACATGCAGTATCGATAGACAAATAAGTAAATAGTTTTCAATTATTGTTATAAAGATCATAACAACGGTTATTTATTTTGTTGATAGTATATTTAAATCACGCTACACGGTGTTATTTTAAAATTTAAATCTTTTGTTTTGATTGTAAATTTATGTTTACGTATTTTTTACGTTTACTTTATTTATTGTTAGTCTGCATAGCCCTTATTAAAATATTGTTTTATTAAAACAGTTGCTAATCCTTTCTTTCGCAAAAAATGTGTATTAATACTATAATTCTTTTTTTCTTCCTATATTGGTAGATGCTTGCAGTAGTAACAAATCCTTGAATTAATTTGACAAATGTTTTCGAATGTGAACATTGTCATTCAATCGCCTAATGTCTAATACAAATATCATATCAATTACCTAACTTTCCTATTGCGAAATTGAATTTTCAAGTAATTAAATTTACTTGAAATTCTGAAATGACAATTTAAATACGTCAACGTTTTGTTTACTGTTACCATGGCAACCAAACAACGCTGACACTACAAACATTTAGATATCAATATTCAAATGCAAGACTTTGACTATAAATATCTCTTTTAATGTTAATATTAGATATAAACGTTATTATACAAAAATGTTAGAGGTATGGATTTCCTATACGGTGAATACAAATAAATATATGGTGCTATTTAAAAAAATGACGTTTCCGGTGTTTGAGTTTAGCCAAATTTGGTTTTCAATTCTGAGCACCCTGTATATTTCAAATGCGTTCTGATACCACGTTTAAGTAGAACCTGGTGTTTAATTTAACATAGTAAACTACGCAAAAATGTATTTACATTCTGAATTTGTTAAAGAAAATAAGTATCTCTGCTGAAAGTCTGTTAAAAATAGACACATGAAACCAATATTGCATCTGAAATGTATTTATAGTATAGGCGCAATCCTACAATTCCAGAGGGTTGGGACACCTGCATATGACTACTTACAGTATTATCTATTAACATATTACTATATTGCCATTACATTGGTTCCATTACTATTAGTCAATATAAAAACTATAAACATTCTTAAACTTCTTTTCAAGCATATTTCCCATGTACAAATTGAGTTCTGTTCAATTATTTACTTTCAATATATCCCATAAATAAAGAATATTAAAGCTTAACTAATATTCCGAATAAAGTACAAATTATCCACACAGTATCCAATTCGTAGACAAATAAAAGACGCTGATGCTTCGCCACATCAAGCAAATAACACAGTAGAAGCGTTTTACAACTTGAAAACAAACTCCTACATCAATTTAGCTGTCAAAAGTTAGGAACTAAACGCCGAGTACAATAACAGACTTTCTGGGTCAAGAAAATTTCGTATTATCAAAATTTTATTTTTACCTTTCTCTCGCAAGGAATTATGCGTCGTAGTATCTGGCGGTAATATTTAATAAAGATTTCGTATCGCTACCGTTTTAATGAATCTCAAAAGAAGTCAGTTACGGTAAAAAAAAAAGGAAATAGAAAATTAATTAAAGCGATATGGTGCTCAGTTTTACTATTTAAACGTGTTGATGACGTTAAAAGAAGAGGATTCATGGAGTGTAATAATACAACGGCGTTTAAAATTTATTTTTACTGCTGAAGTCGTGAACGTTCTTTGTGTTTCTTCGCCGAGACGACATGGTATTTGAACTCTCAGGTAAGAATTCCGATGTTCGTAGGACGCCACTGAACGTTTTGTTTAATTTAGTCGCCTCGCTGGGGGTCAATCATTCCGTCGGAAACCATTCAGAGTTTTCGAGGGAAAGGAAGAAAGGATTGTACAAAAGAAATTCAAAACATGTAGCAAATATTTGAACAAACTGTATGTTGGGTGAAAGAGCACTATTAAAAAGATATTGACAAAATGTTACAAAAAGACTATTAATATCTCAGGGCCAAAATAATAACTATAAATATTGACAAAGTTTACAAAGAAATGAATAAAAGCGCCAAAGAAATATTCAAAGATTAATATTAAATCAACAAAGTTAAAGTGATTTACCAAATTTAAAAAATATAGGCAATAACATTTGCGTGAGGCGCAGTTTTTAAATCTTAATACGAACGATAATTAACCAAAAAGAATGACCGTTAGATACATGAAATAACTCAACCAAGATAGCAAAATGTTAATTATAGTTCGTAATGTTACATAGAATATCTTAAATTAACTTACATAAAAAGGTTCAAGTAGACACGCCGAAAGGAGGAGGTTGGTCAGCTAGTTACGGTGGTAGAACTTTCTCGACAGCGTTGATTCGCAAAAGACGCCGCGCTGATAGTCCGGGAACAGGGGTGATGTGAGATGAGCATTGGGCAGCAGACAGCGGTTGAACGCAGCTCGACAGAAGAAATCGATTTCCACATCCCGCAACTCTACGGAAGAAGCCAATTTCCAAAATCTGAAGTCCATGGAGGAAATAAACGTCCAGATCCGCATAGAGCGTTATTCCCGACGATTTGCGCAAAGGCGACTAAATCGCAAAACCATGTAATCGCCGGGAACGTAGACCATGTATACCAAGGAAGCTCGCCCAGCAGGGGTTATGTCCGACGACATAAGTCTTGGTACTCGAGGATGACATTGTTTCACTCACACGGCCTTACTAGTTGATACGTTAACTTCTGCCAAACGACTCATCCCATTGATAGGAAAATGCCTTTATTTATGTATTTTACGAGAATCCAATGGGATCGCGAAATACGAATGGACCAATGCGGAAGCAAAGATATGATGACGTATGCGAGATCGGTGTATAGCGACGTATTTGTGCGTGTATTGAAGTAAGTAATTGCCAATTACAACAATTAGCTACGGATGAAATCTAATTTAACTGATACCAAAATGTAAAGCGGAATTTATACTATCTGTTGACAAAGTTTCATTTATGTTCTTTGATAAACAAAGAAGCTACGGGGCTTAAAGAATTGAAAGAAACGGAAATGATTGGTTCCTGAACAGCTAATTACTACATATCCCATTAGCTTAAGAATATAACTCAAATTTATTGTTATTATGTGCTAGAAGGGCTTAAAATAAAGATTATTAGCGGTGTAGAATTTTGAAATGATTAATATTAATGGTTTTTTTCCGACCTACCCTGGTATAACGTTATGAATTTGGATAATGGATAGAGTAAATTAAAGGTATTTTGTGTTAGTAACTTTTTCCACTAACCAGTACGTGATGAGAAATAAAAAAAAAAGTCGTCTGACAGGCCAAGAAAATAATGGAACATCTTTTTTGTTGAATATTTTCAGTTGATGCCATCTTTATAGCGACTACTGCACATGATGCACACATACCAACAATAATAACTAAGGTATGTCGGTTTTCAAAAACCCATTTTTATGAAATAAAATTCAAAAACCCGAAAATCTATTTAACACAGAAAATCTGTTTTATACGTATACTAGAAAAATTAATATGTAAATATCTAAACACTGTTTTGAAGTAGTGTCGGGTGTAACATATTGTGGTAATTTTCTCAAGTTCTTCCAATATACATACTTGATTTGCAAATCCGAGAAATACATTTCTATTGTGGCATTCTTTATAACAAGCTTTCAGGAGGAGGAGGAGGAAGTAGAATATCAACTAATACAGTCAAGTCAAATTCTCAGCGGTTACGGAAGCAATTAGTGGTAGTTCTCAAAATTTTTTTCTTTCAGTAATTTCAAAATTAGTAGTAGCATAACATTTATTACAAGTAGAACACATTAATTTCAATCATAAGAATTGCAACACCATATGGTCTCTCTCGACAATTTTTGATCTTCTTAATATGTATTGAAAGTACTCCCTTTTCTTAGTGAAATACTCAGCATATGTAATATTGCTTTAGTTATGTTATTCCTTTTTCTTTGAAAAAATTCGACCCCAATACGTTTTTAATACTGGAATTCCACAAACGGTTTTCTCAAAAATAGGGTTTTGATAAACCTTAATAATACCAGGATAACACGTACAATTAGAAAAGAATGATTGAAGTTTTGAATTAGAATATAAGACTATATTTCTCACGTATATACAAGACAGTTTAGAATGTACAGCTTTGTAGATGAATACCAGTTTACACTCACTCGCCGTCATATTTTTACGTTTTCGTTTATGTTTTTCTTTACCAAAACCCGTTAAAATCGGCTGTTACAGTTTCTAACACGATCTATAATCTTCACTGTAAACTTGAGATCACCATCGCAACAGAACCTTTTCAGTACTCGATAATTAGTGAACATACATGCATTATTTTGAAACACAATATCTTCTTGCATATAGTGTTTACAACTTGCTTCAAGAGATACTTTCTGTGATGGATTGTGGTGATTTTCTATATCAATTCTATAGGTGAAATTCTCGGGGCAATTCTCTACGCCGATGTAGAAAATGCACCAACGCATCATTCCCGTATCATATTGCACATCGATCGTACATTTGAAAACTTCTTTGTCTCTTAGAAAGATTGCATGCGACCTACATCCAGTTTGTCCCATTTCTTCTTTCACAAAGTCCTTGCAGGTAATCGTATTATTCGTGCTGATGAAAACAGCGTCTGGATGGGTTAATTTTGCGTGTTTTAGAAAAGCTTCGATGGGTCCAGACCAACTACAATTTGTGGAAGTTCTAAATGCACATTTAAAAGTACCGTACGGACAGGTCATTTCATGCTCTTTAATGTATGAACCTAAATCAATAAAGTGGCACCCTTCCTTCTTGTACCTACAGGGAAATATGATTTCCGCTAGAAGATCTTCTAATTTGAAACATCGCGCATTGGATTTTGGTCCTCTGCAAACTGGACAATTCTTAACTTGCGTAAAGCAATCGTCGCAAATACAATGTCCAATTTTGCACTGACGTATTGGCGCTTTCATATAGTAAGTACATACTGGACATTCCAACTCGCTAAGAATCTCATCGCATAGCACCGTCTCGGCCTAAAAATAAAACATGACTGGTTAATTTATTATTAATTGCATATGTAAAATAAAAAGATAAACAGAAAGTGCAGTACATATATGTATATGTATTATTGAACTTTTTTGTAATTGTGGTAGGTTTATTTAAATTTGTTAGTTTTTAATAGGCAATGTGCTTAAGTTTCAGTTTTTATGTTGGTGATTTTACAATGATCCTCGCATGGACCACGTAAGATAAACATCAAGGACCTAATTCTAATATTCGCTGAATTTGGCAACAATTACCAGGAAATGGGACATAATGAACACTGCCCTCGTACAGCTAGAAATATTCAAACTTCACGTTAAGTAAGGAGAGATAGTATAAAATTTACAGGGCGAACTGGTTTAACAGAAGATAATATGATTTAAGTTTTTGTACAATTTGTTGCGCAACCACGGCGAATAAAGTGGTAATTGTTGCCAGATCCACATAATATTAAAATTAACCCAGCAATTTTGCTTGGTTTGTGCCGAAACCATCATAAAAGTAACAGCAGAAAAAATCTAAAAAGTAGACACATTGCGTATCAAAAACTAACAAATTTAAACAAACCTATCATAATTAATTAATTGGAATAAATTTCGATAAAGTAAGGAAATAACAAAACAAGTTAAAATGAGAGAAAATAATAACGAACACAAAGAACGAAGGTATGCCAAATGCAGGTTATAATAACAATAAATAACAAGAATAATTGACGCTTTTTTCACCGGTCCTTAAATCTGTAGCTGTTAAAAATAAATAATGTCTTCATTTACAAAGTATAACTCACAAACAAAACATATAAAACAGCCGACGCCACCATTTTTAGGTTACCCCGTTTTTATCGTTCCAGAAAAGGTTTTATCGCTTATACAACACTAGAAAAACATTTCAAGTATCAGCAACAAAGTGCGGGAATATCACCACACAGGATTTTTAAAAATAAAATCAATGTAATTTGGATAAACTAATTCAAAACGCAAGAAACGGTCTGGAAGTGCGAACGTCCAACCTGCAAATGTGGCTGATCGACTACCTAGTGTAATACATGTCACAGCCTGCTGACGTCAAAGCTGTTTGGCCTTGTTGTTTCGTTGGTAACGACTTGGGTCGACTGGAAGTCTGGATTAAGATTATCGCAAGCAACCAGCTAATGCGAGGGACGTTCAGTAATTAACGAGACAAATTGCATTAGCGGGAAAACTACTGCATATTTTTAGATGAAACGTTCTGTGGATCAAGTTGGCAACCGGGGGGACAAATTAAGTCAGCTATTTCAAAGAAATAAAAGCAAACATAACCTCTCTTGTTCATTTCAAACTGTCGACTCCTCTCGAAACGTGTACGGTGGAAGGGCAACGTTCCCATTCAAGACTTTGCCGTTTGGATTCAAGTTCATAGTAGTTTACAGCTGACTTGATTTATCCCCAAGGTTCCCAACTTGACCCACAGAAGGGTTCATCTAATAATAATCAGTAGTTTTGTCTCGTTAATTACTGAACGCCCCTCGTATGTACCGATGCTCCATATGCAGAACTCAAAATGAAATAAATGTAATTACGCAGAGACAAGAATTATGAAATCAAATAAATATGCATTTAGTTAAGAACTAATTGCTTCAAGTAATAAAACGTCTGGTTGTTCAAATAAAATAATGACTTTTCAACCGAATATGTTGTTTATCTTAAAAGAAGTTGCATTATTTTAAAAACCCAGTTTATTTTGATAGCCGAGCTATCAGTCTCGGGGTATCGTGTTCGAACCCCGGGCCTGAAACTCTCAGAACAAGGTCTTTCGTAGTTTTCCTTACTCCAAATTTGGCGAATGCTGGAGTTGAACATCTTAAAACGCTCTACGGGCGCAAGCGTAATAATATTTCATGGCCGGCCGATGCCCCCGTGCTTGACGAAAGCTGTTGGGGTATGTAAAGGCATTAATTATTCTTACGAAGTCTGACTACGGGCATGGTTTAACGTTGTATTGAAACCTACAGTGGCTTTCATAAGTACCAAAAGAAATAAATATTGACAGTAGTCCAGTTTCAAAAATCGCTGATATATGAAAACAATTTCAATGGAGCGGCATTGTTGAAAGTGCCATTTTTCGTATGGTAGCGACACAGAAAATCACTTTGCATCGTCCGATGTTAGGTTCTCCAGAGGTGCTTAGGACATATGGCTACTAACTACTAACTAATGTTGTATGTTCTCATTAATTTATTAATTTATTAATTTCTTCAATCTCCATTTCAGATATGTATTTTTGGTTCGTAACCTACTGATGAACGTTTCAAAAATGCTTGTGACTAGAGTATTTTGACATGTCTACATTCTTGAAAGACATGAACGTAGCATGGTATTATGGAGTACATCTACCATAGAATAGAATAGTTTTTGTTTTGCTTTGTATTTGAGAATATGTCAATAAAATGTTTCCAGATACTGCTTTAACCCTCTATTGCACACATCATTTTAGACTACCCAAAAAAAAGTTTCTTGGGCAAATATGTGAAACTGTGGCATTTCAGACTATTTCTAGACAGCTACTTATTTTTAGAAGTTTGTATTTTTTTGAAAAAAAAGATGTATATTGAGACATACATTCTGCAATTATTCTTAAAAAAAAGCTGCGTTATAATTAAAGCGCGACAAACGGTTGCACCTGCTGTACATACAAGGAATCGAGTGGACGTTCGTGTAGTATCGATGTAATAGTACACCCACATCGATCAACCGATAATAACCGAATGTCCACTCGATTTCTTGTATGTACATAGTAAACACAGCTGGTGTAACCGTTTGTCACGCTTTAGTTTTAATATTTTATATTTTATTCATGATAAAGGTTTTTGAACATATAACATCAAAATCTTTAGGAATATTTTTCTATATCTAAAACGATCGCGTGAATTTTCTAAAATCCATTCGATTATTTGAGACATACTCTCAACGACATCACAACACAACACGCTCGACGTTGCCGGTTTTCTTCGTCGCTACTATTTGAAATCGCTAAACGAAGACACCCGAATATAATTGCCCAAGCATATATTATCAAATTTACAGACTTCCACTAGCAGCCTATATAGAGCAATGGACAGCCAGCTTCATATTTGTATATTCAAATATACATGGTACTAAGAGGGTTAACTTTATTCTATTACAGCAAATATAGAAATCTTGATTTTTTTCTTCATCCCTTTAAATCCCGTTTTATGAAACCTTTTTTCAAATATACTATTGTTTTTTTTCACTAAATAGTAAACCCCCCAAGATAAACCCCACCGAAAATTTTAATCTTTTTAAAACGCCCCCTTTGGTGCATTTATAAGGAATATTTATTCGCTTTCAAGTTTTAAGAGCAAAAAATTGACTATTTTTTATTTTTTATTTTTCTTAGTGGGCATAAATTGTTAAACTTTAAGAAAGTTCATTCTGTGAAAAAAACTAGGTTATGAAATTTTTTCACGTGAGCTTGACTTTTTAAAAAGAAATGCCACAATATTATTTTTTGCTCCAGCACGTGGAATACATTAGCCACTCGAAGAACATTTTAAAAAACATTTAGCCTAGATCCTATATTTCCCTTCCACTTAAAAAAGAAGTTTCCGTTTTGTAAAAAAAAACAGTTGTAAAGAGTTTAGTTCTATAATTCTTTCGACGGCAGGTACAAAATCTGTAAACAGGGAAATACCAACAAATTTACTTTTCGGGAAATTTGAAAATTGCGCCATTTGTAAAACGTGATAAGTTAAAACACCAGACAACATGAGAGTCACCAGTATTTTTTAAAACTATTTTCCGTATATACAGGATGATCAGAAAGTAGGAACCCGAACCCACTTTATTATTTGAAGACCCCGTATTTTAGTACTGGGGTTCTTTACAATAATAAACCAATATGCTATGGATTTTACATGCCCATTTCTAACAGATTTCGAAGTATTTGTAGCACAAATTTAAAATCAAAACTAAAAATCTAAAAAAAAAACAATAGTATATAAACACAGCTGAACTACACTTGAACGACTTAATAACCTCATTGTAATTTTATGCAATAATTAATACCTACTGCTTAATTATGTACTTTCAGTGAACGTGCGAAATTCCTTTCTTCCGCTCGATACATTCGCGTAATCGTTCTGTGAAAGCTGTTCCGCTCTTTCTTAGCACAATTAAGTGTTACACCAAAGGAATACCTGCGTTATCCCTAACATCATAGTAAATCAAACAATCAAATCCTTTTTATGTACTTCATTTTATAAAAAGCTTCATTTGGCATAAAAATTTGGATCAACAGTTAGGGCTAACACTGTTTAGTGTTTTTGAATCGGGTATCATGGTAACCAAACATTAGTAGTAACACCAGAACAAGTGATTATAAATATATACTGTTCACTCTCAATGTTGACATACACTATTACATATAATGCTACTACGTTTCTTTCTGATGTTTGAGCTTGGTAATTGGTGTTCAATGTGATTCAGCCTGTATATCTCGAAAACGTTTTAATGCAATAATCTAGGTAGCGCGATGTAATTATGCAATTTAATGTTGTAAAAATTTATGTTAGAATATAGTTGCATTTCGGATCTTTTTGAACGAAATAGGTATTGGTATACCCTATTATTAGTTTAGGCTCTATATATTATATTGGTTTTACTTCGACGAAGAAAACCAAATGGTATAAATTACGGAAATGATGTCCGTTAAAATGACAAAGTTGGTTCAATACATTAGATATACGGACATATTTTTGAAAGATAACTCTATGATGGTTGTGTCAATCACAGCGTTTTAGCTTCCTAGTGTTTATGCAAATAAGCGCAATTTTACGATTGCCAAAAGGTTGCGGACATCCCGTGTAAGGCTTCAATACATACCAACCTATGAATTATAGATTATTGTAAATATTTGTATTAAAAATTACCTCGGGACGTTTGTAATTGCTCATTATTTTAAAGCAGGTAGTAGAACGTTACTGCAGCTAAATGAAGTAATAACTTGTCCCAAATTGTCTGGCTACCTGGAAATATTAAGGAAAGTAAACTTATTCGATGTCATAATATTTAAGTCTAAAACTTATAATAGATCGCGGTCGTGTTAGTATCGCTTTGTATATACTTATTCCGATGCTGGCGCGCCGTTCCAAAGTGCCATCTCTAAATAACTAGCATAAAATACAGTTTAACTGGACTTCAGCTAACACAAGACTTTTGAAGTGCAAATTTATAATGGTGGAAACAGTCATAGAGCCTTATTACCTACATACACGGTGGGGTTCTAAAATTTAATAGAGGCAGGATTATATTAGTATGATAGCCAAATAAGAAAATGCATTTTAGATGGACCCGTTCGGAGTTGTAACTATTGATACTTGGAATGTATAAATTAGAGCAAATCACAATTGATGGATATTAACACCAAGGGGATAACTTACCTAAAAACAGTTTACATGGTTTACAGCTCTATATACCTCAATTAGATATTAACACTTGCTTATTTTAAAAGAACACCATTTGAATTCAATCCTTCGCAGATGTTGTGGCTTATAAAGCTTCCTCACAAACACTCTTGATATTTTCAAATGCGCGATAACTGCATACTCTTAATGCTTTTGAAAATTTAGCTCTAAATTGATATAATTTGTTTTAAGTACACAATATGCTTAGCGTTCCCATATTTCTTTTCTTGTTTTCACTCCTGTGAATACGTTTTTTCGGAATTCAGGTGGGTGCATGCAATTTGAAAACCATCGAAGTCTCTTCACGGTGGCAAAACAAAGATATGTCAAGCGTTGTAGATACAAATATTATCAAAATAAAGAATACACAGATTTTACAGAATTTTACAGAATAAAAATAAACAGAATGCGGTGGCCATAAATCAAATATTTTGCGATCAATAGAAACTGAGTGTCATTACTATCATTAGAAATTCCCCAACAAGATCCACAAAGTGTAAGGCCAACAATATTTATCAATCAAGAGATTGCCCCTCAAATTGCGAATGCATGAATAAGAGACAAATTGTATTATATTTCAATCAACTTGTTTAGCTTTACGTTTCACTGAACAAATAGTATTCACTCGTATTTTGTTGTGACAAACGAATTGGATGTGTGTTGTCGCGACTTGACAAAAATCTACACGTTTATTGTAAAATTTGATCCAGAATATTATTGTATACCCACGCATCCATCATACCAGCCTGGATCTAGAACTATTATAGTTATCTTAGAAAGAATTTCCAAGTTGCATTAACTTTTCGTTAGAGACTGTGTTTTTCCATTCATATGTAGGTCAACCCATGCGGAGCTGTTAAAAAGGCCTACTAAAATGTAAGTACCTTCCAAATAAGACAGAATAGTCGAAGATCTCTTTCAATTGTATTTAGTGCGTGTTTTACTTTACCACACTTAAAGGTTTATATAAAAATCACTCAACGTATACAATAATTCGAGGTTTGCTTTATCAGGCGATGTGAATGGAACATCAAAACGTGGATAATTGATAAAACGTAGATGTAGAATAAAAGTCTTTTCTGGCGGAATTCACAAAAAATGTTGCTTTTGTTACTACGCTAATATATTTGTTTATTTAGTTCAATATTAAAGGTTCTAAGATATCAAATGAATACATAATATGAGTAATATATTAAACATGATACGATGATAATAATAACCAATTTAAAAAATAGGAATAAATAAATTACGGATAATTACCGTATTATGTTTGTATATAGCAGATATACATACAATATATAGTACATAATAGTTTAAACCGCCTATCCTTTGGGGTAGAGACATAAGCCATGTTTAAAGAATTAACACGAATGAAAAAAAAACACTTACCTCCCCATGGCTGCCTCTTATATACTGAATTCCATCATTATCATTGTACTAGTGCTAAAGCAATCTAGTTAATGCACTATGATTACGCAAGCAAACAAATTGTGTGTAAATAGTGTTTCGAAAAATCCAAATAATGCCAGTTTAAACACACCAAGAAAAAAACTATTGCAAAAAAATGAAGAACCACAGGACACACTGCTTCACTCACTGACCAACACTTGCTTATGCGACTCGATGTCCTACACTAGAAAAACGGGCGAACTTTTTTAACTACTTGTTCAAATAATAAAAGATACAAAAAACACTTAAAAAATGATCCAACCATATCAATTTAGTGAATATTTTTATGGAGATTGTTTTAAATATAGCAACAATGGCTAATATAGAAAAAAAACGTACAGGGATAGTCCCAATTTTCTGGATTTGCCAGCTGATAGGCAAGATAGAGCAAATGACTAAATTTTTAATGCGACTAGATACACCGTGTGTATCTGTCTCATTGGAAAGGTGTTTCGTATTGCTACGGTTTTCACCGAGAGTCGACAGAAAACACGAGTCGATCTACTCGCTTTAAAAAATGAGTCAGTCCCCCATTTCGCCCATCACTGATTGCGCGTATGTGTGTAAATAATAGTCAAAACATTCAGATAATGAATAGACACCTTAAGCTATCTTTCAAAAATATATTTGGATATACAGGGTCATCGAGTGAGTAGTACCGAACCAAACACCTACCTTATAATTTTAAAGAAAATATGGAAACAACCTGTATTTTATTATATCCTAGTATCTTCATAGAATACTTTCTAGCATATTTGAATTATTTACGTTTTCTGTTTCAATAACCTAAATGTAGCGTAGATCTATTTCTTAAAAAAATTCAGGAATGCAATTACATTTTACAACATTACATTTTACACATTTTACCATATATTTACAAGGTTAAATTGTGGCATTTGCTCTATTATAATATGGCATGAAAAATGCTTTCGAAATATACAATGCTGTTCAATGTGTTTGAACACAAGCTTTGCACAAACGAGAAAACCAGAGGCGTGATTTTTTTTTAATGACACCATACATTTTTTGATCCAACTGTATAGAAGTTTATATTACAGTTATATACAGTGAGGTCATAAAGTAATTAATAATGCTCTAAAACTGTCAAATCTCAATTCCAAGAGCATAAACTATTTTTATTGTTTATTGCTACGATCCTGCATTTGTCATATGTCCTCTGTGTTCTATATTTTTTCTCATTTAACTTATTTTGTTAATGTTGCTATTTCCCTATGCAAATGTTGAGGCAACTAATATTATGTAAATGTGTTATCACTCAGTTGCCATGGTTGCACCAACAAATTGTACAGTAATCTAATATATACTATCCTCTGTTAACGCAGGTCGCCTCTGTAGATTTTATCCTATCATCTGTCTTAGCGCAAAATGGTCCATGCGCAGGCCATTGTCAACAACATAAACAACAGTAAACCTAGCACATGGCTATCAAAAACTAATAAATGAAACAAACCTACCATAATTAATTAATTAACAATGAAGTTCGACAAAGTACAGAAGAAATAACAATTAAATCAAAAACAAGTTACAATGAGAGAAAATAATACACAGAACAAAGAACGAAAATATAACAACATGCAGGATATAATAACAATAAATAACAAGGAGTAATTTATGCCATGTGGAATAGATTTGGCAGTTGGATCAGTCCGGTGTCACATGAAACAATTTGGGTGCTATTTCATAGTCAACTTGGCATAACAAACAAAAAACCAGATGACCAAAACTGATTGCTGCATATCGTCAATACCTTAAGTCAAAGTATAGATGTGTTAGATTTAGCATTTGCTCTTGCCTTTCCGATAATAATACCTGTGGATTGCAATAAACTGCCGATCACACCAAAAGGTTAAGCTCACAAAAATAGGATATCGATCTATTTTTTCAAAAAACTTAGCTTCTGTCGTTCAAAATTTTTTTTTTTTTTAGACTAGGGGGGGGGGGATACTTTAGGACCTCACACTGGTATATCTCTAACATTTTAGTATAATGAGGCATATGTCTACTATTGAAAGTAAAAGATATATTTACCACTATATGCGGGGGGGACCCGCCTGCATCTGAAGACTGCCTCTTGGTGTTAGCATCGTTTGTTATCATGACAACAGTAACAAAAACAGATGATATTTCTGTTCTTAACTGTTGATGTCAAGCTAAGTAGTATTGCAGAATGAATTAAATAAAAAAGAAATTAGTTACATGCTTTCGAAAAAACGACATCAAAATAGGGGATAATGCAAGTATTTTCGGAGTGAACAGTTAGTGTGCTAAGAAAAATTCAGACAAAATATCACAATCAATGGTAAAGAAAGGAAGGGAGGAAATTCGGCGTTCACTAAGATGAAAATAAGTAAATAGCTATTAATTATTTGCAAGAAAAATGTTATTATGTTCAAACAGTTTAACAGTTATAGATATATTTATGTTTACGAAATTATTGTGGCCGTATGAACTTTTGTTGAAATATTGTTTCTGTATTTCTTTTCCGTTCAAAAAAGACGACTGGTACTATAAACCGTTTTGTGTAGTCTATACCAGTAAAAGAATGTTTTCAGTAGCAGCAATTTTAACTTGAATGTGACAAATGTTGTCGTATGGGACATCGTCGGACAGGGTAGCGCAGCTTATAACATTACGAAAATATTTTTACTCTGTGTGGTCTATTACGTTAATTTCAGGAAAGTTTTAACTTCCTATATTTACGCAATAGGGCACATTCTTACAATTCCAGAATATGTTGTGGTGGTCCAATGTACGTGTTATGATATTATGAAATACTTATCATTACCATAAAAGTTAGAATAGTGCCTAGTTGTTTATCATTAATTTGTTCGATGCAGTTCCTTCTATTGATTGCCAAAACACGTTCTAACGGATGATGATTTCGTAGAAATCAATGCTTTACTGTATCAAAAAATGTTCGTTGCTGTCAATGGCATGAATAAACAAGAAAAAGATAAGTACATTCATTGTTATAGTAGTGATGTTTAGAGAATAGTGTGTAGCACTTACTGTATATATACAGAGAAAATAACATCGTATGCACATGCATATTTCAAGCATTATATATTTTGAATACATCTTGACGCCATGGTTATCCCGAATACATTAATATTTACACACATACCATCACATATTCAAGTCAACATCACAAATTAGGTAATTTAGCACCATATATAACAGAAGTAGAAGGATTTGGGAAAGGCCACTATTTCCAAATGCAAAGGTTATATGAACGCATTGTCCTTAATAGCAGATTTTATAACATCTTACAAGTACGTAATAACATTTGTATTTTCTGCCATACTTTAAAATAATCGGATATAAAGTGATGCACTTTCTTGATATTTCAAAGGTATATGCAGCTATTTAAATTTGCGTTTTTGCCGAAAAATTTCACAATATCAACCGAATTGCTATTCAACTGTGTAATAACTTATAAATTAAGAGAACGTAGCTGAAAATGTGTACCACTGAGATTATTAAAGGAGCGGAAGCAAACCTAAAACCATTATCTATATGCCAAGGCAGTTTCCCAAAGTGAGGCAATATTGAGGATAATTATAAACAAGTTACCGGCCTTAACTCATTTAACGATAACAGTTGAGAAGGAGTTCTTCTATTTTTCTATTCTTAACACTTTTAAATACATTAAATCCACTTAGACCATAGGAGTGACGTATTGACAAAGGCTGAAAAGTAAGACCTGTGGAGAGCACTTTGATTCCGTTTGAAACTTCTCCAACCTCATAAAACATGCGGCTTCGATTAAAGGCTTATTTCAGTTTTCAGCCAACAGCAAATTGGCTATTGAATAGCATCGCAAGTCTGGTCCCACACTAGGTTTATTACAAACTTAGACGTTGAAAGGTATAGAGACGGTTCTGAAGCCATCTTTCCTTTGAAAAACTGGAATCAGCGTGACGTAGGACTACAGTTGTACTGTGATATTGCTGACGTCCAGTCTTTGAATCACCGTCCCACCAATATACAAGGTGCCGGATTCATTATGGAAAGCGGGGGGATGGACCGGCGATTTCCCCGTAAACGTATATATAACCCTAAGGATTTCCTCTCGTGCTTTCCCAAAAATTGTTGAAAGATTAGTCCGCTCTGCATCCAATTAGCCCATTACGGGCCAGGCGAGACATGATTAAATCGACGAAGATCATTATATAAATCTAAGGACATGCATTCTGCAATCGCGTGTAGACGATTATCAACACTGTCAACATGGAGTATAAATAGGTAGACAAAAAATTAAGCTGAGAGAGAACAAGAGACTCGCACAATATCTTCTCAATTCTAGAGCCAAACAATCTTTGCATATAACAGCCATTTAGAGTACAAAATGCTTTTTAAGGGCAGGGGAAAAAAGAGACAGCTCCCTTAAAACGGTAAGGCGTACCAGAATCAATTGCCAAATTGCAGACACTCTCGGAATGATGTATAATCAACATTGTTATCAATTGTATCTTAATGTCTCAGAACAGCCGGCCCTAGTCCTCCCGCGACCAAACACCAGGACGAATTATTTTCCTGGATTTATTTAAGTAAGGAAGTCGGCAGATTCAGCCACAATCGAGGTTAAGACAGAATTGACTTAAAAATTACCGTCATTCACATTAATCGTTGAGAAGGAGTAATAAAGTTGCTTAATTCATCAGCATACATGTGATAAACTACAAATATCTAAGGACATCTCATAAGGGGACACAATATGCTGCCTGTGCGAACGACTGAGTAACCCGTTGCAAAGTTGAGATGTACCACGGTAACATAACCTGCTGGAAGCCCCCCCCGATTAGATAGGTAGCTTGTGGAAGAAAGAAATTGTTTGTCTCGGGTGTGATCGATATTATGCATAATAGCCCAGAGAAACGGAGTGATCTGAGTGTCGAAAGCCTTGAATCAAAAACGGTCTCCAAAAAATGTCATCCGTACCTTAGCTAACGCGCGTAGAGCAGCTACACTATGGACCTAAACCCTGACTGTTCGTTCGGTAATATATGTTTTCTCCAGGTAACAGCGTATTGATATCAAGAACCCTCTCCATGACCTCGGCACACCAGCACAGGAAAATAGATATAGGTCTTAAGTCATTCACAGTGCCGGAGAGTTATCTAGGCAAAGGCAAAGTAGCGATACTAAGTTTCCAACCCCCGCCGGAAAGAGGCATTCCAACAAGCAAGTATAATCAGATGGGTAATAACAGGTAGTATAAATGGGCAACATAGCAGCAGCATTTTTAAGGATACACCGTCAGCACCAACGCTTGAGACTTTATAAGAATTTTAGTGCAGACAAACGTTGATATGTCTAAACGTAAAGCTTAAAGTAAAAAGTATCAGCCACGATTACGCTATTATTATGCTAATCAATCAGAGTGGGATCCGCATTATCACTAGACATAAAGCTACAAGAATGACTGTTTTCATTTGACTATTTGAACTAATTTTTTACATATATTTTGTTTATGGTTTTATATGTGTGTATGCTACATTTTGCCTATCAGTGGGGTAAACTGTTGGTTACAAAATCATATTATTATTATGTATATTGTACTGCACTAACTGTGTACTTCAATGTTATAATAAATGGAATTAGAGAATGAAAATAGGTTTTTTTTTCTAGAGATATGTCGTAAATTCGCGAATGTCAACTTGTACTCTTGGAGCAGTTGAAGTAAATAAATTCATGAAAACTAAAATATTACGAACAATCAAAGAGATTACGAAACACTACCTTTCAACTTTGACGTTTACACCGATCCTATTTCAGCATGCCATGAACCCCACTTCTCTAGACTGGCCCGATATAATTAGAATTACACTTTGACAATACTGTTTAACCACATAAATTTACACTGTATACGCCTAGGAAACCAAATTTGTTCGGTGGTAACGCAATGTAATAAAAAATGGCCGCCGAATTTTCTGAGCATTTTTGATTTAGTTATTAACATAAATCATTCATTCTTAGAAATTCTTGTTTTGTGTATGAAAGAAAAGTTTCTTGTTATTAACTGATTGTCGTCGTAATTGTAGTTATTGGATAAACGATACAGCTCGATTTAAATTTTTATTTAGAATCCAGTTTTTTTTGCAATGTTCAATTTAGCACAACAGGCATTGCTGTATACTTTCTACAAAATCGTATTTAATAGATTTTCAAAATACCTGTAGTTTATAGTAATTTAATTAGAGAAAAGAATTTTGATCCTTTCCATTAATTATATGATAGATTAATCGCAAGGATTGAAAGCAATTGAGACGAGTAGATTAGTAAGGAACATTCACAAGCCAAGAACCCGATAGAAAAGTGTAATGTATAGCGTGTCTAATAATATAATACAGAGGTCGAAGGTAAAAGTGTTCCTTCCACATCTTTTACAAACCATAATTCAATCTACACGTTAAATTTATTCAAAAGCCTTCCGCAAGCGCCTATATATTAAACACCAATTCCAATGCCGGGAAGTTAAGGAAACTATGCATATCGAATTTCTAAAGTAATAATTATTGAGGGTTGGCAAGGATTAAGTGAGTGACAAAAAACCTTCGCGCTAACTGTTTGTTTCCCAAGGAGATTATTAAGTACTGACTAGGATTTTCCGAACCGTGTTCCATCTGTAAGGGGTAGATAAGTCTGCACAATGCACTGAAAATAAATCTGTTTTAGGTTACCTTTTTGCCTTCAAGTCCAATCGATTGAAATATTGCTATTGGCCAATAATCTTAACTTTATTGCTGAATTGTTTATAAGCGCGATACGCTTACAATTTAGAAGCATATTATTGTTGTAGAATGTGGTTCTAAGTAAATCTTTAATGTGATAAAACTCAGTGCATTGCATTCTTATTGCAGTGGTCTGTGTAGACTAACAATCGCATTTGAAAACTTTATGAAGCAATAAATAACAAGGAATTGGTTCACTAATGAAAAGTGGGTACAATTTTTTATAACACTTATCCAGCTATACTTCTATAATCACCTTCCGCGAGCCAAGTAACATATTCATGGCGTATTGAGTTAAATATACTACAAATCTGCATAAATATTACATGTGTACCTTTACTAACACCAAATAAGTCACTGGTAGTGTGAAATGTTGCACCATGATTTGCTAATAACCAAAACAGCTATATGGACTTTATTATTAATTCATATTCTGAAAAGCTCTTCCTGAGGTATTATACATTCATATTTTTTTCTATTAGCAACTACAAAAAAATTCTCTTGACATCTTGAAATGTTTAACGTTCCATTTGAATTATTTAGGAACGACTACATACACATTGCTACTAGCGTCTTCCAATGAAGATCTGTTTATTAGTTATTGTTGCAGTATTAAATGCTGCTCCTATTTCTACTAAATCACTACATTGGAGTTCATCGATTAGTACTTTTCGTAGTATGTTTTTCGTTCAAATTTTATCAAAATATACTTGTAAAATAATTTGACACGTTTAATTGCCTTCAATAACTTAATGATCGCTACACTTTTTGAATCACTAGCGCCAAATATAATGATATCGAATAGCGCTTCATACATTGAAACATCCACCTACACATCAACAACAGTAAAATTTGTCATTGGTTCAAATATTCTTCGAACAGTGCAAGAATTGAGGAAAATGGGATTGGGCACGGAGAAAAATAGACAGCAAATAGTATATTGTTGAGAAAATCTAGTTTACAAATAATGGAAATTTGAGTACTTATACCATAAACGCGTTTCAAATGTTAGTTAAATTTTTATAGTAAAAGAATGTACAAGAAATATGTAGTGTTTGTTATATTGTATATACTGTAATGTTTAAAAACAAGAAAAAAATTGATTTTCTAAATGAATTAACCCAGCCCAAATTAAAAATAAATACCAAATAATGACGTTTTTACGAGTGTTAACCCCGCGTACTTTTAAATTACCAAAACTTGACTTTCACTTCGTGCTTAAACGAAATTAAGCACTAAATACTCGTAGCTAAATACGTTACCTGGACGGATATTTAAACTAAACTGAGAAATTACTTAGCGTCCCCTGGCTTTGTTCGCGATAGCGATTGTTTGATTATCCAATTAGGGTTTTTTTCGAAAAACAAAATTTCAATTAAATTTTATTTTAAAATAAAATATTTGCAGTGGACAATCTGCCATGCGAGGACGCAACTTAAAGACTGACTCTATGATCTTACACCTTTGACATAACAGGTAACTCTGGAACGTTGACTATTACCATCGGTCTTGACAACTTCTTAACAAGTAACATTTAATCGGTGAGATTGGCGAATTTATTACTTACATTTTTGTTGGGAGGTAGTACATTGCAAATGAAGATTTTTGATGTAAAGAAAATGGAGAGAAGACAGATTATTTACCTGTTTCACCAAGGTCGTCGTTGAAGGGAGATATAAGCTTTGTTTGTAAAGCAATCACAAAATGAATCAGATATTATTTAATTGGTGGAAAGAAATCCAACTGATATCGTACTATTTGATTGGCTCTGAGCCTCTACGAACAAAACTATAATTTGCTTATAAAACGCCCGCGACGGGGAGTGGAGAACCCAAAGTTATAAAAGCGCCCTGAGACACGGAGAAAGTTTGAAAGACTTTGAAGTTGAACGAGTGGACATACATACACCAACGCAGTTGGTTGAACGCATCTACATGGCGCTAAAAACCGCTATCTTCGATGTTGTCAATTTTTAATGCGACAATACATGAAATAGTCAATCGAATTTTAAGATTACGTTTTGTTTACTCAACGGGATCGAATGGTAAAAAAATAGTAACTAGAAACACATTTTGGTAAAGTTTACAACATCCAAAGTTTTAACTTATCATTTTACTATTACTTTCACTATGTGGTTCATATTAAAACGCATATAGTGTAATCTATTACATATATTTAGTGGTGTTGACAGGATTGTGCGTTAGCGTGTGGGAAGTGGGGAATTCATAGTTGTGGTGAGGAATGCTTATCTGTTTATTTTGTAGCGTAGCCACAGGATAACCTTACGTCATGGAATATTACTGCATCACTGTACTACGATAAGATATAGTATCTACAAATAAATAAGTTAGATAGTAAATTACTTGTATGTCCATAAGCATCATAAGCAAATTATACAAACTCACGTGTAGAGGTAAAAATACTTTTAGTTTTTAACATATTAGTTTGCTTACGTTTCCTATAGGCGTGTAAGTAATTTGTTACTTAATTTATGTATTTCTAATTAGTTATTGAATCTTGACCATTTACACACGGAACGCCTTCTTGTGTTGGTTGTGCCAAATGAGATCGTTCAGACCGAATTGGCGGTTGTTTGTTGCGCGAATAGATATCTCTTTAAATTCCTCATGGCATCTGTTGGGATAACGGAAGCATAGTAGCTCCACCCGGACAGTCTTTGGTAGGCTGGCCTCCAATACCGCACACTAATGAGAGCCAATAAAGCTTAAAAAACCGATGTCAGCAAATTGGCCTACCAAATTTTCATGGGTGTAAAGGTATTTTTACCTTTATACGTGAGTTTGTTAGATGTAGTATCAGTAATATATTGTAGTGGGACATCCACTTGAAGTGCGTGCGCTTACACTTCAATTCATTAATTTCAATTAATTTAATGTCAATATTCATAAAATATCAGAATTTAATGTAGCATTTGCAGAATTCGGATTATTTTCGGTTATTATTCGAATTCAGGCATTTAGATGATTTACGAGAGAAACGTAATGGTAAGGCATACAATACATTTATAGTTAACGTGTTGTGATAGTATCCATTCCATTTATGGTTCTCGCAACAAACATATACCTAAATCTTACTACAATAAACGCTACATAAACTATATTTTTGTAGTTCAAGTTTTAGTAGATATTACCAACGCGCAATATGGCAATGAGTGACATATTGTAGTGAAGAAAACAGTATTTGTAGTTACTGTGGTTACATATAATACAATATTGTTGTTGAACAAACATTAGTGTTGCAGGCAGAGAAACGTTTACTTGCATGTCAAGGCTGTCCGACTCAATTTAAGACAATTACTGTTTCTACTATCCCCAATGCAATAACTGTTTTAAATCAAAAGAAATATTTTCTTAGCCTTTTTTCTCCGCGTGCCTAGTGATGTATTCCTAAAGCGTGTCGACAGACACACTAATATAGATGCTATACATTGATAAAACATTTTCCAAAGATACCGGTTAATGTAATATTTTTTTTCTTCTGGTTTTCATTTACTTGCTCCTACTTTTAATTATTAACTTTAGGTTTTTTTATCACTGTTGTAATTTGTTGTTGTAGTTGGCCTAAACTGTTTTTTGAACATCAAACCGGTCGCCCAATTTCTCAATAGAACTTTGTGAGATATGGACAATTATTTTCATTCCTACCTTTAATATTAATATGTTCTTAACTTAAAACTAAATGATTTATTTGGAAGAAACGCTTTTCTATCTTGGACTTTCTTGATTTTCTAACCCTGAGAAAATATTTATTTAACAAATAAACTTTCGCGAAAAAAAATTAAGAGTGTAACGAACCATCCCGTTTCGCCAAATTTAAAGACTTTTATTCTGGAAAGAACGAGGAAAATTATTATCTCAATTTTTACCTGTATCATTTAGTTTTTTATTGCGTAAGCACGATAGTTACGAGATTTGGATGAGCGCGCGCCGTCTACAAACAAGATAGCAATACGTAGTTAGGCAACAACGACCAAATTTCGCTATAAAAGGCGACCGAATTCGCATTTGCCCTTCTGCTGGCTCATGCTGCGAAGGAACAACCTCTCTACTGGACTTGCACTGCGAGAGCTCTTACTGCCCAGACTTCGCCTCTCCGCGGCCGCTGGCTGCGTCTCGCGAAGGTTGGACAAAGATAACGTCGACATTTCATGATAGCGTGGCTTGGGCTTATCTATTGTGGAGTTTCGACCGAAATTATTCAAAGTCCGTTCCGTCGATATTGTATGCGTTGATATTTCGTGATAGCGTGGCGTAATTAAATTATTTCTTTAATAATGTAGTTAAATAGGGATTATTTTTGCGTAGTTTAATAACTAATGAGTTATTGTTTAAGCTTATTCATCCCTTTTTTTATTATTTATTATATATTAAAAAAAAACTATCGTTAAGCAAATAGTAATAAAAATAAGAAAATATTACATTAGTCGGTATCTTTTGAAAATGTTTATGAAACGTTGTGTTTTGTATGGATAAGTGGCATCTGTATCGGTTTCCACTATCTAGGACGGCATGACTATAACTACTCCAACTAGGTGGCGCTAGGAAATATTTCAGTTGCTGTATTTGAAGGTACAGGTAAGCATAAGCTGAGAGATGTAAAAGCAATGCAAATATTAATAAAAAGCAATAGTGATTATTTTTCTTTTTACATTGATTTTTTGGCAGTAGTGATTGATTAATACACGCGGGCTATATATTATTCGCATTATCCTGATTATTGTCTCTATGCACTTTTTTGATGTGTACTTTTACAGTAAGTTCTTGTTTGAGCATTATTCTGTTACAAGCAAGAGAATAATTTACTGCAGTATGTACGGATATGTCATACTGTTTTTGAACAAGTAGTGCAATCAACAATGCGTGCGGTAATGAGTATATTTTGTAGTCATAAGTAGAGTGTCTCAGCCAAATCTGAAACCTCCTCCTTGACCTTGACAATGCATATGCATAGGTCAAGGTCAAGAAGAAGGAGGTTCCAGAATCGGTTGAGACCGTCCAAAGCCAACCCCAAGGTCAAGACCAAGGTCAAGCCAACCCTGAGGTCAAGGGTCACCGCCAGGGTCAAGACTTAAGCAAGTTCAACGTTAATGAGGAGGTTGTGGAGGTTCCACAATGTAAAAACTACATAATTAGTTGGGAGGTGTCAAGGTCGGGGTTTAAAATCACAACAAAGACCATTACAAGGTTATGAATGTTAAAAAAAAGGTTTTGCAGTAGTAACAGATTTTTAGTATTAAAAGGGGAAAACCCTGGACAACGATAAGTGACGGAAAAAACCTTTTTGAGGGCATCATAAAACGAAGAGAGTGTGTCGACTAACGTCATTTGATAAGAAACTCTTCGAAAGATCCTGATACACAATTTTTAAAGTAGATTAATTTTTTAAAAAGATTTGATACAGAACCATTTAAGTGGGTGAGTCAGCGATTTTGGGATAAAGAAAATTTATACACGGAGGCGTTTTTTTGTGGAAGCATTAGGGGAATATGCCTTGTTGGGAAGAAAAAAATTTTTTTTTTTAAAAAAACCATTAAAAAGGTACGTGGTTTTTGTCTGCAGATATGAATTTTGAACCAACTGTGAAATTGTAGGATAAAGAAGCAAAGTTTGTTTTTTTTGTGAATAGAGTGGAATCATTTTTTAAATGGAAAGTGAGAATTGAAAAGATTTTTTTGAATATCGTATGGAAGCTTTCCGTTGTCATTTAGCCTCAATTTGCGATACTAGCGAATGTTTCGAGGGATTACTAGAATACTGCGTATTTATCTTGAAGGTTTGTTAGGTTACTTCGTTTGGAAAAAGTTATGGAATTCCGTTTAGCGCTTTTAAAATTTTTAAAATTTAAAAAAGAATTTATAAAGGAATGATTGATTTATTTAGTTGGAGGCATATTGGCGCAGCAGATTTAAGGCGAAGTAGAGAAAAAATGTTAAATGAGTGGTCCCCGAAATGTGCCGCATAACAAAGGAGTTGTAACGTAGGGGTTACAAAAAAAATAAGATGTAGATGTATTCGAAAAATTTGTTTTAATTACAAACAAATTTATTTGCTAAAAAATGGTGTTTAATAAATGTTATTGCGTTTTTTTGGGGAGATAGAATAAAATATTGGGAAGTAAAATGAGTACGTATTTAAGTTTTATTTTTTGTCATAGCTTTTTGAATAGTTGCTGTTTTTCTGTACGCAGTTTGGAAAAAGTTATCTTTTTTAAAATATGGGAATAGAGGAAAAACCCGTATCGTTTAAAATGAAAACGAGATGGAAGGTAGGGGTTATTGAATACTAAGTAAAAAAAAAGTTCCCTTTTGGGGAACTTCATATAGCAGGATATGTTTTTGGGGTCCTGGAAAAAAAATTGAAACCATTGGGGAAGGGCGACCGGGGGGTGAATTTGTTAAGAGGCTTGTAAGAACACGACTAGATTATTCTGATTAAGTTTTTATCAAAGGTCACCTTGCGGACAAAGACATTATATCAAAAGCTGTGGAAACAAATTAAGAGAAAGAACGTAGGGTTGGGAAAAGACTTGCGGCTTCTGTAGTAGCGATTGCAAAAAAAAGGTAAAAAAAAATTTGGTAGGGGTTTATAATGCGGAAGTGTCGAAAAGGTGGTAAAAGTGGGAGAAAAGGGAAAAATAGAATGGGAAATGAGTAAGTAGTAGCATTTTTACAGGCAATGAAAAAACACGTAATGCAAATAAGACTTATTGGAAGAGGGGGGTTTTAGAGAATAAAAAAGTCGGTATCAGAGTTTGTTAAAATTTGGGTTAGAAAGATTTGCCTCCTGTTCAAGAAAATTGATACCAAAAAAAGGCGGTTTTTACCACAAATTTTCCTTTTTTTGCGCTTTGGGTTTCCCTTTAGATCATTAGGTGAAGTGCTGCAGCAATTGCTAAAGCAGTAAACGCCGTAAGGCTGAAAGGGATCAACTGGCGGAACCCAAAACGCCATAATCTCCGTGGAGTCGAGGCTTTGTTGGGGACATATATGAAACCCTATAAGGCGGGTGATTTTATCTATGGGGGGGTTATACATTATACCCTATAAAACCCGGGTTGCGGGGTGTACATGAACGTGATGTTAAAAAAAACGGTTAAACAAACTACCTCGAAGACCTTTGACTGAGAACGATTTACAAAAATGATAATCTAGGAGAGGGAACTCACTGGGTGGCATACACGAAAAATGAAGATATAATTAAATATTTTGATAGTTATGGAGATTTAAGGCCTCAAAATTGAATGGAAAAGTTTTTTATTACAAACAGGGTGGTTTTTGAATATAACTTAAAAAATTAAAGATATTAAACCGTCCTTTGTGGTCATCTCTGTTTGTTTTTTTGAAAGGAATAAAAATTGAAAAAAAAGTGTAATAAAAAAAGGAAAAGATGGAACAAAATAAAATGAATATGTGAAGATTTGGCTTTTGTTTTACCCGGGGAAAAGGGATTAAGGGTGGAATGCTTTTAACCTCCTATATTTTTTAAGATTGAATATGAAAGTGCGTATTAAGTTTGAAAATTTTTAATTCTATTCCCCCAATGTAACACACCAAATAATTTTTCGATATCATAGTGGAAAAAAAACCGGGACGATTTACTTATCCCGGAAGGTACCTATGACATACATTTTTGGGGGAAATATAGGTGATCATGTACAAGTAAGGAGGTGTAGGGATTTTTTTTTTTTCTATTTACGTGGAAATAGCAATACAATGAGTTATACTTAAGTGCACGGGGGGAAATTTGACTTTACGCACCAATTCAATCGGTCCGTTGTTGGGTTTTTTCTCTAAGAATCTTTCCCTGAAACACTCTGCTATTAGTGACGATGTAGTTGATATAAAACAATAAAGTGCCAAGATATTATGGAAATGTAGTGGAGGGGCTTCAAAAAAGTGGGGAACCTTCCATGTTTTATATCATTTTTACCCAAACTAATCATTTTACCCAAACATGGGCACCCGGCTTTAAGAAAATAGAATTTCCCCGGATGAAAAAATTTAATGCCAGTAAATACTAACGTGTTGATTTGTATTATCTTTCGAGCTTAGATCGGGGGGACGGACTTTTAATGAATAAGAGGTGAAGTGTTACGTTATATTTTCGACCCTTTGGAGGAAGGTGTGGATAAATATTTTTTAACGGTAGTTAGATTGAAAAAGATAGGAATAAAAAAATTGGAACATTTTTGGACTAAGACGTGGAAATTTACAGAAGTCCCAAATAAAAAATTGTGGGAAAATGGTTGGTGAAACAATGTTATCACGTAACTTAAGTTTGAATGCTGAAAATAAAAGATTTTTAAGGAATTTGGGTTATACAGTATTCTTATAAGATGATTTAAAAGAGGGATAAATTATATGAATGTAATCATTATATGAAGCGATGATGTGAGGTTTAATATTTTAATGTTTTGAATGTTCTGAGTAAAGTGCGCATAGATAATTCCATCATTGAAATGGAATTTATAATCAGACCCTTTTTGGGTTCACCGAAATTGGAAAAAAATATGAGACCAACGTAAAAACCCAAATAAATAATATACACTGCCTCAGATTCGGAATTGCTTATCTAAGGAAGAATGGTTTCTAGTGACGAAAGCAAGAGTAGTACACAGCATCTCTGATTCATAAAGCGGCAGCTTTTTTTGTTTTGTAAATAAGAACATTATACAAAGTGGAGATTTTTTTAAGTTAGAAATGTAGGTAAACTTCAACCCTGAAGGGGTTTTTTTGTTTTTAGTCCGGTTAGTTAAAAAATTGGAAAATTGCGGTTGGGGCCCTTCGCTTTAGGAAAAACTCCGTAACGGATGGTAATGGAAATTTTGCCCTGCATACCTTTTTAAAAAAGCGATGGGGTTTTTGTAAGGATTTTAAAAAAAGTTTTTATGAACGTTCACAGGAAAGGGTATTTTAAAGATGCGCGAATAAAGACGTTAATTAAATTCAGTTACAACAGAAAATAAAAATTAACAAAAGTTGTATAGTATGGCGAGTGCCAATGTTAAAGTCAAAAAGGTCGGGTCTAGCATTAACAAAATTAAAATAACTAGGAAAACGCTAATGGAAAGTTCTTTTGGGGTGGGGAAATACCGAAAATCCTGGGATTCCCGAGACAACTAAAAAATAGTTGGGCTTTAAAAATGACCCACAATTAGAAAAACACTCGATAATTATTTTAAAATTTTCAACAAAGGAAGGGAAAAAATTAAAATATGGTAGTTCGATGCTTTAGGTTACGTATAACGGCTTATTTTTAAAAGGGAAAAATATCCTTACGAAAAACGTTCAGCAGATTACGGGAAAAACGAATTGCGGTGTTTTATAAATGTACGCCCCCGGGTTTTAGCTATGTAACGGATATGATTATGTGACCAATGATAAAGCTGAAAACATTTAAAGTTTTGGGGCCCTTTGATGGAATTGTTGCAGTCACAGGAAGATCAAATATAGAAACGGTGTGGGGTTGAAAACGAGTTTACACAAAACGCATTCCAAAGGATACTAACCCTTTATTGTTTAAATTTACTAACAAACTCTATAATATTCTCCTTTTAACAATGTTGTCCAAAAAACGTATTAGGAAATCATGTTTTTAAACCCCAGCAATGTAAGAAAGGGGGGGGACATTACTTTTTAAAAGGGGGTTTTTGGTGAAAATAAAGAGGTAACATCCTTAGACGGGAGCATCTAGCTTTAAAAAGCGTGTATATGGTATGAATAGTCGTACGATGAGCCATCACATGATAAAAAATTTATAGTTATAGATTTTTAAGGTATCGCTTTAAACAGTTTTGTTTGATTCCAAAGGAGTTAGCTACGCGCGAGGGGCATTAAAGAAATCATTTGTATTTAAACCAGTTTCCTAGCTTCGGCGCATTGGCCCAATAGAAGATAAACCCGGGTTCCCAGATATCCTTTCTCATCATCACGGTTTAAAATAGAAAAATAACCGCATTAAGTAATTCCATGGAATCGTTAAGCGTTTGTGTGCGCGGGTGATATTTTACGTAAAGGAAGAGAAAAAATTTTAAATTTTTTGAAGTAATTTCGGATAATCGTATTATGATTTAGGCAAGCTGAAAAAAATTAATAAGGAGAAAAAAGTTTTAGTTTTTCATGTTGGTAACTACGTGTTTTTGCTTAGCTTTGGAACGTTTGTATAATTTTAAAAGTGTTTGAAAAAGGATCAAGGGGGGAAAAATTTTTTGGATTTTATATACTTTGCAATTCGCTTTGCGATGGGTTATTTGTAATAATTCAAAGCACATTGTGGAGAAATTTGGGATTTATAGATTGTTTCAATACGATTTCTCATTTTTTGCGATAGAGGATAGGAATTTTTGGGACTTATTTTTAATCATATTTTAATGCGAAAGGTTAGAACCCCAGATTTGGAATTTGTGTGGCCGCGTTTCCTACAATTTATAAACGGGTGGGGGAACTATCGACATATAGACCGGTTTTTGGGGGACTTTGCCATTAGAAGGCGATACTATTGAGGATGTATTCGTAAAGGGAAATGTAGCTTATGTAAACGCGGCGATTTGAAGAAAAAAAAGGGGGATAATTAATATTTTTAAAATTTACAAGTTTATTTTGGGTGGGCAGAAGGGTTGCCCCCCCCGGGGGCGGTGGGTGTGTTAGCGGAGCAATACCAACGGGGGTGTCTGGCGGGGGGGGGGGGGGGGGAAATAATATTTGAAATCGTTTTGTAATTTTTAGATTTTATTTTAATTTATTTTAATCTAGATCTTTAAATATCTTTTTTTCTGATTTTGGGGGGAATTGGTTTTTATTTCTTTGTTTAGGCCCATCCAAAAACCAATTTTTGGGGCGTTCCAAAAGGAGAAATAGCCGAAAATGTTTTCACAAAAAATTTTGACCATGGATGACGGACAAAGAAAAGGAGAAAAAGTGAGGAGGTGCGAGGATGTACATTTACGGAAGCAGCCTCACCCTGCAACCACCCCCTATAATTGAAACAGTAGCAACCGCATATCAGCGGCAAATTCCTTTAATTCTATTTGTTCCAACTGCAGTAGAATCTCCGGGGAGTACCTTTCCCAAATCAAAACTATTTCACCTTACGCTCTACCTATTTCCTAAGAAAAAAATATCCTCCCATTTACCTGCTGAGGAGTCAAAAAAATTTACTAGAGCAGAAAAAAAATAAACTGGGAAAAGCCCCAACGAAGACTTTTACAGACGATGTACTAGACAAAAACCTACACCAAATTTGTCGTATGGGTGGGGGAAATTAAAAACTTACTTTTTATTAATGAGGTAGAGAGCCCCAAAAAAAGTATAACACTCCAATAATCCCAGCCAGTTGAAAATCATCTTTGAGATTTAAAAACACAACCCAGGGTTTTTTTTAATCGGTCTTTTTATCTAATTCTTTTCGTAGTCCATTCCCTTTTGTTTTATTGGATAAGCCAAGTCCCTATACCTTTACTCCAAAACCCCGCACTACCCGCGTACTTTACGTCTTCTACTCCACAATCCGCACCCACCTGAGTACCCTTACTCCTCCTACTCCACAACCCCGAGCCCTGCAGTATTTACTTTTTAAAGCAACAAATTCACAACCTCCTGTTAAAAATTTTTCGATCTTCCCAAAAAATTTGTAATTGGCAGGTAACGAGTCCACCCAGATCTAGTCCCATCTCAATCCACTCTTCCCACGATCAGTTATCGTTGTTTGCTTGTTCCTCATTCCACCCACACATCACTTATTCATATTACTACACAAATTCTTCAAATCCAGCCACCCACCACTATTAGCCAAATTCCTCAAACCGAGTAACATCCTTCAGGAAATATTATTACAACGAGCTTTAAAGAATTATCTAACGATTTAATGTCGCACCTTAAGGGAAACTCGTTGAATAATATTTTGCAGCAATTAATTTCGATGAAAGAGTCCATTGATAATGTCACCGCTGGCCACGACATGGTTCTTAACTTTCTTAGCGGTGCCATTAAGAGTAACATTCCAACAAATGTTCCTCTTATTGAGAGAATTCGATCCCTCCAAAAGGTGAGGAATCTATTGGATAAACAGAGAAGCTTGATTGCTGAATTTCCTCACGTAATCAAGCTTTAAAACTAGACTGACCTCATGACTGACCTCAGGACTAACTTGCGAGACCATTTTAGGAAATATTTACAGTATACTAGTTTATTATTTCCGGACTGACTCTCAAAATTATCAGCGTTGCATCAAACTGTTATAATGTTTTCACATATTTTTCAATACTTATCGCTGATATTATTTTTAAAGGAAATAACAGTAACAGCGGAGAAGTTATCGATGATAGTTGTGTTCCCGGAGAGGAGGAAACCGGCGACAGCCCAGGGACCGACGACTCCGGCCGAGGGACCGACGACTTCGGCCCAGGGACCAATAACTTCGCACCGCCGCCCTATTCGCCGATAACCCCAGCACCAGCTCCGTCAACCGCAACACCATCGGCTCCTCGACGGTTGACAAGGAGGGAGCTGGTGGAGAAGTACAGGGCTACTAACCCTCCTCTTCTGTATATGGATGAGATCTGGGACTAGTCCCAGTATCTTTTCCTATATATATGTACATATATATATTAAATATATTCAAGAATATTATGTTTATTAATTTAAAAGTTTTATTTATGGTTTTCCTATATCCTAATATATACCTGAAAATAAGAAAAATATAAACATAATAGTCCTTTTTAGAATTTTGGTTTGTATTAGTGCGTATTTGGCATTGGAAATGTGCGATGATGCGGTTAGAAACACAACAATTATCATTACCTATTTGATAACTAATGATTGCTGTTTGAATGCGAAAACTTTTATCAGTCAATGTACGCTTTTTCGGTTGGAACATGTAAGAGAGTTCTATTCTTGGACCCTCAGGGGGTGGTAAAAACAAATACCCTTTTACTCTAAGTTACTACACCCGAATGGATTTCGTTTAAAATACTACATTTGTTGTAGATCTCTTCACAAGATATGTTCCGGAATGAGGATATCACGATCATAGCCGACGTAAACTGTGCTTACTCCTGATCGGTTTCTGATTATTCTGTAGTATTTTGAGAATACATCCTCCACTGATCTGGATATTAGTAAACACTTTTTTCCTCTTTCGTAGACTCGCATTTAATTGCATATATTTAATTCAAACATATAGTTGCCATCCCTAAACAATATTAGGGTATAATGCTATGCTTCTAATGTTATTTCAACAAGGATGCGACTAATTGAAACACTTACATAACGATCATGTTCCCGATATACAACTACGAACAATTTGCACTAAGGCTTGTGCGGGACAGATGTGCTGAAGAAATGCCTCGGTATGCTGCTTATGATACCGATTGTACATTCAATGAATGTAGATTATCGAGTAGGTTTGACACTTAAATACACTTGTAAACACCAATTTCGATTACATAAATTCTTTATTCCATTACATTTTATTTCTGCTTTAGTATATTACTATCCATGAAAGAGTGAAGATACTTCATGGAAGAAAATGGTAAACGATCCAGTGAAGAGATCGCGCAGCTTTAAAACAAAAAATTTTCGAACTTTGACAACTATGTAGCGCGTCTCAGGGAAGGAATAATCGACATTCATTACGCCCCCATGACACAACCTTTGCAGGAAATTTCTAAGAAATTAGAAGTTACTGATACTACCACGAAAAGTAAAACCAGACCAGAAGGCCAGGTACTCACTCTTCTCCCAGCAGGCAACAAATTTTATTTGAAATAGAGACACCTAAGCGAGAAATTAAAGTTAAATCAATGGCGGAATCGTCTGAGCTGAAATCTCGATTGTCAACATCATTCACCCAACTCTTACCAGATACTCCCAAAGATTAAGAAAAAAGTGGTAGTAGAATAGAAGATCGTGATGAAGAAATGGACACAAGTGAAAGTTTAAATTTGGATAAATCAATGGCTCACGCTGTATCGCTTTTGCAAACGCCAACCAAGCAAGTCACATAAGAGCAAATAAATCCCTAATCAAACGTTATTAGAAACGACGTAGTAAAAGAAGCCATTACGCTTACGCATTATTCCTATGTAACGTCGCGTATCTTATAGGTTTTGTGACAGATGAAAACGATGAATTCGATGAAAAATATGATGTACTTGAGGTTGATGGAACTTTGAAAGTACGGAAACCAGATGTCGTATTTATGACCGAACATTATAATTGGAAATTTAGTTACAAAGTTACTAGGGGGTTTTATTGGAATTAACTTTTTAAAAGGTAACCGGAAAGTTGTCATATGCGATCTAAAATTACAAGTTCTTCCTTAATGATACGAATGGTCATCGATCCGTTAAAATCCAGACAGAAAGTATGCGGCGATAAAGGTGCTAAATCACGGATAATGATGAAACCTATTACTACAAGGAAAAAGACCTGAAGTTTAGTGTATTCGAACTTAGAAGATGGTCGAGACTACGAAATAAAGTTCCCCTCAGAAAGACGGTTGTACTAGTCATATTGAATATAAATACTGACGATGAATGATGTGCGATAGGTTGAACTATTTTATTGCATCGGAAAATGCTGCATGACTGGGCTGGGAATGAGATCTGGCGAAATTGAGGAACTGAAGGAATCCAAAGTTATTAAGAAGTCAGTTGCAGTTTATTGCGTTATAATATCTAAGATCTTGGTTGTTATTAGTTAATGTGCTGTGGCCGATCGTATCTACGATGACAACAGATAATTTTGGTAGACATATACCTAACATATCATAAAAAGGCTTTGATGGATGAGGATGTCCTTACTGATTTCTCAAACATCCAAAATAAAAGGTATTGAAGTGCCGCGAGAGAACACATCCTGCGAAGTACGTTATTCACATATTCAGTGATGGTACCCCTGGTACGGGTGGGTCTTATATGCATCGAAATCAAGAAATTCTTATTATCTATGTAAATAACTATACCAGGAAAAAACAGTTAGTGTCCCAGTATTCCCACTGACCTTAACATAGCTTCGCATTAAGGGTGAACAATTCGCGCCTACAAAACCACATACATTAAAGAAGGGTGGCAAAATTCGGTGTTAAGTACATTGGCCCAAAGACTGTACCCAAAACAAACAGAGGCCAGTATATGCAGAAGTACGTAGTCGAAGGAATGTCATCAGTTAAAATGATGTGTAAACGCAATACACCAACTTGCCCGTAAGAATTTCTTCGACAGCGAGTTCATAATAAAGGTTTAACGCGAACCTTTTCAATAGATTTGGTTGAAATGATACCTTAACCCAAGGACAATAAGAATTTCCACATACATTTTTCGTATGCATTAAGGCACTTTTCCAAGTTGCTTGGGCAAATTCCAATAAAAAATAACACATCGAAATTGACATGGCGAAGGAATGAATCTATCTCCAACGGGGAAAAAAATTTCCTAGAATATTCACAGCATCAAGGAAAAGAATTTTATAATACGCATTTCAAGAAACTTATGGATCGATATGTGCCTATTCCAATTTAAAAAGTTCCATTGTAGAACGTTTTAATAGAATGCTTAAAAAATAAGACGTGGAAGGAATTTAGTTTTAACGGTAATTACCATTGGGTTGATATTTTGCGCAAGCTTGTTGAGAACTACAATAATACCGGTCGTATCCTACAGGAAGGATACAAGCCCTGCCGCGTTAATCAAGGAATACTAAACACATTTTTGAAAGGAGGTTATAGTAATATGAAGGTTTGCTGATTCCAGATTTTCTAAATTTAAATTGGAGTTCGATAAGTAAATTACAGGCATGTATTTTCTCAAATGTTATCATCAACTGGAGGCAAACGAAATCTTTCACTGTGCGAAAATTCAAATACCTATCCCAGAACTCCTCATTGCAAGATTCTCAAAATGAAACATTCTTTAAGGAGGGTTCTACGAAAAAGAATTGATGAAGTTAAACATCCCGATGTTTTATCTAGTTATGAGAAATCATACGTTCGAAGAAGGATAAAGTTTTGTTAAGTGCTCAGTATGCCTTATTCGCATAATTCCTGGAATCTAAAGATAATGTATCGATTTATTATTAAAAAATACCACACCAATTATGATAATTTTTATTTAACAAATATACTATGTATACAATTACTACATTATAAATAACAATTGAATAAATATAAGTATTAACCAAAAATTTGTATTAAATAAAAATTAGTGCTAAAATATTACTTGTTAAATTTTTGATCTGTAGGAAAATTTTCAAGGTTAGCTATAAATAAAATTAATTTTTGTAAGTTTTCTTGCCGCGTTACCTCTTCTATTTTGTGATGACCCCAAGCTAAGGTATTACTTTTATCAGGGAGGATATAACGCTTTTCATCTTTAGGAGAAAGAGCAACTTTATTCCGTAATTCCTTATACATCAGACCTGAACAAATACATTCTTCTCATAATAGTTCGCCATCTTCCAGTACATTTTTGTAATTAGAAGCACATAATTTCTTATCAATAACATATTTCTTAACTCCTTTCGCCGTTTTAACTGTCTCTGTGAGCAATTTCACGCAGTAAGCTTTAGCACCCGTACCATAGAAACATTCAATAATTCCACCAGCGTATTTATCCTTCATGCTTCCTATGCCTAGGTAACTGCGATGTATTCCTGTATTTTCGTTCCGCAAAATTCGATCTGTTCCAACCGGTGTTGAAGTATTTTTTATATCATTCTAACGTTATAATTCTTCACGCATATATTAATGAACCTGTATCCGTATATAGCAGCGAAACATTCTGTACATAGAACGGCTTCAAAAAGCTATAGAAGATATCCTACATCACCCCTTAACCTAGCTCAAGAATAGTAAAACCTACGTAAACAGAGCTTTACAATACTCTAAACGTACTTGTGCTAATTCGTGGCGTGTTTAAAATTTCGCAAATACCTTCAAGATTTCAAATTTGGTTTTGCTATGTAATCCTCTGCCCCGAGTCCGTTATGAATAGTTTCTCAACATGGAAACTTAATTTTATATAACTCGATTTCAACATTCTCCATTGCTTTGCCAAATATACTATTCACCATTAATTTATAAACGTTTCGAATAAACTTCGTTGTAGTTCATTTCTTTTGATTGTGTTGAAGTCGATGTACTGCTTTAACCAACTACTCTGCTTAAATCTAAACCCCACGCCCATCCCACCATAATTTTCGAACCATTATTCAATACATTGTTTCATCAAAGTAAATAATGAATAACATATTTGATTTATCGCGAGGAAGGTTAGGAAATCATTTGCTATATTTAGAATTTGGTGGAATAACCTGTTCGAGACAAACAGGGGAATCGTTTGTGCTGGTCGTGAAATTTCGTGGGGTATTCCAAGTCTACTTCGAATACATATCTATGTCCCATCATCTCTAAGCTTGTCACGTCCTTTCTCGTAAGTTCCTCCTTTGTCAAACATTTTAATTCACCTTTGTGGTAGGTGGAACGTTTATTGCGTCAAACCATACAAATTCCGTCGCATATAATATAATATGTATTTTTTTTTTTCTTCGGCAGAGTTAAATCTGTCAAGAATTCGTTTGGTGTCAATCTCCTTTCTTTTACAACGCATGCTCCCTCACCCTGTGTAACCCCCTTAACAAAATGAAACATATCCCCCATCAGTGAGTAATATTCCAAATTAATATCTGTCATTGTAACATGGCATCCCAGCTTTAATCCCGGTAAGCAAAGTAATGTGGCTGGATCTAGTTTGTAATTATCCATACAAATTGGTTCGAAAATTTCGAAAAACAATCTGCAAGTATAGGCACATCTGATTGTACCATATATATCACTATAATCTTCCCTGTGATTTTACATCCAATAATTCCAAAATCCCTTCAGTCCGATTATATCATCATCACATCGTGGCTATCCGAAAGAACTATCATAGAAATTTCCACGTTTTTCCTTTATCGTGCATAGGGGTAGGTCGAGACCTGCATGAGAACTAACTTTAGTTATATGGAAATATACCTTTCTGCCATATTAATTCAAATTTTTCCTCCTCAAAATCAAAATATCTTGCAACTTCTTTACACTATTCGTCGTCCAAATAAGATGAAAGTTTCTCCAAAGAGGAACTCATAAACCGAAATGAATCTAAGAATCTTAACTTATAGTATACTTTCCTTCTCTTACCATTACAATCGATTGTATCGCCTACATGCACTTTCTTAGAAAACGACACGTATTTTTCTCTACAAGTGCTATTTCTTTTTCGCAAATATGACACACCTTTGCCTCTTCATAGTTTCTTTGCTCTGCATCATTTAAAGGTCGCATTTCTACCACTTTACTTAAATAATTTTGTATACAAAAATTTTACCTCCATCTCTAACTGTTTTGACGAAACGATGGTGCTGTCATTTTTCTTCTTCGCGTTGTACTCAGCTTACTTAAATTTTCATTAAAACTTCATTTTATATATACGCGAATATGGTCATGTTCGAAACATTTAACATAACAGGTTTTGCAGGGTCTAGGTGTTCTGTGACATATGTATAGGTTTTTATGAAAGCCCTCGAATTCAGCGTATATAACGACAAGGAATTCTTAACTGTTTTTCAAATTTATCAAATTTTAATATTTCTTCGGCAAAATTGCTCCCATACTTTTGTTTTTCAAAGTTGGCACACCAGGAAATACTGCCTAACCTGCTTTCAATCTTCATTTTCGTGTCTGCCCGCAATTCTCTTCGCATGTGAAAAAATTTTTTAAACAACCTCACAACTATTTTTCTGATGTCGCCGCGTGCGACTTTCTGTGATGGAAACCAATCGGGCAAATTCTTAATCAAACGTAGTGAAGATTCCCATCTTCCGCACTAATAATTAATAAATTATAGATTTATGTTCTTCGCTTCGTGAAAATGTTAACGGTCCCACCAATATTCGTCTATACTATATCTTAATAATTATTATTTTTTCTTCAAATTTAGTGAGATCTTTTAAGTTTAACAGGGAAAGTTAATCTGTAAATCGGTGCACAGTATCATAATTGTATAGGGAGAACTTTTTGTGAAGTCCAGCTGGCTTCCTTAAAGCTGAATTAATCGCCCAGGAAACATTGTTATCAGCATTTTGAACATTTATTACAGCTTCTTTTTTCTTTATTGTTTGGCGGTAAATCTACATAACTGAACCTCTCATTGTATCGGATTTTATTGGTTTCTTATTTGCTTCCAGGTATAAAATATTGTTGAGGCTCCACCCTGAAAAACCAGTAAAAAAGACTCCATAATATAAATAAAATGATGCTATATAAGTGACAATAATTTAAATTCCCTGACATCACGTTTTGAAATTCACGTCATCTTGTTTATACTTTCCCTCCATAAATCTTCATACAAGGCACATTAAATTGCTTCATGGGTTTTACTTTTTTTCGAGATTAGAGGATTTTTATTTCAACATTTTTTTCCTGCTTAATGAATAGTATAAAAAACCATATATTTTTCCAAATTAATTTCAACGCATTATGTACATATAAAATTACTATCCATCAGTGTTATCACTTTTTCTCTAATTCTTTTGCGATTCTTCTACATCGACCATACATACGAGGACGAATCGATATTTTGATACTTATTTACGCTTTGCCCCAATGCGGCAACATTCTTTTTTTTCACAGTCCATCTTCAATCACTACATGCTTTACTTCGGTGATTAGTACTTCGGATATGTGCCATGTAACAATTCCTTTCGACCATTAACATCACCACTGTCACACTTCCCCAAATCGAATTTATCATCAATCTTTATTCTTTTCCTCGACAAGTAAATTAGATATGCTGATTTTTATTGTCCTCTCTACGGTAAATTGCTTAAAACAATTTCCACCACCTTTTTTTTTTGAACATTTCGACTTGCTACCAACAGAACAGGATGAGACTAATATGTAGCGTATTACGGACATCTCATTAAACCTCCTTCCCCTCTTGAACTGTTTCAAGGCGGGACGACGTCTCACGGGTTTAAACCGAAGTCAGACATCTCAAATCTTTCGTGAAGTCTTTAACTGGTGTCAAGGCGAACAACATCTCGGAGTTTTCGTTGAAGTATACCAACATTTCAATGTCTCCTTAGCCCCACTACATACACATAAAGAGTTGCAATAGGCGTAATCCTGTTTATTTAATTATCAATGTTTCTATTATATCAAAGAGTTAAAGCTCTCACTAAAACTGTGTAATAGTAATTGTAAAACTATCTGCTTCATTATTTGAAAAATAGATATAACGAAATATCAATTATGTCCGACTACAATAACTTAGTGAGGTTAGACGCAAAGCAGTGGATACTGAGTCACACAAACGATTGCACTATGTATATATAAATTCGAGTCTGTTCACAATGTTTATTATGCAAATTGAAGTTCTAACATTGACCATTAATATTAATACCAACTAATTAATAATCACTAATTCTATATGTTATACATGTAGCCCCTATACATAATTACATAATTTTAAAATTAAAATTCATCAAATCCTGAATATTATCTAGTATAATTTTTGAGCTAATATTAACAGTATCCATCAATCTACATCTCTCCTCTTCCGCCCGGCTTCTTTCCCACTACCGCCACTCCATAAAAAAATCTTCCTCACTACTCGTCCTCCATGAAAAAATCTTCATCATCACCGTCCTTCATAAAAAATTCTTCTCCCCCTTCAATAATTCCCTCGTCATTTGATACTATCCCTGATCTATCTATCTCCCTATCTTTATCACTGATACTATCCCCGCATGAGAGATTCATACTTCTTCATTTCTTCCTGCTCCATATCATATCAACAAATATTGGAGGAATTTCATTAATCTCACAAAAACCATTTCAAAAAAACTACAAGAATAATTCGCGTTATTCCTTTTTCTTTATTATAACAACCATTTTTTTTATATCTTCTATTTGTAATAGTACTAGTTGAAACCCCTTTCATTAATCGTCTGACCTTTTACCTCGAGAATGACCTTCAACCTGACTCCGACCCGAATACCATTGACCTTGACCTCAAATTGACCTCAGACCGCAACTTGACCTTGCCGACAACATTGACATTGACCTCACATTCAAATTGGCCTTGACCTCGGGGGGGTCTCGCCGTCAACATGGACGTTTTGACAGCAACATTGACCTTGACCTTGGCCACACATACCTTGACAGCAGATTGGGACCTTGACGCTTGGTCACAGGGGGAGGACGAAACTGATCCTGACCATGACATGACCTGGCCCCAAACTTCTCGCTCATCTCGACATTGACCTTGACCTTGGCCTGGGATTGGCCGTAGCCGACTTCAGCCGATTCTGGAATCCCTCCTCATTTGACCGATTGCATATGCATCGTTCAAGGTTCAATGAGGAGGTCGCCAGAATCACTGAACCCACTCCACTGTCGTACTTTTTATAACAATTTTACTATAAGTGTATGGAATTACTACAATTTTGTATCCTTTTTATCAGTTTTTAGAGCTGCTTACACTTTGTTTGGGGGTATATTTTACTGTAAATATGAGTACAGGCAGCCACTGCGAAGACTACACTAATAGGGTATTTCTACTTACTACGATGTTGTCACTATAGTGCCCGTTTGATTCTCGTAGGAGTATACTACTTGTGGTACAATTTACTATATTTTTCTCTCGGTGTAATCTTTATTTCTTAGAACAAAAGAGACTCCATTAATGTTATCTTATGGGGGGATAGTCACAGTTCCGGTTATTTTCATTAACATTACATTTAAAGGATGTTATTTGTAAAAAACGATATAAACTCACATACAATACATAATATGTTGGAATTCAATTCATCAAATCCACAACGTCATCTCCGGTATTGGAAATGAACATCGTAACGCCAAATTTAAAAGTATCAAGTCGTTGGATTTGCAATGTCGGGACAACGAGTAAACAAGGAAGCTACAAAAATAATTTCTCAGCCAGAAGACATTCTTTCGACTAATCAATTAGAAATTTACATTAAAAACTCAAACGTATTTGAAAGAGTAAACTTAATAGTATCAAAACGCTGTTAAAACTAAACAGATACAGTTTAAAGAAAATAATCAAGCAAATCCAACCAAAGAAGCCAAAGAAAAGGATTGGAGAGATTTACCACAAAAACACGCGCACATTAATCTAAGCGAATCATTCAAAATTAGTCTGTAAGTAGACAGTTGGAAATAAGGGGAATTTGATTGTCATTTAATTTAATATTTCATACTTTTATAAAGAAAAAACATATCAATATATCAGGTATTATAAGCAGTACTTAATTAGTGAACTAGTGTATTTCATGATTTTAATAACAATGCGTTACACTACAATATAGTAAGAAAGAACAAAATAGGTAAGTCTTATTAACTCTCTTATGTATTAAATTTTATTATATCAACAGCAGCACGTTATCTTTAACATTACGATGCGTAACTTGTATATTCTGCCATAATATTTTGTTAAATTGTGAAAACACTAATTTTGTAAAACCGGCACTAACGCTGCTATAGTAAGTATGTTATAGCAGGTATTAACTTGCTCGGCTCAAGCGGAGCACATTGAGCTGTTTCTCGGAACTCGAGCGTGCCGATTGCGCACTAAACGTGACAGATCGACTCCACGTGACATGTTAACACGTTTTCTACGCGCACACGCTCGTAGCTGTCGCCCATATGCCTTAAATGCATGTTGGTTTTTCTTGGCTCAAGCGGAGCACATTGAGCAGTTTCTCGGAACTCGAGCGTGCCGATTGCGCTCTAAACGTGACAGATCGACTCCACGTGACATGTTAACACGTTTTCTACGCGCACACGCTCGTAGCTGCCGCCCATATGCCTTAAATGCACGTTGGATTTTCTCGGCTCAAGCGGAGCACATTGAGCTGTTTCTCGGAACTCGAGCGTGCCGATTGCGCTCTAAACGTGACAGATCCACTCCACGTGACATGTTAACACGTTTTCTACGCGCACACGCTCGTAGCTCTCTCCCATATGCCTTAAATGCATGTTGGTTTTTCTCCGGCTCAGCGGAGCACATTGAGCTGTTTCTCGGAACTCGAGCGCGCCGATTGCGCTCTAAACGTGACAGATCGACTCCACGTGACATGTTAACACGTTTTTACTCACGCGCACACGCTCGTAGCTGTCTCCCATATGCCTTAAATGCATGTTGGTTTTTCTCGGCTCAAGCGGAGCACATTGAGCTGTTTCTCGGAACTCGAGCGTGCCGATTGCGCTCTAAACGTGACAGATCGACTCCACGTGACACGTTTAACACGTTTTTCTACGCGCACCGGCTCGTAGCTGTCTCCCATATGCCTTAAATGCATGTTGGTTTTTCTCGGCTCAAGCGGAGCACATTGAGCTGTTTCTCGGAACTCGAGCGTGCCGATTGCGCTCTAAACGTGACAGATCGACTCCACGTGACATGTTAACACGTTTTCTACGCGCACACGCTCGTAGCTGTCTCCCATATGCCTTAAATGCATGTTGGTTTTTCTCGGCTCAAGCGGAGCACATTGAGCTGTTTCTCGGAACTCGAGCGTGCCGATTGCGCTCTAAACGTGACAGATCGACTCCACTAACATGTTAACACGTTTTCTACGCGCACACGCTCGTAGCTGTTCTCCCATATGCCTTAAATGCATGTTGGTTTTTCTCGGCTCAAGCGGAGCACATTGAGCTGTTTCTCGGAACTCGAGCGTTCCGGTTGCGCTCTAAACGTGAGAAATCGACTCCACGTGACATGTTAACACGTTTTCTACGCGCACACGCTCGTAGCTGTCTCCCATATGCCTTAAATGCATGTTGGTTTTTCTCGGCTCAAGCGGAGCACATTGAGCTGTTTCTCGGCACACGAGCGTGCCGATTGCGCTCTAAACGTGACAGATCGACTCCACGTGACATGCTAACACGTTTTCTACGGCGCACACGCTCGTAGCTGCCGCCCATATGCCTTAATGCACGTTGGTTTTTCTCGCTCAAGCGGAGCACATTGAGCTGTTTCTCGGAACTCGAGCGTGCCGATTGCGCTCTAAACGTGACAGATCCACTCCACGTGACATGTTAACACGTTTTCTACGCGCACACGCTCGTAGCTCTCTCCCATATGCCTTAAATGCATGTTGGTTTTTCTCGGCTCAAGCGGAGCACATTGAGCTGTTTCTCGGAACTCGAGCGTGCCGATTGCGCTCTAAACGTGACAGATCGACTCCACGTGACATGTTAACACGTTTCCTACGCGCACACGCTCGTAGCTGTCTCCCATATGCCTTAAATGCATGTTGGTTTTTCTCGGCTCAAGCGGAGCACATTCAGCTGTTTCTCGGAACTCGAGCGTGCCGATTGCGCTCTAAACGTGACAGATCGACTCCACGTGACACGTTAACACGTTTTCTACGCGCACACGCTCGTAGCTGTCTCCCATATGCCTTAAATGCATGTTGGTTTTTCTCGGCTCAAGCGGAGCACATTGAGCTGTTTCTCGGAACTCGAGCGTGCCGATTGCGCTCTAAACGTGACAGATCGACTCCACGTGACATGTTAACACGTTTTCTATCGCGCACAACGCTCGTAGCTGTCTCCCATATGCCTTAAATGCATGTTGGTTTTTCTCGGCTCAAGCGGAGCACATTGAGCTGTTTCTCGGAACTCGAGCGTGCCGATTGCGCTCTAAACGTGATAGATCGACTCCACGTGACACGTTAACACGTTTTCTACGCGCACACGCTCGTAGCTGTCTCCCATATGCCTTAAATGCATGTTGGTTTTTCTCGGCTCAAGCGGAGCACATTGAGATGTTTCTCGGAACTCGAGCGTGCCGATTGCGCTCTAAACGTGATAGATCGACTCCACGTGACATGTTAACACGTTTTCTACGCGCACAACGCTCGTAGCTGTCGCCCATATGCCTTAAATGCATGTTGGTTTTTCTCGGCTCAAGCGGAGCACATTGAGCTGTTTCTCGGAACTCGAGCGTGCCGATTGCGCTCTAAACGTGACAGATCGACTCCACGTGACATGTTAACGCGTTTACTACGCGCACGCGCTCGTAGCTGTCGCCCATATGCCTTAAATGCATGTTGGTTTTTCTCGGCTCAAGCGGAGCACATTGAGCTGTTTCTCGGAACTCGAGCGTGCCGATTGCGCTCTAAACGTGACAGATCGACTCCACGTGACATGTTTAACACGTTTTCTACGCGCACACGCTCGTAGCTGTCGCCCATATGCCTTAAATGCATGTTGGTTTTTCTCGGCTCAAGCGGAGCACATTGAGCTGTTTCTCGGAACTCGAGCGTGCCGATTGCGCTCTAAACGTGACAGATCGACTCCACGTGACATGTTAACACGTCTTCTACGCGCACACGCTCGTAGCTGTCGCCCATATGCCTTAAATGCACGTTGGTTTTTCTCGGCTCAAGCGGAGCACATTGAGCTGTTTCTCGAAGTCGAGCGTGCCGATTGCGCTCTAAACGTGACAGGTCGACTCCACGTAACATGTTAACACGTTTTCTACGCGCACACGCTCGTAGCTGTCTCCCATATGCCTTAAATGCATGTTGGTTTTTCTCGGCTCAGGCGGAGCACATTGAGCTGTTTCTCGGCACACGAGCGTGCCGATTGCGCTCTAAACGTGACAGATCGACTCCACGTGACATGTTACACGTTTTCTACGCGCACACGCTCGTAGCTGTCGCCCATATGCCTTAAATGCACGTTGGTTTTTCTCGGCTCAAGCGGAGCACATTGAGCTGTTTCTCTCGGAACTCGAGCGTGCCGATCGCGCTCTAAACGTGACAGATCGACTCCACGTGACCATGTTAACACGTTTCCTACGCGCACACGCTCGTAGCTGTCGCCCATATGCCTTAAATGCATGTTGGTTTTTCTCGCTCAAGCGGAGCACATTGAGCTGTTTCTCGGAACTCGAGCGTGCCGATTGCGCTCTAAACGTGACAGATCGACTCCACGTGACATGTAACACGTTTTTTCTACGCGCACACGCTCGTAGCTGTCGCCCATATGCCTTAAATGCATGTTGGTTTTTTCTCGGCTCAAGCGGAGCACATTGAGCTGTTTCTCGGAACTCGAGCGCGCCGATTGCGCTCTAAACGTGACAGATCGACTCCACTGGACATGTTAACACGTTTTCTACGCGCACACGCTCGTAGCTGTCTCCCATATGCCTTAAATGCACGTTGGTTTTCTCGCTCAAGCGGAGCACATTGAGCTGTTTCTCGGAACTCGAGCGTGCCGGTTGCGCTCTAAACGTGACAGATCGACTCCACGTGACATGTTAACACGTTTTCTACGCGCACACGCTCGTAGCTGTCGCCCATATGCCTTAAATGCACGTTGGTTTTTTCTCGGCTCAAGCGGAGCACATTGAGCTGTTTTCTCGACACACGAGCGTGCCGATTGCGCTCTAAACGTGACAGATCGACTCCACGTGACATGTTAACACGTTTTCTCTACGCGCACACGCTCGTAGCTGTCGCCCATATGCCTTAAATGCATGTTGGTTTTTCTCGGCTCAAGCGGAGCACATTGAGCTGTTTCTCGGAACTCGAGCGTGCCGATCGCGCTCTAAACGTGACAGATCGACTCCACGTGACATGTTAACACGTTTCCTACGCGCACACGCTCGTAGCTGTCGCCCATATGCCTTAAATGCATGTTGGTTTTTCTCGGCTCAAGCGGAGCACATTGAGCTGTTTTCTCGGAACTCGAGCGTGCCGATTGCGCTCTAAACGTGACAGATCGACTCCACGTGACATGTTAACACGTTTTTCTACGCGCACACGCTCGTAGCTGTCTCCCATATGCCTTAAATGCATGTTGGTTTTTTCTCGGCTCAAGCGGAGCACATTGAGCTGTTTTCTCGGAACTCGAGCGTGCCGATTGCGCTCTAAACGTGATAGATCGACTCCACGTGACACGTTAACAACGTTTTCTACGCGCACACGCTCGTAGCTGTCTCCCATATGCCTTAAATGCATGTTGGTTTTTTCTCGGCTCAAGCGGAGCACATTGAGATGTTTCTCGGAACTCGAGCGTGCCGATTGCGCTCTAAACGTGATAGATCGACTCCACGTGACATGTTAACACGTTTTCTACGCGCACACACGCTCGTAGCTGTCGCCCATATGCCTTAAATGCATGTTGGTTTTTCTCGGCTCAAGCGGAGCACATTGAGCTGTTTCTCGGAACTCGAGCGTGCCGATTGCGCTCTAAACTGACAGATCGACTCCACGTGACATGTTAACGGGTTTACTACGCGCACACGCTCGTAGCTGTCGCCCATATGCCTTAAATGCACGTTGGTTTTTCTCGGCTCAAGCGGAGCACATTGAGCTGTTTCTCGGAACTCGAGCGTGCTGATTGCGCTCTAAACGTGACAGATCGACTCCACGTGACATGTTAACACGTTTTATACGCGCACACGCTCGTAGCTGTCGCCCATATGCCTTAAATGCATGTTGGTTTTTCTCGGCTCAAGCGGAGCACATTGAGCTGTTTTCTCGGAACTCGAGCGTGCCGATTGCGCGTCTAAACGTGACAGATCGACTCCACGTGACATGTTAACACGTCTTCTACGCGCACACGCTCGTAGCTGTCGCCCATATGCCTTAAATGCATGTTGGTTTTTCTCGGCTCAAGCGGAGCACATTGAGCTGTTTCTCGGAACTCGAGCGTGCCGATTGCGCTCTAAACGTGACAGGTCGACTCCACGTAACATGTTAACACGTTTTTCTACGCGCACACGCTCGTAGCTGTCTCCCATATGCCTTAAATGCATGTTGGTTTTTCTCGCTCAAGCGGAGCACATTGAGCTGTTCTTCTCGGCCACACGAGCGTGCCGATTGCGCTCTAAACGTGACAGATCGACTCCCACGTGACATGTTAACACGTTTTCTACGCGCACACGCTCGTAGCTGTCGCCCATATGCCTTAAATGCATGTTGGTTTTTCTCGGCTCAAGCGGAGCACATTGAGCTGTTTCTCGGACTCGAGCGTGCCGATCGCGCTCTAACGTGACAGATCGACTCCACGTGACATGTTAACACGTTTCCTACGCGCACACGCTCGTAGCTGTCGCCCATATGCCTTAAATGCACGTTGGTTTTTCTCGGCTCAAGCGAGCACATTGAGCTGTTTCTCGGAACTCGAGCGTGCCGATTGCGCTCTAAACGTGACAGATCGACTCCACGTGACATGTTAACACGTTTTCTACGCGCACACGCTCGTAGCTGTCGCCCATATGCCTTAAATGCTGTTGGTTTTTCTCGGCTCAAGCGGAGCACATTGAGCTGTTTCTCGGAACTCGAGCGTGCCGATTGCGCTCTAAGCGTGACAGATCGACTCCACGTGACATGTTAACACGTTTTCTACGCGCACACGCTCGTAGCTGTCGCCATATGCCTTAAATGCATGTTGGTTTTTCTCGCTCAAGCGGAGCACATTGAGCTGTTTCTCGGAACTCGAGCGTGCCGGTTGCGCTCTAAACGTGACAGATCTGACTCCACGTGACATGTTAACACGTTTTCTACGCGCACACGCTCGTAGCTGTCTCCCATATGCCTTAAATGCACGTTGGTTTTTCTCGGCTCAAGCGGAGCACATTGACTGTTTCTCGGTACACGAGCGTGCCGATTGCGCTCTAAACGTGACAGATCGCACTCCACGTGACATGTTAACACGTTTTCTACGCGCACACGCTCGTAGCTGTCGCCCATATGCCTTAAATGCATGTTGGTTTTTCTCGCTCAAGCGGAGCACATTGAGCTGTTTCTCGGAACTCGAGCGTGTCCGATCGCGCTCTAAACGTGACAGATCGACTCCACGTGACATGTTAACACGTTTCCTACGTCGCACACGCTCGTAGCTGTCGCCCTATGCCTTAAATGCACGTTGGTTTTTCTCGCTCAAGCGGAGCACATTGAGCTGTTTCTCGGAACTCGAGCGTGCCGATTGCGCTCTAAACGTGACAGATCGACTCCACGCGACATGTTAACACGTTTTCTACGCGCACACGCTCGTAGCTGTCGCCCATATGCCTTAAATGCACGTTGGTTTTTCTCGGCTCAGCGGAGCACATTGTGCTGTTTCCGAACTCGAGCGTGCCGATTGCGCTCTAAGCGTGACAGATCGACTCCACGTGACATGTTAACACGTTTTCAACGCGCACACGCTCGTAGCTGTCGCCCATATGCCTTAAATGCACGTTGGTTTTTCTCGGCTCAAGCGGAGCACATTGAGCTGTTTCTCGGAACTCGAGCGTGCCGGTTGCGCTCTAAACGTGACAGATCGACTCCACGTGACATGTTAACACGTTTTCTACGCGCACACGCTCGTAGCTGTCTCCCATATGCCTTAAATGCATGTTGGTTTTTCTCGGCTCAAGCGGAGCACATTGAGCTGTTTCTCGGCACACGAGCGTGCCGATTGCGCTCTAAACGTGACAGATCGACTCCACGTGACATGTTAACACGTTTTCTACGCGCACACGCTCGTAGCTGTCGCCCATATGCCTTAAATGCATGTTGGTTTTTCTCGGCTCAAGCGGAGCACATTGAGCTGTTTCTCGGAACTCGAGCGTGCCGATTGCGCTCTAACGTGACAGATCGACTCCACGTGACATGTTAACAAACGTTTTCTACGCGCACACGCTCGTAGCTGTCGCCCATATGCCTTAAATGCATGTTGGTTTTTCTCGGCTCAAGCGGAGCACATTGAGCTGTTTCTCGGAACTCGAGCGTGCCGATTGCGCTCTAAACGTGACAGATCGACTCCACGTGACATGTTAACACGTTTTCTACGCGCACACGCTCGTAGCTGTCTCCCATATGCCTTAAATGCACGTTGGTTTTTTCTCGCTCAACGGAGCACATTGAGCTGTTTCTCGGAACTCGAGCGTGCCGATTGCGCTCTAGACGTGACAGATCGACTCCACGTGACATGTTAACACGTTTTTCTACGCGCACACGCTCGTAGCTGTCTCCCATATGCCTTAAATGCATGTTGGTTTTTCTCGGCTCAAGCGGAGCACATTGAGCTGTTTCTCGGAACTCGAGCGTGCCGATATGCGCTCTAAACGTGACAGATCGACTCCACGTGACATGTTAACACGTTTTTCTACCGCACACGCTCGTAGCTGTCTCCCATATTGCCTTAAAATGCATGTTGGTTTTTCTCGGCTCAGCGGAGCACATTGAGCTGTTTCTCTCGGAACTCGAGCGTGCCGATTGCGCTCTAAACGTGATAGATCGACTCCACGTGACACGTTAACACGTTTTCTACGCGCACACGCTAGTAGCTGTCTCCCTATGCCTTAAATGCATGTTGGTTTTTCTCGGCTCAAGCGAGCACATTGAGATGTTTCTCGAACTCGAGCGTGCCGATTGGCGCTCTAACGTGATAGATCGACTCCACGTGACATGTTAACACTTTTTCTACGCGCACACGCTCGTAGCTGTCGCCCATATGCCTTAAATGCATGTTGGTTTTTTCTCGGCTCAAGCGGAGCACATTGAGCTGTTTCTCGGAACTCGAGCGTGGCCGATTGCGCTCTAAACGTGACAGATCGACTCCACGTAACATGTTAACACGTTTTCTACGCGCACACGCTCGTAGCTGTCTCCCATATGCCTTAAATGCATGTTGGTTTTTCTCGGCTCAAGCGGAGCACATTGAGCTGTTTCTCGGAACTCGAGCGTTCCGGTTGCGCTCTAAACGTGACAGATCGACTCCACGTGACATGTTAACACGTTTTCTACGCGCACACGCTCGTAGCTGTCTCCCATATGCCTTAAATGCATGTTGGTTTTTCTCGGCTCAAGCGGAGCACATTGAGCTGTTTCTCGGCACACGAGCGTGCCGATTGCGCTCTAAACGTGACAGATCGACTCCACGTGACATGTTAACACGTTTTCTACGCGCACACGCTCGTAGCTGCCGCCCATATGCCTTAAATGCATGTTGGTTTTTCTCGGCTCAAGCGGAGCACATTGAGCTGTTTCTCGGAACTCGAGCGTGCCGATTGCGCTCTAAACGTGACAGATCCACTCCGCGTGACATGTTAACACGTTTTCTACGCGCACACGCTCGTAGCTGTCGCCCATATGCCTTAATGCACGTTGGTTTTTCTCGGCTCAAGCGGAGCACATTGAGCTGTTTCTCGGAACTCGAGCGTGCCGATTGCGCTCTAAACGTGATAGATCGACTCCACGTGACATGTTAACACGTTTTCTACGCGCACACGCTCGTAGCTGTCTCCCATATGCCTTAAATGCATGCTGGTTTTTCTCGGCTCAAGCGGAGCACATTGAGCTGTTTCTCGGAACTCGAGCGTGCCGATTGCGCTCTAAACGTGACAGATCGACTCCACGTGACATGTTAACACGTTTTCTACGCGCACACGCTCGTAGCTGTCTCCCATATGCCTTAAATGCACGTTGGTTTTTCTCGGCTCAAGCGGAGCACATTGAGCTGTTTCTCGGAACTCGAGCGTGCCGATTGCGCTCTAAACGTGACAGATCGACTCCACGTGACACGTTAACACGTTTTCTACGCGCACACGCTCGTAGCTGTCTCCCATATGCCTTAAATGCATGTTGGTTTTTCTCGGCTCAAACGGAGCACATTGAGCTGTTTCTCGGAACTCGAGCGTGCCGATTGCGCTCTAGACGTGACAGATCGACTCCACGTGACACGTTAACACGTTTTCTACGCGCACACGCTCGTAGCTGTCTCCCATATGCCTTAAATGCATGTTGGTTTTTCTCGGCTCAAGCGGAGCACATTGAGCTGTTTCTCGGAACTCGAGCGTGCCGATTGCGCTCTAAACGTGACAGATCGACTCCACGTGACATGTTAACACGTTTTCTACGCGCACACGCTCGTAGCTGTCCCCATATGCCTTAAATGCATGTTGGTTTTTTCTCGGCTCAGCGGAGTCACATTGAGCTGTTTCTCGGAACTCGAGCGTGCCGATTGCGCTCTAAACGTGACAGATCGACTCCACGTGACATGTTAACACGTTTTCTACGCGCACACGCTCGTAGCTGTCTCCCATATGCCTTAAATGCATGTTGGTTTTTCTCGGCTCAAACGGAGCACATTGAGCTGTTTCTTCTGGAACTCGAGCGTGCCGATTGCGCTCTAGACGTGACAGATCGACTCCACGTGACACGTTAACACGTTTTCTACGCGCACCCTCGTAGCTGTCTCCCATATGCCTTAAATGCATGTTGGTTTTTCTCGGCTCAAGCGGAGCACATTGAGCTGTTTCTCGGAACTCGAGCGTGCCGATTGCGCTCTAAACGTGACAGATCGACTCCACGTGACATGTTAACACGTTTTCTACCGCGCACACGCTCGTAGCTGTCTCCCATATGCCTTAAATGCACGTTGGTTTTTCTCGGCTCAAGCGGAGCACATTGAGCTGTTTCTCGAACTCGAGCGTGCCGATTGCGCTCTAAACGTGATAGATCGACTCCACGTGACACGTTAACACGTTTTCTACGCGCACACCTCGTAGCTGTCTCCCATATGCCTTAAATGCATGTTGGTTTTTCTCGGCTCAAGCGGAGCACATTGAGATGTTTCTCGGAACTCGAGCGTGCCGATTGCGCTCTAAACGTGATAGATCGACTCCACGTGACATGTTAACACGTTTTCTACGCGCACACGCTCGTAGCTGTCGCCCATATGCCTTAAATGCATGTTGGTTTTTCTCGGCTCAAGCGGAGCACATTGAGCTGTTTCTCGGAACTCGAGCGTGCCGATTGCGCTCTAAACGTGACAGATCGACTCCACGTAACATGTTAACACGTTTTCTACGCGCACGACACGCTCGTAGCTGTCTCCCATGATTCCTTAAATGCATGTTGGTTTATTCTCGGCTCAAGCGGAGCACATTGAGCTGTTTCTCGGAACTCGAGCGTTCCGGTTGCGCTCTAAACGTGACAGATCGACTCCACGTGACATGTTAACACGTTTTTCTACGCGCACACGCTCGTAGCTGTCTCCCATATGCCTTAACATGCATGTTGGTTTTTCTCGGCTCAAGCGGAGCACATTGAGCTGTTTCTCGGACACGAGCGTGCCGATTGCGCTCTAAACGTGACAGATCGACTCCACGTGACATGTTAACACGTTTTCTACGCGCACACGCTCGTAGCTGTCCCCCATATGCCTTAAATGCACGTTGGTTTTTCTCGGCTCAAGCGGAGCACATTGAGCTGTTTCTCGGAACTCGAGCGTGCCGATTGCGCTCTAAACGTGACAGATCACTCCCGTGACATGTTAACACGTTTTCTACGCGCACACGCTCGTAGCTGTCGCCCATATGCCTTAAATGCATGTTGGTTTTTCTCGGCTCAAGCGGAGCACATTGAGCTGTTTCTCGGAACTCGAGCGTGCCGATTGCGCTCTAACGTGATAGATCCACTCCACGTGACATGTTAACACGTTTTCTACGCGCACACGCTTCGTAGCTGTCTCCCATATGCCTTAATGCATGCTGGTTTTTTCTCGGCTCAAGCGGAGCACATTGAGCTGTTTTCTCGGAACTCGAGCGTGCCGATTGTTTGCGCTCTAAACGTTGACAGATCCATGACTCCACGTGACATGTTAACACGTTTTCTACGCACACGCTCGTAGCTTCTCATTGGCTAAATGTGTTGGTTTTCTCGCCAAGCTCGGCTTAGCTGTTTCCTATTCCTATAACGTGCATGTCATGTTAGTTTTTACTCGCCGCTTCATAGCTGATTGCACATAAGCTCTTATCTCGTGAAGCTCGAGCTTTTGCCGAGTGGATTGCGCTCTAAACGTGACAGATCGACTCCACGTGACACGTTAACACGTTTTCTACGCGCACACGCTCGTAGCTGTCTCCCATATGCCTTAAATGCATGTTGATTTTTCTCGGCTCAAGCGGAGCACATTGAGCTGTTTCTCGGAACTCGAGCGTGCCGATTGCGCTCTAAACGTGATAGATCGACTCCACGTGACACGTTAACACGTTTTCTACGCGCACACGCTCGTAGCTGTCTCCCATATGCCTTAAATGCATGTTGGTTTTTCTCGGCTCAAGCGGAGCACATTGAGCTGTTTTCTCGGAACTCGAGCGTGCCGATTGCGCTCTAAACGTGATAGATCGACTCCACGTGACATGTTAACACGTTTTCTACGCGCACCACGCTCGTAGCTGTCGCCCATATGCCTTAATCATTTGGTTTTTCTCGGCTCAAGCGGAGCACATTGAGCTGTTTCTCGGAACTCGAGCGTGCCGATTGCGCTCTAAACGTGACAGGTCGACTCCACGTAACATGTTAACACGTTTTCTACGCGCACACGCTCGTAGCTGTCTCCCATATGCCTTAAATGCATGTTGGTTTTTCTCGGCACAAGCGGAGCACATTGAGCCGTTTCTCGGAACTCGAGCGTTCCGGTTGCGCTCTAAACGTGACAGATCGACTCCACGTGACATGTTAACACGTTTTCTACGCGCACACGCTCGTAGCTGTCTCCCATATGCCTTAAATGCATGTTGGTTTTTCTCGGCTCAAGCGGAGCACATTGAGCTGTTTCTCGGCACACGAGCGTGCCGATTGCGCTCTAACGTGATAGATCGACTCCACGTGACATTGTTAACACGTTTTCTACGCGCACACGCTCGTAGCTGTCGCCCATATGCCTTAAATGCATGTTGGTTTTTCTCGGCTCAAACGGAGCACATTGAGCTGTTTCTCGGAACTCGAGCGTGCCGATTGCGGTCTAAACGTGACAGATCGACTCCACGTGACACGTTAACACGTTTTCTATGCGCACACGCTCGTAGCTGTCGCCCATATGCCTTCAATGCATGTTGGTTTTTCTCGGCTCAAGCGGAGCACATTGAGCTGTTTCTCGGAACTCGAGCGTGCCGATTGCGCTCTAAACGTGACAGATCGACTCCACGTGACATGTTTAACACGTTTTCTACGCGCACACGCTCGTGGCTGTCGCCCATATGCCTAAAATGCACGTTGGTTTTTCTCGGCTCAAGCGGACCACATTGAGCTGTTTCTCGGAACTCGAGCGTGCCGATTGCGCTCTAAACGTGACAGATCGACTCCACGTGACATGTTAACACGTTTTTCCTACGCGCACACGCTCGTAGCTGTCGCCCATATGCCTTAAATGCACGTTGGTTTTTCTCGGCTCAAGCGGAGCACATTGAGCTGTTTCTCGGAACTCGAGCGTGCCGATTGCGCTCTAAACGTGATAGATCGACTCCACGTGACATGTTAACACGTTTTCTACGCGCACACGCTCGTAGCTGTCGCCCATATGCCTTAAATGCATGTTGGTTTTTCTCGGCTCAAGCGGAGCACATTGAGCTGTTTTGCGGAACTCGAGCGTGCCGATTGCGCTCTAAACGTGATAGACCGACTCCACGTGACATGTTAACACGTTTTCTACGCGCACACGCTCGTAGCTGTCTCCCATATGCCTTAAATGCATGTTGGTTTTTCTCGGCTCAAGCGGAGCACATTGAGCTGTTTCTCGGAACTCGAGCGTGCCGATTGCGCTCTAAACGTGACAGATCGACTCCACGTGACATGTTAACACGTTTTCTAAGCGCACACGCTCGTGGCTGTCGCCCATATGCCCTAAATGCATGTTGGTTTTTCTCGGCTCAAGCGGACCACATTGAGCTGTTTCTCGGAACTCGAGCGTGCCGATTGCGCTCTAAACGTGACAGATCGACTCCACGTGACATGTTAACACGTTTTCTACGCGCACACGCTCGTAGCTGTCGCCCATATGCCTTAAATGCATGTTGGTTTTTCTCGGCTCAAGCGGAGCACATTGAGCTGTTTCTCGCGACTCGAGCGTGCCGATTGCGCTCTAAACGTGATAGATCGACTCCACGTGACATGTTAACACGTTTTCTACGCGCACACGCTCGTAGCTGTCGCCCATATGCCTTCAATGCACGTTGGTTTTACGCGGCTCAAGCGGAGCACATTGAGCTGTTTCTCGGAACTCGAGCATGCCGATTGCGCTCTAAACGTGACAGATCGACTCCACGTGACATGTTAACACGTTTTCTACGCGCACACGCTCGTAGCTGTCTCCCATATGCCTTAAATGAACGTTGGTTTTTCTCGGCTCAAGTGGAGCACATTGAGCTGTTTCTCGGAACTCGAGCGTGCCGATTGCGCTCTAAACGTGACAGATCGACTCCACGTGACATGTTAACACGTTTTCTAAGCGCACACGCTCGTGGCTGTCGCCCATATGCCCTAAATGCATGTTGGTTTTTCTCGGCTCAAGCGGACCACATTGAGCTGTTTCTCGGAACTCGAGCCTGCTGATTGCGCTCTAAACGTGATAGATCGACTCTACGTGACATGTTAACACGGTTTCTACGCGCACACGCTCGTAGCTGTCTCCCATATGCCTTAAATGCATGTTGGTTTTTCTCGGCTCAAGCGGAGCACATTGAGCTGTTTCTCGGAACTCGAGCGTGCCGATTGCGCTCTAAACGTGACAGATCGACTCCACGTGACATGTTAACACGTTTTCTACGCGCACACGCTCGTAGCTGTCGCCCATATGCCTTAAATGCAGGTTGGTTTTTCTCGGCTCAAGCGGAGCACCTTGAGCTTTTTCTCGGAACTCGAGCGTGCCGATTGCGCTCTAAACGTGACAGATCGACTCCACGTGACATGTTAACACGTTTTCTACGCGCACACGCTCGTAGCTGTCTCCCATATGCCTTAAATGCATGTTGGTTTTTCTCGGCTCAAGCGGAGCACATTGAGCTGTTTCTCGGAACTCGAGCGTGCCGATTGCGCTCTAAACGTGACAGATCGACTCCACGTGACATGTTAACGCGTTTTCTACGCGCACACGCTCGTAGCTGTCGCCCATATGCCTTAAATGCACGTTGGTTTTTCTCGACTCAAGCGGAGCACATTGAGCTGTTTCTCGGAACTCGAGCATGCCGATTGCGCTCTAAACGTGATAGATCGACTCCACGTGACATGTTAACACGTTTTCTACGCGCACACGCTCGTAGCTGTCCGCCATATGCCTTAAATGCATGTTGGTTTTTCCTCGGCTCAGCGGAGCACATTGAGCTGTTTCTCGGAACTCGAGCGTGCCGATTGCGCTCTAAACGTGACAAATCGACTCCACGTGACATGTTAACACGTTTTCTACGCGCACACGCTCGTAGCTGTCGCCCATATGCCTTAAATGCACGTTGGTTTTTGATGATATCTCCTTCTTCTTTTTCCAATGCGAGTGATTTTACAAACAATTGTGCATCATAATTCGATAAATTATAAAATATAATTGATATATATCGGAGTTCTCTATAATTTATATTACATATCATATGTGCTGCACCTCGGTATAAACCACTCAAATGATCATGGTCACTTACTTTCTCTACAAGTGCTATTTCTTTTTCGCAAATATGACACACCTTTGCCTCTTCATAGTTTCTTTGCTCTGCATCATTTAAAGGTCGCATTTCTACCACTTTACTTAAATAATTTGTATACAAAAATTTTACATCCATCTCTAACTGATTGACGAAACATGTAGCTGCATTTCTTTCGCGGTATGTACTCAGCTTACTTAAATTTTCATTAAAACTTCATTTTATATAATACGCGAATATGGTTCATGTTCGAAACATTTAACAGAAAAAGGTTTTGCAGGGTCTGGTTCTGTGACATATGTATAGGTTTTAATAAAGCCTCGAAATCAGCGTATATAACAAAAGGAATTCTTAACTGTTTTTCAAATTTATCAAATTTTAATATATTCTCGGGCAATTGCTCACCATACTTATTCGTTTTCAAAGTTGAACAAGGAAATACTGCCTTAACCTGCTTTCAATCTTCATTTTCGTGTCTGCGCAATTTCTCTTCGCATGTGAAAAAAGTTAAACAACCTTCACAAATATATTTCTGATGTCCAGCGTGCGACTTCTGTGATGAAACCAATCGGGGCAAATTCTTAATCCAACAGTAGTGAAGATTCCCATCTTCCGCACTAATAAGTAATAAATTAATATGATTTATTGTTCTTCGCTTCGTGAAATGTAACGGTCCCACCAATATTCTTCTATACTATATATTAATAGATATATTATTTTTTTCTTCAAATTTAGTGATATCTTTTAAGTTAACAGGGAAAGTTAAATCTGTAAAATCGGTCACAGTATCATAATGTGTATAGGAAGAAACTTTTTGTGGAAGTCCAGCTGGCTTCCTTAAAGCTGAAGTAATAGCCCAGGCGAAACATGTGTTATCAGCATTTTGAACATTTATTACAGCTTTCTTTTTCTTTATTGTTGGCGGTAAATCTACATAACTGAAACCTCTCATTGGATTCTGGTTTTTATTGGTTCTTATTTGCTTCCAGGTATAAAATATTGTTGAGGCTCCACCCTAAAACCAGTAAAAAAGACCTCAATAATATAATAAAATATGATGATATATAAATGACAATAATTTAAATTCACCTGAATCACGTTTTTGAAATTCACTCATCTTGTTTATAATTTCATCCATATAATCTTCATACAAGGCACATAAATCGCTTCCATGGGTTATAATTTTGTTTCGAGTATTAAAGGATTTTATTTCAACATTTTCCTTGCTTAATGAATAGTATAAACCATATAGTTCCAAATTAATTTTCAACGCATTATGTACATATAAAATACTATCCATCAGTGTTATCACTTTTTCTCTAATATTTTTTGCGAATTCTTCTACATCGACATACATACGAGACGAATCAGATATTTGATAACTTATTACGCTTTCCCCAAATGCGGCAACATTCTTTTTCACTCCATCTTCAATCACTACAAATGCTTTACTTCGGTGATTAGTACTTCGGATATGTGCAGTGTAACAATTCCTTTCGACATTTACATCACACACTTCACACTTCACCAAATCCGTATTATCATCAATCTTTATTCTTTTCCCTCGACAAGAAGTTAAGATATGCCGATTTTTATTGTCTCTACGAGTAAATTGCTTACAACAATATTCACACTTGAACATTTCGACTTGCTACCAACAAGAATAGATGAGACTATCATTAGCGTATTACGGACATCTCATTTTAAACCTCCTATCCCCTCTTGAACTGTTTCAAGGCGGACGACGTCTCACGGGTTTAACCGAAGTAGACATCTCAAATCTTTCGTTGAAGGTCTTTAACTGGTTTCAAGGCGAACAACATCTCGGAGTTTTCGTTGAAGTATACAACATTTCAATGTCTCCTTAGCCCACTACATACACATAAAGATTTGCAATAGTCGTAATCACTTTTTATTTTAATCTATAAATTTTTCTTATTTATATCAGAAAGTTAAAGCTCAATAAACTAAAACTGTGTAATAGTAATTGTAAAACTATCGGCTTCATTATTTGAAAAATAGATATAACGAAAATATCAATTATGTCGACTACAATAACTTAGTGAGGTTAGACGCAAAGCAGTGGAATACTGAGTCACACAAACGATTGCATTATGTAATTATAAAATTCGAGTCTGTTCACAATGTTTATTATGCAAATTGTAAATTCTAACATTGACATTAATATTAATAACACTAAATTATAATCAATAAATTCTATATTTATACATGTAGCCCCATACATAATTACATAATTTAAATTAAAATTCATCAAAATCATGAATATTATCTAGTATATTTTGAGCTAATATTAACGTATCAGCATCAAAATCTACATCTTCTTCCTCTTCCGGCACTTCTTCCTCACTACCGTCCTCCATAAAAAAATCTTCCTCACTACCGTCCTCCATAAAAAAATCTTCCTCGGCACCGTCCTTCATAAAAAATTCTTCTCCCCCTTCAATAAATTCCTCGTCATTGATACTATCCCTGATACTATCTTCCATATCTTCATCACTGATACTATCCCCCATGAGAGATTCATCTTCTTCCTGCCCCATATCAGTATCAACAAATATTGGAGGAATTTCATTAAGCTCAACACAAACCATTTCAAAAAAACTAAAGAATAATTCGCGCTTATTCCTTTTTCTTAATATAACACCATTTTTTTTATATCTTCTATGTTGTAATACACTAGTTGAAACCCCTTTCATTAATCAGTCTGACCTTTACCTCGAGAATGACCTCACCTGACTCCGACCCGATAACATTGACCTTGACCTCAAATTGACCTCGACCGCAACATTGACCTTGACCGCAACATTGACATTGACCTCAAATTGACCTTGACCTCGATCTCGGCCTCAACAATGACGTTGACAGCAACATTGACCTTGACCTTGGCCACAACATTGACCTTGACAGCAAGATTGACCTTGACCTTGGTCACAGCATTGATCTTGACCATGACATTGGTCTTGACTCCGACATTGACCTTGGCCCCAAACTTCTTCTCGATCTCGACATTGACCTTGACCTTGGCCTGGGATTGGCCGTAGCCGGCTTCAGCCGATTCTGGAATCTCCTCATTGACCATGCATATGCATCGGTCAAGGTCAATGAGGAGGTCCCAGAATCATCTGAAACACTCTACTGTCATACTTTTTAATAACAATTTTACTATAAGTGTATGGAAATTAACTACAATTTTGTAGTACCTTTTTATCAGTTTTTAAAGCTGCTTACACTTTTGGGGTACTATTTTTACTATAAATATGGAGTACAGGCAGCCACTGCAGAAGACTACAATAATATGGTATTTTCTACTTACTACGATGGTTGTCACTATAGTAGCCGTTGATTCTCGTAGGATATACTACAATTGTGGTACAATTTACTATATATTTCTCTCGGTGTAATCTTTTATTTCTTAGAAAAAAAGAGACTCCATTAATGTTATCTTATGGGGGATAGTCAAAGTTCCGGGTTATTTTCAGTAAATTACATTTTAAAGATGTTATTTGTAAAAAACGATATAAAACTCACATACAATACATACTATTTGGAATTCAATCATCAAAATCCACAACGTCATCTCCAGTATTGGAAATGAACATCGTAACGCCAAATTTGAAAGTATCAAGTCGTTGGATTTGCAATGCTGGGACAACGCGTAAACAAGGAAGATACAAAAATAATTTTTCAGCCAGAAGACATTCTTTCGACTAATCAATTAGAAATTTACATTAAATACTCAAACGTATTTGAAAGAGTAAACTTAATAGTATTAAAACGCTGTTAAAACTAAACAGATACAGTTTAAAGAAAATAATCAAGCAAATCCAACCAAAGAAGCCAAAGAAAAGGATTGGAGAGATTTACCACAAAAACACGCGCACATTAATCTAAGCGAATCATTCAAAATTAGTCTGTAAGTAGACAGTTGGAAATAAGGGGAATTTGATTGTCATTTAATTTAATATTTCATACTTTTATAAAGAAAAAACATATCAATATATCAGGTATTATAAGCAGTACTTAATTAGTGAACTAGTGTATTTCATGATTTTAATAACAATGGGTTACACTACAATATAGTACGAAAGAACAAAATAGGTAAGTCTTATTAACTCTCTTATGTATTAAATTTTATTATATCAACAGCAGCACGTTATCTTTAACATTACGATGCGTAACTTGTATATTCTGCCATAATATTTTGTTAAATTGTGAAAACACTAACTTTGTAAAACCGGCACTAACGCTGCTATAGTAAGTATGTTGTAGCAGGTATTAACTTGCGGAGTTGTCACATATTTCACTAGAAATTCACTTGCTACCTACTATAGTTCTAATTGTGATGACGATATATTTTTCTCCATGTGTCGAATGTAGATCAGAAGTCCTTTCTGAATTCGAGAACGGACCAACAAATTGAATATCAAATATTTGCCTAATACTGACTTCGGATAAAGTTTGTTTAAAATTTGCTTGAGAACTTTTAGAAGTCAAATGTTTACTTCTAAATTAAGAGCAACTTTGGCGGATATCTGTATATACATAAAACAAAATTATATTAATTAATCTATAATGTTACGGGAACATGTTTGATGTTTCCATAAATTTTAAAGCCATGATGCGTAGCGTTAGTTTAACTACTTATCTAGTAAGACCGCAACGGAAAGACGCACAATGCTTGTATAAAAATCAAAGACCTTCGAAAAGATTTCCCCAATACTTGAGTGATTTTGATACTGCTAAATCCCGAGCATTAAAATAAAAAGAACGCCCAAACTTTATGTTGCATTATCTTTCGATTCTATCCTTTTTATGTTCATGGAACATTGATTTCGCATCAATTTCTTCACGACATTATTTAGCAATTTCACCGAAACCGTAACTTTTAAACCGTTACCGAAACCTAATTTTATATTCCCTCGAGATTGCAACGACCTCGCCTAAACTCTGAACTGTTCTCTTTACCGCACGAAAACCGTCAGAAGAATGTACGCTGAATTTAGTGGTGTATTTTATTTGCCATTAGATAGACGAAATTCCAAGCACGTCCGAACTTTGATGGTCTTGTTTGGCGTTGTACAGGTTTCCAAGACGACTTTCTGCTACGGGTTCAAACTGTTCACCGTATTACAGGTGGACGAGTTCAGATCACCCGTAAAAAGAGACGATTCATTGCAAAGGGTCCTCGCTACGGGAAAGCGAAATACATAAAATCGGAGGTGCCTTTGCTCGAACGACCGCTCAACGCCGAGGCTTGCCGCGAAACAATAGATAATGTTAGTTTGTTCAAAACAAGTGACTTTATCAACACCTCCGACAGTATGAAATTAGATCACCAATTGACGTTGACTATGTCTTTCGAAAGCTTGTCGAATAAATGAGTTTATAAATAATATACATAGAAAGTAAAAAGAGTTTCACTTACACAACAAGATGTTGCCATGAAATATACATTGACTTTTACGCAATTGCTTTCAGTTATCCATTGATGTTCTTTAGAGTATTTCCTTTACTTTTATTGCATAAACACTAATAGTAATAGTAATATATTTGTCAGACATTCACATGAAATTTGACATTGTCGAGAAATTAAATTACTGAGGCAGTAGTCACTTAAAAGAACTCATCTAAGGTGTAACAGTTTTTTCCTAATAAATATTCTTTTAATCTGCGCTTATTGTGCCATCTGTTCGTAAACATGTTGAAAAAAGAATTAAATCGGAGTTGAAAAATAAAAAACTGTGGTTATGTGTGGACGGAACAACAGTTCGTAAAAGCATTCTGTAGTTAATGTAATGGTACATACAATGGAACCACATCAATCGTCACCTTCAATTCTATTAGCTTCCAGACGAGTACAACAATGTACTGCCGAAGTAATTTCAAAATTAGTGTTAAATACATTGGAAAAGTTTGAATTTTTCCAACAGTTGATGTTTATGAGTGAGGGTGCCGCAAACATGCTCTGTAGACCGGTCTCTTAAAAAACATTGTGCTAACTTGTCACATATTACCTCTAAAATTCATGCTTTTAGTCATGTGGCAGATAGCATTAGAAAACGTTATCCTGAGGTAGACGCTTTAATAGCGCATACAAAAGCAGTGTTTGTCAAATCCCCAAAACGTATTGGCAAATTTCGCAGACTGTGCCCCGTATGCCTGAGCCACCAGAATATATTCTTACACGTTGGGGAACATAGTAACAGCCCGCGTTTTATTATCATAAACATTTTCAGAACATTAAGAACGTGGTTTTACAATTCGATCCAAAGGAAGCTGCGGCTTTCAAGGAAAGCCAGTCGAAATTTCAAGATAGTCAGGTTAAAACGTATTTAAGAACTATTCAGAACAATTACTTCGGACTAGTGGAGGCAATAGAAAAATTACAAAATTCTTCGGTGTCGTTAGTGGAATCTCTGCAAATAGTGTAGTATGTTCGCATACCAAAGGTTATTTTAATTACGCAAATATAACGTCACTAGATGTAGAAAGTTCGTTTTCTGCACATAAACACACTTTTTCCTGACGCCGCAACAACTGTGGAAACATATCTAATGTTGCAGATATTTAACAGACATTATTCACTTTGTGATTTCACGGAAGAGCCTTAAGACGATAAGTGTTTGAGCACGTATTACATTTTATTTCTGACCATTTATTTTGTGTAAACCTTTATGTGCCCACCACTGGCTGTTGGCGCAAATTGAGCGACTCTAGTCAACAGGACATCACGACTGCACTGCTGTAACATGAATTTATGAGCACAGCAATTCCGCCTCACCTCCTCATATACATTATCGACATGAGAGTGCCACTATAATTGGGCATCAAAAAAATCTCCAAAAACTGAATGCATATTACCAAGATCTACGTTTACCGTACATAGCAGATTATTTGAGGTATTTAAGATCCTGTTCAATGTAAAAAAAGTTCCCACAGTCATTTCCTTATTTAATAACAATAATTACTTTGTATCCAATCCATTAGTATACACAAACTGTCTTAGCTATAAGCGATTTCACGCTGCAGTCATAGATTAAAATATTCGTATCGTTGACGTAGCAAACTGTATCTATGCCAGGAACTTTACTTTTTAAGAAAATACCAAATCGCTAGAGAAAATAATGAATAGCAAGGGACCCAAGATTGAGCCCTGGAGTGCTCCCTCTTCCACGCGAGCTCTGCTACTCTTTGCATCGTTTATTTGCACAAACTGAAATCGATCTTGGAGATATGATGCAATCAAAGCTAATGGAACGCCACGAACGCCATAGGTTTCCAATTTCAACAATAACAACGTGTGACTGCATCTACAATTTTTCCATTATATTCGCGTAAGGCAGCCTGCGTACTTCTGGATCTAATAAATCCAATAAACTTGGCTATAGCTCTATAGGGTATTAAAATATACATTATATTAGAGTTTACTTGGCTTTTCTTTTAGAGTAAGTGACAAACGATATTCTCTCTTCTACTATTTTATTTCAAAAATAAAAACCGCAAACTAGCGAAATATGAACAGCAACAAGGTACTTTCGTTTCCAAACTGCAAGCCATAAATTAGTTTAGCGATTAAATTTTATGTTAGGAGATCTTTTTAGAAGTTGATTTCAAATGTTAAAAGACATGTTACATATTAAATTAGTAAGTATTTATAAGTGCTTACAGGTGATTATGTTTTTGGAAACAATAACGGATGCAAGTTGTGACATTTTCGGTGATATTTACATCTGGATTACCTGAGGACCAATACAAAGCTTCTATATTCTATTGGGAAAACCTATTGGAAAATAACATCGACGCCTCCTCCCTTACAATTTTTCAATACTGCAAAATTTCTTGGTATTTTGCATGCATTCCCCTTACTTTCAATCAATTCCAATTGGCTCAAACTAGTGGCAGACACACAACCCCGCATAATTTGTCCTTTCAGAAATTTATGATGAGAAGCCTCCCTTTATTTCTAATTACCCGGTTTTGATCACTGAAAATAACTTTCTTCCAATAGTCAAAAGTCCAATTTGCTTTTGATTTTGTCCAAAGCAACCGGTTTCGTTTCTGAACAAGGGTTAATAGAGGTTTTGCTTTGGCCTAAATAGGTTATTTCCATAATGTACTTATCCAGATATGTATCTTTTTAAATACCTTGTCAAACCTGAGTTCAGTTTTACGTATATATTTCCGATAAAACCCTCGAGATACATTAAAGCCATTGCGCTGATTCCAAAGGATCGCAATTTCCCTTAGAGTGCTTTTGCGGTTTCCTTTGCAAAAGTTAGCCAAGTTTCCTTGGCTTCGTTCGGTTATAACTCTACGTCCACCATTACTTTTTCAGTTAATTTCAAGGATTTCAGTTTGTCTGTAGTGTTTAACGATACTTTCCACTGTCATTCTTAATTCGGTGGCGACAATACGCAATTTGTGTGAAGTAGAGGTATCTTTAACTATTAAAAAAACACCGTTATTCGCTTAAACATTAATCTATCGTTAATGTTTAAGCGGAGGTCGGTTTTCCACAGCCAGATGTGACGGTCGATTGATTTCTGTTCTATAATAAACCCGAATATTGGAGAGAATTACGAAAGGGGAATTAAATGAGTAAAGCTAATGAGTGACTAAAGTTGCAAACGGTGACCTGGAAAAGTTTCAACGCCTAAAGTAAGTTTGAATGAATTATTTAGGCGATATAATAACAGCATAGACATTTATTGTAAAGTATGTATAAACGCCGATAAATGCCAAGGTGCGACGGATCGACTGGCCGATGACTTTTTGCGCGACGTACGACGCAGGGTGCGGATAAAACATTTGAACATAAATACGAATATATAAAATCTCGTACTCGATAAATTAAAGTTCTATTTAGACAGGATCGTATGTAGGAATAATTATAAATAGTAAATAGACAAATAATTGAGTTGAATAATCAATTCAAAAGCTGAGTGTATAAATTAATATATTAATAAATTGATTGCTTGATTGATTAATAAAATGTTAGATTAATGAACAAGAGAAATAGAGAAGAAGGCAACAGCTCGCCCGAAGATACAAGAATATTCCAGAAAAACAAGATAATAGCAAGAATGCCTACGAAAGGGAAGCTAAGACCCAGACAAATAAAGAGGAATTCAACATGGAAGAAATAAAGGAAATGCTCATGGATATGAAAAACGACATAAAGAAGGATATGAAGGCAATCAGAGATGAGATAAAAGAAGACATAAAGAAGATAAAAGAGGAACTACGAAACATGAAATCCGATATAAAAGATTACAGAAATGAGACGAGTGAAATTAAGAACGGAATGCAAGTAATGGAGGAAGAACGGGCAAAGGAAAAGAAGGAGATGGAGAAAATAGTTGCCAATATAGAAGATAAGATGGAAAAGATAATGAAGGAGAAAATCCGCAATAACCTCATGGTTAGCGGCAAAGGTATGGACACCGAAGATGATGAAAATCTAATGGAGGCGATGGAAAGCATGCTAGAGAAAAGGTTGAAAATAAAAACAAAGGTAACAGAAGCGTATAACATTGCACCAAAAAGGTACATCATAGCAATATCAAACTTCGCCGACAAAATTGCAGTATTGAAGGAGAAGCATAGATTAAAGGACAGTGACATTTTCATCGAATCAGAACTGACAGAAAAAGAGAAGGGAATCCAGAGAGAATTGAGAGGAATTGCAAGAGCCGAAAGGAAAAAAGGAGCAACAGTTAAAGTATTACATCAGAAGACAATAATAAACGGAAAGGAAGCTCATTCAAAACCAGGAGAAGGAGAACAACGTGATCTATAATTATCCAAAAAACTGGTAGACAGAAAAGATAAGAACGGAAATAAGGCAACGTACAAGGCAAAGTACATGGGCAATGATACAGGAAAAGAGGAAAAAGTCTTAGAAGAAAATAGCAGCAGTAAAGCGGTAAATATGATAAGGAAAGAAGAAACATAACAACAGATAAGACGGTAGAAAGAAGAAATAAACGAGGTAATAGGAAACGGAAGAAGAATGGGTAGCTAAAAATAAGTACCTAAGTACATAAGAACCATTCTTCTACCAGGAAAGATGCAGGAGATAGCCACAGAGCTTGAACGATATCAGATTGGTATTGCAGCTATATAAGAAATTAGATGGCAAGGGCATGGAGCAATTAAAAAAAGTAACTTTATACTACACTATTCGGGTGGTGTAAAACAAGGACAGTACGGAGTTACATTTATAACTAGGGGCGAACTTAGAAATAAAGTAAGTCAATTTAAACCTATAAAAGAAAGACTAGCGTACCTGAGGGTTGATACCAAACCATTTAACATATCTATATTAAACGTATATGCACCGACTGAATCAGTTATGGATGATGAAAAAGGCAAACTTAATGAAAAACTGGAAGAAGAAATTGAACGAATACCCAAGGAAGATATAATATTAGTTCTGAGGGATTTTAATGCACAAATAGGTAAAGAAGATCCTATCAAGCAAGTAACTGGTAAACAAACAATTCATGAGAGAACGAATAATAATGGACAGAGATTGTGTAACTTAGCAGCTAGAGCAGATATGACCATTAGTAGTACATCCGTACTGGCATAAAGTAACATGGAGATCAACAGATCAAAAAACGTATACACAAATAGATCATATACTGATCGTAAAGAGAAAACAAACATCAATGTTAAATGTGATATACCCTTTTAGTAAACTTCTGGATAAGAGAGACGTTTTATATTCAAAGATAGGTGTGAGAGGATAATACCAGCAAAGAGTGAAGGGCTATGTATGTACATTGTACAAAGCAATTTATAAATGTTTAGATATGCCCTTTTTTTTAAAAAGAAAAACGGCAATGTAATACATAATTGCGAAACATTACCGCTTATAATTAAAATGAAATAAGAAAGAACTCTACTGTAAGCCATTTTGCTGCTAACGAGGTTTTGAAGCACTTAGTGGTTTTTATTTGCTGCGCTATAGCCCGAGCTTTTTACGCTTTAAAGCTCTTCTCTGAAGGATGAATTCTAATTTTTACTAGAAGGCTAAGAAAATACATACAACGTAAAGTGGCTAACGTGAGAAAGAAAGATAATAAGGAAAGATGAAAGAAGGCAGAGGAAAATTATGAGCACACACAGAGTATAGTACCTTATATATTGTGTACGTAATGCTGGCATGCTGCTGTGCTTGGATGAACTAATCAAATTAACGGAATCTCTGTTTAGCCGTTATAAATTACACAATTATGTAGGGTATTTCGACGAGCCGACATAATTACATACATATATCAGGTACTCACATGTTTGGCGCTTGTATGTATGTTTGAAATATGTTCTATAAAATCTAGTTATATCTTGAACGTATGTTATTGATGTACAGGACAAATATAATGTTGATTGGACTACTAAATGGTATAAGCGTGTCGCAAAAACAATACGCATAATATACAACTTACGGAAACACCTAATCAAAAAAAACAACAACTGAATGAATGTTATATACGACAATCAGAAAACAAATAGATCTATGTGGGGGATTATTTACAAAGAAACAAAATCTGTCATTTTCAAAACCAGTTCTTCTTCTACAATATGGGCAGCTGAAATTAATACACATTTTTGTTCAATCGGAGGTAAAGCTGCACAATGTATCGCGAGCAGTAGATCACATCTGGATATTTTACAAAACTTCGCTATAGAGAACAAGAAATAGTTTTACTTTAAACCAATGATGACGAGAGAAGTAGAATATATTGTATCACGTTCCAAAACGAAACATACTACCGACATATACAAGATGTCCACGTGTTCACTGAAGTCAATCATTCCAACAATAGGTAATGCACTAGCAGACATCTTAAACAAATGTGCTAATGGCATTTTCCCACAACAATTAAAGGTTGCCAAAATAATTCCTATTTTGAAAACAGGGGACTTTAATCTGTGCGAAAACTGTCGACCAATGAGTATTTTGCCTGCTCTGTCAAACGTCTTCGAACAAGCAATAGCTTCGAGACATTGATTTTTTTAAGGGATGTAGAAATGAATCTGTTGGATCTCAGTAAAGCATTTGATTCAAATAACCACAAGCTGTTCTGGAGTACGTGGCAACTCGTTCAAGGTACTAAAATCGTATCTAACAAACAGGAAACAAATAATAGAGCTGAATAATCAAAAGCCTGAGCCACTTGAATATTCACACTTTATATTAATGATCTTCCATGTAATATTTCAGATTCAGAAGTGCGTCTCTATGCTGACGATACATCGCTGGTTGCCAGTGCACATAATTTGGAAGAGATAGCTGCTAAGTTTGGCAGTTCCCTTGCAGATGCGGTACGGTGCTTCGCGGCACACCCACTCCAAATGAATACAACCAAGACCACATTATTTACTACGACAAGGCTATTAAATGAGCATCCAACAGTTAAGTCCTTGAGACTAAAAAAGCATCCTAATTTAAACTGGACTCCTTACGTGGGTGATCTGGTAAGCAAGCTAGCTTACTCAGAATACGTCTCCTTTTCTACAGAACGTTCTACAGGATCATTAACACGGAAGCCTGGGACAAGGTCATCGATGCACATTCTGAAAGATATGTTTAAATTTTTATTTTTAATTTCTGAGTTGATCACTTCCAACTATATTATTGGAAAATCTTACTTTATATATAAAAAAAAAAAAAACAGGATATATTAAAATACGCACGACTAACTTACGAGATAATTAGCTGTTCCAAAAATAAGTTAAAGCTAAAATCCTACAATAACTAAGCAAACAAGGAAGTCCATTTCTTTTTTATATATTAATTCTGTTAATAAGGCAAACAGCTTCCCTCGAAGTAGGAAATTATTTTGAGAACACGTGCTTCATCGATATTTTAATATTAAATATTAAGCAGCACATTCGGTAAATTTTTCCTTCGGCTTCTCTTTACAGCCATGCTCCTGCCGGAATTACGCCAAGATTGTAGAAATTGTGTGAAAATTGTCTAACAATAACTTCTAAATAGAAAAACAAATAATATGGTAATCACAAATGAACGTGATAATTTTTTTTTAAAAAGGTGAAGAGTTGCTCAATTTGCGCCAACAGCCAGTGGCGGGCGCATAAAAGTTTACACAAAATAAATGGTCAGAAATAAAATATAATACGTGCTTAAACACTTACCGTCTTAAGAGTCTTCCGTGAAATCACAAAGTAAATAATGTCTGTTAAATATCTACAACATTAAATCTGTTTCCACAGTTGTTGCGGCAAACTGAGAGCAGCGTGAGGAAAAAGTGTGTTTATATGTAGAAAACGAATTGTAAAACCACGTTCGTAATATTCTCAAAATATTTATGATAATTAAACGCGGCCTGTAATCATGTTCCCCAACGTGTAAGAATAGGTTCTGGTGGCTCAGGCATACGGGGGCACAGTTCGTAGAATTTGCGAATACGTTTTGGGGATTTGACAAACACTGCTTTTGTATGCGCTATTAAAGCGTCTACCTCAGGATAAGATTTTTTAATACTATCTGCCACATGACTGAGAGCATGAATTTTACACGTAATATCTAACAAGTTACCACAAAGTTTTTTAAGAGACCGGCTTTCAGAAAGCATGTTTGCGGCGCCATCACTCATAAACATCAACAGTTGGTTTGTTGAAAGTTCAAACTTTTCCAATGTATTTAACACTAACTTTGAAATTGGAAGCTAATAGAATTGGAGGTGACAATTGATGTGGTTCCATTGTACGTACCATTATATTAATCAGAGAATGTTTTTTACGATCTGTTGTCTTGTCCACACATAACCACAGTTTGTTATCTTTCAACTCCGATTTAATTCTTTGTTCAACATGATCACGAGCAGATGGCACAATTCTTTGTAACGATGCCCGACTTGGTAATTTGCAATCCGAATATTTATTCCAAGAGAAGACGTATGCTTCCTTGTCCAACATTGGTCGTTTACGCGACGTAGGCAGCATTTTTAAAACTACGAAATAGTATTTTCGGCAGTGTACATGTATACACAACAGATCTGGTTGAGATTCGCAATTATACTGAGGGTTGTATCGAACCTCCGCCCTTTAAAAGGGTTAGTTAATACCGGGCACAAAACCATTGACTATTTCAAGAAATTTTCTGGGCAAAGTTAGCCAACCAAACATAAATCAGGAATGCAAAGTTTTTGTAATCAGCTTCAAAAAGTCAAGTACATGTTAGGAGCTGTAGAATCAGAAAAATTGTGCGAGTGTTTGCTTTCCGAAATGTTCACAAGGACAGTTTTGTAAATGGAATACCCCCATATTTTTACAATATTTGGAGGAACATTTATTTGAAAGTTAGAGGTCTTCAGTGCAACACCACCCCTAAAAATAAACATATGGAAAGCATTTTTATAGTGGAATACGAATTGTATTAAAGCTTAATCTGGACAGATTAACTATTGTGTGAGACTCATATTTCTTCAATTCTTGAGATGTTAAATTCGCAAAAATACTTTACTATATCAACTTATGATGTTGTGTGAACCTTTTGTCATTAATATTAAGTAATAGATTTTTCAGAAAGGTTATGGGAGCTTTTCGTCGTAATAATCGATGTACTTGTAGTTAAATGGAAGTTAAAAGGAGTTGTAGTAACTAGTTTGTATGCAGAAATGACACATGATTACAAGAAACATTTATAGTCATTAAAATTATAAAGAGCGTTTTTATACCTCAACCATTCATTTTCTCTTAAACTCATTTTGTTCTATATAATCAGGTTCGCTTCTGGTAACAATAACGAAAGTGACTAACACAAATAATAAAAATCTTATGTACGTAACCTCTAGAGTAGAAAATGCGGTAAATTGGATTCGCTGTCGGGTACAGTCCACTACAGTTGTCGAAGGAAATATAGTATTGAGGCGCCTGAATGCTTTCTGTTGCATTCTTCTTATCGTACTGCATAACATGAAAATAACTGTTAGATCAGTTATTGAAAAACGGTTTAAATGGAAGTTTTTTCTTTCTTCCTTACTAAAAATTTCGTCTACATGAAAAACCAAAATTGATTAATGTGTTTTATTATCATATCTTACTCTTAGAAAATGTTCAAGTAATTAATAAGGTAATGGAAAGCACATTCTTACTGAAGCATCAAACATTGAAACACTTTACTAATACTGAATAAATTTGGTCGAAACGCATTCATGAGTAGAGACGGTTCGGGCGATACTCTTAGACATAACGAGGGCATTTAACACCCGTGTGGCACCGCGATCTGTTGTTGAAGATGGGCACAATTGGGGTCAGTAAAAACCTTATTCCATTGGTGGGGACATATCTTACGAGAAGAACTTTCTCTACCAGAAATGGCCAGATCCTATCATCTGAGCGACCTATATTGACCGGGATATCACAAGGTTCTTTACTTGGCCGATAATTACACATTTTCTACAACAGTGACATCCCACACTCTCCCCAAGATATACACCTGTAGCAAAAATGAATATCTGATAGTGAGACGCCTACAGGAGTCATTGGGCAGATTGGTCGAGTGTCTGTCAGCGTGGAAGGTTTCAGAGAATGGCAAACAGAAGCATTGCTATGAGATTTACAGGAAGGAGGAATCCACCTCCTGAAAGACCGGAGATAGAAGGGGTGGAAATTCTGTGAAGCTCTTCTGCGAGATACCTAAGTTTTTTCTTTGACCAGCAGCTAACGTGGAGAGCACATATCGCCCACGTTAGAGAAAGATTTTCCCATGCTAGCGAAGATGTATGTACGATCGATATTAATCTTTAGAGTTTTATCGTGGGTGAAAGCTGCAAACAGCAACATACATAAACTGGAGTTCCAACTCCATCAGATCTGGAACTCTTTGCTTAGTAATACAACTAACTTGTTCTCCTGTACATTGGATAGCTAATAAACACTTATTTATTCCACAAAATCCAAACGCATACAAGATTAAGGCCTTTTCTTACTCAATTACTTATACTTCAACAAAAGATAAGAATTTCCTACCGTTAATTCTACTCTGACTTCCTGATTATGGTATTTTAATCAACCCCAGTAGTATCTCCGGTAGTACATCCTAACAGATCTGTAAAAAATAATGATTGTTCACATACAATGACACACAGTCCGTATCATGTCAGAACATTTTTGGACATCGCCATTTGTTTACGCTTAAAAATGATGGCAAATGATAGGCACACAAACAATCACGCGGCATCTTTAACTACCAAATTGTTTCCAAAAGGTACAAAATATTACACTATTTTTCACATTTTTGGGAAATGCCAAACGAGAAATTAGTTTGTTTTTTACCAAATTTTCAATTTTCAACACTTTAGTACAATTTCATCTGTTTCCCATTTCAATAATTCCATAATTTATTTCCTACAGGTATAACCCAGGAAATGTATAAACTAAATATTACATTTAGCGAATACTTACATACAAGAAAAAAACAATAAACTAAATTAATTTCAAATGCGCTGGAGGAACAAAATCATGTGGGCAATCTGCAAATTAATGATAACTTCAGCTATTGCTTTAAATGAATTACAATGTACATCACACAATTCAGAAAATGTGTTATAATGTTACACATTATAACCACAGGTCACTTAACTAAAATGTTTGTTCTACTTATTGGACAATTAAACATACATTCATAACGTGCTTCTAATCTAGGAACATTAAAATTAATTTTACTCAACAACTAAGGACAGTAAATATTGTTATTTGACAACCCAAACAAAAACTTTACAGTTAGCATATTACGCCTTTAACATAACGAAACAATGTCTAGCCTAGATAACATACTATTGTAATCAAATCCTCTTTCGGGATAAACTCCATTAATTTTAAACAGCAAGCACTTTTAAAAATGCCTTTGAACGAATTTAATATTATTGACATGAATTTGGTAAATTGGAGATCAGATCAGCGATGCATATTCCAGGAGTAATATGACCGTAACAAAGCAGTGTTAAGCATCTGATGTTATTAAAATCATGACAATTTCTTAATCATATAAACGCAAAATTTACTATCGAAGGTTACGCCCAAATCGCTAATACTCTGAATCCGTTGGAGATCTTCACCATTTAACTTGTACGTAAAATCTGTATAATGTTGCTTCTCGTATACGACACAGTTTTGCACTTCTTAATGTCGAGTTCCAAATGATTATACCCACACCAATCATTATCTGCTGATACACCTTTTTGCAGCATAATGCAATCTTCAATAAATCTTACTCCTCGAAATATTTTCAAATCATCAGCAAATAAGTGCTCGCTATTAATAACGTTGGTGATGTCATTTATAAATAGTAAGAATAAAATTGAGCCAAGATTGGATCTTTATTGCAATCCAGAAGACGGACAAAATATGTCACAGGTCACATGGCAATATTCTACAAATTGCTCTCTCCCAATTAAAGAAGATCTAGGCAGCGTTAGCAGAGAAGAGAACAAACCAATAGCTTGTTGTTTTCAAAGTAGTACAGGGGCGAACCATCGATCGTCCGCACAAATTTAAAGACTTTTAAGCTAGAAAAGAATATAATATATATATAGTCATCCTTTGTAGTAACCCTTTAAATTATCTTTCAATTTTATTAAATTTTTATTTCATTAAATAATTTTCGCAGCATGTTACTTTTGAGCAGTACTGTATATGTCTTGTTAGTCAGTCAATCAAACTGGAGCTTGCGTAACTATATATTTTGAGACTGTTTTGCTTGTACGTATCATCGTACAAGGTCGCGGTACGTCATGAACAAGAAACAAAACGTCTCGCGAGATTTGGGTATATAAACCGCACTGATTTTCATTTCATACAACTTCTGCGCGGCAGTGGGACTTAAAGCAGGCTAAAGCTGAGCAGAATCAGGGAAATATCCCGCAAATGTCGGCCTGAACAGACACCTGCGGAATATTTCTTCAGATTACGCGAAGTATTCCACAAGCTGTCGGTCTGAGCAGGCTCCTGTGCAATATTTCCGCATCAACAGCCTTAAGATACCTTAGTAGGCAACGCCGCGAACGGCACTCCGTTAAGAAACGTTTAAGTCCGTAACTTTGACGTATTTTGTTACACCGATTGTAAATAGTTTAACAATTTACCTTAGAAAACGTTTAAGTCCGTATCTTGACATATATCGTTACACCGATTGTAAATATTTTGAAAGTTAATCCTTTCCTACCGTATACGTAGACACCGTAAATTTAACATTGAAACAGAGTTTATTTTGCTTTTCGTTAAATTTTGTTTGGTTGTTTGGTAAATTGGTTATCATTACCTTTTTTATTCTTTTTGCTGGACTCTGGACACAATAATGAACCCAATTTTGATAAACGCCGTGCTGAACACCACCGTAAATTCACTTTTCTCACACTAAGTCCGCAATCAACACAATTAATTAACACGCACGTGGTGATTGGTTATTTAGTCAAGACAAATATTTTGACAGTTCTCAAAATGAATTCCCTTTGCAACATCTATGAGCCAGATGCGCAACTACCTTAATCTATTCTGCTAAGGTCGCTAGTACAGATTCTCTGTTAGCATTTAATAAAAGAAGAACGCTTTACAGAAAGGAAAGAAATAATTGAAAACCACTTATTTTCTTCTTTCATATAAATACAAAGTACAAGGATTGCTTAACGCGGCCGATTTGTCTACTCAAGGTCAAGTCGCTCGTGACGCCACCTGCGTTCCATTACTTCTTATTCCCATTAATTATATGTGTTAAAATCCACATTTGTTCAGAATTTTCACAATTAAATTGGAAAACGCATAAGTAACAATAAAGAAAAAACAATTTTCAGTAAGCAAACTAGTCCTGTATATGGTTATCTACCAACAATACTGTTTTAATTTACGGTACAATCAATACATCTTAAGCTTAAAATTGAAGTATTCTTAGATACAGTAGTATTTTCATTATTTCTTAAATTTAAAAATGAAATCGTATATTTAGCAAGACACATATATTTCTGAATCTCTGAGTGCTTTTAATAATAAGTTATGCAAAAGTTATTTATATTTCTGTTGTAAGTATGTATCCGTTATCCACTAAATGTAATCTTTCGATTAAACATAATAGCAGGCTTTTAATTTAACACAATTGTGAATGAATGCAAGATTCTTATATGTAATTCTTTGTTTAAGTAATTCATTAAAGTTTATACGCCTAACGTAATTTGAATAGGAGTGCAAAGATATTCTAAAATAATTTAGGTACTTAAAGAGCGAACTGTTGTCATTCATAGATGTCCTATTCGCAGCATATTCTTTGAAATTTGTGTTTTGAAATTTCAATTTTCATGAATAATTTCCCAAATATTTTGTTCTAGTTTTTCTTTAGAAAAAGGTAGAAAGGATTTCTTAAGAAACATACTGTGTTAAATATTTTGGGTGTATTTTATATACTCATAAATTGTTCGATCAAAGGGAACAGTTGTTCGAGCAATTTATTAAAAACGTATTAGTGTTGCTTAAGCTATTCAATCAAAGGTTGGAGCAAATTAAAAACACCCATTTCTGTGGTTTGGTAAACTGAGGTTTTAGTATAAAGCAGCTTCCTTTAACAAAAAACATCTAATATAGGTTAAAAAATTATGCTTTTGTCTGAACAACAGCATGTTTTACCCCTATTTAAAAGAATTTAAAAAACGTTGTCTCTGTGTGGGCAAATCTGTAATTAAATATTATCCTGTATATCTAATTACTGTACAATATATATTAATATATTTTCAAGCCTTTGAACTATACAAAAACAGTAATTTATTGTAAAATAGCAATTCATTTTGCAAATCTCGTTCGTAATCTGTTTCACAAAAATAAAGTGAGCACATTTGGTTCGTATCATGATTGAATTTATCTACACTGCCACAGCACCTAGCCTATTCTTCCCTAATCATTTTCGAAACCCTATTCTTATCTTCAAGAAAACATTTTTACAATTTGCAACTGCACAATGTATACCCATCATTTTCATGAATTAACACTCTTTCACTAGTCACTAGTCACACAAAACACAACGTATCACACGACACCCAACGCCATATTGGCCATGTGAAACGGAACTGACGTTACATAACCAGCCTTCAGACTATCAACTACTTACAGCAGCACGCAATGACACAGCACGTAACTACCTACAATTGGTCGTGCAACTTACGGGTTACTACGCTACAACCAGAATATTCCGCCACTCGACAATCCCATAATGCTGGTTTACTTTCAATTTTAATAAAAATCGGTCGATATCCAAATCATATTGCTCTGCTATTGATGCCATATTGGCTGCGTGAATATCTCCACTCATTTGATAAGTCATTCAATTGCTTGCAAGTGGTGTGTCATTGCAATCAGTTGTACGGTTTCTGCTGTTGCGCGCAGTGTCACAACTGTTGTTATCAGGAAGTTGTTCGTCTGAAAAATGTCATCTAAGCCTATGGTTTAACGGCGCTGTGTGATTGCGTGCTGTTGTAAGTAGTTGATCGTTTGAAGGCTACCATGGTCACGTGGCTATGATTATATTCAGTGTCAACAGAGATTCAGGTCATGATGCTCCGCGTATATGAACTAAAAGGCAGAGTCTACTGGGAGTCTCGCATATGGTCTCATATTTGAAGTGCGAACGGCGAGCAGTTAACATCGATGCAACAGCATACTCCTTATTACATTTTATTTATTGCCTTACTATTTTAATTTCGTCTCGTGTCTGATATTTCATTTTGTCCGTATAAATACATCTTCATTTATTAGTTTTTACATTTTCATTTATTGTTTCAATTTATTTGATAATTTCTTCAGTTTTGTTTTTCATTTATAACCAGTTCTATTCTTGAATTTATTTTTTAAATAATTAATTTTTAGTTCGCTTTAGAGTGATTCTATTTGTTAATCAATTGTCTCTATAATATCTCCTATTTTAATTATTAGGGAATTTATTTTCTAGTGAATGAGTTTTGATTTCTATCTGTGGCGTGTGCCGTGTGCTTTATACCGCTACATCAGCTGCGGTCGTGCGTATTCGCATTGCACTTCAATAGATAGCAGACTCTGACTCCCACTCTCACATCACGGCCTGTTGTACAGTTGGTGGTGTTACATTGCAAGATAAAGATTGAGCGACCCTTAAGCGTAAACTGTATCAACTTGGATTTGTCTGTCAAGGGCTTCCAATACAAACCGAGTAAAACTCTTTCAGTTCATAACTCTAAAACGTTTGTTTGGTCATGACTACATAACGACTCCTAATTAACACGTGTGGACGCGCACGACGTTTTGCTACGTATGGACGCGCACCGGGTATTTTTTACCCAGAATGTATATCACCTTTTAATAAAGTATAGGATTAAAATAATAACAGGCAATAAATTCCTTTTATATAATTATACGTTTCTTTATTATATTTATTGAAATTATTATATAAAATATGGAAAACCACCACCAAATAGAATGCGTAATACAGTAGTCAATGTCAACACTATAAAATCTAACAGTCGTCGTCATTTGCTTTTTCTTCTGTCTTAGATGATTCGAAACATCTTCTACATGCTGGAATTACATGTTCTCGACAAATAAGTTTGTTGCAAAAGGCCCACGAAGTTTTAGTCTTACGATCCTTTTTTGACGTAGTCTTTACATCTACCTGAGAGAACTGTTTGTTGCTTAGGTGCAGGTTCATCATCTATCTCTTTGTCAACCAGAACCATCTCTTGCCCACAATTCACGGGAATTTAGACGACCTGACTTCATAACTCCAGCCTAATGGAGTAGGCCAAAAAGAGCTCTTATTTCAACACTGTCTGTTGGTGAGGCGTCTCTATCTCTAGAAAAATTACCTTTCACTTTGTCAATGTAAATATTTGTGTATTTTACAAGAAGTTCTATATCACCTGTAATAATGCATTGCCAGGCTTCAATTTGATTAGTAACTGATCTTGCTTTTCCTATCGGACCTGGCAAGTGAGATACTGTATTGACAGACGTAGTCCTTACATTCTTCGAAGGAATCTGCTTTTGCCACTTAGTACCATCACGGCCATAAAAGTATTCATTACGTACACGCATTGCCAGAGGAATATTAGTATCAGATTCATCGGAACTAGGAGTTGCCTCTTCTTGTTCGCTATTAGTGTCATGATCACTTTCAGTAAAATGATCTAAATCGCTCTCAACAGATGCAATGTCATCGGCATCATTACTTACCTAGAATTATGTAACAGATATAAGATCATTGTATCTTGTTCTTGATTATACACACAATAAAACTACAAACACAGTATATACCTATTGTAGTATGTATGCATATATGCTTTCAATTACTTACTCACGGCAATTGCTACGTTTGAACGCGCGCTGGGTAATAAATACCCTTTATAGGATATGTTTGTAAACAACTAACTCAAGTGAAGTGTGAATCCCTTGTCATATGTAGAAGACTTTTTTAGGAAGGTACTGAAGTGAAAAAGCGTCTAAACTCATTGCTCAAAAATATACAGCGGTTTAAAAATGACTTGGGTATTTTTTAACCACGCGCACGTCCACACGGGTTAATTGTGCAAACCAAGTTAATGCAGTATTAATGGCGTACCTTTTATTTACCTCTAGTGACTTTCATATAAAGAAATAATTTTGTACACAAGTTTGCTTTGATTAGAATTATCCAAAAATGAATTATAAGAAAATGGAAAATAAATTAAGCTGTTCTAGTGTTGAAAATTGGCAAATTGGTCAAAAATTAAAGACCAAGCAAGGTTTTGCTTTAACATTTCCCAAAACTTGGAACAATAATGACATGTTTGTCAAACTTGGCAGTTAAAACGGTTACGTGTTTATTTGTATTCATATTTGTTAATATTTTATACGAATAATTCGAATATTCGAATAAATTTCCAAACTACTATTCAAATAACATAAATTAAAAAATGCCCAACTCTAGTTGTAACTAACATAAAAAATAATTCACAAAAAACCTGGCCTTCCCGATTGCGTTTCTTTATGATCATGTTATATCTTATTGTTTTATTTAAACCTCGACTGAAGTTGGTGGTACGCTTTGCGGCTACATGCATGTTGGTGAAAACCAAATGATGACATTGTAGTTTTTTTTAAAGAAGCCTATAGTGCGTAGATTATGTATATAATGACCCACCATAAAATCTGCCACCGTCACTGGTGGCTCGAGCGCACAGCCACGCTATATTCCGGAGCAGATCTTCGAGCCGTATATTGACTATTTAGGTTTTTTCCTACTTTCGTTCTCATAATAATTTGAAAACAAATTGTCACATCTTAAACTTGAAGCAACGACAGAAATACAAAATTTACTTTCGTCGCGTCGGTTCTTAACATTGTCAAACATCTAGACCGACATCTCCCGTTGCTGAACTGGTGATCCTTATAATATTGAACTAATTCGTATATAGTGGTCTGGAGAATTTTGTTCCACGCGTTTCACACATACAGTCTTAGTACTTATAAATTGCTATGTATAAGTAGAAACTGACAATTAAGTTTTACACTGTGGAATAAACTGTTGATCGTTCTGTTCAGTGAAACTATTACCATTTCAATCACAGTATTGGAGAAAGCTTTATAATGCCTCCTACTATGGCATTCTGAATCACATCATTTTACGAATAATATTTCTAAAACTCTAAATTGTTATTAGTTATACTTGTATTAAATTTTCTAGTGGTGGCACCATAAAGCAATACTTTTCGATAATATTTTAATAAATAATCTTAAGGACATTCGTTATTAAACGGTTCCTCAAGAACGCGATTAAGTCTAATTGGTTGGGGGGAACGAGAACTACCTTCTTAGAAGTCGTTTGAGCCGAAAGAAGATACAAAGGTCATCGTTGCGAAACGTGGTCCGTGCTTCTTTTGTTTGCACCGTGTGTGCCGCTTACTTAGGCATCCACGAAACGTCCCACAATCGCTAAAACTTAGCTACTGACAATTTCATTGGCTACGTGACAACTTCCGAATAACTGTGTCGGAATACTAATTGCGACCTTAATGCGAAACAGTAGGACGATGCGAAATTAAGTCAAGCTTAGATTTACTTCTTTCGACAGCGTCGGCCTCTAGAATTAGAAAGTAATTTCCAATCGCAAGAAAAGGACGGTGCGAGGAAGCTTTACGCTTCACCTCGTGAGAGTAATTTCAAAGTTGATAATTGTTTTCCACAAAGGAATACGTTCCCGTCGTATTATTTACCATCAAATCGGGCTGTAATGTAACATTGGAGTAATAGAAATCAATTGAATTCCCGAAAATTATGAAATTGCCAAAGATATGTGAAGATAGCATCACATTAATTGCAAGTAACACAACACATACACAAATCTTTCCCTCATTTACTATCAAGGAACCGATTCCTACTCCTACTTATCGATTTGAATCATATTTTGTAGGAAGCTAAACCTGCATTGATATGCACGAAATGTACCTTTACAAATTAGCATGTCTCATACAGAAAAAAATCCTGTGAATCAACATTGTAGGTACAATTTTGTATTGAAAATTCACGTAATTATAGAAAGCTGCGGGCTCGTTAAAAAGTAATTTTCATTAAAATATTGAAGTAATTTTTAATAAAATGTGCTTTTAAAGCTAGCGAAAATTCACAGAAAGTAGCTTAATTCCTAGTACTTAAATAATAGCAGTACTTAAAGAATATGCTATTTTGATATTTACTAAACACTAAATAAGTTTTTCCGACAAAAATTAAGTCATTTGTTATTCAGTATGATACTGATCCAAACAATTGTAGAAGACCCAAACATGTTAAACATGTATTTCTGCATTACATTTTATAAAAATGTGTGAGGTAGCAAGAAAAAAACCAGGAATAGAATTGCATTGTATCGTGTGCCTATAACCATGACCTCCAAAGCTTAAGGATTTTATAATATTGCATCACATTACGCCGTATCGTGGAGGTTGTACATATACATAGGCCGATTTATTTTCCGATCAAAGAAAAATAGAAGATGAGTGAGTATCTTCAAAAATATTTTCGTATACACACGGTGATTCCCTTTTTTGCCTTTAGTTCATTTTCAATAAACTACAGTTTTAATTTATTTTCACAATACTAAGAATATTTTCATTTATTTCTGGAAGATATTTTCTTACTTTTTAATGGATTAGCTAAATCACAGAAAATATTTTAGAAAAATATTTATTTGAATGAATAGTCGTTCATTTTGATGTAATTTATATTTCTAATAATGATCTACCTGGTACCTCACCTTTACTTATTGTAGGATATGTCTTATTGTTTTCTATAGCGATTGCAATTCTAATTGTTTCGTGTTAAGTTTTCACTTCGCACATGTACCTATGATTTACCTACCTATGATCTCAAGTTTCATCCGTACAAGATCGTGTGTGCGCAGGAGTTGACAGTAACCGATTACGCCCAACGGGAGGATTTCGCAGCGCAAATGCAAGTTCTTCTTCACGATTGTTATGAGCGACGAGGCAAAATTGCAGATACTGGGCAGGGAAAAATCCGAGACACCTGCATGAAAGACCTCTTCGTTCACCTCGTGTAACTGTGTGGTGTGCGATTTCGAGAGAGCGTGTTATTGGTCCCTTCTTTTTTGAAGAGGGTGGAGTACTGGTAATAGTCACCTCAAATCGGTATGTGGATATGATCAATACGTTTTTTCTCCCACAACTGCAAAGGCTAAACTTGCAAGAAGGCATATGGTTCCAGCAAGATGGAGCTACGGCTCACACATCAAGGATATCGATGAACCTGCTGCGGAACTTGTTTCCAGGTGGCGTGATTTCCAGGTTTGGAGATATGCCCTAGCCTCCTCGATCTCTTGACCTTAACATGTGTGATTTTTTTTGTGGGGATAAAGTTTATCAACATAAACCCCGTAATTTGATTGACTTGAAGGCGGCAATTCGTAGAGAAGTGGAATTGATCATAGAGGAGACACTGGAGCGAGTGTGGAGGAGCTTCAAGGACAGAATTGAAAATTGCATCAGGGAAGTCGGACGTCACCTTCCTGACCTCATTTTCGCTACATAAAGTAAATGGCGTATCTCAACAAACATGTTAGATAAATTGAATATTTTTTTTTGTTAAATTGATTGTGTTTTGATTTTTTAAAAATGTAAATGTTCCTCGTAGTCACCTTATATTTCTTTAAATCAAAAGTATGTATTTGGATAGGTGAATTGCTATTTATATGCAGTTATGAATTTAAAACCTCTTTATAATAGTAACCACTTTTAATATACGGTACCTGACTCTACCGTACTTGCAAAATTTGATCATTGTCACAAAGGGAGCTGAAGGAATTTAAAATGGATTTAAAAACTCAAGTTATATTAATTCAGATAGTAAACTGGAGCTCTGAATAATAAAAATAAATGGAGACAGTATAAGCAATCTTTCGACAAGTTTTCAAAATTCATCGATAATTTCATTCATTAACAAATAAATCCACTTCAACATTTAACATCAACATTGTAATCGACGGAGCAAGACCCGAAGAGGGAGATACTTGGCTGTAAAATCGGTGGCTGCTATGAGTCCAAGGATATCAAGAACGGACACCGCAGAACTGCTACTCTGCGAAGAACAACGGTGTGCATTAATTAATATTATACCGAAATTAATATTATTTGACCAAATAATAAAATCAAAAAGGAAAATTCAATTTAATTAATTTAATATCAAAATTTAAAATTAAAAAAAAATAACTTAAAGCTTAAGTAGCTGTCGGTTAGCGATTACGGTAGGTTTTTGTCTGAAATTCCATACTCTGTTTTAAAAGTAATATAATCATTCTAAATTCTAAATAATAAAACTTACTAAAAATAATTGTAGGCTTTCACGGCTGGTGTCTGAATTTGTACTAGCAGTATATATTTCCGAGCTGGTAGGCGGTGGTCTTTGATCTGACGGGGTCGACGTTTCGCCAAACACTGCAGTTGGCATCTTCAGGACGATGTTGAATCTTCCGTGGTCATCAGACGATCACTGAATATGAGTAATCAGTTGTGGAGCACTGTATGTTCTAAAAATAGCATTTTGGTACTAAGTTATATTGAGTTAATTGTTTTGTTGCGGGCTGAAGAACATATAGTTAATTTTTTTACAGTTAATTATAACTCACGCTGCATATTAAAAAATCTGGCTGTCCCTAGATAATGAAAGGTATAATATATTGTATTAATAGTATTTAACGTTACTGGGTACTATGGTAAAAAGGTTTTTACTGGCGGACAGAAGGATATGACTGACGAGCCGAAGGCAAGCCAGTCACCTTCTGGAGCCAGTAAAACCCGTTACCTTGCGTGTATTGTTCAATATTTTATTTGTTCCTCACTTGTAAATAACTATTTTCTATTTTTTTTTTAAGTCAAGTTCTTATTTGTCATTTCTAGATTTAACTTTGGTTGTCATTTCTAGATTTAACTTTGGTTGTCATTTCAAATTATAATAGTATAAAATATATGAGCACAGGTGTAAGATTTTACTGAGGAGCCAGTTAAGACATTTTCAAGGTGAATACAGTGACTTGATAAATTGATGTTTACAAGTGAGGGACAAATAAAAGGTATTATAATGCTCATACCTGGTATTATCTGTTTTTTGAGTGCATATAACTTAATTTATATAAATGGTTTCAAATTATACATTCCTTTCTAGACTGTAGCATTTTGGCCGGGTTTGCTATGTAGCGTCACAGGGAAGTTTAATCGCTGTGTTTCTGCAATCTTGAAATACGCAGGTTCATTAGCGAACTAGCCCACTTGTTAAATAACAGTATTTAATTTGGTATAAAATTATTTTATGCTAAATACAATTATTCTCTACGCAATTAGCAAACGCGGTTGCTTTAAATTTGAAAACTTAAGACGTTATATTTAAATAAATAGATATACACATTACATAAGCGTACGTGTTTCTATATATATTTGTATAAATGTCCTCCGTGTATGTATATAAATCGCAACGTATGTATGTGTTTGTATTACTGTAAACCCAGCTAGTACAAATGAATGGCATTTTGGTACTTACATGTGTCTTCAGTGTCGCAACGTTCATATGCATGTTTTATTAGGGCCACCACCAAACCCTATTGGAGCCTGAACGTCTGGTCAGGGAGACAGTAGCAGAAATAGCCGAACACGATTATCAAGATATTCTCATATTATAACCTATACGCTATGTGTCTTGTATATGTGCTCCGTGCTACTGTCTCTTATAGAAGCAACAAAGACGGGAACCATATATTGAGCGGTGTATAGAGTTTGCAATACGCATAGTCGACATAATGACGGATGACAATCGTATTTCATGAAGTCCGATAAGCATATTGCATTCTCGACGCATAGACCAGTTCTCCGACGAAGCTATATGTACTCCTACAACACCTTCATACAGTACGGATCCAAAGTGCCCCCCCCCCATGCTAACTTTTGAACGACAAAAGCTAGCGTTTTCAGAAAAAATATGTCGATTTCTATTCTTTATTAACTAACTTTTGCTGTTATTGGCAGTTCAATTGTATTTCTGATATCACTGGAAGTGACGTCAACTTTCTTATATTAAATAGAACATCTCATATGCTTTACGTTTTTGGAAAGGTAATCGAGAGGCGAATCCAACGATGCTACATATATTATACTTTAAGTTAAGAGATATAACAATATGCAGCAATAAAGGTTTTAGTAATCTGTTTTTATTGTGACGCAAAATTGGTTAGGAAAGAACACCAGATTGTTTCTTATGACGCCAAACTGATCTAAGGAGCTCGCTGCTAAGTAAGTAATTATCACAACTGCCAAACTGTCAAATCTCAATTCCAAAGGCGTAAATTATTTCTGTTATTTATTGTTATTATAACCTGCATTTGTTATACTTTCGTTCTTTGTGCTCGTTATTATTTTATGTCATTTTAACTTGTTTTATTAATTTTTGTTTCTCCTTTACTTTATCGAACTTTATTGTAATTAATTTATTGCCGTAGGATAGTTTAAATTTATTAATTTTTGATAGGCAATGTGCTTAAGTTTCAGTTTTTTATGTTGTTGATTGTACAATGGCCTCCGCATGGACCGCGGATAATCAAGTATCTAATTTTAATATTCCATGAATTTGGCAACAATTACCACGAAGTGGAACATAATGAACACTGGCCTTGTACAACCGAAAATATTTTAACTTTGCGGCAAGTAAGGATAGATAGTATAAAATTTACAGAGCGAACTGCTTTAACAGACGATAATATGGTTTAAATTATTGTACAGTTTGTTGCGCAACTATGACAAATGAGGTGACAATTTTTGCTAGATTTACGTAATATTAAAATTGACCCAGCAATTTTGCATGGTTCTTGCCGAAGCCATCATAAAAACCTAAAAAACAGACATATTGTCTATCAAATACTAATAGGTTTAAACAAACTTACCATAATTGCGTATTGTCTATCGAAAACTAACAAATTTAAACAAACTTACCATAATTAATTAATTGCAATAAAGTTCGACAAATAAAAGAATTAGCAACAATTAACAAAACAAGTTAAAATGAGAGAAAATAATAACGACAACGAAGAAGGAACGTATGACAAATGCAGAATATAATAACAATAACCAACAAGAATAATTTGCGCCTTTGGAATTGAGATTTGACAGTTTGGCAGTTGCTATGATTACTTTGCTTAGTAACGAGCTCTTCAGATCAGTCTGGCGTCACAAGAAACAATCTGGCGCTCTTTCCTAGCCAACTTTGCGTAAGTCAAAGTATAAGATATGTGGTATCTTTGGATTCGCCTTTCGATTACCTTTCCAGAAATGTAAAAATGTACAGGGTGTTTCACTTAAACTAAGAAAGTTGACGTCACTTCCTGTGACACCAGAAATACAATTGAATTGCTGATAACGGCAAAAGTTAATTCACAAAAAATAGAAATCGACCCATTTTTTCTGTCATTCAAAAGCTAGCATGGGGGGGACACTTTAGATCCACACTGTATTTGTATTTTGCTTACTATATCTATGGTGATTCGCTGTGTATCTCTCGACCGCCATGATTCCCTGTTTAGGGTCCGTCTCGTTACGGTATTTCCAATATGAGCGCTAGCAAAAACTCTGCCGTAGTTACGAATATTTAAGTTGATAGTTTTTTAATATGTGCGTTGGTGATTCTTTTACATGTGTCTATATATATTAGATGAATTAAATGAGTTTTTGTACACAATCGCATTTTGAAATTATTGTACATGCAATATATGAGTTTACAAAATAAAACAATACAATCATGAATTAATATATTTTGTGTTCCGTCGGTATATTATGGAAATCTGTAATTTCCTTGGTGTTTCTGACGTAATTAGGTATCTGAAAAAAAACCCGTCTCGGTAAGGAATTGAACCTGATATCTCCCGTTTGCCGTTCGACCCACAATTTTTATTCTTACATGCCAAGTACACTAATTAATTAATACATTTTAGCTTCCGTCTGTAAATCACGGGAATTCTTAATTTCCTTGGTATTTCCGACGTAATTAAGTATCTGAAAAAAATTCGTCCCGGTAGAGTACATAAAGAGGCCTAGAGACATAAAGAACGTTAACGAAAGTTTGGTTTCACTTAGCTCCTAAAATACGATACCGAAGCTTTCAATGTATTATATGTCTCAGATAGTCATGTGTTATCAAATTTCAACAATACAGTTGCTTTCGCAATTTATGTGAACTAAAGAATGTACATCTTTTGAAGATCAAGTACCTAGCTTTTCATTTGTAAAAATACTTATATGTTTCTAATTAAGTTTGGAAGAAAGAAACTACGTGGGCATAATTCATTTGCATGGTCTCATTTGAGAGTTTAAAGAAATATTTTAAGAATAGAAGCTTCATCTCTCGCTGTGTAGGGGTACATCCTATTGATATCTGCATTAATGCTGACGAACAATCAAGAAGTAATTGTAACCTTGAATATTTTTCCAAATTTAAATCAATGAAAGGACTTAGTTATTCTGTTGTTACTAATATTTATCTTTCCCTCGCACAAAGCCACAATAAGTTTCAAGAGTGCTCTGGAACAATTTTAAAATCCCACCCAGCTCTAAATTGACATAATCGCTTACTTGAATGGTTTTAAACATTATAAAATAGCAATCTCATGTTCACTACGCGGTTAGTACTTAACATCAACGTTACGAACCTATATACACTTTTGAAAATTGTAAAAAGTCAGTTAGGCTGAAAAATAGTTAAATCTAGATCGAATAGCTATACAAAAGAAAAAGTCTTTTTATATTTTGATAGATTAATGATTGGAAGGTTGGAAATGTTTGCACAAAGTAAATCGGAAAACTTTTTCAAATCAAGTATGCAAACAAATCCATTTGTCATGTTCTAGACTAGTAGAAAGTTTCTTACTTAACTAGTGTAATCGCATCATTAATCTTACATTAGTTTAAGTGTTTATCCTAGTTCGCACACCCTATAGGACTTAATGCTGCTGTGCATATATAGCAGGAGTATTGTCAATAATTCAAAATTTCCTATTCAGCGAAGTTGTGTTATTGGAATATGTGTATTACCCGAGGGATACATAATGCGAAGTACACTACCGAGGTATCGGTGATCATAGAATTAATTTAGTTATTTTATTGCAAAGCAAACTTTGTGAGCTTTGTATATTAATAATAAAATGGACATTCATATTTGCCCATTGGTTTTCTTTAAAATAGAACTTAATACACTTGAGTAATAGATTTTACATTTAATTATAACTCTTGTTAAAGATGTAAATGTTAGTAATTGAAATGTATGCCGACACATTTGATTCTATTTACTCTTCAGTACACCTATCGATGTTGTATAAGGTGCTTTCATATGTGTAACAAATTAAATGTTTAAAATAGCGCTGCTAAAGTCGATATGATCAGCATCGCTAGCGTTGTTCAGCCATATACACTGAAGTAACATTAAGGTAACGGCGACGCTCAACCAATGCCAAACATGACATTGCAGCGGCTACTCCGGGAGGTTTATTCAACAAATATGTAACCAAGAATGATTTCAAAACGGAGCTTAGTGCTTATCGAAAGAACCGCTCAATATCATAACAAACCCAACTATATCAAAAGTACTAGTTGAAAAGGATCAAACATGCGTTAATGTATGTAAGAGGAATATCTGAGTAATTACAACGATAATTTATACAAAATTGTCGATGTTACGTTTCCCTGGTTTCAAGAACAATGCCGTTAGTCATCTGTTTTTGTATATCTTTCTTACGAAGAAGGAGGACCAATTGCTTTCGCTTTAATGTATAAAATATTTGCTTATTTGTTCGATAGCTCAGTACTCGAAATAAAACACAGTACATATGTATAACAATAAATTTATTAAAACAGTTTCCCTTATTATTACAGAAAAAATACCTATACAAAAAAATTTGAAATTTCCCTCTGTATGTATTGAATGGCTTTTAAACAGGGAAATTGTTAAAAAAATGGAAATTTTGTAAATTAGTTAAATAATTAGATGAACTAAGAGTTCGGAGGTGTTCTTACGTACTCTTTCGGTAATTTTAAACGAATTTTTATATCAGTAAATAGAAATTAACGAAAATTAAAATTGAAAAATGCAAACTAACCTGGATTTCTAAGACGATGTCATATAAATTTTATGTTTGTATGAGATTCACGGGGAACTGCTAATCTTCAAACTCCAACCTTTACTTCTACCTTGATTTTTTTTTACTATGATTTGAATATTATACACCTTGAAAATTGGAACACAGTCAAAATACGAGTTACTTCAATGAAAGCTTGACTGAACGTAATCAAATTAATTGGCGTCCGTTATTTTAATCGCGATGGCAATTGTCTTTCCCACGGCAAATTTTGATAATTCCTTCCCAAACATAACTTGAAGCTGAATTTCCGATAAATAAACCTATTTATTAATCTGGCATGATGTAATGAATGCAGTGATGTGACTGGATGACTCAAATATTATATTCTGTGATCCAGAATTTCAATGGCAGCTGTCCAATAATAAATTTCACTGACGTACTTGACAAAAAACGTTACGGAAGACATTTAATTTATGAAATCGTGCTCGAAATGCCCCTGAACTTACCCCGTTGTTTGTTGTAGGACCGTTTTTCATTGATTTTCAAGATTTATGAAATCGAGAAATTGTATAGAAGAGGGGTTTCGTCCCCATTATCCCACATTTGTCGTTGTCTGGACCTAATTAAATTATTATACACCCCCACTTCAAAGATCGGAGGCTCGGGAAGGACCAGAGGCTTCTGAAAAGGAGCTACTATCCGCCAGATGGAATTTCACATTGATTGAGTGGCCATACTGAATTGCAGTGTATTCAGTATGGAATCTGGTAGACACCAGGAGCTTCCAGATGATTGCGATCTTTGATGGGAAGGTAGTCTGAGACAGATGACAAAGGTAGAGGTAGGTTGATGCCATCTTGCCTCATGGGCACGTATCTTTCAACAATTTCCTATTTCTGAATTCCCAACATGATTCCATACGCCCCACCATGGAGATCAAATCGGACGCAAGCATACGAAAAAGGTGAATTTCTTCTTTCTAACAACCCGGATGGGTTTTCCCAGTCGGTCGCAGCATCCTCGAACTCATTTCGTTGTGGGAGAATAATGAATACTATGCCTTACCATAAGTCTATATATTCAGTTCTGTTCGGGTACAATCGGCTCTATTCAATTTTGTTCGGTTCCATCCAGCTGCATTCGATTTTGTTAGGCTCCGTTCGATTATATTCAGTTTTGCTCGGGTCCATTCGTCTACGGTTGGCTATATTCGGTTCTGCTCATTTCCAATCTGCTACGTTCGCTTATATTCGGTTATATTCGTTTCCGTTCGGCTATATTTAGTTATGCTAGGGTTCATTCGTCTACGGTCGTCTATATTCAGTTGTGATCGGTTCCAGTCTGCTACGTTCGGCTGTATTTGATTCAATTCGTTTCCAGTCGGCTATATTCGGCTCTGTTTGGTTCCATTCAGCTACGTTTGACTATATTCGGTTATGGTCGTTTTCGTTCGGATGTATTCCACTGCTGTTTCTGCAATTACTGCTAGAACTTGCAACACTGTCGATAACACAGTATTTAATCATAACTTCTTTTTTTTGAATTCATTATCTTCCTTGATTTTATTGGTTTTTCATGTAAGCATCCTTTCCTTAGCGAGCCAAAAAATCGTTGTAGTTCCCCTGCTACAACATGATTATTATTATTTCATTTGTTGCATTAGAACGACTCTGGTACTCCAATTAATTCTTTCTTAACTTGTCAGTTACGATGATTCTTCTTTCATCATAAATTCACATTCTTCTATTTGTTTATACGCTATTGCTTATCTATGAAAAGCAAGAATAATACTTTTGAATTGTCTGTTTTTAAAATTTTATATAACACACCTTGCATATTTGCGGCATCGCTACAATTTTTCGTTTCCTATCAAAAAATTCGTTCTGCTTGACGATGATAAGGATTAACTATTGGCAGCCCTTAGGCATCTTTATCTTCTAGATGCGGCTTTCCTTCACTACCGCTGGTTTGGTGTTTTGCATGATGATCCCAGGATTTCTCTCATGGTTAACGTGGCTCCATATGTATGCACCGTCTTCAATAAGTATTCTATCCGCGTGGTATGGCCTCTACGTGTTGTGGATTTTCGACAACGGATTATCAGAGGGACTGGCGTACATGAGTAGGTTTCACTTGTAATCTTTCGATTTTCATAGTTTTTTTTTCAAAATCCTAATTCATTTCAACAGCTTCTGCATCATCAAAACAAATCAAAACGTCTACAAAGAGTAACTTAAATACTACATTATAAATATGTTTTCGTTTTACCGTAAGAATCTGCCTCGCCATTCCAACGTTAACAATACAAAACTTTATTTATTGTTGAATCTCTCAAAGTCTCATTTCCTGTCCATTTCAACAGCTTCGTATACTTAACGGTATCCTTTTTGTGCGCATCGTCAAAACAAATCAAAACATCTACAAAGAGAAACTTAAATAATGCTCTACAATTATGTCTGATTACCGTATGCATAGCTGTAGTTTCATTACGAATCTGTCTCGCTGTTCTAACGTTGACAATCCAAAAGTTATTCAGATCTGGTTCAAAAATGATTAGATTTCATCAGGTTCAATGATTTCATCTCTGTTATTCATTCGATCTTCACCTCTCGTTCAAAAAACGCATACTTTATGATTTCAATTAGGTAAGATTAAATACATTCGCTTATGGACAAGCTCAAAGTCATTGTGACTTATAAACGCATGGGTCTATTGCTGTTTCGGTAATTATTGTTAAAGCTGATTTCCAAAATTGCTTTTTCTCAAAGCCTCGTTTCCTATCCATTTCAACAGCTTCGTATGCTTAAGGGTATCTTATTTTTCTATCCGCATCGTCAAAACGAATTAAAAAGTCTGCAAAGAGAAACTTGAATGCTGCTCTACAGCTCTCGTGCATATAGGTTACTGTATGCGTAGCCGCAGTTTCATTGAGAATCTGTCACGCCGTTCCAACGCTAGCAATACAAAAGTTGTTCGGATCTGGTTCGGAAATGGTTAGGTTTATTATGCATGTACTTTCGACACATGACGTTTAAGGATTCCTTCTTCTTGCTATTAAAACCACATATCGTAGGCAGTTTCAGTAAAAATAACTGATTTATCGCCGTTGCAACTGTTACAGTCAACCTACCTTTCTCGTATGACAGATTCAAAATAAATAGGCACCTAGTTTTCTCGTGGGATGATTTTTTCGTGGAGTTTATAATTTCTTTAATTTAAACACCACACCAAATATCGTTCACCGCCTGACGACGTAGATTTTTTTAAGGTTTTCGCCGACATACATGCCAATACGATTGTCGCTGTCACAGCATTCTATAGTAATGACATTTAAGAGTAAATGCCTGCTGTATCCATTGGATGTGGGTCCATTTCTTCGCAAAAAAGTTATTTTCTTCTTCGAAATACCATTCCCGTTACCTTTCCTCGCTCGAGAGTAACCAAAAACCTCTTCGTTGCATTAGCGTTTGACATTCCTGACAGACGCTGTCAGATATCGACGCGCTACAATTCCGCGTTTTTTTTTGCTATACGACAAAAATTAACATAGAGTTTGTCGTAGCGTTTTTCGCAACGTCCCTACGAAGACCTTCGATTTCCGCTTCCCGTTCCCGGATCGTGATTTTCTTGTCCACCCGGCACATAAGAAGACTTCCGGTACGTGCGCTCCACCTACCTCTTCCGCGCTCCAGAAAAATTCCTTTTCGCTTCTACTTTTCCCCATATAGACCCAATCGTCCTTTATTCTATCTTCACGGACGCGTAAAGGCTCGAGTGAATAAGGGCTATCAGCGTTTAGTATGTATAATAATTTGGCACTAAATAATTTCCAGAGCTTTTAGCTCTTGTTTCCCTATCATGAGGTATCATAATTTTGAAATGGTTTATGTCGTAGTGAGACAGAATAAGTCGCCATAGGTGTAAATACTTAATAGGAAGAAGCTGAGATTCAATGTAACCAAATGGATATGCAGTTAAATTAAGGCCATAACTTATTATAGATTGCGCAAGATTACACCATTCCATCAGGCGGAATAAATGACATATTTTTCATATTTCGTCTATCGCAATGATTGCTCTAATAATTAAGTTATTAGTGTCAATTGTCCAATATAAATTTCATCGTGTCTCTTTTGTTTTTCATTTTAGAGCTGTAGTGCTATAAAGATACTTTACGTAGAGTTCCATTCCGTACTGAATAATTGAAAAATATTCAGTGTTCAATTTAGAATATATAAACAGTTCAAGTTAGCGCTGAAATGCGATGTTTTGTTCTTTTCTCAAGACCATTGTGATCAGCGGAAAAATCACAACATCTTTGGTAATTTAACCCACATCGTAGTTACAATAACAACAAAGCTAGCAGTGGTGGTCCGATAACTTTGAACAAGCTGTATATAGTTATTTTTGCATCGTTCGTGGAAAATAACATAAATGTGTAAGGGTTAATCGTATTGCTACAAATATCTTCCACTTTGCTGTACATTTGATAGTTGCAGTTTGTGAAATTGTTTTACTGTGCACAGCAATTTCTTGTAGATCTGTTTGTTTAAAACAATAATTTCCAGTGATTGGTTTTACTATTTGCTAGGGTTCTTAATAAATTCTGAATGCTCTGTTTTTAATTCATGTACTTCTTTGCTTTAAGGTTTGTCGTCACTTTTGGTTATTATTGCTTTAACAATGCCTTCATACATTTATCTCCTTGTTACAGTTTTCCTTTTAATATCTTGCGAAATTCATTTTCCTTTTACTGCTTCTAGTGTGAATATTTTGTCTCTCTATAATTAATTGCAGTTGCGGTTTGCTATGTAAATAAATGCCTTGGAGGTTTTGTTTGGGTTACATGTATCTTTTTTGAAATTCCAGTTGTAATGAGAAGAAACTCAGTGTAACGCATGTTACTTTTGTCTAATTTTAAATTCATCGAAAATAAGAACTATGTCGCTTTCACCAAAAATTTTCCAACACATCAAACCGAGACAAAACTAACTTTGTCATTTTAGTAAATTATTTCAAATTTCCACAGCTACTGCTACCTACTGCTGATCGAATACAACAAATGATGCATGTTTGCAATTGTTTGAATACAGGAGAAGGCTGTGCAAATAATCTTTACACACACACATACGTCAAATTAAATATTGAAGTAGTAGATCCTTTTTATTGCCATTAAATATGGAACACTCATATCCTTTAGGATATCCTATATCCTGTAATAGAAAGCGTAAAAGTTAATGAAACCAAGAGAATCCACAATATCCTACGAAAAGATTTACTGAGGACGTCATATCGCAAAATAAACTCAACTGAAAATTATGTTGACTGAAGCGTGAAACAGTATGTATAATAAAGTATCTCAAAACGTCAAGAACTCGTCAAGGAAAACGTAACGAAGAGAATACAAGGTACTTTGTTTCATATTTTCCTAGACCCTACGTAAGTATGTGCTTTCGTGTATGAGTAGGGATGATATGCATAATACATTACTACTAATTCTGGATTATAGTGACAATGGTGTCACGTATCCTGAAGAACTAAAATAATAATTTCGCAATTTACAATTTTAGTACAAATGCAGTGGATTTATTTCATTTTTATTTCTGGGAAAAATTGACATATTCTCACAGGTGCTTTTGCAACAAAACCCCTTTTCAAATCACTTAATAAATTACTAAAACACATTAAGTTAAGAAGACACCAATAATTATACAGTAGATAAGACATTGTTTATAAAAAATCTATGGATATATAATCTTTTTTCTTAATATTATTCTTCGAAAACTAGTGCACGCTAAAAGCGATAGTTTGTAAAAATTATGCTGATTGTTTTTTATGAAGTTACACCTTCTGATTTTTTATTGGCCTAATGACACCACCATTATTTTCCTTTGGCAACCCACACTTTATGACACCGCTTTGGAGGGATTCTTCGAACCTACCGGTGATTTATAGTAGGTACCTTACATAACTTTTTTTTTGAGAAAACAGGACATCTACTTCAAAACATGAATAAGACCCAACAAGAAAACTTAATCTTTTAAATCTTGAAAGTTAGAAGCCTAAGGTTTTTTGTGGCATAGGTAATTTTGGTGGCAGGCATTCGTGCGTTTTCAAGTGACAGTGACTTTAGACTGATATTTCAGGATGTTTCGGTACTTCCTCCGGCCGAAATTGATTCAACTTCATGAAGATCATGAACAAGACAATGTGTGATTCCTACAGGATGCAGCAGCACCCCTCGCTTCCTTATGTTCACTCAGAATTCTGAGTCAAGTGTTTGCCAGGCATCTTATTTCCTTGGGGGGTAACATCGGGTTACCCTCACGTTCGCTCGATTTATTCCCATGCCACTTCCTTTATAGGGACATCCTAAAACCAAGATTTACCAACATCGTCCCTGAAATGACTCAGTAAATTGCTGCCATTCCGCTTGAAATGACCCAATGGGTTATGGAAAATTTTTAAAAATCGGATGACATAATTTTCACAGTTCATACATCAGTTTAAAATGGCATCGTAGATATGTGTAAACCGTGAACAAAGAAAAAATTGTTTGAATGTTGCTTGGTTTGGTGTATACTACCTCTTAAAATAGGAGAGACCTTCTTGCCGGCCCCTGGATGTGCAAAAGTAGATTCAGCAGATAAATATTAGGTTGCTTTGCCCATATTATTAACAGAGCAACCAATGCACGCTGGCCAATTTTACTCCCTGTGTATTTTATTTTAGACGAATATAACAGTATCCTATTGCACAGAATAACTTAACATATGTAATCCTAGTATTTCGATTCTCACTAATAAATTACACGGTATAAAGGATGTACATGCGGGTACATGCTACAGTAAGAATTATGTTAACAGAAAAAAATAAGCCATTTTTCGCAACGTACTTGCATTTACATTTTATATTATAAATGTCGGATATGGAGTGTTCTGCACTATGAATAGAAGTCTGATTTACATTTGAACGATGTGAAGTTGCATAATCACAATGTCTAGTTTACAAACAGCATATACTCTACAAATAGGTATCGCAACTTGTTCCTATATTCCTAGCAAGAGGAGTAATAAATAAAGCGTGACAAACGGTTGCACCCGCAGAGGTGCCGTAAAAGGAGCTGTGTTTACTATTTACGTACAAATCATCGAATGGACGTTCGGTTATTATCGGTTGATCGGTGTGCGTGTACTATTTATATGTTCGAGAAACTAGTGGAACCGTCCGGGGCGTACCGCGCAAAAGTAGACACAGCATTAACAAAAAAATAATAGATTGTTACCTTTTATTGACGTATCAATGACCACTGCGGTAATGTGCGACTGCCGTGGTACGCCGCGTAGTACTGCAACATAAGCATTGTCGTTTCGGTTAGGCCTCGACGACGGTCTGAAAACGTTCTCGTATACTTTGCAAATGATCGTTCAGCATCTAATGAAATAAGATTTGCGAAATTCAAATACTCCTGTATCTCTTCTGTGCAGTCTTGAATTCCAGATATAGATCGAATCTTTTCTAAATCCGGATTTTTATTTAAAACTACACGAAATTTTTGCGCGACATCTAGTCCTATAGGATCCGTCAAGCTTTCTAGAGCGACTGCTAAATTGTTGATGTTATTTAGTCTTGTATAGATAAGTGAGTATTTTCTAACTGCGAAATAGTTTGTGTCCCTACAGAATAGTTTATGGAAATGTCATCTATTTCTTTTAAAGGACGCACCACAAAATGAATCACGCTGTGTTTCTGAACATCAGTAGTTTTGTCCATAGTGAGTCAGATTTTTTGATTTCTCAACTCGTCTTTTATACAGTCTTTTACTGTACTTTGCATATGTGGTAAATTGTACCGCAATTGTTTTTTTGTTGGTAGCTTCCATGATGGAACATATTTATCCCAAAAGAGACGAAAGTTTTCATTATCTACCAGGTGTTGTGGGATGTTGCACGTGCTCAACATGAAAATAAAGTCATACAAAAATTGCCAGTACGGAATTCAAATGTAGCGTGACCCAGCAACCCTATACCGCAAAATTTGCAACGAATGTGCGAACCTGTAAATTCCAAACCAGGGAAACGCCAAATATATTTCTTCAAGTGCAATGCAAGAGGTACACCAGGTTTACGTCCCATGTTTTCGAAAACACACAATGAGAATCCAATAAAGAACCGAACACAGAACTCCTCAATGTCTACCGCATTACTGAACTCTGCATCCTCATACGTACATACACCCCCCCGTACAGGCATCTCTGCGGGTGCAACCGTTTGTCACGCTTTAGTAATAAATCATCTTATGCAGGCATTGTTCGGTGACTCATAGTTGAATCACCGAACATTTTGACTTTGAAAATTATATCCACTGTAACTTATATTAGGTACATATTACGATTAGTGTATTTTGTTTCTAGATCTTTATTGCTACGTATCGCCATATTTTCTATACATTATAGTATTAAAAGTACAATATATATGGTCGATGTCATTAGTCTATATATTATAGTATTAAAAGTACAATATATATGGTTGATGTCATTAGTATCAAGGGGTATGATATTCAGCCAAATCCAACAAGACGGCAACATCTGGCAGGATTAAGCCATTGCGAGATCTTTTTCGGTTTCACCAGCGGATTAACCAACCATAATTCCGCGGGAACGGCTAAATTACTCGTTTCCGATCTATTTTCTTCAGATCCCAAGTGTTCGTATTTAATGTAACATTCTCCTATAAATATGTATAGAATAAGTCCTATTGTGTCTTTATCACAATTGCGCAAATGAAATATCACACAGTAATAAGTAATCAAGTCCAGAAGGAATTGTCCATATTTAACGATTGCCGATACTCACTAATGTCAGTTTCATAGACCCAAGATCGCGAACTCCTAAGGCACATTGCAGCCTATAATGTGGTATTTTTAAAGAAAATAAATTCAAGTTGGTTGAAAATTTTATTGTGAAAATATAAAATATCCTCTATATATGAAACGTGTATAATAATTGGCCTTGACTTTTGACAAATGCTAACGATAACAAAGAAAAGAAGAGACGCCACGACAATCTGCCTCTTTAGTTCGAGTCGCCTTTGAGTGAAGACGTATCCCGCTAAGTAATTAATTTTAAAAGCAATTTCAAGTGTAGCAATGTACAAATGTTATTTCAAGTGCAAAATTAATTCAAGTTTTTAGATTGTCGAAAAAATGTCTAGGTGACACACTTGAACCTGCGACCGTGAAAACTATCTTTTAATTTAGAAAACAATTTCTCTAAAAGATTATGCAGCTTATTAAATGTTTATTTTCTCAAAAAGCTAGTTATGTTAAGTATCTACGTTTGTAAGTTATCGTATACAGGCTGATTTAGTTTGAGTCTCCCCATGGGAATCTCTAAGATATTCCGTTGGTTTTTATTCAAATTCCTGTTGACATAAACATTACGCGGCTCGGTAAATGATCAATTCTCGACCAAGTTTCTAGCAAGATCTAGATGTGGCTGTTGTCATTCTGGGTACACTTGTAAATATCTTATATTCGCTATTGTTTTATTTCGGTTCGGTGAATACTTAATATCTCGTTTCTCTTAATTGGCGTACGACATTGTTCTATTACTAATAAATAGAGCGGGCCAAGAGCGCCACGCGCCAGGTTCGCAATCAGGCTGCCGGGCGCATATATGTATGTAAACATAGGTAATTTAAATATGTAATTATTAGGACGAGGACCAAAACCACTGTCTATTACGTCGTGAAGACGCGCAAATATACACCTGCAGTTTGGGTGTTCGTTGATAAATAGGGCGTTGTTCACAGTGGGCCACTACAAAAAAAAAGTTCATTCATCGACGGCGACGAACTAACAGCGCGCTTATTCATTTACGGATGACGCGCTCTATTCATCAACAAATGACGAGTCTGCAGATGTTACGTTTGCACCACTTCGTGGCATACTAGAAACAAGCGTCGGTGTGCTCGCTTTAGTGATTATGTCTAACGTAACTATTAAAAATAAACGGCCATTACCTACGAAAGTTAATAAATTTCTTAGTGAATTTGTGGATTTACACTACAATGGGAGTACAATTTTCTGTAAAGTTTGTAAAAAGAAACTACTGTGCTGTAGCAAACGTGATTGTGAAAGACATATAAATAGCACACACCACAGAAATAAAAGAAATGGTGTGTCACAACAACGTCAATTTCAATTAGAATTGGTTTTAACGTTTATGGTATGTGGTCTACCACTTTGTATACTTGATAAAAAAGCATTTCGAAAATTCTGGGGTACATACAATACCGAGTGGATACTACCATCTCGGACAGCGTTACGGAGAGATATTCCACGAATACGTGAGGACATTGAAAATCGAATTAAAGCCGAATTAAAAGATAAACAGCTGTGGCTATGTCTTGATGAGACGACAGATTGCAAAAAAAATTCTATTTTGAATATAATAGTGCGCGTATTAGATCCTATTAAACCAAATTTTGCAATTCTATTAGCCAGCAGAAGATTAAAACAGTGTACTAGTAAAGTAATTACGGCCGTAGTTCTCGAAACGTTACAAAAATTTCAAGTGTCAACCAGTCAACTGTTGTTGTTCATGAGCGATGGTGCAGCAACAATGTGTAGTGTAGGCCGTTCCCTTAAAGAAAAGTGTGAAGGACTTTTACATGTTACGTGTAAAGTCCATGCTTTACATCTTGTGGCACAAACTATTCGAGAGTGTTACCCGGAGGTGGATGCATTAATAGCAAACACAAAAGAAGTGTTTCTCAAAAGTCCTAAGAGGACTAGGGCATTCCACAGGTTATGCCCTGGTATTCGAGAACCACCACAGCCCATTCTTACGCGTTGGCGAACGTGGTTAAAAGCCGCTTTTTATTATAATGAACATTTTCAAGAAGTCAAATCCGTTATTTTGCAATTCGTCCCTGCCGAAGCTAGAGCTATTAGGATGAGCCAGAAGGGATTTCTCGATATTTCTGTTGAAACACATCTAAAGAATATTAGCAACAATTACAAAGGGTTAGTAGACGCGATAGAAAATTTGCAAAATTCTGGATTGTCGTTGGTAGAATCAGTGCAAGTCGTGGACGAAGTTAGTACATTGTTACACAGTATAAACGATGCAACAAGTGGACGAGTTTTAGCTAAGTTCGATAGTGTTTTAAAAAAGAATCCGGACTACACGAGATTAAGACAAATGTGCGATGGGGCATCTGCAGATTCCTTGACTAAGTCTAAAGATTATTTTAATTACGCCTGTCTTACTTCGGTAGACGTGGAACGGTCGTTTTCGAAATATAAGAACATTTTTTCGTCTCGGCGAACATCCTTCACCGAGGCAAATGTGGAAACTTATCTGATGGTGCAACTTTTTAAACAAGCCTATCCGCATTATTAAGAAGGATAGAATTTATTTATTATATCTTTATTTACAGTTACATTATTAAGTACAACAGAATAAAAAAAGCGTTCAGTTTCTCAGTTATTTCCTTATTACATCCCATTTACAACGCATACCGTTTTCAATCAAATAAAAAATCATAATGAAAATAAAAACACCTAATTTCGAAATATCACATATCTGCTGTGACTCACATATACGCTATTTACAATAAGCGGCCGTTGCGCCTGATTCCGATTCTGTTGGATGGCGCAATTTGGCCCGCTCTACTAATAAATTATAATTGAAATGCTTGACAGTTTGAAATTTCATGGCTACCCTACCTAATCTTAAAATGCCTTCTTCATTAATTAAAGCATAATATCGAAAACTTTTATTAACATGTTATACATGGTTGAAATCAGAAAAAGAAAACCCTTTCTGACGGAGTCAAAATCCAATATGGCGCCGACAAGAAGTAAGAAAGCGGGTGATGGCCAGAGGGAACCGAATCGTCGTATCAAAATGTCGACTACACCGTTAGATAGAAGAAAGTGGCATTGAGAATGTGTTTTTAGTTTTTCTCTGCAAGGCCAAAGAAGGGTGCTAGGCGTAAAAGAAGAAAACGAGCTCTTTTCGTTTTTTTTAAATAATTTCGAACGTGATTTGTAACAGATTCATTTTCTCTTCAGATTCACAACACATACAAAATATAGCAACGTTGCAAAATTTAAAGCTACCGTCTATCTCCAATAATAAGCGAGGTCCCTATGCTGAGGGTCGAAAATGAATCGGCCTGTATGCTACTAATCTAATCACTACGACATGGCCGAAGAATTTATTATTTGCGTTTCAGAGAGTACGATACAAACACTTGCGCAATGTACGTTATGTATGTAGAAATTTTTTGTTTCACTGGAGTATGCGTCGCTCCTGTTGCCTATAATATTGTTTCATTAATTGCTACAAATTATCAGCGTCACGGATCGTATAACTATTTGCAGTAGCTTTTTTTATAACTGTGGATACAATCCCGATGTTTTTCTTTCTGTGTAGTAAACAACTTGTTTTGCTTTGAAACCTAAACACATGTAAACAAGATTATAACGTATGAAAAACCTGATCATTGTTATAAAGCAAATATTAAATACATACTATGGGTAAAGATAAATAGTTTGAATTTAAATTGCGTTTTAGTGCTCTCATCGATTGTTACAGTGGTTGTGGCAGAGTTTAGTAACTTTGGAAAGGTAATGCAATGTGTTCTTGATCCGCATTTGTTTATATTTGTTTGTACAGGCTGGGCCAAAAGTAACATTGCCATTTGAAAATGAAATGGTTATTTATTTTCGACTATTTTTCTATTGCGCACTATAAAATTCACTTCCTGTGTTTTTTTGAACCTCCAATTCAATAACATTATGCATAGCTTCGCGGTTCTATCGTTCGAATTTGCTACTGAATATTATCCTCTTCAGCTTACGAAGAGTTCGGGATTCATTAATAAGCACTCGCTCACATATCCCCATAGAAAGCAATCTGGAGCCGTTGAATCAAGGGAACGTAGTGGCCAAGGGAAATTATTCTTATGCCGAAAATGTAGACTATGAATTCAATGAATTAACGGGCTGAGTGAGCAGTTGCTTTGTCTTATTGCCACATCATTCCAGGTGTATTCTGCACAGCAGGACGCACAAGATCTTTCAGCGTTGTGCGATATCTTTCGCCGGTAATCATGGCCGTATTCCCATCATCAACCTCAAAGAAATACGGACCAACCACATGTTTCGATGTAACTCTGCACCTAATCGTGACTTTCAGAAGGTGCAACTCTTGAGCATGGATAACTCTGGCGTTTTCAATACCCTAAAATCTGGTATTTTGGCTGTTGGTAAACTCATTTAAATAAAGATGGGCTTCATCTTCCACAATCAGTTTGTTAATAAAGCCGTTCTTGATGATCTATCGGCTTGAGCTAATTGGACCATATATTGAAACATTTTTAGATCCTTTTGTATCGCGGGTAATTGTAAGCTCTTGGGAACGCCGTCGAGTGAATGTCCCTGGTTTCTCATCAGTGCTCTGCCGTATCAGTTATGAGGTTCTTGAGGTGTTTCACTGCGTGGATGATCACTGACGAACTTTTGGTCTTGAGAACACCGAATGAGGGCCAATATCGTTGGTTTTGATGGAAGATCTCTTGTCTGAAAGTGTTGCATGTGCATTCACCCAGAAGGTAGTGAGAGCAATGGAGCGTTGGTATTCAAGGTAAAAATCAATGATTTTTACACGTTGTCCAGCTTTTCCATAGCTTATTTCCAAACCTTCTATTATAACCCTTAATCACTGTTGTTTGATTTTTGGTACGTACGATTTAATATCCTCGCAGGTCTCTCCGACCACAGAATGGCGATTAAGTGTTAAATATCTGAAACAAAAGTTAAGTAATATATAGTAATGAAAAAGCTATTTAATTTTTGAACGATGAAGTGGCTTTTAGATGAGATTGCCAGCGATTCCAGTTAGAAGGAAGTGATGTGCGTGTATATGTTTGCCCCACAAAAACTGATTGACTATTATTATACGAAGACACTTATAAAGCTGACCGTCTCCAGAATGCTGTTATAGGAGCATTGCGTTGTATTAAATTGTTCATGAACGCAGTTATGGTTATGGTAAATGACGTGCGGCTGTTTAGTTATCTGCTTATTTATAAATAATCTCTTAATGTGCCTCCAGATGTGGAAGTGTACGAATTCTTTTTGTAGGTATGAAGTAGCCACCGGATCCTCCTTGAATTGAAATTGTGTCATCGGACAAAGAAAGTACATACAATCTCTGAAGCATTCTCTGATATCATTAACATATAGCAGATAAAGAATGGGTCCCAAATACTACCTTGTGGAACGCCAAATTTTACGTTGCACTCATCTGCATATTTTTAATTTAAATTTAAGTATTTTTACGACGAAAGTACAAAAATAGGTCTGTAGTTGTAATGGTTCCTACGAGAGCCTTTCTTATGTACCAGTCTACTTATTAAAAATATTGACTATCTGGAGCAAAGCACTTATTAATGGGAAGGTTTAACAAGTTTTGGATTGCATAACTGAAAACATTCACAAAAGAGCGTATGTGGGACATTGCAGTACCATCGTGGTCAGTTCCCATCCTGTTCTTATTTAATACATCATACAAATAAGCCTCTGGCACGACCATAGATCGTAGCACACAAATAGCGTTTAGCGTGGCACGTAAGATATCTCTACAAGGCATGTTAAAGTCACTATTGTAATATTCGCCCTTTATCCCACATCTACTTCGTTGCCTATAAATTCTTATCGAAAAATAAGTGAACAATGATATAAAAATATATAAAGGTTACTACCAACAGCAATATTATGTGTATTTGTACAACCTTGACCGTACTCTTATTGCTTCACTGGTAACTGTTTTACTTTTCCTAGAACCTAAAAAATATTAATATTCCCATTTACTTCATGCAATAAAAATAAATAGCCTACTTCGATGTCAATAAATATATTTCACTTCTTACGACTAACCCCAGCTATAATATCAAAACCAGATATCATTAGCATATGATTTACGAACGGCGTCGTTAAAATATACATGCCCTTTTTTGCGTCCCAGTATACAAATTGAATTTGGGTCTATATAAGAAGTCATCCGCCGGAGTGATTATACAGAAATGTTTTAACGAGGATTTCGCCCCGCAGAGGAAACGGTCGCTAAAAATTTGTATGACGATCTCTTGCAGATACCGGAAAATTATTGCGGCCATTTTTTCCTGTTGCGTTTATTTGGACAAGGTTCATCGTGGATTAATTTGTCAAATGTTAACTGTCGCGACGCGAGGTTCGCAGATAATTTATGATGCCGCTACTCGAAAATTTTTACATTTGCATTTAAATTACACTCGTTACAGTTTTATTCGTTAACATTTAAGTTAATACGACATAAATAGATAAATGCAAACAATTCAAAATACAAATATGAGTGAAAATAAACTGACAGCGATATTCATTTGTTATGCATATTTCATACCAATTAATTCTTTAAAAAAATGCATTAAAGCCATGTCATCCAAAAATTGATATGTTGGCAACTCAGAAAGTATAAAGACAATAGTGGGTTAATTAAAATCCAAGGATAGCCTCAAATTTTCATTTTACTTTCCCTAAAAGAAGTTTTTTTTTTAATATAGTGGCTGCTTAGCAACCTTTCTTAATTTATAAAAATTGCAAATTCATGATAACAATCGTTGGTTGTCGATTGATAATGTTATCGATTAGTCTTTATGAGATTAAAGTACTCAAATTTGAAAATCCTACTGCTGTAAGAAAACAAATAAAAAAATAAACACAAATTGGAAAGGAATATTAATAAGTAACAATAATATAATATGATAATGAATTACTAACGTTAACTCTATTGTAATAAATGTACATAGTTAACTTCAAAAGCAAGCGTTCGCGAATTGCGGACTGAATCTAATTCAATTAACAGAAGAGAAAATGGGATAGATGTGCGATTCCTAAATATATCTTCAGGATTGAATAAGAATAATCTTTTACAGTAACAATTACAACTTGAAAAATAAAATACCATAAAATCAGTTTGCTTCTGCGAAGATACCAAAACAGTTAGGAAGGATTAAACACCATAAATTAAATTGATCGCAGTGCATATGCAGCGGGTCCACCTAATACGTGGGTAACCAAGATAATGCTAATATAACTCCTCATGATATTGATGGCATCACTCACGGCAAAAGCAATGTGAGACACTAGCCAACGGACATGTTTCTGCCTACACGGCGTCATCAGCGTGAGAGTGCCTTTTTCGACCTCACACAGCCATTTGCCTCTCGGCTTATATCACAATCCTCCGAAACAACTACCAAAATATCTGGCATCATCTATTGCCAAGAGATACACGCCTACTGTTTAGAAAGCAGCAACAAAAGCTAGGTACAGTTTCCAAACCAACTCTAGAGCAGTTCTTAGTCTGCTGAGCTCGAAATGACGTGGACATGAGCGCTCTGGCTACCAGCACATGTAAGTGATTTGTACAGACTTAGCATATAATAAAAACACACAAAAATGCCTAGAAACAATAACCGAAATAATGTTAATCTAGCTCCTTATGGTAATGATGAAATCACTCACGGCAAAAGCAATGTGAGGGTAGAAAACACTAGCCAACGACACACGTTTCTGCCAACCTAGCGTCATCAGCGTTGCTCCGAATGCTTCTCTGCCTCACACTGCTATTTACTTCTCGGCTTATCCTTGGAAACGACGAACACAATATTTTCTAGCGACAGGATATTGATATAGTGATGATTCTTTTTGAAGTAAGTTAAAGAAAAGTTTTTAGATAAAAACTATTCCAACACATTCATTTCTGCATAACACATACTTACATTCAAGTACACTGGCTGCTCAGTTTATGTTGCACATGTTACAGTTCCGCTTTTGTAATTGGAATATCCTGAAATGTTTTCTCTCAGGGATTTTGTTAAAAAAATTGGAATTTTGTAAGTTAATTAAATTTGTAACTCTTTTGTGGGATTCGGGAGTATTCTTTGATACCCTTTCGGCAATTTCTAACAAATTTTGAGATCAATAAATGAAAATTAACGAATGTTAAAATTGAAAAAATGAAACTAACCTTGATTTGTAGAAGACGTCATCTAAACTCTATATTCCTTATGACATTCACAGGAAATCTGCCCGTGCTAACTTCTAACCTTTTCATCTACCTTGAATTTATTTTCTAGTTTCTATTTCGGACACCTTAAATTGGGATCGCAATCAAAATACTAGTTAACTCGAGGAAAGTTTAACCAGGATTGATCAAATAATTGGCGTCCCTTTTTTCCTTCATTTTAATAGCGATGGCGATTGTTTCTTTCCACGGCAAATTTTGATATCTACCCAAATATAATCTAACGAGGAATTTTTGATGAATAAAGTTATTTTTAGAAGTAGCATGAGAAAATGAATGCAGTGACGCTAAAAGATGACTCAAACTATACGAATCTATGCTCTAAAATACAACTGACGACAATTATGACAAATTTACTGACGATATACTTAATAGCTTTACGATATATATTTAATTTACGAAACCCTGCTAGAAATACCTCTGAATTTACCCTGTCGTTTGTTGTAGAAGAATTTTACATTAATTTTGAAGAGTTGCGAAAATAGGAAGATGAACAAAGGAGGAATAACTTCACCGTTTCTCCACGTTTATCGTTATCTGGACTAATATAAATTATTTAATACTCACGCTCCAAGGCCGGTCGGCCTGGGGGAAAATTGTGCTTTCGAATAATAGCTTTTATCCGCCAGAGGGAATTTCATGTCCATCGGGTAGCTATACTGAACACCCTATACGTTTGAGACTGACAGCTGATATTTTCGAAGTAAATATTTAAGGTAACAGTTCATATGTATTTCTACGCCCTCGATGGCAGTCATGTCAACTATCAAAGCTTTCTTCAAAATGTCGCATATCTCCTATCCAGCATATTTTTTTAGATAATTGTGGTTACCTGAGATTTTTATGAAATGCTTGTTTCCTTTGCTAGCTTCCGCAAGATCCTATGTTTTCCCAGAATCTGATAGAGAAATTCATCATCCAGAAATTATTTAATTAATATTTTGCTGAACCTAAAATCCGTCCTTCTATCTATATGAAATTAAAGTTTTAAGAATTGTTCATTATGATAAAGTAAAGTGAATTGTAAAAATTAATTTACGCGTAAAATTTCAGCATATGCCCATACCCACTTTTAATCTGATTCATTGACTTCCAGTTATTTAAACTGTACATTAAGAAGCTAGCAAACTGTTGCTTCCATTTCATTTCTCATCTGAGTATGTATATTATTTTCTGTCGTCTACCAAACTTTCAATCCGATCTAACTAAATTTTGATGGTTTAGTAGATGGCAGCACTAACTAAATGTTCTGTATCAGTTGCTGATGTAATACAATTAGATAAAATGTAGTGTAATGCTATAATTAGAATTTGAAGGATGACATAGATATTGTTGTTCATAGATTTGTCATGAATTCGAAAGTATCAACTTTCGGCAGTTTAAATAAATAAATTTAAGTATTACCAAAAATTAATAAATTACAGGAAACTAATCCCCTTTGTTGTTAATTTTCGGCCACTAACAACTTACATAATTCGGATCATATGAATAATTTCAAATTACACGTTTCTGCCCAGACTGTAATACATGCTAGCGTTTGCTGTCTAGAGCCACCGCGAAATGTTATCACCTGACGACTCATTAAATAGCCGTATCTATTTGTGAACTTATCATTAAGATCAAATATACTTATTTAGTGAACTTTAGTTACTTTATATTTGACAAAATTAAGGAACGAAGGGATGTTCTCGTTTTCCCGGTATTATGATTGGCTGCAGATATATTTACCGAACAAAATCCTCGAGATAGAGAGAGGGAACCAGAAGGAGGGGTTCGACTATATAAAGCACTACAACGTCACGTTGGACCTCGGTAGAGCACTGTTATTACCTAAGCGCACGTGGCCGAATAGCGCAAGCTATGGTGCCAATTAGAGCGATTATACTAGCGATATTTTTAACACTATAGTAGGTTATTATCTATGAATCTTATAGAAAAATTGTGATTATGAAAATGTATAAATATACTGAAATGTATTTCTCAGGGGAATTTTGGGGAAAATTTGTAATTTTCTAAATTAATCTAAATTTCTAAATTCTTTGTGGGGTCGGGAGTATTCCTACATACTCTTTGGGCAATTTTCTTGTGAATTTTGAATTAAATAAATTGAAATTAACGAACTTTAGAATTGAAAATATAAACTAACCTTGAATTCGTACGATACTGTCACATAAACACTTTGTTTATGTTGATCTTTACAGGAATCCGCCAGTTCTAGCCTCGAACCTTTCCTTCTTTGAAATCATGCTTTAATTTCGCTATCGAACACTTTCAATGGAGACCGTAGTCAAAAACACTAGTTAACTTAACGAAAATCTAACCAGAATTGATGACTTTTCTGGCGTCCTTATCTTCCTTTGTTTTAATCGCGAACGCGATTGTTTACTTCCACAGCTAATTTTGATGATTGAAATCCAAATATAAATTTTCTGATGCCTTTCAAAGAAAGGAAATTATTTGTAAAAATAGCATAGGGAAATGAATGCGGTAACGCTACCAGCTGACATAAATTAGGCGAATCTATCACTTAAATTCTGACTGACAAGGTTTAAACGTGAAATTTTACTAACGATTTACTTAATAATATACGGACAAAGATTTCATTTATGAAATGATGTTTGAAATACGTCTGTACATATCCTGTTGTTTATTTTAGTGGACTTTTACATTAATTTTGACGATTTACAATATTAGGAGAATTCACAGAAGAGTGGATTGTCAGTGTTACACTACGATCGTCGTTATCTGGACTTAAATAAAATTTGCAACACCTCCGCTCCCAGGCCAGTTGGGGTGGGGGGAAATGGAGACTTGGAAAATTATATTTTTACCCGCGAGAGGGACTTTTCATTACCAACGGGTGGCTAACCTGAATACCCTATACGTTCTGAGATTGACAGTTGATGTTGTCGTTGTAAATATTGAACATTACAATACATATTAATAATGAGTTGGGAAATGTAAGAAAACTAGTCATTTTCACGTAGAACTCGAAACACAAACATGGTTTGTTACAATCGGAAGGCTTGAAAGTTGGAACCCTACACATTATCATGTATTTTATTAATACAATTAAATTCTACTGTGGTATCAGCACACAGTTTGAAAATATATAACAGAAAGTTGTAAACCAAGTAATAAACTAAAACATATTTTGCACAGATTGACGAATGAACAATATACCTGCCGGTTATTAAATACCGCCTACGACTACCGAGAGGCATAATTAATTTGAGAGGAATCCCTTCCTTTATTAAAGTGACCGGTAGCCAGGACCAAGAAGCATTGTTTGAGATTTTCGCCGAATGAATGTAATACAGCTTTAATATGACTTTGAATATGAAGTACGCGGTAAATAATTCCAGCGGTTCATGAATTCAAAGCTGCATCGAAGTATTCCAATTATTTCACAACTTCCTTCAACGCGAATGAATTGCAAGCATTTGGCCATTGAAACTACGTTTTATATCGAAAAATCCCTTATATTCCATGAAAAATGTTTCCTTTACTCATGTTTTTGTGTACCTATACATTCATCCGTATTAAAATTGATGATTAGGTATCTTCGGTATTTCAAAATCATAAGAAATTTGCTGGACAAGAAAAAGCCATAAATTACAGGCAAGGTAATACGGGCATGAATTCTGTATAATTCTTTAAAAAAAAACTGGAAATCGTTCACAGTTAAGTATAAGGAGACTCGCATTCGTGCATGTGTAAATTTCGTTCACGCCAACCAATCGCGAAAACTCGAAACAGCGACAAATTTGTAATTCCCCACCATCCGCTGAAGGCACGCAACAAGCCGTGGATTACTGGGGTGTAAAAATATACCTACAAACATTTGCCAAACCGGCTAAAGACCTTAAGTAAGAACAAATTTGCCAACATAATGAAGGAGCTTTTAAATAACACTACTTACACCTTGGAATAATTCTGTAAAACGACAGCTATCTATCGATTATATTTTTTATATATATTTTATTACTTGCGTATTTTTATTCAAAATTATAAAATAAATTAATTAAATTTGAACCAATTTGTTTTTAGAATAAATGCTTGGACAGGTCAATTTCATTTTTTAAGATTAAACATTCTTGCATCAATGTCAAGCCCCCCTATTTTGATAGATCACTTAATTGTCTAAATGGTACAATCAAAATTTTAATACCTCACATAACACAATTTTCGAATAAAAAGTGGAAAACATCAATTTTATTAATGACAAAAATCAAAGATAATTGTTACATTTAAATCAAATGCTCGAAATGCCATCCACCGGCCTCTTGATAATGAAAAAGTCTATGGACATGCATTTTATACATTGCGAATTATATTTATATTTTATATTTCATATCTTCTAAATTTTGTGGTTTATCAATATAGATTTTTGATATTAAATGTCGCCATAAGAATGAGTCAAGGGGAGTAAGACCTGGAAACCCTGGGGCCCACTCTATTGGTCCTCGCCTACCGATGCACTTTCCAGGAAAGTAGAGAACTCGTGAACAAGACGTGCAAAATATGTAGTTGCACCATCTTGCTAAAACCAAATGTTGCCGTTAATAAAATTCATGTTTTCTACTCTTTAAATGACTTTTATTAGAAAATTTTGTTATATAAGGTAATAAAATTTTGGTGGTGCCATTTAGACAATTACACATACGGAACCTATATTGTTAGTTTATTTCTAGGTGAAGAAATTTGAAACGTAATAATATACAAGGTGTTCCATTTGAAATAACAAGGTTATATAACCTGTCACCACTAGTTCGCTGCTTGTCAATCAGCCTGTTTATGGAAGTACTTTTGAACGATACTTTATCACGTCTATTATACTATCTGAAAATGTTAACCTCCTACCGCTTACAGAGTAGGCACAATTCTACAATTGGGTACACGTGCATTTTTTACAAGTTGCCTAGTATGAAAGTCCCTTTAATGCAATGAATAAAAATGGAATCAAAGTTTTTTTTGACTCAACTGTATTAACAAAAAAAGTAATGAAAATGGTGATTTTTAAATGACCGTTAAAACGCCTGTGACGTCATTGAATCCTAACACATTTCTGATTACAAAAACTGTAGAAAGTATAACCTTAATATATTCCCATGTAAACCACAAAATCTACGTGGCGCCTAGCAGTTTGTGGAATACGGAAAATAAAACACATCAAAATTATAAATATTGTACTGTGCCACTATACAAATCGACTTCAACTAAAACAGCAGATTATGTAGCTTTATATAACCGTCCCTCATGGACCTAAAATGAATATAAACTTTGTTAAATGTATTACCATAAAATACAAGTTAGTTAAGCACAAAAATTTGGTGGTACGTAAATTTCTTGCATCAAAAATATGTAAAATGCATTTATACGGAATATTATAATGTATTAACGGATCGACCGATGTATTTACTTACATTTCTGCTCTAACACATCCAATTTTGGTAGCATTCAAGCATTCACTTGCTTTTATAATAGGTTTGTTTGTTATGTAGGTGTAGTGTACTAAACTAATTGTACGTTACACCAAAAAGTACTCATTTATACACCTAATAATTGAAAGGGTGTAAGAATTTTAACAAACGTTTATTGTGTATGTGGTGTAGGTAACTGTCATATTGACATCAAAAATATATAGGTTATGTGTGCCTAGTACAATTGTGTTTGCCTATTTCGAGTTGCAATTGCAATAGAAAATGTGCTAAAATGTTGGAAAATATTATTATGGAGTGTATTGAAAATAATAGTGAAGATGATAGTAGCACTACTAGTAGTAGTATAAGTAGTGATGAAGAATTAACTGTGATTGCAGCCAGCACCCAAAGAAAAAAGAGAAATTGTATTAAAAACTATTTTGAAAATGTGGTTCCCTCATACACAAATAGTGAATTTAAGAAACATTTTAGAATCAGCGGAAATGTTTTCACACAAATAAGTGACAAATTCCAACATGATGAGGAGTATAAAAAGCTTGAGCATTATAATGCGATAACTGCACAAAAGCATGTTGCAATATTTCTATGGTTTGCTGGACATGAGGCTTGTTCATATAGGGATATTGCAGATTGATTCGAAATTTCACTATGGACCGTTCATAAAATAATTTACAGGGTAACAAAATTCATAAGTAATATGGCAAATACTGCTATCGTTTGGCCCAATGAAAATCAAAAAAAAAGCAACAGCAGAATACTTTTTGCGGAATAAAGGATTTCCTGGTATAATAGGTAGGCATGAAATCTGTTTTATGAAAGATATTCAATGCACTGCACTATATATTATAGAATAACTATAAAAATATACTAAAAATACTTTTCAGGTTGTATTGATGGAACACACATTGTTATAGATCCACCAAAGCACAATTCAGATGAATATATTGATCGCAAAGGTAATACTAGTATTTGTCTACAAGCGATATGTAACGAAAAAAAGAAATTCACTGACATATTCATCGGGTTTCCAGGGTCAACACATGATAGCCGCATGTTTAAAAATTCCCTTGCATATCCTAAATTGTTTATATGCAAGTGTAATTAGAAGAATTATTGTATATTCCAGTATTCACTTTCTTTCTATTTTTAGATTATTATTTACTTGGTAATTCAGCTTACCCGTGCCTAAGAACACTGTTAACACCATATAAAGATAATGGACACCTCACACCTGCTCAAAAAAAGTTCAATATAAATTTAAGTTCCTGCCGGGTATACACTGAACATAGCTTTGGTATATTGAAACAAAGATTTAGGCAATTATATTACTGTAAATTGCGAGGAATGGAAATTCTGTGTCATTTTATTCGAGCATGTTGTGTGTTGCACAATTTGACCGATAATGATGATTTTGAGACTAATTTAGAAAATGTAAGTGAATCAAATGAAGGTACTGAAGTGCTGGAGAGTTTTAACGAAGAGAGTGGAAAAGAATTGAGGGATGAAATTTGTCGGCAGATACTATTGCAATAATACATGTTATGATTATGTATGTTTTATTGTTTATTCTTTTCTTCTAATAAATTTACAATTTTGTCTAATAAAATATTTTTCTTTTTTATCTCCTCTGTGCGGGCTTCATAATTCTCTAATTTTCGTTTCTTAAGAGCTAAATTTTCTGCATAATGAGTTTCTTTCATCAATCTTATACTTTTAAGTTCTTCTACTAAGCTTTTATCTTTATTTGTTGTCTTACGAAAAGTAGATGCAGATTCCGCAGTATCTGATGTTGACGGTGTTTCTTCGGATAGATTTGTTGGATCAGGTGATAATGGTGCCGAGACAACATTTACTCCTGCATTTTCTTGTAACTGGCTTTCGTTTTGTCCAGATCCTACTCGTAATACATATTCTGGAAATATTGCCGATTTTTTAGCAAAACATTCATTTAATTCCCTAAAAGGTATATATTAAGTGTTATTTAAAAACTTATAAGTCGTAGTTAACTTTTCATATTGACATGTTGTTCGAGATCGTCTAGTTTTATTGTTGTTTTCAGTTTTTCTTTTGTAGGCTCTTTCCATTGTTTTCCATTTATTTTAAATTTGTAAAATGGTAAAATTATAACCCTTTGCTAACATTTCCTTTTGTACTATTTCCCACATTTTTTTCTTAGTCTTTAAATGGAATTTTTTACCTACTTGTGGCCCCAATTCATTATATAAATGAATTAACAATTTCGTAGGGGCTTCTGTCCAAACGCATTCATTATTGTTTATCGATTCAGAACATTCTAAAATTAAATGTATGTGTGTATAGCATGTATATTGATGAATTGAAACAAACATGAATGCAGATAAACTAATCTGTGTTAAAGGCATCAGCACCTGCTTCATCTGCACCTGCATTGTCTATAAATTGTGGATCTAAAAATACAGTTACACGTTTAATTAAGTCTCGGTGATTGAGAATATTCCTTTAACATGCAAAATAAATGTTAATATTTACCAGTTTCGAAATTGTCATTACTGTCGTCTACGTAAAACAAGTTACCATCTTTATCTCGTATTATACTCATTTTTGTAAATTGAATAACATAACATCTTCAAAACATAACCTAAAACACACCTACACTACACCATCTACTCCACCTCATGAGATGGTATAGAAAGTGCTACACTATTTATCCTACACCAGGATACCAAACAAGATTAGGTGTTAACAACTTTGGCTTAACAAACGCTGTGGTGTAAAATTATGCTACACTTTCTACACTGGTGTAGTATAACAAACAAATCTAAACTCTATCAACTCCGTCAACATGAATGCATCTACGTTTGGCAAATTGCCGCTTTGCGCTACAACAAATCCACACGTTCATTTGGGACCGCTTTGTTAGAAAAGAATAATAAAATAATACTAAAAATTTCAACCATTTTTATGCAGTATTTAATAAGTCATACGAGGTTTAATCGCTGTTTAGATGTATGTATATCTTTTCAATCATACTGTCTATTAACAATTATTTTGAGTGTATATTTTTCATACGCGCGTACCCTATTCCAGAAGGTTGGAACACCATGTTCAAGTTTCTTTATATACTTATTCGTAATATACAATATGTGCTAAATTGTATAGAACACCATGGGTATCTTTCTTACTATAGGAGGTAGGCTCCATAAATTCTCGGCCTGGCATAGTCGCACATGTACGAGGCCTACACTATATATATTACGGCTCCAAGAGTTATAGTTTTTAGTAGCTAGCCATACAACGTGACTAGTGCATGACGATGTCTCAAGTAACGAAAATTGAGTACCGCGCAGTCATTAAATTTTTAACAAAAGAGGGGCATATGCCTAATCACATTAAGCAACATTTAGACGGCGTTTATGGTGATTTATCTCCTTCATATTCCATTGTAAAAAAGTGGGCAGAATGTTTCCGTTTGAGGCAAGAAACCCGTGAAGATGATGAGTGCTCCGATCGGCTAATTGAACTGATAACGCTTCAAAACATTGCAATTATTGAAGAAATGATATTAGCAGGTCACCGTTTGAAAGTGAAGGAACTAGCAGTGATGTCTAGCATTTCCAAGACAAGTATTCATCCTGCTCTCCAACGTCAACGTCGGGTCGAATGTGGACGCTCGTTAGTAAACATGTGTGGAGATGAGCCGCAACCGATTTTGGAGTTCACTGTCATAGAAGATGAAGCAATTGTTCTGTATTATGATCCTATATCCAAAAAGGCATTGATGAAACGGCGGCGACCCGATGAACCTCGTCCCAGAAAACTGTAATACAACATTTTCAGGAAAAACTTTATTATTTTTGCAAGGGTATAGAATTATTAACTGACCGTTGTAGTAAACGTATTGAAGTTAGGGAAGATTATATTGAAAAATAAAAATTGTTATATATTATCAAGCTTATTTTTCCATATCAAGCCGACAATCTATGGTGCCTAATAGGTACAAAATTGAGATTTAAATTGGCAGGGTTATATAGTATTGAATGCTAATTGAGATTCTGTTGCGAAAAATGTTGGGAAATTATTCTGAAAAAACTCAAATTCGTTATTTGCTTGAAAGTAAAACAACTTCATAATAACAAGATAAAATTCAAGATGGCGGTATGCAAGATATTAAAGTTTTTCATTCGAAATTGTCGCCATATTGGGTTTTCGCAATAACAATTTTAAATCAAGAACGTAAGATTTATGATAAATTAAATTTATTTTAGAAACATAAAGCGCAAACAGCATTTAAGAGAGACTAAATATTAAATTTATAATAAATGTTCGAAATTACGATTATTGAGTAAACACTGTCGACACCGTTTCATGACACCGAGAGTTACCTTTTGCCAAGTATTACAGTTAATAATGTTAAATGACCGAATTATTGCTTCACATGGCGCTTCTGCATTATTCTCATTGTAATTTCTTCCATACACGTCATTTTGCAAAGTGTTCCACAAATAAAAATCCAGAGGTGGAAAATCTACTGAATTGACTGGCCACTATTTAAATATACTAATCGCTACTATACCGTTATTAAGGCGATTACTTAATTAATTAGTTACATTTTTAGCATTGTATGCAGGAGCGCAATCTTATTAGTTCCATATTTGAACATTACGGTCAAGGATAGATTCCCCTAGGGATTTTTACAGATTTTTCAAATACCATTGTGCATTTATACTTTCTGCAAATATTATCAAGCGCTTTATTTGTGGATGTGCGTTTGTCTCTATCTATGAGGCATAGAATATGATGCCTCTTTAAAAGGAAAAAAAATATTACCTAACTATGAAACAATCCCTGACGACCTCTACTAAAAATGAAAGAGTTGCTACCAATATCTCGGAAACCGATATCCTGTATTTCATTTTGTTATTAGCTGTAATTATGTCTAATTAGACTTTTATCTAAAACATTTATTCATATCTTTTGTAGTTAGTGTAAAGAAAATAGCGCTTTTCACTTTTTTCCCAATAATTTCTGCTTAGAATTTTTAATTTTTTAATTTGTAGAAATTGGTATCCTTGATAATAAGAAGGATACTCATGGTAAGCTACTCAATTTAGGACATATTGTATAAACTAGGTTGAGATCTTACCTGCCATTACTAATTTGGGACCTTGCATACCTCTAAAGTACGATAATTGTTATGATTACCAAAGATTGATTACCAGAGAAATAATTCGACACCTGATAATTAAAAACAGTATCCCCTCATTACAGCTTTTAAGCCTATGTGGTTAACAAATCTTTCAATTAAGCTCCATGTTATTATTTCTTAGATACTTAATAAAAAGAGTGCCTATTAGTACTTCCAAGAAATGGTAAAATTTCCTACAAGTAACTAGGTTGTTCTATTTATTTCATGATACGAAGAAAAATAACTTCGTATTACATAATCGCCATAACCAGTAATAGAAATCATACATCTCTCCACTTCTGCGTTGAATAAAGCGCAAATACGAATGACAGAGAATCATATAAACGCTGTGCATTTCGCAAAACTGTCACGCCAAATCGTTTAATAAATTTCAAGCGGAGTTCCTGCCATCTCTCTCGAGAAGCAGAAAAAAACCGTATCACGCGAAACGGTGACGATTGCGCTTCCTATTACAAAGAGACGATTTTTTTATGCGACAATGATTTCCTTTTTATTAGCTCGCATCTGGGTGCAATATTTAGCCCCACTCTTCGCCAATGGAGGAAAATACGAAGTAGGAAGAGCCGGAGAGGCGGCTTAACTTCCGTAACGACTGCCTAACATCTTCCAAAATAATGATATGCATACGCACCGAAAGCTCTAGATGAGCCGGTGGAGAATCTTAACATCAGAAATTCCTAAACAAATGCGATTCCCTACCTTCCCTTCTTTACAGTGGAAAGGAGAGAGGTTGCTTTCACTGTTATTGTTTTGAGACCAGATTCTTAAAGATTCTTTTATTATAATGTGAACAAACATTGGAGTTTGCAGAAGCTGTTTTCTCTGCTTTTTCTTCGTCTTGCCTTTTTTTTTTGAAGAATATCCCCTTTAGAGTCTCTCCACTCTGAAATTTTACCTGGGGGTATCGAAGTTGCTTAGCATAATAGTTTTAGGTACTCCACCATATAAGGACATCAAAAGAAAATATAAACCTGAATTTACAAGCAGTTTTCGTATTGTGTCGACAAATGTGTAAGCGAGAAACGTAGCGATATGGTCCACAAGTTGCGAATTTTAACACTTGTACTTAATCGTAATTAATACTATTTTACAAAATTATTATACTTTAAATAAGCTACCAGTTTCGGGAATAACCTCCTTCTTGTGGCTAAATATTAAAGTAGTTAACTTAAAAATATTTTGAAGGTTTAACTGATATTCTATAAATATGTATTGATTGATTGTGTATTGATAGTTATGTCAATTTAGCAGATTGACTACAGTTAGAGTTTTAGTACCAAATAATATTTAATTTGACTATTATATTTTAATAATTAACCTAAAAAACTGGTTACCCTCGAAACCGGTAGTTTATTTAAAACATAATAAATGTGTAAAACAATTTGAAAGTACTATTTTACTATTAATCCAAATTTATAACCATGTAAGTCGCCGGAGAGCAAGAAATGAACTTGAGATGGGGTACAGAGTTGCAGAGAAAAGCGACAGCAATTCCTGAGTATTTAGAAGCCTGTGCAACACGATATGGCGACCGAAGGCCACCATCAAGGAGAGAGAGAGGGTGCCTGGTATCTTTTAGGAAAAATATCAAACTGACCCAAAGCTTGCTGTCTTCGACCAAAGACAAAAACAGCTCTTATGAAAAAGAATATATACAGTGCGGACCTAAAGTACCCTCCTCCCTGATAATTTTTGAATGACAGAAGCTAGCGTTTATAGAAAAAATAGGTCGATTTCTATTTCTTATTAACTAACTTTTGCCGTTATTGGCAGTTTAATTGTATTTCCGGTGTCACCGAAACTTTCTTATTTTAAACAGAATACCATGTATATTTTTACATTTCTGGAAAGGTAATCGAAAGGCAAATCCAAAAATGCCACATATGTGCAAATTATTCTTGTTGTTTATTGTTATTATATCCCGCATTTGGCATACGGTCCTTCTTTGTTATCGTTATTATTTTCTCTCGTTTTAATTTGTTTTGTTAATTGCTGTTATTTCTTTAATTTTAGGAACTATATTGCAATTAATTAATTATGGTAAGCCTGTTTAAATGTGTTAGTATTTGATAGACAATATGTCTGCTTTTTAGGTTTTTATGAACCATGCAAAATTGCTGGGTCAATTTTAATATTATGTAAATCTGGCAACAATTTTCACCTTATTTGCCATGGTTGCGCAACAAATTGTACAATAATTTAAATCATATTATCTTCTGCTTATACTATCTATCCTTAGTTAGCGCAAAGTTAAAATCTGGGGGGGGTACTCTAGGTCCGCACTGTATCAAAAATCAAAATAATTACAAATAAATTAATGGTGATCCGGCGGTTAGATAAGGATGCGCCTCGCCAGATATCCAAAAATTCGAATTTCAATTGTGGTTGGATACTCAAAGGTTGGTTCTACAGGAGGAGAGATGTTGCTGGTCAGCCGTCCAATAATCGTAGCTACTAGGGATCGAAAAAAGACAGTAGTTTGTTCAGGACGTATTTAAGAGGTTCTGAAGACAGAAAAGTTATTGCTGGGCTCACAAGACCATTGAAGTTAAATTTAAGCCGAAAATGAAATTGCAAATAGAAATACGTAAATGGATAAAAAATTGAAAATGTAACTGAAATAGGAAATGAGTCCATCATATAAATAACAAAATAAATAATATCTGCGCATAAGCAGAGTACTTGCATAAAGCGAATCAACGAAAAAATAAATTGCAATATACAGGGTGTGGCAAAATGATACTATCACACTATTTTGGATGTCAGTAAAAACCAAACCACACAAAGCAAAGAAAAAAGTTTTATATTTTTGAAAAGCACATATCATGCCATTTTGAAACGTTGTTTTAAAAATTACAATACTTAAATGACGGCCATTCATGTCGATACATTCTTGAATGTTTTCAGGAAAGCGCACCATTGCTCTGCGGACAATCTCTTGCGGAATTGCGGCGATTTCTTCTCTTATGATTACCTTTAATTCTTCCAAATTTTGTGGCCGACGTCTAAAAACTTGCGTTTTGAGATATCCCCAAAGAAAAAAATCGCAGGGGACAAATCAGGCGAACGCGGAGGTCAACCAGGGTCACCCCGTAAAGACACAATTTTTCCCGGGAGGAGCGACGTGTGGTGTGCGATGTAGCAACATCCTGCTGGAACCATAGAGTTTCTCGCTGATGATCGTTTAACTCGTTCAGTTTTAGATGTAGAAAATTGTCCAACATGTCACAATAACGATCTCTGTTCACTGTTACCGTTACTCCAACCTCTTCAAAAAAGTAAGGATCCCACACGCCAGTTAAGCCAGTTAAGCTGGAAACTTTTCAGACTACCCTCGTAGGTTCACAAGCTCTAGAATGACAGTAAGCACAGGGACCGAATGTAAGTTTATATTGAGAGACAAACCTCGCTTGACATGGCGGTCAATGTGTTAAACAAGGTGTAGACAAGCATAATTAGACCCATGTTACTTATTCTTATTACTACAATATTGGGAAGGAATTACTTTAACAAACATACAATCAAGCAAAATCTATTTTCATTGTTTCATTAAACGTTCAATTAATATGTTTAATAACAATAAATGTGTGAATAGGATTAGCTATAAATGATTTCCATTGCATCATTCCTAATACTCCAACAGTAATACTTTACCTAAACAAAAACATTTGTCAATCTCAGACGAGTACAAATAACAAGAAGGGAACTGATGAATATTCATAAAAGTTGGAGGATTAAATAAGATTATATAATTTATCTTGAGGGCATGGACATTTACTACTAGGCAAGCTTAAACAAAGCAATTAATTAAGCAGTTATTTTTACGTTCATTGCTACACTACAAAATTGTACATACACACGGATTCAATTTTTCCAGTAATTCTCGCTTCAACCGTTGCCCTGGCCTACTTGCAAATAATGCAAACTTCAGTTCTGCAGTATATTCCTTTTCATTAGCATAAATTGAAAAATATATGAGATATAAAATTCAACTATAAAAAACGCGAAACACGTAATAATATAAATATACGTATACAATTAATCTACTTCGAGTACTGGATATTTTCGCTGACAATTTCGAAACTATTAGAATTTGAAGCGACCAATCAACGTTTGTTTACAGGATCGTGCATCTAGGGCCTTCCAACGTAGACGGAAATTGGAAACTTCTGATCAGTTTAAAACTATGTGCGTTCTTGGCGAAGGACAAATCACCTATGCAGCTAAAATCATATCGTCTAGCTAGGCAGGAGTTACAGACTAGAAGGGCTGCCGGTGAAACTGACGTTTATATTGAATATATAAACGATACTCCGACGGTAGTCAAAGATGGAAAGTTGGAAAGCCAGATTCGCCCAACACGTACAATAATCTATGATTTTCTCTTGTAATTTTCTGACGTAATTAATTACTGAAAACAAACCGTCCACGGCGAGGAATCGAACCCCACATCTCCTGCTTGCCGGGTAGGCGTGATATCCACTACACCACGCAGATTGTGGAAGATTCGTTCACTCTTTAAGCCTAGACATTACTTATCTGCAAATACATCGTAGTATTTCGACAGAAAGCAGGAGATGTGGGGTTCGATTTCTCGTCGTAGACGGTTTCCTTTCAGTAATGAAAACTCCAAGAAAAAATTATAGATTTCATAATTGTCGACGGAAACCAAATATATTAACGTTCCCTGCGATCCAAACTTCATTATATCCACTGAGTGCTACTATTGACGCAGACGTCGTAATATTTGTAACACGTTCACTTCTATTCGAAAGACACCGGTTTATGTAACAGGCTGTCCATCGCAAATTTCAAGACACCTTGGCGAAATATAAATCTTTAATCTGTAACAAAGTTTCGGAGAAGAGAAAAGTCAAAGGAACTTGGTACACGAAATAAATCTAATAATCCTAAGGGCTTCCTCATCAAATGACAGATTCTCTATGAATCTTTTCAGATTGGGTCCTATCCCAATCCTAGTTGTGTTTTCTGTACAGACGAACTAAGTTGTGCTCACTGTACAATCTAAGTTAGTTCGTTCGTCGGTAGAACACCAAACGTCGCTGCGATCGGTTAAACAGCTGTTGCGTCTAGTATTCTTTGTAAGCGGGGAAAATGACATTCAAAATATACAATATTTTGTCAATTATTAAACTTCAAGAACATTACAATAATGATTACGGTGAGTGCGAAACAGTGTCTTGTGGAGCAGTGTTGTCTAAACAAATTTATGTTTTATTTCTACTTGATGGTGAGCTCAATTACATTAAATTCCAAGAGTTCTTGATTTATCAATTAAAAGAAGTAAGTCTCTTTACTCTATTTTATTATTAAAATATTTCCATAAAAGAAAATAATTCTTCGGCAAAAATAATAAAATAAAGGAAGACTTATACGTTAGCTTTGTACACAGGAAAAATTAAGTTGTAGTTCGATTAACAAGCGTTAGATATAGTTTGAGTCTGCATATGAGAGTTTAAGGCGACAAATTTCATTCCTTGTTGAAATTAAAATGTTTGCAAATATCTGAAAATTAATCAGAGCCAATTATACGGTTTCAGTAACGGTCGGGGCGGTAAAAAAGATTATTTCCGCTGAATCTCTCTGAGGTACGACAAGTAATAATTATATCGTCAATCCCTCGTGAAACTCGGTCGTAAGTAACCTTCCACAATAAAATGCCTAGCTTGATTTGTAAGTTTTCGGTTCGACAGAGAGCGGGATTCAAAAGTAAGATTCGTTATCTTCAAAATTACCACAGTATCATCAACACATGGTCAGATTCTCAATTGTTGCAATTCTTTCGACAACTCGAGGAAATAAAACGTTAAAATGAGTTGCGATAACTAATGCTGGTATATTGCTAGAACATAATCAAGAAGATCCCGATAGTAAGTTCTATCAACATGACCAACACGAGTCTAGTCAACTTATAATCGACAGCTTTATAAATGCTATCACCACCCACAGAAATCATATGATTTAGACAAGACTAGAGCCCGTCTGACCATTATACAAACTCTATCAGTAATGAAGACATTTATCAAGATACTACTCTCGGACGGCATTCAAGTTCCCGTCTACGAAAGCGAACTCGGCGGTATCGTGTCTGTCGTATCTGTTGTCTGTCGTCTGTGCCTCGATCGGACATCTATTTATACGGAAAGCGGCTATGTCGTTTCAAGTTCTTATATGCAGATTTCGGTCGATAAATTATATTCTGAAAACAGGTGAACATATTAGATACAAATATAACGATAAAAAACAAAATTGCACATCAAATATTTCGGACGAGAAAATTATACGGAATATACAGGTATGTTCAAAAGTAAATGTACATTATTTACAAAAGAATTTAAAAGCAATATTTGAATTTAATAATAATAATTTCACTAATGTCTCTTAAAACTTGTTCTGTGAAATTCAGGGTCAAACAGCGGTCCGTTACATATTTACAGATACATGATTAGATGACTGTATTAATGATGAGGGATTTCTGGATTCCAAATTTATTATCTTCAGAACCAACAGAAGATTTAACGTTGTTGGGAGATCAACTGGAGGTGGTTGTCTCATTGCTCCAAAGAACAACATTCAAGCTACCTTAGTGGATGTATCTTCGCAAATTAATTTAGTTCCTTTAGCTGATATTGTGTTGTGTAAGGTCAAGTTGGCATCGTACACAATTTACAGCGCCTGTATTTATTTATCACCTGATATAGGATATGATGATTATGAGGGTTTTTTGGAAGCTCTGAGTTCTAAGTTGATTAACAAGAATGTTCTTGTTGTGGGCGATTTCAACTGTCCTGAATAAACTGAAAAAAAACGACATGTTACTAAACAATAGTCGCAAAATGGCGTCCTTAAGGAATTTTGCTCAAATATTAAATCTAAAAGAATGGAATATGTTATGTGAACTGCATGTCCATCTCAGTTCGAAACCCTTGGTTAACGTTGATGTTTTTCAGCCACCACTCAAAATTGGGATCACTTTCGACACTTGTGTGGAATGGGTAAGTTTCCCACCTAGCAGTGTTGTTTGCTATAACTTTAACAGAGCCAATTTCTTGACTTTGTATAGTGATATGCTGGTAGTCAACTGGAGTTTCTTGGATGGGCACAATGATGTAGATACTGCTGCTGCTGCATTTTATACTACATTGTATTCCGTTATAGATCGCTCAATTGTGAAGATTAAACGACCTACCTCTACATTTTCTCCTTGGTTTAGTACTGAAACAAAACAACAGACTAAATTAAAATAATTTTATATCAAAAAATTTAAAAAAACAAAAGCAATACATTATCTTAATGAATATAAACGAATGATATCCTTCATAAAACAGGAAATCAGAAATGCATACAGTGCTTATTTAGCAGTTTTACTAACAGCAAGAAGGCATCTTCCAGGATTCCGGGAAGCATGCAACATGACAGCGAAGAAGTTAATCGGCCGAAATAAATCGTTCAATGTCTTCGCGAGCGTGTATAAACCAAGTGTTCAATTTGCATCTTAAAATTCTTCTTTTAATCATAATAATTTGTGTGTTCATGCATTTTCTGAATCGGATGTGGGGAACAGTATCAAAAGACTTAAATCAAATATGACAACTGGAGACGATGGACAACCGAGCTTCTTTGTTCGTGATTGTGTACCTGTTTTGTCATATCCACTTTTAATTATATATAACATGGCGGTAAAAGCGTCAACTTTTCCGAAGGAAAATTAGCAGAGTAACCCCTGTAATTAAGAAAGGAGATCGATCTAACGTTACTAAATACAGACCTATAAGTATAATTTCTAATTTTGCTAAAGTGTTCGAATATGTGTTTTACAAAGATATATGCACCTGTATAATTCCTTCCATATCTGAGCATCAGTACGGTTTTGTTGAGGATGCTTAAAGGTGCTTAAAGCACCTATTAGCTACATGATAGGGAGCGGATAAGTAGGATCTTAATCCATTTTTGTGAGGCTGCACATGTGTCCACTCACTTGCACTTATTTCCACCCTTTTCTTTCTTTCTTCCCCTGACCCCTTAGAATATAGTGTTTTATCACAGTGTATAATTTAACATACTTTCTATTTTTTATTTTTTTTGTAAGGTTTATTTTAGGCAACATGTGTTGTATTTTATTGTGTACTATTTCTGTAAATTTGTCCTGTAATTGGCTCTTGAGCTGTTGGGCAATAAACGATTATTATTATTATTGTTATTAAATGTTTATTTTAATAAACATGAAATATGTTTCTATATGCTCTACACGTACGACGGAGAAAATTTGGGTTGCTAAATATGAGTCATTTCTGTTATATAAATTTGCAAGCATTAAGTACATATTAATAATGAAGTTAAAATTAACTTCTCCGCATTTACCTTACACAACCCTGCTTTTACTTGATTACTCTAGACAAACAATTATTTTAGTAATCCTGTTTTACCAGTGTGTCTAAGTTCAATTCCATTAGCATATTTTACTATCTCGCCTTCCTCTCTACCATAAGCGAAAGCTGTAAAACCGTATTAGAATTGTTCCATATTGAACTAAAGTTGATGTTAGAGCATTTATTTAAAATCTCTACGAGATAATAATAAGCGACTGCGTGTCAAGACATCGCAGCCAGAAGAAATTTGGAAACGGTTTTAGCTAACACTCCTCTAAAATGTATTTACATAATTCACAGCTTAATCGAGAGTGCACTTAAGAGAAATTAACATTATGCTAAGATCAAGTCCTACACCTTCAAACAAAAACCAACAGAACACTTTTGACGGAACGGAGACCGTTAATTTTACCCACCTTTTAACAACTTAAAAACAACGAAAAGTTGGCAATGTGAATATTGTTAACATTTTACATATATACGTAGTAGGCGCCATAAATTCTCGGTCTGACATAGAAAAAATAAACTTAGTAAAATATAACAATTTTTATTTTTCAATATAATCTCCCCTAAGTTCAACACATTCATTACAACGATCAATTAATAATTCTATACCCTTGTAAAAATAATCTAAAGTTTTTCCCTCAAAATGTTGCATTACAGCCTTCTGGTACGAGATTTATCGAGTCGCCTCCATTCCATCGGTTCCTTTTTGGATAGAGGAGCATAATACAGAATCATTGTTTCATCTCCTGTGAAAATGGACCCCATAATCGGTTTCGGGTCGTCTCCTCAGATGTTTAAAAACGAGCGCGCACATTCGAACCGACGTTCACGTTGGAGAGCAGGGCGAATACTTGTTTCAGAAATGTTAGACATCCCTTCTAATTCCTTCATTTTCACACGGCGATCTGCTAATGCCATTTCTTAATTTTCTTCTTGATTGAAATGTTTTGAGGAGTTATCAGTTCAATTGGCCGACCGGTGCGGGGCGCTCATCATCTTCAAGGAATTCTTGCCCCAAACGGAAACATTTTGCCCATTTTTTTACAGTGGTATATAAGAGAGATAAATCATCATAAATGCCGTCTAAATGTTGCTTAATGATTAGGTGTATGCCCTTCTTTTATTAAAAATTTAATCACCGCGCGGTACCCAATTTTCGGGACCTGCAACATTTTAATGCACTAGTCGCATTGTCTGGCTGGCTACTAAAAACTACTACTCTTCGAGCCGCAATATATATCGGTTGTGTCCAGAATATCTGAGTATAAAATATAGTAGAACGTACGCATGTACGGTACATATCTGGCAGCACCGCGTTGACGTTAGCCACTTGATCACACGCGATCGTATATCACTCCAGTTCGTTGCCGTTGAATAATAAGCTAATTATATAGTAGTTCACATGTCACGTCATAATTTTAATTTGAATAGTCAAAAAGTGCAAAGAATCATGGTTGTGTGCGTTATGTGGTATGTTTATTAACCAACGATTCAATACACAGAAATTATGATAGAAAAAAGTTATTTTAGAGAAACAGGAATAATTTGAATTTTGCTGCGCTTTCAATTCTTGATAGTGGCCTTTTGGCCACAAAAGGTGGAAGAAAGAGAAAAGCGGGATGTGAATATTTGCAGCGCACTTGCAGTAGACGATACGTGTTCCGCCGGAAGTGTGGTTGAGGAATTGGGCGAAAGTAACAAAACTGTCGCAAGGGTTTGGAAACGTAATCGTTTAAAGTGTTTCAAAAATTCGAAAATGCAACAGGTATTTCCCGAAGAGAATTTTGAGTTTTGCGAAACTGTAATTGAAAAGATGCATGAAAGTGAGAATTACTTCAGGAATATTGCTTTCACTAATGAATCATCTTTCACATTACATGGAAAGCACAATTCCTCTGTTGTCGCGAGAAAACCAGTACAAATATTTTGCTAGCGACACCCAGTATCCTCAAAAACTAAACGTCTGAACAGGCATGTTTGGTGATTACTAGCACCATTCTTAATCGTATGGTTCCAACAGGATGCACAAAATGTACTCAGAGTTACGCAATTCTTATTGAATACTTTTCCCAACCGTCTTATTAGTGGAACAAGCAGCATTTGTTGGTATCCACGATATCCCGATCTAACTCCAAATGATTTTTGTGGGAGTACATCAAACAGAAACCATACACATATTGCAGAAGCTGGCAGGCCTGAAAATGTAAATGTTTTGAGAGCCAAAATAACAGAGGGTGTTCCGTCACAAACGAGCGTCGAAATGAGCGAGAAAGTTTTTATGATAATCTCTTGTTGTGGAAGGAGAGATTTTTGAGCCTCTTCTATAGAATTCTATTTATTTTTCTGAAAGAATAAACTATTTATTTAATTTGTTAGAGTTTATTTTTTGCCTTACGCAGTACACACGGCATAAATACAGCTCTAACATTCGCTGCTACAGTATTTTGGAACGACGTTTTTGTCTTGTAAATATTCCCTTTATGGATCGCCTCATGTATAGATTGATCAACATAAGTCGAATGACCGTAGGCGACCGATCAATCGCATAACTCATATCATTTTGACGTCTTTTGAATCTTGTGACAATGTGCTAGTATATATTGAAGTGAGGATTATCGCCGTTGCCATAGTTAATTCCTATCCCCAGAAGTTTGTGACACAACTGGTATAGTGTAGGACTCGCACATGTGCAACTATGACGCAACGGAGTTTTAACACGCTCAACCCTGTATAAGCCTGCCAGACGGAGAATTTATGGCGCCTACCTCGTACAATTTTTTTTCGAAATACCGCTTAGGTTTTAACAATTTCTTTTGCCATTCACTCAATTAATACATTAGTAGTTTTAGATAACGCGAGTACAACAATCTGGTAACTTTGCATATTTCTTAGGTAAGTGTGAGTGTGTGTATTAAAAGATTAACTTCCAAATTGGTTTAAGCAATTTCTGATATTCTCGAGAGGTGCAGTCGAAAACATTTATAACAATCGAAATAATAGCTACTATTTCGTTATTATTTCGAACAAGTTTCTGATACGCACTAAGCTAATTTGATTTGATTTTTATTGTATTTTTTTAAGTATGGCTAACGTCTTCCCCTGACGTTCACCAAAAATGCAGGGTCCGGCAAGGAGGCATGGTTTGTTTGAAACGACTGTTGAGATGCAGGCTGGTGTGGACCGAATGTTTTCGGAATTGTTGGTATCTACTCGTTGACAGAAGCCATTTCAGTTGCAATGAAGTCTGTAGCACGTGGTGCGTTTGTTCATAATACTTTCATCGAAACGGGTCTTTCTGTTGTGCTCACACAGCGACGGTCTCGAAACCATGTTGGTCGTCATGGTCGCGTTCCAAAACAGGATACCACTATGAAGTGAGCGAATAGACTTCAAACAACAGGATTTTTGAAACCGAGGACTGCATGGGGAGGTGATGGCATTGTAAGGACTCCGAATGGAAGCCAGTCTGTGTCGCTCGGCGCTACGTTACGCTCGCGCTCTTCAGATGTCAGACAGTTCAGATCGCAGAATCTTACACCTCGACCATCATTTCCATCTCTATAAGATGATGATTGTTCAAAAACTGCCGCAAAGAATGTTGGAATTGCTGGCCGATCGTATTGATAATGGATGACCAAGCCCACTTTCGCTTATTAAGGGTGGTAAACGCACAGAATTTTCGGTACTGGACATCCGAAAACCGTGAGAAATACATCAACAACCTCTGCTCTACGAGATAGTAACTGTTAGGTATAGAGTGTCTCGAACTTGCAGTATTGGGCCTTACTCTTTTTGTGAAAACAGATGAGCAGTGTCTTAAAACAAATCGCTACCTTGCCAAGTTTCGTGAATATTTTGTGCCAGAATTAAGAAGACGATGCACTGACATCAACACAGTTTGATTCCAGCAAGATGGGGTGACTTGCCATACATCAAGTGGACGCCTGATTTCATTGCGTGGGGATGTGGAGCGGAACCGTCGGTCACCAGACCTGTCACCTTGTGACTACTCTTTATGGAGCTACCTAAAAGCTCAAGTTTACGTAGACAAACCACGTACTCTTGAAGTCCTTTCCGAAACCATAACGAGAAATTCAATGGGTTCCCAGTGCCATGCTTGAAAGGTATATGAACAATTTCGGCACTCATCTTCAAGAATGGCTCAACGAAAATGGACGCCACCTAACCGATGTGATTTTTCGCAGCTGATTATTATTTTCTTGTTTCGTTATGTATTCTCAAGTGACAATGTACTAGTAATGTACGTATGAAAACAATAATTTCTTTAATTCTTTCTTCATCCATCTTATTAGAAAAAGATCTGTCTAGATAACACTAGGAAATAACCTAGAAAACCTGGAAGAAACCAGGTATAAGAAAATATTGCATGTGTATTTATCCTTTTTCGATTTTTAATTAACCTAACAAAATAGCTAAAGACAGTAGATCTTTTTTAACTTATTTTTTAAAATAGTTATGTGAATTAGAAAAATTATATTTATTCGTATAAAACTTTCTCTAAAAATATGAATCACAGGACTTCAACTTTAAAACAACTTTTTGTAAAACGTCGTATGCTTAAATTAGTGAAATTTTAATAAAAGTCAATGAAGAGGGTCGATTTCTAACAGAATCTTCCATATGGTGTCTTTAAAGTTTTTTAGTGCATCACAGTGGCAACTAGTTTGTTCCGTATATTGAATGTATTATAATAAATTCATTTTAAGTAATTTAGAAAACTGCAGAAATTTTAACTGGACAACCAAGCGTAAAAGTAGCTTTCTGTTAGATTTTCTATAATTAACAGCATGCGTATCCCAATATTCTTAAGGAGCACAATCCAAAGCGGCATGTAAACTATTTTCTTTGAAGAACCATTCTCCTATGTTTGTTAGTGCAGTCCGTATAGCAATAATCACTAGCCCATGTGGAGTTTGAACTTTGTGCAAGTACAGCAACTACTAATAGCGGTATATAAACAAATTACCTTTATTGAGCAAATCTTAATATTTTATACGAAAGGCAACTTATCTTACTTGCTAATACACAGGCCATTGGACCGTGAATTGTTAAGTCGTTGGAGAAAACTGACAATTAGGTCGTATGCATACTTCTCAGTAGTAACTTGCCAGGCTTCTAAACCGGCTGCCACTAACTCGGGTCTGTTTCGAGGTATTGCCCGTTCTAGCTCGATTTTCCTGAGTCCCCGAATAGTTTCAATTGGGTTCACGTCTGGAGAGGCTGCTGGCCACGGGATCGTTTCGACTCCATTCTCTTGCAACTAATTTCTTGTATACCTGACGTTATCTTGCCTTCAGGGTACAAAGCATTGACCGTTTAAAGAAAGCATTCGTTTAGAATGGCACAGTAACGTGTGGTGTCTACTGTTCTGGCGATAATACACAATGAAGTGGGACCATGAATATGCTCCTGTGTAATAGCTGGTATCTTCCTAGGCACAGCATACAAATGCTTGGCGAACGGTTTCGCAGCAAACGTGCGTTCCGTATTGTCTAGTAAATCAATTTTCGGAAACCTAGATGGGGGTTTTTCCGACCCAGTTGCACCAGAGCGGTCAGACTGCATATCCGTATCTTGCGCGGTTTTCCGCAGATTCGCCTATGTTCCATCACCGTGCCATTCCTTGTCCGTTTTAAGCTATTGTATACACCCAACTTGTACAATCTTGTCAACCTAACCAATTCGGGAAGTTCACGAACACCTTTTTCAAATAAATGCTGAAGTAGTCGCGTTTTTGCTAATTGTAAAATACAACAACCTAACGTGCTTGTCAAAACTACGTTAGTCAACTGCCCGTTGGGGGCAACTATCATATTTTTCGGAAAAATTTTGTAGTAAACCGTATCCCCTAAAATTAAAAAAGAGAAAAGTTACACATACTTTCTAGAGGTATTATATATTGTGTCACTCTAGTATCTTTTATTGAACTTTGAAGCTCGAAAAGATCACACCATGTTCAGAGCTTCCACAATAAACAAGCGCAGATAGTGCCTCAACTTCTAGGGCTGCAAACTGTAAACATTTTGTAAATCAAAGAGGTTGAACAAAACCTACTAGGACTATTACCTCTAAAATACACCACTATAACAAAGAACCGAAGTGAAGCAATATAATACTATTTCACTTAAATTACCCAAGTCAATACAATGAGACAAGAAATTATAATAAAGTTGCTAATATGGAATGCCACTCACGTTTACTAACTACTTAGAAAGCGTTAATTTCTAGATTGCACGCGTATCTGTTTTACGAGATCAAGGTGCGTGGAGCGTGGACGACAACTCCTATTAGAAAAGTTTTAAAAGGAATATTGATAAAAGGAGGTCAAGTAATATAAGTTTTTTTAAAAATGAAGCCTAGAGGGCATATCTCCGAGGATGCTCCAGAAAATTTCAAATGACGACGCGTTGGACGATCTAAAATATAACAAGGTAATTTTTTACGACGACGACATTTTAATAACTAATTGCGTCATCTACTCACAATCAGATATGAAAACTTCTGCGACACTGAACGTATTTCAGAGACAGAAGTTAAACTTCAATTCAAATAAGTCTCTTTAATCCGAATTGAATGTGAAATATTCGAACTGTGAAAATTCCGACCTATTGAAAATTGACGAAATAAACCTTTTGAGTTCATGCAATAACAGTGAAGTAATTCTTAAACTTGGAATTAGATTTCATCGTGAACCATAATGGTTTCTTTTTAAGGTAGGATGAAAATTTTTGTAATTTTGATAGAAACTTAAGTAGCTTCAATATAAAGATTTTGAAGAATTAAACGAAATGATAATTGCTCTTGGTGAAACATTTCTTACATTCAATCAAAGAAGAAACTCACTTGGTGGTATTTTCATAATATTGTATTAATGCGCTAGGTAAATTTCGCCTTACCCGACATCATCAGGAGATTCAAAACTAAAAGTAACATTCCTCACAGCAAGTATACATACAAATGCAGTTTCATAACATGGTAATTAGAGGCGAAAGACAATACACCTAATTTAGTTTTAAGGGAAAAAAGCCCTCTTGACAAACGAAGGTTTTACTAAGGGAGAGTTTATTACATCTGTTGGTCATTCAGAATATTGCTTGAATAGGGCGGCGCCCTTATCATCATTCGCATGATTTGATTCTGGACTTTCCATCATTTTGATGTGATGATAATAATGTGGATACCGTACACACCAGACTACTGCGCAACTTCTTTCTTTTCCTGCAGCAGCCTATGTAGACTCTACACCCGTTTCTAAGGTAAGTCTATCTCCAGCCGATAATTCCGGGGAAACGGCAATATTTACTCGACTTCACTCTATTGTCTTCAAGACCCAATGTTCATTTTTAATGTGATTTGTTTCTGCAATAAATCGTCAATAGTTGATTTTGGATCGCGAACTCGTATGGCACGATACAAGCTATAATATTGTTTAAAAAACATTTTGTTGTAAGAATATAAAATATAATTTAGAATATCGAACGTAGCTGTCATTAGAAGCACGTACAATGAGTTTAGTTCAGTTCAACGTCGCACGTCCACTCGTTCAACGTTAAAATCCCTCTTGCGACTATGAGCTTTTTCTCAGTAGCTCCAATTCCTTTTATGGCGTCCTAGCGCTGGAGCAAGGGTGCTAGTAGATTATTTTAAGCCCAGTCAACGACGATCATGGTGGAACGGATAAGTAATTTGTTCATTTTCTTCACATCCTAAATCTTCAATTTTAATGGAATATTTTCCTACAACAATTGACATAAATTCAATTGTATCACACAGCATAAATTCAGTTGTATCTTCAGCATAATTTCGAAAATTAAATATCGTTCCTCAAGTAATCGTCTAGTAAATTTTAATATTGTACAGTGGTCGGTGGTGTTAAAAGTCATAAAGTAGCGTAGTTTCAGTCCATTTGTGTTCCTGCATGGCATGCATTATGCTATTTTAAAAAATAAGAATATTCGTTTGAAATTTATTATTAAATTATATTTCTAAAGGTATAATTATCCAGACTAGCACCGATTAAACAATCGCTATCGCGTTTAAAATAAAGGAGCGAAGGGACGCTAATCAATTTATCACTTTTAGTCAAAATGTTCATCCAGGTAACACATGTTTGGCCGTGTTCCCACTTTCTAACTGTTCAGCGTTTAAATTCTATCACAAATATGAAGTAAAAGTCAAGTTTGCTGATTTAAGAATACGCAGGGTCCCAGTACATATAAACTAGAGTTTATATTGGAATTCCACGTTAAAAGTTTTAATACTCGTAAAATTTTATTAATTAATATCTAGTTTAACTTGAAATGCCGAAAGAGTGTCTAGGAACACCTGGACCTTCAGACCGTACAATTAATTAATTCATTTCGAAAAATTATTTTTTCTTAATTTTTCCCTGGTTTAAAATAATACAATATACCGATTGGGAAAATGTGAAATTAGCTATATCGCTATATCAGCGTACATACATATATATTCTGTTTTAAATTTGGATGTACTGATGATCGATTTCGACGTTGCAGATGACGTAAGGGATTCTGTGGCTTGATTTCCAAGTACAGTGTGTTTATATGTGTATTTGTGTCATTTTTAACAAATTATGTTTCAAAATGTAAAATACTTAAAATAACCGGAAATTTCGATTATCACCTGTAACATAACATTAATGGAGTATTTTTTTCTTTTTTAAATAAAAGATTAACAATATAAATGGTCAAAATGCCGAAATGCCAAAAGCCCGAAGTGACTCAAATTTCCCAAATGCTCGGATAAATTTTAATATTTTATGAATTTTAATTTTAATATAAAATTAATTTAAATGAATATAGTAACGTATAAACGCACGCTCTTCATGTGGGATGTCCCACTACAATATATACACGCTGGCTATATGTACGGGGAGAAAGCGAAGAGGTAATCCCCATAGCTAGCGTATATACCGATTGGTAAAATGAGAAATTAGCTATATTAGTATCCCCCCTCGCTCTCTCGCCGTACATGCGAGAGAGCGTGGAGGGGACTGAGTGAAATCCGAGCAATTTGTGCTAGTACACTTCGAACAATGTTGGGATGTAGACGTACTGTGCGAAGAGCGCACGTAATAATTTGAAGTCAAGGTCGCCTGGAAATGAGAGTTTCGCATATTTATTTTGTTGTTGCTACGAAGCTTAGACGAAATTAATAAGAAATTCTAACGATGAAAATAAAAACAGATTCTGATGAAATGAAAGAAAAAAAAGTAAATACCCTAGAAATTCTTACTAAGATCGTCTGCACATAAGGCAGTCTCCACCTCGTAACTAACCTCATCGGTAACCTTGAGCCATCGACTGCCGCTAACCCTTCCGCTTGAGAGCGAGGAGGGGATAGCCATATGGCTAATTTCACATTTTCCCAATCGGTATATATACGTACGCTGATATAGCGATATAGCTAATTTCACATTTTCCCAATCGGTATGTGATTACTTGTACTTGTACTTGGCCGTGATTTATATTTAACGAATAGTACCTGGAACAAAGGAGAGCAGAAACGCCAATCTGCCCTACTTAGATGGAATCGCCCTTGAGATAAGACATATTTGACTAGTTGTAAGACTAAACGTTAGACGCAACAGAAAGAGATTCATTTAATATTTTAGTGTTCCTTACTTACCTGCAACTTTATCTTTATCGAATCTTCGCGACTGATCTAATTTAATTACTGAGAACTCTAACTATTATAAACACGCATTGCAGTAAAATGATGAGTTAAACTTTTAAGCAGATAAACTATAAATTGTATATAAATTTTCCAAAGCAAAAGATTACTTTTCAGTGCCTGCAAAATGCCATATATTATTCAAAGACCTAACTCTATTATGACGTACATTAAATTCTACCTTCATTTAGAGTATTCATATATAATATACATGTGTATAACTGTACACATACACACATTCATGTACCAAGATAATCCGCCTTTTTCCAAGCAGATACTAAGTATTTTCTCTCTAACCCGCTTCATTTAATCTAATGAATAGTTTGAATAGATCAAACGCGCTACACATATTGCCGATGGAATGTGAAGCAATTACACCTTGGTTTAATAATTCACCGTTGCGAATGTTCTGCCTTCGGGTAGCCCTCTAAACATTGAAAAGGAAATACGAATGGGTGAAGCACGCTTCTGTAATCCCGTAAATCATTTTAGGATGCTTACCTTTACGTACTTGTTTCGTTTCGACCTCGTGGTGAATAATTTCCGTAGGTTTTGGTTTTGGTTGGAATTTTGTCAAGATGTCACGTAGCTTACAACAATGAAATCATAATATTAAACAGAACTAACAATTAATAAGGTATTTACTTGCAGTTAAATATGTGCATTGTCTCATCTTTAACCCATTTAATTCATCTAACTTTTCGAATGGCATTTTCTTTCTTCGCCCAAACATGCACGCCTCACACCAATGTATAAAAATTGTGATTCTAACAATTATGATAATTATCGACCCTAGCAGCATCTCGACATTCTTCTCCAAAATTTACGAAATTATTGTGAATCAAAACCTGGTTAAATAAGTGAGCAAATTTCAAATATTCAACGATTAACACAGGTTTTGTCCCCATAAATATGGGAACACTGCATTGTTTTATTTCTTTTGACAGATATATCAAGGTCTTTGTTACGGTTAACCATTCAATTCTTTTGCGCAAAATAGAGCGGTTTGAAATTGGTGATGTTACCGGTGCATAGTTTAGGTCCTACTTGACACAAAATGTGCAGCCTATCACAATGAATAGGAATAGGTACGAAAGCAGATATCTAAGGCTTGGTGCCCTCAATTCTCTGATCTTGGACCCACCACTTTTTTTTCATTTTGATCAATGATTTCCTGAATTGCCCGGGAATGCTATATGCGTATGACAGGCTTGGCAATGAGTAGTTGAAATTTAAATGAACTCCTTGTTACTTCCGATGAAGTATTTATTAGTATACCAAAATTGATAAAGGGCAATTAACTGATACTGCATTTGGAAAAGCTACATGTATATTCATGAAACATTGTTTGTCCATATTGCTGGTGTAACTATAGACGAAGCTTGACGAAGTTGGTATTCACATATTGACAATGTTTATAAAGGTCTCTCAAAAACGATGACACAGTGTTAGTCCATTTATGTTGCTTGATGTCGGATGACAGCTCAAATGCAATTGATACATCGCAAAAGAGACCGTTTTAGTTATAGTACCAGTGGCAATTTGTAATATGGAGAACCAAGTCATCTATTTCTTCAGGGGTAGGCGACTTGTGGCTCCAGAGCTCTTTTAAAGCGTAACTGCGACTCTTTCTAAGTTAGTAAATAACACTGGGCAACAACATTTTGGGGAAGTTTATGCTTCTAAGATTAAAATAATCATTTCTTAATGAATTCAATGTGATGAATACGATCATGAATAACAAGAAGCTGAATTGGCTACGTAACGAGCAAGCATTTTTTAGAAAAAAATGTGTATTTACATTCTAAAGGGTGGATTTACATTAGCAAGAGAAATCGCGCAATTTACTGTCAGACACTACCCTCGCTAGTGTAAACTTCATTGCGAGCTGACTTCCCCAAAGTCGCGACATCTCTTGCCTGACAAAAAAACTTGCAAGTGTAAACACGAAAACTGTCACTTCTGCGTTACTCGCCGTTACTGTCGGATCTTTTCGAAATCGTCTCGATATTCTCTGCGAGTTTGTGATGGCTCCCGAAAGAAAGAAATGGGAAGATCAAGATATTAAAATTTTAATTTCATTGTACGAAGAAAATAATTTATTGTGGGATGTTAAATCTGTATCGTACCGCGATCGAATAAAAAAACAAGAATATTTAGAAGAAATAGCGGCAAAATTTGAAACAACAGTGGCAGAAGTAAGTCGAAAGCTGCATAATTTACGGAGACAATATATGCAAGAAGTTAAAAAAATCAAATCAAAAAAAAGTGGCGCAGGTACAGATGAAATATCTATGTCAAATTGGCCTTATTTTTCGGCATTGCAATTTATAGGTAATTCAACAGATAATTCAGCAACAACAAGTAATTTAGTAAGTAAATAATTTATTTTTCTTTAAAAAAGCATTTTGTAGTTATGTAATTTAAATAAACTTATATTGCCTAGGTACTTCGCCATGTGGAGTCATAAAATATTCTTTAAATTCTTCACGAACTTCTTTCGCTAGCATTGAATAATTATGATTTACACCTCCTTGGAGTGGTAATAAATTCTGGGTAGGTATATCACCTTCATTTCGCCATCCACCATGTATAATATCATGCGATATTGCACTTTCTTTATCAAACGTTCCAGGAGGAGCATATATGGGCACAGAATCATTTCTTACCATCAGAAAATTATGTAAAGCGCATATTGCTAGTACTACTGCCTTAGCATTTTGTGGTTGTAACAGAATAGGCTTTCTTAAAACTCTAAATCTGTTGGCAAGAATACCGAAGCAGTTCTCTACTATTCTTCTAGATCTTGATAATCGGTAATTAAACACTCGATTAGGGCCAGGCTGATCTCTAAAGGGATAAGGTTTTATAAGATATGGCTTCATAGCGAACGCATCATCGGCAACCACTACATACGGTACTGGCTTTGTTCTTCCGGGTAGTTCAGTAGGTTCTGGCAAATCAACATGATTATTCTCAAGTGCTGAAGACAAAGAACAATTGTTGAATACACCTCCATCGGAAATTCTATCATTGCAACCGATATCAACATAAATAAATTTGTAAGATGCATCTACTAAGCCCATCAGTACAATACTGTAGCTACCTTTGTAATTATAATAATTGCTCCCACTGTTAATAGGAGCTTGTATAACGATGTGTTTTCCGTCCAGAACGCCAATGCAATGGGGAAAATTCCATCGATCTTCAAATTGTTTAGCATGTTGCAACCATTTTCGACTTTTTGTTGGTACCTGTAAAATACTTTATTACTGATTTTGTCCTTTATTTACTTACAGCAATTAGGAGAAATTAACGAATATTCTAAGGAGTTAGAAAAACATCCAGAAGAAATTATGATGGAACAGCCACATATTAAAAAGAAAATAAAGAAAGATAAGGAAATAATTGGGGAATCTGATATCCAGAAGACTCTACAAATTATACAGCAGCCTAATGATCAGGAACAAATTTTTGCTGATTATGTGGCATCAGAATTAAGACAATTGAAAAATCCTGAAAATAAAAGAAAGTTGAGGCGTCTTATTAATCAGGCAATAATGCAAGTTTCTGATGCAGATTCGAACGAATTACTGTATTTGTTAGAATTAAGTTGAATGTTATACATTTATATTTTGTATTGTATAGGCACTGTGCTGCCATCTTAGAGAAGTTAGAAAGTTGAGTACTACAGATTAATATGTTTTATGTTCATGTATTTTTATGTATTATGGTGTTATAAGAAATATATTACTATTATTATTTCTGAAATTTCGAACAAAATATAAATTGAACAGATTTTATTACCTTTAGGTATTGCTCCTTTAATTCTTCATACAGTGCACTACATACTTCTGGAATGAATTTGCTCTTTGTACATGCTGGTATTCTGAATAAGTACATCAGTGAATTATATGAATCACCTGTAAGCAATATTATACCATTATAAAAGGACTACAATATTTTAAACTTACCGGTAGCTAAGAAGCGTAATGTAACAACTAAACGTTCACCAGCACTAATAGAAGCACGTAAATGAGTATCTTGTTTCTTAATTTTATTTCCCACCACCATTAAAAGGTTCTCTAAATCAACTGCGGATATACGAATAAAGCTTTTGAATTGCTGAGCATCTTGTAGTCTTAATTCTGTAAGCAGGCTCCATAAGCTTCCCTTCTTAATATCCAATCTCTAACCCAGTATTTTCTTTTAATTTTCTTTTTATACTGTTGTGACGAGAGAATTAAAATTCCAGCGGCTTTGCGAATTATTTTTGATGACGGCATATTGCAAAATAAACTGACACTTGCTAATTGAACTTGCAGAAAGCTAACATCAAGTGTAAATACATATGCAAGTAACCTGCGAGAATATCCTGCGAGTTCACTTGCGCGACAGAAACTATAGCGATTTATTGCGGATAATGTAAATAGTAGCGGAAGTCGCTTGCGACAAATATTGCGCAAATAACTTGCCAGTGTATTTGTACCTTAATACAGGTTAAGAATACCTCAATCTGCTTAGGGCTTTTGCTTTCTTTCGGCCTGTCGTTTTTAATTGACTAGGAGAGCATGAGCGTCCAACAATAATCAGCCAGCATTAATGTGAGTCATTTACCCTGCTATCATTTCTCCATCTTGGCAATGTCCTGACGAAAACGGTCTCCGTGCTCATTACTGACTTGCCCACAGTTATTAAGGAAGACATTCAAGTGGAAGTGAAGTAAGTGGATCTTTAAGGGCATATTGCAGTCGAATTCACGAAACAAAGCCAACATGACCTAGATCAGTTCCTTGTAATTTTCAGCCTAATTCGCAAAAAAGCTTTCTGCCACTTGACAGAGCGCATTGCAAATCAGTATTTCCTTAGTTTGAAGAAGTTTCTCAAAATTGGAAACAGTTGTTTAACTTGAGGCCCCACGAAAACGCGCTTTTTAATTTTGGCTTCACTGAATTGAGGAAATTTTTCATACAGGTACTTGAATGCTGGTCCGTTCTTATGCATGGCTTTTACCAAGTTTTTGATGAGGCCGAGCATGATATGTAAAGGAGGAATGATGATTTATGCGATTCTACCAATGGTGGGTGCCGTACTTTACTTCTTCATGCTTAAAAGATACCATGTATTTATTTGATTAAACTGTAACAAGAGCCAATCAACTTTTTTCAAAGTGATGTTCGTGTTCGGCACGTTAAATTCATTCAGAATTGAGTATTTTCACCTAAGAGGCAATTTGGCTATTGCTCATTGTAATATGCGTATAACAAAGTAAAATTTTAATTTCAAGTATGCAACGCTTTCGTATTTAGGGTCGTGAATACGTTAGAGTGACCCCACCAATCATGGATCGTCGACAATTCACACGGAATCAAGTGTACACGAAAACGCATTTGGTTGATTGTGGAAAGCCCAACATGAGCGAGCTCTTAAATTTATTCTCTTCTTCTAAATCTCTATCTTTGTAGGTTTCCAGTGTTGGATAGTACTACAGCCGTTCATGGTTATACACATCAAGGAATTTTGTGGTTTCATAATCTTGTAATTTAATTATGCGTCCATATATTTTGCAGGAAAACTCACATTTCAAAATTAAACACGTTTGAGACGAGGCGTGGGTCGCCACGCATGCCTGTGACGTCAGGAGCAAGCTCCCGACTACACGTTCACATGGGGAGTGTTCTACGAAAGCGTGTCTCGTGGTAGCGTTTCCCACCCCATGGGAACACAGCTTTAGATACTGCTTTAATGAATTTAACCCTGGATGAACATCCGTCTTTGATGAGGAGCGACCAGGTCGTCCCGTTGAGGTGACTGCAGATGATATGATCAATAAAGTTCATGATATCGTGTTAGCAGACCGCCGGGTGAAAATGAGAGAGATTGCTAATATGGTAAATATCTCAATTGAATGTGTGCAAAACATCCTTCACAGTTATCGGGAAGATGGGTGCCGTGTCTGCTAACGATCGATCAAAAACGGAATCGCATGATAATTTCAAAGCAATGTTTGGACATGTTTAGGCGCAATACGAGTGAATTTCTACGGCGCTATGTGACTATAGATGAGGCATGACTATACGCTAGGGACCATAGGTCAGTCGGCAAAATAGGTTTTTCCCATTGAATGTGCACCAAAGAAGGCGAAGACGATTCCATCAGCCGGAAGAGTTATGGCGATATTTTTTGAGAATTCGCAAAGCGTAATCTTAATTGATTATTTGGGGAAGAGAGGACAATCACGGGAGAGTCCTATGCTGATTAATTAAACGAATCCAACGCTGAACTAAAGAGAAAAAAGCCTCGCCTAGCGAAGAAAAAAATCTCTACCATCATGATAACCCCACCCATCGGCAATTGCTACAGCAAAACTAATCCAGTACGCTACGAGTTGGTGACCCATTCCGCCCATTGGCCATATTCGCCACATTTGTCCCCCAGTGACTTCTTTCTTTTTCCAAACTTGAAAAAATGGCTTGGCAGAAATCGGTTCATGTCAAATAAAGAGGTCATTGCAGAAACAGAGGCCAATTTTGCAGAGTTCGATAAATCCAATTTGGATGGCTCAAAAAGAAAATTGGAACATCGCTAGACTAGGTGTATAGAGCTACAAGGAGATTATGTGCAGAAATAAACTTACTGAATGCAAAACAATTGCGTTGTCTTCCTCAACACAGGTACTTTTCATACCATCCTCGTAGATATCTTTTGAACTTTACAACGCCAAATTTCCAGGTTATAAGACAACGGCATACCTCAATATCATTAAATCTGCACATGAGAAGTCATACATAAATAATAGGTAATAAGCAGATTGATTAGCAGAGGCGACATGTAAATCCATTTAGACAATCTATGTATGTATCTATAGTGCTACTAGTGCTTACATCTTGCATTCTATTGTGATGCCGTAGAAGGATCTTTACAATAGAATCTAATTAAACTACTACCTAGAAGGAGTTCAATACCTGAGTATATACACACGTACTAAGCGACCGTAAACGACTGAACGATTGTTTCTGTCAAGTTGATAACAAATTTGAAACCTTGTATTCACACAATTGTACTGTAATATCATTCCAAAAGTTAAACATCAAAATTTGCCCTTAAGAGAAAATATCAACGTTCTATAGTATTCCGTTATCTTTAAGATCTTTAAGAAGTTTATAACATCGATTATTGAAGTGGAACCTGCTCATTGTTTAAATGAAACTCTTACATTGAGAATTGGAATTATAGCATAGATGTGGTAATTAGGATATTCTAAACCACATATTTTTCAGTTTTTCGAGATTTAAAGAAGAGATAGAAGATTGAACTCATAAATTTTTTTATGCGAAGATACGTCCGCCTTTCCGTTTTTTTTTTTTGTTAACATTAAACCAATTTAATACATATCCTGCTCTTATTTCCTTTACTTCACTGCTCCTAGTGAATGAGAAGTCCTTTAATTCAGAGATACAAAACACCAACTATATCTAGTAGAATAAGAACATTTTAAAATTTTGGTTGGATTTCGGTTATCATAAGGTTACCACCTTTAACAAATTCCCTCAATTTATAGGTGTAATAGATTTCGGCTTAATGCTCAAACGCGTACAAAATCAGTAATTTTTTTCCTGCCAATTTTTAATAGACATAATTTGAGATAGCAATTTATTTTATTTATCAGAGCATTCGGACAAATATATGCGCAAATTCCCATATGCTCAGCTCCCAGATGAATACCATAAACACATCCAGAAATAAAACTGAACACGCTTCTCGATTAAGTTCACTATTTTAAATGAACATGAGCGAGAAAATCGAGTAATAACTATTGTGTGCTGGTTAAATGGAAAACATGTTTCTATTTTATTTATTAATGTACTAATTTTTTAAACATGTATGCATATCTTCAAAAACAAATGGTAGTACACAATTATTTACTAACTAGATTCAGTTTTATATATGTCTAACCTGGTCTTTGTTTTAACTGCAAACGAAGGCTAGTTTGTCAATAAATATAATTATTAATAAATATGATTTTCCGACAAACACTTGCTATTAAACATTAATAACTCTTCTTATTTTTGTGGGATCACGCTAAAAGTTGTTTTTTATGGAAGTTTAATGCATCTTCATTTGAAAAGAGGCAATTAATTAAAGTCCGAAGTTATTTAGAAAAAATATAGGCCTAGATATCTCACTTAACGAGATAGAAAATTTATAATTCTCAAGTTTGTGGTGATTTTTTTCTTTTTAAATAAAACAACTTGAATGTTAAAATCACTTTAAAAATTTTCTTACTTTGTGCCCTTTAGAATAGTACCTCATTTGTAACACAAACTGTTAATACCCGTCTCCTAGACGATGAGTAAATTAGGGCCGGTTGTACCAACTCTAGTTAACTCTCGGTTCAAGTGATATGCAGATCATAGATGACGCTAGTTCAATGAGTAGATTTGCTCAATTTGCGCCAACAGCCAGTGACGGGCGCATAAATGTTTACACAAAATAAATTGTCAGAAATAAAATATAATACGTGCTCAAACACTTACCATCTTAAGAGTCTTCCATGAAATCACAAAGTGAATAATGTCTGTTAAACATCTGCAACATTAGATGTTTCAACAGTTGTTTCGGCAAACCGAGTGCGGCGTGAGGAAAAAATGTGTTTATGTGCAGAAAACGAATGTTCTACATCTAGTGACGTTATATTTGCGTAATTAAAATGATCTTTGGAACAACTTAACGGTTCTGTTGACGCACCTTCACAAATTTGTGTACCAAAATCAGAATCTTTCTCTAAAACACTTTCAAACCTTCTTCAGCGCATAGCTGTGCGTGAACATGTTGCACTACTTGCAGAGATTCCACTAACGACACTCAAGGATTTTGTAATTTTTCTATTGCGTTCACTAGTCTGAAGTAGTTGTTCCGAATAGTTTTTAAATCCGTTTTAACCTGACTATCTTGAAATTTCGACTGGCTTTCCTTGATAGCCGCAGCCCCCTTTGGATCGAATTGTAAAATCACGTTCTTAATATGCTCAAAATATTTATGATAATAAAACGCGGCCAGTAACCATGTTCCCCAACGTGTAAGAATAGGTTCTGGTGGCTCAGGCATACGGAGGCACAGTCTGTGAAATTTGTGAATACGTTTTTGGGGATTTGACAAACATTGCTTTTGTATGCGCTATTAAAGCGTCTACCTAATTATACACGTAATAAGTATCAAGTTAGCACAATGTTTTTTAAGAGATCGGCCTATAGAAAGCATGTTTGGGGCACGATCACTCATAAACATCAACAGTTGGTGCCCGACTTGGTAATTTGCAGTCCGGATATTTACTCCAAATATTCCAACATATGCTTCATTGTCTAGTAAATTAAACGGCAGATTACATGCAATAAAGGTAACATAAATTAAATTTAAATTTGTCATAGTGTCGTGTGCAATTTTTTTTTAAGAATGCTCTTTACTACGTGACGTAGACGATCCCTTTTGGACCAACACGTTAAAGAGATATTACAAACTACACATTGAATTTTAACGCCATCATAATTTAGGTCAAGCATTTCTGATATAAATTCTGTAACTTTGTCCAACATTGGTCGTTTTCGCGACGTAGGCAACATTTTTAAAACAAACGTAGAGCTACGAAATAGTATTTACTTCAACGTATATGTATACACAACAGATCTGGTTGAGACTCGCAGTTATACTGAGGGTTGTATCGAACCTCCTCCACTGCCCGTTGGCGCTAGTGAGCAACTCTGTCAATGAGGCATGCGTTGTACAAGCGGAAATGAAAACTTAGCAACTGATCCCTTCTCTATAGCGGTTGGTATCATGGAAATGTTAAATTTGCTAGATAAGTAATGGTATTCAATAGAAAAAGAAGCGCGCCAACCATGTTTATAATTGACCTAATTTGTACTTTTGGTATCTCAACATGTGATGTGCTGATTTTCTTTTAGTATGGGCAGACAAAGAAGGAATCGGGAGAGCTACAAAAAGTATTTTTGAGAAGAGCCCAATTAAAAATTTAAAATAAAATTACAGCTCTTGAAAAAACAACATAAAATTGGAAATTCTCCAAAAAGAAAGTAATCTACAAATGATGATGGAAGAGGAGCAGCAAATAAAAATGAAAATTTGACGGAGGAAATAAAACGCCTAAAATAATACTGTTTTGTTTTGTTATTTTAAAAAATGATTTAAGGATTGTATACATTTTATGAGTATTCTTCGAAACATAATATTATGCACATTGTTGAATCCTTAATCCATATTTATTAGTTGTTGAAAATATTCATTAATTAGCACATGTCGTACAATGCCATTATTATTATTATAACTTGGGCATTAATTGAAAGGAATAGGAGCCGTAAAGTGCAGGATTACCAAGAATCCTCTTTGATTTCTATAATTTTCCACAAAATAACCTCTACTTGTGCCATGAAACTGCTGTTTTGTTTCATTTATTTCTTCTAGGAATTTTTATAAAATTTGGAGTTAATCCAACAATTGCTTGGATTAAATTTTGAATAGTTCTGCTTGCTGTCGACTTATCTACATCAATTATATCTCCAGAAATGATTCGGATGAAAGGAAGCGTAAAGTAAGAAGTATCATCTCAGCAGATGTTAATGCATGATTTTAAAGTTGCATTGGCTAAGTGGTATTTAGTTATATACTTTGCCTATTACTTTCAAAACGAACTTTATCTGAAATTTGAAATATCACATTCCACAACTTGCTTGAATAACCTAAATCTGTCCTTAAATCCTTTATCATCCCAGATTTTGGGTTGATTAGGCATATTTCTAATTTCTAAGTTTTTGGCTGCCTGAGGTGCATTACAACATTAGATTTGAAAAATCTTCACCATCGGATAACTCCCCTAACACTCATTTTCACGCGGATGGCGTTAATAGAAGAAAGTAATGGTTATATTTCAAGTGAAATGTCACAACACGCTTTATAGGTTATATTTTATGTCGAAATCTACTTGAACTAGGCTTGAACGGCCGATCTTGGGCGTTCAGTTGACTGGAATATTGACTTTCAGATCAAGCTTGAACTTGGTTGGTACAACGGGGTTCTCTTGTTGAACCGAAGTTCACGCTGACCAACCGATGAACTTGGCACAACTGGCCCTTGGTAACCTAATTTTTCGACATTTGTCGAGTTTTGTCTGTCTGCTATTCAGTGTGATCGCGACGCTAAGAAGTTTTTTCTGTTATTATTGTTGTTTTTATCATTATGTTACGTTGTTATTATTTGTTTCTTTTTCGCTATTATTTATTACACCCGTTATGCCTACTTATAGCAACGAAGAATATAGCGACATACTCGTAACGTGTGGTCGTGCAAATTGCGTTGCGGTGGAAGCGACGACTGTATGGACAATTACATTCAGGGAGAAGATTACCCAATCACCAAGTTTTTAGCAGTACGTATCGACGTATGCGTAAAACCGGAAGCGTTCATCATCAGGAACCCCGAATTAACGTTCGACAATATAATGTGCTAGCATTAGAGATGTAGCCGCTAACCTTAATGTGTCACCGTGGAAGGTCTGGTTTGTACTCCGGACGGAAAAGAAGCACCCCTTTCACTATACACCATTACAAGATTTAGAAGTAGGAGATCACATCCGATTTCATCACTGATGAAAGCAGATTTACCAGGGAAAGGTCAATTAACTTACACAATTTGCGTTATCGGGCGAACAAAGGAGAGAAAATTTAGTGTAAACGTGAGGGCTGGTAATTCTCTCGTCGGTCCTTATTATTTGCCCGACAACCTCAATGGAGAGATCTATCTACAATTTCTACAAACGATCTGCCAGAGTTGGTATAGGACTTGCCACCATTTGTAAATGAAAGACGTCCTATATTTTTTTAAAATGATGGTTGCCCGGTTCACTGTCGTTCAACCGTGAGAGAATTTTTAAACAACGCTTTTCCGAATGCACGGATTGGAAGAGGTGGTTCAAAATGATGGTTGTCCGGCTCACTATCGTTCAACCGTGAGAGAATTTTTAAACAACGCTTTTCCGAATGCATGGACTGGAAGAGGTGGTCCCATTCCGTGGCCGCCACGCTCACCAGACTTGACTTCCTTCTATTTCTTTGTTTAGGGGCGTGCTAAAAGCCTTGTCTACAACGAGAAAATTCAAAATCGGGACCATCTAATTAGAAAAATCAATAGTGCATTCGATAGAATGAGGGAAGGAATGGGACTGAAAATTACTACGGTAGAGATGAGGAGAAGATTAAGATCTTGTATAAGGCATGAAGGAGGACACTTCGAGCAAGATATTTAAATAAATTGGCTATTAATTATTGTTGTTTTATTAGGTTTACCTAACACTAATAAATACGCTTTACGTTTTTTTGCGTGCTTTACTAACACAATATCTGATTACCCTTGTAATATTAATGACCATCTAACGCGTGCCCTATTATTCGAAAGGGCATAAAGTAAGGAAGTTCTTAAAGTAATTTTAACACTCGAATTATTTTATTTAAAAAGAAAAAAATCACCACAAACTTGAGAATTATAAATTTTCTATCTCGTTAAGTGAGATATCTAGGCCTATATTTTTTTCTAAATAACTTCGGACTTTAATTAATTGCCTCTTTTCAAAGGAAGACACATTAAACTTCCATAAAAAAACAACTTTTAGCGTGATCCCACAAAAATAAGAAGAGTTATTAATGTTTAATAGTAAATTTTGCCGGAGAATCAAAATCTACTAAAAGTTCAAATATCTTAAAATCCATTAGACTTTGGACTAAGGTAAATGTGGTTAATATGGTTCCTAAAGACCTCGCCTATCGGCTGTTCAAAACTTTACATCGTTGTGCCAAACATTCTGTATACTTCATAATTAAAAATGATAAATTGGAAAATCAAATGGAAAAAATAATCTTTCCAAAACCAAATTTTAAGCCAAAACATGAAATGTTAATGCTCTTGCTTCTTTTTCCCACATCATCACATTTGTTTACATCATTATAATAAAAAAAAAGAAAAAAATACTATTCGACTATTCGAATAGTATTCGACTATTGGAATATTCAAATATTCGAAAATTCGGATATATGTACTGATATTCGAATTTAAGACATGCACGAATATTCGAATATTATCAGCCTTACTTTTGGAGTAAACGTTCGGTACCACAGATTGACGCGCAATATTGTATTTAGATATCAATGATATGAATCCTACAAACCAATCCATTTATAAAAATCTGCGACAACTCATATGAGCTCATTACGAGGTTTTTTTAATCTTGCGACAATGACTTCAAAAATGGCAATATTTTGTATATAAGCTAAAAGTTAATTATTTCTTAAGCTTATACATTATATTCGTTTATTTTAAAAACTGTCTACTTTTAGCAAAAAAAATATCAAAATTATTTTTAAGTATAAACATTTGCCGCTAGGTTCTAGGTTTTTCTGGATATAATTTACGGAAAATAATAACCTGGCTTGCTTTTGTTCTACGTGGCAGCAGCTGCTTTCAATTCCGATCGCCTAATTCTTCTGGTAACGGTTAACCGAGATCTAGGAAAATATTCTCGCATCCATTGCAGTTGAAAGCTGGTTTTCTCTTAAAATATTTAATGAAGCAATATCTTGGGCAGTGGCAAAGCAGCAGAGATTTTGGAGCTACCAGTCCAGCTCTTTTTACTAACGTCCTTACTTCATTCTACTGTTTCTTTATAGCAAACATTGTATCTGTATAAAGATTAAGATCTGGTGCAGTTGCTTGTATAGACAACTCATCTTAAATGTTCGCCATGATTTGGGCTTTAAAAACCATACTAGATTGACGGGGCAGTATTGTTACTTCAATGATCAAGTATTGCACAACATTAGTCGATTTATGATTGACAGTAACAGACAACTTGACATTAAGTTTTTCAATTGTCGTGTTTTATAGAAGACATGTTTAAAATGGATAATGTCATAATAGTATCGCTTACCCCACTTATCGGTTTTTGTGAAAGCAATGGTACATATCGGTACATACAATATGTCAATTAATGAACACTTAACCTTACAGAAGCTAATTACACCTATTAATATCCCACGTCCTTCTTTCAGCGAGAAATAAAAAGAATATGCCTATTATACGTCCATCTACGTTTACATACCAATAACAAAATGAATATGTCAGTGTTCCACTGTACTCTACAAAATTAAATTAAATAACAAGTATAGTGCTTTTAGTAAAATGTATAAATTATAAAAGGTTAAATAATTGAAGCAAATGTAACTTAAACTGGAACAAACATTCAAACAGTTGCCAGTTTCCTTGCGCAGCTTGTATATAATATAAAATTGTGAATTAATTAAATAATTAATGTCTTAGGGGCCCCTGGGAAATTCCAAGATCTTAGAAACAAACAAATTTCCAAGCATGCGGATTAAAACTATATTTAGATATACAAACATAACCATGCTTGAGTGGATATTATGGGGGTAATTTACATAATTATGGGATTGAAACGAAGAGTGTACTTTCTCATCAGTGTGCTTCTAACGTCCAGGGAGGAAACTACTTTTGACATCATATAAGGGCGTAAGCATTTCTTCAGAATAACTTTATTGGTTTGAACGTGGCTGCTTTAATTAATGTAACATGTAGAAAAGATGCGAGTTGTTGGTTGCTAAAAGAAGCCAAATGATGGTATTGAAATCACTTGGTTTATTTAAAGTTACAATAGCAAAAAAATTTAAGATTTCACGTTGTGCTATACAAATTACGTGAAAGCGTTTTCGCGATATTGGTTCGTAGAAACCGGAAAGAAAAGTGGACGCAAACGCTTTATTACAGCAAGAGATGATAGGCATTTGGAAAAAAACGGCATTGCCAGATCGACGAAAATCAGCAAACGATGTATCTAGTGAACTGTGGGTGCATCATAAAATTACAATGTCAACGAGAACGGCAAGAAGAGCCGTATAGCTCGTCGGAAGCTATTATTGACACAGGACCATAAGAAAAAGCGTCTTCACCTGGCAAAAAAGTATGCACACCGGTGTATTGAAGGTGGATCAAAACTTATATGGTTCGACGAATCTAATATAGAGGTAAGTTTGAATATGCTTTAATTTTACTTGAAAATGATATAAAATTACATTTATGTTTTTCGATATCTGTGAAAAGAAGTAACAAGATATAGGATTTTTTTATTGTTAATTACAGCTTTTCGGCCGACCTGGCACGCAGTACATACGGAACAGGGAAGGAGAAGCATTTCAACCCGATTCAATCAAACACGACGGTGGAAGTGCAATGATTTGGGGGTGCATGTCAGTGTTCAAGGTTGGAAAAGTTTATTTAAACCATGGATGCATGAATACCGCAACCTATACAACGATGCTAAATGAAATCTTGGAGCCGTCCATATTAAAATTATTTGAAAACAAGAACCTCGATTCCTACTTTCAACAGGTTTCATGAAAATAGAATGCACCTGCACGGTGCCCGGATCTGTCATCCATTGAACATCTGTCACCCATTGAACATTTCTCACCCATTGAACATCTGTGGTCCACTATAGAGGGTAACATCGGCAAACACAAATGCGAATCATTTGGACTATTACGAAAGAAAACTGGGAAGCTGTATAACTGCTGAAACCTGCCAAAAAATTATTTTAACAGTGCCCAATCGCAGTAAAGCTGTTATTAAAGCGCGTGGTGGTGCCACAAAATATTAAAATGTATTAAAAAATTCTTGTTTAGAATACGTATACGCAAGCAATTTTATTTAAAGCATCGTACTTTACAAAGCGGTGCGTAAGGCGTAGCGCCGACGACAGGGAGTCGGCGAACGACAATTTTGTGGCTCACAATGTACACCACGATTTAGGATGCGTGTGAACATACGACCGACAATAATGTCGGACCGACAAAATAGTTCAAACATCAAACTATTTTTTCACCGATCCGACTGTCGGCGAGCAAAAAAGGCAGTCGTCTGTTCTACGCCTAAGACGTATAATATTTGGTACTATTTAATAATCAAATGCATGAGCGACAAGAAAAAAACAAATACTCGCTTCTCAAAGGAAAAATAAACCGGATAATTTCCAAAGCTTGCGAATTGGTTCATTCTCTCATAACAAATGAGCACGACCCATCACGACTGAGTCCAAAAGAAATACTTTCTTAGCGTTTCTTTCTCCGCTTAAGAGAAATATATAATTATGTACGGAGACACGGTTCGCAGAAGTACGTAGCCGGCACCAAAACAACACTCTACCGTTTTCTCAGAAGTAAGGCTACTACTCTGACGTCAAAATAACCATATAGTTATGTACGGAAACATGGTACGCAGAAGTACATAGCCGAAACGACACTTTCCATCGTTTTCCCAGAAGGAAAGCTTCTGACATCAAACTAACCATATAAAAGGGTCTGTCACCTTACTCCAAACCCTCTTTTACTTTTCTACGCTGGTTCTTCTTAGACGTTGTGCTAGAGAACACCTAGTTTAAGTAAATTGTAAATTAAATTCAAGTGATGTTTGTAGCTACTTCTTAAATAAATCATTTTTAAAAGCTAACCTCTACAATTCACGAATTTAATTATATGCTTGTAGTGAAATAATTGTATTTCTTGCAGAAAATTTGAAGAAAGCGATTCTTGGTATAAGTAAATAGCCATTATAACACAAAACAATAATTTCTTGAGGATAGTAAGTAGTTTTCTTAACTCCAGAAAGCGTTTAGGTGTTCATAAATTAATAGTTTCATTTTCGTAAAATAAAGCATTTTTACCTAGAATTCTTGAAATGCATATTATTTATATGTACATTATTAATTGCGCTTAGCTTGTTTAAAACAGTACGACATAATGCAGTAAATTATTCACACTGCTTATGATCTTAAAAAGGCTAAAGTAGAGGTTATCTACAGAATAATGTTCAAACAGAAGTGAACTTAATGTAGAAGTCCACATGAAAAAAGCGCCTAGAAACAATAACCAAGATAATGCTAATTAAATAGCTCCTGGTATTGATAGAATCGCTACCGGCAAAAACAATATCAGAAGCATTAAAGCTTCTTGCTCCTGGGCACATTGCTCTTACATCTCTCAGTGTCTGCCACTAATCTTCAAAAACAGCAGCTGGCATATTTCGTGGCGCCACCTAGTGCCATAGAATTGTATAACCTTTAACGTACAGCGTTTCGTAAACATTTTCAAAAGATACCGATTAATGTAATATTTTTTCCTTTTTATTACTATTTACCACGTGTACTAATTTAACTATAGTGTTTTTAAATATATAATAAATAATAATAATAATAATAAAAGAGAAATAAACTTAAATATTATCCCATTAATTATTAAACTACACAAAAATAATCCCTATTTAATTACGTTATTAAAGAAATAGTTTCATTATACTGTAACATATTAAAAGAAACACTTTTTCATTAGCACATTCACTTGCTCCTAATTTTAATTATTAACTTTAGGTTCTTTTTCCATTATTGTAATTCTTCTTTTTTTTGATATCCTTCTAGCTGGTCTGATGATGTTTCTTGAACTCCAAACTGGTCGTCCAATTTCTCAATAGAACTTTGTAAGATCTGGACCACTTTCTCATTCCTACCTTTAATATGAATATTTTTTCAATTTAAAACTAAATTATTTATTTGGAAGAAACATTTTTCTGTCTTGGATTTTCTTGATTTTCTAACCCCAAGAAAATATTTATTTAATCCAAATAAAATTTCAATAAAATTATTTTCTTATATTATGCATCTTTATAATCTTGAAACTAGCTGGACCCCCGAATTTTGAAAATTCGGGAGACAGTTTAGCGCAGTTGAAACCAACCCCAGCTATGATACACCCACTCCAGCAATAGTAGTCCCACCCCAGCAAAATTCTTTTTTAAAAATGCAGAGAAACTTAAATAACGTCTACTTTAATTATTATTCCAATTTACAGCGTCTGCCTATGAAAGGTTAGCGCATTATAATAGTTTCATATCGAGAAAAATCAAGAATTACATTAAAACACTTCTTTCCTGTCGATTACATTACTTATTAAGCGACCCTCGTATATCACATGTTCATTTTCCACATGAAACTTGTCAAGATGACGTTTCAGGATGACGTTTAAACAGTTGTTCGAATTAAGCGTAATTAAAGAACGTTTTTCAATTAAATACGTATTAATGCAGTGAAGCTCGACGATTTCATTTAGATGAGCAAATAAAGTTTAGTAACATTATTCTTGTAGGGTGTAAAAGTTCATCTTCCATATATCTTTCAATAAAGTACAGCATACAAACGTCTAAAGTGACATTTCAGCCTTTGACATTTTAGACGAGTACGCGTATATACCAGGGTCAGCCAAAAGTAGATAAGTACAAAAGTTAGATGGTCTGTATTATGGAATCAACAGTGAATATTTTTGCTTTATGCCGATAGGCTTTATCGAGAAAATCTTAAGTTATGGTTTTGTGGTTATATTTTCCTAATAGATAAATTAGAAGAAATATTTTTATTGCATAAAAAAGAGACTAATTTGTTTAGGTACATTTAGTGATTGCTTATTTTCATATCTTGTTTATGCAAATGGATTTACAAATAATAGAAATATCTCCATCTTTTTTTGATTATAATCACCTAACGTAAATAACGGAATTTGATTTTTATACAATAAAAGAAATACAGTTTATATTGTAAACTTTACCCTAGCCCGATATCATTTTAATCTGTTTAAGTTGAGTAAAAAGTAATCATTGGCAATTAAGCTGAAATTATATCCTTAAAATAATGTACCTTGTACTATCGTCAACTATTCATGCTTTATAAATATATAGAAATCTGTAGATCAATAGAGTCTGTACCATAATATTTTTCACCTTATTTTTCTTTTAATTGATTGTAAAAGACTAATCATTAATTTTTTCAATGTTCTATGCCGCCTCTATCTTTATTTATATATTTCTTACATTTTTGAATTCAACGATTTCGCCTTCCACCATCTCCCACAGACATTTCGACGCAGAATTTTAATAAATCTACTACCTCTGTGGGAAAATCATACAGCATAGGCCCTGCAGTTATGTTTCGTTTACAATTTGTACGCAAATTTATATCCTAAAGTAGTTTATTTACTTCAGGAAATGTAAATGAAAGACCTTTTGATTTATATGTTTAGTTCATACCACAACTACTGCATTTTTCATATAGTGAACTTGTATTTTTCTCAATTTTATGATAATAACAAAGTGCATTAAAAACGAAGAATTTTAATGTGTAATAAGTTGACATTGAATTTTACATCCATCGTTAAGTTTGAAAAACAAACCTGTCATTTCAAACGTAGATCTTTCTGTAACGCCATCGGGCTGTGATAATTAATTATTTGATCATTTGAAGTTGGCACAAATGTACATTTGTATTGCCATTTTTGACATTAAAAACTATTTTACCTTGTGTTTATTTTCATCATGAAATCTGTGAAATTATCTGTTCGGATTTTCAGAAGATATTTTCGTATAAATACATATGTGGTAATACAATTGAGTTTTCGTATATGTCGATTGCATTAAGATGAGCAGTGCATTAAAATGAACAAAAGATATTGCATTATCGCATTAAAATGAACAAAGGTTATTACTATTACTCTTGTTGCAGGTAAATTTGTCTTCCATGACTTTCATATATACCATACAAATGTCTAACGTGACAGAATAATATTTCACCATATGTTAAATGTAATTTTCTTCTGTCAACTCTATTTGAGTGTTTGTTGACGTTTTGGTTGGCTAAATACAACATTCTATCTTATCCAAATGTATTTATTAAACGGCGACATCTGGCAGCTCCATCTACCTTCAATGTCAACTTAACATCTACTTATTAGTATAAATTGAACTGAATTTAGTCAGGGCATTTAATTATAATTTGACAGTTGGATTTTATTTTAATTAAGCAACATCCAATCAAAGTCACTACATAATGAATTTACATAATGTACTTATGAAAGTTACCCATGGATTAGTAATTTGCTCATGCAATGTAGGCTTACGAGGCAAAGAGCCTTTTACATTTAAAAAACTGTTTAAACGCCTAAATTTAGTTAAATGTATCATGAAAATAAGAAATACAATTGAAAATTATAAAATATAATAGCGATATAGTAGATAAAACGTACTAACCTGCATGGTTTAACATTATTTAATTTTTCTCATACAATGCGAGGACGTTTTCAATGTTTTATGAATTTATTTTTGAGTTGTTACTTCTAAGTGGAAAGTCACATGTATATTTCGTATATTTAAGTGCGCTGAAGCCATACTGAAACTTATTTATCATAGAAATGAAGAGTGAAAGTAAAATCACTCAAATTTACTTCCCTTCAAGTCTCAGCTTCGATAACAACAATGAAATAAATTTAAAAATTGCAGAAACGATAATAATTTCTTAGGTACTTCTTTATTTTCATCTAATAGTGATGTTCCAAACCCGATACATTCTAGCTGGCCAAATATAGCGTTCTACCTTATTCGTCTTACATTTATTAAGGGATGCTGGTTAAAGTTACTAGATATATAAAGTACCGCAATTTATGAGGCCAATGTGTTAAAAAGAGAAAACCATATTTTTGCCCCAAAATGGCGGCTTCTCTAGTGACTTTTTAGTGGTTTCAATATTTCACCAAAATATTTTGTCGAATACAGTAAAATTAACCTATATTTTTGAAGTTTGTGTCATGTTAATGTGGTTGTCATTTATGATATGATTCGCTTTAATTAAGTTCTGCTTAGTTCTATAATGTTATTTCGTGTTTTAATTAGTTTTTTTAATATAAAATACTATTTTGTATAGGTACTACGTCTTTAAAATTATCAACACTTTTTCATTTCCCTGATTAGAACCTTAAAAATGCCAGGGTGTTGTGTAAAGAATTATGGGAGGTCGATATGTTTTAAATGAAACAACAAGCAATATGTCTATTGATGACAGTCAAGACAAAATTGAGGAGTGGGATATGTTGGAGACAATGGAAAGGCCAGCAAAAGATACGGTTTCTTTAGTTGCCGATTTAAAACAAAAATTAAAAGCAGCATTGCAAAAGTGCCATAGATTAGAAACAAAATTACAACAAAATGGTTCAAATAGTTTTAGGGAACATATTCAATGCAGATCATTTAAAGTATCTTGAAACATATACATAATAGCAGAGGATCTCCAAGGTCTGATGATACAATTACAAAAGCATTGAAGCTATGTATGGGTTGCAGTACCAAAGAATATGAGGAAATTTGTCGCCAAAAACTTCCATATCCAAGTATAAGAACACTTCAACATCGCCTAAGAAATATGAAATTTTGACCAGGTATTTTGCACGAAGTGTTAAAACTGGAAGTAAACTTTTTAATTAATGAGTAACGTATTTTTATTGGATGTTTGGCCATGTCCATTACAATAGTTATATGTAGTTATAACAATAATGTAATAACTTTAAAATAAATATGTATTCATCTTACTGTTTTTTTTTCTTTTTTTTTTAATAAATATATTTACTACATTACATGCTGCTCAGAAAATTTCCATCCATGCTTTTAAAATCACTGCTTTATTTATTTGATACCAAAGAACAAATTGTTAGAGAATCAGTCATATATTGCTCGCTTTACGTTTTAAGGTTTCCGCATCTTTTTGCCCCAAAATGGCGGATAATTGCGGTAGTTTAATGCTGGTGATATGACAGCGGCATCTACCTTATTCATCTTACATTTATTAAGGGATGCTGGTGATATGACAGCGTCATCTATCTTCAATTTCAATTTGACATTTGTCAAGAAGTCGCTAAAACAGCTGTTCGACGGAATATATTTCTTATTATCGTCAAAATCATTTTATTCTTCACTTATGTTGTTGACCGTATTGTTAACGTTTGCGTTATTTGGAAAAACATCTCGCGTATATAAGATTTTTATGATCGAATTGAACCAACATTACTGAAAAATATAATTCTATGAGATAATAGATAATACCTATCAACCTATATCCTATAATATGACTATCTCTTTCTTATTCAATGTTGAATTGCTTTTTTACTTTGCATTATATTTAACATTTATGCGAATGTATTTCAAAATGTTCAAAATGAAATGTAAATTAAGGCTATAATATTTTTGAACGAAAAAGCTTACATTTAAGATAGTAAAGAGGAGCTGAAATAAATTCATATTCTTTATCATTCCACTGGTAATGTGACAATATTAGATTTCCAATGATCTTTTGAAAGTGGAAAGCAAATATACATAGTGAGTGTGAAAAGTGATCGATCGATGCATTATTCAATATATTTTTTTAAACGTATTAAAGATGTTGGCAAAAAAGTAATCATAGCAGATACAATAACGTTAAAAAATATATGAACATTAATTAAATAAAAAAGAGTTGTGCCTGCATACGAGCACTAATAACTTCAATACACTACGATACGATAAATAACTTACTAAATTATATAAGAAGAAATATCGGTGAATTTTTTGAATTCTATTTCTTTTGCTTAGATAAATATCATCGTTATGCGATGAGTGTTTGATTCGATAAGGCCTTTTATCGAAATTAAAATTATTTTTTATTTATACAACATATTATCTTTTTACTATTTTGCATTTTTCAATCATCAATAAAATTATATTCGAAAATAACATTATCGAAGAAGCGAAAAAATTCCGTCCTCCATCATATTAACTGTTCGTAATTGAAATTAATCTAGGCGCACTTATAACAAACGCGTAGTTTTTGCAGATATAAATCCGTTTAGAGAGATTTTTTTAATGTTTTTCCGATCTTTAGTTGTGCCTGAAAAGGTAACACCACGCTTGAAGCAATTTTTTGAATGATATTTTTTTTGCGTAAAGTGCAAGCATTCCACGAGGGTACCATCGATAAGCAGTGGTGGATACCACGACGGGGGAAGATTTCTCTTTAACAAAATAACGTTTATTTTTTGTAAATTTGCAGGATTTTTCCTTCAACATTGTTGTCGATATATGGAAGACGAACTTTTACACGCTACAAGAATAATGTGCCTAAACTTTACTTGCTCATCTTAATGAAATTGTCGAGCTTCACTGCATTGTTACCTATTTAATCGAAAAACGTCCTTTAGTTACACTTAATTCGAACAGATGTTTAAACGTCATCCCGAAACGTCATCTTGACAAGTTTCATGATGAAAATGAACATGTGATTTACGAGGGTCGCTCAATAAGTAACGTAATCGACAGGAAAGAAGTGTTTTGATGTAATTCTTGATTTTTCTCGATATGAAACTATTATAATGCGCTAACCTTTTATAGGCAGACGCTGTAAATTGGAATAATAATTAAAGTAGACGTTATTTAAGTTTCTCTGCATTTTTAAAAAAGAATTTTGCTGGGATGGGACTACTATTGCTGGAGTGGGTGTACCATAGCTGGGGTTGGTTTCAACTGCGCTAAACTGTCTCCCGAATTTTCAAAATTTGGGGGTCCAGCTAGTTTCAAGACTATAAAGATGTATAACATAAGAAAATTTTCTTGAAATTTTATTTGGATTAAATAAATATTTTCTTGGGGTAAGAAAATTAAGAAAATCCAAGACAGAAGAATGTTTCTTCCAAATAAATAATTTAGTTTTAAGTTGAGAAAATATTCATATTAAAGGTAGGAATGAGAAAGTGGTCCAGATCTCACAAGGTTCTATTGAGAAATTGGACGACCAGTTTGGAGTTCAAGAAACATCATCAGACCAGCTAGAAGGATATAAAAAAAAAGAAGAATTACAATAATGGAAAAAGAACCTAAAGTTAGTAACTAAAATTGGGAGCAAGTGAATGTGCTAATGAAAAAGTGTTTCTTTTAATATGTTACAGTATAATGAAACTATTTCTTTAATAACGTAATTAAATAGGGATTATTTTTATGTAGTTTAATAATTAATGGACTATATGTAAGTTTATTTATCTCTTTTTTTATTATTATTTATTATATATTTAAAAACACTATAGTTAAATTAGTACAAAAAATGATTGATTTTTCTCGATTTGAACCTATTATAATGCGTTAACCTTACATAGGTAAAAGCTATAAATTGGAATAATAATTAAATTAGATGTTATTTAAGTTTCTCCGCATTTTTAAATTAATATTGCTGGGGTGGGAGTACTATTGCTGGAGTGGGGGTACCATTGCTGGAGTGGAGGTACCATTGCTGGAGTTGGTTCAAACTGCGCTAATCTCTCTCCCAAATTTTCAAAATTCGGGGGTCCAGCTAGTTTTCTTAAATAAAGACTGATTTTTGCAAGAAAATCAATTTTCTTGATGCAAGAAACCATTCATCTGCGTGTAGCATAAATTAAAACGAGTTGCCAATCCGATTCCATTTGAAATTAATCCGCCTCGGCATTACTCGGTCCGATTAGACTCAACGTGAATTAAAACTCGTCCGACTCGAATTAATACTAGAAATCCCTCGTCTTCTCGAGGATGCTTAACTCGAGTTAACGAGTTAAAATACTCCATTCGTTATATCACTACAAGTAAAGTTCTGTACGAGCTTGCAAATGGTCCTGAGATTCTGTTTCAGAGTCTGTAATTTTGTTCAGATGATATCAGTATTTGTTATGGATACCTTAAAGACTCATCGACACGTGAAACTTGCTGATACTAGAAAATCAATAACAATAGTAAATAACTTCCCAATCTTTTTCTATAAACGCATTTTTAATAGTATAAATGAAACTTGAAACTAATAATATTTTTATTGTGAAATCTAGGAATTTTGCGAGCTCTTTTGATGATTGATTACAACACGGCAAATTTCATAAAAAATAGAAAAATATTAACATGCATTTTTATTGACATTACAAAGTCATTTCTGTTACAATTGTATTCACTATTAATAGTAAAGGAATTTGCAGTAGAATGTATATAAAACGCAATATTTCAACGAAATTTATACTATTTCTTGAACAAGTCGACGTGCATTGAAATAAAATTTCTTGCAAGATAGCAGTATTAAATTTTAGTCGAATGAGTTCTATACTCGAATAAATAATACCGCTATTAAAACTTTAACTGCATCGTAAACGATGTAATGAGGCTTCTCCGATCTTAAATGAATAATATTACACTAAAATGGATGGGATATTACATTCACATAATTCTAGCTTACAGTAACATGTTCCTTTACTATACGGCATATTGCCTATAACATAAATTTTGCACGAAATACGTAAGGAAGATAAAATGTAATGGAAACGATGATACAAACCTGCCCTCAATGTAAACAAATCACAATACAGACAAAATGAAAGAATATTTCTAACGTTGTAAGATTTCGTTATACCGTAAAGTTCAATTTCCAAGTTAGTACGTTTGTATCGTAGTTTCATATACCGTGCCCCAGCCTGCTGGAATTGTAAAATTGTACCTATTGCGTAAATAGCAAGAAGCTAAAATTTTAAAAAAATTATCATCGTATATACGGGATCGCCGATAAATAGCGAACTAGCACATACTTTGTTATTTTAAATGGAACGCCCTGTACATTGTTACGTTTTTAGTTTCTCTATCTAGAAATAATTCTATGTAATATGGGTCTATATGTAGCAGATTTCAATATAATTATAATTTTGTCGTCAATCGCCTAAACTGAGATATTTATTTCCTTTAAAAAATCCGAAATGCAAATACAATCTGGCGTAAATTTTTATGAGATTAGATTGCATATCCGCCTCTATCTAGACATGGTATTAGAACGGCTTCGAAATATACAGGATGTTCAGTATTGAACACCAAACCTCGCCAAATTCAAATACCAGAAATGTCATTTTTTCAAATTGCTGTATAAATTTTTTGTATTCACCGTATAGAAATTTCCTATCTCTAATATTTCTATATAATGATGCACATTAAAAGTAAAAAAGATATTTAGTTAAGTAGCTAAACGCGAGTCCTCGTTTACTAACATTTGTTTATATATACAGTAAAGGCACCTAACTGAATTTATTCCTCTTTTTCGTGAACTTTCGATTTTTCATGCTTTTCAATTATCCGGCGACGTCTCCCCCGTCAATACCTCGGATATTCAAGATTCTCTTGTACACCAAACTGAAACATAACATAGTCATTATTCTGATTAATATATGTACCAACGATAGAAATAGATCCGCCTCAGTTGGAGTCCTTGGATAATATGAGCTTTGTACTAGGGTGGTTTGAAATGTCCGTGCAGATAGCAGCATCTATTGAAGGAATTCACACCAGATTTCAGCCATATTAGTTTATTATCCTGTATCTAGCGTTCGTTTGAATCGTACAAATCGAGTGATTTCCAAGAAATGGATAAAAGACAGCTTCTTGTATTGATAAAATAAAACTGTATGAAAGGCAAATCGCCTCATGAGACTAAAAAGAAACTTGATAGACATTCTGGTGAATTTGCATCTTCGATTAGAACGGTTTATAAGGTATAATGGCTTAAAAAAATTCGGAGTAGACATATGAACACAGGCAACGTTAAATAGCCCCGTTAAGGTCACTACTCCAGAAATCGTCGATAAAATCCGTAATTTGGTGATCTGGAATAGAAGAGGGAAGGTGAGTGAGATTGCTAGCACCGTGGGCAACTTGAGTCAACGGGTACATAATAGTTTGCATCAACATTTGAACATGAGAAAAGTATCCGCAGGATGGCTGCCGCGATTGCTAACAGTTGACCAAAAACAAAAACGCGTGACGTGTGCTAAGAATTGTTTGCAACTATTTCAACGGAATCCACAGGACTTTAGGCGTCGTTTAGTCACTATGCGTAAGACCAAGGAATAGTCCAAACAACGAGTTACCAGTGGATAATTTTCGCCAAAATGGGCGAAGATCGTTCCTTCGGCCGCGAAGGTTATGGCGACTGTTTTTTAAAATTGTCAAGGAATAATCTTCGCCAACAATCGGGAAAAGGATAAAACAATTACAGGTGCTTATTATGCATCGTTATTGAACCGCTTGAAACTGAAGAAACACGCGCACGATTGGCCCAAAGGTCTCGTTTTCCATTACGACAACACTCCAACTCGTTCCTCTGAAGTTGATATCGCGAAATTGATGGAGTTAGTCTTCCAATTCGTTTCATATCTTCCCTAACTCCAGATTTGGCCTTCTCCGAGTAGTACCCAACATGAAAAAATGGCTGGCGGGAAAGAAATTTTATTGGAACGCCAGTTACAATACGTAGCTTGCTGCCTAGTATTCATAATTGTACAAATGTCATAACTTTTATTATTTCTAAAAATAAACCCAATGTGTTATACATTATAAAAGTCAGCAAATTATATAGTTTCTGATACAGTTGAAGCTATCTAGGATTTGTATTTAAAATAAAAAGATATTTAAATTCTACATAAAAGTGTAGCTTTATAATGCCAAAATACTATTTCAGTATATTTTACATGAAATGCGGTAGGTAACAAAATTTTGGTTGTCAATTTTTACTTTTTCAGCTCTGAAGTACATATCGTTTTTAGACAAAAAGCTACTAGCACCACGCACACCCTTTCTGAGGTCTCAGTGGTGAACACACTATATGGAACTAGTCTATGTTTTAAGCAGAACATTATTTAACGTTCCTTTAATAAACCTAATCAACTTAATATTTATTTAGTTGTAATACATAGTGTCAGTGCTTGGATAGCTAAAATGGCACGGCTATTAATTAACGATAAATGTGTATAACCTACTAAAAATGAATATAACTTACGTATATTCATGCCCCATATGCCTCCAATAGTTCCAATAAATTCGTTTTTGCCAGAAAATTCCAACCAATACTTTCAGAACATGTGTCTCTCTGAACTAAGAGTGAATAATGCAGATTCCATTCCTCGTTTCACGTTCTTTGTGTGCCATGTAAATAAGGAAGATATTGAAAGTTTCCAGCCCTTGCATCTCATCCTAGTAAGTAAATCTTTTTTATAATCCTTTTCATCAATTGCAGCATGTTCAAGGCGACGACATTAGTCAGTTTGAAACTGCTGGTTAACATTTAAATAAAATTAAACCTCAGTTGTGTGTAATTTTTTAAGCCACTCTACATCAGCGATTCTCAACCTGTGGGGCGCGAGCATATCGAAAATAAGAGAAAATATTATTAAAAAGATTATTTAATTTTTACTGGAAAAAATACAATAAAATACATTCCGACATAATAAAAAATAAAATACAAGTTTACACTGATATAATACATTTATAAATAGGATAATATCAGTACTGCACAATGTATTTAATAATTAACTTATCAACACTAATAATTAGTAAACAAGTTTACTAATTATTACTGACACCCTTGGGCCTGTTTTGCAGATCAAAGTTTTTCGAAAAAAAGGTTTAATATTAGAAATTGACACTCAGTTCCTTTTCTCTATTTAGCCGACATCTATATTTTGTCTTCAAAGTAGACACCACAAAAAATCCGGTTTCGCAGAGGTAGGATATTGAAAATGGTAATAGTATACGAAATTCCCTTGTTTTAGTACAGAAAATTCATCATCCACGCCTGCCCAAAATTTAAAGGGTGATTTATTACCAAATTGTCTTTTGATTTCGCCACTTGCTGTGAAGTCTATGAAGATTTCTTCTTCAGCAGTTGGGAATATTTTGAAATGGGTCCCTAACCTACTCGTAATTTCATACCAAGTTGTCTTCAGCAAGAAAATACTTTTTAAAATTTTCTGCCAGCATGGTTAAATGATTTTCAATGCTTACAAAAACAACTTTCACATGTTGTTCTTCAGCCTTGTAAGTTTTAACACATCCCTCCACATTTGCAAACATTTCTATATTTTTTTGCTTTACATTTCTACTCTACAGTTCCTTTTTTTCTACAAAAAGCATTAACTTTATCATTCGTATCCAACATATGTGTGTTTGCTCCTTCGAGTTGAAGATTTAAGATATTTAATTTATCGAATATGTGTATATCCACTAACTAGCTTAATTTCATCACAAATAAATCATCTCGAAACTTCTCGGCTTCCGGTAGGTTTTCCTCTTAAAGAAAAATGGCGATTTCATCTCTTAATTCATAAACACGTTGCAAAAATCCCCCACGTGATGACCATCTTGTCTCGCAATAAAATAGTAACGATGAATGTACTGCACCCACGTTTTTGCAAAGTGCAGAAAAGATTTTTGATTTTAATGGTCTCATTATTATATAATTTACTACGGCTATAACCCTCGTTAGCACAATATTCAGACTAGAACTCATTTATTTGGAAGCCAAAACTGCTCTAGGTCGATTATGCAATGTGTCCAGACACACTGTGGAGAATTTTGTTTCACAAGTGCTTGTATACTTTGGAGTCTTCCAGACATTGTGCCTATCCCGACGCAATTTTTCCACTCTATGTTTTCCTTGTTTACAAAATTATTTAAGACAGCAAATAATGCAAGTGATGTTGCTTTGAGTTCTATTGGCTTACAAAAAAGTAGTTCTTCTACTGCTGACATACCATCACAAAATCGAACATAGGCAATTAAATTAGCATCTTTATTGCTATCTGTTGTCTCATCAAGCTGAATTGAAAACAGTTTGTCACGCAACTTCCCCAAAAGCTGATGCTATACATCTCCAGCTATATCACTAATTCGACGGACAACAGTATTACTTGATGGAGGTATGGACTGCAATTGTCTCCAATCTCCAAACATAGTTTCTACAATCTCAATTGCAGCCGGCAGAATAAGCTCTACACCAATGGTGTGAGGCTCTCTACACCTGGCTATTTTATATGAGACTTTATAAGAGGCAAGTAAAGCTTTTTCATACAGAGACAAAGTTGTTTTAAAAAACGATTTTTGCTTTTCAAATGATTTTAATTTTAATTCGAATAATTCTGGTTATTTGTTAACGTTCTCACTATGAAGCGTTTCCAAATGTCGTTTAAATTTATTTGATTTCATGCTGTCTGCTGCCAAAATTTGCATCAAATAACACAGGGGCCTTTCTCCTTCATTTATTCCAGTGCTGGTAAGCTCAAAATTTAAGTATTCTGGAGAATACTTTTTTAATTTTATCTTCGGAACCACGCTCGTCTGTGCACTTGCTGATGCTTTACTATTGTCTAATGCTCGCTTAGGCCCACTTAAAAATTGATCCATGGTTCTATATATACTGTATAAATCTACTGCTACTCGAATACCGTAAATTGCAGTTAACACGCAAATTACAACATACATATTCATGATAGGAAGGACAAGTTAACTGAGACTGGCAGGAATTGAACGAGATGCAACATTTATATGCGCGGCATGGTTGCGAAGATGAGAATGTTCGAGACAAATCGCAACTTCTCACGAAGCCGCGTGATTGTCCGATATGGTGGACGTAAGACAGAAAGCAATAGAGAGGCATCGATTCTGGTTTTACCAATGCAGCGGATCGGTGTTGCCAAATATCAATAAATCAACTCAACAAATGTACGAAGCAGAAAATTAGTACAACATATAAGTGATAGATGTGTGAGCTCATGTAGCAGTTATTCTTAATACTTTGAGTGTATTTTATTTTAACTTTAGTAGGTGATACTACCTCACAATCCTTGCTATAATTATGGATACGTATGTATGTACATATGTATGCGTAATTGTAAATTATTTACTAAAAACCGATCCATCATTCGGCTGTGAGGATAAAAATTCACATATTTTCACGAACAAATTAAATAACTTGTACACTGCGAAGTCGTTTCGTGGTAAGGTGTCTGCAAATAATTTCCTAACAAAATATCTTGTTACACATCCATTTTGCTAAAAAGTTACCTTATTCTGTCTAGTAAATAGTACTATGCATATATTTACACAAAAATGCTTCTTATTGTATCTACTTAACAGGTAGTTATAGAGAACGCAAAAATAAAAAAAAGCAGGTTCCACCGAGATTTGAACTCGGATCGCTGGATTCAGAGTCCAGAGTGCTAACCATTACACCATGGAACCCTCTTATACTACTACCCTTACTTACGAGAATTATAACACTATATTTTCGTATCGAAATCAACCACTAATTTGATGAAAATAAAATTATGAAATTTCAAATAGGTAAGAAAAAAATAACATTATATATAAGCTTAACATTTGCCTTTGAATAAAGGCGCACAACGTTTATTATAGGTTCCTAAATAATGATATTCTACTATTTTCAAAGCTGTTGCTGCCGTAAGAACTTTTCTTATTTTTCCATTGCAATATGTTTATATATAACTTTTTATCAGTTGCCCAATATTATCATTTCTTCCGAGTTATGACTTCTAAGAGCACGATTGAAAATGAGTGACTCTGTGTACCGTAGAATTTGATGTAGACATATACAGAATATACCAACCTTCTGAAATTGTAGAATTGCGCCTATTGTGTCAATGGTAGGAAACCAACATTCTCTGGTAATGGACATCTGGGTGATCGATGAGTAGGTACCGCGCCAGGCACCTACTTTTAAATGTCATACTCTGCGTACTATTTGTTTCTTCACTAAAATTTCGAGATATTTTAAATTTTTTCCAAAAATGCCTTAAATGTACAAATATTCATTTCATTTAAAAAGTGCGATACGAAGATATACTTTGGCGTAAATTTTGACGTGATTAAATTGCATACTGGTCTTTATCTAGACATGGTACCAGAACGCCTTTGAAATATTGTTCATTTTATAAGTAACTACTTACGTTCAAAATTTTGAATCAACAGTTTACATAAAAGTCTGTATCTTTTGTTCACGGTTACTAAGGCAACCAAGCAATTCTAATACCAGAAGCCATACTTTGAACCAAGAATGCAATTTAACCTCGTCAAAATTTACGCTAAAGTCTGCTTACATTTATAATTTTTTTAAGGAAATGAATATCTTTACATTTCGGACAAAATTATAAATACCTCGAAATCTGCCAAAAATAGACATATGAAGCCCGTTTTGCATTGATTTAATTCTATCCGATTAAGAAACTAAAAACGTAATAAAATACGCACTATAAAAAAAATTTTTGTGAATTTACAACAATAAATGGCTATTTGTTGCCATCGATACACGTTGCAATTTTAAACACACTTTGCTTTTATTTTACAAAATGTTGTGAGCTTTCAAACGTAAATTATTCCATATGTGTTATAATAATTTACAAGCTCCTCTATAAATTTTTACATGCACTTTGTTATTATTCGCAAGTGCTGTTGTGCTACATGGACATTGTAATCACTTGCAAATAATATTACACAGTGCGGTCCTAAAGTATCCCACCCTCTCATGCGAACTTTTGAACGGCAGAAGCTAGCGTTTCACCGGAAATGACGTCAACTTTCTTTTTTAAATAGAACACACAGCATATTTTAATGTTTTTGAAAAGGTAATCGAAAGGCGAATCCAACGATACCACATATTTTGTACTCTAACTTAAGAAATATGACGATATGCAGCAATAAAGGTTTTGGTAATCTGTTTTTGTTGTGACGCAAAGTTGGCTAAAGCCTGTTTTACATGCCGCGATTTATTGGTCAATCAATTGAACAAGTTGATCTTCGGTTTTACCGTACCGTGTAAAATAACAAAAATCGGTACGATTTCTTGAACAATTTATCGTACGATTAATTGAATTGAATAGAACATGCCACGATTTCCCGACGATTTTTCACTAACTTCGCTGTTTTAATGCCAACCCAGCTACAGAAAAGTACCTACGAATTTTGTTTGGTGTTTTTAAAGTAAAGTGACTCCATTTTTATAAGACGAAAATTTCCTACTTAATAAGTCCCCAGTTCAACCATTAAAGAAACTAAACGAGTATTCACGATTTCTAGAAAATTCAATTTTCTGTAGAATGTAAAACGGCATATTTATACCGAATTCTTGGTCAAGAACTTGTTCAATTAATTGGGCAATAAATCGCGGCGTGTAAAACAGGCCTAAGAAAAGGCGCCAAATTGTTCCTTGCGACGCCAGACTGCTCTAAAGAGCTCCTTGCTAAACAAGGTAATCATAACAGTTGTCAAACTGTCAAATCTCAATTCCAAAAGCGTAAATTATCCTTGTTGTTTATTGTTATTACATTCCGCATTTGTCACACGTTCCTTTTTGTCCTCGTTATTATTTCGTCTCATTCTAACTTGTTTCGTTAATTGTCGTTATTTCTTTGCTTTATCAGACTTTATAGCAATTAATTAATTATGGTAAGTTTGTTTAAATATGTTAGTTTTTGATAGACAACATGTCAGTTTTTTAGGTTTTTTTGTGTTACTTTTAGGAAGGCTTCGGTGCGAACCATGTAAAATTGCTGGAACAATTTTAATACTATGTAAATCTGGCAACAATTATCACTTTATTTGCCATAGTTGCGCAACAAATTGAACAATAATTTAAATCATATTATCTTCTGTTAAAACAGTTCACCCTGTAGATTTTATACTATCTTTACATTTGAACTTTGCGCTAAGTACGTCCAAAGTTCAAATGTTTCCGCCTGTACAAGAGCGGTGTTGATTATGTTCCACTTCATGGTAATTGTTGACAAATTCACCGAATATTAAAGTTAGGTACTTAATGTTTACCTTACGTGGTCCATGCGGAGGCCATTGTAAAATCAACAACATAAAAGACTGAAACTTAAGCACATTTCCTATCAAAACAAATTTAAATAAATCTACCACAATTAATTAATTACAATAAACTTCGATAAAGTAAAGAAAAAACAACAATAATTAAAACAAGTTAAAATGATAAAATAATAAGGAGTACAAAGAGTGAAGGTATGACAAATGCAGGTTGTAATAACAATAAAGGACAGGAATGATTTACGCTTTTGGAATTGAGATTTGACAATTTGGCAATTGTTATGATCACTTTGCTTAGCAGCGAGCTCTTTAGATCAGTTTGGCGTTACAAGAAACAATTTGGCGCTTTTCCTAGCCAACTTTGCGTAAAAACAAAAGCAGGTTACCAAGACTTTTATTGCTGTATATCGTCATATTCCTTAAGTTCAAGTATAACATATGTGGTGCCGTTCGATTCGCCTTTCAATTACCTTTTCATAAACGTAAAAATATACAGAGTGTTCTATTTAAAGTAAGAAAGTTAACGTCACTTCCGGTAACACCGGAAATACAATTGAACTGCCGATAACGGCATAAGCTCAGAAAAAATAAAAATCGACCTATTGTTTCTGAAAACGCTAACTTCTGTCGTTCAAAACTTAGCATGGGGGAGGTATACTTTAAGGCCGCACTGTATATTGTTACACGACTTTGGTAACTTCACAACATTTGTGCCAATTAAAAATTACGCAATTATATTTTTCGCTGAAGTTTACAATATGAATATAAAAATAACTAAATAAAATTCATCCTAATTCAGAGCAGGTATTTTCTGTTTAATTTAAACACTAAACTAAGTCAAACAACATGAAGTATCGGGACACTCCTCACCACACAAAATATTAATTAATTAATTCGGAAAAGCTGTTTCAAGGGCTTCTGGGCAACCGAAATGACCAAATAAATCTGAGCGAGAAACACAAAACAACTCTAATATAAATCTAATTCTATCATACTTGTTTCTTCCTCTATCGGCAAAAGATATATGCACTTACAAAAGATATATATGTATTTACAAGTACCTGCTATTTGCCATTTGACACTGACCATATGCGAAGTATATATGGAATAAAAAGAGGTCCGTTTCGCGTTTCTTGCTCAGATTTATTGGGTCATTCATTTTAACACTTTTAGTCCTCGCTAGAAGAGAGGTCCGCAAACTCTTTAATTGGAGCAACATATCGAGTGACTGGGACCCTTGTAAACACGTTCCAACAAACTAAAATAAGGAGATTAGGAAGGCCAAAAGGGAGACTTAGAGGAAATTCTATTAAGTAATTGATAATGTACTTGATGGTGACAGAATCCACAAGATTCTCGCTAGAGATGCAGTTCAGTCGTTAGGAGCTCTAGAAAGACCAGATGGCACTTTCACTGACTCTAGCTTCGATGACGTTAGAGCTCTTAGTAAAGAACCACTTCCTAGGTTGCTTGATGATGAACGACGATAAGGTGGGACGACGATAGAGCCATGTCACCCTAGTCACCATCCTTGAATGACAGTGTCCAGAAAAATCGTTACGTACAATGCAGTCGATTGGGCAATTGGAACGTTCAAGCCGCTCACAGCACCAGGAGACGATAACATTTTTCCAGCTCTCTTACAGCGAGCCAAGGAATTAATACTACCCATGTTACTACGACTCTTTAGGGCCAGTTTGGTGTGGGATTGTGTGCCGGCTGGTTGGTCTTGGGTTAGGATAACATACATACCCAAGCTGGGGCTTCAAGAAACTAAGCCTAATCCGTTTGGACCGATTAGTTTGATATCCTTTGTTTTAAAAACGTTAGAAAAGTGACAGTGCCCTCTTCACCCATACCAATAAGCATATAAGGCGGTTAAACTCACTAAATTAACCTTTATAACATTGTTGCGACGATAACCGAATCGCTAGAAAACAAAGAGATTGCGGTTGGTATCTGGATATGGAAGGAGCGTTCAATTACGCACAAACAACATCGCTGACTGGAGCAGTGCTGAATAGAGGAATCGAACCAACCATTGCGGAATGGATCCACAATATGCTTAGCACTGGGCTGGTCTCGAGCTCGCTCCACGATTGTACCATACGGTTCTGGCTAAGTAGAGGCTCCAGGGGGGGACCTCTTTCACCCCTGCTATTGTCACTTCTTGTAGACGACCTGATAGCGGCCGTGGAGGCACTTGGAATTGAAATACAAACATATGCCGACAACCTAGTCGTTATTAGAGGTACAGAACTCAGGGACTAACAACTACCCTGCAGAAAGTGTTCAATGTTAATCACGGCTGATGCACAGGGGAAGAGCTTACAATCAACTCGCCCAAAACAGTGATTGTTCCATTCACGACGAAAAGGAAGCTGGGGGGTCTGCCCCTCCATCTCTTCTAGGAGAACAATTATGAATCTTGCCTGTCAAAACACTATCCTGGAATCCGCATTTGGACAAACTAATTCATAAAGCGAAAATGTCTCTCTGGATATGCCGTAGGCTTTGTGGTAAGACTTGGGGAACGTCCCCCAAGAGATTGTATTGGCTGTATGTGACAGTGGTTCGTCCTATGATCATGTACGGCACCGTCATCCGATGGAAGATGGCCCAGCAGGTTACAGCGAGAGCTAAACTTACCTCGTTGTAGAGAATAGCTAGCCTGACGGTCACATGTTAGTAAACAAAGTATAAAATTCAGTATACTTATTGTAATCATCAAGGTGTACAACTGGTAATTTATAGGGATGAAACTTATTCTTCTTAAGTACTCGCACAACAGTACGTTGTGCCGTGTCTGCTTCTATTGAAATTTGTCGGGCTGAAATCGATGGATTTTGCATTAGACGCGCCAATATGCCTTTTACAACCTTATTTAGATTACAGAAAAGAACCGTACTCTTAGTACATAGAGAAGGCTGGTGACGATCAAAATACCGTTATGCCGCCTGTACACCATTTCTATGGCACAAAATGTATCACTCAATCATACTATGCTTTTCTTGATTAGAAAAATTCATGCTGCTAATTTTAAAAACCTTAATAAACATTAATTGGAAATTAAGGTTATTTGTACCTGTCAACAATTGTCGTTTGCTTGTATCAATTGTCTCCATAGCTTACTACGTAGACAATTCGAAAATTAAAAGAAGAAAATGGCCGTAATTTACTTATTTGTAGAAATTACTACGTCAAATGTTATATCGTTGGAATCGTTGAAATGCCTTTCTTTATGAAGTTACGGCCGGCTACGGCTCCATTAAAAAAACAATTTTTTTGTCATGCATCAAAAATTATGGCTTAAATAAAAAGTTCGTCTGGACAGTCTTATTAGTTACATAATTACCAGCAACTTAGTCCTTGACACTTCTCCTCTAAAGTCAATAGTAACAAAGCTATGGTCACCGAACGAAATAATTAAAAAAAGGTTATTTCCAGGTATCTAGTCAGCCGTGCATTTTTTCCAAAAAGCAAAAGGCTCAAGAGTGACTGTGTTCTCTACGATACCGCGAGGCCACATACCTCTTTGATCGTACAGCAGTATTTGGCTAAAAACAACATGGCCGTTGCTCCCCGTCCAGCGTACTAGCCTTCCTTGGCTCTGTGTGACTTATTCCTCTTTCCAAAGATGAAAAAGTTGAATGGATGAAGAGTTGACACGATAGACGGAAGATTGAAGCTGAACGCAAAGCAAGACTTCCGGAATGCACTCCCAAAGGAACTACTTTGAAGGTGAATGAAATCCTGGTTTTTTTCAATTTTATTTATCATTACATTTTGGGAACTTTTGGGTACCACCTCGTATTATTGGAAGATACGTTAGGATGTTTATTATGTTATCAGGACATTTTAGCTATTAACACAATAGGTACAATTTTACAATTCTGAAAGCTTGGGGTAGCCTATATATAAAGTACGTAAATCATTTGCTTATGTAAGAAATATTGAATTAATTTAAACTAAACATTTTTGAAGATTTACAAAAGCCAAACTAAGTATCATTTAGAAAAAATATAGTTACCAATTATGTAATAAAAATAAAGGATTTGCAACATTAAAGAAGAAATAGAAAGCAACTAAAAATCTGAAATATTTGACATTATTACCAAACCAATAAAAGGATCAAATCCGTGAAATATCTAAATCTTAAAACATTTTATTTGTATTTAATTATTTTAAGAAACCCGTTTGTGAATGCAATGTATCTTCCGGTACGGTTCCATTTGTCTTGATTATTGATTAATTTATTCGACCGAAGATAAAATTTCAGTAAGCGGGGATTGTTATAAATCATTTGTAAAGCGTACGCCAAAGATTCGATTAGCCCGAGAATAGTAACAAAAGCCGGTGAAGGATCTCGATTTTAAAAATCATGCCATTCTCTTTTCTGGAACTTCTTACGTTCGCTTATCATGAAGACGAAAAGTTTTTACTCCTAAAATCTCGATCCGATTTTCGCTCCTATTGTTAGTTTGTTTAATTAACAAAATTGTAACTTCGGAACTTTGGTAACCGAAAAGGGATAACTTTATAACGTTTTTGCGTCGAGGTTTAATGAGGTTGCGAATACTTCAACATTTTGCTAAATAAATTACTATAATCTAGTTTAGCGTATCTGGTATATATATTCAATCAAATTATTGAAATTAACTATAATTGTAAACATGTATAGCAAACGCCAGATTAGATGGCGAGTGGTGGGAGTAAGTCCGCGCAGCATTAGAAATAGTGGGCAAATTTGTATTTGGTCTTACATACAGTTGCAAGAAACCATAGGCGGTGCATACTAAATATCCATTTCTTAATAAATAAACAATTTATTAGAGTAAAATGTACAAATAGGTAATCAGGTAATAATCAAATATATGCATATACATTAATTACTAAACGAAATGATATAAATAATGAGATTCTATTGTATAAACAGGTATTTAAGAATATTTTGCAAACAGTATAAATTTACATAGGAAGCTATTTGATGTTACATGTAATTAAAGAGTTTACATATTAAATGAGATCTAAATGTACACACAGGTAGTTACTAAAATCGCAAATCATAATTCCATTTCTAATAATAACTATATAATAATAATAATTACTAATAATTAAATAAACAGAATAATCTTCTTCGGAACTGAAGATGTCATCACTATCACTTTCATTATTTACATGAATAATTAAACTTTCTGTCGTTTCAACAAATAATATTTCTGATTCTAAATATTTATCTTCAATATTAACTACATGTTTACAACGTTGTTGCCAATCTTCCGGAGAAATTCTCGAAAATTCTTCTTCCGCTATTTTACTAACATCTTCTATCTTAAAATTTAGATTCCTTGCAGCGACATTGTTTTTGACGGTGGCCCAGATCAACTCAATCGGATTTAGATCGGGGTGATACGGTGGAAGTCTCAAAACTGTGTGTCCATTACGTTGTAGAATTTCGTCGAATTTATGCGTTATATATTGACCCTTATAGTGTTTGATTAGCTGGTATAGTTGTGGCTTTAGCATTCTAGTGTCAAAAGGAATATTTTTTGACGTTAACCATTCAATCATTTCATTTTTCTTACTATTATTTGTTGGAGCATGATTTGTTTGTGTATTGTGATACGACGCATTATCAATTACAACAACGGAGTTTGTGGGCAAGTTTGGTATAAGCTTCTGTTGAATCCATCTGCCATAATTTTCTGCGTTCATATCCGAATGGTAATCACCAGTTTTTACGCCGAACTTAAAAATCAATAGGGCGTTGGGGATAAAGCCCATATTGCCTCCTGCGTGCACTATTATTAGTCTGGGTCCTTTTGATATGTTTTTGAAAAGACCTTTTGTACTTTCATCACTCCACATCTTGGAAGACGTATGACTACTGTGAATGTAAGTCTCATCTATATATACAATGCGTCGATTTGTCTCACGAAAATGCTTAATCTTTTGCAAATAATCAATTCTTAATGCTCGTATATCTAGTCGCTCTATCAATACTTGCCTATTATTTTGTGTATGTCGAAACTTGAATCCCAAATCTGTTACAATTCTTCTTAATGATGTGTTTGATCCTTTCCATTCCAATTCATCGTGCATCTTTTGGCGTAGAGCTGAAATCGTAACTCGTCGCTCGTCTGTTCTATGAAAATTATAGATCATATCTCGCACCGTTGTTAATTGATACTCCGGCAAACTTGTGACACTCTTTGTTCTTTGTTTCTTCTTACCAGGACACGCAAAATACAACTTTAAGAATAACATTTGCCAATTCACAAAACAAGTGACAGAAAAGATTTTGAAGTTGTTTTGTCAACTTTTGATCAATATATCAATTGAAATATCTTTCTCAGGGTTTCTACTCTAAATTTTGTTAAATTTTCAAATTTAACTCTATTAAATGATTTTCGTAGGTTCGGGGTTATCCCTAGATACCCTTGTGGCAATTTTGAATGAATTTGTAACTTAGTGAAATCAGATTAACGAATTTTTAAGATTTTTAAAATCAACTAACCTTTAAACTTTCGACCGACGCCAATGTAAATAAACACTCTGTTTAAATACAAACCACAGGAACTGCCTGTTCTGGATATTTAACCCAATTTGCTTTTCTAATAATGACTTTGAATACACCACGAACACTTATCTTTGGATTGGATTCACGACAAACTTTGATTCAACCAAGGCCGAATAAAGATTGATGATAATTGAGGGCGTCGTTACTCTTTCATTTATTTTAAATCGCGAAAGACCGGCGATTGTTTTCTTTCACAGCCCATTTTGATAATTTGCCTAAATAGAAACTAACTTTTCGATGACTTTCAATCAAAATGATATTAGTACTCGAGAACGAATGCAGTGACTTAACCAGGAGGTTGTTTGTTGATGATTCTGTGGTACGAATTGTCACCAACAAGCTTTAAAAGAGAAAATCCACTACTGATTTAAGGAAACCTTTCAGATAAGGATTTAATTAACGAAATATTATCTGTTGTGCTTTGAAATTTACGTTGTTGCTTATTCCAGACGATTTTTACTTTAATTTAGAAGAAGTAATTGAATAGGAAAATTGATAAATGAGTAGAATTGTCCATGATACCCCACACTCGTCGTTATCTGGACTTATAATTAATTTCTACCGTCCTCGCCTCAAGGACGGTTGGCTTAGGGGGGAATGGTAACGCAAAAATTACCAATTATCCCCGCAAGAGGGGTATTTGGTTGCCAACGAGTGGCCAGCCTGACATTTACTTCAGTATCGAAATGACAACCGAGAGAAATTGTTGTCGTCGTAAACACGACGTTGAGCATAACATAACACAATCTATCAATCTTTTATTAATAGCAAAGCGCTAAAAAGTGACAAAAAGCTCTGTAACATCGTTTAAATGCAGAAACGGTCTGACCGGTGTACTTAGTACCTTTCTGCAATAAACGAAAGCAATCAATTACATGTATTTACATTTATTTCAGATAGACCATTTTTGCACCAAATGGTATGCACTTCTGTCCTATTTTATAAAACATCGTTTAACACAAAATGGTTAGAAATGTTACTTACACCCTTTCTGAAATAAACGATTCAATTATAAAACTACCTACAGTAAACAAGGTGCATTATTTCTCTTTTGTTTCCAAAGAACTCACATTAATATGTTAAATATATTACCACCCACTGTTAGCACCGAAAGTTAGTACAGGGTTATTGATTATATTCTGATTCGGCTGTTGTATATTTTATTATCGATTCAGGGAAAGGTTCAGATAACAATTATGTGGGTATGCTTAAGTTTTTATAAAACGTATTGAGTTTTAGTTATATTAAATACTTGCAATACCTTCAACTAACATGCGAGTAAAATACTGTGCATGTTAAAGAAATCTTAAAAATGCCCTGAACCGTACACATCCTGTGCAATAATAAATAACAACAAATAGTTTATAAAAAAACACTTAGAAAAATAAATTTTACAAAAAATGTTTGAAGCCGGTCAAGGTACAAAAGCCGAAAATGAAACGAGAGCAAACAACTCAATACAAAGACTTCGAAAGTAAAGGCTAATTTTCATTAAACGCATCTAACAAACTGTAGCTAACAGTAGGGAACAAGTTAGAATTGAGTTTGTTCTTGTATTTTCTCATATAAATACATCCAAGTTCTGATTTATTAAAATCCAGTACCAAGTTTTTTTTTTAATTTTACGGTATTTTATCTCACTAAAGTTTAAATAATGCGTATTCTGTGTGGCATTCCCTATAGTTTTCGTTATAATTTTAGTATGGGCGACACTGAAACACAGATATAATGAGACTGAGGATTTGCTGAATTGCTAGATGATTTTAAAGGTAAGTAAGTAGAATTTCCTTGTAACCTAAAAACCTTTTTTTTTTTGCAATCCATCAAGTACAGTACAATAAAGGGTTAAAATTGCAAGTAAATTGTATAAATAACATGCCTTCTTGATATATATATGACTTCCATCGGTGAATACTGAAAAATCGATATTTCCTTGATTTTATTGATGTCATTAAATTTAATTAATGAAAATAAAATTTCTCATTAGACGTCGGTAGGATTTGAACCTAAGACTCCTGTTCGCCGGACGGGCGCGCTGACCACTACACCACACAGTCTGTTGCAAATTCGAATCCTTTTTGTTAAATACCTAGATGTTTAGAAGGCCACAGATGTATTGCAACATCTCATTTTATTTATGCGCGAAGTATACATTAATTATTAATATATCTATTGTGTACAATAAATAACTCTAAAATATTAGAACTTCGTATTAAAATTCAAATATGTATTAAAACTTTGTAACTTGGTAAATCAATAATAAAAGCGTGTTTTACAGCTAATCTGTTTATTTTGACTTATTTTATATAATATTTTGTTTATTTGAGACACTGCCCCAAATTAGGCTTACCTGTTCCTAAATTGGAGTGTGTTACTTTTTAGGTTTTTAATTTATACTATTCATTCTATATATATGTTGGTTTTATGGTCCAAGAAAGTATAAAATTAAGAAGTGATGGGCATACAAAAAAACCATCCGAAATTAGGGCGACTTACTCTATATATGGCGTCCATCGGTGAATACTGAAAAATCGATATTTCCTTGATTTTACCGATGTCATTACATTTCATTAATGAAAATAAAATTTCTGATTTCACGCCGGTAGGATTCGAACCTACGACTCCCCTTTGCCGGACAACATGTATTTTAAAATATATGTCTGTCGAGATGTTACAATACATCTGCAGCCATCTAAGCATCAAGGTATTTATCAAAAAGGATTCGAATCTGTAACAGACTCTATAGTGTAGTGATCAACGCGCCCGCAAATTCTTCTATTCATCCGTAAGCATGGAATCGACTAAACCTAACATTTGAATGTTCTAACCTTAATACGGCTGTTTGCATGTAAAGCAACTTCCAATTGTCTCACATAGCTGGTACTACAACACAAAAGATTTCTAATTGGAACAAATGTTTGGTGGATTCTCTTCCTTGGCGAAATTTATTACACCATTCAACCACTTCCTTATGATAATAGGCATAATCATTGTATAGAGCTTCATTCTCGTATAAGTTTCCATTGCCTGACGTCCGACAAGTTACGCAATTGATTTTCAGATAACAGACTTGTCATTCATCAAGCAAAGACAAAGTATGTGTTATTTGCTAATCTTAGATTTAATTGAAAAGTAATGCCATCACCTATCCACCATCTATGGACGCGCGTTTCGATGTTATACATCTCGTCGGCATAGCTTTGTGGAAGGTAATGGCATTTCGATATTTTAAATCGTATATATACGAAGTAGATGTTTACATGTACGCATGAGGAAATCTAATTAGATATCCTCATTTGTACGTTTTTGTCGAGTAGATTACTGCAAACGCTTCTACAGAACTGAACAAATCGTATTGCTACTAATTCTGATGCGACAGTAGTCTCAACTACTGGCTTAAACCGCCATAGGTTAATTAATTGAAAAGTAATGCCATCACCTATCCACCATCTATGGACGCGCGTTTCGATGTTATACATCTCGTCGGCATAGCTTTGTGGAAGGTAATGGCATTTCAATATTTTAAATCGTATATATACGAAGTAGATGTTTACATGTACGCATGAGGAAATCTAATTAGATATCCTCATTTCTACGTTTTTGTCGAGTAGATTACTGCAAACGCTTCTACAGAACTGAACAAATCGTATTGCTACTAATTCTGATGCGACAGTAGTCTCAACTACTGGCTTAAAACCGCCATAGGTTAATTAATTGAAAAGTAATGCCATCACCTATCCACCATCTATGGACGCGCGTTTCGATGTTATACATCTCGTCGGCATAGCTTTGTGGAAGGTAATGGCATTTCAATATTTTAAATCGTATATATACGAAGTAGATGTTTACATGTACGCATGAGGAAATCTAATTAGATATCCTCATTTGTACGTTTTTGTCGAGTAGATTACTGCAAACGCTTCTACAGAACTGAACAAATCGTATTGCTACTAATTCTGATGCGACAGTAGTCTCAACTACTGGCTTAAACCGCCATAGGTTAATTAATTGAAAAGTAATGCCATCACCTATCCACCATCTATGGACGCGCGTTTCGATGTTATACATCTCGTCGGCATAGCTTTGTGGAAGGTAATGGCATTTCGATATTTTAAATCGTATATATACGAAGTAGATGTTTACATGTACGCATGAGGAAATCTAATTAGATATCCTCATTTGTACGTTTTTGTCGAGTAGATTACTGCAAACGCTTCTACAGAACTGAACAAATCGTATTGCTACTAATTCTGATGCGACAGTAGTCTCAACTACTGGCTTAAACCGCCATAGGTTAATTAATTGAAAAGTAATGCCATCACCTATCCACCATCTATGGACGCGCGTTTCGATGTTATACATCTCGTCGGCATAGCTTTGTGGAAGGTAATGGCATTTCAATATTTTAAATCGTATATATACGAAGTAGATGTTTACATGTACGCATGAGGAAATCTAATTAGATATCCTCATTTGTACGTTTTTGTCGAGTAGATTACTGCAAACGCTTCTACAGAACTGAACAAATCGTATTGCTACTAATTCTGATGCGACAGTAGTCTCAACTACTGGCTTAAACCGCCAAAGGTTAATTAATTGAAAAGTAATGCCATCACCTATCCACCATCTATGGACGCGCGTTTCGATGTTATACATCTCGTCGGCATAGCTTTGTGGAAGGTAATGGCATTTCAATATTTTAAATCGTATATATACGAAGTAGATGTTTACATGTACGCATGAGGAAATCTAATTAGATATCCTCATTTGTACGTTTTTGTCGAGTAGATTACTGCAAACGCTTCTACAGAACTGAACAAATCGTATTGCTACTAATTCTGATGCGACAGTAGTCTCAACTACTGGCTTAAACCGCCATAGGTTAATTAATTGAAAAGTAATGCCATCACCTATCCACCATCTATGGACGCGCGTTTCGATGTTATACATCTCGTCGGCATAGCTTTGTGGAAGGTAATGGCATTTCAATATTTTAAATCGTATATATACGAAGTAGATGTTTACATGTACGCATGAGGAAATCTAATTAGATATCCTCATTTCTACGTTTTTGTCGAGTAGATTACTGCAAACGCTTCTACAGAACTGAACAAATCGTATTGCTACTAATTCTGATGCGACAGTAGTCTCAACTACTGGCTTAAACCGCCATAGGTTAATTAATTGAAAAGTAATGCCATCACCTATCCACCATCTATGGACGCGCGTTTCGATGTTATACATCTCGTCGGCATAGCTTTGTGGAAGGTAATGGCATTTCAATATTTTAAATCGTATGATGTTTACATGTACGCATGAGGAAATCTAATTAGATATCCTCATTTGTACGTTTTTGTCGAGTAGATTACTGCAAACGCTTCTACAGAACTGAACAAATCGTATTGCTACTAATTCTGATGCGACAGTAGTCTCAACTACTGGCTTAAACCGCCATAGGTTAATTAATTGAAAAGTAATGCCATCACCTATCCAACATCTATGGACGCGCGTTTCGATGTTATACATCTCGTCGGCATAGCTTTGTGGAAGGTAATGGCATTTCAATATTTTAAATCGTATAATTACGAAGTAGATGTTTACATGTACGCATGAGGAAATCTAATTAGATATCCTCATTTGTACGTTTTTGTCGAGTAGATTACTGCAAACGCTTCTACAGAACTGAACAAATCGTATTCCTACTAATTCTGATGCGACAGTAGTCTCAACTACTGGCTTAAACCGCCATAGGTTAATTAATTGAAAAGTAATGCCATCACCTATCCACCATCTATGGACGCGCGTTTCGATGTTATACATCTCGTCGGCATAGCTTTGTGGAAGGTAATGGCATTTCAATATTTTAAATCGTATATATACGAAGTAGATGTTTACATGTACGCATGAGGAAATCTAATTAGATATCCTCATTTCTACGTTTTTGTCGAGTAGATTACTGCAAACGCTTCTACAGAACTGAACAAATCGTATTGCTACTAATTCTGATGCGACAGTAGTCTCAACTACTGGCTTAAACCGCCATAGGTTAATTAATTGAAAAGTAATGCCATCACCTATCCACCATCTATGGACGCGCGTTTCGATGTTATACATCTCGTCGGCATAGCTTTGTGGAAGGTAATGGCATTTCAATATTTTAAATCGTATATATACGAAGTAGATGTTTACATGTACGCATGAGGAAATCTAATTAGATATCCTCATTTGTACGTTTTTGTCGAGTAGATTACTGCAAACGCTTCTACAGAACTGAACAAATCGTATTGCTACTAATTCTGATGCGACAGTAGTCTCAACTACTGGCTTAAACCGCCATAGGTTAATTAATTGAAAAGTAATGCCATCACCTATCCACCATCTATGGACGCGCGTTTCGATGTTATACATCTCGTCGGCATAGCTTTGTGGAAGGTAATGGCATTTCGATATTTTAAATCGTATATATACGAAGTAGATGTTTACATGTACGCATGAGGAAATCTAATTAGATATCCTCATTTGTACGTTTTTGTCGAGTAGATTACTGCAAACGCTTCTACAGAACTGAACAAATCGTATTGCTACTAATTCTGATGCGACAGTAGTCTCAACTACTGGCTTAAACCGCCATAGGTTAATTAATTGAAAAGTAATGCCATCACCTATCCACCATCTATGGACGCGCGTTTCGATGTTATACATCTCGTCGGCATAGCTTTGTGGAAGGTAATGGCATTTCAATATTTTAAATCGTATATATACGAAGTAGATGTTTACATGTACGCATGAGGAAATCTAATTAGATATCCTCATTTGTACGTTTTTGTCGAGTAGATTACTGCAAACGCTTCTACAGAACTGAACAAATCGTATTGCTACTAATTCTGATGCGACAGTAGTCTCAACTACTGGCTTAAACCGCCAAAGGTTAATTAATTGAAAAGTAATGCCATCACCTATCCACCATCTATGGACGCGCGTTTCGATGTTATACATCTCGTCGGCATAGCTTTGTGGAAGGTAATGGCATTTCAATATTTTAAATCGTATATATACGAAGTAGATGTTTACATGTACGCATGAGGAAATCTAATTAGATATCCTCATTTGTACGTTTTTGTCGAGTAGATTACTGCAAACGCTTCTACAGAACTGAACAAATCGTATTGCTACTAATTCTGATGCGACAGTAGTCTCAACTACTGGCTTAAACCGCCATAGGTTAATTAATTGAAAAGTAATGCCATCACCTATCCACCATCTATGGACGCGCGTTTCGATGTTATACATCTCGTCGGCATAGCTTTGTGGAAGGTAATGGCATTTCAATATTTTAAATCGTATATATACGAAGTAGATGTTTACATGTACGCATGAGGAAATCTAATTAGATATCCTCATTTCTACGTTTTTGTCGAGTAGATTACTGCAAACGCTTCTACAGAACTGAACAAATCGTATTGCTACTAATTCTGATGCGACAGTAGTCTCAACTACTGGCTTAAACCGCCATAGGTTAATTAATTGAAAAGTAATGCCATCACCTATCCACCATCTATGGACGCGCGTTTCGATGTTATACATCTCGTCGGCATAGCTTTGTGGAAGGTAATGGCATTTCAATATTTTAAATCGTATATATACGAAGTAGATGTTTACATGTACGCATGAGGAAATCTAATTAGATATCCTCATTTGTACGTTTTTGTCGAGTAGATTACTGCAAACGCTTCTACAGAACTGAACAAATCGTATTGCTACTAATTCTGATGCGACAGTAGTCTCAACTACTGGCTTAAACCGCCATAGGTTAATTAATTGAAAAGTAATGCCATCACCTATCCAACATCTATGGACGCGCGTTTCGATGTTATACATCTCGTCGGCATAGCTTTGTGGAAGGTAATGGCATTTCAATATTTTAAATCGTATAATTACGAAGTAGATGTTTACATGTACGCATGAGGAAATCTAATTAGATATCCTCATTTGTACGTTTTTGTCGAGTAGATTACTGCAAACGCTTCTACAGAACTGAACAAATCGTATTCCTACTAATTCTGATGCGACAGTAGTCTCAACTACTGGCTTAAACCGCCATAGGTTAATTAATTGAAAAGTAATGCCATCACCTATCCACCATCTATGGACGCGCGTTTCGATGTTATACATCTCGTCGGCATAGCTTTGTGGAAGGTAATGGCATTTCAATATTTTAAATCGTATAATTACGAAGTAGATGTTTACATGTACGCATGAGGAAATCTAATTAGATATCCTCATTTGTACGTTTTTGTCGAGTATATTACTGCAAACGCTTCTACAGAACTGAACAAATCGTATTGCTACTAATTCTGATGCGACAGTAGTCTCAACTACTGGCTTAAACCGCCATAGGTTAATTAATTGAAAAGTAATGCCATCACCTATCCACCATCTATGGACGCGCGTTTCGATGTTATACATCTCGTCGGCATAGCTTTGTGGAAGGTAATGGCATTTCAATATTTTAAATCCTATATATACGAAGTAGATGTTTACATGTACGCATGAGGAAATCTAATTAGATATCCTCATTTGTACGTTTTTGTCGAGTAGATTACTGCAAACGCTTCTACAGAACTGAACAAATCGTATTGCGTACATGTAAACATCTACTTCGTATATATACGATTTAAAATATCGAAATGCCATTACCTTCCACAAAGCTATGCCGACGAGATGTATAACATCGAAACGCGCGTCCATAGATGGTGGATAGGTGATGGCATTACTTTTCAATTAATTAACCTATGGCGTTTAAGCCAGTAGTTGAGACTACTGTCGCATCAGAATTAGTAGCAATACGATTTGTTCAGTTCTGTAGAAGCGTTTGCAGTAATCTACTCGACAAAAACGTACAAATGAGGATATCTAATTAGATTTCCTCATGCGTACATGTAAACATCTACTTCGTATATATACGATTCAAAATATCGAAATGCCATTACCTTCCACAAAGCTATGCCGACGAGATGTATAACATCGAAACGCGCGTCCATAGATGGTGGATAGGTGATGGCATTACTTTTCAATTAATTAACCTATGGCGGTTTAAGCCAGTAGTTGAGACTACTGTCGCATCAGAATTAGTAGCAATACGATTTGTTCAGTTCTGTAGAAGCGTTTGCAGTAATCTACTCGACAAAAACGTACAAATGAGGATATCTAATTAGATTTCCTCATGCGTACATGTAAACATCTACTTCGTATATATACGATTTAAAATATTGAAATGCCATTACCTTCCACAAAGCTATGCCGACGAGATGTATAACATCGAAACGCGCGTCCATAGATGGTGGATAGGTGATGGCATTATTTTTCAATTAATTAACCTATGGCGGTTTAAGCCAGTAGTTGAGACTACTGTCGCATCAGAATTAGTAGCAATACGATTTGTTCAGTTCTGTAGAAGCGTTTGCAGTAATCTACTCGACAAAAACGTAGAAATGAGGATATCTAATTAGATTTCCTCATGCGTACATGTAAACATCTACTTCGTATATATACGATTTAAAATATTGAAATGCCATTACCTTCCACAAAGCTATGCCGACGAGATGTATAACATCGAAACGCGCGTCCATAGATGGTGGATAGGTGATGGCATTACTTTTCAATTAATTAACCTATGGCGGTTTAAGGCAGTAGTTGAGACTACTGTCGCATCAGAATTAGTAGCAATACGATTTGTTCAGTTCTGTAGAAGCGTTTGCAGTAATCTACTCGACAAAAACGTACAAATGAGGATATCTAATTAGATTTGCTCATGCGTAGATGTAAACATCTACTTCGTATATATACGATTTAAAATATTGAAATGCCATTACCTTCCACAAAGCTATGCCGACGAGATGTATAACATCGAAACGCGCGTCCATAGATGGTGGATAGGTGATGGCATTACTTTTCAATTAATTAACCTATGGCGGTTTAAGCCAGTAGTTGAGACTACTGTCGCATCAGAATTAGTAGCAATACGATTTGTTCAGTTCTGTAGAAGCGTTTGCAGTAATCTACTCGACAAAAACGTACAAATGAGGATATCTAATTAGATTTCCTCATGCGTACATGTAAACATCTACTTCGTATATATACGATTTAAAATATTGAAATGCCATTACCTTCCACAAAGCTATGCCGACGAGATGTATAACATCGAAACGCGCGTCCATAGATGGTGGATAGGTGATGGCATTACTTTTCAATTAATTAACCTATGGCGGTTTAAGCCAGTAGTTGAGACTACTGTCGCATCAGAATTAGTAGCAATACGATTTGTTCAGTTCTGTAGAAGCGTTTGCAGTAATCTACTCGACAAAAACGTACAAATGAGGATATCTAATTAGATTTCCTCATGCGTACATGTAAACATCTACTTCGTATATATACGATTTAAAATATTGAAATGCCATTACCTTCCACAAAGCTATGCCGACGAGATGTATAACATCGAAACGCGCGTCCATAGATGGTGGATAGGTGATGGCATTACTTTTCAATTAATTAACCTTTGGCGGTTTAAGCCAGTAGTTGAGACTACTGTCGCATCAGAATTAGTAGCAATACGATTTGTTCAGTTCTGTAGAAGCGTTTGCAGTAATCTACTCGACAAAAACGTACAAATGAGGATATCTAATTAGATTTCCTCATGCGTACATGTAAACATCTACTTCGTATATATACGATTTAAAATATTGAAATGCCATTACCTTCCACAAAGCTATGCCGACGAGATGTATAACATCGAAACGCGCGTCCATAGATGGTGGATAGGTGATGGCATTACTTTTCAATTAATTAACCTATGGCGGTTTAAGCCAGTAGTTGAGACTACTGTCGCATCAGAATTAGTAGCAATACGATTTGTTCAGTTCTGTAGAAGCGTTTGCAGTAATCTACTCGACAAAAACGTACAAATGAGGATATCTAATTAGATTTCCTCATGCGTACATGTAAACATCTACTTCGTATATATACGATTTAAAATATCGAAATGCCATTACCTTCCACAAAGCTATGCCGACGAGATGTATAACATCGAAACGCGCGTCCATAGATGGTGGATAGGTGATGGCATTACTTTTCAATTAATTAACCTATGGCGGTTTAAGCCAGTAGTTGAGACTACTGTCGCATCAGAATTAGTAGCAATACGATTTGTTCAGTTCTGTAGAAGCGTTTGCAGTAATCTACTCGACACAAACGTACAAATGAGGATATCTAATTAGATTTCCTCATGCGTACATGTAAACATCTACTTCGTATATATACGATTTAAAATATCGAAATGCCATTACCTTCCACAAAGCTATGCCGACGAGATGTATAACATCGAAACGCGCGTCCATAGATGGTGGATAGGTGATGGCATTACTTTTCAATTAATTAACCTATGGCGGTTTAAGCCAGTAGTTGAGACTACTGTCGCATCAGAATTAGTAGCAATACGATTTGTTCAGTTCTGTAGAAGCGTTTGCAGTAATCTACTCGACACAAACGTACAAATGAGGATATCTAATTAGATTTCCTCATGCGTACATGTAAACATCTACTTCGTATATATACGATTTAAAATATCGAAATGCCATTACCTTCCACAAAGCTATGCCGACGAGATGTATAACATCGAAACGCGCGTCCATAGATGGTGGATAGGTGATGGCATTACTTTTCAATTAATTAACCTATGGCGGTTTAAGCCAGTAGTTGAGACTACTGTCGCATCAGAATTAGTAGCAATACGATTTGTTCAGTTCTGTAGAAGCGTTTGCAGTAATCTACTCGACAAAAACGTACAAGTGAGGATATCTAATTAGATTTCCTCATGCGTACATGTAAACATCTACTTCGTATATATACGATTTAAAATATTGAAATGCCATTACCTTCCACAAAGCTATGCCGACGAGATGTATAACATCGAAACGCGCGTCCATAGATGGTGGATAGGTGATGGCATTACTTTTCAATTAATTAACCTATGGCGGTTTAAGCCAATAGTTGAGACTACTGTCGCATCAGAATTAGTAGCAATACGATTTGTTCAGTTCTGTAGATGCGTTTGCAGTAATCTACTCGACAAAAACGTACAAATGAGGATATCTAATTAGATTTCCTCATGCGTACATGTAAAAATCTTAGATTTGTTGCTTTGGATTTATCACTCTTTTCCAACAAGTTATCGCTTAGTAATAACGCTGCAGTATTGGGTTTGGAAATCGACAATAATCTTAAATGGGAAGATCGTGGTAATTGTTTATGTGGTAAATTGGGCAGGATTTGTTTTGCATTGAGGTTCCTGCACAAGTCATGTAATCTGGACACCATGAAAACCTTTTATCTCGCTAATTTTACATCTGCTGTACGTTATGGTGTAATTCACTGGGGTTACTCTCTATACGGGTACCGTGTTTTTCTCATGCAGAAACGAGCTCTTCGTATAATGTTCAATTTAGGACCGTTAGAATCTTGTACAAGTGTTTTCAGTGAAAATAACTTCCTAGCATTTTATGGAATGTATATAGTTGAAGTCTTATGCTTTATGTATAAATATTATGTATAATTCGATCAGCAAAAATAATGTTTCTCGCAATTTTAATACTAGACAAGAACATTATCTTTTTGCGTCTAAGCGTTCAACAGCAATCTTTTAGAAAAGTCTCGAATACAGAGGTTGCCTTCTTTACAATAAACTGCCTACAAGCATAAGATCCATTAATTCATTTTATTTGTTTAAAAAGCATACTAAATAATACTTACTACAGCGCAATTGCTACAGTCTAGAAGACTATGTTAACTAGTTTGTATGTTGTGTTTTCTTGGTTGACCTGTTTCTTCGTGTTGTGTACTATGTATATGCATTGTATGGAACGTTACAGAAAAGAATGTGCCCATTATTATTATTATTATAAACAAATCTAGAACAGTTTCCCTATCAGATTTTGGACAAATATACAGTGTATTCCATTGAATCAAACAAGGTAATGATTTCGATGGCCATCTTATAGACGCTAATTGCTATGAAAAAGCGTCGATGCATTGCCGAAAACTCCAAATAATACTCAAAAAATAAAATTTGAATCACCGCCCAAGTGTCAAATGCGTTTAAGATATCACCTATTAAAGGAACTGCTGCTATCACAAAAATATCAAATTATGTCAATTATCTCAGAAATAAAGATAGATAGGTATAGGTATTGATGAAAGTTGATGTAAATTGACGAGATGAATTCAAAATGCAATAATATGCACGATTTTCGATTCAAAACACGAAACTTGTATTGCGCCCTGCAGAAACTGAACACTCTGTACACTTGCGTAATTTTGTATGAAAACTTTCTTTAAATTGCTCAGAGAAGAAATTCCGGCCACATACTAGGTCAACAAGCTGCATAATGAACGCAAACATATTTACACATTCCATATTACATTGTAATTCTAAGATCTCCCATAAATTATTCAAAAATATGGTGTATATGCAGATAAAACAAAATTAGAGAATATAAAATTTGCCTTTTTATCCACCAAACGAACAAGGCAAAATGAAATTAGTACACTCATTTCATCAGTGGCTTATCTTATAATGAAATGAGATTTTGGAACTTCCAGAGGTAAAAGTTTGTGCTATTTTACGCAAATACGTAACAGCAGCTGACTTAATTTTCTCTGCACGTTTCGTAAAGCATAATTGCAGTACATATCCCTTAATTGAAGAAATAAAAAGCAAGATTGATTTTGCGCACTCCCTAAAAATCAGTCGTGTACGCTACTGTTATATGTTTGTTAAAGCACTGCAATTCAAAATAAATAAAGTTAATTTTAATTACGGTGCGGAGGAAACCTGCTTGCTACGTTAATTGATTGTGAAATAAGGGATCGTAAAGCTTCAAGGGTATGTTTTTTTGGAGGAGTTGTATGTAATTGAATCGAATGGTTTTCGCTATTTTGTGCCAATCTAAGAGATTTATTAAACTTCTATGAGAGTTTTCTCTTTGTTACGTAATTACCAATATTGATACTCTTCCGTAATTTAGCTTCTACGGGGTAGAGTGGATACGAAATACGAGGTGCGTTCAAGTTATAACACCTTCGATTTTTTTTCTCACTAACTAATCACGCGAAAACTATGAAACTTGTGTCACTTCTGGATGTAATCTCCCTGCAGCCGTACACACTTTTCACAACGTCGACGCCATGATTCCATGGCCGCTGCGAACGCTTCTTTAGGAATCTGTTTTGACCACTAGAAAATCACTGATGCAATAGCGGCACGGATGGTGAATGTGCGGCCACGGAGAGTGTCTTTCATCGTTGGAAACAGCCAAAAGTCGCATTTTCAGGTCGTCATGCAGGATTTTGTGCGCAGATCCCACGGAAATGCCAACTTTGGAGGCGATCTGTTCCACACTCATTCGGCGATCCCCCAAAACAACTTTTTCCACTCGCTCGATCATGTTGTCAGACCGGCTTGTGCGAGGCCGAGATTGTCTTGGTTTGTTGTCACACGACGTTCTGCCTTCTTTGAACTGTCACACCTACGAACGCACGTTACACACATCCATGACACCATCACCACATGTCTCACTCAACTGGTGATGAATTTCTATCGGTGTCACACCACGCAAATGGAGAAAACGAATGATTACACGCTGATCTTGTAATGAAAACGTAGCCATTTGAAGTATCAAAAACAGTTCTCACTCTCGCCGCTGCCGCTAAAGGTTTTGTGTGCCGTACAGTGCTGCTATCTCTGTCACGCATTGACAAAGAGTGCCCGCTTATTTTAAAACAATCCCCATGTTTCCATCTGTTTCCAGTTCTGAGAAAAAAAATCGGAGGTGTTATAACTTGAATGCTCCTCGTATACTGTAAAAACTGAAATAATAATAATATACGAATTTATTGACCATTAATAACTAGAGTTCGACAAACTAGTGCAACGTCAGAGGCGTATCGCGCAGAAGTAGGTACGTGAGATACAGTATTATTAAAAAATAATATATACTTACCTGTTATTGACGTCTTGATGCCCACTTCGACTGGCAGAGGACATCAATAACAGGTAAGTATATATTATTTTTTAATAATACTGCATCTCACGTACCTACTTTTGCGCGATACGCCTCTGACTTGGCACTCATTTGTCGAACCTTATTAATAACTAGCACATAAAATGTAATACAACTTGTAAGCCAACAAAACTGCAAGTTGACAAGAATAGAATGTTCAATAGTGACTTGTTGTGAGTAAATCATATCGGGAAGGGTGAATGAATGGTCCTGTACTCACAAAAATTCTTTAATAATCTGCTACGTGTGTCATACGCATATTCTATTGGTATTAGGTTAACTTTATTTACATGCAGCGATAACTCAGTGTTATTGAGTCGTATATCAAACATCTTTGTTTCCTCATATAATAATTTCGACAGGTATGCGGTTTTTTATACATTTTTTTAATTATTAACTTTGGTATTCTAACTTTGAACAAGTACATAGTACACAATTTTCAACTGCTGTATATATAAAATTTCACCATACGATGTTATTTTATGAGATAAGAATCTAAGTTTTTTAACTCAGTACGATATGTGTATGTTTGTCCCATCTAAGGTGTGAATCAATATAGATACCAAGGTATTTGGTGTTGTTTATTATATCTATTTTACTCTACGCCGTTTTCTACACACAGGTATCTAGAATGCGGGAGGGAAATCGAGTACGATGTGAAAGCTAGGCAATATGTTTTACTGCAATTTATTATTAATAAACGATCGCTTAGCCATTGAACTATATCATTAAAATCATGTTCTGCTTTCTGTTTCAGTATTTCCCATTCATCAGCCTGGTACAATCAAACTGTGTTATTTGCAAAATTCACAATATGGGTCGCTGTACGTTGCTTGTGCAACTCCCTTAGATATTGAAAGAAAATGGACCCAAAACTGTTCCTTGTGGAATACCGTATTGTATTTGGGGAGAATCACTGTGGATTCCATATATTCTGACTAATTGCGTTGAATTTGTGGCATAGGATATTAACCAAGTATATAGTGGCTCGCGAGGACTAGTCCTCTCCAAGGTGTCAGGTAGTTTTCCGTGGTATATTGTATCAAAGGTTTTGACAGATCTACAAATATAGCCAAACATGGAGAATTTCTATTGATAGAATCTCCAGTGTAATTAATTATCTCATTTATAGCATCTTGAACGCACTTTTGCTCTCTAAAACAATACTGATAATCCGAAAAAATGCGATTTTTCCGAAGGAAAATGTCAATCCGTTTCCTCATTATCTTTTCAAAGTCTTTTGACATTATAGGTGTCAAAGATATTGGTCTATAACTAATAATTTTAGATTTTTCTTAATTTTTTGATATCGGCGTTATTACCGTCTTTTTAAAGTGCATGGGAAACTGTTCTATTCTAAATTATCAACTAAAAATATAGAGAAGTGGAATGACCAGTTTACGAGCGGTAAGCGTCAGTATTTCTGCTGGTATGCCATCTACACTAGGAACTTTTCCGTTTTTAGTGACATAATTGCACAGTACATTTCGCCTTCATCAGTATTCGTCAGAACAAACGATTGTGATGGTAAAGTTTTAAGGAATTTTCTACCTTGACCTATTTCAATCTTGTTACCAAATTCTTTTCAACTTCTGCAAAATATATGGAAAATTCCTGGCGATAAATTTTAAATCACTTAAGGTAATCCCATTTTCGGTTTCAATTTATTTTATTTCGTTTACACTTTATTTAAGAGATATAGATAACACCTTCTATTGATTAAAATGCACAGACGGTTGTACTTCTGAAACAATCGATTTTTGGATCTATATTTACAAATTGAACCTAACGAGACCGTGTATATGAATCAGCTAGCTGATAAATTTAATAATTTTATTATTTTTGTACCGCCACTTGATTCACTTTTCCTCGTACCGACTTCTTTACTCGCCTTTTTATTTAAATTCCATCTTCATTTTCTGTTCCCCAATGTCTCCTTTTAACATCATCCTTTTCCACACTTTCAATTTATTTAGTGCTTGTTTAAAATTTACAATTTGAGATTATGTCTTTACTACGATCGAAACTGGTTGGTACTGCTTGATTTCCCTCATGCATTTAAAATGAGCTACACGTAAAAGCAACATGTCATTGCGACTCTGTCGGTTTTCGATTTTTTTAATTTCGCGAAGAAAAGCAACAACGTGTCTACCTAGAAGTAACAAGTTGAATAAAGTTGCCAAATAAACGATCTCACATCGAAAGATAAGAAAACTGCATGCCCACATGACTTAAGAGGTGTAGTGAAGACAATATTTTAATGGTAGCTGCAGCTTTCGGAAGATATTTTGCACATTTCCTAGCAGCACCTTACGTTTTTAAACAAAAAGCTGATCTACATACATAGCTTCATGTTTAATTTACTATGGAAGGGCGCATTTTAGGCATAGAGAAATGTTTACAAAAAAGATTCTAGGAGTGCTTCTCTATTATATTTTGTAAAAATTTACAGGGCGTTCCATTGAAAAAATTGAAAGAACATGAATGAAACTTGGCAACGATATCGATGGTCATCTTGTAGAATTTGGTTGATATAAAAACTCCTCGATCTCTTGCCAAAAACTGCTAGAAATACTCAATAGAATAAAATCTGAATCACCACCCCCGCGTGCAAGGCGTTTAAGACATCGAACATTAAAAAGCAGCGAGATTTGGTAAAAATCTCAAATAATATCAATTATTTCAAAAACTAAGAAAGATGAGTTGTTACGCCCTAATTTGCAAATTTCTTAAATTCATATTTCAAATACTTCAAATATTTCATTTCGCGCCAATTCCTCTATTTCAATATATAACGAAACTGAACACCTGCGAAGGATAACTTCATCGCGTCTATAATGCGTAGTATTCGTATATGTGTTAGCTAAACCCATTCCCCTAACTTGTCCTAAGATTTGATCTTTATTACTTAATAAAACCATCAATATTGATCATTTCAAAATTCTACACCGCTAATAATCTTTATTTTAAACCCTTCTAACACATGATAGATGTGCAATAGATGAACAATAAATTTGAGTTATATTCTTAAGCTAATGGGATATTCAGTAATTAACTGTTTAGGAACCAATCATTCTCGTTTCTTTCAATTCTTTAAGCCCCGTAGATTCTTTGTTTATCAATGAACTTAAATGAAACTTTGTCAACAGATAGTATAAATTCCACTTTACATTTTGGTATCAATTAAATTAGATTTCATCCGTAGGTAATTGTCGTTCAATAAACATACAAATAAGTCGCTAAACGCCGATCTCGCATACGTCATCAAATCTTTGCTTCCGCATTGCTCCTTCACATCTCGCGATCCCCATTGGATCGCGTAAAATACATAAATAAAGGCGTTCTGACGCCAGAATTATGAAGAATGATAGTTACGAGTTCGAAGCTACACATTAGTTGGCAGCAGCAGTTAGTGTGGCCATAAGTGACCAAATGTGTTAGAAACCTGGTTTCCTCTGAGTTACCACAATTTTTCGTTTGACATTGCCCTACTGGGGATATATGATGCCCGAGGTCCTGCTTTCCCAACGACTTTTTGGTTTGCGTTTACATTTTTCGTATTGAGTCGTACGGAACATCGTACAAGTTGCGGATCTTAAGCCTTGGTTTCTCCACCTGGATCGTGTCTGCCCGCTGGTTGTCAACCACTGTTTCCTCGATCTGCGAGCCCGCCGCCCGTCCTTTCAAATTCGCCCCCGCTAGAACGCCTGTACCACCGTATCTTGCGGACAAACCTCCCTCTGCGTGTCTCTCCGAACCCAGTCTTTTATGTAAGTTAGTTTAAGATATTTTATGTAACGTTGCGAGTCATAATTAACATTTCATTTTGGTTGAGCTATTCGGTGCATTTAATGGTCATTCTTTTGATTAATTATAATTCGTATTTAAGATTAAAGAACTGCGCTTCACGACATTACTACTGCCCGTTCTTGTAGATTTAATTATTAACTTTGTTGTTTAAATTAGTATTAATCTTTGAATATTTCTTTGGCGCTTTTATTCATTTCTTTGTAAACTTTGTCAATATTTATAGTTATTGTTTTGGCCCTGAGATATTAATAGTCTTTTTGTAACATTTTGTCAATATCTTTTTAATAGTGTTCTTTCATTCAATATACAGTTTGCTTAAATATTTGCTATATGTTTTGAAGTTCTTTTGTACACTCCTTTCTTTCCCTCGGAAACTGAATGGTTTCCGACGGAATTATCGACCATCGGCGAGGCGACTAGATTACTCAAAACATTCAGTGGCGTCCTATAAACATCGGAACATAAATTTTAAGCGCCGTTGTATTATTACACTCCCTGAATCCTCTCCTAAGATTTACGTTTAAATAGCAAAACTGAGCACTACACCATTCTTTAATTAGTTCTTTTTTTTAACCATATCACTTTAACTAATTTTCTTTATTTTTAACCGTAACAGAGTATAGGGAATATTGATGAAGGTTGCCATAAATTAAAGAGGGGTATCTAAAATCATAATAATACCAGGATGTTCCATTTAAAAAACCAAACTTGTATCGTACGCAACGGAAACTGAACACTGCATACTTGAATATAATTTTATGTTGTGCAGCATTTGTTTCCGAATATTTTCTATTTGAAAACTTTTTCTTTAAATGGCCCAGGAAAGGAATTATTGTTATTATTAGCTTCTATAATGCTAACCTTCTACTTAGATGGTTGTGTCCATCAATATTAACATGTTGATCGCTAGTTATAAATTATGTACGTACATATATCTGCATTACATTCCTTAATTATTGCTTTATTGAAATGTATTACAGGAAGTACATTTTTTATATCAGGGTTTATGCGGCTTAAAGTTTGGCACCTTGTTTTCTATGAATATTTTGCCAAAAAGCTTTAGATATGGATAGAATTGATTTTTGAACCTGTCCCTTTTATACTTTTGTGGAAAACCTGTCCGGAAACTTGTGCTGTAACTTTTCATTTAGATATGCTATAATCAAAAACAGGTGCACACCATTTAAGAAAACCTTTCACAGCTACTGCAAACCCCGAAACGCAAACGCTTTTAGTTTTAAACGTCAAATATGCTAGTAGCCATTTCAAAAGGTGATACGAGCGGTGTCCCCTGTGGCAGAAAGCTGAAAGAAGGTTGTAACATCTAAGAGAAAGTAAGTTGAGGCAAACATTGGTGCTACTGACCAAAATGAATACTTCTTACTACAGCACAACGTTGGATATTTTTCAGGGTGACCTCATATTTTCATAACTCTTTGCATATATAATCTGTTATTTTTGAAAGCGTAGTTGCTGTACTTGTTTTATTTTCAAAGCAACGTGCTTTTTTACATCTGCAAATCTAGCTCTATTTTTTTAGCTGATGACCGGACTTGGAACCCTGGCGAAGTGTATTATTCTGGGACAGCAGATGATACCTTTAAAATTTTCATGCAAATATACAGAGTAATCTATTAACTCAATTAAAAATAGCAACAATATATTCCTCAAATGATTTAATGAGAAAAATGTTAATGTGTATACCCAAGCCTATCTGACCGAGAAGACTTAATAAGGTAGAGGTCTCTTGCTAATATTTGGGAAATTACTCTAATTATGGCTTATAACTAGAGTCCGGTAACAGGGAGCCGTGTCATAGCCATACCTGCCTAGTATACAAAAACAATAGTAAGGAAATAGAAAGAAAAATAACAGAACTAATACATAATTATAATATGTGAAAAGTAGTGAAACACTCACCCTTTTAAGCAGCCTTGGCTACGGAACAGTAAAACTAGAAGCACCATTATCAGTATTAACATCATATGGATAAGAGTGGCAAAAAGTTGACACCATTAGATGTGTTTCCACAGTTGTCTCGGTGAGCGATGTTCGTCGTGGTGAGAAAATTAGTTTATATTTTGAAGAAGAGCGTTCAACATCTACCGATGTTATACATGCATGATTAAAATACTCATTGTACTTAGTCAGTTGATTATTCGATACACCATCACAAGTTTGTTTTAGTGTGCTAAAATCGGGATCGTTCTGTAGCACACTCTCGAACTTTTCTAAAACGCGATTATATTTTGCGTCATGTATAGTCAGTAGCTGTGTATGCACTCCGTTCATAATTTGCAGAGACTCCAATAATGATAACGATCTATTTTGTAATTGGTCTACTGCGTCAGCTAATCCTTTATAGTAGCTACGAATATTTTTTAAATCTGTTTCAACGGAAATATCTTAAAATTTCGACTGGGTCTCCTTAATAGCTGCAACTTCGGCAGGATTGAATTGTGCAACAACAGCTTTTACTATTTTGAAATGTTCAGCATAATAAAAAGATGCCTACAGCTATGTTCCTCAACGTGTAAGAACTGGCTCCGGTGGTTGACGAATACCAGGACACTCTGCGTGAAATGATCGTAGGCGTTTGGGAGATTTCGAAAATACTTTTTTTGTGCTTGCTATTAATGCGTCTACCTTGGGAGAGCATTGTCGAAGGGTTTCTGCTACAAGATGTAAAGCATGCATTTTTACACGTAACATGTAAACACTTGCAACCATGTTCAAGAAGAGAACGGCCTACCGAACGCATTACAATAAGTAACGTAATCGATAGGAAAAAAGTGTTTTGATGTAATTTTTGATTTTTCTCAATTTGAACCTATTATAATGCGCTAACCTTTCATAGGTAGAAGCTATAAATTTTAATAATAATTAAAGTAGACGTTATTTAAGTTTCTCCACATTTTTAAATTAATATTGCTGGGGTGGGAGTACTATTGCTGGAATGGGGGTACCATTGCTGGAGTTGGTTCAAACTGCGCTAATCTCTCTCCCGAATTTTCAAAATTCGGGTGTCCAGCTAGTGCATAAGTAATAAACTATGTATTTGTCAGAAAATATTATCAAGAAAACAAAAGAATAACGGAAGAAGTAAGAATGTTTAAACTGTTCTCCACTAAGTACAACACATGCTTGATTTCAAGTCAGATTTGATAATGACTTGCTTCAGAAATTCATTCTGATAAGTGCTCTCGATTTACAATTTCCATACGCTATACTAACTGTTTCCAATTTCCACAAAGGTAAAAATCAAGTGGATTTAAATCTGATTATCTTGATAGCCAAGCTGCTACACGCTCCTTGCCAATATGTTCATTAGGACATACATCATGCAATATGTAAATTATTTAATCTATGATTTAATCGTTGAACGATTTGTCTTTCTTAATGTGGTATCATAAATGGAAATCTACAACTTCAAGTTCATCATTTTGTTAATCTTATGGCCTAAAACATAGGTTCACTACAACCACATAACGCAGAACACAGGCGTCTTTATTACCAGACTCGACGACACATGCGTAATGGCGTTTGCAAGAACCATGCAATAGCGTGTAAAAATATAAAAACTAGTAAACTATTTTAGATTTAATGTAAGACGAACGAGAAGGAAAGCATTTGTAATGAAGATAGTTAGTAACTACAAGGTGTGGAAATTAAATAACCGGGCTGCCCGGACCACCCACCGTACTCTCCCAACCTGGCCCCCTGTGACTTTTTCCATTTCCTAAGGTAAAATCGGAGCATAAAGGGCAAGATGTGACAGTGTGGAAGCGGTAAAAGCGAAAGCGACGGAGGTTCTCAATAAGCTGGCAGAAACGGACATCCAGCACTGCTTTCGACAGTGGAAAATTCGTATGGAGCGTTGCAAGGATCGGGAAGGAGAGTACATTGAAAGGGATAAACTTTGTAATGTAATTGGTGATCAATAAAATGTTTTGTAGCACCAGTCCGGTTATTTAATTGCCACACCTCGTATAATAGCTTTATACTTATTTCTGCATTTAAAATCTAGATGCGTTCATATCCAAGCATAGTGAAGGCTGTACATTGAATAGCAACTTTTTGCTGTTCGACTTTGAACTATATGACGTTATTTAACCCTACAAAGTATACTTTTCTTACACGAAAAATTTTCCAGAATTTAGAGTATTGCTGATATTATATTTAACACTAGCAAGTGCTTTTGACTCTTCTCAAAGTGTTCACCCTATTTGAAAGTTTTGAGGATAATACGCATAACATACAGTTCCCTCGTTTTATCGCAATCGCACTGTTTTTCCTGTAATGAAGCATCTTTCTATAATACACTGCCTCTAGGTAAGGTCGTAGTTATTGGCCTTCGTACAAATTTAAACATTAAGATTGTTACTGCAGATTCTGCAACCTTGCGATCCTTTCGAGTTATCTCTTAACCCTGTCCTACTTTTTGGTACTTTCTCAAAACTTTTCAGTATCAATATTTAACTTTAAGGTGTTGTCAGTATCGTAGTTGGCTCTACCATTTTTATACATTTCCAATTTGTTTTCATTTATCTGCAGTCTATACTATTACCATTCGTCATCAACCTTGGAGTCTCGATAACCTCGCCAAAAATGACATACTCTCTACATAAACAACACATTGATGCTTTCAGTGGGAGACAATTATCTTGATTTCGAACTTTCTCGTTATGGTTTTTTAAGAATAAGTTAAATACGTTCAGGGTATCTTGTGTGATGAATGTGAATGGATACTGAATTATAAATTGTTGCGATTGCGCGATCTTGTTTGTTTTATATTACACTGAAAATATAAATAACACCGAGGTACAAGTTTCTTTGCTTTTCAGATATGTTTTGTGTGTGACTTGCATCTTTTTGTACTAGCATTTATCATATTAGTAGTTATTTCTTATATAATATATTTCAGAGACGATTGGTGCGTCTTATATTAGAAAATTACATATTGGAGGCGAGTTCATTTCGGATATTGAGGGTGTGCCAAAGAGAGATAACTTGATGTAAAACAACTTTATAAGCTCCGCCGAAAATTGGCACGCGCGTTTGGCTACAAATGAGCTGAACTTTCATTAGATTGCGGTTCGAAAATATGTAACGCGAGCTTTGCGCTTAGTTGCTATTCAGTCGCTCCAAACACGTGAAATTCCACACATACATGCGCTATATGTGAATGCATGCGCTGGCGAAAACCATCCAGAAATGTCGAAGAATTAGATGGCTTGGTTTTCTCTGGAAATGCCGTACAATAAAAGTAAATTATGATTTCTCCGTATTTACGTATTACCTATTGATCGCCAGGACATTGTTTTACCCAAAAAGTATAAGACAACACACAATGGGGATGAACTTTTAATATACAGTAACACTGGCCATAGGTATTTACATAGTAAAACCTTTATGTGATGTTAATGGTTTTCCTACGGGAAGTGTTTGTTTTATTCTTTGTCCACATGTAGTTGGAACGACACTCATGAGGTTTTCAGATAATTTATGCCTTGGAACAAAAGAGTAATGTCGACATTTTAAAAAAAAGTAGCAATTTTAGCGGCAATTTTAGGAATTTTTAGCAGAGATAATGAGACACAATTTTACAACTGGAAATCTCAGCCCGTGTTGTATCAATCAAAGCTACAGCTAGTGCTATTCGAACAATTCACTACAAGCAAGCATGTTATTCAAAATGGCTGTTATTTATTTAAACAAAAAATACACCTTTAACACATAAAGAAAACAAACTGTGAACAAAATTTTATAAAAAATTAATTGCCTACCTAAACTAAAACAACAAAAAATACACTCTTAGTACAAAAAGGTAACAAACAATAAGTTATGAAGAAAATTGTATCATGAAGTAAGTTAACTGAACAAGTGTTCAAACTGCTGACCAAACGCTGATAAACAGTGTCCTAATCTTTCTTGAAAGTTACGTTTCACATTCTGAAAGTTTCTTACTGTTATTTCTCCAAATGCTTCCACTATTCTCTGCCTTAATTCGTTGATGTTAGAGGGTTATGTCGAATATTGTCAAATACCTTCATTGCAATGTAACTCCAAACAGAAAAGTCTAACGGGCTTAAATTAGGGCTCCTTGCCGGCCACTTCAGTGGCCCGTGACGACCTATCCATCCATCTGGAAATTCATTATTTAAAAATTCTCTAATTTCCTTGGTGCTATATGGTGGTACCCCATCGTGCTGATAACTGATCCTCCCGTTTACAGGAATATTGTCAATAGCTAAAAGAATTGTATCTCTCAGCAATTCCACGTAAATTTGGGCATTCAGTGAACCGTCGATCAAAAACGGACCAATAATGTGATTACTAGAGTAACCAAAACATGCGGACTCGCATAGACGTCGGTATTACGGGTTAATATAAGAATACGAAAAATTCATAAATAAACTTACTTACTAATTATTCAACAAATTAGAGGCATCAGGATGTGAACTACTGTAAACTTGCATCATTGCATATGTTTCCACAGTTCCACACCTTATGCGTCGACAAGAAAAAATATTCTTATACATAGAAAACAATCTCTCCACATCTAAGGAAGTTACATTTGCATGTAGAAACTGTTTTTCAAAATCACTTAAAAGTTCACTATTCTTACACTTATTATAAACGGCCTCTAAAGTATTAAAATCGGGATTTTTCCTTAAAACATCTGCCAACTTTTGACTAGCGCATAATCCTGGCGTATCATTTAATGTGTGTAATTTATTTTTTACACTCTCCACTATGTCTAATGATTCCTGCAATGACAATTCAGTACATTGTAGTTTTCTGATGGCATCTAGTAATACTGTATAATTGGTACATATTGTTGTTAAATCTTCTAAAATTTGAGGAATTTGAAATTCTCTTTGACTTTCTCTAATTGCTCAGAATTCATTCCGATTAAATCGCATTATAACTGATTGAATTTGTTGAAAATGGATTAAATAGCAAGAAGCTGCTGTTAGCCAAGTACCCCATCGCGTTAAAATTGGTTCAAGGGGTTCTGGAATACCTGGACAAAATTTACGAAATTCTTTTAAACGTTTAGGAGATTTACGAAACACTGCTTTAGTACTTCCATTCATCCGATCAACGTATCCGTAATGTTGTCGAACAACTTCACCAACTAAATGCAAAGCATGCAGCACGCAGGTTATATGTATTAAGTTAGGAAATATATGTTTTAAGGATCGCCCAAAACTTAACATCGTTGCTGCACTATCTGTCACAACTTGATCTTGGGGAATTTTAAATTTTTTCAAAGCGTTCATTATCACTTTTTGAATATTTTCCGCGGTACATTGTTGAACACGTTTGCAAGCAAATAAATATCGAGATGCTGTGCTCTCGCTAGATAAAACGCGAGCTATTACATTCACAATACTGTTTCTCTTTATATCGGTCGTCTCATCCACGGTAATCCATGTTTTTTTGGAACACAAATCACGTTTACACACATTTTCTAGCATCTCTTTCATTCGCGGCAAATGATTCTGTAATTGTGTTTGTGAAGGTAATGGGTACTTTGGAACGTATTGTCGCCAAAACGTTTTAAAAGCTGCTTTTCTCACCAACGACAACGGAAGATTACAAGAGGTAAACATAATTAATAAATGTATGAGGAATAGTGTATAAGGTATCTCAGTTCTTGCATTTCTCATATGCTTAATACCATTGACATACCTCTGGCAATCAGTTCTGTCCAATGCAGCCAAACGAACATTGCATATTAAGCAAAAAACTGCACTACCGTCATATTTTAAATGGGGAAAAAGTGACACATACTTATGTACATTAGTAGCAAATCTATTACGAGGCATTGTTTTCTTAGGTATGTAAATATTAGTTCTATATGAAACGATGCACTAATTATGTACGTGGTATAATACTACAACACACAAAAAATACCAGCTATATTTTCAAAAGCGACACGTAAGTACATAACCTTGACCGTTCGACTAATCTCTGCAACAGCTCAACCAGTACTAAAACGAAATCTCTCTCAGCGCGGTTTAATATGATTTATATTCAAGGTCGACACTACATGCCTGCTTCTCTACCGGTTTAGTTTATTTATGAATTTTTCGTATTCTTATATTGGGTTACTCTAGTGATTACCTAAAATGCTGACCCACTCGTTGACCTTCTCAGAAGTTTGAGTATGGGTTTCTAGAGAACAATATGGGGTTTTTAGTTTTTTTTTTCTTTACCTTCAACGTTATTTTTTTTTGTTCCAAGACATAAAATGTCGCAAGACCTCGTAAAAATCGTTCCAACTAGCTATGGACAAAAAATAAATCAAGCACTCACCATAGGAAAACCATTAACATCACATAAAGATTTTACTATGTAAATACCTATGCCCAGTATTATCTGAAACGCACTAGACACGTTCTGGACCTAATGAAAATAAATTTTCTGCACTAGAAGAAATCTCCACTTTTTAGCCAGATCCGCTAATTGGTATGTTTAAAACTGTAACATATCTTTCAACAAATTGTAACTTCGGTCAGCTGCATATCGGTAAACTGGTCTTTCGGCAAATTCTTATTTCGAAGAATTGCTTTTCGGTGGACTGTTTTCGATAAACTTTCCGATTCCCGCTTGTACGTCTTTATTTATTTATTTTACGCTTTGTGCATTACTTTTTGCGTCCAATTTATCATAAAACTCCTATTACAGTTGATAAGTACAACGCACAAGTTTTACAGATCTCGAAAAAGTTACGCCTGTGCATAAATTATTTTGTATTATTTCCTACGTTTAGTTCTATGAATATGTTTGAATTTGAACGTGCTTCCACTTTTATAGGTTACTAGTGGCAAATACAATTAGAATTTGGGGTGTGTACGTATTTCTCTAGTATTAATTAGATTAATTGCATTTGCATGAACTTCGCGATAATTTATTAGAACTTTTATAGGTATAGCATTCCTATCCAGATTACTACCGACAAGAACAATATTTTTCTATTTTTATTTTTCTATTTCTACTATTCGAAACCATGTAATTGCTTTTGAAATTTAATATTACCTGATTTGCAAGCTATTTATTCTTTATATAAATAGATCGCTAGTGCGTTTAATTTTTTGTCTAATAGTAGATATATATTCTAAAAGCTACATTGTAGACAACTCGATACAGAGCATGGGTATGCTCAAACTACCGTTAGAATACACTCTACGTATATAGAGTGAATTCGTACTCATTCATGTGTAATAATCTGTTACATACATATTAAGATACTTTTAAATTCGTTCAAGATAAAATTACGCCCAGCAAACGTCTGTGTGTACGTATCGTTGCCACATCCTTTTTAAACAAGTTTTAATAACAACTTTCAATTTTTCTCATGTCTACAAAATTTTACTTCTTGACATCTTAACTTTCATGTTTTTGATAACAATGTTTTCTTTTTATCTTTCAACATATTTCAATGACTATTAGCTTGAAGTTCGAGTCGAAATCGATAGCGCTAGTAAAAAATAAATTCTTGGTATTGAAATACAGATTGTATTTTTCTTAATCTATATATTATACCAATTTAAATATGCTACATGACATGAAAATTGCAACACCAAGAAGGGGTGAGAATTTTTTGACCAAGCTTGTTAGAAACGTATAACTATTCAAAAGTAGTAATTGATTAAAATTTTGTTGGGATGGATCAAGAGGTCATGGCATATCTGACATTTCATATAGTCTTTTCTGACAATGTCAGATGTATTTCTTGCGAGTTTTGATTCAATTGTCACCGTTTTCTGTTGTCATACTTTTGTTTAACGTGCTTTGAAGATTTGGATTATGTCTAGAGTTGTTGTAGAATTGTGGGCGAGCGAAGATGGTTTTTCGTTCAGGGAAATTACAAATCGCCTTAACCGGAACCAATCCACCATCATGCGCTGTTATCAGTTATGGGCTAGTGAGAGCCAGTAAAGTCGCCGACGAGGAACCGGGGGCCGAAGAAGAAGTAATGATGTGCAGGACCGCCACCTTAGCATGAGAGACCGATTTTCCAGTACCAGGTCAATAACTGATCTATGGTAACTGTCCTGTGACTCTTCGAACCGTTTACCGCCGAACGAGAGCTTTCGGCTTGCAATCCTATCGATCACATCTTGTGTTACCACTCACGGCTCAACACCGACAGCAACGTTTGGAGCGGTGTAGGTTGCCAAAGCACTGGATTCAGTAATGAATCTCGATTTTGTATAGCGATGCATGATGGCCGCATAAGGGTCGGCCGAAGCCGTGGGGAACGCCGCGATGTTCAATTTTCTGTTAAAAGGCGTGTGCACCAAGCCGTGAGACTTATGGTACGGGGTGCTATAGCCTATGGGAGTAGGTCCCAGTTGGTGTTCATCCGAGGCACCATGAACGCCCAACGCTACGTTGTTGAGGTGGTGGAAGCCCTTACCCTTCCATATCTTCAAAGCTTCTCTAAACCAGTTCGAGGCGCATGTCAGTATCTTGCCATGGCCACCCAGAATTCTTCTAGAATTGTGCCTATTGTGTAACTGGTAGGAGATCAACATTTTCAGAGAATGTCGTAAATACCATAAGGTACTTTGTAAAAGTACTTCCGCATATACAGGATAATCTATAAGTAGCCAACCATGCACTTGCTTTTTATTTTAAATGGAACATCCTGTATATTATTACGTTTTTTATTACGTTTCTCCATTTAGAAACAAACCAACATAATGTTGGTTTCATATATCTATTTATAATGGATTTGCCCTCACTCTATTTCTGGTTTCCTAACTTAGTTATCATGACAACACTAAACAAAACATACTGACATTGATGATCTTAGAGTGTTGATTCAAAATTTCGAGCCTAAGTTAAGAAGAGTGGGGTACCAAGTAGTGGTGGACATTATGAGATTTTTGTAGGTCCGGCTCGATCTGGCTCGACACTCTATTCTGCATACCACTATTCTCGTCTAGTATCTGCTGTTATCACTAAAATACTAGTATATGATACATGTTTTGTAGGCACCCCTAAGCTTATAGTCTATAATAAAGTAGTTGCAATATACAAACGACAAAATTAATCTAGTATAAGGTAGGAAATAGTATCTGGAATTCTTAGAGGCTACTAACTCGGTTTTGAAAAAAAATTGTCCTGCTTATTTATGACAACACTGTTTTAGTTTTACGAATTACATTTTTTCGTATGAAATTATAGATTTATGGTGCTTTTCAAAACAGTGTTTTTATTGCAATATTTTAAAACATTACAATATTATTCCGTGGATTTTTACGACTGGTATCATCTGGCATCATCTTCTGTAGCAAATAATACTAGCGAACCTATTAACTTAAACAGAAGAAATGAGAAATCTCCTGTCGCCTTAAATGTTAAATATTTGTCTTGCTAACACTCCTATTCTGTAACACGTTCGTAATCGGTTTTCAAACGCACTCGAGCTAAAAATCGTTGCATTCGAAGGTTTGTATTTTACACGTTCGCTGGTATGCCGATTTCGAAGTGGATTCGTTAGAAGCTGGTCGAATGTATTCGGACGCTTTTCGCTTGTCGTAGAGAGATCGTTATCATAGAATTAAATTTTAAATAAATGTCAACAAATTCACAAGTTTATAAAAATGGATAATCATTTATTATTATTCGTCATGTAACAAGTACATAACAATAAAATTTCATTTTCTTCTAAAGGCAATGTTCGTTTGTATAATAAACATTTGACAGATTCAAGTAATCCTTTTCAGTTACCTGAAAATTATTTTCAAACATTATTTTATTTAAATAGAGAAATAGTTTAGAATTTGTGTCAAATATTGTTGCCTCACATCCTTGCACTTTATCTTTTGCACGCGGATCTTATCAAAAGTGTGTCGGTTCAAATTATTTGTTTCGTCTTTACCGATTTTTTGTAAGCAGAGCCTTTAACGTAGTATGAATAGCAATATACAACAATCTGTTGAATACCTGGATGCAATTTCCATTATCAGATGAAGCAAAACAGGCTAATAAAATTCGTTTCTATGACAGGTTTAACTTTGGTGGAGTAATAGGATGCACTGATTGTACCCCCATACTGTAACACCATCTGCAGATGATGTTAATTTTCTGGGTTTAATGTACATAATGAAAAGGACATCATAGTACAAAAGTGCAGATTACTTTTAAAAATAATTGCTATCAATGCATGATATCCGGCTTCAGTTCACGATGCAGCAATTTGGTCATTATCGTCAGTATATTCACATTTTCAACGACAATATAATGAAGGTAGACGATTAAAATAGCGAAATTAGAATATAAAATAGTAGTAATTTTATGTTTAGATCAATCTGGTTGCTAAGTGATTCTGAATACCCACTTCAGCCCTGGCTTTTTACACAGTGCTGTTTTATTACAGGAAAACTAAAAGTTCGAAATGAATCAAGAGCGTATCATAACCTCAAAAGTATACATAGAAATTGACACAAACTTGTTAACTGACATGCATTGCACTGTGATTGGTCGGTTGTATTGATCCAACGCTGTGGTAATGCCACAATTTGGCATGTGCATAGTTTGGCCGTACACCAATTATTAATTCTACCTTACACCGCTATGTGAACGGTCGTATTTAATTACACTATGCGAACTTTTTTAACTCCTACCTTACCCCACGCTACCGTATGTGAACGCTACTTAATAACAGTTTTGATTATAATTGAAAGCTGCCACAGTCTGGTTGATATAAATAATATTATAATAAGAATAAGAAGTAAGTAATATCGAATGTGTAATATTATGAATGACAATAACAATTATAAACAACTGAGATGGACTCCGTCAGTTCAGGATGTTAAACATTTCTAACACGCCAAAAATCTTGCAACTTCATTGAAAATGCATACTCATGATATTTTAAAATGTAAATACCTAGGCATTATTACTTGTTCAAGCAAATAAAACATAATAATATGGTAATAGTAGTTGGGTCAAAATGCCGTTGCGCATTTGAATTCTTTCTCCTATTGAACATAAAGATATTATTATCCACTGGGTGTTGGTTCTTTTTGCAAAATAATGAAACCCAGTGGTTCACGTCTTAGTTTTCGTTACGTATTCCATACATTTTAAATTACCTCTTAATGACTTTTATTGAGAGTAAATAAAATAATTTGGATCCTTTTCTTACAATAATATTTACTATTAATGTTTTTAATTAATAGCGACCGGTTTCATGTGACCACACATTATCAGGCCGTACTAGGAAGTACAAGAGGAACGAATCAGTAATCTTTTTTTTCCTCTTGAAAATTGAAAAGTGGTTTGGAGTTGAGAAAAACTCCCTCGGCTGGGGGATGGGAAAGCACGTCCCAGGCCTCAACCCGAAGATATTGGCGAGAGATGCAGCCCCTCAACCCCGCTTGCAGATGATTTCATGCAACTGCAAGAGGGGTTGTGGGAACGCGTGTAGCTGCAGGAAGGCGGAGCTGAGATGTTCTGCAGTTTGCAGCCACTGCAGTCAAACCTCCTGCGAAAATGTGCCCAACCTCGATTTTGGAGTCGACTTCCACTCCTCTAAAGAAGACGACCTGTGTAACAGTAGTTAGAGCAGCTGCAAGTACACCAGAGGGGAAATATAATCGAAAACATTCAACCACAAGAAATACCGTTGAGAGATGTGCAGGTTTGATGAAAATGATGTTTCGCTGTCTATTATATCATTAAACACTTCATTACAGCCCAGAAGTACGTGAAAAAACTATTTATGTACTTCACAATATGTCAATAGACGATAATACACTGGAAGGTGAAAACAACATTGAACATGCGGATGTAGTGGAACCTGTTGCCAGGGATGACAACTGGTTACGGGAAGAAAGACGAATAAGATAAGAAAGCATTTGGATGGGAAAATATTTAGGTTTTTATAAATACTTACTTCCTTCGCCACAAATGTACACAAAGATTGTCTGTTCTAATTTGTCGTATTTGTGTATAACATATTCTATTTGAAATTTATGATATGTCATTATTTCTATTGCGGCACCGAAAATTTAATAAATCATCAATTTTTTGATTTTGTTATACTTTATTCTATAAAATAATAGGTCTTCTTCTTCTTCTTTCTTTCTTATATATTTTTCTGTATAAGTAGGCTTGGGCCTGTTTTATCCTATTCTGCTTGCCCCGGTGGCCTTTCTAAGGATCGTCTGCCCACGACGTTCCAAAGTTTCGCTCCTTTTAGAATGCTATTGTCATCTCTCCTATCCACACGTTTGTTCAGTTCCTTTCTTCTTCGTCTGACCCACTGTGTTACATTTTGTATGTTATTCATCTGACGGAGTTCCTCATTTCTTACTCGGTCTAATAGTGTTTTCCCATGCATTTCTCGTAGTACTTTCATTTCTGTTGCTACCATCATTTGGGTTGTCCTCAACGTGCCCGCTCTCGTTTCTGCTGCATAAGTTAATACTGGTCTTACCGCACTTTTATAAATTCGTACTTTGCTCTCAATCGTAAGCTATTTATTTTTCCAGGCCAGATCCTTTAGTTGTCCTGCTATTTGTGAAGCTTTCATCGTTTGTCTCTTACCTTCTCCCCTTAGGTCTCCAGTACCGGTTAATTCTGGTCCTAGGTGTATGAACTTGTTGACTTGTTCTATTATCTCTCCATTCATTTCCAGCTTACATCTTATAGGCTCCTTCGCCATCACCATACATTTGCTTTTTCTTGTGCTTATTCCCATGTTGAACCTGTTTGTTTGTTTGTGAAAATTATATAACAGTCGCTGGAGGTTTAAATTGGGAGCCATTGGGAAAAAGAAGGAGGGGAAGACCTAGGTCTAGCTGGATAAATGAAGTAAAGGAAAACTTGAAAAGAATAGGGATCGATAAGGCAATAGAAAAAGCTAAAGATAGAACGGAGTGGGGAAGGATATGTGAAAGGGTGGAATAGGGGGGATCTAGAAAGCTTCATCTGAAGCAGCGAAATTCCCAGGAGGGGTGTCTAAGCCACTTATTATTATTATCTACTGGGTCTTTTGTTATTATTATCTACTGGGTCTTTTATTATTATTATCTACTGGTCTTTAGAACTTCCTAAGAAGTTTTTGAGGTTATGGTTTGAAGAAAGAACAATTTTGCAGTCAACTTTAGAAAAGATATTAACTTATTCGTCCATCGGTTACTCAATTTTCCTTTAACTAAAGATAACGGATAACGGATTCTCTGAAGATCTATAATCTATAATACTATTAGAAAACATAAGAATATATTATGATTCAGATCTTCGTTCAGATTTAGGACCACTAAATTCCAGCCATTATCCTTTGTTACACCCTGTATAATTAACTAAAGCAGTAATTAACGCAATGTGCAGTGAAACGCTTCATTGAGAGACATCTAAAGTAGATGTAAATAAAAACAAATTACGTCATCTTGACATTTAGTAAATACAGTCAATATAGTTTAAGATTAGTTTGCTTATTTTAGATAAAATTTCATCAAAAGTAGAATAAATAAAACGAATCACGTCTACTTGTAAACGCAATTCTATATAAATAAGAATTACTTTGCTTGCTTTAGATTTGCATTTTGCGTAATTTATTACTATATATGGTTTGTTTTTCCCTTAGTCTGTTAATTCAGTTTTACTACTGATGATGATAGCTTGGCTATTGAAACGTACGTCCAGTGCGAGTGAAGTATTGTGGTACAGGGTTTTTAGCAAAGTATTTCATATATATATTTAGGCATACACATTTTATCCGTACGCATTTTAAATATACTGTTTTGTTTGTTGTCTGAGTTAAACTTACGTACCTGGTCGTTTATGAAAATATTGACGTGTACAATATATTATTATGTAATTCATACTAAATAAAGGGTATTAATAATAATAAAAATACAGAGACATATTTTTGACATATGAGTACTATTCTCTTAGTTTCCGGGTTGGAACCACGTCGTTGTCGTAGTTTTAGCCGACAATCGTATGTGACATCTTCAGGACTGTTACTGCACACTGATTGGAGACTTATTCATTCCGGAGGGGTTTATACGGGGCTTGTTTTGGATCAATGAAATGTTATGCGTCGATGAAGCGGGAATGTTATGCGGTAATGAAGCGTAAATGTTATGCATCAAAGAAGCGGAATTGTTATGCGTCGATGAAGCGTGGCGGTTGCTAGAAGGTTTAACCAGTTTCCAGTCTATGCTCAGTCAATGCGGACCCGGCTACACGCAACAACCGCGTACAACGCTCGTACTCAGCTACACGAGTGCTAACTGATCGCTTTGTTTCACTGCACGAACATGGAATCTGGTAGACAGCAGGAGCTTCCAGATGATTACGGTCTTTGATGGGAAAGTAGTCTGAGAGTTTGAAGTTGGGCTTGAAGATGGTTTTTATGTTGTTCCTGAAGAGAATCTTGCTGATACGGTGACACCATGAATGCAGGGTAGATATGCTTGCTTACGGACATTAGGGTTAGATGAGGGGAGTTGCTGTGGAGGAGGGTTGGTGTAGCGGTTAATGCTAATTTGAATATCTTTCCTAGAATAGTTATTGCGAATCAAAGTTTCAGTGATGTGGTTCAGTTCCTGAGGAAGCGAATTGGGTTCAAATATGGAAATGGCTCTTTGGATAAGAGAATTGATAACACCGCGTTTTTGGGCTGAATGATGGTGAGAGAGACCATCGAGATCTACCTGCGTGCGTGGGTTTTCGGTAGAAGGAATGTCCCAGTGCACCGTCAGGACGCCGGTGTACGAGAACATCTAGGAAAGGAAGGCAACCCTCCGATTCGATCTCCATGGTGAAACGTATGCAATCGTGTTGAGGATTCAAAAACGATAGGAAACTGTTTAAAGATTCGTGTCCATGGAGCCAGATAACAAAGGTGTCGTCAACGTACCTGTACCAACACTTTGGCTTAAGGTTGTAAGATAACAGAGCATGTTGTTCGAACGCTTCCATGAAGATGTTGGCAACGACAGGAGACAGAGGCAATCCCATAGCTGCGCCCGAGACTTGCTCGTAGTATTTACCCCGAAACTGGAAATAGGTAGAAGAAAGACAAGCTTCAACCAAGTCAGCCAGATCATATATGAGATTTATTATGTCGTTACCTTCCTACTGTTGACAAAAATAAGCAGAATTTTACAATTCCAGAAGGTCAGGACTCCTGTACGTAGTCGAATGCATCCATCCACCGAGTCTAAATTATTTTTGATATTCAAGTCGTCCGTATACCTCATAGTTTCCGGAATAGTTACAGTTGGAGATAATAAACTGAATCGTATCACCTCACAGTTTGTAATGTTTAATTATCTGAGTGAATTTCAATGAAGAAAAAATACCTGCGTATTTGTACTTCTAATAAATGTCTTCCATGACATATAAACACTGAAATTAAGCATGCAACTATGCAATAAGTTTGTCTTTCCAGACTAAAACAATATTATACCATCTGCATATTTTTACACGAGTATCTGCAAAATTTCAGGTATTGCATGTATTGTGCCGCTCTTATTCAAGTTCGCATATGAAGTTACGGAAGCTTTAGCGTGTTTAGAAAAATCATATACTGAAAATGCTCTGAGGAAACAATGTCCTCATAAAACACACGAAACTTTAGAGTAAAATTTCTCTAAACCTAATTTCACATTCCTATGCACTGCAATAAATGGGGAAATTTATTTCGAACAGTTTTAATCATAAGTTCAAGTACTTATTTACGTCCTAAACTTCCGTCCACAGATTCCTATCCAAAATATTAAACCCTTCTTTGCATATCCGTCAAGAAAACTAATATCAGTCTAGAACAACAAATAAGGTACTCTTTCGATGAAACAAAGGGAAGTATAAAAGTGCCTCAAATAGATTATCTTTCGTATTCTTGTGTCTTTTATTTAAAATGCAGAGCATATGCGAGAATGCCGGGCGAAATCTTGTCGGAGGGCGGATGAAAGATTTATAATTCCAGACACTAGACAATACAAAACTACGAAAGCATGAAGCAAAAACATCGGATAGGGATATTATTCTGAGAGCAAGTGCACGTAACCATATAGAAAGCAAAAATAAATAAAATTACCAGCTATAAACACGTTTGAAATTTTTCGCACGTGCCTTTCATGGAACTCCATGAAAGTTTAAGAAAGCTAACGAAAATTTTATTTAGCTACCTATTGGTCACGTAAGAACAAGCATTAAATAGGAGAATACCCTTTTTTCTTCGGCTACAAATGGAACCTTTTTATTTTTGCACGAAAGGAGTATTGTAAGGAGAAAAGTGCCTCTTTTTGTAGTTTTTACACTACTTGTTTAAGTAGAGTCCAGATTGCAAAACCTTTAATAAAGCACGTAAAGCGTGTTGTGGCTTTTGTTTTACAATATTGCCCTAAATTTCCAACTAATTTTGTGGACACTATAGCACATTAAATTATGTACATTATCGAATACGTCAATATTGTCATAGATATTGCAATATGTAATTAAACGTTAGGGTCTGTAGTTGATGTGTAAATGTTGATGTTGATATGCCTGATATTGAAATACGTATAATATATGATTTATGCTTAATGTCTTTCCCATCCACAGATAATTACATATGAATGCGCCGTTGCATAAGTGCAGATTGATCCTGGATAGACTAAAACCATATATGTATATATGACGCACTGGTTGCATACGGCGCACAGTGAACAGAAACACGAATCTCAGAGGACAAAACGTAAAAATCCCAAGTTACAAATATCTAATTATACTAATTAATCCATAAAGTACATATAACAAAGTTTATTATTCCAGAAACATTTGTTATTCTGAGATAATCCTAATTCTGAAAAGTGCCACTAAAGATCGCTTAACGGCACACAGGCGAGCGGTCGGCAATCATTACACTTGTGAACCTTTAATAGTGCAGGTAATAGTAGGTATTGCGTCATTTTGCAATGGATGAAGTAAATGAAGGTATGTACTTTAATTTAAAGTGAAATATAATGCACATATAGTATTTAATATACTAAAATATAAAGCTTTTAAATATAGACGTAAGTTAGGCGTAAGTTGGAATTTTGAAGTACGCGAGGTTTGTGTAGGTCTACAATTTGAGTTCCGCGATGCTCGGTTATATATATTTTTATTTTGTTCAGTATTTATCACTGCACTGGACCTATGCGTGTTTACCTGCCCCGAACCACCCCTGACGTTTATATATTTATTTTTAGAGAAGTTGCTATATCTCGTCGAAGTTTATTCAAATTATGCCGAAGCGGACAAAAACAAAAGAATCGCAGTCTTGCTTGGACCATATAAATGTTCAACGGAATATTGGACTATTGAAAAAATTATGAAAGACATATTAACCTTCTGTCTACCACGTGGGTCCAATGGACCCACCCTTACACTTTTTTACCTTTTATATTACTTAATTAAAATTATTGTTTCTAGGACTTTGTCTGAGTTGACTTGTACTATGCTTCTATGGAGTAATTTGATCTTTTTCTACTAAATAATTGTTGATGTGAATTTAGTTGCACTAACTACCGTGTGGGTCCAATTGACCCACTATTACATTCCTACAATTTAGTATTGGATTCGTGTTTATTCTCTAATAAGGGACTTTCCCGGTAGGCTTCTCTTGTTCCATGTGTCACTTCGGGGGTTCTCCGGCCTCATAGAAGAACAATTGGGGATTTCTTGACCATTTATTTAGTCTACTCAGCTTCGGTGTTTCTTATGTGGTTTCGAGTTGCAGTCGTACGTGTTTTATTGTTATAAATTTTCAGTTTTTTATATTTTAAGAATATTTTATAAATGGAGGTATGTAACAACAATTATATTATAGTAATTGTAAGCATTTTTTGTAATGAAAATTTGAGATCATATAATAGGTGTTGCTGTTCACCTATAGTAAACATGGCACTAACACTACAAGAGCTGATAGCCCTAATGAATGAAAGTAGTGACGAAGAGCGTCATGAAAATGCAGTTGGCAGTGATTATGAAGTCTCAGATGATGATGGGGAAATTGATAATGAGATAATGAGAGCGAATGCAGCGATTCAGATTTACAACTGTTCTACGGTCTGACAAAACCTTTACATCAAGAAATAATCAGCAACAGTGGTTCGAAGACGAAATTGTAGTTGAATAAGGAAGGAGAGCCCAGCATAACATTCTACGGAAAAAGGCAGGTCCCACGCGTTTTGCGAATCGCGAAATTGATTGCATAACTTCATCTTTTTTGATATTCTTTCGGAAACCACAGGATATTATAACAAGATGGACAAATGTAGAAAGTAACATAGTGTACGGTAATAAGTGGAAACTAATTGACAACAAAGAATTAACAAATTTTATTGGAATCCTAATACTTATTGGCGTGTATAAGTCAAAAAATGAAGAAATTTCGCAATTGTGGAGCGTGAAAGATGGAAAAAAAAATTTTAACGATCTAATGCCTCGGAACCGCTTTCAACAAATACTGAGGGTTATTAGATTCGACAGTGCTGCCGAAAGAAAAAAGAAAAGGTCAAGCGATAAACTAGAACCAATACGGGAATGTTTTGAACTGTGGAATAGTTTTCTGCAAGATGGTTACATTCTTGGTTGCAGTGTGACAATTGATAAACATTTAGTGACATTTAGGGGAAAGTGCCCTTTTAGGCAGTATTTCCCTTCAAAGCTTGGAAGATATGGCTTGAAGTTATGGGCCACTTGCGACAGTACTGCAGCATATGCGTGAAAGTTAGAGGTATATACAGTCAAGAAAGAAGAAAGGGAAAGAAATCAATGGGAAAATGTAGTAAAACGATTGGTAAAACAACTAGAAAACTCTAGTTGTAATATTACATGCGACAACTTTTTTACGTCATATTCTTTAGCCGAATACTTACTATGATAGAAACTATTCGCAAAAATAAACCAGAACTGCCAGTTTCTTTTACAACACCTAAAAACAGAGCTGTATATTCATCTTTATTTAGTTTTCAACGTCAAGCAACCATTGTGTCTTATTGCCCAAGAAAGGGTAGAGTGGTTACGTTGCTCAGCACTATGCAGCACAACAAGAAGGTCGACGCTAGTCAAAAAAAAAAACCACAAATAATTCTTGACTATAACAAAACTAAAGGTGGCGTCGACACAATGGACAAAATGACAAGAAACTATAGCGTCAAAAGAATGACACGCAGATGGCCACTTGTTATTTTTTATATGATTGACATAAGCGTTATGAACGCATCCATATTATGGTTGTCCCTTAATCCAAATTGTGAAAAGAAGTTGAGGAAAAAGAGGAATTTTATTATAGAACTTGGAAAACAACTAGCAGACCACATAGAAAATACAAAAAATCAAGCTACAACGAGTGATGCAGCCGAATTACCAGAGCCTCCAAGAAAAAAGGCAAGATGTAGCGTATGTCCATTAGAAAGGATAGAAAGACAAAAACAGTGTGTGCAACATGTAAAAAAAATGTATGTGGGGAACATTCAGTAGCAATATGTACATCGTGCTAGTATTGCACTATATGTGACTTTCATGTATTAGATGAAAAATATTATGTGGTACGTTTACTATCGTAGAATTAAGTTTAGTTCAAAGGGTTTTTGTTTTGTCTACTATTACATGTACTCTATGCAAATAATAAAGAATTAATTTGGTTTTAATTATTATAAAAACCGTTCATTTCTATGTGGTCTGGTAGTTACTACGTCTTCTAATACCTGGTAGACAGAAGGTTAATTAAATTTAAGTACAAACTGTCTGAAAGATGGCAGCAAAGCTATCGAGCAAGGGAAATGTTTTTAAAAAAATAACTCTTCCTAGTTAGACGAAAAGCTAACATTATTAGAAATAGATAAATACATAGAATATGCTGAAAGCCGGCGTTCCACCTCAAGAGCAGCTGGGAGCCCAACAAAATCGTTTGAACAATGATATATGAGAACTAAACGACGAAGGATTCAAAAGTTACTAAGTGCATCAACAGGCGAAGAAATTGTTTATACTTCACATATAAGTTTACATACTGAAGGTCAGCGTGATGGTCCGGGATTACTAAAAGAACTGCTTCTCCAAAACGAGCAGCACGAATTAAGAAAGCTTTTCATTCCTCTCCGACTGCAAGTATAAAACTAACAAAGGAGGAAGCACTGGCTACAGTTTTGGATGCAAAGCTGAATAAAACAACATATAATGTTATTCAATAGCGTTTACGAAGTGTGCATTCCAAAACAGTTCCCTCCTACCCGTACATTACTGAGGGAAAAAAAGAAATATTACCCCGTAAAACTAACAATTACCGGAACCTCTGCTGCAATAAATTTGCAGTCATCAATAAACCACATCATTAGAAGACTTTGCGAAGTGCTAAGGCCCGTTTTGTTAGAGTCAAAGGAAGTTGTAAATAATGTGGAATTAATCATCAAATGGGGTTGCGTTGACACTTCAGGTTTAAATTGGTATAAACAACGTTCTTGCGCGAACGGCTGCGCGTGCTTGGGCCGGCGGCGACGTAGGCGTTCTCTGCTCGGTCCGTGTGTTATGGACGATCTTGCGGGTGTCGGATGTCGGGTCCGTTAGATGTGATTCGTCGTTCTGCCAGTACCGGTCACCATGTTGTAGAGATGCGTTGAGTGTCATCACCCTTATTCATGCTGTCTGAACGTTTATGAATGTCAATCGCTTCCTTTACAATTCTGGTGCCCAAGTTCATCGATTTCGCGATAGTTTTTGTAGCTTCGAAGTTGATGGTATTCCCCGTCATGAGGGTATGTTGGGCTAGAGATGACGTTGATTCTTTTCTCTTGACTGCGAGTTTATGTTCTTCGCGTCGTACTTCTATTCTTCTGTTGGTTTGTCCCACGTACGATTGTGGGCAATCTCTACACGGGATTTCGTAACCGCCCTGATCTTCTAGAGGGAGTCTGTCTTTGTAATTCCGGAGTACGTCTCCCAATTGTGGTTCTGTTGAAAATATCATATCTATGTTGTATTTCCGTAGGAGTCTGCTTATTCTATCGGTAGTTCCTTTTATGTAAGGTAAAAAGGCCCTATTTTCTCTGGCTTCTGGTGGTTTCTGTTCTGGATTCACGTCTGCAGTATCTTTGATGGCCCTGTCTATGATGTTTCTGCTGTACTCGTTGGCTAACAGTGTTTCGGGGATGTTGTGAATTTCTTCCTGTTTGTGTAAACGATCAGCTAACCTTTGGGATCTGGATACTAGGGTTTTGACTACCGAGCAAAGTCGGGCTGGATGGTGGTGTGACTGTACATTGAAGTAGCGATTAGTATATGTCGGCTTTCTGTAAACAGTGTGGCCTAATGTACCGTCTCCTCTCTTTTTGACTAGAACGTCCAAAAACGGAAATTGGTTCTGTTGCTCTATCTCCATCGTGAATTGGATCTTCGGATGTATCACGTTGAGGTGATCTAAAAAGTTGTCGAGTTTTTCTTTGTTGTGTGGCTAAATAACAAATGTATCGTCGACGTAGCGCAGGCATAGCTTCGGTGTCGCATCATACGTAGTTAGCGCTTGGATTTCAAAATCCTCCATGAAGATGTTAGCGATGATCGGTGAGAGCGGGGAACGAATGGGCGCTCCTTCGATTTGCTTGTAACGTTGTTTGTTGTGTATGAAGTAAGTATTGCCGAGGCAGTATTTTGTTAAGTTGAAGATGAAGTAATCCGAAAGGTGGTATTTTTCTTGTAATATGGTGACTACTTCCTCTACCGGTATTTGTGTAAATAAGGACTTCACATAGAAGCTGACTAGGAGGTCCCTTACAATGATGTTGATTCAGAATTTCTATGAAGTGTTCGACATTTCTCACAAAGGAGTTCATCTGACTTGCTAGAGGCTGCAATTGGTTAGCAAGATACTTAGCCAGGGCTTGAGTGGGGGAACCTACCGAGCTCACAATCGACCTTAAGGGTGTACCTGCCTTGTGGATTTTTGGTAGACCATAAAACTTTGGACATCGTGAAGACTTTTCCCTGGGAGTAATCTTTTTCTTTATCTCCTCGCCTAGGGGGGTGGCGTTGATCTTGGTTCTTGTTGTCTTCTCAAGGTATGTGGTCATATCGCTCGCAATAGGTTTGTAGGTCGTCTAGGAGGGTGTTTTCCCAGCAAAATCACGTCGCGAGCAGAACGCACTTCTACAGTCAACCGCTCTAGAGGAAGATGAGAGTGCAATATTTAATTTGGGAAACAATTGTAAAGACACGAAAGAATTTATTTTCTACTTATTTATAGGAACGAACTACATTAAAAACAAACATTGAGAAGCTAGAAGCTGAAGCGAGTAAAGCGAAGTCGAGCAATATTGCCGTTCCCCCGTGATTATCGTTGGCGAGAGATAGAGAGCTGTATAAGCCGCCGAAGAATTGAAAATGGATCAGACACAGGATCACTCTGAGGTAGATCACCTGGCTGAACATCACTCCACATGGCGCTACTGGCAGCGACCGTAATTATTGTATTTTTAATACTACAACACATAAATTTTGTTGTTAACTCGTATGAATGAATGGTAAACAATGTTCGGATGTTACGCAAACTGAGACGTGAATTAAAGATATTGTACATCATGAAAACTAGGTGACTTTCTTCTTTTTTATCTAGGGGTAAGTACAGACAGAATAATGAATCTTACATTGCATTTTGTAATTACATCTGCATAATTTGACGCGGTATCTGTTTTTATAGAACCCAACCACATAAAGGAAATCGCTTCACTTCATTTTAAAATTCTCAATCTTCTACATCAGCGCTAAATATATCCACGCAAAGCATAATACTGGATTAAACGAACCACGCTGGCAGAATTCAACCATGTATTTTAAATTTTAATAAAGTAGTGAATGCATCCTGCACGCAAAAGCACAATTGAATTCACTTACGCCTTCCCATCCGGAACTAACATTTAACTAAATTAGTGATTTCGTAAACGTATTTTATTAATGAACTTGCGTATATTATTGCATGCAGACATATTAAATATAATTACTTTACGTATGCGATTAGATTGCTATCTCTACTAAATAATATCCTTAAGTTTACATTAACCCATTATACGAACAATAAACTGAAAATCATGAATGCTATAAATACATAAATAAAGCTAAATAAACGTGGCAATATCGATTTAATGGATAGGAGTTAAAACAATGGCAGTGTGAAATCAGTTCTAACACGCTGGCGTGCAAATCACTGTATTTGAAATTCTGATTCGATATCCGCAATTAATGAGGCTAACCAAATATTGTTAGCCCAAAATATCAAATATTCATATATAGGATTTATCACGGAAGTTTTCTATACACTTCTCTGACAAAGTGCAGCGACATGAAAAATTGAAAGCACCTTCTTCAGTAATTTATAATTTATAAATATACATGCACTATGATTTCTTGAAAACGATCCACCTGACGTATTTCAGAAACTGAAAAGAAGTAAACATTTCCAAAAGCACATCTATTTTTATTATAAAGGATGCTTTAACATATGAATCATACTCATGATTACACCGGCGCTCCCAAATTTTTCAATGGAATGACCCATTGGTACCTCAAATGGAAGCTTACTCTTGTACTTACGAACCGAAAAATTAAAATATTGATCCACATTACGAAAGTGACAATAATGACTTTAAACATCCAGGCGTTGGCAGTAACGGCATTTTAAAGTATTCTATAACAATTGCAATATACAAATAACACTGAAAAAACAATATTTAAAAGAACTACTTAATCTGAGCACCATTGGTCTCCATGTAGTAGTAAAGCCAGTTTTCGCATTTTTAGTTTATTTTTTGGAAAGTTCCTTGTAGAACGTTTCTACACTCGTTGGTAATTCGCCCACCTAAATCGTTTAAATCCATTAGTTGAGTCTTGAGGCTTATAAGCTACTAATTTTAAATTGCCCCAAAAGAAGAAATGGAGGCTTGTCAAATGCGGTGATCGCAGAGTTCATTCGATCGTTCCACGCCTACCAATCAAGATTTGCAAATCTTCGGTTAAGCCAGTTACGAATATTTGCAGTACAATGCGGTGCAGTATCACCTCGCTGGAAGAAAAGTAGATGTTAGTCGTTGGTTGCCTTCTTAATCACGCTGGTTTTTAACTTCCTCGGTTATAATGGGATCGATGATGTTCTCCAACAGCAATAACCGTCACAATTTAGCGTTTCATTAATGAATATTGGCTCAACTATTGAATCACCTAGTATTCCTGCCCAAACATGAATTTTTTGCGGCTCCTCTTATAATCTGGGGATTGTCATCGCTCCAGTAGCGTACACTGCGTTTGTTCACATATCCCTTTGAGTAAAAAGCACACGTTTTTTAAAATTTGATTCGCGCTAATCATTTCAACCATAGTTTTGCAAAATTCTAGTAGTCAGCCTTACTAAGCTCTTACACTACCTTATTTTATATATATAATCTAAACCTTAATATACCATTACAATGTTAAGGTGTAAAATTAACTATTTCCGGGATAAACGAATTTTGCCTAATCTTTGTTCTTGGCTAATTTCCTTGCTTCTCCCTAGATTGTTTTTCTTTCGTTCCATTTTTTCTTTGGTCTTCCTCTCGATTTTTCTTCTGACTTGTGTCGTGATTCGCCCATACGTGATAGATGCCCAAACCATTTTAATTGTGCCGTTTCTATGCTCTTCACGATTGGTTCCACTTATAGTTCCTCTCTAACTATGTCGTTTCGAACTTTGTCTCTCCTTTACTGCACGTAGGTATTTAATCTCCGTAGTCTGTAGTTTACTTTTCATTTGTGTGCTTAGAACCCAACTCTCCCAGCCATAGATCAAAGTTGGCTTAAATTTCGTCATTTTCGTTTTCTTACTCACTTCCTTCTTCCGTATGAACATGTTTCATCAGTTTCGCTTAAAACCTCGTGATTCCTGCCGCCCCTTCATAGGTAGCTGTTCTTAGGCGTCCACTTCTTTGTAAATCTATTACTTGGCAAAATGGCTAGTACTTTAGAATTATTCAATATGTCGTACTTTTACTGATTTGGCAATCCGGATGAACACAATTAAACAAAATGCGAACTTCCTCAAAAGAACGTTGACGTCACCATATCCACGCATTATCAAGATGTCAATTCGCTGAGATTCCGTAAGTTTTACTGCCATGATAATTAATCAGCAAAACTAATAGATAATGATACGGATAACATCACAACAATCTGACAAGTTACATTAAAACGCAGGTGTTTTCAAAGATATCCTGATTTTACGTTATTTGACGGTTTTTTATTTTTTGTATTGCGTTTTTAACAATAAAAATAAACATGTTGATTTTTCTGAAATTAATTTTTTCGTCTGCTTCCAAAAATGTAACAATATACTGGGTGTCCCATTAAAGAAAATAGGATGCATATCCTATCAAACCGGAAGCTAAAAAAAATTGTTATAATAAATTCGTTATTCTTAACTACACATCCAGACCAAATTTAAAGCAACAAAGTTATTCGACCGTTCCGGAACTTTATACTAACCCTGTATAGCCTCTGTCGATCTAGAAAACATCCTTTTCTTCCTCAACCTGCAACCTGTATGTCTCGCCTAAATTGGCTTCGTTAGGCACGAAAAAATACGTAATCTTACACCATTGTTTGTTACGCTGTAGTTGTAAATAAGTTTTATTGGTATCAATAAGTTAGAGTTTAGGTTCTTTTGAGACCCGTAAACGCCAGAAGGAGAACTCCCATCCATTGTTTTCTTATTTAATCAAAGCTGTTCTCTCCTTAAAGCTTATTATTTATTCAAAACAAACCCACCCTAGCTGGTAATAAGTTTTCCGGCTTTGATGTTAGGGTAAGATTTAGTTTACAGAGATGTGAGTTTCATTTACAGTCATACACAGAAGGATTGGGCCATAACTTCATTTCTTCCTGATAAACGCACTGACTATAAGCGTAGCGAAACTGTGTAAGTGTTATTTCCGCTTATGTAGATTAGATTAATATAATTCTGTGGTGCACCAGAACGGGTAATTGTTTAGTCAATTTCACTTTGTAAATTATACTGCAGAAGCACAAGAGATTGGACTTGATTAGGAATATGTAACATTATTAACTTAGTTAATACTGCGGTAGATGAAAGGTAAACACTTTGATGTGATTACTATTACCTAAAGGAAGCTTTAACCTACTGTTTGATGAGACAAGCACACGTATAAGTACATTGTTATTAGTGTCATCACGATCGATCGTAAACCAGAAATGTTATAGATTAACTCCCTCTATTTCCATTAAATAAATAATTCATTGCTGTAATTTATTAAGCGTCCAACTTGTTCTTTAGTAAACAAAGAGCACATAATTACTTATTACTAGAGTTGCTCAATTTGCGCCAACAGCCAGTGGCGGGCGCATAAAGGTTTACACAAAATAAGTGGTCAGAAATAAAATATAATACGTGCTCAAACACTTACCGTCTTAAGAGTCTTCCGTGAAATCACAAAGTGAATAATGTCTGTTAAATATCTGCGACATTAGACATGTTTCCATGGTTGTTTCGGCAAACTGAGTGCGGCGTGGGGAAAAAGTGAGTTTATATGCAGAAAACGAACGTTCTACATCTAGTGACGTTATATTTGCGTAATTAAAATAATCTTTGGAACAACTTAACGGTTCTGTTGTCGCACCTTCACAAATTTGTCTTACTGTGCCAAAATCAGAATCTTTCTCTAAAACACTTTCAAACCTTTCTAGAACACAAACATTTTTTGCATCTTCTACCGCGCATAGCTGCGCGTGAACATGTTGCACTATTTGCAGAGATTCCACTAACGACACCAAAGTATTTTGTAATTTTTCTATTGCCTCCACTAGTCCGAAGTAATTGTTCTGAATAGTTTTTAAATCCGTTTTAACCTGACTATCATCAAATTTCGACTGGCGTTCCTTGATAGCCGCAACTTCCTTTCGATCGAATTGTAAAACCACGTTCTTAATATTCTCAAAATATTTATGATAATAAAACGCGGCCTGTAACCATGTTCCCCAGCGTGTAAGAATAGATTCTGGTGCCTCAGGCATACGGGGTCACAGTCTGTGAAATTTGCGAATACGTTTTGGGGATTTGACAAACACTACTTCTGTATGCGCTATTAAAGCGTCTACCTCAGGATAACATTTTCTAATACTGTCTGCCACATGACTGAAAGCATGAATTTTACACGTAATATGTAACAAGTTAGCACAATGTCTTTTAAGAGACCGGCACTCATAAACATCAACAGTTAGTTTGTTGAAAGTTCAAACGTTTCCAATATATTTAACGCTAACTTTAAAATCACTTCGGCACTACATTGTTGTACTCGTCTGGAAGCTAATAGAATTGAAGGTGACGATTGGTGTGGTTCCATCGTACGTACCATTACATTAACAACAGAATGTTTTTTACAATCTGTTGTTTCATCCACACATAACCACAGTTTTTTATCTTTCAACTCCGATTTAATTCTTTTTTCAACATGTTCACGAGCAGATGGCACAATTCTTTGTAACGATGCCCGACTTGGTAATTTGCAGTCCGAATATTTATTCCAAAAGAATACATTTGCTTTCTCGTCTAGTAAATTAAACGGTAGATTACATGCAATAAAGGTAACATATAAATTAAATTTAAATTTGTCATAGTGTCGTGTGCAATTTTCTTTTGAAGAATGCTGTTTACTATTTACGTGTCGTAGACAAACCGTTTTGAACCAACACATTAAAGGGATATTACAAACTACACATTGAATTTTAACGCCATCATAATTTAGGTCAGGCATTTCTGCTATAAATTTTGTAACGTTGTCCAACATTGGTCGTTTTCGCGACGTAGGCAACATTTGTAAAACAAACATAGAACTACGAAATAGTATTTACGGCTGCGTACATGTATACGCAACAGAACTGGTTGAGACTGGCAGTTATACTGAGGGTTGTATCGAACTTCCGCCACTGCCCGTTGGCACTAGTGAGTTACTCTACTTATTACCCATTAAGCATACCAAACAAGATTTTGATGTTAGGAAAAATTATCTAATAATTGATTTTTTCTTGCACATCTAGCCTGTAGATGTACAAGAAAAAATTCAAATTCGCGGGCTACTTTGATCTCGTTTATTGCGTGAGATAAACTGTAAAATTAAGTTTGGCAAAGTTGCTAAATTTTGTTTTGGCAAATAGTTAAACGAAGTACTTCAATTATTTTCAAAACCTGAGATAAACAAAAATTCGTGATTGCGCTTTTAGACTATATCCTTTGCAATTTTTTTATAAATTACACATTATAAGTTTTTATGTAGAATATGTTAGAGATATTTATTATTTATTTCAACGTTTCGGCAATGCCAGAGCACTACCAAGTTATTTTTTTTTTAATGAGTGGCTATTCCTTTTGCCCACATTTGCCATTAAATAAATAAGTAGAGAGATATTTAGAAGAAAAGGTATTTTTTATTTTAGAATTTCCAGTAGGTTTTGGAGTATTAAGTATAGACGTTATCGGCACTTTACTGCATTTTTGGTGTCAGTAAACGTGATGCCATTCTGTATGTCTTTAAGTTTTGAAAAGTTAGTGGAAAGAAGAATCCAAGAATGTCACATTTATTATACTTATTATCAGGACTCGCAGTAATAGTGATTTCGATAATCTATTCTTATCTTATGCAAGATTGGCTAGGAAATCTACTGTAAAATATGGTTGATATAGCTATTAATTTCGACATTTTCAGTGACTAGAGTATCTTTAATTAGATGCTCTCATCCAAACTAGTATTCTCCAAAAGATATTGACAAGTCCCTACTTTTACCGCCTATATACCCTAAAACACAAACATGCCAAATACTCGGAACTAAAGGAAAAAGTGTTGGTCTGTAGCACAAAAGGATAAACATGTATTCGCTTTGAAGTAACTAGGAGGACCTTCTACCCGATTTAACTAATATGCATTACTTTTCATATAAATGATTTTGTAAGAATCTAGTTCTGGCGGTGAAGTTACGTTCTTAATTAATTTGAAGTTTTATAATTTAATATTATGCCCAGTTTCGTGTATGTGTTATGCTACACTTGACGATTCGATTTTCCCATAGCGGTAATGTGCCATGTGTTCTTTAGACTTGGTACAACCTATAGCCTTCTCGTTTGTTCAATAGAGCTTTATCACAGTCACTGCATGCAATGTGTAAATTCCCGACCTTTCTTTCATATCCGGTTTACCTTTCGAATTGCCTAGGTTTCTGAGTGTATTTCATGAACTGTTCATATCCTATTCCTTAACTTTACTAATACCTTTTGATATGCTGTGAAAGTAAAGTTTCACAAATATCTTATCGCGGAAAACTACCAAGTCGTGGAATCTCTCACATAATGCCTCTTTTGGACATTCTTAAGGATGCAATCGACATCTATAGAAGAGTAACCACTATAAATAGCTGAATTTTTTATACATTTAAGTTGTTTATTGCACCTACCCCTTTATTCAAGGAGAATTTTACCTAGTAATTAAGGAACTCATGGCAGCCGTTTTACGTTGTCGACAGTGATTGCAACCTGTCATTAGTGCTGGTATCCTCTCTGTGGACGTCTATTTCTAATTTATTGTTGTTTCGAATTATTAACTATCAGGAACGGGAGTTATTTGATCATTTTTTTCTTTATTTCTTAGTACCAAAAACCGCGAAAATGTTATACACGTTTGAAATTTGCTCGTCAACAAGGTGGCTATAGAAGGGGGCAGCGGATCGCCCATCGCTATACCTTCTAGTAGGTTAGGACTTTTAAAGTAGGACCAGAGATATATCTTGACATTTTAAAAGAAAGCAAGAGAATCAATGTAGTATAAATATTTGTACACGGCAACATTCAGATATTTAACATAAGAATGAGATCAAAACAAAAATTAGCTGAAATCTAGCTGAAACACATGTTCTGTTTGAAATGTATTTGTAAAATTTTCACTATAGCGATATAACAAACTTTTATCTAATAGAAAAACCAAACTACAAAACAAAAGCTCTTGAGTTATACTCTGCAGGCTTTTAATAACGGCCTGTACGGATATTTGCGTTTCTATATTGTGCACAACTCTGATTATCTAAAAGGTGCAAGTTGACGTATGAGGATAATCTCCCCTGCGGATATTGTGGTTAAGTACGACGTAACTCTATAAGCACCACTGTTTATTGGCGAAGTACAAGTGGCACTAGGGTAGGTATTTCCAAGAGCAAAGTAGTTAGAAGTGGGGTTTTATAAGAGCCTGAGAAATGAGTACCGACGATAGCTTGAATTACCACGTTTTTCGCAATAAAAATGTGATTAGCGTGGTACGATAAGCACCATGTTACAACCCTCGATCGAATTTTCTTATGATAATGGTAAACTAATGTAATTCTAAACACCCGTGATCTTAGAATTTAAAAAAGTACGCCTTGGCTAATAATCTGTTGACTAGCAAGGGAAAATCCCTAAATATAAACTATCGATTTAAATGAAGAAAATAGAATTTCTATATCCAATTGTTAGCATTGTAGTTTCCTAGCAAAATTAACGGAAACTAAGAAATTATTTTATTAAACCAATAATGGATACAAAAATGAAATTCATGCTATTAAGGCTTAGAGCTTACCGTTCTCGATGCCGATTTACTTGGGGCAAATATAATCTGCTTACTTTAAGATTAAAACACATCTGCAAAGCTCCTGCGAGCAAATAAGAACAGTTTTTTTTGCTTTGAAGAAAAGATATATTATACGTTTATACGTTTTTGCTTTTATTTACGTGATATTGTAGCCGAACAAAGGCTAAACAGTACTTACATTACTAACTGTTATGTGTACTGCATACACCAAGTAATATTCCAACGGTTATAAAACTTGCTGTGATGCAGTTAGGTACTTGTAATGATGTAGGGTGAAAGAAAGTGATAAAATTGCGACGAACTTATAGGTTATGTAAAAAGAATAACGTTTTCACTGTAGTAATTGTAAATAAGAACACACGTTAAAAATACTTACATTACTGGTCGCTACGTACACTGCATACACCGAGAAATATTGAAACCGTTACAAAACTTGTTACAACCCACTTTGACACTTCTAATGCACCGACGTGAAAGAATGTAGGTTATGTGGAAGGAAAATGATAGGATGGTTGCCTAAACTAACCTATACTTATTTCAAGTGACACAGTGTCTTTTTTACACCTTAGCGACTAACAAAGGAATAATAATGGTTTCTGCAGCTTCTTGGGGTCGCTTGTTTTTTCGGTTAACTGTAGCGCCGACTACGCCCATGGACAAAAAAATATTTATTACCTAACGGAAAATACACATAATGTAGTTTTGAATTGTTATTGATCATTTTCATTATTTTTACAGTTTCGTTGTTATACCGCGTATCCACCTAGTGCTAGAGTATGGATGCAAACTAGTTCCTTTTACAAGGGAAGACAGGTAAATGTCCCACACTCAATGTAAAAACAACGGTAAGCTGCCCAATCTCACATAAGCGGAATGTAAAAAGCCCTAAGCTCAACACTACCCATCGCTGTTTGACTCAATAACCCAGAAACTATAAGAGATATAAAAAAAAGTAAAGACAAGATTTAAACTGTTTTACATGATCTTAACGATCGCGTAAATATTTTTCCTATATCAAATATTTCTTTAGGAAGAAAAAGCCCACCCCCTTATTTTTTGCAAATTTCATAATTTTTATATACTACAGAAATACAGAGGCTACGTAGAACAACGATTAAAATATTTGAATAGGGAGATAATCAGTTCTACGTTTATTTTAAGTTTTCCACTTACAAAAATGAAATTTACCTGTTAAAATTACTTACAGTTAATGTTGTGATAGGTGTTTGATATGTGTGTATATATAAAACTTATGGTTCCTTCTTTCCTCTTCTCGGCAATATTGATATCCGAAATCCTCTTGTTTTAGATCCCTTTTGATCATCTTCTTGAATGAAATTTCTTTTGATTACTTCTTAAAATTCCTTGATTGATGTAATACTCTTGATAATTTTTCGTGATTGTTTATACTTCACTTTAACAGCTTTTCAACACATTTGAATTAATAATTTCGGCGGGATTTAATTTTAATAGTACAATTTCTAAATACATCAGTCAAAAGATGATTGTTTACTGTCAGAATGTTTACGTTGCTCACTTCTGTTTTTCGGTCGTCCCTGGCGTTGCCAATCTAACGACTTGATATTTAATTTTGATGTTTTGAAGATCGAATTCGGTGTCGCAGATGACGTAAGGGATTTTGACGGTTACTTCCAAATACAGTGTGTCTTTTGTGTGTATAAGTATTCATTTCTACAAATAATGTTTTCAAAATGTAAATAACTTAAAATAACCTGGAATTTTGATTATCCCCTGTAACATATCATTAACTTCTTTTTTTTAAGAATAAAAGATTAATAATATAAATAATCAAAATGTCAGAACACGAATATTAATCGAAAATAATTCAAGTTCCGCATAAAACTCTATTAAAATCTAATGTCAGCGAATGTTGTTATAATATTGATTAGAGTGAATTTAGTAACATTTAAACATACGCTTTTCACGTGGAACATCCCAGTACAATATATATATATATATATATATATATATATATATATATATATATATATATATATATATATGTATATATAACACCTGCCACGAAATATTCCTATTTGTGTTAAAAAATTCATAAGTGGTGTGCTAAAATATCATTGATATCTTTTAGAACATTTATGAATACATTAAGTTTATCATCATGTAATCCACGTTGCGATAAAAACTTTTCCGATTTCTATCTTATTTAAATTTAATCCACGTTAAGTATTTCGTTGTAATCACTTATTTTTTGTGTTGACAATGTCTTATATTTCATAAATCCTTGTCTAAATAGTGGTCATTCCAAATGCATACAATAAATAGACGATGAGAAGTTAAAGCTCGCAGGTTAGAGTTTATTAATAACGAATGCGTTTCACTACGTTGTTGCTAACAGCAACAGTAGTTGTTGCAATCATGAAAATCAACATTGCCAATGTTATGAATTTGTTACATTCCTTGCTACAAGCATCGCCGTTACACCTATTACATGTGAAGAACAAGAGTTACACGATGCTTTAAGGGATAACATTGTAGGATCTCGAGCAACATTCATTTGCTTTTAAAACAGATATATCACTAGAATTTGAAGACTTGGCTGGTCCGCAAGAATCGCAATTCATTGAAACAAGTAGTGAATATGATGAAGATTACGAACATGAAGGGAAGGGGGTACTATGATTGATATTGAAATATATTTCGGTCGAGCCTTACTTATCCGACATGGTGATGAAAACAGTGCAAGCCGTCGTGCAACCATTATCCTCTATTACGCACAATTCATGCCAACAGTTTTAGCAAATGGACGCCTCCTATCCCCCGTATTCCTTGTGTTAAAAGAAACAAGAGCTCGGTTTGACCCGCAGGTGCAAAAAACAATTTTGAAGCCCGTTAATATATACATCTCCGCTTCAACGTCCAGGAAATTAACTTCTGGGCATTTTAAAGATTGGTTTACAAATGTGTACTTATCAAATATTGGAGCTGAAAGTATCTTCTTATTGGATTCCTGGTGTGGGCATTGTCCGAGTGACGTGCAAAATTTAATATCAACAAACAAAAAGTAAATATTTTAAGAATTCCAAGGAAGGCAGCTTCGATGGTACAACCTTTAGACGTTTACGGTTTTCGAATATGGAAAAATTTTGTGAGAACTTTTTCAGATCAAGTACCAGGGGTACCACATTTTGAAAATCCTGTAAGCTTCTGCCTCCCGAAGGCTACACAAAGTACATTAAAATGCGGTATTTATGGCAAGCCTGCATTTATTCGTTGTGCATGGTGTAAGCAATTCCTTTCTTTTCAACATTTCTACACGGATTACCATTATTGTGGTAACTACGTATGTAGCGTAGACTGCTATAAGTAGTCGATTTATGAAATATGTTCCATATTGTACCACTCATCACTCTTTACTACTACATAGCTGAGGGCTGTCGTTTAAGGGGACTTGGACATATTCTTCGGTTACCGGTGTGAGAGTCGGCCACTGGAGTATATCCCCTGGCTATCGGAGTCGGTCTTAGGAATATTCCCTAGTTATCAGTGTGAGAGCCGGCTGCTAGAATATACCTCTTCGGTGTTAGAAACTATCTTCCGAAGGTCGGTGTGGAGGCCGACTTTCCGAAAAGATACTTCCCTGAACTCACTTCAGTTTATAGTAGTCAGCGTTAAACGACTTGCCCAGCGAGTCTCTCTAAATGCAGATCTCGAGGGTTTATATATCATATTTGACCATGACGTATTACTTTTTGTTGATGACATGTAGTGTCCTTGTACGTGAAGCATACCGGTAAAACATTCCTTACGGCATATCGTTACACAACTGCGATTGGTTTGCTTAATGAAAAATATATACGGTCATACAAAAATATCATAGAGAGTTTTCGGAAATGAACTAATAATGTAAAAGTTAAATTTATACTATAAAAATTGAATGAAATTGCAAGCTAATTTAAAGATTTGTGAGAAAATGTTGATACTATAATTTTACACTATTTCCTTTCAGTTTAAGAGTCTTTAAATTAGTGCGAACAGGGAACAGTTCGTCACAGTATTATGAAATGAATGTAGTAACGCGACTAGATGACTCAAAATATGTGCTACAAAATTCCACTGACAAGCCAATAATCATAAAACTTACTGACGTTCTACACAAAAAATTTACGAAATTATGTTAGAAATACCTCTGAATTTACGCTGTTACTTATTGTAGGAAGATATTCCATTAATTTTGAAGATTTACGAAACTAAGAAGATGAACTAAAGAGGAATAACTTCACCGTTCTCCCACGTTTGTTTTTGGCTAGATTTAAAATAATTATTTATCACCCCCGCTCCAAAAATCGGAAGCTCGTGGGAGTAGTAGAGGCTACCGAAAAAGAGCTAATAGCCGCCAGAAGTAATTTCACATTGAACGAGTGGCCACGCTTATACTATACGTGCTTGAATGACAGCTGTCTTCGATGACATAAAATTTACAACACTTTAAAAGATTTTATTTCTTGATTTTAGCGGCTTTGACAAGGAACGGCTAAGAAAACGAAATATACTTATACAGTAAGAATCAACCCGATTGAAAAATGGTTGTCGACATCAACGAAAAATCACCATACACGCTGATCCGCACAAACTACGGAGTAGAAGCATACCACACAGCCAATAGCTTGACAAAGAAGATCAGAAACCTAAGTGCGCTCAAGAACAAGAAAATATTTCTACTTATTGTTAGATGTAAAGTTGTGCACATGTAATTCTGAAGAAGACAATAAAGATTGTCGAAACGTTAAAATTATAAGGTTTAGTTAAATCTAACTACAATATATTTAACGATAAAACCGCTAAAATCAAGAAATAAAATTTTTAAATTCTTAAACAAGGAACGGCTAAGAAAACGACATATACTTATACATTTACAACACTTATAGCCTCTTTATTTTTATAGTATATAAGAATTATGATATTTGCAAAAAAAAGTAAGGGGTTTGGGGGTTGCTTTTGGGGGTTAAATATTTGTTATAGAAGAAATATTTATGTCATCGTTAAAAGCATGTAAAATAGTTTAAATCTTGTCTTAACTTTTTTAATATCTCTTATAGTTTCTGGATTAAACAACGAAGTGTAGTGTTGAGCTTAGGGCGCTTTACACCCCGCCAGTGTGCGATTGGGCAGCTAAGATAGTTACCGTTGTTCTTACAATACATCGGTCTATGAACCCACAAAGTTTCATTTAAATCGGTGGGATGCACCTACCTGTGTTCCCTTGTGCTTGTGAGTGAAACAATAAGAAATATACAGGATACTACAGAAGATAGATTTCTCAAAAGGAAAGTAGTCTTTAAAAGTTTGCTTGTCGTATAATTCACATGTGGTTCCCATTTTCGTTTGGAATCAAGCAAACAACCCAAATATTTAACAAGCTCCGGGTTACTAACATTAAAAATGTCGGTCAAAGAAAACACCATTTCTGTGGTTTCATCTTCAGTGAGGGATTATGTATTTGCTGCAAACCACTCATAGGCACAATTACGAGTTGAAGATGCTTTAACTAAGACGTCACTACAATCTTCGGACTTTATTAACAAGGTAGTATCATCTGCAAAAAGGATACTTTTATCAACGAACATATTCTGAGAAAAATCGTTAATATATATAAAAAATAATACGGGAGAAAAACTTTTCCAATATACGTATATTTTTAAACGTATTCAATCTGATATCGTTCCCGCGCTAGATTTATTATCGCTATGGGATATTATTGAAATGCTTAAGCAAATTTAATAGAGACAACAGGTGTTTGGAATATGTAAAACAGTTTAAGTCTTGTCTTAACTTTTGTTTTATATCTCGTACAGTTTCTGAGTTATTAAGTCGAACAGCGAAGGGTTGTGTTGAGCTTACGGCGCTTTACACCCCGCTAATCGAGTATAAGGAATGTGACAGAAACTTGACATGAATTGAGGTCTGGCACTCTAAAGTGCAATAAAATACAAAATGTTCCATTTAAAAAGTAAAGCTTGTGTAGTGCGCAGCGCGAATTGAACACTTTATACTTAAGCATAATTTTTATCTTGTGTAGGACTTGTATCGGAATAATAGTTATTTGAACAGTTTTATCTAGATTGCTCAGAAAAGCAAGTATCTTCCGCCAACGCACTAAGTGTTCACGCTCTAGCCATCTTAAATAAATTAGTTAAATTAGTTAAATAAATTAATTATTTCTCAAGTAACTTGAAAATTTATTCGTGTGAAATGCATATAATTTTTCATTCTGTTTTTAATGTTAATTAGCCTTGCATTTTTAAAATCACATTATTTATTAGAATATTTAAGCAGTGGTATTTCACGTCTCTTAGAAAAAGCAACCTAGGAACACCTTTCTCATCGCTTCGGTATAATTCTTGCAATCCGTAACCTTTCAGTAATTCCTTTCCACATAATTTATAATCTGGCATATTTACGGCATACTAAATCCAATTTTTCATGCAAATGTTTTATGCGAGGTGATACCAACTCTAAATAAATTGTGGGAGAATTTATTACAGAAAACATCGACACTCTTAAGGAAACTATCTGGTGAATGAATTATGCTCCGTTTCTCTCCAAAGCGTACTATACAAAAAATGATATACGATGTGAAATTAATGTCTTTGTAATTCGGTTGAGAGTTTGAATAAAAATGGATATATATTCCGACTATATACGTATTCTACTGGAATAGAGCACGTGTCATCTCATACTGTAGTCATAAGATGCGAACAAGACAATTTTTTACATCTATACGTTTCACACCCTACTACTCATAATCATATGCATCCTAATAAATAGAATAAAAAACGCGGTATCTAGTAAGTTAGGGATGTTAAACATGTTTATAACATCACTTTTAATTTTGCTTTGTTGAATATTGCTTTTCTGTAACAATAATAATAAAGCGCTTCTCTTAGGAATACACACTCCTTCGTGTCTATGATAAAACAATAAATTGAAAATAAGAAATAGATCCTTTACCCTCTTTTTTTAACTACAGAAGCCAAAAAATATTTTTACGTGTGGTTTACAGTGTTCCAACAGTGCTGTTGATATTCTGCGTACAGTGTAGGAAGGAAGTTTCTTATCACTAAAGACCGGATTATATGCAAATATGCATATTTTGCATATAATATGCATTTATCCCCTTTAATGCATATCTGAAAGAATTTTGCATATTAATGCATAATCCCTGTTCTTTTTGGTTCACATATTTAAATAATAAAGAAAGCGTCATACGTAAATTGTAAAATACAAATTACGTTAGTAAATACATAATCAAATGTAAACAAAATTCTCTGGGCTTTCCCTTCCTGTTACGGGAGATGACAGTGCCGCTTAAAATTTGCATGATTTATTATTTCACCAACAGCGCCGGCTTTTTCTTTTCGGTTCTGTGATACCCGGGCAGAAAAATTTGGAGGGTGGGCAGTAAACAGCAACTTTCGAATTTACAACCCTTTGTCTAAATAATGTACGAATTCCCAGTTCGTATAGATTGTGAATAGTAGGAACTCCCGGTTTTATTATTTAATAGTAGTCAAGTGTACGCGCAAGCCTCAAGAATTGCCTTAAATTGGAGAGGACAATAGCCACTTTGTATTCACCCCGGCCGTTCAAAGCGATAGTACTGCATTTTACGCGTTAAAGCTGTTTATTTAAGATATTATTCAAGTCCAGTCATTGTATGAAATTTTAGTAAATTGTGCGTCACTCTGTCTAATTTAAAATTTCCGATTTGCATCCAATCCACGGCCATTAAAGTTTATTTACTATTGCCTACCGAGGTATTATCAAGAAACTTTATCTCAAAAGCGGCAGTTCTGCTTCGTTCAGCAAAGACATCTCAAAACGGTTAAGAAAGTTGTACCAGGTTGTATAGTGAAAATAAATGCAGTTTTAGTGTAAGGTTGTGGTTTCATTTAAAAATGTAAGTCAATGCCTTCAAACAAGGAGTCACCCAAACAATCGTAAATACGAGTGTACAGTGAAAACGTTCGTTCAATCATGTCGAAAGTTAGTAGTGGTACATTGGCTTGGATTGAATCTCACCCTGAAGTTCGTTTGGATAACGAAACAGTGTTTTGTACAGTGTGTTGCAAAATTGTAAGTACTTGTTTTAGGCTTTTTTATTGTAATGTAAATTAAAAAAAAATACAAATATTTCGTGACTTGCAGGTAATGGTTAATTTGCGACTTAAGTGAACTAGTAATCTTGAGTAAAATAATAATGTATCAAGTAAAATTTATGCAAGGTGTCCCCAAATCCGCTTTAAAAATTCTAACCAGAGTTTACTGTTTGTTAACTGAACTCACTCAGTATTCTTTCATTTTATTTGTGTAATTTAACGAGTCTAATAATTTTTAGCATAATGCATGGAGAAAAATTGATAATAAGTAGTATATTGTTAAGAAAAGCTATCAAATAAGAAATACTATGTTTGTTCTACTGTATGTATATAGAGCATGCTCGGTAACTTCCGGCACACATTGTTTTAAGTATTTTAATTACGAACTGTCAAAGCAAATGCCAAATAATTGTTTAGTTGTTATTAGCTATTCATGGTGTATAACTGACATAAGTTTTATAAACTTACGATTCGTGGTTTTGAAATGAGAACTGTCAAAAACCAAGAACTCGCAAAAAGAATTCGCCACTACTTTGAAAATTCTGCGAATCGAATCAAGAAAGATGTTATTAGGCATTTTACGAAAGAAAGGGTGGCCAGAAGGACTACAGTATGTCCACGGTTAGAATGAATAAGAGGAAAAACTTTTTTATTTTACATTTTAAGGAAAAGGAGCATACTTGATAAAAAGTTTTGCTTGTATTTAAAATGAGATTGCCATGGAGAACGTTAACGTTCCACATACTGGGTGTCCGGAAACTAAAAAAATACGAAAATGTCATTTGAGTAAACTACCATTATTTTTACTATTTCGAAAAAATGGCACTAGGAAAAGTTTTTTTGGAATTAAAAGTTACGACAGATTTTCAATTTATGGCCTTTTCCTCCTTTATCGTAAAGAAATATTTTTATCGAAAATTTGGCTTGTGATTTAAAATAATTATTATTTAATCCTTGGCGTTATTTCACTTTACTTCAAATAGTAGGTGGTGACGAAAATGACATTTTATGTTTCACTGTACATCGTTAAAAATACCAAAGAATAATAATTATCAAAAAATGCTAACTCTACAGCAAAAAAATTATTTAATACAGTGCTGCGGTAAGGATGATAACAGTTATCGCCAAGTAATTCAAGAATTTAATTAAAAATACCCCGGTGTGCATGTGCCACAGTCGTAATTGCATGAAATAGTACATACATTTTTGAGGAAAGGGTCGCTATTAAAAACACCGAGGCAAAAGAAAAACTATAACGATGAAGATGCCGCTACTGTACTAGTCTTACAGTCAGTGAATGAATATCCAAGGATGTCACTGAGGAGACGCTCGGAATACTTAGGAGTGGTGAAAAAGTCCCAAATACAAAAAATTTTAAAACAAAATAAAATTGTGCCATACAAACCAGTATTTTATCATAGTTTAGAGACAGGCGACGAAGTTAAACGTCTCGATTTTTGTCTGTGGATCGGAAGTATGGAAAGAAATTTTCACCCAGAAATTATATTTTCGGATGAAACCACTTTTTCGACAAATGGCATTGTTGCATCGCAACATTCACGATATTGGGCAGCCGAGAATCCTCATTTTAGAATACCGTCGAGGCGACAATATTTCAAAAAAGTAAATGTTTAGTGTGCCGTCTCCTTTTACGGAATAATAGGACCATACTTTCTTCAAGATACGTGCAACGGAAATAGCTATTTAAATATGCTTCAAACGTTTTTCACCGACAAATTGTAAAATTTACCATTGGCCTACCGAAATTCTTTGTCTTTCCAGCAAGACAGTTGTCCGGCGCATACTGCTATAAATGTTAGGACTTGGTTACAGAATACATTTCCTAATCGCTGGATTGGTTTACATGGTCCACATCCATGGCCTCCGCGGGTCCAGATTTAACGATCATGGACTTTTACTTGTGGGGTCGACTCAAACAGATTCTCTACAGCAGACCTTTGGACAATGACATGAACCACCTAAAGCAACGAATTAGGGAAGCTGTACAGTCCATATCCTCAGAAGAGGTTAGAAGAAGTTACAAAGAATTTCTTGCTCGCCTTCAAATTTGTATGGACGTTGGTGGAGGACTGTTCGAATAATGTTTTATTATTTTAAATTTTTTTAAGTTAAAAAATGTAACCAGTTTTGTGCACGAATTATTTAATTAAAGTAGGCCAATTTTCCCATAAATTGAAAATCTGTCGTAACTTTTAATTCCAAAAAACTTTTCCTAGTGCCACTTTTTCGAAATAGTAAAAATAATGGTAGTTTACTCTTATGACATTTTCGTATTTTTTTAGTTTCCGGACACCCAGTATGTGGAACGTTAATGTTCTCCACGGCAATCTCATTTTAAATACAAGCAAAACTTTTTATCAAGTATGCTCCTTTTCCCTAAAATGTAAAATAAAAAAGTTTTTCCTGTTATTCACTCTAACCGTGGACATACTGTATATATATTGTTTTGTCATGAAGTACGTAAATCTGCAATTTATAAATCGGGAGGAGGAAGGCCAATATGTAAGAAATAAAGCGTTATTGTCTCGTGTTAAAACTCTTTACAAAAGAGATCCAAACATGTTTGAAAGAAAAGCGACTGCCCTGTTGAATATATCGCCTTCATATTTACATGAAGTTCAAGTTAAAAAAGCTGGAATTAAATCTCAGGTATGTAAAAGCGTCCCACATTATATTAACGATCAAGAATCGAGAGTGAAAACTGCTTGCAGAAAAATTCTCGAAAAATTGGCACTTCCAGGAAGCGGAAAAATTATTATCGTGGATGACGAAACGTACTATGCTGCTGATCTAAAAGATGTTCCTGGGAGAAAATACTATCATTGTGCTCCCAATACAGGCAAAAAAAAAAATTCAAACAAAAAATAAAATTTTTCAAAAAATATCTGATATGGCAGGCGATGGATGAGCAGGGGAATGTTTCAAAACCATATGTTTTCACAGGCACCATGAATTGGAAAATTTATCTAAATGAGTGTTTACGCAAGAGGCTTATTCCCTTTATCAAAAATAGAAATGTTCTGTTTTGGCCTGATATGGCAACATGTCATTACGCTGCCAAATGCATAGAATTTCTTCAAGAAAACAACATAGATTTTGTATCAAAAGTAAATAATGCTCCAAATACACCTTAGGCCCGACCCATTGAAAAGTATTGGGCATTATTGAAGAGAGAATATTCTAAAAGGAAAACCCCAGCAAAAAGTGTGAATTCCTTCAAACGTATAGTGACGGCTATAGCTCAAAAAGTTTCAAAACCTAGTGATGCATCTTTAATGAGCAATGTAACAAGAAAGCTACGTCAAGTAGGTGGACCAGGAGTGTACGAACTTTACCATAAGTAAAAGTTCATATAAATATGTTGCTTATCATTTCAAATAAAATTCATTGTTGCTGAAATATTGCGTTTAGTTTATAGGTATTTTTTAATTTTGTGTCAAGAGTTACCGAGCATGCTCTACATAACTACAACATGAAGCTGTCCATAAAATTTTAAGACGACGTCTTGTTCATTAGACGAGATTGAATGGAAAGAAACTAGTAAATAGAAACACAGTTTGGTCAAGCTTACAACACCCAAAGTATTTACCTATCATTACTTTGGTATGTAGTTCATATTGAAAGCACATACGGCATAATCTACTGCGTACATTTACTATATATAAAAATAATAAAAGAAAAGATATTTCCGTACTACAATAATTGACTTACTCGATTTTTGCAGGACGCTTGTCTACACCATGGAAGATCACTGCATAAAGATAACCTGTATTACTATAAGATATAGTACCTACAAATAATTGTGCGCCTATAGGCAACGTAAGCAAACTATACAAAGTCACTTGTATAGGTAAATAGCTATTTATGGTATAAGTGAATAAAGACGAAAAAATAGTCAAAATAGCACACGAGGAGAAGCCGAGTGCGATAATGCTTTTGAGTGGATAAAATTTCTTTATTCGCGTGTATCATACAATATTTTTTCCAATTCCCCCTGAATTTTCAAAAAATTTTATTGCTTAGGTAATTCATTTACATAAATGTTAATTGTGCTATTACTAATGTGATGAACACTTTGAGAAAGAAAGTTGACTCTGCTTTCGTCAGGGTCAAGTGCAGTGGAGGTTCCAGGCCTTTCATTTGAATTGACATCTGCTAAAATTTTTCTTGACGTGAATATTTTTTAAACAACTGATTCGTCGATATAGTGTTCTACCACTGTAGAAGACTCCCACCCTCCGTGCCTTTTAAGAGTAAATAAGTCAGCTCCTGCATTGACTGATAAATTTGCGGAAGTCCGTCGAAAATAGTGCCCTGTATAAAGATCATAGTTTGGTAACTTCAAATATTTCGCATTTGCAAAAGTATTGATCCGGATAGGTTGCATTATGCACTTTTGATTCCGATAACAGAGAAATTTTTTTCTGTGTGGTACATTTTGTGGATGTAAATTTTTGTACTTCTTATAAATTTCTATTAAATTAACTTGACAGTCTTCATTGATAATTGTAAATGTGCGTTTCTTATTTGTGTTAGTGTCCGGAAGCGAAATTATTAGAACAGACACTTTCTCATCAATATCATCAACTCGAATTTTGTGTAGCTCGTCAATTCCACATCTGCCATCTACACCCATAATTAAGACTACCCATAAAGAATAAAAAATTGGAAACGTATTTCAAGGAAGATTATAAAAATTCTTACCTTCGTACATAAATACGTTTCATTAGGGGCCTCGGATAAAATTTTTTTGTAGAAATCTGTTTTTTAAAATGTTTGAGACTTTTTTGGTTCGTAACCTGAAGTCTGTCTTTTTATAAAAGCGATGAGCTTTGAAAACCTGTAAAACTCCATAATAGTTAAATCTAATTTAGAATATTTAGGTTTACTTACTTGGAAATATCAATCTTTCCATTTATGGATGGCGTTGCTCTGAGCATTGAGTAACGACACCATAAGGTGGACACCTTTACTTTCTTTGAATTTTCTAAGAAATAGGCTAGCAGTATTTCGTTAACAGTTTTCACATTTTTTATTAGTAGAACACAATTCATTTTTTTATGAATTCAGTAAAGTGATTCTTTAACTTCTTAACAAAAAAAGAAGTATAAGAACAAGCTAATAGAAAAATACAACAAGCAGATGAAGAAATAATGAAATAGCGAAAAGTACAGAAAGGAATAGATTCGGCTGTAGCAGTTAAGTGTTAACATATTGCCTGATTAATTTGGCTAATATTGACGAAGTAAGTAATGTTTAAAGGTTTATCCTTTCGAAATATTAAATTTTAATGGCACCGTAAGTACTTCCACCAAGCGTGTAATCTATACATGTTTCCTTTCTAAAATTTATATAATCTATTACATTTCACAAATTAACATATAATTACATAAATTTCCGAAAACATTTAATATACACATATGCACACGTAATACAATTTATAACTTCTGTTACGATATAATCGAAAAAGGTATTTGTAAACGAATTTAGAATACTTTTCCGAAAATTTCTATATGTAAGGCAACAATAGGAAGAATATGTCCGTATTCTATTTCTTTTTTTAATTTATTTGTTTTCAAATAAATTTATTTTTTCATATGGGCGATAAATAAGACGCAAACAAGACTGCTCCAAGGAAGTCGAACAGAAACAATATTTTATGACTGCGGAAACAACAGTCATTAGTAACTTTCTATGAAACTTCCAGCTGCTCATCATATTTAAGATAAAGAAAAAAACAACGGTGACAAGTAATGACAAATCGAAACCACGATGCAAATTTATTGTACAGGCAAACCACCGAAGTAAAAAGTACATTTTGCACGCGAAATATGAAAAAAAGCTTGAGTTTGCGACTATTAATCATTCTTTAATTGCTTTCGCAATTATTAGCCGATCGGTAGTTCGGAATAGCTAAGAAACTGTCATCGTAAATTGACCATCGAAAGGAATTGCCTTCTTTACTAAACTTATCGAAAAATGGCCCGACAGAATGGGAAAAAGTTAGTGTTACATAATCTTTACAGATAAAGTACGATAAAGTTCCTTAAGTAAGCACATCGTCGTATCCAAGCTTTTCAGCTTCGAGCAACATTAAATTTAAATGGAGCGGAAGAAAATGGAGAGGATATCTAGCGCCTAAACAGTATCGAGTGATTAACGTTGTATTAGGAGAAGATAAGATAGTCTTACAATGGCGAAAACAAAATGAGTGTGCTGTTTTAGTATTTCCTATTGGAATTTAAATTATGTAATTATACATCCACATACAGATTACTCACAGCTTGTAATATTGAAGGCTAGAGTAACTTGGAAATTTTAGAAATGAGATAGGTATACATATATTTCTTTTTTTATCGGAGGTATGTAGTGAATTCAGGAGTATCTCGACAGTTTAACAATTAAAATGCAAACGAAAATGGTAAACGATTAACAAATTAAAGAAAGCTAATCTTTACCTTTTCGCACCCTCTGTATTTAATCGTGAATTTTGAAATAATTTTACTCATTACTCACACTTAATTTTTAGTGAGAACTCGCTTTTAAATACGTTTATCTTCTGCAACAACTAACGTTAAAATGCTTGACTGTCTTAGCGTCCCTTCGCTTATTCATCGTCATAAATCTTCTTCTTCTTCCATCTGTCGTCCTTACCGGGCATAGGGCACCTTTTAAAGGTGATTCTATAGTAGACTCTCCATTACACTGACAGGCCTGCTATTAGTGCGCAGTGCTTTCCTTCCTTATGAATCCTTCTACTTGGTCCCTCCACTTCTTTTTGTCTTGTGCCAACTTTTTTATCTCGTTCCATGTTAGTTTCTCGCTTCCATCTGCAACTGTATAGTTCTTTTCCATGTGTTTACAGGTCTTCCTACTCTTCTCTTACCATCAACATTGAAATCTAATGCTTGCCTTGCTAGGTTATTATGTGACTTTCTGAGTGTATGCCCAATCCATTTCCATCTACGTCTCGTTATTGTTTTCTCTGCAGTCTCCTCACTAGTTTTCAACCATAGGTCCTCGTTTCGCATCTTGTTAGACCAAAATATGTTCATTACTATTCGTAGACATTTGTTTAGAAACGCTTGTATTTTACCGGTGTATGCCTTGTTCACCTTTCACGTTTCAGCACTTTTTACGTTTGATCTAAAAATCTTCAATTTTGTTTCTACTTTTATATTTTTTGATGACCATATTTTATTCAAAGAGTTAAACGCCTTCCTTGCTAGGCTTATTCTTCTTCCCACATCACTTTCTGTTCCTTCCGCATATTATTATTATATATAACTCTTCTGTCTGTTCTATTCTGTGTCCTTCGAGAATTATATCTTAGCCTTCTTTACTATGTGATAACAATCTTGTTTTTTCTGTGTTTATATGCAGACCCACTTCCTTGCCGTGTTTGTCAGTCTCTCTGTTTTCTTTTGCATGTGTTGTTTGTTATTGGTTATAAGACAGATATCATCGGCAAACTCTAGATCCTCCAGTTTCGTAAAATTTTTCCAATTTATCCCCGATTTGTTATCTGTCATTCTTTTCATAATCCAATCTATAACGATAAGAAATAGTATTACACAACCTTGTCTTATACCTGTTTCTATCTTGGTAGGTTGGGTCAGCTTACCATTATGTTTAATCTTCGCTTCGTAGTTGTCGTATAAGGTTTTAATCATTTTCAAGTATTTATCTGATATGCCATATTTTCTTAGTATTACCCACATTTTGGCTCTGTTTACGGAATTGAAAGCCTTATAAAAGTCAATAAAGCTTATGTAAATGTTTTCACCCTTTTCTGCAACCTGCTCTAGTATTACCCTGAGCGTACAAATGTGGTCTATGCACGATCTTCCTGCTCTAAAACCTGCCTAGTTTTGCCTTAACTCTCTATCAATACCATTCTTCATGCGTTCTACCATTATTCTGGTCATAATCTTACTTGCAATGCATAGCAATGTAATCATTGGTCGCCAGTTGTCACATATGTTTAGATACCCCTTTTTTGGCAGCTTTATAATTATTCCCTGCAACCAGTCTCGCGGTATTTCCTCCTTCAGCCAAATTTTATTCAATAGTATGTGCAACACATCTACTGCGTTGTCGGTGTGTGCTTTAATTAATGCTGCTGTTATCTAACCTGCTCCTGCTGCTTTACCATTTCTCAGGTTCTCGATTGCTTCCCGTATTTCATCCTTACTAAATGTCCCTACATCGATTTCAATTATATTATTGTCGCCCTGGTCACTTATTTCTTCATTATCCTCTTCTACAGTCGTTATTCTTTGTTCGTAAAGTTCTTTAAAATGTTCTACCCATCTTTTTTGTATTTCTTCATCAGATGTATACAATTCTCTGTTTTTTCCCACCAATCTGGCAGTTTGTGCATATTTTCTTCCTGTTAATTTCTTTGATATTTCATACAGCTTTCTCATGTCTATGAATGTACTTTTGTCATTTCTTGCACTCTCTTTTATTTCTTTATCCTTTTCTCTATAGTCTGATTCTAATTTTGCACTTTCTTCCGCATTGCCTGTGCTTATTAACAAATGTTTTAGTTTTTTTCCTTCCTCGATGTTCTTTATTGTTGCCACCGTGAGCCATTCCTCGTGTTCCTTATCTCTATGTCCTAATACTGCTTTAGCTGTTGTTAAAGTCGCTGTTTTAAACTTTCCCCAAATGTCCTCTGTTTCAGCTTCTTTTAATATTTCTATATTCCCTATTTCTTCACCCAATTTGTCCTGGTAATTTTGCAGTATCACTGGGTATAATAGCTTCGCTACATTAAATTTTGGTCTGTGGTTCTTATTTTGAGAATAGTTAGCTTTTAAACTTATCTTTAATTTAGCTTCGACAAGTTCATGGTCCGAAGGTACATCTGCACCTCTCATTGCCCTAACGTCTTTCAAGGAGTTTTTCAATTTTTTCTGAATTAATATGTAGTCAATTTGGTTTTTTGCTCTACCTCCTGGTGCTGTCCATGTTGCTTTGTGGATATCTTTGTGTTGGAACAGCGTTCTTCCTATTATCAAGCTGTTTATAGAACAGAATTCTAGCAATCTTTCTCCATTGTCATTAACAGTTCCTATTCCATGGGTTCCCATTACTTGTTCTTTCCCTGTATTTTTCCCCCACCTTTGCAATCTCCCATTATTATTTGTATATCCCTTTTGTACTTTGTTTGAAGTTTGTAGTAAGCTGCGTGGACTTGTTCATAAAACTCTTCCTTGACCTCATCTTCCTACATATTAATTGGTGCACATTTATGATTATCATGTTCTTAAATCTTAGTTTAAATCGACACCATATGATCCTTTCTGACACGCCTTTCCATTCCATGATTGACTTAATTGCCTTTTTACTCAGTAAGATGGCCACACCTTTTTCTCTGATCGCTTCCTCGTCTACATTCCCACAGTACAGTAATCTTTCCCCACTATTTAGCTTGGTTTCACCTGTATCTTTCCACCTCGTCTCGCTGATTCCTAATATATCGATTCTATACACGTGGAAAGAATACCTAGTAACAATAACCAAAAATTAATGCTAGTATAGCCCGCTCATGGTATTGGTGGAATCATTCCCGGCAAAAACAATGTAGTAGAGAAAATAGCGCTAACAAACGAATATGTTTCTGCCTGTAACAGCAGAAAATTGTGCTCAGAACCACGCTGATGACGCCGGATAGGCAGAAACATGTTCGTGTGTTAGCGCTATTCTCTCTGCTACATTTCATTATTTCCATCGCTAACTGCTGTGTCTGTGTGTTCTCACATTCTAACATCCAATATTAAAATGCAATCTAATATCAATTTCTTCTTCTTTCAGATTTGTTCTGCTTCTTCCTCGCTTCCTTCTTATAGTTTTTCTTGCTATCCTTTCTTCTTCCTTCACCTTTATCCGTTTTCATTGCCTTTTCCATTGCCAGTAGTCGTCCGATGTGTGTTATATCAGTTTGTGTTAGTTTTTTGACTTGTCTATTTCCATTTCCTGTAGGGAGTTTTTGTCCCGATCTCATCTCCATGTTTTGCCATCTATTATTATTTTCTGAAACCCAACTCTAACTTGCTTGCCTTTGATTCTTTCTTCTCTCGCGTACTGCCTCATTTCCCCTTGATTTGTTTGTTCATCTTTCGTTAAATCGTTGTTTATGTATATATGTTCAACTTTACGAGCTCTTAGTTTATTTTTACATAATACTCATTTTATCCTGTATATTCCCCAGTTTCACTAAACAGGTTTTGTTCCCAATTCTGTATGCTCCATCCATTTTCACGTCTATTTCCAATTCTGTTTTTATCGATTTTCAAATCTTGTATACTATATTCTTTTTTTTCTTCTCCTTTTCAATTCGTTCTAGTCTTATCCGTGTTTGTTTCAACTCCTCTTTCATAATTTCCTTTTCTTTTCTTATTCCTAAGTTTTCTTTTTTAATCGTTTCTAATTCCTCTCTCAAATTCTCCATTTCCTTTCTGTTTTTTCTTTATTCTTCTTTCATTTCCTTTACCTCCGATGTCAGTTTTTGAGTTTCTCCCGTTAAGTTCTTTATCATCTTGATCAGTTCATAAAATTTATCGTCCTGTGGACGTTTTTTTGGCGATGTTCTCATGGCCCTTATACTTCTCTCGAAACCGGCATCATTCTGATCCCTGCCTCTCTTTTTCTGATCGTCCGATATATAGTCGTCAGTATCCATTTCCGTTCAATTATATTTGCGGTGCTGTTAAATTTATTAAATAAATCTTTCGTAATACGGCTCTGTATTACTTACTTTGGGCGCGAGAGCGTACACCCACGCGATAACGTAACCGGCCCGGCCAGTCCGTCGAAGCCTCGTAACTTCAAGAAACAGCGCCAATACAACATGGTAGGTTAAGTTGTTTGTATTTGTATTAATTAGTTCTGTTAAACTGTATTTAATTTTATGTATCTCACCTCGACAATTAGAATCATTAACTGCTACAGCAATCAATTCCTTTTATTCACCTTAGAATCGCTGATTTTGGCTTTAGTGGCAGACGAAAAATCACACACTCTTAATACTTGTTCGGTCAGGACCATACTATCGTCATCAACAGCATTTGCTAATTTTCGACCAAAAATCACGTAAGAAACGGTTAGTATTTAAACATATTTATTATTCTTCCCAGACCCTAATATTATTCTAGAAGTATCATCGTTTTGTATCTGCAACTTTGAAATGTGCACTACTATTAAAACCAAATAGAGTTGTTCTATATGTAATGAAGCTACCATACATTTGAAATTAAGAGCTGAAAGGACATGTTATGGAGGCGGGTTGTCCTCTCGGTTGCTCGGGCTTATCGTTGGTTGGAGATATATTTGCCTAATAAAAACCACGGAATAGGGACAGCAGCCAAAAGGGAGGACTCGGCTACATAAGCCACTGCAATGTCATATCAAGCGTCGACAGAGCATCACCGTTACCTACATGCACTTCGATCCATATGGCCGAACAAGCAACACTAACTACGCACTAATCATACCAATTATAACAGCGTTATTTTTAACATTGCAACATATTTCTTAAAATATACAAGGTGCCCTATCGGGAACGGCAACTGTCAATACTTGGCAAAATATGAACTGATAAATTGACAATTCAGTAAATTACTAGCACCGATAGCGCTTATTCATCTCTAATGCACTGATACGTCTGTCATTTCCGGTTATACCGGAAAATTCGCTTTAAATGGAACACGCTGTATACCATTACATTATTGAATTCTACATAGAACACTAAGATAAATTTAGGTAAGATTCCCTATATCTATACACCACTGTTTTGTTTGATTAATGTTTTGTGAAAAAATCGATTTGTGCAGCCAAGAAGGGAGGTCGAGAAAGGTGTTACAAAACAAACTTACAAATAATGATTGCAAATCCTGCTAACTGCAGCAGTTAAAATTTTCAAACTAATAGAAATCTTTAAGAGAATTACTTCGGTTTGCCAACACCATACAAAGATACAGAAGTATAATATACGACTGATAAATTCGCCATGCACTCCGTCATAACTTAATCTAAAATAATATTTCATAGGGTTTTATGCTTAACATTTATCCAGATCTAATGTCTACGCTTAACTTATATTTTTTAAAAAAGGTTTTAAAAATAAATCGACCTTATCAAAATATAACGTTATACGTTTATTAACTATAATTAAAATAATTTCTATCTCTTCTTTTTTCATTTCAACGCATTTTACGTATTGATTTTCGCAAGTTTATTCAAACGGCAATATAATTAATATCCCTATAGTTTTCTAGTTCCGATGGTTCAACTGTTTCGCCTCTGCTCTCTTGAATTTACTACATGCTGTAGTAAACCGATAACTTCATGAAATTTCCGTTAGCAATAACTTTAATGTAACATGGCCCAATCTACCTATATTTGCTATGAGTTTGCTTTACAACCACCGTAAATATCTATGACTTTTATGTATTTTGCTCATGTACCTGCATTTACGATATACTAGGTATTCAACGCCATATTTTGCATTAAATATTGTCATTTCCTCTGCTAGTATAGACTTTATTACGCGGTTGTTTCCTGTTCGCAGACGTCTATAAACTGAAAAGGATACAATATCAAACCGCTATTTATCCGACGAGGTCTAAATAGATTTTTTTATGAGACGCAGCTGATCAAGTAGCATTTTTATATCTTCTCGAAGGTATTTTAATACAAAATCTACCAAGCAAAAATCTATATTCATCTATAGATTTAAATATAACCAATCCCAACGCTAATCTACATGGATTTGTCAAAAATACACAAAAAATAAATAACGAATATTTACTTACTTATTATTCAAGTAAAAAAATATACAAGGTATTTAATTTTCGACGTTTCAGTAGGGTATTTCGGAAATAGTAGATATCAAAAACGCGATAAGTTTAATAGGGCTCCTGGATCACAGCTACTGCCATTAATATCGAAGCTACAGTCTGATAGCCAGGCTTTGGTTGGTTTTAACGATAGATTGTACAGGATCCTAATGACGGAATGTACTCGCGGTCCAACCACTTTCACCGCCGAATTCAAAACACTTCTGCTTCTGCTTGTGACGAACCGTTAACTGTCGGCACTAATTTAAAGACTTCGAGGCTCAAATAAAAGAGTATAAAATTATAACAATCATCTTTTCTAACAAATCTTTAAATTATCTTGCAATTTCATTCTATTTTATAAGTTCAACTTTTATTCTGTAAGTTCATTTTGGAAAACCCTGTATGTTATTTCTGAATACCAGTATATATTTTTCGTAAATGAAACCGATTGAAGTTGTGTAACGATATGTCTTAACGACTGTTGTCTTACTTGTACACGTCACGTACAAGGCCACAGTACGTCATAAGCAAAAACTGCAACGTGATGGTCAAAAATTATATATAGACTCCCCAGATTCTTTTCAGAATTGAATTTGCTTAATAATAAAGCTAATAAGAAAAATTAAATACCGGAACACTTACGAAGTTTGATGAAAATGATTTTTTTATTAATGAAGTACCTGTGGTGGATACGGATAACAACAATTTGCTAAACTTTTATGGTACCAATAGATTGCATACTGGGTTGCCCAAATTTAAGTTTCAGGCTGTTGAGGTAGCGACAATAGTAAAATTTATAAATGAAATAAAAATGAACGCTATGGGCTATGATAATCTTAGCGTTGAAATTTTGAAAATATGTTGTCCTATTATATTACCATACTTAACTCACATTATTAACAGCTGTGTGTGTGAGAATATCTTGCCAGCATCTTGGGAGAAAGCTATTGTAATACCTATCTCTAAGACAAGAGAGGCTAGTCAATATAAGGACCTGCGTCCTATAAGTATATTGCCGGTGAGTTCCAAATTGCTGGAAAAGATTATGAGTGAGCAGTTAAGATACTATCTGGATAGTAGTGGTTTGTTGGCTGTAAATCAGGCTGGTTTTAGAAAAGGGCACAGTTGCACTACAACGTTGTTGAAAATAACTGATAACATGATCAAGGCTCGAGATTCGAACATGACTACCGTTTTGACGCTTCTAGATTTTAGTAAAGCATTTGATAGTGTTTGTTACGAAATTATGTTGGCGCTGCTTCACTATGTGAGTTTTTGTCGGGGCGTATGCAATGTGTACGCGTCGAGAACGATATATCTTCTTGGAGAGACAATGAGCGTGGCGTGCCACAGGGATCGGTGCTTGGACCGCTTTTGTTCACGCTGTATACGGGACGTATGCCTCTGTGTGTGAAGGGGGGCATTATGCAGATGTTTGCGGATGATACCCAAATCCACCATTCTTTTCATTTGGATAACTACAAGGAAGCTATTAAAACTATCAATGACGATGTGGTATGCGCGTCAATACTCACTCCAAATAAACCGTATTAAATTCTCTGCACTGATCTTTAGTAGTAAGAGTCAGGTTAGTAAGTTGAGAGTGGTATAGTTGCGTATTAATGATGGATGTATTCCCATTCAGAAGGAGGCAAACAACCTGGGGTTGTTTTTAAACAATTCATTTAGGTATAGTACACAAATTAAAAGTAACATGCAAAAGACATGCCAATTTGAAGTTTACCTACCCTCATCGACAGTACCTATCTGAAAAGATGTAAACATTGTTATGCGAAGCTCTTCTATTATCACAATTTTTATTTCATGGCTTGCTTAACGCAGGATGTCAGTGATCGTGTACAGAGGGTACAAAAGTCTTGTCTGCGATTCATTTTTGGGATACGTAAATTTGAGAGGGTATCTTATAAGTTAGCTGGATTGGGTTGACTCAATATGTACAACCGTAGATTTCTGCAATGCGCTCGTTTATATTATACTATCCTTAACACTAAGCAATCAAAATATTTGTGTGATTGTATTTCATTTAAAACGGATGTGCACCACTTAAACTTGAGATTTTCTGGGGATACAATAACTCCTCCTGCACATAGAACCGCGTTGTATGAGCGGGGCTTTTCCTATCGGGTTGCCAGGGTATATAATTCTATTCCTACGGACATTAAATATTCTCCGCTAAAAGTGTTTACAGCGGGGCTGCGCTCGTATCTATTAAAGACGCAATTATAGTATTTGATAGCAAATCTGGACATTGAAGGTATTACTATATGTCTTCATTGTTATAAGTAATGTAGGTAATTGGCTGCTATGTATATTGCATATCGCAAAACTTTAACTTTAGTTAGGCTAGTTTTTTGTAGGCAGTAACAAAATTAATTAATTAAGTGATTACTGAGTTAATTAAAATATTTTTCGTTATTACCTAGGGTGGCAATCGAAGATCAGGTGTTAGTTTGTATCACTGAATTGCCTCCCTGTGATTTTCAGTTCTCGAATTAGAAAAAAAAATATGTTATGATGATTATGTTATGATGATTACTGTAACGTATGAACTGAAATAAAACTAGTTATTATTATTTACATTTTGACAGACTCGCGTGACAATAATCTGAGTAGAGTCCGGGAGGTATCCCTCGGGTACTCGGATTCTCGCCGGCAACCGTGGAATATTTTTCAAGTCCGGGAAGTATCCCTCGGGTAGTCAGATTCTCGCCAGCAACCGTGGGATAGTTTCAATTATACCCGTAGCGACAGCCATCTGCCGTTTAGCAGATTCCGCCGCAAAGACCGCCGTTTAGATTATTTAAGTCCGTTATCCGTGCAATCACTTGACTTATTTTTCTACATGAAGAATTTAAGACCAAAAATTCCTTTTGCTACTACCCGTAACGAACGTTTGACCGTTGTACATAATAAGTAGTTTAATCAGACTCATACCGTTACACTACTTGATATATTTTCTTAAGAAATTATATTTTCTTAGATATTGTAAATAGACAAGACCGAAGTAAAATATTATGTTATTTTGATTTGAGTTATTTATTACTTTTGTTCTTTTCTAAAGTTATTTTGTCAAGAACGTTTGACCGCATTTGTAAATAAAACTTAATAAATACTACATACTTCTTTTCATTCCGACACTGAATTGTGGACGCCAATAGTACTCCGGTTGACGATAAATGGGCATCGCGCTTGATACTGCAGCAGAAACACTTCATAATCACCAAAACCCTAAACATCGTAATTAAACAACAACCACGTTTGTTAAGTTTTAAAACAATCCAAGCAATTTCGACAGTTCCTAAAAATCATAATAATGTTGGCGACATCTATAAGCCGGATGTGCCGACTAACTTGCCGACCTCGCAAGTACAATATCATAATCGTAGGCATTTGACACTTTACAAAGCACTTAAGCAGCGTTAAGGTAGATAGACGGAATTTTAAGAAAAACTGTTTATTCACAACTTGGTGAACTTTGAAGTTACAGAGATAGTCCAAAGGTAGCACGAAATGTCGCGTGATACACAGAAAAAAAATTAGAATAACTTCTACAATTGTAGAAAATGCCACTACAAATAGTTATAGAATCCATGACGTGGATAATTTGTAGCAATTAGTAAAACAATATTGTAGGAGACAATAGTGCCACAATAAACTTGCATATTTTTCAACAATTGTACGAGTGTATGTATCGTACTTATTAAAATGCCAAAACAACGAATGAGAGAGAATGTTAGCAGTTACTACAATAAATTACACAAATTGCAACAATTATTTAAATAATTAAAACATTTCATATTAAACTACCACAAATTATGCTGTATTCTTATAATTATAATGGTTGAAAGAACAAGTAAACGAAATAACAATAATAACTATATATTTTGGTATTTCCAGCAACTTCGCAATCGGGCATTGTGAATTGGCCGGCCATAAGAATATTATACATCTGCGTTCGTAGGTGCGTAATCATCCCTTCAAATATTCGGCAAAACAGATCATTTATTAGAAAAGATGCAATTTTCGTTGCGACGTCTATTGGTAAACAACCAACCTGGGTCTAATCCTGAGGCAGAAAACATTTGGTTCATGCATTTAGGTAAGGTTCGATAATAAAATCGTCTGTACGGATAAATGATGATTTACTTACAAACTCACTCATTTTTTATTATCTATTTTAAGATATAAAAATACATCGACGAACATATAACCTCCTCAATACAGCGTAATTTAATGCAACACTATAAAAATCTTAAATTGTATAGGTAATGGTTTGCCCAATATGCGATCGTACAGGAATATGATAAAATGACGTAAATCTGTTCCCGGTTTTTTTCTTACTATTTCATACATTTTTATAGAATATAATGAATACAGGAAAGATAATATAATTCACTTAACTTGTTTAGCTCTCGTACAATTGTTTAAATCGGTATAATACTGAATAGCAAAATACTAATTTTTGTCGGATAAATTTATTTAACGTTTACTAAATACCAAAGCAGCATATTTTTATACTCGAATATTAGAAATTAGACTCCCCTTTGTGAATTTTCGCTAGCTTTAAAGCACATTTTACTACAATAAAACTCTTTAACAATGGTGCAATTACATGGATTTTCAATACAAAATCGTTCCTGCAACGTTGTTACAATTATCTTCACATGATTTCTTTCTGTGTAGCCAGACCAATTATACATAAAACGAAAGAGCACATTTTTGTCTACTAGCACAGCCGGAAACAACCGGGTATTTGATTTTATTCAGTTCTGGCTTACCTTCTCAACCCGCGTGTCGCTACTTTTGTGACAGAATTCAATACACCAGGAGAACAGATCATTCCTGAAGAAAGTCTTTACTTTGGGATGATTATTTAGATGGAACAGTGAAAAAAGTATTGAAAAAAATTGTTGACGTGATGTTAACAAATTCCAATGCCGCTACTGAAATATATCAATATCCTTGATATTATTATTGTAAAGAAGAGTGGCGTAATGGAGAATTTAAACCAATATTCATGCATTGGCGGTTGCAATAAAACACGTATCTAAACGTTTGGAGCCCACGTGCGGTACATTGAACTGCATTTTTTCAAGAAGTGGCGAACAATCAATCTTGTTATTTACAATTTTGTATACTGTAAGCAAATCACTTACCTTTCTTCTATTTTTTATGGATCATAAGTTGTGTTTGTAAGCTAATCAGTAATACGAGGGACGTTCAGTAATTAACGAGACAAACTGCATTAGCAGGAAAACTACTGAATATTATTTGATGAAACTTTCTGTGGATCAAGTTGGTAACCTTAGGGACAAATTAAGTCAGCCGTTTGTTTGAAAGAAATAAAAGCAAACATAACCTCTTTTATTCATTTCAAAATGGCGCCTCTTCTCGAAAGGTGTGAAGCCGGTCGCAATTTACTCGAGAATGTTGAAACAGTATGGTGAAAAGTGTTTAAGCCGCGTGTATAAGTGGATTGAACAGTTTAAATCGGGCAGAACAATAGCTGATTTGTGTAATATTAGTGTTGAAACTGTGTATTCAATCATTCATGACAAGCTGAATTATCGTAAAACGTGTTCGAGATGGGTTCCAAGATAATTGACTCAAGTCCATAAAGACGCTCGTGTTCGCATTTGTTCTGAACTCAAACGACGGTTTTCAACGGAAATATGTGTTATAACCTGCTTGAAACGTGGATTCACCACTACGAACCTGAATTCACACCTTCGGATAACAGAAATCTTATCACGGAACGTTGCTCTACCACCGTATACGTTTGCTTTTATTTCTTTCAAACAGCTGACTAAATTTGTCCCCAAGGTTGCCAACTTGACCTACAGAAAGTTTCTTCTAATAATATTCAGTAGTTTTCCCGCTAATGCAATTTGTTTCGTTAATTACTGGACGTCCCCTGTATTTAGGAATTTAAAACATACATACTTTAAAAACTTTCGTTGTATTATTTCAATTCTATCGGCATGAATGTTGTAACAATTGTAACTCGTTTAGAGTTTCCCTATAAAAAAATTTGAATTTTAAAATAATAATAATAATAAGAATAATAATAATAATATATGTTTATTGATACATTAGATCTGTGATATACATGTTCTTGTCTACCATTTCTTTAATATATCTGATCGAACAACCAAAAAGGTTTGTATCACCCCATTCTGAGTAGGAGACTCAAAAGCAGTGCTCCTCCTTCAACCTACGTGAGCTTAATTACATTAAATAAAAAGAATAACAATAAACAGAAATAGAATAAACTGAAACAGTTGCAAAACAAATGAAACGTGTGCTACTCGATAAATTTAATAGTTATATAATATACCCACAACAAAAACGTTGTAGTAACCTGGTGCTACCCTACACATTGGCCCCCGAGAGAAACCGTCTATATCTTATTCTTAAATTAATTACAGATATTAGTGCCATAATTTTGCATAATCATATTGACATATTTCACATTATAAGAGAATGCGTCTTGTTGTGTGAAGTCTTGCTGTGAGAAATCTTTAAAGTAAAAAAAAAATGTTTTCCAGCCTTCAAATAATTCAGATAGCTAAAGTTAACACAGGATAAAAAATCTCATTGAAGATTATTTTCTGAAAAATAGCACCTTTTAGATTTTGACAATTTCCAAGAACCTCATTCGTTAAATAGCTAGACATCACTTACTACTCACTTGGTATATCTCATGAGGGATAGGTTTGTTACACCCTAATTTGCGAATTTAGTTGAATTCATATTTAAAACACCTCATTGTCCCATTTCGCGCCAATTCCTCTATTTCAATATATTACGAAACTGAACACCTGCGAAGGATGACTTCATCGTGTCTATAATGCGTAGTATTCGTGTATGTTTTAGCTAAATCCATTCCCCTAATTTGTTCTAAGACCTGATCTTTATTATTTAATAAAACGATTAATATTCATTATTTCAAAATTCTACACCGCTAATATATTTGTTATAAACCCTTCCCGCCTATGATAACAGCAAATTTGAGTTGCATTCTTAAGCCAATGAGATATTTAGTAATTAACTGTCTAGGAATCGATCATTCCCATTTCTTTCTATCCTTTACGCCCCATAGCTTCGTTGTTTATTAAAGGGCCTAAATGAAATTTTGTCAACATATAGTATTAATCCCGTTTTACATTTTGGTATCAGTTAAATTAGATTTTAGCCGTAGCTAATTGTTGTAATTAGCAATTACCCAGTTCAATACACGCACGAATCTGTCGCTATACACAGCTCTAGCTTACGTCACGATATCCGTGCTTCGGTATTGGTTATTAACATCTCGCGATCCCACTGGATCCCCGTAAAGTACATAAATAGAGGCATTTTCCTAACATGAGTTATGAGTCGTTTGGCAGAAGTTAACGTATCAACTAGTTATGCAAGGCTGTAAGTGGCCTAGTGAGTGAAACAACGTTATCCTGGAGTACCAAGACTTTTGTCGTCGGACATAACCCCTGCTGGGTGATCTTCCTTGGTATCCATGGTCTACGTTCCCGGCGATTATATGGTTTTGCGATTTTGTCGCTTTCAAGCAAATCGTCGGGAATAACGCTCTACGCGGATCTGGACATTGATTTCCTCCACGGAGTTCCGATTTTGGAAATTGGTTTCTTCCGCAGAGTTGCGAGACGTGGAAATCTATTTCTTCTGTCGAGTTGCGTTCATCCGTTGTCTGCTGCTCAATGCTCATCACACATCACCCCTGTTCCCGGTCTACCAGCGCGGCGTCTTTTGCGAATCAACGCTATCGAGAAAGTTCTACCACCGCAGCTGACCAACCTCCTCCTTTTGGCGTGGCTACCTGAACCTTGTTTTATGTAAGTTAATTTAAGATATTTATGTAACCCGACGAATCACAATTAACCTTTTGGTATCTTAGTTGAGCTGTTTGGCGTAATTAATTTAACAACTGCGCTTGTGTTGTTTGTTTAATTTTAATCTTTGAATATTTCTTTGGCGCTCTTATTCATTTCTTTGTAACCTCTGTCAATATTTATAGTTACTATTTTGGCCCTGGGATATTAATAGCCTTTTGGTAATATTTTGTCAATGATATTTTGATTAGTGCTCTTTCATTCAATATACAATTTGATCAAATATTTGCTAATCTATCTTGCTAAAAGTTTTGAATATTTGTACAATCCTTTCTTCCTTTCCCTCGAAAACTCTAAATGGTTTCCGACGGAATTATTGACCATCAGCGAGGCGACTAAATTACACAAAACATTCAGTGGCGTCCTATAAACATCGGAATTCTTACCCAAGGGTTCAAATACCGGGTCGTCGTCTCTGTGAAGAAATGTACAAAGGCCGTTCAGGACTTCAGCCATCAAAATTAATAACATCTCAACGACGTTGTTTTTATTTCTAAACTCCTTGGATCCTCTCCTTATATAATCTACGTCTATTTCATTCTATTTTTTTTTATAACCGTAACAGGTTTTCACACAAATACAAATTACATACTTCCGCAATTTCTTTTTAATAAAAGTTAAAAAATTTCCTATTTAATGCCAACTTTATGGCGGTCACTATAAAGGAAAATAAAAGACATTTCTAATGTGCTTCAAATTTTATACTAATCAATGAGAGTCTTTCCGTAGAGATGATGAGTGAGATGTTTGCAACAACACTGACCCACAGCATACGATTATAGTAATAATTTTAAATTTCTTATTCTGCAAGAATTATGAAAAGCCTATTTATATGAAAGGAACCTTAGTAATTCCAAAGGTATGTGTAAGTTTGTACCAGCGCCAAAATATCTAAGAAAAGCACTTTTGTTTACGTTTAACTATAAACGTCACACAAACTAGAATGTTTTCACCGAGAGAATTTGTATGGTGGCCATAAATTTCTTGAAAAATAGAAAATTAAATGATACGAAGCACAGTGCATTTTGCTCGACATTTTCCGCACTACTGTTGTGCATAATTTACACTGCATAAGAGACTGAGAATGAATGCATTGAATAAGAGTACTTTGCATAAGCCAATGCGATTCGAATCCCTTCGAGATTGTGTACGTGCGGGAAATAGGAATGAATGGGAGATTTTTACATGTGCCCTGAAACAGATAAAACTTTCGTTAATGGACATAATATTCACGTTGGAAACACCACGCTTCGTTATTTACATCACTTTTGCACAATGTGAACATTAGATATACCTAATACCTATACATACCTATGCGTAATAATAAATTCATAAGGATTACAAACCGCCCTATATCAGAGTGCTTATCGGTTTTATCTACAATCCACAAAATCACGCCGATGTTTATTGGCTGTTAGTATTTATGTATTACACGTGCCGCAACCTCTACGTTAATTGAACAAAGGTAGATATGACAAACTTTCAGGACTAATATCTTGAATCTGATGTAAAATCATTATTTAGTTAATGTTATCTGATATACTAGGGATTCCCAAACTTTTTCGCCCCGTAGACCACTTGCAGAATTTTTTTTCCGTAGACCCCCTCCCTGAATATTAAATTTTTCTAAACCTGTTAAAGTCAAAGATGTTTCTCACAGCTACTTACTTTAATGGGGTTACAATTTGTATAATAATAGTAATAAACTTTATTGTCTTTAATTGAATAACGTAGACATTGTCATTTGACACAATGTTTTTAACCCAGGAGGTAGGCGCCATAAATTCTCGGCCTGATATAGAAAAAATAAACTTGGTAAAATATAACAATTTTTATTTTTCAATATAATCTCTCCTACCTTCAATACATTTATTACAATGATCATTTCATAATTCTATACCCTTGTAAAAATAGTGTACAGTTTTTCCCTGAAAATGTATTACACCTATCTGGGACAAAGTTCATCGGGTCGCCGCCATTCCATCGATTCCTTTTTGAATAGAGGATCATAATACAGAACCATTGTTTCATCTCCTGTGACTGCAAAATGGACTCCAAAATCGGTTTCGGGTCGTCTCCACACATGTTTAAAAACGAGCGCGCACATTCGGCCCGACGTTCACGTTGGAGAGCAGAAAGAAGACGCGGACCTATCTTGCACTCATCTTATTCATATCCAAATGGTTATGGAGAATTCGGCGAATACTTGTTTCAGAAATGTTAGACATCACTGCTAATTCCTTCACTTTTTCCCTGTACTGGAGAGCTCTCCAAACCATGAACTAATAAGCAGCTTTGGTAAAGGCCAGGACGTTGTCTAAGCGAAGAATTTCCTCACCCAGGATAGTCCTCTTAATTGACCTCAGCACCAGATACTTGCAGAAAAGCATTCCACCCTCTTGTCTTCGGCTTGGGAGCCCCTGCATGTCAGGTCTCTAGTTACTACCATTCTAAAGAGTATCCAATCAGAACCCCTAATGTGTACAAAGATCAGAGTAATCTGATGATGATATTTGTGAATTCTCTTCCTATTTCTTTAGGGTTCGAAACATTTACATATAATTGCCGTTGTACTTATTGGTCCCGATACAATAAGAACAATTCAAAAAATATGTAAACCAAATAATGTTAGACTTCATTTAACTTAAACAATTTAAACAAAGGGAATATACCTTAAATACTCACAAAACTGATCATTTACAAAAAAAATGACTTCATAGCCTTAAATGAAACGTTCGTTCTACATCTAAAGCTCGAGCAGTCCAAATTTACCTTAACATGCTTAACAACTTTATGTTTCCTGTTTCGATCAACTCGGAAGAAATGTGATTAATAGCGAATATCGGAAACGTGAATTGGTAATTATGTGGGTGTTGGAGGGGCTAGGGTTGCGCAAAAGGGCTTGAAAGCTTAAATATTTGGATCAATATTTGTACATGTACTAAGTTCGCCTGCATTGTTGCAACAAGTTATATGCGAACGCAATTATTTTCAATAAAAAGGCGTTGCAAAACATCAAAGAACTATTTCTTATTTACATACTGACGAGGACTTATTGCTCAAAAGAATTATATACCTTCACATATGATATGTGAATGCAGTTACTGTGCAATCTTTGTTAAACTATCAGCTTTGAAAGCAGTGAAAAATAATTAGGCTGCTATTTTATATAAATTATTTTTATCATGACGTAGTTTATTGGAATGTTAACTTGACAGTCAAATAGTCAGCACTTGGAAATATAAAAAGCAGAATAATGAAGAAGAATCCTTGCTAATATTCGATGACGTCAAAAACGTTTTCATTATTTGTAAACAACTATTTGCATGTTGGCAAACTACGTACTACCTATCATACTTTTCCTGAAAAAATAAAAATATAAGCTAGCCTTAAAATTAAGTTAACATGCCCTCTTACCCGGTTTAGGGTATTACAGTTGACAAGGCAGCCTTCGTTGTAATCAAATTTGTCAGTGTTTTTCTTACTGACCACTGTTTGAATGATGGTCAAAGTTATTAATTTTGTAATTAAAGTTTTGCACTTTTTTCTGTTTTGCAAAATTAACCTTTTAATACTGTGCATCTGGACGAGACTAAACTACAGTAAATGAAGTTTCTTACATTATAATTACGCTGTGTTGATGTCGCAAAATTAGCTTCTCATACCGAAGAGCTTTCGAGGTTAGGTTGCATGTGCTTTTGCAAGCTCTGTTACCTGTATCCATATGAGTTATGCGCGACTTCACCGTAGACTGTAGAGGGAGATCTACTAGCACGTATGCTTATCATGATTCAGTTGAGTTATCTTCCAGCTACATTGATGTGCGGTTTGATTCCAACGAGTTCGCAACTTATACGAACTTCTTCAAGAAGTTATCACTGCCACAAATGGTACAATACAACCGACATACTTTCGAATTTACAGCAGGAATTTTACTATCGGCTGGGATACTGAAGGAACAAGAAAAATGAGGAACTTTTTCAGCATTTATGTAGCTTTGTGTATGAATAAAATTTGTCTTCGTTGTTTACTAGTTGTTTAGAATAATAGTTTATTTTTTCATTGGATGAACGATAGCGCTGGATTTAAATTTATTATTTTTAATTTAGAATCCACTTTTTATCTGACAGATTTAGTTTCTTATTTTAGATAGTAAAATGTAAGTAGTAACAAACAGTTTTTACTTTCTCGCTTTGTGCTTTTACTTCAAAAATTTAGGAAAATTTAGAATGAAGCGCAGTTAATTGTTCCCCAATATGGGAATGGTGACTGAGATTGCACCGGGCCCATTAAGAAAATTTGATCCCAGTGGAACTCGAACATATAGCGCCTAACTCTGCCCAGTTAGGCGGGGACCCTCTTACTACTGGACCACCGAGCCCTTTAAATAAAAAAATGAAAGGTAGAAATGAAAAAGTGGCCCAGATGTTACAAACTATTGATTGACTAAATAAGAAAATGTTGAGTGTGACAACCTCACAGTGTAGCATTCAACTATAGCATTCGAATCATTTCCAGCCGGTCAGTATGTAGCTGCCATACTAACAATAAGTACAAATGTTGTGACTTTTAATGCTTGCCTACATGTTTCGTGAAAATCGAAACCGAAAATAGTTCTTATTGCTCACTTTTGTTATTACAAAAGTGATTGATATTTATATTTAAATATCAATTTGACAATTTAGTAAGTAGAATGATTTGCCTATGCTTTAAATTATATAGAATGTAGCATACTTTAGAAAATTCTTTGCAAAGAGTGTTATATGTGAATTCCATCTGAGGTTTTCATCCATTGACACGCCTAGTTTTCCAAATCGAATTAAGTGCACGTTGTCATCATTTAACGTGGAAGATTTAATATGGTATTCAAATCTATCACGAATAAATATATACTGGAAATTAATACAAAATATGAATAATAATGATAATAATATAATTTATTCCAAAAGCTCATATACATTATCCAAATGGAAGAATGTCAAAAAGTAGAGATTATATAAAACAAACTAGTAAAAAGGTGGACATACAAAATGGATATTTGTATAATTAAAATACAAGTAAATAAATTAACGTACGTACAAAAACATATTTAAATAGAGTAAACATATAAATCACAGTAACAATCACAATTTACAATGAGTGACAGAGATCAAAAGTACTCATCCATATTGTACATATATTACCCGTTGTAATAAAAACCCTTTTATTTCATTAAAGAAAGACAAGAAGCAATCAGGAGAGCAATAGGTGCCCTTCGTACACAAACCATAAAATGTTTACAGGTCAATCAAGCGATTATGATTATGTTAATGTATGAAATTTTATTTATTTGTAATTACGCTCGAACTTGAAAACAAATCGGATAAGAACAAGACCCTTATATTTTGTCGTCAAGGATAAAGAGTCCATTGTCTTCTGAATTCAGCTATGCCCCATAAAAGGGGCCTAAGGTAAGCTGTTTGTATGCTAGGAGCCCTAAAGTTCCAAAATAATAATTAATGTAAATTTACAAACTTACCAACTATTCATTAAGTAAGTATTCGAATTGCCATCCATTTCCTTTTTGGAAAAAATAAAAGCCTAATTAATTTGTCAATATTCGATGTTATGCGTTCTTATAACTCTTCAAAAGTCCTAAGCCGCTGGATGTATACTCGTGACTTTAGATATCCCCCAATGAAAAGAATCTAATGGAGTTAGATTGGTCGATCGAGCAGGCTGGCTATTCGACAGCGCCACGTCTATCTATCCAGCGATTAGGAAATGTTTCATCCAGATATTGCCTGACAGCTCGAGCATAATGAGGTGGGGCACCGTCTTGCGGATACCAAAAAGATGCATTAGGAACATTCTTCATTTGGAAACAACGTAACAAGGCTAGGTAGAAGGTCAACACGAAGAATCTGTAGGTACATCTCATCATTCAATGAACCTTCGAAGAAATGTGGTCCCAAAATATGCCCTTTGATAAAACCCTCCCATACAGTCAATGTTTATGGACGTTGCGTATGGCATTCTTGCATCCAATGAAGATTTCTTTCAACCCAGTATCTACAACTGCGCCTATGTACTTCTCCACGTAGTGAACAAGTTGATTCGTCTCTGAAGAGAATATTATTCAATAAATCCAGTTGGTTTGCTAATGCTTCAAGCATAATTTCGCAAAAGTCTCCGATCGCAGTCATCCTGATTGGCTTCCTCTACATGGCCAATTTTGTAGGGATGAAATGTTTCTCCCTTAAAAATATTCAAAACCGTTCGCTGACAAATAATAGAGTTCTCTGCAATTCGACGACTCGATATCTATGGATTATTTCATACCTCTAGTAGCACATCCACCTTCACGAACATGTTCACTTTCTTCAAATTTCGCCAAAATTTTGCTGACGCATTACTGCGTCATTGGATTGTCGCCTGGATATTTAGCATTGAAAAGCGCCATAACTTCGCGCTGCGATCTGATTTTGTCTCCGTATCTAATCATCACTAAAATTTCGATTCTTAGTTTTTCTGACAAATGGTGAACCATTTTGAGTAGAAGAATAACTCGAACTCACGAAACTGAAAAGTGGGTAAATTGTTTTGATAATATTCTTGTATAGTTTTTTTATGCAAGTATCGAATTTGTATTAACGTTTTAAAGCGTTGCAACGCTTTTGTATTTTTGTGCGATTTTTGCATGTGATGTTTTGATCTTTATAGTCAATAGAATAGTAAAATTATTCTCCTCAGACCCCCTTAATGGGGTATTGCTGCATGCATAAAACAATGCTCTTTCTACTGATCTTCTCAAAATATGGGTCTTATCTAAAAAAATTGATCATGATGTCACCACTTTGGAAGTAAAAATGGGAGAACAATAATTTTATGACTAAAAGACGCCAAATTAAAATTAAAAATTAACCCGTCCGAACAGTTTCTTAAATCAGCCTCTTAAAGAAATTATGAATTTTATTCCATAATTTTACTGTATATGGTTTCTATGGCTGAATACTGAAAAGTCTACGTTTCCTTGATTTTACTGATGTAATGAAATTTAACTAATAAAATAAAAATCTCATTAGACGCCGATAAGATTCGAACCTACGACTCCCGTTTACCGGACGGGCGCGCTACCACTACACCACAGAGTCTCTAGTAGATTCGAGTCCTCCTAAATACACACTTAATCTTAGGCATTTAAAAGGATTCGAATCTATAAAAGACTATGATGTAGAGGTAGCGCACCAGTCCGGCAAACGGGAGTCGTAGGTTGGAATCCTACTAATGTCTAACGAGATCTTTATCTCATTAATTAACATTAATTACATCGGTGAAATCAAATAAATTTTGATTTTTCAAGATATACTAGGCTTTTTCTGAGTTTATAATTAAATTACTAAAGGTTAATTGGGAATGCACACTACTGACTTTCTTACATAAATATTTTAAGATTTCTTTAATCCTACTGCATATGTATTTCTAATTAAATTTTAATCAATGTATATCGTAACGTTAAACCATTTCTATTTTATAGAAATGTAGCTGAATTTCGTTCATCAAATCAATTCCAGAACGAGTTCTCATTTGAAGATATCTGGCAATATTGATAGTTCGTGCCAAACTTTAGACTGTGCACCGTTAAAATGTTTTCCTAACTTGCTTGTTAGTCGCGCATGATTTCTTCTCTTTAGCAAGTAACGTGCATAAATACGTTCAATCGTTGTACGGCGCTTCACAGAGTCTGCTTCAGAATACAAGTCCACCGTCTTCCTTCGCGCAATTCCCTATCGCTCTTCATTGTTCAAGTGTCAATATCTATACAGTGCACCGATGCTTATACAGTATTGGATTTTCTCATTATAAAGTTAAACGTTCGATGCGAATACGAGGTGTGGCAATTAAATAACCGAACTAGTGCTGCAAAACATTTTATTGATTACCAATTACATTACAAAGTTTATCCACTTCAATGTACTCTCCTTGCCGATTCCTATAACGCTCCATACAAATTTTCCACTGTCGAAAGCAGTGCTGGAAGTCCGTCTCTGTCAGCTTGTTGATAACCTCCGTCGCTTTCGCTTCCACCGCTTCCACACTGTCAAATCTTGTCCCCTTAAGCTCTGATTTTACCTTAGGAAACAAAAAAAATCACAGGGGGCCAGGTCGGGCGAGTACGGTGGATGGTCCAACATGGTGATGCCGGATTTCGGAAAGAACGCCTTCACAAACAAGGCGGAATGGACTAGCGCATTGTCTTGGTGAAGCATCTAGGATTTGCTCTTCCACAAATCGGGTCTTCGTCATTTCACTCGTTCACGAAGGGTAGTTAGAACTTCGTGTTTCACAAGAAATTTGAGATTAACTCGTTGCTCGATCTGAACACTCCATTGTTCCGACGCGACGCTAGCGTAAGGACTTGAACGGACGATTGATACAGCGAGACTGAGCGACGTACAACCGTGCCCATCGAGCTCAGGGTAGGCGAAGCATCTACAAGCACAGACATGTTCAAACCTGCCGTGGCGTGCTCGCTGTTTGCCGATAGTCGCACCAGTCCGGTTATTTAACTGCCATACCTCGTATATATCAAGGCATACAGTTTTATTATAAACTACTGCAGCAAAATAAGACACGCAGGTCTACGGATGCTAAAAATGCATTGCAAACGTGGTCGCGCTGACAAATAGGATGCTATAATCACAGCGTATGTCATATACATGCTGTCTCTAGTACTTTTAAGGATTAATCCTGATTATATTTACGATAAACACTGTTGGAAGTTTGTTTCACACTACGGTGGTAAGGCCCATGATAACTTATGGCTGCCTGGCTTAGTGGCTTAAGATCACAGAGAAGCATGCGATGACCAGTCTCTCGTAAATTCAGAGACTGGCATGTCTATGTATAACAGGAGCTATTAAAAGCACCCCAACAGCTGCTATGGAAACCATGCTAAACCTACCTCCTCTTGAGATCTATATCAAGGGAGAAGCCAGAATGGGAGCATACTGACTGAAAAATACCAGTAACTGGAGACCCCAGAGTAGGTCTGGGCACACCAGAATATAAACAGCAGTAACAAACTCAATCTTTGATATGGGTAGCGATACAACAATCTCCAGGATCTCCTATGGCAAACCTTTCAAAGTTTTCTTGAATAAGGAAGAATGGAGAGATGGAGAGGGGAGAAAACCGAAAACCCTAATCTGGTACACAGATGAGTCCAAAACGGGCACTACTTCTGGCGTTGGTGTTTATGTGAAAAACCAGGGATACAAAGTTTATACATCACTTGGGCGATACACCACGGTATTTCAAACAGAAATATATGCTACACAAACTTGCGTATGGGAGCGTCTGCGTCGGTGACCGCAGGGTGGGACGATATGCATTCTCTCTAACAGTCAGGCAGCATCTTATCATATAGCCTCCAAACTAGTATAGGAGTGCCTGTAAAATCTAGTGGCTCTGTCTAAACACAACAAGGTCACACTGGTGTGGGTGCCAGGGCACACGGGTATAGCGGGCAATGAAATTGCAGACCAGCTAGCGAGAGAAGGCTCAAAAATGAATTATGTAGGCCATCAGCCGGGTCTAGGTATTACCAAGAGTGGAGGGTGGTGCAGTTAATGAGTGGAACATAACACAACACCAATTAAATAGGAAACATGCAGCTGGACAAAAGCACAGCAAACGAATGATGGGAAGACCATCGCAACATTTGACTGCTGACCTGCTTAGATTAAGCAAGACACAGCTTAGGGCAGCAACATGTCTACTGACAGGACATGGCTGTTTGAGAGGCAACTTGCATAAGATGGGGATCTACAAAGATGAACCTTTATGTAGACTTTGCAATGAGGAGGAGGAAACAGCCCCTCATATTATTTTCGAATGTGCAGCGCTAGCTCAACGTAGATTCGCTATGCGCAGCGCAATTGAACTACCAATGGAGGAAGATTTACTACATAGGCTCTTAAACCTGGTCGAGGAAAATAACCGGTTTAAGTAAAACGAAAGTGCTCTGGTAGAAAATCAGTCAATCAATCAGTCAATCAACAGTAGTGGTAAAAGCGCCCCTACCTATGGGTAGCCCTTAGGTACAATGCTTCGGATGCTGTTAAGCGCCTTCCTTCTTTTTGATGAGTCCGACCTTTAGACAAAGAAATGCTCGGTGTCTCGCTGTGCAACATTCAATTATAACGTTCGGGGAGATATAAAATCTGGAAAGGAACCATCAATATTAATCGCTTCTCCCAAAATTTGTACCATTCAGTTCCACAAATTTTATTTAAAATACAGAATGAAATAAATGGAGTACCTGTGGATCTTTAACGCGGCAGTAGCTAATTAACTTTGGAAATTTGCACACCCCTATTGTTTTTCCCGCTGTCTTTAGAAAGAGTTAATAATGTCAGAAAATCGTCAACATCGGGAAAAAGTTAATTTTAGAACTACAATGGTCGTGGAAGTCGAATAGGTACACAAATAATAAAAGAGGGGAAAGCAAAAATATCTTTGTGCGTTACGAAAAAAACTCTAATAGGTTAAACACCGAAAGCGTTATTTTTAGTCCGGCAATCAGATTAATGTAACTTATATTTATTATTCTAAGCACTATTCTATGAATTGTACCGTTATAATAACAAGAGAAATTGTTTTTAGTAGTATCTTAGCAGTATCTTTAGTAGTAGTATCTCACTCCCGCACTCAAAACGCCGCGTACGTTTCAGTAACCAAAACTTGAATTTCCCTTAGTCTTGAAATGTAATTTTCACACTACAACACTCGGATATGTATGGAAAATAAAACACTTGGACAAATACGTCTTCACTTAACGGCAATTTGAACTAAACCGCAAGGTTTTCATCTTTTGCCTTCACCCCTTTGTTCTCGATAGCATTTGTCAAATATCGCGGCCAATTACGATACACGTTTCATAAGTATAAGAGACAATAATTGCAATAAGTCGATCGAGTGGATGCCGGCTGAGCGACACTCCATACACCTTTGATATTGAATTATTTTTGCTATTATAGCATGTATTACTTTCAGTCTTCCTTCGTCCTTTTTCTGTTTTTAATTGTAAAACTCATTTTGTCATTTTGTTTGCATCATAAAATTCTTTAGTCTGTGCCACTATCTATTGTATATGCAGAGACGGAACAACCTACAATGTAATATAAATTCGTTCTACTGCTTACTTGAGTACTGGCAAGCAAAATGCCAGGAAATTTGATTTAAGTGAAATTTACCTGCACTGTTGTTCTAAGACAATCATGAATACTACTATGTTTAGTATATTTTTCATTTCCTTCTTTAAAAATTCATAGAAAAATAACTTCATTTCTAAACTCAATGGAATATAAGTGTCTTATCTTATGGATTTGCCACACATCTTAAACTATTCAAAAATGAAAAGATACTTGGTAGATCCTAAAATACTCAGTACAGTACACCGTTTTCGTGCACAAACAAATAAAATTGTGGGAAGTAAGTAAAAGGTTATTTTGTGTTGGAATGTAATTTACTTAATTGATAATAACAATGATATCGCACATCCAATGACAGGTAGCTACTGTTTTCTTTACAATATGAGGTGACTATTGATGATTGGTCTGTTAAGTATTGCGACTGCTTGAGCTCGAGTTGTGGATTCATGTTTAGAAAGACGTAAATCAGACAGATACTTTAGTATATTGCACAGCCTACATACATTCGAAGGAAACCATATATAGTGATAGGCAAAGTCCGAAAACAACTAAATATGATTATTATTAAATACAAATATCGACACTTCAGATTTAACAGGACGTCACCTTCAACCTTGGAATTTTAAATGAAGCACCCTGTATATTTTCAATATTCTGATAGAGCACAATATTCCAATTTCAAAAATGGATAGTCGTCTACATTTCCTTTAACAGTATATCATGTGTAACAGTATATTAGCTATAATTAAAATAAATGAAAGAGTGATTTTATGTAGAAGAACGTCACAGCACAATGTTTGAAAAACAACAATATTCTCGGCACACTCCGCACCACACAAGTTATTAATTAACTCGAAAAGGCCGTTTCGAGGACACGTGGGTCTTCATCTTCAGCCACGTACCGATTGATGTGAGAGAACATATATTAAATCTAACGAAAGCGCTCTATCCCTACTCTTCTAAGAAAAATACATACAAGTACTTTTGCCCCTTAAACTAAAAAAACAAGTTAAAATAAGGAGAAAAGGCGCATTGAATTTAGTCTAGATTCAATGAACGTATCAGGTCTTACAGGTACGGGAAAATAGAAGCGTCAAGTGTAGCACAACACATAAACGATACCGAGCATAATATTAAATTGGAAAACTTAAAATTGATTAAAAACGTGATTCCGTCGCTTGAACTGGACGCCTATCAGACTATTTACATAAATAAGAATGCAAACCAAATCAATAAAGAGAAGGGACCTTTACACTTTTCCTGTCTTTTCGATTTATTACGGTAAAGAGGTGATTTATGGTTGTGTTATAACAAGATGTCGATCTTTTCGTATATTCCGCATGTTCAGTATTTACTTCAGGTATATAGACAGAAAGAACACCAATTTGGCGGATAGAAAGGACATAACCGTTGTCTCACTCGATTTTAATTTTTATTAGGGTGGGATGGCCACATGTCTTGCGTTTCATGGTGACAAGAACCTTTTCCACCTTTTCTCCTTATTTGAACTTGCTTTCTAATCTAAGGGGCAAAAGTAGGTACCTGTATATATTCCTTCTTGAAGAGTTGGGATAGAACGGGTTCATTAGACTTAATATATGTTCTCTCACATCAATCGGTACGCGGCTGAAGATGAAGACCCACGTGTCTTAGAAACGGACTTTCTGAATTAATTAATAATTTGTATGGTGCGGAGTGTGCCAAGAATATTGTTGTTTTGCCATAGTACCCAACAGTCCTTGCTATTATTATTGGCAATGCTTGAACTTTAAATAAGATTAATGTATCAGATGTTCAAACTGTGGTGGAATCCCTCAATGATGCTTTGAAATAGTATCTGAGATGAAACTTAGCACTTTTTCAGGATTCTGACCCTGAAATCATCTAAATATTAAGTGGCTCGGAATAAACTTGTGATTTTAGATAGTCCCCCAAGAAATAATCCAAAGAACTAAAACCGGAAATCTGGCATTTTTGAGGAAATCTGAAATCTAACAGTTGTCATACTTCTAATGCATAATAGGATTGAGTCCCGTTTTGCTAAAACCATGAAGCAACTAATAATTGTCCCCCTTCCACGAAGGCAGAGATAATTTGCAGGCAAAATTTTAATTTTCTCTTTTACTCAGTTGGGGCATTTTAAACGCAAATGAATCTACAAATATGAAGATGTAATTATACAGCTTCATCTCCAATTTAATCGTTGCCTTTCTTGTGTTTCACCCGCAAACTAAGATCTCGATTTTTGTCCAAATTTAACAAATTGAAATTAATATCTTTGTAGAAAATCATGAATACAAGAAATATACAGGATGTTCCATTTAAAATTTCAAAGTTGAACGTTACTTCTGGTTAATTCGGAAGTCAGATTAAAATACCCACATTTCCATTTTAGTCCTCATAATTAGTTACCTATTAAGTATTATAAATATTAAATTTCACAGCAGTACCTGCAATACTATTGGAGACAATTAGGTGTTTCCAGACTTTTACTCATCACTGTCTGCTAACAAATGCGCTCTCTGCATTTTTTCTCCCTTTTTTTCATCAAAGATCAATCCACAACTCTCTCATGGGAGTATTTGAATGCACCTAAGCAATTGTAATAAAAACAGCACTATAAGGTAGTTCATTGTTTATTTAATACAGCACCGGGGTAAAACCAAAAACACTGTGCACATAAAATTAAATGTGATTTTAAGTGATCGTTCTAATTTGACTTGGCTTCGATTATATGTTTAATGACGCGTAAATTTACCATCTAGCATATGCGCAAAGTGTTAGGTTATTACCTACCCATTTGTATAAGAACATTTGCTAACCATTCATATAATACTATGCAGGAAGATCCGTTTGTTAAACTTTATAGAATTTGTTATAGTAAAAAGCGGTGTATTTTAATATACACAAGTACAATAGCGCACCTGCATCAAAATAAATACTACAATAGTACGTAAAAAATCTAGGAATGCGATAGTAATATTTGTTATAATTGTAGCAACGATTCCCACAATATCTTAGACACAATTTTATAGTAATAAATACCAAGGCACTTTTTCCGTGCGAATTCACAAGAAATCTAGGAGAAAAGATCTCATTCGTATAAATTCCAATTATACGAGGGGAGATTGTTTATATTATCTACCTAGTCATGAAGAAAAAGATTTAGGAAACAAAAAATACATTTTTCAACGTATGTCCTACTAACGATCACACACTTATTCCAACGCTTTTCTAATAAAGCTATACTCTTCAAAAAAAATTCTTTCGGTAAGTCTCCAAAAAACTGTCGCTCTCAAGCATTCATTCAAAGAAAAACACCGTCTTCTCAAGTGCTTTTTTAATTTAGGAAAGAGATAATAGTCGCTCGGTACCGAACTGTAACATAGATGTCTCATCCCTACAAAACCGCAGTCATTGATTACCTTTAGGACTTGGTGAGATCTGCAGACTCTGGCATTGCCATGAAGCAGCATAATCTTTCGCCCACAATTTTGTCTTTTTTGCTGAATGGCAATTTTTAATGCTATAGTTGTTTCCTTATTTACTTTCCCTTTTATTGTAGTGCCTTTCTCCATATATTCAATCAATAATATCCCTTCTGCATCCCAAAACTCCATAGTCAATAATTTTCCTGGTGAAGATTGCATTCTTGCCCATTGCATGGATTTTTGTTTTGTCGGTGGCTCCCAGTGATACACCCGTTCGCTACAATTTTTGGAAAAAGACTCTTGTTGTCAACCAATGTCGGCAAGTTTTCCTCACAAATTTGTGGCCAACACACTTTTTGTTATGCTGACACCCTATTTGTTCCAAAATTTTCGTGCAAGATTTTTAAAACTGCAGCTTCTGATATCCCTACTTCAGCAGCAATCATAGAAACCCTTATTCTTTGATTTGCTAAGACCAATTTTCAACTTTCTTGATTTTTCGTTGGTTCTTGCTTCAACAAGCCTCCTGCATCTTGAGTCACATTGAATGGATTCTCTGTCCCATCGAAATTGTTTACACCAAAACTTTCCCGACATTAATCGTCCTGCCATAAATATTCATGGGTCCACTTCGTTAAGGACTTGATAACACTTCGGTGTTCTAGCTGAATTTCATTCATTTTTTGTTGATTAAACCTTTATAAAAGCAACACAACCTTTCGAATTTGAGCGAAACTTACAATTAATCAGCTTGTACCAATATGTGACAGCTATTTGACAGCAAAAAGTCATCAACGTCACTTATTTTTTTTAATAGATAGGTAGATAATATAAAAACCTCCCCTCGTAACATAACAATGTACAACAACATTTTCGGCTTTTTCCAACTTCTTTCTGCAGGCATGTATTTGATAGATGTAAATGTAGACTTCACTTAGACGAACTTAAAGTTACTGTCCAGTATAAATTATCCGATGCCATAAAAGTACCGTCTAGTGCCCAACAAAGATCAAGCATTATCTCAGCTTAAGTACACTTGCTCTAAAAACAAACACCTTCGAAGACGATAAAGATTTACTTAACGCTAGCATGGTCCTTTAATGAATTCGATTTAAAATTAATTAAAATCTAATTCGCTTGTTTTTTATGTTAATCGGGTAGTAGTAAGTAGATTAGTTTCCAGTATCACGTATTCCACGTTTAACCCTAGCTACCGACCGAATTCGGGCGCTTAATCCTTGCCGCTTCTCATTCGAACAAGCGATAAACTCAAAATACCTTTACCCCAGCAAAGACTACACGCAGTACAATTCATCATCCATTTGTAGCAGCGCCCAGAAAGTGAGTCAACCGGTCGTCGACGATGCAAGTTCCTCTCCGGACCGGAATTGCACTCCGGGCAATTCGGCAGAACTCTAATTACTTGATTAATTAACGTGTAGGTATTCTGTTCGTAACCCGAAACCCGTACTTTGCTCGTGCCCTACTGCACAATTTTCGTTGCGGGGGTTATTTAATGTTACGCTTTCCTTTTTCTCGCAATCCAGAATTCAGGAAAATAATTTTATGCATCTAAAATTTCTTAATGTATTTGTTGAGGCGGATTGTGATTGTCAGATATTATAATCACATTTGCACATATAGTGTCCATAATAATGTAATGAAAATACAAATATACCCATTATCAAATATTAATCATTCATTTGGAATTCCTGACAATGTATTATCTGAAAGTTATTATAATAAATATAATGCCTTTATCGTATCGCTATATTAAGTTCACGTGCCACTTTCCAATTAATGTGAATATGATTACCTTTATTGCTTGAACCACCAACTTAAATCATTTGCGAATTTAAAAAATATTTAGCGAACTTCTTGCTCCTTACAATCAATGAAACTAATATTAGCACTATACTGGATGTTAACCTTCAACTAGTATCATTGGTCGAAAATGACCCGATCACTCCTAAAAAGATTGAAGGATAAAGAAAGGCCTCACAAACCTAGAGGAGAGATTGTATGGCCCAAAATATGCAGAAAAGTCTTAATGAACACAGATCCGCCAAAAAATGGACTGTTTTGGAGATACGAAACATTTTGCATTTACCCATTTTTTTTATTATCTACAAACAAACAAATAAACATTGTATTTATGAACGAACAACAAACTCACATGACACGTTCCAAGTGTCGGCCTTTCATTTCACAGCAGCCGCCACATCTCCGATGCAAGGACCTTCGAACTCTTTCGAAAATTCCTGCGTTGGCTTGGATTCGGTGGCATCCGTGTTATGCTCATTGTTGCAGCTCCTTGAAGTTACTTACAGGTGTAGGGTACACTAAAGTTTTCAAATATCCCCAAAGAAAGGGGGTTTAAATCGGGCGACCTTGTAGGCCATGATACAGGTCCGCCCATCTTTGTCCAAAAGTTACATGGAACTTTTGCTCTCCAGATGCAATTGAAAAAACCGTCAAGGCACTGTCGTGCTAGAATTACATTTGTTGTCTTTGATTAAAAGGAATGTCGTCTAGAAGATCACACATTGTGTTCTGCAGAAAGCTTAGGTAAGCATCGCTTGTTAATCGGTTTGGTAAAACAACCGAACCTAATAACCTGTCGCCCAAAATACTCATCCAAATGTTTATTAAAAAACGTACCTGATGTTTGGATTCCATAATAACATAGGGATTTTCGTCGTTCCACATACGCGTGTTGTGGAAATTAAAAACTCATTTCCGTGTGAACGTGACCTCATCAGTAAAAAGAATATTGGCAGCAAAATTAGGGTCCTCAGCATCATTGCGTAGAAACCAGCGGCAAAGCCAAACGTGGGTAATAATCAGGTGGATTTAGGAGCCACATTCGTTGTACATGGGAGGGGTGAAGCTGCTGCTTGTGGAGGATTCTCCAAACAAGTGGAGCACTAACGCCTGTCTCGGCTGGTATTCTCCGCAAACTCTGGAGACGAGTTCTGCTCTATCCGCTAAAATTGCCTCTTCTGCCTCACTGGTGGACACCGACCTTGATCTCTTGGCATTATGGGACTGTTTCCCAAATGAACCAGTATCACGCAATTTTTTGTGCACTCTTACAGAAGCATGAACCAAAGGAACCTGGCAAATGGAACGAGCGTCAACATTACGCTTCTCTAGTATTGCCATTAGCACGGCCATACATGAAATGCATCTAGGCCAATTCAATGTTAAAGTAAACAGACATAGCGAAAATTCGTAAAATTGTGCACTAACTACCATATTTATTATGCACCCAACAGATTACAATCTAAAAAAGGGTACAAAGGTAGTAACTACAAGTATATGAATAAATACAGTACTATTAAGGCAAATCCACATTGAAAAGTTAAAATTCCGTACTGCGTGTACCAGGGGCGCTTTCCATATAATATTTGTTCGAACGCAGAGAAGTTGACTATATCTAGATTAGAGACCCAGCACATGGATATCTGTATGGTCGACAGAACCTATGTCAAATACGAAAAAAAAACAATCTTTTTCTTCATAAATTCATAATAAAAAAGTTTTTCTTCCTGGCGACACCTATCCACGGTTTATGCATAAATTGTAGCGGAAAGCCGTACTAAAGTATTTTCTAGAACAGAAATGTAACGCGCTTGAAACATTTAGTGCATGATAATGTGTATCCATCTTTAGCTTCTATACTCACATTTGTTTCTTATTATCACTTCTTCCACATCATTCAGTATCCACACTTCTCTCGGGACTAAGATTTCATATGGCATTTGAAAGATAATGTATGGGCAATAAGTGAAATTGCATGAAATTATTAAATAACTCAAACCTTAAATACCTCCTTCTCAGATCAAAATTTCATTTATCTGAATATGGTTTGAGAGCTTCTAACTTGAATTAACTTCTTGTATCATAGAAATATTTATTTCCATGGTTTATCTACAAAGAAAGACAGAAGTATAAAGTATAGAGCCAAAAACAAATAAAAATGTATGTCAACCTGCAGAACATTTTGGCCTAATCACTTTGGGAAGAGGTCGATCAAGAACACTATGGAGAATTCGGTTAATATTCTAATGGTGTTAGAAAAATATTAAGAGAGTTTCAATCAATGCATAAATTAAATGTTCAAGAATCTTGGCGGGATTAGATGCACAACAGTTGTAGCAAGTATTATTATCAAAAGGATAAACTTATACTACCACTAACTGTACTTTAATGTAATGCAGCATCATTGCTACCGAATTTAGAAAATAAAACAGAGTCCATGTTGAAAGAAGAATTATGCTGTTTGAAATTAAATACATCGTAGAATTTTTGAAAGACTCACCACGTAAATGGATAAATGTAACAAACACAAACACCGAAAAATAACCTAAACAACACGCTTTCATACATCTAAAACAATTAAATGGAAAGACCCAATTTATTATCAGTTGAATATGTTCGGTGAACCATCTACCAAAAAACGAGTAAATGAAATGGAACGCAAACAGTCTATCTAAACGGGCTTCATTACGGTAAAGAGGCTATCAAATTAATGGAGAACCTCACCGATGCTATAAACCGACAACAAAACTGAAGGCTATCATCTGCGTTGCGCTCCAGACGAGAACTATACTACTCATATTGACTTGCGATGGATGTGCTTTTAGGAAATTTCGAGACGTGTAACTTTTCTAATACCTATTTATTTTGTTTTTCACACGTACTAAAAGATATAATTAGAGTTGCTTAATTCGCGCCAACAGCCAGTGGCGGGCGGCATAAAAGTTTACACAAAATAAATGGTCAGAAATAAAACATAATACGTGCTCAAACACTTACTGTCTTAAGAGTCTTCCGTGAAATCACAAAGTGAATAATGTCTGTTAAATATCTACAACATTAGAGATGTTTCCACAGTTGTTTCGGCAAACCGAGTGCGGCGTGAGGAAAAAGTGTGTTTTTATGCAGAAAACGAACGTTCTACATCTAGTGACGTTATATTTGCGTAATTAAAATAATCTTTGGAACAACTTAACGGTTCTGTTGACGCACCTTCACAAATTTGTCTTAATGTGCCAAAATCAGAATCTTTCTCTAAAACACATTCAAATCTTTCTAGAACACAAACATTGCGTCTTCTACCGCGCGTAGCTGTGCGTGAACATGTTGCACTAGTTGCAGAGATTCCACTAACGACACCGAAGGATTTTGTAATTTTTCTATTGCCTTCACTAGTCCGAAGTAATTGTTCTGAATAGTTTTTAAATCCGTTTTAACCTGACTATCTTGAAATTTCGACTGGCTTTCCTTGATAGCCACAGCTTCCTTTGGATCGAATTGTAAAACCACGTTCTTAATATTCTCAAAATATTTATGATAATAAAACGCAGCCTGTAACCATGTCCCCAACGTATGAGAATAGGTTCTGGTGACTCAGGCATACGGAGGCACAGTTTGTGAAATTTGCTAATACGTTTTGGGGATTTGACAAACACTGCTTTTGTATGCGCTATTAAAGCGTCTACCTCAGGATAACATTTTCTAATACTATCTGCCACATGACTGAAAAGCATGAATTTTACACGTAATATGTAACAAGTTAGCACAATGTTTTTTAAGAGACTGGCCTACAAAAAGCATGTTTGCAGCACCATCATAGACATCAACAGTTGGTTTGTTGAAAGTTCAAACTTTTCCAATGTATTTAACACTATCTTTAAAATTACTTCGGCAGTACATTGTTGTACTCGTCTGAAAGCTAATTGGATTGAAGGTGGCGATTGATATGGTTCCATTGTACGTACCAATACATTAACCACAGAATGTTTTTTACGATCTCTTGTTTCGTCCACACATAACCACAGTTTTTTATCTTTCAACTCAGATTTAATTCTTTTTTCAACGTGTTCACGAGCAGATGGCACAATTCGTTGTAACGATGCCCGACTTGGTAATTTACAATCCGAATATTTATTCCAAAAGAAGACATATGCTTCCTTGTCTAGTAAATTAAACGGTGGATTGCATGCAATAAAGGTAACACATAAATTAAACTTAAGTTTGTCATAGTGTCGCGTGCAATTTTGTTTTTTAAGAATGCTGTTTACTATTTACGTGACGTAGACAATCCGTTTTGGACGAACACATTAAAGGGGTATTACAAACTACACATTGAATTTTAATGCCATCATAATTTAGGTCAGGCGTTTCTGCTATAAATTCTGTAACGTTGTCCAACATTGGTCGTTTTCGCGACGTAGGCAACATTTTTAAAACAAACGTAGAACTAGGAAATAGTATTTACGGCAGCGTACATGTATACACAACAGATCTGGTTGAGACTCGCAGTTATATTGAGGGTTGTATCAAACCTCCGCCACTGCTCGTTGGCGCTAGTAAGCAACTTTAGATATAATTGTATTGTCATTAGCTGAAAACTTTGGCAAAATAATTCATTCTTCAATCGCATATTCTTCTTCAAACGGTACTTTTTATTTATCAATTAAGTGGAAAGATGTATAAGAATTTAGTAATAATAAATCCTTTAACCCAATCTTGCTATTTTGATGTGAGAAGCATCGGGTTACGGAAAACACTTCACACTTCTAGAGATCCATTGCTGTGATTATAGTACGAGTTTAATGTTGATTATATTTTCGTACTTACTTACTTATCCTCGACCTCTCCTACCATTGGTGTGGAAGTTCTTTCTGTTAATTGCTTCTCGTTTTGACGCCGCCCAGCTTACACGCTTCTTTTTAAGTATTTCTGCAATTTCCGTATTCCACTTTCTTCTTGGCACTCCTTTTCTTCTTTTTCCATATATTTTTGTTTACCAAATACTTTTCACCGCTCCTTTTTCATCCATCCTAATTGTATGTCCCAATCATCTCAGTTGTTGTGTTTCTACTTTTTCTGTAACACTTCTTATTTTTAATTTTTTCCTAATCGCTTCACTTTTGATTTTATCTAGGCTTCTCACTCCCGCTTTCTTTCTTAGGATCCTAATTTCACCCGCATTTATTTTTTGTTTAAGTCCGCTTGTTAGCATCCAGGATTCATTCCCGTACATAAGCATCGACACTAACAACGGAAACCAGGTAAGTGTGTCTCACCGATTTAAATGAAGCTTTATGGGTTTATAGATTGATGTAGTGTAAAAGCAACGCTAACTCTCTTAGCTACCTTCACTGTTTGACTCAATAACTCAGAGACTATAAGGGATATAAAAAAAGTTGAGACAAAATGTAAACTGCTTTATATGCTCTTAACGATGGCGTAAATACTTTCTCTATAACTAATATTTATATATTACATCTGCCACGAAATAATCTTGTTTGTGTAAGTGGTGTGCTAAAATATCTTTGATACCTTTTAAAACATTTATGCACACGTTAGGTTTATCATCATGTAATCCAAGTTGCGATAAAAAATGTTCCACTATATATATTTTTAAACGTATTCAGTTTGATATCGTTCACGCGTTGGTTCTATGATCGATATCCGTGGTATTAAAAGGTTTCGTAATAAAACCTTATCTGCATAGATCTTCACGTGTAGATTGCATGATTCCTATAATATTATTTAAATTTAATCCAGGTTAAGTATTTCGATATTATTACTTTATTGTGTTAAGTTAAAGCTTGCAGTTTATTGACGACGATTACGTCTCACTGTTTCGTTGCTTAACAATCAAGTCACACAAGTCACGAGAATCAACATTGCCAATGTTATGAATTTGTTACATACAACATTCCTTGTTGCAAACATCGCCGTTACACCTATTGCACGTGAAGAACGAGAGTTACACGATGCTTTAAAGGATATCACTGTAAGAGGCCAAGAGCATCCTTCGATTGCATTCGAAACAGGTACAGCACTATAGTTTGAAGACTTGGCTGGTCCGCATGAGCCACAATTCGTTGAACCAAGTAGTGAATATGATGAAGATTACGAACACGAGGGCTGGATTCCCCAGGAAGAAGATATTATGATTGATATCGAATATAAAATGCAAGTTGTTGAGTTTTGAAGAAGAGGAAAAGTGAAGCGATGTCGTTGGAATCTGTGCAACATTGGTTTAGAAAAGTAATGTTAAATAATTCGTACGTTAAATAAAACAGATAAAATATCAGATGTACTGAATGCTTTTAATCTTAAGCAAGTTTTTAGTGGATATTCAAGAAAAACCGAAACAATTGGTACTCTTATTGACAATATATTTACAAATATTGATACAGATTAGAAAAATATACTATTAATCTACATCTGTCTGATCACATGGCACAAATGTTAAAACATGAATCGCCCAAGAATAGTGGACCTACAAAGAAATTTAAAACTATTAGACTTGTAAATACAAACAACATGGATAGTTTTAAACAAATGCTAAATGATAAGTCGTTCTTACCGCGTAACATCTTGAACTCCGATCACTTGTTTAGCTGCTTCCATGAACGCTTTCTAAGAATATTTAACCATTGCTTTCCTGAGAAGATGACAACAATTACAAACAAAAGAAAAAGCAATGTCACACTGGACGTTAAAATTAATACACTAAGGAGCAAATTGGATGCGTGGGCTTCCTTAGCAAAAATAACAAAAAATGCAGAATGTTATGTTCTATATCGAGACCTAAAAAAGGAATTGTGATTGCCAATGAACTAAAATCAAATCGAAGGCATGTTGAAGATGCATCTTTATGTGCTGGCGAGTTAAATAGATACTTCTGCAGGGTCGGTGAAGAAATTGCTAACACTGTACAAAGTACATTTTCCGCGAATGATTTGCTAAGGAACTGTCACCTGGAGAATATAGGGTCGTTCTATTTTATTCCCCCTACATCCTTTGAAATGGAACGGATCATAACGAACTTAAAAAATAAACAGACAAAAGATATATATATTATCTCAACAAGTATATTAAAAGAAGTGCACAAAGAAATATAAAGTCCGTTAGCAATTATATTTAACTTAGCTTGTTAAAAGTCGGCAAAATCGTTCCTATACATAAGAAGGATTACAAACACAGTTGCGAAAACTATCGACCCATAAGGCAATAGCGTCGAGGCTTGTTATGTATCTAGAAAACCAGAAGCATCTAACCTCCAAGCAACATGGGTACAGAAAGGGACGATCAACAACAACAGGCATAGTTGGCATGATCCAAAGTGTCTACCAGGCGTTTGATGACCTCCGATACGCAGAGATTAGCATGTTGGATCTCACGAAAACATTTGACTCTGTCAGTCACAGTATTCTGTTGAATAAATTGGAGTGTTACGGGGTAAGAGGAACACCCTTAAACTTACTATGATCTTACCTCGAGAACAGGATTCAGTTAACAGAGTGGAAAGGCCAGCTTTCTCCACCAATGCAGATCAAGTGCGGGGTTACACAAGGTTCTATTCTCGGCCCCTTTTCATTTAACATTTATATCAATGATTTTCCAAGTTGCGTGGATACTTCTCTACTGCTGCATGATGACCATGTCGATTCGCTGCGCAAGAGATCCAACAAAGCAATCGCCGATGCCGAAAATTGGTTTTCTGCAAATAAACGGGTACTCTAAAACTGTGGCACTGGAACACTGAAACAGTTCACTAAAACGTTTCGATAGCCAAGCTATGCTTGGCTATCGAAACGTGCGTCCAGTACGAATTAAGTGTTGTGGTAAGGGTTTTAGTGAACTGTTTCTGCAAATAGATTAAAAATCAACAGTAACAAGACGCAAAAACTATTTTGTACCACAAACACTTGCACAAAATCGGCAATTAATTTCCCTTGTGTTGTTGTAGATACAAACCTGAAGTAGCATCAACACGTAGAAGAACTTGCAAAAAGACTGTCGTCAGCTCTTTATGCTACAAGGAGATTAGAGCATATTGCAACACATGGAGCAGCAAAAACTGCATACTTTGCAAACTTTCACTCTCTTCCCTGCTACGGGATACTCTTCTGGGGCACATCGATTGAGGTTCACAGAATCTTTGTCCTACAAAAACGTGCTATACGATTCCTATGCAACCTACAACACACAGGGAACTACAAAACACACTTTTCAAAAGAAAAAATACTCACCCTACCATCTATGTTCATTATGGCAGCAGTTACTTTTGTTCAACAGAATAAAGCAGCATTTCCTCTAAGTGGAAGTTATCATACATATTCTACACGTTCTCGTCACGAAATGAGAGTCCTGTACCACCATCTTACAAGCTCACAAAAAGCGCTTGATTATTGGGGAGTTAAACTGTACAATAAATTACCAGAAGAATGGAAAGATCTTCCTTCTACCAATTTTTAAAAAAGGAGTGAAGGAAATGCTGCTGGAAAGAGAGTGTCACAGTATCGATGAGTTCTAGCCATAGTAATTTTTTTATGTTTTGTTTATCTTTTATTTATTACATTGTCTATTTTATACATCCTCTTCTGTAACATTTAGATTTTATTTATACTTTTATTATTCATTTTTATTTATACACGTTGACAATTGCAATTCATTTGCACGTAAAAAAACAACAAATTGACTTTTTCTGTAATGGTTTGATTACAAAAATGAGATTATTATAATTATTAAAAACAACGATTCACTTGTAGATTTTCGTTATTCTTTTTATAAATATGTAAGAGAAAGGTTGCTAAAATTTGTACAAAAGCATATCTTTTATAATATTTTGTCCATCAATACTAATAATAGCATTTGCACCTTTGACGTCCAAGCAAGTGCTGACTGGGGTGATAGTAACAGGGATAAATTTAAATAGATACATTGCAGAGTATATTCTTGCAAAATTTTAAGATGCTGAACAGCGAAAGTATCCATGACATAGACTTTCGCAGGTGAGCGCTGCTAGCAAAAGAAGAGATTATTGTTCATTTAAAGCAAGTCATTGGTGGGTATAGCATTTCAAACAAGTAACATGAAATTGTTTCTAGTAAAATAACAGAGTTGATTACACCATCACTCACACTGAATTTTATGAATTACGGTCCACAGCTGAGAGATTTGTTAATCAAGTGAAACCTAAAATTAGCAATGTTGGACATGACAAAGTTTATAATTCGGGCGAGAGCGGCTTTAATTTGGAAATACTCTCTGGTCGAATCTTATCCGCCATGGGGATAAAAATTGTGGAAGCTGTCGTATCATTATCCTCTACTACATATAGTTACATAATCATTCAACAATTTCAGCAAATGGGAGCCTCTTATGTCCCCTCTTCCTTGTGTCAAAAGAAACAACACGTCAGTTCGGACCGCCAGTGCAGTCTTTGAAGTCTGTTAATGTACACATCTCCGTTTCAACGTCTGGAAAACGAACTTCTCAGCATTTTAAAGATTGATTTACATATGTGTACTTACCAAATACTAGAGCTGAAAGTATATTATCATTGAATTCCTGGAGTTGACACCGTCCGAGTGATGTGCAAAATTTAGTACCAACAAATAATATATCAAATATTTTCACAATTTCAAGCTACACAACTTCAATAGTACAATCTTCAGACGTTTACGGTTTTAGAATATGGAAAAATTTGGTGAAATTTTTCAGATGAAATACTACTTATGGATTATGCTATAATTCTCCGCCAAAGTCTTTAACTCGTTATCAATTGTCACCGCCAAAGTTCTTCGACCTATTTAAATGTACATGGTATAAAAGTAGATACATCGCCGAACGGCTACCACATTTTGAAAATTCTGTAAGCTTCTGCTTCCCGAAAGATACACAAAGTACATCAAAATGCGATATTTGTGGCAAGCATGCATTTATTCGTTGTGCATGGTGAAAGCAATTCCTTTGTTTTCAACATTCATTCACGGATTACTATTATTGCAGTGACTATGTAACGCTTATAAGCAATCGATTTATGAAATATGTTCCACATTGTACCACCTATCATTCTTAAATATTACCATAGCACAAAATGTATATGCAATACGCATCGTGATGTACGTCATGATTACTTTGTTTGTCCAGTTCTTACTTTCTTCTTCTAATCTGCCATGAGAGCCTATAATACTCCCAGGTACTTTAATTTTTCTGTTTCTGTTGTGTCTTCGTCGTTGCCTTGTTGATGTCGCTTTTACTTAACATTTGTTACTCCCATGCTTACTGTCTTTTGGAGGTTTACCTAGATTTTGTTTTGCAAGTATTTTTTGTTATTAGCGAATATTAGTAAATCGTATGCGTATAACAATTCGTCTATCCGTTCGTAGATTTTGTAGGCCGTGCGTAGTAGGGATATTCCACGCAAATTATTGCAATCAGTGGAGCTTTCTTTCTAATGAATTGGCGTTATTATTGTTGTATTCCATTCCTTTGGCATTTTTTGTGTCTTCCAAGCTAGTTTTAAGTTTTGGTAGCTAGTTTTGTGTAATAGTTTTAAGTTTAAATGTAGCCTCGCTTAGTTCTGAACGATTAATCTCTTCTTTTGGAACTTGTTCCTACTCTTCTGGTGATTTAAGTTTTTCTGCTCTATTGTCTTGCTCTGTGTTTTTCGCTCCCACTAATTCTTCTAAGCATTTCTTCCGTCTTCCTGCTATGTTGTCTTCATCTGTAATCATTTCCCCAGTTTTATTTTTTACGCTTTAGTGGATTTTTTTTTTCTTTTTTTATACTTCGAAGTACATGGTGCAACATATTGGCATTTCCAATGGCGTTTTGCTCCATTCTTGTCCAAAACTTTCACATGATTGAGTTTTAGCAATTTGGCATCTTTCACCATATCCTTTACTCCTTCTCTTTGAATTTTACAGTACATTGTCATCTTTTTCCTTACTTCCGCTTTTATGTCGTTATTGGTGAACCAATGCATCACCTTCTTCTTATTCGTTGTTTTACTTATCTTTTGCTGCCGCTGTGATTATCTTCTTAAAATAATCCCACATTTCTTCTAAGTCCAATACTTACAATACTTCCTTCTGTTGTTAGCGATTGGTAATTCTTGCTGATTTTTTTCATTTCCTAATTTATGTGTCCTTATTCCAATATTCTATGGTCTTTGTTACTTGTTTTGAGCTTGTATGTTTTTGCTTTGCATTTTCGCTTGCGCTAATATGTCACTACCTCTCCTTACTTTTACTTGACTTTCTTCAATTGGCTTTTTCCATCAATGGAAAGAAAGTCGGTTATGGATTATTCTTTTCTACTCGGCACCTCTATAGTATATTTACGTATGTTCTTGTGTTGGAAAAAAGTTGTGTCACTCTATCTCCATTTCTGTTTTTGATCTGTTCTCGAAAATTCATATACACGATAATTATCGTATATCTTTCTTTATCATTTCCAGTTCTGTTTTCAATAATCTGTCTGATACCCCCTCCAACCTTTGTATTTCTGCTTTGTATTTCTTTCATTTATAATACATCTTAGTACTTAGTGCTCTTACATTCCAGGTTGCTATCCTCAAAATGTTTTTTCTTATTATTTTATTTTATTGCTTTTCCACCATTCTTTATTTCTCCGTTTTGTTTCGTTTTCTTCGCTGTGTCATATCCTTCCTCCTGTGTAAATTCATCGACCTCTCTCTCTGCTTGCCTATCGTCATTTATTGCCGCCATATTTAGTTTTTTATTTAGCTGTTGTTTGATGCGGCATTTTTGGTTTCGTCTCTACCAGTTTTTTTTATCTTCTCCCCATTTCCATTCCTTTCCATTTATTATTAGTTTTTGTAGCTTATCTTTGTATCATTTTCTTTTGCTTTCTCTTTTTTTCCATGTTCCTGTAGGCAGCGTTGTATTTCTTTTTATTTTTCCGTTGATTGTATTTACAACTCAAAAATAGTTTGGCTGCAAATAGAAAATAATGTTTCCCAAAAAAAACCTGTTAAAATTTTACTGTGGGCCATTTGCAAAACGATGTGTAGAAGAAATAAAGAGAATATGAGAATACGGGAAGAATCTCCAATTATCAAAATCAATAACATAAAAACAGGACACTGCATTAATTGGAATGAAATTTGTTAATACAAGGTGTTATCCAAACATTTCTATGTGAATTACCTAGTACTTAATCAAATTCAGCAGCCGTCTAAACTAACTAGAACCAGTTTAACACCAATAATTGGAATGGTTGTCGGATATTGCCTTATGAAATTATTCGGTTAATTCGTCTCAGATGCTACAATACACCGAATTGGAAGGGTAAATCGGCTTCAGTATAATTTGTTGCGATGAATTGAAGAGAAGTACATGCAATACACAGTTAGGAGGGATACCTTTTCAGTTTTTATGGAAACAAAAAATGAAAGAAAAAAATGTTTGGTACAAATCGTCTTATGTTTTTCGAAATATTCGCTATTAAGATTTATATACCTTTGCGTGCGTTCGAACCAATTCCCGAAATATCTTTTTCACTCTGCAAGTGGTATCTTGTGGTAACAAAATCGCTGCCCATGCTCTTTATTTAACATTCGGAACAAAAATAAGTCGCTAAGCAATAAATTAGGTGAATACGAGTAATGAGACGCTAATTCAATCCTGTTCTCCTTCAAATAATCAATTGTCTAATGTGCTGTGTAAGAGCTGGCATTGTCATGATGAAAGACGATGTTTTCCCTGATATCATCGATGACTTCTGGCAAACAAATTGTTGTATACCTTTCAGCATTAACTGTTCTTCGATCTTCCAAAGCATTGCTTGCAAATGTCTAGTACGACGAAGGAAACAAGCAATAATTTTCTTGGAAGTACTCCATGAACGAACAACTTTTGTTGGATTCGGTTCATCGAGGAGCACCCAAACAGTTGACTATTGCTTAGTTTCCGGCTCATACAAATATATCCAAATTTCGTCACCTGTTACGATGTTGTATACGGATCTTTAAGTTCTGTTGAATTTTTTGAGCATTTCCTGAACTTTGTTGAAAATGATGAGAAGTTATTTTTAGCAAATTGGTGCTTGCGCAGTACGGTTGAAGTACGCAGTTTTCTTGTCTTTACGTCCATCAGATTAAACAGTTTGCAATTTTTTATTGTTGGTGTAGCTAAAGAACTAAAATACATAGGATACATTGCTCAAGAATCATCCCGTTATGATAGGAAGTACGTACAAGAACTCTAAAATGTGTTCAAGGAGGTGGAGACCACCTTAAAATTTATTTTTTGAGATTATTATAAAATTAGCCAAAATATCTATTTTGTATTAAATTCCAAGAGAGCCTTTACTGCTATAGATAGTTTTGATGTTTAATTATGTTTTATTATTTCCTCTGGGAAAATTTGGAATTATTAAAATAGCTACAAAAAAAACTAATAAAAAAAAAGATTTTATTTGAATTTCATTTTTTTATAGAAAGCGGAGTTAACTAACTTTTACCTTACCGTTAGTAAAAAGCCTGCCTTTTGTATTTTTCTTTATAAAATGTCAAGTTTAACAAACAAAGAGTCATATAACAGCATTTGTTTATCACTTTTATAATCCTTTTTTTGGACCAACAAAGTAATTGTTGTAACTGTTGTAATTGTAATTTCTTCATAAATCGTTTGATGAATTTTATGTCAATACGAGGGTAACGCTTTAAGTTTTTACAAACGACTACTAGATGGCACTATTGAGATGGTGGAATGGATAAGTAACTTGTTTTGTTCATATACAAAATCTTTAAGTTTAATGATATGTTTTCCTATAACTATTTAAAGAATAAATTCATTCGTATCTCTGTCGTAATGTCTCAAATTAAATATCTTTCAATAAAGTAGTCGTGTCCGATGGTAAGATTTAATATTATACAGTTGTTGTTAACATCAAAAGTCATAGAGACAACATTTCAGTTGGAAACCTTCATGGCAGTTTGTCTTCTAAGATTAATCTATTTTTATAGAGTTAATTGAAATTTATTATCGAATTGAAATCCGGGAGGCATATCCTAATAATTGGCCATGATAAAACAATCGCTATCGCGAACAAGAGAGCCAAGGGACGCTCATGATTTTCTTTTCGTTTGAGTCACAGTTGTATCTACACGTATTTGTCTAAAGGTTCTTTTACACCTGTCTAGTGATTAAATTCAACGTTAATTACGAAGTGAGTGTAAATTTTGGCAGTTTCAAAATACGCGGTGTTCGTATTTGAAAAATATAAACATTTATATTGCAACGTTACAATTTGAGGTTAATTTTCCATTTTTAAATTTAAATCTTTTTAAACGTAAATAGTCGGGGTTAATCCGTATTTAAACTGCCAAAAGAGTGCTTAGGGGACACTCCATGATCTACAGACCATCCAATTAATCAATTGATTTCAATAAATCAATTCTTCTCCTCCTCTATGACATTACTAGTTATCGCAAGATTTAATATCTTATCTCAACCATGGGAACTAGTGTTTTCGAGAACCATCACAACAGTTTTTCTCAAATAGGAAATGATCACACATATACACAGGCTGACTGGTATATAAACATATACCTTCGAGAACGTGCTAGTAGAGCTCATCTACAGTTGATTTGGGTAAATATGCATTATGCAAGCCGAAAGTTTGTGAGGTATTTGGATTTTTATATTGTTTCAAAAGCTCATTACCCTTACTGATATTTCATATTAAAAGCTATTAATTAAAAAAGCTTAGCTTTTCAGTATTTCAAGTTCCCTCGCGAAATCACACACTGTGTATCAAAAAACTATGTTAAATACTTTTTCGTTATATTCTAAAAACTTCTTTGTTATGTTACCTTTCGAATAGTAATAGTAATAGTAATAGTAGATTGGAATGATAAATCGTTGAACTTTATACGCCATTTCAATGTTCTCCTTTACAAGTGTAGCTGTTGCGTTTTTATATCATCGAAGTGTTTAACATAATTTCGTTACATAATGTGTGTTAATAATAATAATAGTAATATACGTTTATTTCGAATAATAGCATAACAGATACTAACGAAACACGTCACAGATAAATGGAACAAAAAAAAATTTTGAGCGAAATATACACGTTGGTCCACATTTCACCGGGATGCGAAAGATATTGTACATAGCGCGATCTGACATACTTACATTTTTCCCTGCAGGCCAGCCTCGCCGCGCGCAACTTCGGTAGCCAATCTAATGCACTCTTTGTCTTTCTGTGCGCTCGTAAGGTTCTAACAAGAGATCGTGGATTTTGAATTCATTATGTTATACAACCGCAGAGATGGTACAGATCATTAAATGGTATTTTGCGAACTACCGTAAATCTCAACAAATAGACGAACAGCCTCAAATTCCTCTAACGCATTCTGAGCGGAAGGAGAGAGAAGTGAGGGTTTGTTCGTTAGTTGAAATGAGCAAACCATGCTTTAGCCGGCAAATTTCAGACGAAATCGGTATTAGTAGAAGTACTGTGAAACGTATTTTGAAACGCAACAAATACAAAAGTTACAAAGTTCAATATGCCAGGAGATTCTTACCCTTAATAAAGTAACATTGTTAGAATTTCAAATTATTTTGTATAATTATCGAATTTTTTTTTCTTTAGTTTAGTTTTATAAGAATCGTTGTTTATTTTCCTACTTAGAATTATTTTTTCGTTCGAAACTGTACTTTCTAACATAATCTGAGAATACAGAAAAATTACGCAGTAATTCTATATTAATACATTTTGTCAAAAGGCGTTGAATTATAATATTACGTGATTGAGTGGACAAGCGTGCGTACCGCTGCTCGCTTTATGATATACTGCGATTGGATACGATCTATCAGTGAGACTCGAATGCTTTGTTGCCATTCACAAAGGCAATATCCCGTTCGTATCTGGGCCAGCGTAAATAAGCAACTACATGTTTGTATTAATGTAATCATTGATTGAATAGCAATTGATGCATAAAATATAACGCTTTACCTGTTTTCGGAAAATCTTAAAAATATTAGTTTGTTTTGTATTACTAGGCAATTTATTATACAACTTGCATCCAGTGAAATTCAAATATCTCTGAGAGGTGGTTGTTTTGTGTTTGGGTGGTAGTAGATAATTCACATTTCTTATGTTGTGTAAATGCGATGAGTTACTAGCAAACTCACCGCGGTACCTATAAACGAAATATAGCATATGCGTCATTGGAGGTTAAAATACCATATTCTTTAAAGGCTTCTTTACAGGAACTTCTCCAGCTGAGCCCTGCTAGCAATCTTATGGCTCGTTTCTGTGAAATAAAGACTCTTGTCGCGGTAGTGCTCATTCCCCAATGAATAACTGCATAAGTCATTCGAGAATAAAAGTTAGAATAGTAGAAACTCTTTAAAATATCGAAACTGCAACCCCTGCTTAAATAATATAAACCATAACAAGCTCGTGATATTACATTAAATAAAATAATTTCTGCTTTATCAGAATTTAGTTTCAATTGATTTTTATACATCCAATTTTGAACAGTGATAAAAATGCTATTTACTTATTGAAAAAGCTTATTAAGATTACTAGAAGCAACAATGATGCTGATATCGTGTGCGTAAAGGGTTAAATTTGAATCCGAGCCTAATAAAGTTGGTAAATCATTCATATAGATTACAAATAAAGTTGGTCCGAGAATAGATCCTTGAGGAACCCCTGCAAGACACCTATCTGAACGAACACCACCACAAACGACTCTCTGCTGGCAATCAGTTAAATATGATTTAAACCACTTTTGACTTACTCCGTTGATACCATACCTTTCTAACTTATGCAATAAAATAGAAAAATTAATACAGTCGAAAGCTATCAACAGGTCGATGAGCATTGCCACACAAAGTGTCTCAGAATCAAGAGATTTATGAATGCTACTAATGAAATTAAATACAGCAGTATTAGTTGATCGATTTGGTATAAAACCGTGTTGATTTATAGATACAAGATTAAATTTATGCAAAAGGAATGGTTAATATGCTTAAATTACTGTTAATAAAACTCAAATCAACCGAAGAATAGCTATTAGCTGAGACAATACTACTCACAAGATTGAAAAAGTGATCATTGAAAGCATTACATAGTTCAGACACGCTAGCGAATTTATCTGGCAATTTCTTATCACTAGTCTGGGCAAACAGCGGTAACAGTCAGTATAGTAGATATGTGGTGCGGAGTCGGCGATTATTTATTTCACGCGTTCACAGCGTCAGTACTAAGTCGATGCTGTATGCGAGTAGTTCTGTGTATATGTAGGCTGTCGTAACTTATTTCGTAATTGTACGCTTATGTTTGCTTTAAAAATGTCGCAGTTAGGTACGTCGCAAAAACGACCAATGTCAGACACAGTTAAAAACTTTATAGTGGACATGCCGGACTTAATTTTTGATGGCGCTAAAATTCAATGTCTAGTTTGTAAAATCCCTTTAATGCGTTGGTACAGAAGCCATTGTCAATGTCACATCGAAAGCAAACAGCATTCTTCTGCAAAAAGTGGCATACGAGACCAAGAAAAAATTACATTTGATTTATGTGTTACTCTTATTTTATGTAGTCCATCGTTTCGTTTACTAGACAGAGAAGCATTTGCCTCCTTCTGGAATAAATATGCGGACTGTAAATTACCTAGTCGGACATCGATACGAAATGTAGTGCCATTTATTCGTGAACATATAGAAAATAGACTGAAAACGGAATTGAAAGATAAAAAACTGTGTGTGGACGAAACAACAGATCGTTAAAAACATTCTGTGGTTAATGTAATGGTACGTACAATGGAACCACATCGACCGACATCCTTCTTCTTACTTACTTCCAAAAGAGTTATAAATTGTACTGCCGATGAGATTTTAAAGGTGGTGTTGAACTCATTGAACAAATTTGAAGTTTCAACTAAGCAACTTTTAATGTTTATGGTGCCGCAAACATGCGTTCTTTGGGCCGATCTCTTAAAGACAGTGGTAACTTCTTACATATAACGTGTAAAATCCATACTTTAAATCTTGCGGCACAAACGCTTCCTACATGTTTTCCACTAGCAAATGCATCGATTCCTAGTACAAAGGCAGTGTTTCTAAAGTTCCCGAAACGTACCCGACTATTTCACAAACTGTGTCCTGATTTATCTGACCCACCACAGCCGATTGTTACGCGTTGGGGAACATGGTTGCAGGCTGCGTTTTACACTACAACAAATATTTTGATCAAGTAAAGAAAGTAGTTTTAAAATTCAATCCGACAGAACGGCAGCAATCAAGAAAAGCCAGGAAATATTTCAAGATAGTCAGGTTAAAAGAGATTTACAAACTATTCACAACAATTACTTCGGACTAGCGGAGGGAATAGAAAAATTACAAAATGTTTCGATGTCGCTAATGGATTCTGTTCAAATTGTGAATGATGTTCACGCACAATTATGCGCTGTAGAAAGCGAAACAAATTGGTGTGTAATACGAAAATTTGAAAGTGTTTTAGAGAAAGACTCCGATTTTCTTATATTAAGACAAATTTGTGAAGGTGCGTGTGAAGATGCATTAAGTCGTTTCAAAGATTATTTTAAATTTGCAAATATAACATCGCTAGATGTCGAACGGTCGTCTTCGGCATTAAAAAACATTTATTCCGCACATCGTACTCACTTGACTGAAACAGCTGTGGAAACATATCTAATGATTCAAATATTTAACAGATGTTATCCAGTTTGTGATTTCACGAAAGACTTTTAAAACGGTAAAAGTGTTTCAGCACGTTTTATAATTTATTTCTTACCTTCTATTTTATTTGTAAACTTTTATGCGCTCGCCACGCCTCTGGCTGTTACCGCATATTTACCTAGGTTACTTATCACTTACATAATTCTGTCTATTATTATTTATGACTAGAGTAACCTAGACTTGCCGACTCGCATAGGCGTCGGTATTACGGGTTAATATAAGAATACGAAAAATTCATAAACAAACTAAACCGGTAGAGAAGCAGGCATGTAGTGTCGACCTTGAATATAAATCATGTTAAACCGCGCTAAGAGATTTCGTTTTAGTACCGGTTGAGCTGTTGCAGAGATTAGTCGAACGGTCAAGGTTATAGCTGGTGTTTTTTGTGTGTTGTAGTATTATACCAAGTACATAATTAGTGTATCGTTTCATATAGAACTAATATTTACATACCTAAGAAAACAATGCCTCGTAATAGATTTGCTACTAATGTACATAAGTATGTGTCACTTTTTCCCCATTTAAAATATGACGGTAGCGCAGTTTTTTGCTTAATATGCAATGTTCGTTTGGTTGCATTGGACAGAACTGATTGCCAGAGGCATGTCAATGGTATTAAGCATATGAGAAATGCAAGAACTGAAATACCTTATACACTATTCCTCATACATTTATTAATTATGTTTACCTCTTGTAATCTTCCGTTGTCGTTGGGGAGAAAAGCAGCTTTTAAAACGTTTTAGCGACAATACGTTCCAAAGTACCCATTACCCTCACAAACACAATTACAGAATCATTTGCCGCGAATGAAAGAGATGCTAGAAAATGTGTGTAAACGTGATTTGTGTTCCAAGAAAATATGGATTACCGTGGATGAGACGACCGATATAAAGAAAAACAGTATTGTGAATGTAATAGCTCGCGTTTTATCTAGCGAGAACACAGCATCTCGATATTTGTTAGCTTGCAAACGTGTTTAACAATGTACCGCGGAAAATATTCAAAAAGTGATAATGAACGCTTTGAAAAAATTTTAAATTGCCCAAGGTCAAGTTGTGATGATTGTAACAGATAGTGCAGCAACGATGTTAAGTTTTGGGCGATCCTTAAAACATATATTTCCTAACTTAATACATATAACCTGCGTGCTGCATGCTTTGCATTTTGTTGGTGAAGTTGTTCGACAACATTACGGAAACGTTGATCGGATGATTGGAAGTACTAAAGCAGTGTTTCGTAAATCTCCTACGTTTAAAAAAATTTCGTAAATTTTGTCCAGGTATTCCAGAACCTCCTGAACCAATTTTAACGCGATGGGGTACTTGGCTAACAGCAGCTTCTTACTATTTGATCCATTTTCAACAAATTCAATCAGTTATAATGCGATTTAATCGGAATGAATCCAAAGCAATTAGAGAAAGTCAAAGAGAATTTGAAATTCCTCAACTTTTAGAAGATTTAACAACAATATGTACCAATTAGACAGTATTACTAGATGCCATCAGAAAACTACAATGTACTGAATTGTCATTGCAGGAATCATTAGACATAGTGGAGAGTGTAAAAAATAAATTACACACATTAAATGATACGCCAGGATTATGCGCTAGTCAAAAGTTGGCAGATGTTTTAAGGAAACTTCCCGATTTTAATACTTTAGAAGCCGTTTATAATAATGTAAGAATAGTGAACTTTTAAGTGATTTTGAAAAACAGTTTCTACATGCAAATGTAACTTCCTTAGATGTGGAGAGATCGTTTTCTATGTATAAGAATATTTTTTCTTGGCGACGCACAAGGTTTAAAGAAGTAACTGTGGAAACATACGCAATGATGCAAGTTTACAGGAGTTCACATCCTGATGCCTCTAATGAGTTGAATAATTAGCAAGTAAGTTTATTTATGAATTTTTCGTATTCTTATATTAACCCGTAATACCGACGCCTATGCGAGTCCGCAAGGTTTGGTTACTCTATTTATGACTGACCAAATTTCTTTAGTTTTGTTTTTAGATGTTAAAATAAAGTAGCCATTGTTTTGTTTTTTGTTGCAATGATCATTTCCTTATAAAATTTTTCTCCGAATGTATTAATGTGTTATCTGGTGAGGCAAACTGAAAAGCTGAAATAAGTTTGTGTATTGGTCTTGTAGAAGAAACATTTAACTAAAAATATCTCAAAAACTAGTGACTTTTGCAGAATGTTGCAGAATGACACATATCAAATGCAAATGAGAACTACTAACATGTCCTTAAAGGTGTACGTTTAAGTATCAGTTACTGTGTATATATACATATCAAAAGCCATTGAATATAATCACCGAACTATGTTTGAAATCAAATAAGTTCTTATATCAAAAGTATGCGTTCATTTCATTTTCTATTAAAACACAACTTCCTTTCCAACTGAACAGTTTTATTTTTTGATGAAATAAACTTTTATATGAGACCGATATTAAAGGAGCCAGTTTTTAGAAAAAGGAAACGCCCGCACAACGTTCTAACATCTGGAAATCCCGCGAATTTCATCTGAAAAGTAATATGGAAGGATGAAAACAACATTAAGCTCACTTTAGTACCGTGTTTAAACGATTACTGTTGCTAAATTTCTCATGGAAACACATTCTTACTACTCGGTTTCGTATAAAATACTTTAGAGTAGTCCCTATAACGAGAATACTAAATCGTAATAATCATGTGTAGGTGTTATACAGGAAAAATTAATAGAACACACGCAAAATGTAGATGCCCTATAAACTGCTTCCATCGCACTCACATAACTCTCGAAGAAAGCAGCAAACCTGGAATAAATTCATAAAAACAAAAGAAAAACGACCGCAAGCCTTCAGAGAGAAGTAACGGTAGCAATAGGAAAAAGAAAAGCAATTTTGCGTGTTTCGCCTTCTTCAAATATTCAGCGTGCCGCATACGCATAAAGACTTCTCACTTGGAAACTTTACAGCTTGCAGAATATCTCTTATTTCTTATCTTCGTCGTGAAAAATTCGCTTACAAGCCATTTAAAAGTGTTATCCTTCAATCCACGCCAGATATTTAAACTTCTATCGCGAACGTAATCATTTGTCATTTGTGCAAATCGAATTTGAAAACTCATTGAAACAATTGAGTTATCCCTTCATAAAACGAGCGGATGTCGCAAAATTTTAAGTTCTTACCCCATTTCGTTATTGAACTTCTAATAAAAACTCAATTTTGCTGTTCGCTGCTTCACTGGTTGGAAGTAAAATTTGCTCAGGTTACATTTAGATATTTAATTTATTCATTAAGTACTCGGATATTTTATGTGAATTGCTATCTTATATTTGTATAAACTGGTTTGTTTTTTATGTAACACTGTTGTAAAAAGCTTTGCGTATAGATGTATTACTTGAATATATTTTTTTAACAAAAGCATCAAATAGGGCAATATTTTGTTGTAATGAAAAATTACTGAAACCTCATGAATCTCTTATGTTACAATGGAATTTTAGAATATGATACAGGTCCCTTTTTTCACGTAGATTTGTCGTGAATTTGAAAGAATCAACTTCGTGCTCTTTTGGGAGTTGAATAATTAAAATGCGAACGAAAATGAGGCGTTAGAAACTATAATAAATAAATATAACATACGAAGCTACCCTCCCAACTTTTTTTGTTTAACGCGTTTAACCCGATATACTCTTTGAAATATTTCTTTAACCAACAAAATTCACAAATTATGTTACCTTTTGTATATAACTCGCCTCTAACCACGTGTATCTTCTATCAGAGTTAATAGTAAGCTCCTCGATTGTCCTGCCGTCCCTTTGCTTTAAAAAAGTAAAGGATCATGTTTGTTACTTTAGGTAGCTCGGTTACGCCATATTTTTGCTGAGTAATATTAAGTGTGGTTTTATACATAGGTTTTTATATACAGTCCTTCGACTGCTTCGAAATGCCTAGGAATAATAACCAAAGGAATAATTGCTCGACAGTTGGTTTAAAAACTGTACCCGATACACCGCTGCTCTCTAGATGGCAGACGTGTATCTCTTGGCGCTACAAGGTGCCAGAAGATATGTTGCTTGTTGTTTCGAGAGCCAGTGATACAAGACCGGAGGCAAATAGCGATGTGAGTTAGAGAAGCACTCAGAGTAACGCTGATGACGCCGGATAGACAGAAACATGTACGTTGGCTAATGTGTTTTCTTCTCGCATTGCTCCTGCCGTAAGTAATTCCATTAATACCATGAGGAACTATATTAGCACTATTTTGGTTATTGTTTCCAGATATCTTTTGATGTATATACCAAACATCGTCCTCATCACTTTTTTATCTAGATATACTCGATGTTTTTTACGTGTGGTGACAATCCAACAGGATATATATGCTTTAAAACTTATTGTAACCTCAGAAGCCTTCCGTCTGTAGCATTGGTTCCGTGCATGCCATTTTGATGACCCAGACTTCATGAAGACTGTTATCACTGGCGCAGTCTTCTCAATAGAAACATCCAACATCTCCGAGGTCAAAGAAAGCACGGTAAGTCCGCAGCAATGTGAAAGTGATGTTAACAGTCCTCTTCGACTTCCGTGAAGTGGTTCATCATAAGTACGCTCCTCACGGACAGGCCATTAACAAGGGGTACTACCAGCAAGTCCTCCGTCGTCTTCGTGATGTCGTGCCAGATCTGTGGACAGCGGGAAATTGGCAGCTGCATCATGACAACGCACCGGCGCATTCCTCTCTGATTCAGACTTTCTTGACCAAACACAGCATCCCAGTTGTTCGTCAACCTCATTATTCTCCCGACATGGCTCCGTGTGACTTCTGGCTGTTTCCCAAGTTGAAAATGCCGTTGAAAAGGAAAAGAGTTGACACTTGGGAGAACATTATGCAGAATGCGACGGAGCAGCTGAACCGCATTCCAAAAACGGCCTTCCAGAGGTGCTTCCAACAGTGGCAGCAACGCTGGGATAAGTGCGTACTGTCCCAAGGAGAGCATTTTGAAGGCGATTAAGATTTCATATCTGTAAGTGAAAAGTTCGATTTTTCCCGACCAAAGGTCGAATACATTTTGAACAGACCTCGTAAAGTATTCCATAACTTGGTTACTACCACCCTCTCGCCGTAAAAGATTAAGCGAATTATTCCCCAACATGTGAGTGGTGGGCCAGGATTGCATCGGACCCACCAAGATTATTTGCCATTTCACCCAAGTAGGACCCCAGCGCACAGTGCGCAAATTTGCCACAGTCAGACGTAGGCGCTCTTACTCTTTTTATTATTAGCATAATTAGGTGGTATTTGAAGGATATTATGATGCATTAAAATATATGGCAGTATAAACAATTTAAAGTGAAAACACCCGAAATTCAATATGACAACTCAAGCTTGGAAAACATTTAGTATATATTCTATAACTTACAGTTATACAAATAAAATTTAGTTATTAACTATGTATTGTATACCAGATAATTTAAATGCAATCCCCATGAAAGTTACTAGCGACGTTTAATTTTGGTTGATTGGGTAAAGCTAAATTGAAATTAACCTAGGTTTTGATTTGCAATAGCGAATACTCGACCAATATAAATGTACCGAAAATCCATAATAAATAACCGGAGCGTCCAACGAACGTAAATCTAGTCCTCCTAGATCGTAAAACACAGTGCTAAACCTAGTTTCGCCGTTGAAGGGGCTGGCGCGGATGATAAAAGTGAAAATATATGTGTATCCGTAAGTCAATCTTTGCTCTAAATTAACTTCTTCTAGAGGATAGAACGAAATAAACAGGAGCACTGACGATTGTCTGCTGTAATGAAAGTTAGATAGAGATCAAATGGAGGAGGATCCCTTTGTTTTAGAATGTCACGTTTGCGTTCGCTGGTATACGAATTGGGTGCTTTATCTGGAAGCTCAATAAAATAGATTATTGCATTAGATCTTCTCTACCTCTTCCATATTTTAAATTGCGTTTACCAGGCAATTTATTCAAATAAATTCCTAGAATTACCTATCATACGTGTTTTCCCAAAATGTTTGATTTAACTTAACTTTATCGTATGCATAGATACATAACTAATACCTGTTTGGTAATACTGTCAACCATACGCCTGTGAAATTTTATGCCTATCAAATTATGTAAGAGGGTTAAAATAATATAATTTAAGACCTCCAACATCTAAAATGCATCTACAAAGGACTGGTATTATTATTAAAATGTTATATATTTTTAATTATTGTGAAGCCATTCGATTCACTTGGTTATTGCTTGAATGTATTTGGCCTATAAATAATATGCTTTTGTGCAGGTGTAAGAAGTAAAAAATTGAACAATCTCAGAAAATAACTATTTATAACGGATAAATTTATTATATAGACAGATAAATACTTCACTATCATGCTTACCACAACACTTCACTAATACAAACTCATTCAACCAGTTAGAGTCAGTTTAACTGCTGAAGATGATAGCTTAACTATCGAAATGTGCGTCCAGTGCTAGTGAAATGTTGTGGTAAGCGCGATACTGAAGTATTCGGTGTTCCATTGCCACAAGACAGATGTAAAGATGTAAACTCGAATCAAAAAACAAGCTTACCAAAGATGAAGTAGCACTAAAAATGTTTTCTAACGAGACAAATGAAGTCCAAAACTTTTATAAACGATTTTCCTCAAAAACCTAGGTACTTACCTAGATCAAAGCAAATAAGGTTGTGAACCAATGTAATAAAAGATAGGTTGTCATGTAACCTTTATGTAGTGTACGGGAAAGTTCAAGTACATTTTTAGTGTAAGAAAAGTACACTTTTTAGTGCTACATGATGCCACAGTATATAATAGTCTAACACGATAAAGCGGCTACTTTTACTATATTTAATGTATAGTGTACACTATGTTTGTATACACATAAGGAAAGAAAATATCTAGCTATACGAAAAAGTGTACATGTGACAACGGTAAACGCGAATGGGTGATTCACCACAAGCGTAGGGGTTAGGGGGAGTCGACGGCTCACGACGGTTACCATTGTGGTTAGTTACGAGGCAAACTACATTATGTGCAGACGATCTTAGTAAAAATTAGAGTATTTATTTTTCTTTTCTTTTATTTCATCAGAATCTGTTTCTATTTCCGTCTTTAGAATCTTTTACTAGTTTCGTCTAAGCTTCGTAGCAACAACGAAATAAGTATGCGAAATCCTCATTTGCAGGCGACCACTGACCTACTGTGAGAAGCGTACTAAGTACTAACACGCGACCCGCATCGAATCGATCGGATTCCACTCAATCCCCTCCTCGCTCTCTCGCCGTATATATGTATATAGATATAGCTAATTTCACATTTTACCAATGTGTATAAAAGTATCTCGATTTTAGGTGTAGCGATAACTATAAATCTATAGTAGTAGATAGTTACCTACTATTTTAGCTAGAAATATTTTCTTGGTCGTTCAACTTACATTAAATCTAAGATAATTTACTTGTTTTATATTTTTACGAATCGCAAACACTATAAAGGCTATCGGCTCATCTTTACAAATGCCATGCGCATGTCTCCTCAGATCTAAGAACATGAATGAACACGTGTGTCCTGTATTGTGTGGTTATAGTGAACAAGTGTTTCAAGTTATTCTAAGACCAAAAAAATGATCAACTTGAAGTTGTAGATTTTCATTTATTACTGCACAAAGAATGCTATGCATAATCTCAAACCTGCAACAAAACACAATGGTTGCTGGTTCGTAAATATATATTTTGAAGGTAATGTATCATACAACTTACATTATCGCTAGAGCCCGGTAACAGGGAGCCGTGCCATAGCCGTACCTGCCTAGTATACAAAAAGAACAGTAAGAAAATAGAAAAAAATAACAGAACTAATACATAATTATAATATGTGAAAAGTAGTGAAATACTCATCCTTTTAAGCAGCCTTGGCTACGGAACAGTAAAACCAGAAGCACCATTATCAGTATTAACATCATATGGATAAGAGTGGCAAAAAGTTGACACCATTAGATGTGTTTCCACAGGTGTCTCGGTGACCGATGTTCGCCGTGGTGAGAAAATGAGTTTACATTTTGAAAAGAGCGTTCGGCATCTACCGATGTTATACATGCATGATTAAAATACTCTTTGTACTTAGTCAGTGGATTATTCAATACACCGTCACAAATTCGTTTTAGTGTGCTAAAATCGGGATCTTTCTGTAGCACACTCACGAACTGTTCTAAAACGCGATAATATTTTGCGTCATGTATAGTCAGTAGCTGTGTATGCACTCCGTCCATAATTGGCAGAGGCTCCAATAATGATAACGATCTATTTTGTAATTGGTCTATTGCGTCAGCTAATGCTTTATAGTAGCTACGTATACTTTTTAAATCTGTTTCAACGGAAATATCTTGAAATTTCGACTGGCTTTCCTTAATAGCTGCGCTTCGGCAGGATTGAATTGTGCAACAACAGCTTTTACTATTTTGAAATGTTCAGCATAATAAAAAGCTGCCTGCGACCATGCAACCCCAGCGTGTAAGAATTGGCTCCGGTGGTTGACGAATACCAGGACACTGTGTGTGAAATGATCGTAGGCGTTTGGGAGATTTCAAAAACACTTTTTTGTGCTTGCTATTAATGCATCTACCTCGGGAGAACATTGTCGAATGGTTTCTGCCACAAGATGTAAAGCATGCATTTTACACGTAACACTTGCAACTATGTTCAAGAAGCGAACGGCCTACCAAACGCATTATCGCTACGCCATCGCCCATAAACATCTACACTTTATCTTTTGAAATTTGAAATTTTTCCAACGTACTAAGTACAACCTTCGTAATTGCTGCAGCAGTACACTCTTGTAGTCTTCGGCTAGCTAGTAACAGTGGTAATGTAGGTTTACTAAGGTCTAGTATGCGTACCATAATATTTACAATTTTTTTTTTACGGTCTGTTGTCTCGTCAACACATAACCAAAGAAACTGTTTTTTCAATATGCGTTTCATTTTCTTTTCCACGTCATCGCGTACAAATGCAACATGCTTACGTGCCGTTTTTCCGTTGGCAACCGCAACTCTAGGTTCTATTTGTCCCAAAAGTCCTTAAACGGTTGTCTATCGAGTAAGCCTAGTGGCAAATTACATTTTATCGACATAAGAATTACATTAAACAAAATGCACTTTTCAGTGACATGCCGAATTTTCGTTTTCTATGCTGTGCGGAATTTACGTGTCTTGTACAGTTCCACTTCTTATTTGACATCAAACGTATTTTGCACACTTTACAAACTACCTTACTGCTGTTGTAAAACAAATCTGGTCTTATTTACTATGTCTTGAAAGGGTCGTTTCTTAGCCTTCGAGATGTTCACTAAAAACTACAATTAATAACTACGTCTGTATCAATAAAATCAAAACGCACTACACTAAGTAATAACTACAATTAATAACTACGTCTATATCAATAAAATCAACACGTCCTATCCGCTATCCAATGCTAAACTGAACTGAGTGGTGATGATTTATTGTGTCGTATCATAATCGACCAGCCCTCCCCGCCCACCTAAACACAGTCACACCACCGCTGCAATTGCTCTCTAGTTACCGGGCTCTAATTATCGCAATACTTTTGTTGAACTTTTTATACAAGTTTTTTATTTAAAGTAAAGAAAATTTCCTTCGGCAGTTTTTTTCTTTTTGCAACAATGTTATTGTTACGCTGTCTGTTTATTTTAAACAGCGCGGTACACGCGCAAATATTTTCTTCTAAGTTTTTTATTGCATATGATTTTTACGCGTATTTTCGGCCGAATGAAATTTTCCTTTCTTCCTTCTCTCACGAACTGTAATCACGATCAGACGTGAGGTGTTTGTTTTTTCAAAAGGTGCTTAATTATCTTGAATGGGTGAGTACGTTTGAGCGATCCTTTTTTACGTATTTAAATTAACGATATTTGTGATAATATTTTGCTGTAGCACCAATTCCATTAATTTTATTTTATCGTTTTTGCCTAATTCTATCTCTACCTTATCGCATGGCCTTTTTGTAGAACCTCCTGCACGTGTTGCAATGGCTTCCCGTCTTATGAATTTTCAGATATTAAAGCGATAGAAATTTATTAGAAGTTGCAATATTACTTCATTTGCGATTTTACATTATCGATCTGCTTTAAAACCTTTTATCTGTTCTAAAATATTACGAATTACTGAGTTTATTTGCATTGAGTAGTAAATTGGTAGCTAAATAATTTTCTTTCTTTGGTTTGATCATCCTTTTTTTTGAAATGTATTTAATGAAAAAATTTGCTTTCTCCCTCTCTCTTCTACTCAATTCAATTTTGCCTGCTGTAGCTTCCATTTTGCTGTTTCCTTAATACACCGAGGTACGTAAAAAAAACTCAGTTGTTATTACCCTGAGTTTTGTGGTAGAGCCTTATCGAACTACTACGACCCCAAAGCCGGTGACGCGCGATCCAGTGTGGGAGCATCCACTCCACCTGCCAGCGACGACGCCCTCAGGATCCAAGGCTGCCCAGTACTCAGGTATTCAAAACAAAAATCATCTGTAGTATCATCACTTCTTTTTTTTATTAAAAAGAAACACAACTAGATTCAATATTTTGTTATCAGAATTCCTTATTTATCCAATAAAATTATTACTTAAAATTCGAAATTCACGTGTTATGCATGTATTTCCACATATCAAGGGAAGGTGAAACAAAGTTTTTGGCGCTTTTCCTAAAAATGCTTCTAGCGCCCTTATTTGTAGATATACCTCTGAACTTTGATGGGCCTCGACTTTCTTTCCGGAGAACCTCTGCAATACCACACCCTGATCCCTGCTCTAGTTGGAGGCAAGGTGCAACATTTTCAGTTATACACTATACTGCAAATAGAGTAGCCATTTGATTTTATAATTTCGGCACATTTTAAAATATAGATAAGTTAAACTTAGGCTTCCATTTGGTTTTTTAGTACTGTATTCGTCTTACCGTCATGAACTTGCTCAAACAGTACAAGCAATTTTTCTATTCTATGTCCCCTCTCCAAATTCGAAATAATTTAAAATACACTATAATTACAAATGGTGTACCTTCAACGTAGTGCTACAAATTTTCACTAAGCATTACACTGAAGTAGTATTCAATTTTCAATACTACTAGTGTGGACTCCCATGAAAAAATCGTAATGTTATCTTAATGTTGAATAGTGTTAATTTTTTACCGTGTAGGGACACAAGAATGTAATTGAAAAACTATAATAGATACACTTTATGAGGCAACATTTCTAAGTAACCAGAAGGAAATTGTAGAGTTGCGTGTTCCTTACTTTGATTATGGCTTACAAAAACACTAAGTTTTCTAACGAAAGCATTTAATTAATAAAAACAACAACATTAACATAACATTACACACGTGTCGTTAATTTTTATATCTTACTATATATACGAGGGTCACGCTATATATTTTGAGATACAAGAAAACTACAAGTCTGTTTACGAAAATGATTTTATTTATGTTCAAAATAATCTCCTTCTGCATCAATGCACTTTTGTAACCGAAGTTTCCGCAACGTAAAAGCGTGAAGCCAGTCATCTCTTGGAATACTCTCAAAAAATGGATGAATTGCTTCATCTATCTCATCCTCCGTCGTGAAACGTCGACCACGTAAATGTTTCTTTAGGTTGAAGAACAACCAGAAATCACACATGGCCAAATCAGGCGAATAGGGTGGATGTTCAATGACTTTTACCTTATTTTCATGTAAAAATTCAACTGTCTGCTGTACACTGTGTGACGGCGCATTGTCGTGATGCAACATTAACCCGCGAATGTTGGCTGACTCAAGAACTGCAGGTAAACATTTTGTGGTGTACCAGTTTGCTGTGACTGTACGTTGATTTTCTAGCTTCATTGCTTTTACTAATCCGGTACTACGGAAGAAAACTGCGTATATAACTTTCTTGACAGCCCTTTGCCTTTTGGCCATTGTTGGTGTTGGTGCATCTTCGTGGATCCACACGCGGCTCTCCTGGCGGGTAGGAATATCGTAAAATGGGATGTAAGTTTCATCACCTCTTACTATTTTTGATAGAATACGATGTCCACCATTATTTAACATTTCCAATGTTTCCCGAGCGATTCTTACTTGCTCTGCTTTTTGGAAATCGGTAAGCGTGTGTGACACCCAACGAGTAACAATTTTTTTCATCCGAAGATGATCATGTAAAATTGAATTCACTGTTGCGGATCCAACACCAAGAGTTGCCTCAATCACTTGATAGGTGCATCTTGGATCCTCGTTGATCATACGTCTCACACTCTCAATGTTTCCAGCGGTAACTGAAGAACAGGGCCTACCGGTACGTTTCTCATCACCAAGCAATAGCCGTCCTCTTTTAAATTCGCTATACCAGCGAAACACAGTTGCACGTGAAGGACTTTCATCACCAAATGCGAGTTGCAATCGTTCAAGACTTTGTTGTTCACTTAAACCGACCTTAAAATCGTAGTAAATCATTGCGCGTACATGATCTCTTGACAAGTCCATGTTTCGATAACAAATCGTACCTACCACGTTTACTCTATGACAGCAGCGACTCAACTGACAGTCAGAGTTTACTGCTTAAGGATGATGGTATTTCGAAATGCTGTGTTGCCAGCTCTAACTTTTCTACTTTTGTGGCATCTCAAAATATATAGCGTGTCCCTCGTATATATATATATATATATATATATATATATATATCTATTATTGACAGTACCAACTTATATCCTGTTTGGATAACATTAAGAAAGTGAATAACTATATATGAATTTAATTATCATTATTATTTAACATTGCGAACATATTTGGCCGGTTAAATTCCTATGCCATTAATTAATATTAAACTACGATGGCGTAAACTGCTATTATTTGTTCTGTTAATTCTAAATAGGTACACATTTTAAGATCGTCAGTGGATGTACATGTTATTTCATGACTTCGAATAGTTAAGGGAAATGTGCTCAAGTAAGTACAGTAAAAGCTACAAAATAATCAATGAACTTGAATGTACTAGATAAGTGAGTTCTCGCTGCGGCTTCCTACGAGCCCCTCCAAACGGAACCAGTTATACGCCAGCTTAGAAGTTCTTAGAGAATTTCTTTGCTTTTCTCATTTTTTAGTTTATTTTACAGAATCTTTAATTAATACCCACTAACTCAAAGTTATTTCCCTGTAATTAAAGCAAATAGAAATAAATAAATCCCTGGGTAAAGGTGGAAGAACACAATAACCTTGAGTTTAAAATGTTTATTCATGCTAGAACGAAGGAAATTTGAGCAGTAGACGTAGCTTTTAATATATTTTCTGTGTACCTGAATATGCTGAATTAATTTTTACAAATAAGCAGTGCATTAAATGGAAGTGTTCGGATATTTTATCCACTTATAGTTCTTGTCGAAACGAACAAGGAGGTCTTAATAAACATGCGTTCAAAAATCGACTGTATCAGAGATAGAACTGATTTTTACACAACAATCAAGCTCAACTAGAACTTTTATCGTGCTTTGCATGGAAAAATTAAACTAATAAGTTAATGGTTTTTACTTATTTTTTGTTTCAGTTGTTTATCTTACATGAGCAAATGTTTTACAAAAAGATCTCAATTAGATAGATAAATTTTTGAATTGAATTTTTTGAATAACACATATGTTTAATAATAGTAATAATAAGTTTATTTGTCTTTGACCGATTGAGTAGTTTTAACGTTGTCAACATATATATGAATAAAATTAACAAACAATGTATATAAAAAGCACTAAATATTCGCATGCAACAAACGAAAAGTGAATGAATAAAAAAGTATTGGAAAAAGACGCAAAGTCCTTTCTAAAGTAGCATTCTGCCACTACTAAAACCTTTTTTGCCGTTGTTTTGAGCAACCTTATACCCATATCCTTGATCTCCGCAGGTGATTATACAGCTCAACTTTTACGCAATTCGTAGATGTACGTGTTCTAATAATGCGCAGAAAACTAGGTAATTGTTTTTGCCGTATGTATTGGTGATTGTTGTTGTGAGTGGTGCATCTGTTTTTGTGTTATGTATGTGTTCCAAGCAGGATAGTATGAAAAGTGACGGCAACGTAAGGACTCATTGATTCTTGAACATTGATCTGCAGAATGTGCTGTTGCTTATCTTACTGAATGCACTGATTGCTTCCTTTTGTTTCAGGAGAATACGCCTACTGCTTGGTGAATTGTCCCATGCCAAAATACAGTACGAAATTCTAGAGAGGAATAAAGAAAAGTAAGACACTCTTGTCACGTCGTAACTAGCCACGTCCATCAATCTTCTAATTACGTAAATTGCCAATGAAAGCTTTATGTTTAATTCGGTTATATATACGTTTTAATGTTGTGACGAACCATCCCGTTTCGTCAAATTTAAAGACATTAATTCTGGGAAGAACAAAGAAAAATTATTATTTCAATTTTTACGTGTCTTGTATAGTCTTTAAATCTTTGTTGTAAATCGTAAATTCACTTCGTTTAATTGTTATTTCAAATTCCAGAACCATTTATGTTGTACTCCATGAATGTGGTCATTTATGATGTACGTTAGTACATATTGCATAAGTACCAGTTACGAGATTTGTGAGAAGCGCGCGCCGTTTACACGCGAGGCCACATGACGTAGATAAGCAAAAAAGAGTAAATTTCGATATAAAAGGCGACCGGATTCGCGTACATTGGTCTTTTCTGTGGGCCTCGATCTGCGAAAAGAACAACACATCTGTGGCGTAAGCTTCGGAGGAACAGTGGATTTAATCTGCGAGAGATCCTGGCCAAATTTCATCCTTCTGCGGCTATTAGCAACGTCCGATCTTGACCGAAATTAATCTAAGTCCGTTACCGAGAATGTTGCAAGTGTCTTGCCGCGATATAAAATTCAAAGACCCGACTAAAATCTGATCGAACTCGTAACTGAGAAAGTAAAGCATTTGTTTTTTCATTTTGCCTGATCTGTATATATTTGTATATGAATTTGATTTTAGTTTGCTAGAGAATTTTATTTTATTTGATGAAGTTATGTGTAAATAAAGTATTGCCATTGTACGTACATCTTTTCCTGTTAAATTGGACCCTTCGGCATTTTCAACGCTACCCCGTGGTTAAGACTGCTCACACACGCCGAATCAATCGATCCGATATTCACTTAACTTTTCTTGATCACTAAAAGCCGTAAACATCTAATAGTTCTATTTAAAAAAGTAAACAAACATTAAGCCACTTAAAATACATGCTATAAATCTAATATATGACGGTAAATAATCCCGTGACAGCTAACGACATCCCAGCAACGGCAAATCAAACTGTATTACGAAGTCGTTAATATAGATCCCCGTGTACACTGAGTATGAGATCTTAATGTTTTACATAAGAAAAGTTAATGTTGTATACTTTATTCCTGTCTAAATCACTCAGTAACATCAAATCGATTAAAAAGATTATCTGAAAAGTAGAACCGTTATATATTCTTTAGACGATAGTTTCCCGTATATCAACCGAAGATGTCACTAGTGAGCAGAGTCCATCACATCTAGCTTGGCAGGTGTGAAAAGGCAGTCGCCCAATGTAATTTTGCGTCTAAGAATAAGAAAGTTATTACAATGTTCCCGCCGTGAGCAAGAACGTTACATTTTGGCGTCCGGAGCAGAGAGGGGTACGTTACAATGTTGCATTAGCAATTTCATACAATTTTGTTTTCTCCTTAACCCTTGTTATCATGGTAGTATCATCAGCATACAAGCACACGTTTCCTCATTCAACAATATTTGATAAATCATTAGTGTACAACAGCAATAGCAAAGGTCCTAGCACAGACCTTTGTGGTACCCTACTATACATCTACTTCAAATTCGAATGCATGCCGTTTATTTCATCTAGAACATCTGCCGATACACCACAAGTGACACCATAATGATATAATTTTTACAGCAAAACTGAACAACTAACACAATCAAGCACTTTAGAGAGATCACAGCATGTCACTCAAGCTTCTTTCTTGTTATTGAAACCGGTTATTATATTATACGAAGGTAGTCTGAAAAAGATTCAAGCCTCAACACGAAGATGGCGTTACTCCTTAAAAATATTCTGATATTCTGCGCATGCGTTTCAGCCATGTTGGACCCTCAGTTGCGTAACAATCGTTTGCGTCAGTCGATGTTAGCACTTCCGTAAAAATGGAAAAAATCTAATATTGAGCCATCGTTAAAATCTTCCCCTTGAAAGGCAATACCTCTACGTAAATTAAAGCCGAGATGGATGCTGTTTACAAGACTTTGCACCGTCTTTTGTCGTAGTGAGGCAACTGAATTTAAACGTAGTTGTGCTAGCTTCGTTGGTGAAGAACGTTCGGAACCTCCAAGCAACCGCTACCAATAACATCGAAAAAGATCACCAAATGGTGCTAGATGACCGTCGAATTAAGTTTAAAGAGATAGCAGAGGCTACGGGCATCTCGAAAGAACGTGTTTGTCATCAAATAACTCAATATTTGGGCATGAAAAAACAAACCGTGCGTTGGGTGCCGCGCTTGCGCACTCAGAACCAAAAACGCATTCCAATTAACATTTCCAAAACCACGTGAGAAGCAATTCAAACGAAATAAGTTGGAGTTTTGGCTTCAATTAATCACTGTAGATGAAGCTTGAATGCACCAGTACATCTCTGAAGCCAAGACACAGTTGAAATAATGAACTACTAAGGGTAAATCGGCTCCGAAGGCGGAGACTGTTCCATCGGCCAGAAAGGTAATGGCGACTGGTTTTTGGGGTTGCCATGGAGTTGTGTTAATCGACTATCTTGAAAAGGGAGAAAAGTGCTGAGGAATCTGATAGAACGTTCGATGTTCCATACTAGCTTTAAATATTTATTATTTTTAATAACCGTTACAAAAACTATGCTTAACAAATCTCTGTATTAGAACTGTCGACATCTTAGTTTTTAGGACTGTTTACTTATAGTTTCCTTTTTTGCTTTGATTAGAACTATAGGTTAGTAAGATATCTAAAGACTTTTTTAAACACGCAGTGTTTTGCAGCATTTAGGCCCGGTCTATTCGCGTTCTGTTAAAATCTCAAGTAAGCTTACTTGAGAGAACAGTACAAGAAACAGTATATTCACCTCCCAATTAATTTATAGACAGGTTAGTCCCACACATAACTCATTAATGACAAGATTATAACCTCACCTCATTGTTTATATCGCGAGAAGAGTGCGGTGCTGGCGTGGTATTTGTGAATAAGATTACCTTGTGACAATCGTTATTTGAAAAGATGGATATACCTAATTGATGATATCCTTATTTTTTACGAAATACAAGCAGTAAATGTAATAGATCCGATACGACGCCCTTATAATGCAGAAAATAGATTTCAACACGAAAATAATTTTGATAAATTGAATGATCTAGATTTTTTAAGACGCTTTAGATTGTCTAAACCAGTAGTGCAAAATATTAATTTACGAATCATGCTTTTCTTCTTCCCTTGCCCTGCTTTCTTTGATTAATTGAAACTCCTCTTCTCCAAGCTCTACCTCTTTCTTTGTAATTCTTAATTGTGAATTAACCAAATCAGTACCAAACCAAGTCCAACCAAATCGAAATTACCGAAATGCTAATAATAATATAATAATTTAATGTATCAATTCTACTGATACACTTCACAACATGACATCTCTTTTTCACAAACTATTACCAGCATGAAAACATCGAAACTTCCAAGTAGTAAACTGGAAGATAAAAATTGAATAGACTCAAATCGTTTACTTGTCACTTGTAAATATACTTGACCAGTAGCTACTTGTCACTTTACTTACACATGAATAGACCGCCCTTTAAAGTCAAATTTTATGAGCAAAGAAAAGCAAAGTTTACGGGGAATTCCTGACGTACAAAAACGAAATCTTGTAGACAAGGTCTAACATTTTACTATCTTGCAATTATGGTTAAAATCGCAGGCGTCTAATTCCAGTTCCTCTATACTGAACAACTGCAATGTTGATCGTGAAATTACACACGTGCTCCTGCAGTTCAGATTAATGAAATCGGAGCACTACTTTTTATTCCGCATATATAAAATTGCCATAAAAGTTAAATTTAAGATGCCACTTTAAGGTACCTGCTTAGAAATATAACTCTAACCTATAAAACAGGAAACCTTTACGTAAATCACGGATGTATAGGAATCCAGCTCTGATTTTAAACCATAATAATATATTAACGAAAAAGCATAAAAGGGATACTAGTAAAATAAGAACGCTTGAATAAAGTCAGACCTTATATTTGCGTTAGCTGAAATTACAATCATCTATCTTAGCGGGTAAGTTAGAAAATATGAAGTTGCAGATACATAATCGCAGAAAAATTACCATTATAGTCGAATCTCGAGCGCAGAAAAGGAAATTTCCCAAAAGTATGGCTGACAATAAGATCGCGTTGTCAGCGGAAAAAGAAACGTCAAAAATTTTTCTTAGTAATCGATATGTGGAATTGTCCCCTTCTTTTTATTCGCTTCTGTTCGTACTCTAAGAGGAGCTTTGAGGTAATTTTTCAGGGTAAATTTTTACGAGATTATATGTTATGAGGAAATATATTTTCTACACATTTAAGGATTCATTATATTATATTTAACGGTATTACACTAATTGCTAATATTTTATCAAACAAGTAATAACGTGCAAAGTTCCTTTCAACAATTTTTTAACAAAATTAAATAAGAGAACAAATATTCTAAAGCCACTTTCTCGCGTCAACAATAATTTGAAGTGAATCTTCTCAAGTAATTGGAATGTCATTACCGTGGCATGGGCTTATAACAAAAAATCATTATTATTTCTGCATGCATTATTATCTATATAAATGAATACATACATGTTTTCCTGTATTTGTTTTTATATTTGCAATTTTTACAATTGTTTAAAATTTCAGTATTGCTATCCTCATATAAAATGATAATTACAATAAATATGGTAAATACAAATTTGCCAGTAAATTTTTATGCATACGAGTATGTTTATATGCGACCCTAATGTTAGCGGAATAGAATTTCGCTCACTGTAGATAACTAACATTATCAGAAGATGTATCTTATTCAGAAGCTTTCTCTTCTTACATCTTACAGGATGTCCCAAACTTCTGGAATTGAAAAATTGTTCCTCTTGTGTAAATAGTAGGAAATCAAAATTTTCTGATGACAACAGAGTATCTTCCAAAAATATTTCCCTATATACAGGCTGATCAGCTGAAAACAATACAACGGAACACCTTCTTTGCAAGTGTCCTGTGCTGTTGTCAATTAGAAGGCCCATGATAGGTGACGAGTGGCTACATCTTGCCACCATTAGAGGCCTAGAAGGCTCCGGTGCATAAAAAGAATGGCCTATTGTGGCCTACATAAATGCTGTGGGATCTATCTCACCCTCTCATTGTCCATAACCATAAGTAGTAAACCAGTTACACAGTTTGTTATTTTAAATGGATCAGCCTGTATATTATTACGTTTTTAGTTTTCCCTTCTAGAAACAAACCCAGCGTAATATAAGTTTCATGTGCTTATTTTGTATCAGATGGATATTTATAGTTTTGTCATTAATCGCCGAAATTTAGACATATCTATTTACTTCAAAGAAACAAAATGCATATACAATTTAGCGTCAATTTCTGTGAAATCAAATTGCATACTTTCTCCTCTCTAAACATGGTGTTAGAATGCCTTCAAAGCGCACAAGGTTTTCTGTATTCGACATCAAGCTTTACTAAATTTAAACACCAGAAACGTCATTTTTTACAAAGCATGATATATTTTTTCTGTATCCACCGCATAGGAAATTTATATTTCTAAAGATTTTGTGTAATGATGCATATGTCTAACATTGAAAGTAAAATAAATATTTGTAGTTAAGGGCGAGTCTTGCATTTGAGTATTGCATCCAACTGGTTTCTGGTGTTGGTATTGTTTTGTTACCATGACAACAGTAAACAAACGATACGAGCATTGACGTCTCTAAACCACTGATTCAAAATGTTGAGCACTGTTGCACCTTAATTTGCAATTTCGTTAAATTTATATTTAACATTTCAAACAACATTATTTCATTTCGCGCCAATTCCTTTATTTCAACATATTACGAAATTGAACACCTGCGAGGATGACTTCATCGCGTCGATAGTGCGTAGTATTCGTGTGCACCAGTGATTCCCAAAGTGGTCCAGGTGGACCCCCAGGGGTCCACGGAAGACTCGACGAAGGTCTACATTGGCGTGAAAAAAAAATTGGGGTTTACAAGTTGTAAGTGGGGGTCCACGACAATTTATCTGGTTTCGATAGAAAAGAACAAAAATGTTGGCTTAGCTTTACCTATCAATGTAGGCAGATAATACACTGCTTAAAAAAAAAGGGAGCAAAAAAAAATTACAAATTTTTCGGTAATTTTTGACAGGCTGTATTTCGGTGAAAAATGGTCGTATTTAAAAAAGCATTTTGAAGCTTTAAGATTCTAATTTTCAGATTTTTTGGCCCAAAATTTTTAGGAGCTACGGTTCCCGTGCAATCCTAACTGATAGATTGATAGATTTGTTCAAAAAATTTGATGAGATTAACTTGCAGTTACAAGGGGACAGCCTAAATTTAATAAAAACAAAGGGTGTAATTTCGGCTTTTCTTGGAAAATTGAAATTTATGAAGCAAAATATTAGTCGGCGCGAATTCTCCCAGTTTCTAAACCTGTCACAGGCAGAATGTCTTGATGAGGATATTCAGACATACGTTCAACATTTAAATGTCGTGCATGATGGCTGCAAAAATAGATTTGAAGATATTCTGACGATGGAAATACCACCATGGATCATAAATCCATTTGATGAATCGGAAGTGGCGAATGTGGTATTACAAGAGGAGCTACTCGAGCTTAGCACCAATGAGGAGCTGAAGGTGAAATTTAAAAAAGGCTATCAAATGTTTTGGCTGCAGGCAGAAATACCCGAAAAATATCCTGGGCTGTGGGAAATTGTGAGAAAACTTTTGATAGCGTTAACAAAAAAAAGGAGCAGATTGAACATCACAGAACGGGGAGATTTGCGGTTATTCCTCACAAAACTGAAGCCTAATATTGATAATTAGCTGTCTATCCATCAAGTACATCCCTCCCATTAAAATTATTTATTTTTAATTGTTGATTTGCATTGTTAAAGTTACGTTACGTTATTCATGTTTAATTTTAATTCTATTAAGTCTGTAATCATATTATTTTAATAAATAGAACACAAGAAAATATACTATTTTTCTTTTTATTTTTACCACTACGAATTTAAGGTTGGTACTCAGCCGCGACGCAAATTTCCATCGTTAGATCTAATTTTCACATTTTTTGACGAGCTTTGGGAATATGGTAGAAAGGTAGCAGCAGGGGGTCCACCGAAACCAGTAAAATTTTGAAAGTGGTCTACGAGAAAAAAAAAGTTTGGGAACCTCTGGTGTACACGATCCAACTTAATTCATTCTGGGATCTGATCTTTATTATTTAATAAAACCATTTTATTTCAGAATTCTACACCGCTAATATCTTTGTTATAAACCCTTCCCGCCTATGATAGCAACAAATTTGAATTACATTCTTAATCTAATGAGATATTTAGTAATTAACTGTTTGTGAACAAATCATTCCCATCTCTTCCCATTCTTTAAGCCCGGTAGCTTCTTTGTTTATTAATGGAGATAAATGAAACTTTGTTAACATATAGTATTAATCCCGCTTTATATTATGGTATCATTTAAATTAAATTTCATCCGTAGCTAATTGTCGTAATTAGCTATTACTTAGTTCAGTACACTCACAAATCGTGACATCATCCCGTTTCTGCATTTTCTATTGGCTACCACGCATAGTATGTTACAATTTTGATTGGTGGTTATATCAGGCAGGCACGAAGTTAGAGCGAAGCTAGAAAAGGCATAAATAGAGGCGTTCTGACGCCATAGATTGATTACAATTACGAATACGATTACAAGTTTGCACAAGTTAGTTGGCAGCAGCTTTAGTGTCGCCATAAGTAGCCAAGTGTGATAGAAACCTTGTTAGTTCTGGAGTACTAAAAATTGTCGTCTGACATAACCCTTCTGGGTGATATCTGGTGCCCGAGGTCCTTTTTCCCCAGCGACCTTCTGGTAGAGATGGGAAATACCGCTTCACTCATGGAACGTTCCTTTCGCGACCGCAACAAAATGCTTTGGAACGATATAATATAACCCATATGAAATGGTCGTTTATTACGCTGGTTGATCTCTTTATATATCAGACTCACTGTAATTTAAGATCTATAATGAGTATTTTTATAGAAACTGGTAGAATTTTATCACATAGAAGAAGCAGATTAAGTTCAGCTATGGTAAAACGATTATTATTTTTAAATTACAACAAAGGAATTGTATAATTTCTTTACGTTATACTTTTAGATTTAATTTTTTTATTATTTTATTATTTTATTAGAATTCAATTTATTTTGAATAAATATTTAGTAAATAAATATAATTTACATATTTATTCTACGCTGCTACAATTAACATTTACGCTGCATGTAGCATCTACCATTTGAATAATATGCACGCATACTATGTTTATCAATCGGTTACATGAGACCGCGACCGGGAACGTCGCGAATGTAAATCGCGACTTTGCCTCGCTCCTGTCGCGCTGCGGCGCATCGTTCCAAAGTAACGATGGAAATGTTTATGGTTTCAGCGACGCTGCCGTTCCACAGGAACGTCACGAATGTAGACCACTACCGTTCCCGTGTCGCGCGACAGCCCACCATTCCAAAGTAACGAGTTATTTGGGTATTCCGGAGCGCGACACGTCGCGACAACAAAATATCGCTCCAAAATACCGTTACTAAAATACCGACCCATCCCTGCTTTCTGGTTTGTAAGTCTACGTCCATTGTATCGAGTCGTACGAGATAACGCACAAGTTGCAGATTTTGAACACTGGTTTCTTCATCTGGATCGTGTCTGCCCGCTGTTTGCCAACGGCTATTCGCTTGATCTACGAACCCGGAGCCCGTCTTCCTGAATACACCGCCGCTAAAACACCAGTACCACCGTATTTTGCTGACGGACCTCCTCCCTCGGCGTGTCTCTCTGGACCCCGTCTTCTATGTAAGTTAATTTAAGATATTCATGTCCCATTACGAACCATAATTAACAGTTTGCGCTTTTGGTTGGGTTGTTTATCGTAAATATTGGTCATTCTTCTTTAATTAATTATCGTTCGTATTGAGATTTAAGAACTGCGCTTCACGCAAATGTTACTATCTATCTTTGAAATCTTGCGAATAACTTTAATAATTTATTTGTTTAAATTAATATTAACATTTGACTATTTCTTTGGAGCGTTCATTTATTTCAATGTAAAATTTGTCAATATCGATAATTAATACTTTGCGCTGAGATATTAGTAGATTTTTGTAACACTTTGTGCATCACATTTTCCACAGTGCTCTTTCAAAATACAGTTTGATCTAATATTTGTTCACTTATCACTTTGCTAAATTGTATTGAACATTTGGTACAATCCTTTCTTCCTATCCCCTGAAAACTCTAGATGGTTTCCGACGGGATTTTCAACAGCTTGCGAGACGACCAAAGTAAAAGATATATCTATCATCCAGTGGCGTCCTAGGAACATCATAACATTACCCTGTAGTTCAAATACCGAGTTGTGGTCTCTGTGAAGAAGCGTACAACAGCAGTTCACGACTTCAGCAACCAAAATAAATAAACTCTCAACGTCGTTGTTTTTCTGAATCCTTGAATCCCCTCCCTATAGCACTTACGTTTATGTAGCAAAACTTCGAACACTGTATTCTTTAACTATTTAATCGTTTGTTTTATATATAAAACTTGTCTGTAATATTTATTAACTTTCTTTGTGTATCACAATAAATTTTATTGTATATGTTACAGTTTGTGTATTCACTCGTCTCATGTTCAATTTGTCGCCTCGACGAACTGAAGCAGTATAAGTGACCACTTCTGCTCAAAATGTTCACCCTTCAACTCTTAAACTTAAACTTGGAAATCGTTTCTGATGTTAATGCAGTTTGGCTACCATGACAGCAGTAAACAAAACATACTGACATCGGCGATCTTAGACTGTTTCAAGCCTAATAAAGAAGAGTTAGGTAATAGGTGCAATTTATGTCTTAGAAAAAAGTGAAAGGAATTGTGTGTTCCGTTTAAAAGAACAAAGTGCCTGGTTCGCTACTTATTGGTCATCCTGTATAATATGAAAATATCTTTGGAGAATACTCTATGGTGTCGATTATGTCGTCAGAAGATTTTAACTCACTACTGTTGGCACAATCGATTTCAGATGCTTGGAACAGCCTGCATGTAAAACATCGAACTTATTTTGCCGGAAAGTGTTTCCCGTGCAGGGAAAATTGGTGATTGTATCTCGCTAAGCCATAAATAAATGTTGCTGAACATTTCATGAATACAAAAAAAGGAATCCTTAGATTTCAGTATGTACGAGGATTGCTTGTACTGTCAGCAAGTCTGCCCATATTCTGAGACCTGCTTTACTGAAAGATTTTGACTTGAAGCATTTTATTTGTCATTCTGAGCGAATGTTTTCACTTAACTTTGCACTGGTGTTGCACTAGTGTTGCTATCGTGCAATTTTGAGTAGCGTTTCTGTAGACTACAACTCGGTAGAACATGCCGGGTGTAGAACAAAGTTATTGAGTAACATAGGCTCCTGCAATGCTGAGGAATTACTTCTAGTCAGTAAGAAGAACTGTTGTAGACATTAATCATATAAAAGTTGTTATTCCTTTTATAAAGCAATCAAATTCCTTATATGTGCAGGCTGATCCCCTTCTGGGAGAAAGTTCAAATAGAAAGTCAAAATTTGTTAATAATATCATAGACGTTATATAGTATTTTCTAAAAAATATTTTCGTATCAACAGGATAATCAATAATAAGCGAGTCAGGGACCTACTTTGTTATTCCAAAGGAAAGCCTATATAGTATTACGTTTTTATTCCATCATCGTAAAAACTCTTAGGACGTGTAGCCATTGGAGCACAAACGCTTCCACCGCTTCGTTGTCGTCAAAACGCTGGCCTCCAAGCGCTTCTTTGACGGATCCAAACAGATGGAAGTCACAAGGCAATAAGTCTGGACTATAGGGTGGATGTTCCAGCGTTTCCTATCCTAATGCATCCACTTTTTGCATCGTGGCGTTAGCCACATGAGGCCCGGCGTTGTCATCCAAAAGAATGACACTTCTGGCCGATTGCTTCTTTCTTTTCCTTCGAAATGACAATTTCGCGGCATCCAATATTTCACAATAATATTGCGGATTAATTGTGCGTCGATCTTGGAGAAAATCAACGTGAAAAGCACCTTGCCGATCAAAAGAAACTGTTGCCATTACCTTTCCGACTCACAACCGCGTCTTTGCCTTCACTGGTGCCCTTTGTGCCATGCAAACACACGGATTCTGTGTTGTCCCCGAACTGTGTCTGTAATCACCGTAAAATTTCGGTTGGGTTCACCCTCACCTTGGCCAAAAACTTGATGATAATCCACTGTTCCACGGAGACATACACTCCTTTCCCGCTCATGATTTCTTATGATACTAAAGGGACGCGAGAGAGTTGCAGTCGGTTTTCCCCTCTCCCTAACGGTACAGGCTACCTGCGCATCAACCCCTTCCAGGTCTAGAAGCTTTCCGGAATTAAAAAAAAAATCAAACCCGTTTATATTTGATATATCCTCGTAGATTCACTATAATTTTATCAAATGAAAATACGGCAAACGCCATTTTTAAGTAGCACCATATATTGTTTCTGTATCCATCGTATAGGAAATTCATATTTCTTCATATACATTTTTGTATAATAATTAAAGTTGGTCACTAGCACCAACGGGCAGTGGCGGAGGCTCGATACGACCCTCAGTAAAACTGCGAGTCTCAACCAGATCTGTTGTGTATACATGTACGCTGCCGTAAATACTATTTCGTAGTTCGACGTTTGTTTTACAAATGTTGCCTACGTCGCGAAAACGACCAGTGCTGGACAAAGTTACAGAATTTATAGCAAAAATGCCTGACCTAAATTATGATGGCGTTAAAATTCAATGCGTAGTTTGTAATATCCCTTTGATGTGTTGGTTTAAAAGGGATTGTCTACGTCACGTGAATAGTAAACAACATTCCTCAAAAAAAAATTGCACACGACACTATAACAAATTTAAATTTGATTTATGTGTTACCTTTATTGCATGTAATCTACCGTTTAATTTACTAGACAAGGAAGCATATGTCTTCTTTTGGAATAAATATTCGGACTGCAAATTACCAAGTCGGGCATCGTTACAAAGAATTGTGCCATCTGCTCGTGAACATGTTGAAAAAAGAATTAAATCGGAGTTGAAAGATAAAAAACTGTGGTTATGCGTGGACGAAACAACAGATCGTAAAAAACATTCTGTGGTTAATGCAATGGTACGTACAATGGAACCGCATCAATCGTCACCTTCATTTCTACTAGCTTCCAGACGTTGATCTTATGAGTGATGGTGCCGCAAACATGCTTTCTGTAGGCCGGTCTCTTAAAAAACATTGTGCTTACCTGTTACATATTACGTGTAAAATTCATGCTTACAGTCATATAGCAGATAGTATTAGAAAATGTTATCCTGAGGTAGACGCTTTAATAGCGCATACAAAAGCAGTGTTTGTCAAATCCCCAAAACGTATTCGCAAATTTCACAGACTGTGCCCCCGTATGCCTGAGCCACCAGAACCAATTCTAAGACGTTAGGGAACATTGTTACAGGCCGCGTTTTATTATCATAAATATTTTGAGAATATTAAGAACGTGGTTTTACAATTCGATCCAAAGGAAGCTGCGGCTATCAAGGAAAGGCAGTCGAAATTTCAAGATAGTCATGTTAAAACGGATTTAAAAACTATTCAGTTACTTCGGACTAGTGGAGGCAATAGAAAAATTACAAAATCCTTCGGTGTCGTTAGTGGAATCTCTGCAAATAGGGCAACATGATCATGCACAGCTATGCGCGGTAAAAGACACAAAAAATGTTTGTGTTCTAGAAAGGTTTGAAAGTGTTTTAGAGAAAGATTCTGATTTTGGCACATTAAGACAAATTTGTGAACGTGCGTCAACAGAACCGTTAAGTTGTTCCAAAGATTATTTTAATTACGCAAATATAACGTCACTAGATGTAGAACGTTCGTTTTCTGCATATAAACACACTTTTTCCTCACGCCACACTCGGTTTGCGGAAACAACTGTGGAAACATATCTAATTGCAGATATTTAACAGACATTATTCACTTTGTGATTTCACGGAAGACTCTTAAGATGGTAAGTGTTTGAGCACGTATTATATTTTATTTCTGACCATTTATTTTGTGTAAACTTTTATGCGCCCGGCACTGGCTGTTGGCGCAAATTGAGCAACTCTAATAATAATACATATGTCTAATATTCAAAGCAAAAGAAATATTTACAGAATACTACATTTGGGTATTTATTCTCCGCAAGTCTCTAGTCTCCGCAAGACTCTAGTGTTAGTATTGTTTAGGTATTGTGAAATACTAGACAAAACACTGACGTAGCTAATCTTTAAACAGTAGATTCAAAATTTCAAGCCTAAGTATCTACTTAAAAAATGAATTTCACAATGAGAGCTAATAAATATGACTTGTGTGCGAAATTAAAATAACGCTATCATTCCGAAATGCAACTGTTAATTTAAAAACGGAAAAAAGCTTTAACAAACCATTGTAGAAATTTATTAAAGTAAAAGGAAGGAATTTCGAACATCCACTATCGCTAAATGACCAAGTGAATAACTATTAATTATTGCAGTAAAAAGTAAAGCTAACTAACTGTATTCGCATTTCTTTTAAATTGCGTTGCACATTGTTGTTTTAAGACTAAATTTATGCTTACATATTTATTTTTACATCACACATTGTCATTCTGTACAAACTTTTATGAAATTATTATTTTCCTTGTTTTCTTTAGCTAAAATAATAGATACGTTATTCCCATAACTCTTTTCTATTTCATTATCAGTAGGATGATTGCTCGCAGTTACATGAAATCTGTTATGATAGCCAACCAATACTCTAAAACCCATTTCAATGGAGTATCTAAACGCAAGACTCGCCTTTGACTAAAAATAGCTACTTGTTTTTGAAATTTTGAATCAACAATTTAAAAATGTCAACGTCAATTACTTTGATTATTACTTTACAGTTGTCATGGTAAGCAAGCAACACCAGATATCGCATTCAAATGCAAGACTCGCTTTCGACTGTAAATATCTCTTTTAGTTTGAACGTGAGACATATGCATTACTATACACAAAAGTTAGAAATATGGATTTCCTATGGGTTCAACGGAAAAAACGTATGGTTCCATCTAAAAAAAGTGAAGTTTCTAGTGTTTGAATTTAACAGAATTTGTTGTTCAATACTAAACACCCTATATATTTCTATGACGTTCTGATATAATGTCTAGATAGCATAAAGTATTCGTAATTTAACCTTACGCTCAAATTTATTTATGCACATTTCGAATTTTTTAAAGAAGACGGATACCTACACCTAGGCTATCGAGGACAACATTATAAATATCTCGAAATTTGTTAGAAATATGAATTTAATACCTGTATTACATTGAAACAGTTCACTAAAACCCTTACCACAATACTTAATTCGTACTGGACGCACGTTTCGATAGCCAAGCTATCATCATCAGCAGCAAGATCTTATAAGGAAAATAAATTATGCAATATGTAAATTTAAAATCGTAAAATTTAATGAGCCGCTTCATTGCACAGGACTATAAATAGCCTAAAGGTAAATGAGCAGAATGACGTGAGTTATTAAATCCTAGTATTACAATGAAGCGGTTCATTGCACATGGTTAAAATTACAACTATAAATGATTAAACATGATGTAACAAAGGATAAAGGCTGGAATTTAGTGGTCCTAAATCTGAATTCATTAAGTGAGGTTTGGTTTTTGTATATTTCCATGCCTTTTTTAATTAACTTTATATTATCAACATTATGGTTATTTTCAAGCATATGTAGGGCAACGCTAGATTTATCAAACCTTCTGAATTTGAGATGAGCCAAATGTTCTTTGTACCTAATTTTGATTGATCTTTTTGTCTGCCCAACATACACTTGATCACAATCTTTACATGAAATTTTGTAAATTCCTGATTTATCCATGTTATCCACTGGGTCTTTGTAATTTCCTAAAAGGTTTTTAAGGTTATTGCTCGAAGAGAAAACAATCTTGCGGTCAATCCTAGAAAAGATTTTTTGAAGACCCTTGGTGCAACATGGATAAAAGGGTAATTTAACATATTTCTCCGTCAATTCGTTCTAATGTGCTTACATTTCTAATTCTTAATCTATTCTTATGTTTCCTAATAGTATTATAGACGACAACTTCAGAGAATCCGTTAAAGTTAGAAATATGGATGATTTCTTTTAGTTAATTTTGATATCTATCTTTCGTTAAAGGAAAATTGAGTAACCGGTGCACCAAAAAGTTAATAGCCGAAAGTTTGTGCTCATAGGAGTGATTAGAATCCTGTAAGATGAATCTATTATTACTAGTAGGTTTCCTATATACGTCTATTTCTAACTTATTTTTATTTCTTATTACTAACATGTCGAGGAAAGGAATCCTGTTGTCTTTTTCTTCTTCGTGGGTAAATTTGACAAAGGGAATTTTTGAGTTAAGTTGTTCTATGAAATCCGTTATTGAACATTTGCTGATGTCAAAGATGCAAAAAATGTCATCAACGTATCTGATCCAAAGCCGAGGGAAATAAGCGAAAGTATTCTTCAGGTCAGTTTCAAATTTACCCATAAAGAGGTTAGCCATAAACGGAGATAAGCTGTTACCCATTGCCGTTCCTTCCGTTTGTTGATAAAAAGTGTTGTTAATTTGGAAAAAGTTTTGTTTCATGCAAAGTTTTGTCAAAGAAATGAAGCTAGTAACTTCCTCTCTATCCATTTGGTTATCTAACAAAAATGTTTCTAAATATTCCAAAGTTAAATCAACCGGAACACTAGGGAACAATGAACTTACGTCAAACGATACTAAAATTTCTTTGTCAGTAAGCTCAATGTCGTTAGTTTTTTCAATGAACTCGTAAGAATTTTTAATAGCTAAATCTGGAAATTGTACAGGTAACTGGTTCAATTTGTCAGATAACCACCTGGAAAGTAAGTAAGTTGGACTGTTGATATTCGAAACAATGGGTCTCATGCTTTTTCCAGGCTTGTGTATTTTAGGTAAACAATACATCCTAGGTAGTACTGGGTTTGATACCGTTAGTCTAAATCTTAAATTGTCGCTAATGGCAGCCTTACATTCTAACATGGTCTTTTTGGTTTCTGTAATCATTTTAGACAAAGGATTTTTTGATAATTTTGAATAAAAAGTTTGTGACAAAGTGGTGTTGACTCGACTAAAATAATCTTTGTCTAAGATGACTACAGTGTTACCCTTGTCGGATTTTAAATAAAAACAATTTTTGTTTTTTAGTCCTCTAGCAATGATTTGATCTTTTCGTGCAATGTCAGGTGCATTCCTTTGCATATTTTCCAAAATTTGACTTTTACAAGCGGTACGAATAAAATTTTTTGTGTTATCATCAAAATCACTGATCGCGTTTTCTATGCCAACTATAATTTCTTCAACCGGAGGCTTATTAAATTTCAGGTTGTATTTCAAACCTTTGTTTAATAAGTCGATCTCTTCTTTGCTAAAAGACTCATGTGACTCGTTTTTAACTAATGCAGTTGGGTTAATTATCTCGGCAGGTTTCGGTTTGTTAGTGGTGACTAATTTGGAAAACTTTTTCTTGAGAACCTTTTCTTTATCTGAAACTTTCTTAGCAATAACGTCTTCAATCCTGTTGAGATAATTAATCCATTAAAAATATTCTAAAATACATAGGTTGTTACAAAGTCGTAAATGAAAACTATATGCTTCTAACTCTAGTTGACTAATTTTAAAATACTGATACTTAATTTCTGAATTTAACCAACAACTTTTGGCCGAAGAAATAGCTCTATTAGCCGAACTTGATTTACTCTTGCAGTTAATTTGAGTGAAATTCGGAAAAGCATTAAATTTTCTACAATCTTTCAGAAATTTAATATCAGCATTAACTAGACTAATCTTTCTTCTTACCTTAAAGAAACGGTTGAGTAAACTAGACCGGGAAGCCATCACACTAAACGGGTACTCTAAAACTGGAACACTGAAACAGTTCACTAAAACCCTTACCACAACACTTAATTCGTACTGGACGTATTACATTGGTTATTTTTGCATGGAGAAACTAAAAACATAATGTATGAGACGTTCAACTTAAAATAAAAAAGTAGCTGCCTAACGCGCCATATACCGTTTATTTTATTAGAAAATTTTAACTTTTTATTATTTATACAATTACTGACATACAGGCGTCCCAACCTTGTATGTGTAACAAATCTTACTATTCAAACCTGCGAGAATAAAAAGAGGTTCAAAAATATATAAACAGTTTGGAAACAATTCAGCGAGGGCGAGACCTATTTTTCGAACAGATAGTAGCTGGAAATAATCCGCCAGTTAAAAAGCGAAAGTTCATAGATCCAGACGACTAGATTAAACATTTAATTTAGACGTATCACCGAAAAAATATTGTTGAATTTCTTCGCGGGATATCATACAATTATTAAATGAATCCATGACTTTATATTTTTTTATAATAATGTATATTTATATATTTTTGAATCTCTTTTTATTCTCGTGCCCTATTGTCTCGCGCCCAAATGCTAAGCGCCCATTCAACAGCCCAAATGAAGGCACCCAGACGGTTGCGCCCTAATGTCCTGGATCCTACAAAATAAATATTTGTAAATGCTCTTTCAAAAGTAGTATGTCATTTCATGAGCTTGCAATAGCTCAAGTATAACTAATAAAATAAATGTAAAGTGTAAAGTGTATCCATACTGTAGCACGTGCTTGATGTATCGTATTCTTCGTCTTCATAAATTGTACATGTGTGTAGATCGTATCCTATACTACTGTCCGCTATTTTATGTGTGGCAAGGATCGATAAATGAACATCTAAAATTTAAGTTACAGTTTTACAACATCAAAAATCAATTTCTACACAGTAAGGTTTGGAAAATTTTCTTAATTCCAATATCAATTCCCTTTCACATAAGCAACACGAAAGGGCTGCTGAAAAAGTTTACTCAATTAGATTAGAACAAATCTGCACTGCAACATCCACTTGATCTTCGCAACACTTTACTAATTCTATTTCAGTGTGTACGTGGTTCCCATTAATATCTCTATGCGTGAAAAATAAGTTTTTAGAGTAACCTTGCATGCAATGTCACACTATTATAAAATCGGTTGAGCAACACATATCCCTTTTCACAGTTAATTATTTGTTATTGTATCTCATTTTCACTTTACTATGACAGTGTATTGCAATTTTTTATTATCTCTGTCTGCATTTCATACGCTCAAATAAGATTAGAATTCGAACTCTGTTATATTTCGTTCCAGCCTTTTAGATATTTCTTACTCTCACTACTTTTCTCATACATACGGCCCTTTTGCAAAAGATGTAATTTGTTCGCTTGCTTAAACAAACGTTATGTGATCGAGATAATAATTTGAGGGACTAGTAGCTTTTCTAATGAAGTTTGAAAAATGATGTAATAATTTAGTAATGTATAAATAATTTAGGTTTTCAGCGGAAATCTCAAAAATCGAAGGAAAATTCCGATATCGGGAATCGAACCCAAGCCTTCGGATTGAAGGTCCGACATCCGTGCCACTAAACCGTTTTGGATAATACGCACGCTTTATTTTTATAAATATAATTGCATAATTTAAATTATGCGATATAGCATCGGGTTTCCCCAAGATACGTTCCCGCTAACACAATTGCTACAATGAATACGCTTGAGGGATATGCGCACGTCACTTACATTCATTGTCACAACTGAGGCTCTGCACGTCAGCATCAATTGACAGAGCATTGATTGCATATTAGCTAGGCCAAAACTATGGAATGAATTTATTGTTTCAAAACAATAAATACGAATGAGTAAATTGTTTTATTGCTTTGCATCTATTTCCATAATAACTTCCTAAAAGTCCTATTGTTAAAACTTCCTTTGCCTTTGAATTAAGGCATCATATCGCTTTACAGTTATCTGCAAATAGTCTACGTTACCAAAGTAACACTGAAAAGATTTGCCAAACAAACACAATAATATAAAAAATACATATAACGAATAAAGTAGCGTTCACATAGGGTAGCGCGAGGGTAAAGTAAGAATTGAAAGTGTTCGCATTGTGTGAACAATGCAATTAAATACATCCGTTCACAGAGCTGTGTAAGAATTAATAACTGGTATAGTGTAAAACTATACACACATTACATTATGGCACTATCACGGCGTTGAATCAATACAACCGACCAACCACGGTGAAGGTGGGGTAAACGATTGCTAATTCATGTCAGTTTATCAAATTCATGTCAAGTTCTCTTATTTTTGAGGTTATGATATTCTCTTGTAGGAATTTTTAACTTTTAATTTTCCTGTCATAGAACAGCACCTATATCAGATAGTAGAACAAGAATTAAATGAAAACGAAGAACAGTTACTTAGAAAAACTCTAAGCATACTAAGCAAATTGGAAATGCAAGTAAACGCCAAAGATGACATCACCGAGATAAAAAGAATAGACACTAAAACAGAAAACAAAGTCAGTCCTGTGCTGATTGAATTAAGGTCATGAAAGTTAAAAATGCAAATTTTAAGAGAGGCAAAGAAAGTTAAGGGAACTAAAATATACATTAACGAGGATTATCCGAAAGAGATACTGAAGAAATGATTAGCTTTAATGGAACATTTAAAGATAGCAAGGTCTTAAGGCAAGATTAGTATACGACAAAATTTTTATTAACGGAGAAATGTATAAATTAGAAGAAAATAGTAAAAAATTGAAACAGGATCAAAGCAAACGACGAAAATACAGTCAACTATCACCATCTGAAGAGGATAGAAGGAAAGAGGAATTAATTAAAATACCAAAAAACTCAGAAAACCAAACGCCACCACCAGGGTGGAAGCAAACAAAATACAAACAGACCTAGGCAATGAACAAGGATAACGAGACCGGAAAGAAGAAAGAACAAGACCATGAAATAAATGCAAACAATAACAAAAATACCAGAAATCTATATAAACAAATAGCAGCCAGCGTAATAGTAAAGCAAAATAAAAAGAAGGATAAGCGTTATGAAAAAAAAAAAGGAAAAGAATAAAACGAAAATATGTACCTGGAACATTAGAACAATGCTAACAGCAGGCTAAATGTAGGTAAGTTGCAAAGGAAATTCAAAAATACAATGTAGATATTGCCGCAATACAAGAAACAAGATGGATGGGACAGGGAGAAATAAACAAAAAATCTCTCTCCCTTAGTGTATACGAAAATATTAGAATTAAACACAAAAAAGCTTTTGCTACAAATTTCGAGATAAAAACATAACACACTTAACCGACATTTAATTTCATTCATTGACAAATTTTTACTTTATGCAAGACCAAAAGAAGCAAGAAATAAATAAATGCAACTATTAAAGCACAAGCATAGTCTATAGCGATTCTGTAGCGCCTGTGATTAGCTTATCACTGATTCCCATTAACGTACGTACATCTGTATGTATGTACATGCTTCCCGCTACCCCTACTTTTATATCTGTGCATTATTATAGCCGCCAAATTTTGTAACAGTGGCTAGGTATTTAAATATTTTAACGACTACTGCATTACGAGATTTTCTAACGTGGTATGTAGATCACTCTTTTGGTTTATTTTTAGTTTATCGACAATCGAAAAACCGATTGATGCAATCTGCAATGCAATTCCCAGGGAAAAGCCGCCTGAATCCGTTATGCACAATACGAATGTACGATAATCGCGAAAATAAAGTTTTAAACAACGGACATACTTTTGTAACCCGAAAGTACTTTACATTTGAGGCTAAAAGTTTTACAAAAACACTTTACGCTTTTTAACATTTTGTAGCTTCAAAAATTGAACAAAGTTCCCGATGACTAAGACCGAACCTGAGCCTTCGGATTTAAAAATATCCTTACTACTACACCATATCGCCCTAGAAGCCTAATTTATTTCTATTATTAAAATTCTTAAAATCCATTACCTAATATGTTTTCTTTCTATGCAATGAAAATTAACGGCAGAATATGTAGGTAAGCATTCGTTTAACGTTTAATTTAGTGTCACACACCAAAAATATAGCCAAATATCGATCAATACAACACAATCAGATTTTAGGACAAACTCAAGTAAACTGCTTCGGAAACGCTGGTGAAAATGCACCTAAGGTGTGGACGGTATTAGCCGAAGGCAAACAGTTATATCAAGAGAGTTACCGTAGAATACCTTATGCGATCCATATCCACATTCATCCAAGAAATAAGATAACGTGCTTTCTAAATCTAAAATCATCATTTATCTAAGGCTTTCATTATATTTGTGATATACGGCCCAACGGAATTATAAGCTAAATTGCTCTTCATAGGGGTAAGACCACTTAATATGTAAATTCTATGTGCAAAATGCCCTACAGCTTTGTTGTCGCCATTTTCTCGAGATAAAGTGTGAGGAACAGATAATTATTTCCCAACATGCGAATGGTGATTCGCAAAATCTATCGAATCCGGTAGAAAAACTGTCCCTTCTCCTGGCTAGGACTGGAACCTTCAACTCCAGTCACAAGAAACCCTTTGATGTATTTAGCTACACCTTATTGTATACAGCTTGTCGAGCTGCAGGATATCCTAATACTGCAATATTTTCAGGGATTAAGTTTAGACCGCGACGGTATGGCGCCTCAAAAAAGTCTTAAATAAACTTTTATCTCTTCAACAGCAAAATCGATGTCGCATACAGTCAACGTACATATAGCACTTATAAAATTATTTATAAGAGAGGAGGTGTAGATGGAGTATAACAGTAGACTCATTACCCTACCATGTGCAACATCTCTAATAACAGAGGAAATATTAACAAAACGGGAAATAAGAAAACAATAATTGAAACGCTAGATATAAGAACCTTCTGTTAAAACGGTCCCCAAGAATGTATCTAATCAACAAAAGGAAAATCAATTAGCAATAATTTCAAGCTCTCACGGGGAATTAGAAGAATTTAATTTTCGATTAGGAATGTTCAGTCTCTCTAGACTAGAGAGTTTTGCGAGTATAATCTGAAATCACTGTCCCATGGATGTTACACATTGACAACGCTTTTAGCCTAATGGTTTTCAGACAATTTTATGCAGTAATAATTAACGCTGGCCACGAGCGGTACCGCGCATCGGCGTAGAATCAGTTCGGACCGAGAGGAACGGCAGTATTACTTCGTCTGCGGAGCAGTACGAACATTTTCGCTGCCGGTCATTTGCGCAATTGTTTATCTGTCCTAGAAAAATTATGATTTCGTCAGCAAAACGACCGCGGTCGGACAAACTTCGAAAATTTATTGCAGAAATTCCAGACTTAATATATGAAGGTGCTAAAATTAAATGTGTAATCTGTAAAATCCCGTTAATGTGTTGGTCCAGACAACATTGTCTACGACACGTAAATAGTGAAAAGCATGTCTCAAAAAGAAATTGCGCACGAGACAATGAAAAATTTATATTTAATTTACGCGTTACGTTTATCGCATGTAATATACCGTTTAATTTACTAGACAAGGAACCATTTATCTGCTTTTGGAATAACTATTCGGAGTACAAATTACCAAGTCGAACATCGTTACGAAGAATTGTGGCATCTGCGCGCGAACATATTGAACAGAAAATAAAATCGGAGTTGAAAGATCAAAAATTGTGGTTATGTGTCGACGAAACAACAGATCGGAAGAAACATTCTATTCTTAATGTAATGGCACGCAAATTGGAACCTCATCAATCGGCACCTTCAATTCTATTAGTCTCCAAACGAATACAACAGTGTACTGCCGAAGTAATTTCAAAGTTAGTGTTAAATACATTGGACAAGTTTGAACTTTCAACAAACCAACTCTTGATGTTAGTGAGTGATGGTGCTGCAAACATGCTTTCTTTAGGCCGGTCTCTTAAAAAGCATTCTGCTAATTTGTTACACATTACGTGTAAAATTCATGCTCTCAATCTTGTGGCGGATAGTATCAGAAAATGTTATCCTGAGGTAGACGCTTTAATAGCGCATACCAAAGCAGTATTTGTCAAATCACCGAAACGTATTCGCGAATTTCACAGACTGTGCCCCCGTATACCAGAGCCACCAGAACCTATTCTAACTCGTTGGGGAACATGGTTGCAGGCCGCGTTTTATTATCATCAATATTTTGACAATATTAAGAACGTGGTTTTACAATTCGATACAAAGGAAGCTGCCGCTATCCAGGAAAGCCAGTCGAAATTTCAAGATAGTCAGGTTAAAATGGATTTAAAAATCATTCACGACAATTACTTCGGGCTAGCAGATGCAATAGAAAAATTACAAAATCCTGCGGTGCCGTTAGAAGAATCTCTACAAATAGTGCAACATGTTCACGCACAGCTATGCGCGATTGAAGACGCAAAAAATGTGTCTGTTCTAGAAAAATTTGAAAGTGTTTTTGAGAAAAATTCTGATTTTGGCACATTAAGACACATTTGTGAAGGTGCGTCAACAGAAGCGGTAAGTTATTTGAAAGATTATTTTACTTACGCAAATATTACGTCACTAGATGTAGAACGTTCGTTCTCTGCATATAAACGCATTTTTTCCTCATGCCGTACTAGTTTTGCCGAAACAACAGTTGAAACATATCTAATGTTCCAGATATTTAACAGACATTATTCACTTTGTGTTCTCACGGAGGACTCTTAAAATGGTAAGTGTTTGAGCACGTGTTATTTAATTTTTATTTAAAAGATGAGCGAAATTATTTGCGGCAGCAAACATCTCTATTAGCAGAATAACTCTAGTGGAACGCGAGGCCTGGTCGACTCTACGCTACTGCGCGGTACCGCTCGTGGCCAGCTTTAGTAATAATCATAACATTTGCGAAGTATTGCTAATCAGAAGTGACACTGTAAACTTTCTACTTTAGCGAATTTTATCATTGTCTTCGCACCAATTTTTCCGGCTGGTGATAACCATGTGATTGATCCCTAATCTTGACAATTTGCTCTCTTTCCACGATGCTAGTCCAAAAAAATTAAATAGTTTTATTATTTACACATGCAAATAATTTAAACAACGTTAGTGGCACAGAAGCTTTTCAAGAAAGCTATTAACAGGAAGCAAGTATTTTGAATACACACAATGTCATTAAGGGTTGGTTATGGTGCAGACCGCTCTAAAATGAAGAAAATGTCTTGTTTATAGCTATTGTTACCAGTATTACAAAATAATAAATAAAAAAAAATGTGTCTGTAATTCTAGCTATTAATTTTTGTTTATAGTATTACATCAAACATAAGCAAGTATTCGATATAAATGAATCAAAGAAAATCAGTATTACTGGTATGGTAAATTAATCTGGTAACCGTATAGGAGCCACATGTAGAACATTACCTTTGAATACATCGTTAACACTGTCTGTAATTTAGAATCAACTCAGAAGCAACGTTAGTTGGTTTTACCGGCCATCTCTATGTAAATCTAACGTTGCTTCCACGTTGATTCCAAATAATTTTAGTTCGTTATATGACTCTTTTGCGAGACATTTATATTCTATTTAATGTTTACAAACGTAAAAATTGTATTTAAAGGTAACATTAATTTAAGTTGATTGTAAACGATTTTACAACGTTGCTTTTTTCATTGTTTCTATGGGATATATCTATATTTACTTAACATTCACAAGCAACGTAACAGTTGTGTTTACGGTTAATGTTGCTTCCACGTTGATTCTAAACGCTCTTCCAACGTTGAATGAGACATTGCTTTTCACGTTTGTTGCAGGACGTTCATTCATTCACGTTCAACGTTACTAAATTTTTAGTTATCGTAAGGGAAAGCATTTTTTTTCAGTTTTGGTTCCATTGAGAACACAAACCTCCCATATTTTGAAAACAAAAATTTAAATGCAAGTCCAAAATATAAACTTTAGAACCATATAAGAATGTTAAGAGTAGCAAATATGCCTTTTACTCGAGCAAAATCCCATTGTGGTCTGCAGAAAAGGTATGAGTTAAATGAGATTAGATGGTAGGAAAACCAAGAGCACGTAGGCCTGATACGAGAAAACGCAGAAGGACAAAGTCACGTGAAGTTTATCAAGGACGGACTAATGATACTCACATCAGCAAATGGTATTTCAGAAAACTTATGGTAGAATTACTAACGGCACATGCAGTTCTAAATATTACGTATATTTGTTTCTCAATGCCCATAGATGCTTATCTTAATAAATTGAAACAAATTTGGTACAATTTTCAATTTGTCAACAATGTGAAATATCTGAAAAGAAATAAACATACTCCAGAACAATTCAAAATTGGGCGCTTAAGTTTCCATTTCACTATTCAATACTACGATGGGGTGTAGGGGTATATACTGAAATATCTTTCTCGGGGGTTTTACTCAAATTTTGTTAAATTTTCTAATTTAACTCTGATAAATGATTTTTGTAGGTTCGGGGGTATCCCTAGATACCCTTACGGCAATTTTAGAATAAATTTCCAACTCAGTAAAATCAAATTAACGAATTTTAAGATTTTTAAATTAACTAACCTTTAAACTTTCGCCAATGTATATAAACCCTCTGTTTATATACCCACCACAGGAACTGCCTGCTCTGGATATTCAACCCTATTTACTTCTCTAATAATGACTTTGAATACACAACGAACACTTATCTTTGGATTGGATTCAAGACAATCTTTGATTCAACCAAGGCCGAATAAAGATTGATGAAAATTTAGGGCGTCGTTCCTCTTTCTTTTATTTTAAATCGCGAAAAACCGGCGATTGTTTTCTTTCACAGTCAATTTTGATAATTTACCCAAATAGAAACTAACTTTTCGATGACTTTCAATCAAATGATATTAGCACACGAGAACGAATGCAGTGACTTAACCAGGAGGTTGTTTGTTGATGATTCTGTGATCCGAACTGTCACCAACAAGCTTTAAAAGAGAAAATCCACTGCTAATTTAAGGAAACCTTTCAGATAAAGATCTGATTGATGAAATATTATCTGTTGTGCTTTGCAATTTATGTTATTGCTTATTCCAGACGATTTTTACATTAATTTGGAAGAAATAAGTGAATAGAAAATTTAATAAACGAATAGATTTGTCCATGATACCCCACACTCGTCATTATCTGGACTTATAATTAAATTCTACCGTCCTCGCCCCAAGGACGGTTGGCTGAGGGGGGATAGTAACGAAGAAATTTCCAATTATCCCCGCAAGAGGGATATTTGGTTGCCAACGAGTGGCCAGCCTGACATTTGGTCAGTACCGAAGTGACAACCGAGAGAAGTTGTTGTTGTCGTAGATACAACGTTGATCATAACATAACAATACTTATATTTAAGTTTATTATACGTCCTTATCAAGGTATAACACAGAAACATATATTTCTGAGTTAATAGGGAAATCATTTTCATTTACCCCGGCCTATACTCTGCCAAATAAATTTAAAAAATAATAAAATAAGCGCTTCTTCCCAATTGCTTTCAAGTGAAAACAATAAATCTTCGTGAAAGCTCCGGTATTTTAAGGTCCGCAGCATTGTAGAGACTAATTAACAAGGGCTCCAATTAAGTAAGGGAGGAAAATCTATAATACACCAACGAGACATTTTGGTGAGGCGTGGGCAATACCAAATAATAAAAAAAGGATCACAAATTTAAACAACAATTTAGTACACCGTAAACGCCAAATCGAATTACAATTTGGTTTTAAAATGTAAACAAAAAAAAAAGGAAAATTCTAGTTTTAAATGTTATATAGTTAGGATTGGTATTTAAACATTAAATTCGGAATATGGGAGTTTATTTATTCGCAAGCTACGTGAACATTTAAAATGAGATAGTTACACTAGATAGTAGGTAAATTCAATGGTTTTAAAGTAGTTGATGTTGATCGCTGTCGTAATGGTTTTCCGTGGAACATAAATATATACATAGGAATCTACTCCGGATCTTAAGTATGAGGTGGATTCTAAACTAGAATTTAACTGTTTAGAAACATACAAAAATATTGATATAGCTCTTTCTCGGAAGCAGAGTAAATTGTGGAATTGTTTACTTCTTTTTTCATTTACCGTAATGTAATGGGAGTACTCCTAGCAAAACTCAAAATAAATTCTCTATATTGCAACGTACAATTTTCAAAAATAGTTAGGAGTTATATGAATATTTTAACTATTGACAATTTAAAATTAATCATAGAAATGCAAAATTACGAAACACGAGGGGAGTCCTTTATCTTTATCCACCTAGCTATGAAAACAACGAATTAGAGAACAAATAAAATTTAATTTTTCAACATAACCATTAACACCAACAAACTTATTCCAACGTTTTTCTAACAACGTCATGCCTTTAAAAAAATCGTTTGGTAATTCTGCAAACACGACTGCACAGCGTTTCATCATCCGATAAAACGCAATGCCTTCTCTAGTATTTTTTTGAGTTTTGGAAAAAATAATAGACACAGGGGGCGAGGTCGGGACTGTAAGGTGGATGTTGTAATCTCTCAAAGCCACATTCATTGACAAGTGCTTGAATAATTCGTGCTTTTATACACCCTGCAGTTGTTGTGCAGAAGCATAGTTTTCTGAGCATAATTGTGGGGTTCTTTTTCGCGTATAGCCGCTTTCAAGTTCCTAATTGTGCCTTTGTAGACATTGCCCGTTATTGTAGTCCCTTTTGGCATATACTCAATTAAGAGAATCCCCTCCGCATCCCAGAAAACTGTGGTTATTACTTTCCCCACAGAAAATTGCGTCTTATGAATCCATTGCATGGACTCCTGTTGTTCAGTAAGATACCCAGGTCTCATCCCTGGTTATAATTCTATGGAAGAAATCTTCATCTTGGGATAAAGCAGTCAAATTCTCCTCACAATGTCGCACAACCGACACTTTGCTCATTCCCAAATCTTCGTGTGGAACTTTGTGATATTCCTATTTTTCTAGAACTGAAACTTTTACTCTGCGATCAGTCAACTCTCCAAATCTTCAATTTCGTTAATGATTCCTTCAATTCGTCCTTCCAGAGGCCTTCCACACTTTGGGTCATCATAAATCACTGCCCCATTTGAACTGCTTGCACCAATATTTGATATGGAAATAATTTTCTCTCGTGGATATTTTTTTCGATAGGAATTTCATGATGCTTCTGTGTTCCATATTCAAATTACATTTTCGCCTCTTTAAACTGATATTCAAATTACAAATGTTAAGCAATTGGAACCAAACTTGGAGATGATACTATAAAATGTCACAGAAACCTGATATAGTAAAATTGTCACAATAGCACATTGTTTTCATAGCTAGGTAGATAACATAAAAAACTCCCTTCGTAGCATTTAAGAGCTGAATATTTTGATTGTTACTTTGGTCCAACTATCATGCTCAGTAAAAGAGAATCGAACCATCATACATAGATGGGACACACAAATCATCAAATGGTTACTCTTTTTGCTTACAGACACATTTGAATTAATATTTGTAAATGATTTGTTTCCATACTGCTGAAATGATTGCTTCTTCTGCTGACTGCAATTGGTTGCATGTACAGCATACTCTCAGCCTTGCTTTGTGAGTTTAGGTTTCTGGCGTTTTCCAAGATGTCTATGCTAACCAAAATCTAGGTCCCTTCATGTCCGTATCATTGGTCCATATCTTGTAAATGGAAGGTGAAACGAACCAACGTTCCATCAACAGTTGGCTACTACGCCGCCAATTAACGTAGGGACGAAGATTAAGCATTAGATTAACAATTCATAAGTACATACATAAATAGCCCACATTTAAACTGACTTTAATTTAAATATCTAAATTTGTAAGCAATTGCTGCATAAATTTTATTCTATTGTAAACATAGAAGTGTATTTATATGAAAGACACCCCAAAATAGTAAATATAGTATTGGTTTAACAGCATTGATTTGATTGATTGATTTTTTACCAAAGCAGGGCTGGTCTTTACATCCCTAACACTGAAGCTTAGTAGCTTATTGTATTATTCCTGCTTCGGTTTTGTTTCACTCGAACAGGTTAGTTCCTGCAATCAGGTTTAAGAGCCTATGTAGTAAATCTTCCTCCATTGGTAGTTCAATTGTGCTTCGCATAGCGAATCTGCGTTGAGCTAACGCTGCACATTCGAAAATAATATGAGGGGCTGTTTCCTCCTCCTCGTTGCAAAGTCTACATAAGGGCTCATCTTTGTAGATCCCCATCTTATGCAAGTGGCCTCTCAAACAGCCATGTCCTGTTAATAGACATGTTACTGCCCTAAGCTGTATCTTGCTTAATTCGAGCAGGTCAGCAGTCAGATGTTGCGACGGTCTTCCCATCATCCGTTTGCTGTGCTTTTGTCCAGCTGCATGTTTCCAATTTAATTGGTGTTGTGTTATAATCCACTCATTAGTTGCACCACGCACTGCACTCTTGGTAATACCTAGACACGGTTCAGGGCATATATAATTCATTTTTGAACCTTCCCTCGCTAGCTGGTCTGCAATTTCATTGCTCGCTATGCCCCTGTGCCCTGGCACCCGCACCAATGTGACCTTGTTGTGTTTAGACAGAGCCATTAGGGTTTGCAGGCACTCCCATACTAGTTTGGAGGTTATACGATAGGATGCTAGTGCCTTTAAGGCTGCCTGACTGTCAGAGAGAATGCAAATCGTCTCACCCTGCGGTCGCCGACGCAGACTCCCACGCGCAGGTTTGTATAGCATAAATTTCTGTTTGAAATACCGTGGTGTATCGCCCAAGTGATACACATACTTTGTATCCCTGGTTTTCCTCATATACACCAACGCCAGAAGTAGTGCCCGTTTTGGACCCATCTGTGTTCCAGACTAGGGTCTTCGGTTTTCTCCCCTCTCCGACCCTCCATTCCTTCCAATTCAAGGAACCTTGAAAGGTTTGTTATAGGAGATCCTGGAGATTGTTGTATCACTACCCATATCATAGATAGGGTTAGTTACTACTGTTTCTATTCTGGTGTGCCCAGATCCACTATGGGATCTCCAGTTGCTAGTATTTTTCAGTCTGTATGCACCCATTCTAGCTTTTCCCTTGATGGTTTGACAGCATAGTATTAACATTATTTGGAAAGGCACTGTTATGTTCTTTGTAGGTATCCTCAGTAAAACATTAGGCTGACTACACTTATAATATTTATTTATATATCTGAGATTGTACAAACATAAGTAACAACAAGTATGCTCTCAAGCCTGTCAAAATCTACTCTCTCTCTGTGTCTTGTATGAGTATGGGTGTTTGCTGTGTGTGTGTATAATATACAACAGGTACAACTAATGGTCCGTCTTTCCTAATGATCCTACTCTCATGCCTTTACCTTGGAATAGCCTATGAAATTTATATTACAAAGGAAATGACTTAACACCGTCCATTCGAACGATATGTAATCTTACATTGGTAATTGCAATTTTAAAACGTGGTTTACATACTACACCAAAATATTAGAAACTAGAGTAAAATATTCTCAAAAAACGTAAATTTGTAAGCAAGAACTTTCATAAGAAAACACTACGCCCATGGATTTATTTTATTATAATTCATTTACCACTTTTATATTTCAAGTAACAAGATAACCGTTGTTATCTTGTATGAATCCCTGTCGCGATGAACGTGTAGAAAAGGGTGTGATATTTAAAAAAAAAATTCGACCTTCCACACTTTTGTCGTTTTTCTTTTAAAAATATTTCTCTCCATTAAATGGCAAACTTTTGCATATTCAGAATAGTATGTTTATCTTCTTTGTATGCGTTTCATTAATGCTTTTAATTAAATTTACGGTGTTGATCTATTCGAACTGTATTCAATAAATCTGATTTATTTGTCACTGACCTCAATAACCAATCGCTGAAATGCACTGCCCTGCACTACCAACTTCAATGATTTATTTGCGGTCTGTCCAATACTTTGTACCTACACTATAGCTGCGATGCTAGGCGTTTCTATCTAATCCTCTTATTCACATCACACATCATGTTCAACATAATGTCAATAAGATATACATAGTTTTACAAATCAAATACATATAACAAAATCATTTGTTTTATAACTAATCGTTACCTTACAAATTTTATTTTGGATTGTACTTGAAGTTCCTTTAAAAACACTGGCATTATTTAAATGTTTTCAAAACGTTAGATTCAAGTTGGCAGAAAAATCGATTAATTCGCTAAATATACCACGAAATTTGGATTTTTGGCTGCCATCATAATCTCTAACAGTCAGTTCAGAAGCGCAGCAAAATTATCAACTTATTAAACGTTTTAATATACCGGCTGGTCGGAAACAACCGGAACGCCATGGTTGAATACTACACTACGAGGCTACTTTATGTAGCGTTTTTTTATTTAGATGTGGGAAAGTTCACAAGGAAAGGATTATTGGAACTAATGATTGATTGAATTGGAGCTTTTACTAATTTCTAAAAGGCACTATTAATTTTACCTATAAAATTGTTTATTTCGAATCAAGAAAGTTATTTATCGAACCTGAGATTCATAATATTACTGTTAATGTTGTTTTTGGGTCTTTCGGGTGCAACTCAGTAACCACAAAACATCCGACCATATAAATATTCTACATACCATATCAAGTCGTCTATCTCTATCGGTAAGCAGAATTGAGCTCTATCAGAATATTTGTTTTACCAAGTGAAGCAAATGCCATACAGGCATTAATAAGTCAATGAAACGATTTGCGTTTCTTTATTCTGGTGGATAGACGATGCAGATCTTCCACACCAGTTCCAGCCTAACTTGAGTCTGATATCTAAACACAGTATTACAGAACAACACGCACGGAAAACAATATAATAAATTTGAAACTTATACATGCACATATCCAATTATTTCTCTTATAAATGTCGATTGAAAAACGTGTGAACGTTTTATTTTCGGCTCTTCTTTCCGTTCTAATGTTAGTAAGGTAATTGCCTACCTAACTTTTATTTTAATTTTTTCTTCCAGAGAAAGTCTATTGAAGTTACTTTTTAAATTACACTAATACTGTTAATTTTTAGGGTTATTATGTTACTTGTCACTATGAATGAGGTCCTAAAGCAACCGTCTCCATACTAACTTTGGAACGACAGAAGCTAGCGTTTTTAGAAAAAATCAGTCGATCTTTATTTTTTGTAAGCTAACTTTGGCCGCTATCGGTTCAATTGCATTTCCGGTATCACCGGAAGTGGCATCAACTTTCTTATTTCAAACAGAACATCTTGTATATTTTTATGCTTTTAGAAAAGTATTCGAAAAGTGAATCCAACGATACCACATATATTATACTTTAACTTAAGAAATATGACGATATGCAGCAACAAAGATTTTGGTCATCTGGTTTTGTTGTTACGCAAGTTGGTGAGGAAAGCGCGGCAAATTGTTTCTTGTGACGCCAGACTAATCTAAAGAGCTCGTTGCTAAGCAAAGTAGTCATAACATTTGCCAAACTGTCAAATCCCAATTCCAAAAGCATAAATTATTCTTGTTATTTATTGTTATTATAACCTGCATTTGTCATACTTCCCTTCCTTGTTCTCGCTTATTATTTTATCTCATTTTAACTTGCCTTGTTAGTTGTTGTTTCTTCTTTACTTTATCGAAATTTATTGTAATTAATTAATTATGGTAGGTTAGTTTAATCTTCTTAGTTTTTGATAGGGAATATGCTTAAGTTTCAGTGTTTATGTTGTTGATTTTAGAATGGCCTCCGCATGGACCACGAAAGATAAACTTCAAGTACCTAATTTTAATATTCGGCGAATTCAGCATTAATTACTACGTAGTGGACCATAATGAACATTGCCCTTGTGCAGCCGGAAATATTTGAACTTTGCGCTAAGTAAGGATAGTTACTATAAAATTTACAGAGTGAATTGCTTTTACAGAAGGCAATATCATTTAAATTATTATACAATTTGTTGCGCAACCACTGCAATTGTTGCTAGATTTACATAATATTAAAATTGACCCAGTAATTTTGCATGGTTTGAACTGAAGCCATCATAAAGGTAACAACACAAAAACCTAAAAAGCAGAGATATTGTCTATAAAAAACCAATAAATTTAAACAAACCTACCGTAATTAACTAATTGCAATAAAGTTCGATAAAGTACAGAAATAACAACAATTAACAAAACAAGTTAAAATGAGAGAAAATCATAGCGAGATCAAAGAAGGAACTTATGACAAGTGCAGTATATAATAACAATAAACAACAAGAATAATTTACGCTTTTGGAATTGAGACAGTTTAGTAATTGTAACAATGAGCTCTTTAGATCAGTCTGGCACCACAAGAAACAATTTGGCGCTCTTTCCTAGCCAACTTTGCGTAACAACAAAAACAGATTACCAAAACTTTTATTGCTGCATATCGTCATATTTCTTAAGTTAAAGTATAACATATGTAGTATCGTTGGATTCGTCCTTCGATTACCTTTCCAAAAACATAAAAATATATAAGGTGCTCCGTTTAAAACTAGAAAGCTGACGTCATCTTCTGTGACACTGGAAATACAATTGAGCTGCCGATAGCGGCAAAAGTTAGTTTACAAATAATAGAAATCGAAAATTTTTTGCCTAAAAACGCTACACCCCCTCCCATAGCTAAAGTAAAACTGCACGCGGAAGTTCTGCATCCCAAATGCATATACACCGGCTAGACTGGGATTGGTTGTTTGGTCAGACCGTTGCTATAACAAGCAGGCCCGCAATTTCACCGCGTCCCAAATATTTCATTCCAACCTATTGTATGTTGTAGGTATGATGTACAAGATATAATTCATTTCACATTTCTAAATTTTGTTTACGAATGGAATTAAATTTTTAAACGATATATCAAGGAGGGCACACGGCCTTGCGGCGTTATAGGCACACCGCCCCTGATTACAACAATTTATATAGTGTAATTGTGTGGAAATATTAATTTGAAATGCTTAATGTTTTAATACCAAGCATCAAAAATTAGTGTTCACATATTTGTAAAAGTAATAATTCAACGCAAACATAACCTGCACAGACACATGGTTTTATTTAATTTATTCAATAATAAAACGCCTCTGACAAGTTAAGCATTGGCGCTAGAATAAAGGAAAGGCAAACTCACAGCTAAAAGAGCAAATTCACCCAACACAAGGTAATCCTTCTCAATCGAATCTACCATGTTAATATTGATTCTTCCCCACGTTCATTTCAACTTCCATTTCCACATTTCTTTTGATAAAAAAATTAATCAAATAAACCTTAAATTTACCTTAACGTTACGTTTGTAATGGAATAAATTCAACCATAAAAGAAAATTATTTCGGATATTTGAAAAAGTAAACGTTCTCAAAATAGCTGTTAAACATAAAGAAAGGTAAGGAATTTATCCTTCACGACGTTCCGGAATAGCCGCTATATCAATTATTATATCAATAAGTACGTCAAGTAGAAATTAATACTAACGTATACGAAATAACCGATCAATTAAAGCCTGCATTGCAGTATAAACTGTCGTACAAGACATTCTAGGAGATTAAATGAGGAAGATACATCATCTGTAGCGGACAATGTTAGAGCGAATCAATCATAATCCTATGGTGCAGAAATTGAAGACATCGGAAGGATTAGTAAATAATTATATATAAAAGTCATAAAAAAAAGTACAGTGTATCTATTCTGAGGTATACCCAGCGTGCAATGCAACAATAAAATTATAAATGTCAGTATAGACCAGTGATTCCCAAAGTGGTCCAGGTGGACCCTCAGGGGTCCACGGGAGACTCGACGGGGGTCTACATTGGCGTGAAAAAAAATGGGGGTGCACAAGTTGTAAGTGGGGGTCCACGAAAATTTATCTGGTTTCGATAGTAAAGAATAAAAATGTTGGCTTAGCTTTACCTATCGATGTAGGCAGATAATACACTACTCAGAAAAAAGGGAGCAAAAAAAAATTCCAAATTTTTCGGTAATTTTTGACAGGCTGTATTTCGGTGAAAAATGGTCGTATTAAAACTTTAAAAAAGCATTTTGAAACTTTAAGATTCTAATTTTCAGATTTTTTTGCTAAAAATTTTTAGGAGCTACGGTTCTCATGCAATCCTAACTGATAGCGCGAAAAAATAATTTTGCAATTTTGTTTTTTTTTGTCCACGGGCTTAAAAATTTTTTTTTTCAGTTAGGCCGGCCTATGGATCAGATAACCTGTTTATTTAGCTTTAATTTCCTTTTTTTAAAACCTCCCGTAATTTTTTGAGTAGTGTATTTTCAGGTCAGCTTTTTAAGGAAAAATCGATTCCATTTACAAACATTATTTCGGTGGCAGCAGATGGAGCTCCTGCCATATTCGGGCGATATCGTGGGTTTATAAGCCATCTTAAAAGAATTATACCAGGAGTAACTGCAATTCACTGTGTCATCCACCGACAACACCTGGTAGCGAAAAATTTGAGTGATAGATTGCACCAATCGTTTCAATTTGTGATTAAAGCAGTTAACAAAATAAGAAGCAATGCGTTAAATACCCGTTTATTTGCACAATTGTGCGACGAGAATGATGAAGGCTTCCAACGAATGCTCTGACATACTGAAGTACGCTGGTTGTCGAAAGGTGCATGTTTAACAAGATTTTACTCACTTTTTGAATCAATTTTAGAGTTTCTGGAAAGTAAAGATCCAGATTTAAAGGAAAACCTGATCAAATTGAAAGCAGACATCGCGTATTTGACAGATTTGTTCAAAAAATTTAATGAGATTAACTTGCAGTTACAAGGGGATAGCCTAAATTTAATAAAAACAAAGGGTGTAATTTCGGCTTTTCTTGGAAAATTGAAATTTATGAAGCAAAATATTAGTCGGCGCGAATTGTCCCAGTTTCCAAACTTGTCACAGGCAGAATGTCTTGATGAGGATATTCAGACATACGTTCAACATTTAAATGCAGTGCATAATGACTTTAAAGTAGATTTGAAGATATTCTGACGATGGAAATACCACCATGGATCATAAATTCATTTGATGAAACGGAAGTGGCGAGTGTGGTATTACAAGAGGAGCTACTCGAGCTTAGCACCAATGAGGAGCTGAAGGTGAAATTTAAAAAAGGCTATCAAACATTTTGGCTGCAGGCAGAAATACCCAAAAAATATCCTGGGCTGTGGGAAATTGCGAGAAAACTTTTGATAGCGTTTCCCTTGTCATACCTTGTCGAAAAAAGTTTTAGTGTCGTTACAAACCTATTAACAAAAAAAAAGGAGCAGATTGAACATCACAGAACGGGGAGATTTGCGGTTATTCCTCACAAAACTGAAGTCTAATATTGATAATTTGCTGTCAATCCATCAAGTACATCCCTCCCATTAAAATTATTTTTTTTAATTGTTGATTTCCATTGTTGAAGTTACGTTACGTTATTCATGTTTAATTTTAATCCTATTAAGTCTGTAATCATATTGTTTTAATAAATAGAACACAAGAAAATATACTATTTCCCTTTTTATTTTTACCACTCCGAATTTAGAGTTGGACCTCAACCGCGACGCAAATTTCCATCGTTAGATCTAATTTTCACATTTTTTACGAGTTTTGGGAATATGGTAGAAATGTAGCAGCCACCACCGAAACCAGTAAAATTTTGAAAGTGGTCTACGAGAAAAAAGTTTGGGAACCTCTGGTATAGACTAATGGTATACGGAAATAAAATTGTTAATATATAATGCTTCCGCGGTCGTCAATAACACTATACTCTTGGATTCCGGATTGGAACCGCGTCTGTTAGGAATTGTATTTTATGTTAGTTCTAAGATCCGAATTTTTCCCGCTAAAATATTTCCTTCATTCTTGGAATTACACGCTTGTTAAAAAACGTTAGAAAAGCGGCAAACCCTAAAGTTGCCCGTAAAGTTCCGGCAGAGGAGAAAGCGGTGACGAAAGAGTCAACAGTTAAAAATAGGCAATGCAGTGAAGCGGATGTAGAGACCCTAATACAGGGCTAATTATCTCATATGAATTGCTAACGCTTTTATAATTTCTTGTTTTTATTTTTACTCATATACGACAAAAATGGTTTCAACTCGCGAGAGAGTTAACTAGAAAAACGTATAAATCAGTTTAGTGTGTACTTATAACCGAGAGTAAATATATTTTGTGAATCCACATGTGACGTAAGCGATTTAAATTGTTGGAATGTTTGAAGATCGCTATAGATTCACGGATTTTTCTACTATAATAGTGAGGGTTGCGAAATAAGATACGGGTGGTCAGTTTCCAGTCTATGATCAGCCAGCGCGGACCCGGTTACACACAATAACCGCGTGCAACGCTCGTGCTCAGTAACATGAGTGCTGACCGATCGCTTCTAGATGATTGCAGTCTTTGACGGGAAAGTTGTCAAAGAGTTTGAAATTGGCTTTTAAGATAGTTTTCATGTTGTTCCTGAAGAGAATCTTGCTGATGCGATCGGTGACACCTTGAATCTAAGGTAGATAGGGTTGGTGTAGCGATTAATGGCAGTTTGAATACCTTTCCTAGAACAATTATTGCGAATCAGAGTTTCAGTAATCTGGTTCAGTTCTTGAGGAAGCGAATTGGGTTCAAATATGGAAATGACCCAGCGCACCGTCAGGACACCGGTGCACGAGAACATCTAGGAAAGGAAAGCAGCCGTCCGATTCGACCTCCTTGGTGAAGCGTATGGAATCATGTTGGGAATTCAGAAACGATAGGAAACTGTTTAAAGATTCGTGTCCATGAGCCCAGATGACGTGTCATCAACGTACCTGTACCAACACTTTGACTGAAGGTTGTAAGATAATAGGGCTTGTTGTACAAAGGAATCCACAAAAATTTTGGCGACGATAGGAGACAAAAAAGATCCCATAGCTGCTCGTACTATTTACCATGAAACTGGAGATAGATAGAAGAAAGACTAGCTTCCTCGAAGTTAGCCAGATCATCCGGAGATGAGGAACTCTCCAATAATAGATACTGTATCCGGTATGGGAACTTTGGTGAATAAGGATTCGAGATCAAAGTGGACAGGTAAATCACCAGGATCTACCGTCAACTCCTTCAGTCCTTTAATTGGGAATTTTGGAGGAAAGAGTCCCTGTGTCCAGCATAAGTTTTTAGACGGTTAGAAAGGTACTTAGATAATTTGTAGGTACGACTATTGATACGCAGAGGTCACTTCTTCCTACTGATTCTTCAGCACCTAAATTATGCGGTCTCCCTAAAATTCATACACCCAATATCCCCTTACTAGCAACCGCCATGCTTCATTGATTCATAACTTCTCCGCTCTATTGACCCAATACAAGTCCTATATAAACCCCTACGGAATAATTGTCCTCAGTCAGAGGGCAATGACAGCCCTGAAGATGTCCCATAAAAGTGCGGACGAAACGCCGGCAAAAGCTACGACAATGACGCGGTTCCAACTCGGAAACCAAGAATATAGTGTTAATATATAACTGTAATAAGAAAAAACAAAAATTTCATTCTTCACTGAACGAGCCTTGCATCCAGTTGCATCATAATTAATTGCATGATACGGCGAATAGGTGAAACTAAACTCTACTATCAGTAAATCCATTAGCTGAATCTAAAGAAATACATTTACGAAAAATTACGTGAAAATGTAGTTTCTTGTGTAATTTCAAGGACTACAACGTGTAATACAAAGGACTAGAAAAACATAATATATCATGAAGCCGATTGCAATCTAGTGGCATAGAAAAAAAAAATCGATTTCTATTTTTTGCGAATTAAGTTATACTGTTATACTGTATTATCTGAAATAGAACATTCTGCATATTTTTACGTTTTTGGAATGATAATCAATACAGACGAATTAAATGGTACCATTAATTTATTATTAATTTTTTTATTGAACTTTCTTGGAATAATGAATTATTATTATATAAATTTGTAAGTCTATTTTGACAGTTTGCCTGTTTTCCAGGTTTTCTATATTTTTGCTTTTGGAGCGGCGTTCGCAGGAATCCAGCAAAATAAATTGAGTCAATTTTAATATTCGGTAAAAACCTAAACACCGAAGGTTACACATGAAAAAATGCCTAGTAACAAAACCAAAAAATAGTGCTAAAATAGCTCATGGTATTGGTCGAATCATTACCCGGCAAACATAATGCGAACAGAGAGAAAAAGTACTAGCACGCGGACATGTTTCTGCCTATCCGGGGTCATCAACGCGGCTCTAAGTACTCCTCGTCTACTATCTGCATTATGTCTACCTCTCGGTTTATGGCCCCAATGTCCACAACAGCACTGAAAATATCTTCCGACGCCCCCTAACGCCAGGAAACACAATCAAGCCGTCCTAGACCGTAGCGACACACGCCGGAGTACAGATGCCCGCCGAAGGTTAATCCACAAAGAATAGAAATCAAGCTGTTTCTTTTCTAAAAAGCCGATCTTGTGTCGTTTAAAAGCTAGTGTCTCAAAACCTCATGTCATTTTCTAACAGACAATAAAACCTATCTTGATGAAAATATTCAACAAAAATTAATAATCGGGAAATCATATGGTTCACTTTATAAAAGTTGTTGAAGTAACAGACAATTGACCTTAATTACAGATGCGTGTCTAGCACAACCACAATGCGCAGAAGGCTTGCATATTTTGAATTGTTAGACCCGGGGCAAATTGAATCCAGTATACACGCACACGCCAGGCCCATCTCACGCGTGGAGAAATACCGTGCCGCATATTGGAAACATCCCACGGTCAGCCCGTGCAATTTTCACCCAGACGGGGACAGGTTTCTAGCAGTCGCACGGCTTTCGTGAGTCGTGGGTCCGATTTTTCTTAACTAAATGGATATCAAGAAACTTATTTGTGCTTATTTGTACAAAAACACGCTGTCTTATTTATTATGTAAATCATTCCCTATGCCTGAAGCCAGTCATTTTTAAGGTAGTTTGCATTTTCGACTTATTATCCCGACTTAGACATAGGTAATTAGACATTTTAGCACAATCGCGTTCCTGTTGATCTGTTGTGTCTCTTCAAACATACAGTGTTGAGCTGTTTTAGAAACCTCTAAATATTCAATATTTCTTTAATCCTATTATCCAAGAATTTTTCCCTTCCAGATATTTGCATAATATTTCGGATATTACTCTAATTTCGAGTAAGCCATGATTCAGATACAAGTGTTTCTTTGTGTCAGACATATCTAATAATCAGTGTACGAAATGTGAGTATTTAACTTTGATATATATATTTTTTTTATTCCAAATTTATTGTATTGAAATGTTAGAATATATAAATTGAAAAGTTGGTTTATTCTAAACAGTTTACTTACAAAGAATTTAGAAAACTATCTACATCTGTAAACCTCAATATGTGTGACGTCTGCGAGTGTTTGTAAAATTCTTGGTGAAAGTGCTCTTCCCTTCCTTTATAAATATTCTTGGTCCTTTTTGATGAAACCTCTGGTGTAAGATCCACTTTAATTCTGCTTTGGCTGTTATTCAGTGTTACTTTTCTTTGCTTCTAAATGGTTATAAACTTCTTTTGATTATGTTCGACAATATTCAAATATTTGTTTTAAACCCAATTTAAAAATAGTTTTATCCAAAACTTGTCTTCTGCCAGAGAATTTTATTTCTGCCTACTTGTTTACTCCGTTGTCACAGAAATGCCAATCCACCAACTTCGATATTTTAATGGTTGGCCTATCGATGGTCGTATCCGATGTTACAAACGACATTAAGGATTTTGATTACTAGATTCTATATAAATAGTGTTGCACATGTTTTTTGTGTACTTTACAAAAAATATTATCAAAAGGTAAATTATTGAAAATAACTTGTGATTTTGATCATTCTCTGTAAATTAATATTAATGGAGTCTTTAAATAGTTAGGAAGGTTTCTCATGTTATCAACAGTAAAGATGCTTTCCAAGAATCTCGCACTATTGCACCCCCTATATTGCCTTGACATTCGAGATTATGCCTGTATAATCCTTATTGGCACAATGAATATAAAACTATGACGTATTTTTGCTTCACAATGGTATAAATATCGCAGGAAATTATTACCTCGGAAACTTTTACACTACTACGTAGGTATCTAGATATTTTTTAGTCGCTTACATTACGCTTTCAACTAACTAAACTATCCATTTAATAAATTAGTTAATGCAGTATTAAGCACCGCTAATCGTGATAAATCACCTCCACTATATGCCTTCTGTCTCGGTGTTTACTAGTAAATAATAGCAGACGCTCTCCAAGTGAAAATTGTTTAATGACAATGGATAAATAATATTTGTCGGCGACCAACCGCTACTAACCACACAATATAATTCATCTTATACACACAGATACGCGTGCTCAAATATATACGTACGTACACCTCTACGTATGTACCTATGTATATTTATCGTTGCAATTTGATTTTAAACAACTTCCATGTGTGAAACATGCACGGTGTCGGTGGTATTTTGTAGTTAAATAACATTTTTCAGTTGGTTTACCCCGTTTTTCGATTTAATTGAACGAACATAATGAATATATACGGTTATTTTAGGACCTCGGCCACTGACAAGACCATATTCGCTTCCGGTAATAATGTAAACATTATAGCGAGCCCTAAGCTAATATTTTTAGTTAGCTGACACTTTTGCTCCACGTTTCTTCCATATTTTTCTAACCCTGCAACGAAGGAGAATATAAATGGTTAGAACATGTATGGCTATACCAGCCCGTTATTGCAATTTTACATATTATTTGAAGCAATAATATGAAAAGTGTGATAGAAAATTCATTTTTAGGTATGTGGCATTTTTTTAATTTAATAGGAATTTTTTTATACGTATCGAATTAATACACAACTAACCTAAGATATAATGTATCGCTGAATTTAAATGTGAAGTCAAAACAATTGTATTGTGTTATATTGGTGAAATATTATTGTAAAAGCTCCAGATATTTGTTTCACGCCCGTGAACAAACAAATGCCACTACGCAGGGTTGAGTACCTACATCCTTTAGAAGTCAGTATCGCAGATAAAGGTGCTTTATAGATAGGCCAATGTTTACGGCGCAGTTGGACACACGCTACATCAATAATAATAAAGAATGCCTTTATTTTCGTAGCTTTCATATATTTTCATATAACAATTACATAACGTTAACCATACTTAACAAAAAGTGCACAGAATATTACAAAGAACTACAAAAACAGATGGGTCGCTTTCACTGGGCTGCTTTTACACGAAATCCTTGATAAAAAGCTACCAAATGAAAATAAAAATTTCCTAATAATTATCTTAAAGCTAAACTCTGTGATATACTGACGAAAAGAAAAGAGAGGTAAGCGCTAAGCATTGAAATCAACTACTGGCTATCAAATAAGAACTGACGCACTGCGCACCTGAACGCAAATGGCTTTAATAGTTTCAGACTGGAGCAGGGTATTATAAGGTTTGTTTCTGCAACGATTTAAAATCGTTTGAAGTCGTTAGAGCATGCGCATTACAAAAATAGTGTTCGTGCAGTTAAAACGCCAAACTCTGACTACTAGTTTGACGTAATTTGGCGTTCGTGCAGATCTCCAAATTAATTTCTAACCGTTTGCTGATAGTTGCTCCAGTTTGAAGCTTATCGTCCAGTGATCCATCAGACACATGCACATTGTTATATTATGAGGTGAAAAGTTGTATTATAGGTTTTTTGTTCACACTTCACGCGTGTTTTATTCATGTCTGTGGTTTTGTTAGAAATTAACAGTTCCTTTTAGATTGTAATAAATTTGTAATTCTGTCTAAACATTTCGCGTTTTTTTCTGTTTTCGCTTACCTCTTTTTGTAATATTTGAATGTAAGATAAGTCTATTGTTTTCGTCTGTATATTTGAGTATACTTTCTCTCTTAAGTTCATTAAATACGCTTGTAACTTATACATCGCCTGATAATTGTAAAAAGGCGTTCGTGCAGTTAAATTGTTAAATCCGTTTCAAATCAGTTTTAATTTGCGCATGCGTAGATTAATCCAAATTAACCTCTGATCAAACTATCACAAATCGACTGCAGAAACATACCTATAGTGATAGTATATCCGAAAGAAAAAGATCTCTCAAAAATTGCGGTTCTGTGAGCGGGTGCTGTTATTATTCCCCTGCGACAGACACTAATGAAAATCGGAACGATATTTAATTTTATCCCATAAATAATGCGATTTTTTGGAAAACATTGTTATACTGTACAACACAAGTGAATGATATATCACATGATTATTCATATTCAACCATTTAAGTTCACTGATTCTGTGGAAAATTCATATTTCCTTAAATTATAAATATATATGGCAGACAAGTGTTCTGTACTACTTGCATACGATAACGTTCCACAGCATCCAAACATGGTCCGTGCACGGACAATCCATAGGAAAAATTTAATGATACCAGGGCTTCGCGTTGAACAATTAGCTACGGATGAAATCTAACTTAGCTGATACCAAAATGTAAAGTGGAATTTATACTATCTGTTGACAAAGTTTTAAAAAAGGCTTAAAGAATTGAAAGAAACGAGAATGATTGGCTCCTGAACAGTTAATTGCTAAATATTTCATTAGCTTAAGAATATAACTCAAATTTATTGTAGTAAAGATTATTAGCGGTGTAGAATTTTGAAAAGATGAATATTAATGGCTTTATTAAATCATAAAAATCGAATCTTGGGACAAATTAGGGGAATGGGTTTAGCTAAAACATACACGAATACTACGCATTATAGACGCGATGAAATCCTTCGCAGGTGTTCAGTTTCGTTATATATGAAAATAGAGGAATTGGCGCGAAATAAAATGTTTGAAGTATTTTAAATATGAATTTAAGAAATTTGCAAATTAGGGTGAAACAATCGTTTAAAACAAGATTTCACCTTGTTGCGTAAGTGCTGCAATAATTTTACATTATCCGTAATCCACGGTTTTCTAGTTTTAGTAATCTTCTTAAATCAAAGAGCGAATTTACCTACTGGTTAAAAAACTTGATCTTTTCATCAATGTCTAAATAATAAATAAAATTAAATGTTATAGCCTGCAAATCTATTAAAAACTTGTCAATCTTATCATATACAAACAAAGAAAAATCGACGATAACTAATAAACTTAGGTGAGTTGCTTGAAGTTATGTTTATCCTACAAAGTACTAAGTCGTGATCCGAAATTTCTAGAGGATTCACATCAACCGCATTAACGATACCTTCATCAGATACCAAAATAAGGTCAAGAAGGGCTGGAGAGGATAGACCGATTCGGGTTCGTTTATAAGTTGTTTCATATTTACAGGGTCAAAACAACGTTTCAACTAAATAGTTAAGTTACAATGATCATTCAAAAAGTCAACGTTGATATCACCCAAACATAATACCAATTCAGGTATTAAATTACAGTTAATAAGTTATGGCTCAAGTTTCCGAATGAAAAGGTTGCTAGATAGATAAAATCAGATTTCAGAAAAATCAAATTCTGCATGATTACATATCACCACTCATTCTTTAAATCGTTCCACACATTTAGATGCTTATGGAAATCTGTGACTGGTGGAAGTTTTATCACAACGTCCCACACTACATGTCCTATACAGCACCATCTTAAATAAAATATAGTTAGCTATAAAACAGTTGACAATGTTATCACAATTTTACTTTTACCTTTAACAACAACAAATGTTCCATTAAAAGATATAACTAGGAACCATATAACACCCCACAATGTAGACGATAATAAAAATACAATGCTGGTAGCACTATAGTCAACTGATAATAAAAATATTAAACCGAATAACCAACATAATAAACAAGATTGGAAGCTATTGAAAGCCAAAATAGAGATTTATTAGGAAGTAATTATATGGTTGTTAATATAGATATCGATTAGTGTAACTGGGTTAATGTAACGCCCTCTAGTAAAATGTTCGAAATCACAACGTTTGTTATCGCTTTCTAACAACTTTCTTCTGATACGCTCCAGAACAAGTAACGGTGATTAAGTATGCCAAGCGGCGTCATTGTAAGTGGAAATGTTCTTTGTTGGTAAACAATTTTTCTTTGTTGCGCCTGCTTGTGTTTGCGATTCTTCAATGGATGATTTGAGAGGACACCATATCTGTATCAAGTTCAGTTTTAAACTCAGCAAGACTGCCACAGAAATAAATAAAATATTAAAAGGAGCATTTGAGGATAACCCTTTGGGGCAAATACAAACTTATGACTGGTTTAACGAGCAGAAACAAGGTTGCGTAGGTGTTTGTAAGAAATTGGAAGAACAGCTTTGATCTGAACCAGATTCTCTTTGTAAGGTCGTCGTAGGTGACGAATGTTGAATTTCTGGGTATAATCCGAAACAAAACAACAATCGTCACAATAGAGGAATCAATCTTCATCACGGCCAAAGAAAGCCTGCCAGTCAAAAGCAACATCAAATTCTTACTGAGCCGTTTTTCTTCCGATATTTTAGTTAGACAATTCATGCAGAGTTGTATCATGACATCATGATGCGGCTTAAGGAGAATATGAGAAGGAAATTAAAGAAAAGTCTGGGTTCTCCACCATGATAACGCAAGGCCACATACCGCTTTCGTCGTACAGCAGTTTTTAACAAAAAACAATATAATCGTTACTCCTCATCCAACGTACTCGCCTAACTAACCTCCCTGTAACTTTTCCTCCGTTGAAAAATAAACATCAAATTAGATAAAAAAGAGTGAAGCTGAATCACAGACGATGCTGAACACATTAACAAAACAAAACTTCCAAAATGAATTCCTTACGTGACAGATTCGCTGGGACTGGCATTTACACTCTCAAGGGAACTACTTTGAAGATGACGGAGATGAATGAAATTCTGATATTTTTCAATTTCATTTATCGCTACATTTCGGGAACGTTTGGGTACCCTCTCGTACTTTAGTCAGTTTCTCGTAACAGTGATCGACAATAATCCTCTAACGTATTCCATCATAAAATGTCTAGCATCGTTACTTAAAACGTTTTACATCTTCAATCACCCTGTACAAATTTGCCCTAAATTTTTGAGAAAGCAATCAGGATGGGAATGCAAAGAGTGAACCTTTAGTGGAATATCGATACCCTCTTTTCGCATTTAGCCAAAATGATAAGAAGCAATCGGTTTATAGCTTTCAATCTTTTTATTTACCCGGAAATCTTTTAGCAGCAAGCTTGAAAGACTCCTAGCTCTTTCAACCCCAGAGAGATAACAGTTCTCAAGTTTCTCATCTTTGACAACTTTTTTTATTTGCGGACCGAAAAATATGCCCTTGTTTAAGTTTAATTAGTGATAAACGGGAAAAGCATGTTGGAAATAAAATGTTATTCAATAGATTCTATAGGATATTCTTTTACCCAGCGTTATATTCACTCCTGACGGGCTAAGCTATTTTAACATCATCTACTTTCTCTATTATCCCATAGACAAAATAAATAAGAATAGTTTGTATATCCACGTTCCAAGCACAACAGTAAACCTGTCACTTGTGTTCCTAGTATTTTGGAGGCCTCCTAGTGAAATCACCATACGATTTCTTACAATTCACAACGTCTCCAACAGAAATGCTGTATGACATCTTCTGGAAAAGTCCATGTTGTAACAATAGCAATATTCAAAGAAAGTACGATTTATGGACGTTAATTGCTAACTCTTGTGTTTTAAGCCAACAAGCCCGCTATTGTAGATGGAGCACAATAACTCTACCGACTAGAATTCAGGTAATTGCAAATCTCATACCAGATCATTAAGCTAACTGTAGGATATTATAAATGTGGTGCAACCAAAAGTCATTACCACATATACCGCATTACTAAGTTCCATAGTAACCCGATCCGCTAAAATATATGGACAGTGTTGCAACGTTTGTCCGCTATGAAAGTATAAGGTGGGGAGTCGCGCGAAGCGAATATACCAGTAAGAATCCAATCGCCGTCAGGAGAGGATCGCACTAGACTCTAGTCATGCATTATACCCGTAGTTTATTTCTTTAATTGATCATCCTTGTCTCTCATCTTTTCTCCTTGGTTATTTTTATTTTTCTTTGTTTATGTCTCGAAATTATACTGTAGAATAGTTTTCTTTTTAATTAATGTTCTTATAAACTAAGAAGCTGTAAAATGGTGCTACGGTAGAGGCAGTACTGCAAATGACTGCTTATTTGAACATTTATTATAATAATACGTTCAACTGAATTTTTACACATACAAATACAATTCATTTTACCATAAAATTCCATTAATTAGATTTCGAAAACATATAAGTATTTGTTATGCGCTAATTATCATTTGAACATTTAATATATTGGGTATTTAGAAATGAAAAAATGTAGTCTAGTTAGTTTATAATGAGAGGCTCTATTTAGTTTTAGAATTCGTCCTTTTCCTTTTAAATTAAGGACGTTTCCTTTGCTTGATATACGACAGAAGTATTTATTTTGAAATAATCCTTCGACTAAAGTCCATCAATAAGACAAAAATCAAATAACATGTAGGTATTACGTATTTCATAAAATCTGTGCCGAGCACTTACCTCAACTACGTATGCTAGGCGACTGAGTTGCGAGTGTGTGCGCTTGTTTAGGGGCACTGAGGAGCGGAGGGTACGTTCTTAGCACAAGGAGCAATATTATTCGCTATATGTATGGGACTCGCGCCTATAAATGAATCATTACCTACCATAGTAGATTACTGGTAAACTAATTTGTAAATAGCAACTTCTTAATAGTTGTACCAAATACATAAAAATATAAAATGTCTTTTACAAAGAAAAAATTATATTTTGCGAGCTAGCGCACAGATAACTAAAGGAACAAGAATATCAAGATACTTGATAGATTGCATGGAGAAGCAAATACTTAGCAACTGATGTCAAAACTAAAATTTATAAAATAATAAAACCAGTGAAGACATAAGGAGGAAAGTGTCACGCCCCCACAGCAAAAACAAAACAGTTGATAAAGACAGCCTAAATGAAAAAAAAGATTAATAATCGGGAAAACCAGAATGGACAGGGTATCAAATCAAGAAGTTAGGCAGTAGTGGAGCACTCACAGACGTAGTTAGGTTCGTTAAAGGCAGAAGTGAGGAATGAAATAACCACATCATCCGAGCAATCAATAAGAAAAAGTCTTCCAGGAAGGCTACCAAAACGATTGAGGGAAAGCTGGTCGACATCAGAAGATACGGCATAAGAAACGCAATGAATGAAAGCTTAGACATGACTTAAGTAATAATCCATAACATAACTTCATAAAGAAAGGATTGATTTTGAAGGTAACTGGAATTTTTGACACCTTAAACATCTTTTGATTGAAACCACCATGCTTAAAATACATTAACGAGCTGAAAAGTAGATATAATCCTATACACTAACTGAAATAATATGGAATAGGGAGCTGAATTTTCCAGGTTAACTAATATAATTATCTAAAAACTCATTTATATTCTTAAACAAAATATCTTCACTTGTATAATTCTAAAAGCTGATAAGTCGGCTCTACTGCAAAATGCATATTTCTGCGTATGTTTCAAAAGAATTCATTTATCCATATATATCCTCAATCATAGGATAACCATGAAAAACAATTTCTAGAGAAAAGTACATCTTAGAGAGCGCAATCATTATCTTATGCAATTTCCCAAGAGCAGATATAGAACGCAATAGCTTTTGCGAAAATTAGGGCATGTTGAAACCTGTTAAGAGAGGGCAATTATTTTACAGTGTCAATTAACGTTAATGTTTCATTTCCGGTTGACTTAGTCTAGTAGAAGCTAGTTCGGTATAAATGGAAAGGCAATAACTTATTACGCTATCCATCTAAGCTGGTTGACGTAACAATGTAAACCAACTTCCAGTTTTCGTCATATACGGTAAATATAGCAGTTTGATAGCAGCTTAGGCTGAAAGCTTTGTGCTTTTGCGAAGCGTAATAACTTGAGCGTTTGTTAAACCCTCATGTGTAAGCGGGTTCCAATTTGCATTTACCTGAAGGGACACATTTAAATGCATCTAGTAGTACTTCCTAAATGTAGAAGAAAGGTTATTAACTATAAAGCTAGTGAGATTTTATGAAACAAATACATTGTTGTCAAAAAGTATGCTTATTAGTATTTCACCATTAAATACTAGAAAGTAAAAAAGTACAGGAGTTTTTCAAAACTTTCACTCAAAGGTGCGGTTGGTCTATTGAAAATTAGCCAGTTGCCATCTATGGTAGTATTCCTATTAATGATAGTAAATGCAAAGATTTTGCATTGGACGTTTCGCCGTCGCCGGTTCACCGTAAGGACAGTTCGGCGTAGGACTAGTTCGCTGTAGGACCAGTTTGCCGTCGATCCGATTCACCGTCGCGATACAAAATTATGGTTTAACAGAGATTACAGCAAAATTTATTACAACTTAAATGCTAACAATAATAAATAGATTACAACTTAAAAATAATAATAATAATATGTGTTTACTTTACAGCGATCAGCCCTAATAAACTCATTAATCACTGTTAGCAATAGCAAAGTGTGTAATTTAGATTGGAGAGACCAAAAATACTAATCTAAGATAAAACGTCCATAACATTTTCTTTAAATGTGTAATCATTAGATATTTCGCTTAATAATTCTTTCTCTGTGAACAATATTCGATAGTCAGTCGTTTGTCATAGAATTCTCCATGTAGTTTCTAATATGCTTAAGTGTCCTATTACACTGGGAAACAATTTGTAACACAATTTCTGTTGAGTTTGGTTTTTGAGCTGTTTTACAGTTAATTAGGCATGCTGGTTTCAAAACTGTAGTTAGTTTTCTTCTACCACGTCAAGTTTTATATCTACACCTTATGAGAATGTGACCACTCTCCGCGAAATCGAGCATGAAAAGAATGCTTGGTTGGCATTCAAAAACATTGTTAAAGACTGACTATCTTGGAAATACACGAGCACAGAATTACGCCAAAATTGTCCAGCAACTCTTGGAGAGCTTCAAACTGCTAGGTTACAACATGAGCACCAAATTGCATTTTTTACATAGCCATCTTGCTAACTTCCCGGAAAATCTTGGAGCAGTCAGTGATGAGCAAGGTGAGCGATTTCACCAGGATTTGAAGGTCATGGAGACACTGTATCAAGGTAGATGGGATGTACATATGATGGCTGACTATTGTTGGAGCATCAAGCGAGAATGTCCACAAATTAAACATTCCAGAAAAAGCTATAAGCGAAAATTTTTGCCTTAATATGTAATTACCGTTCGATAAAAAAACAACTATTTGTATGAACACAATTTAACTTGCAGTAACTATTATAGCCTTTGGATGAATAAAATTATTCTTTATAAACAGTATATTTGGTAAGTTTTTACTTTATTTTCCTTTATATGCACAATTTGTATGACTTTTGAGGGTATCCTGTAGCTTAAAAAGTTGACGTGATTGACAAAAACTGCGGTTATTTTTGGATCCAGAGGCCAAAAGTTAGTTGAAAACAAGCCACAGATTTAAGACAACGAAATTGCTGTTCCCCAGTGTTATTTACAGTTGCAACAGGTATTGTGAGCACTAGTTGTAAAAGTTCTTGGTAGATAAGATCTAATTTATTGTCTAGAAGGTATCTTAAAAGGCGGTAAGGTAATAAGTGTTTTCTCATGATACGGGATGCAGTAGCGATCCACAATTTGCTTAGAACGTCAGGATGCTTTGGCGTTTGTGTCCATTGCAAATATAGATGAAGCAAAGGAAATATTTGCTTAGTGTAAAAAAGTATATATTTTTAATGAAATAATTGTATTTCTTTGTTTAAGAAATTTATTAACTTGATTCAAAAAAATCTATGTTTTCTTATTACGTTCGCTATCTCTCTTATTATAATAAAGGACATCACAAGATGTATGGACATATTGTATAAATTTATATTGCGTCAGTATTTGCATAATATAAGAATAATCAAGATTTACATATACTTATTACTTAATTTCAATTACACTCATACTTACTTTAACGTACATACAACGTTTCATTTTCAAAAGATACCGCTTAATGTAATATTTCTGTAGGTACCCATATTTCTTATAAAAGTAATATTATTAAATATGTATCCACCAATTAATTTATAAATTAAATGGTTTATATTAATTGTAATACCTACTGAATATTTTCTTAACTTAAGAGTAAATGATTTACTTCGAAGAAACATATCTCTGTCTTGGATTTTGTGATTTTCTAACCCCAAGAAAATATATATTTCATAAAAATAAAATTATTTTCTTATATTAAACATCTTTTTAGCCTTGAAGTAAAAATATGTTCTTGACTTTTGCAAGAAAATCTAGCTTCTTGATGCAAGGAAATATTTTTATTAGTGTATATTCCGTATACAGAAAAAAAAAAACGTTTATTACCTCACTGCATTAAGGTATCTTGTAAACTTCTACAATTAGTGCTTACAATGCCTGCTACAACTGTAAGTAATGGAAGGAGTATGGATATGCTTAAACACATTGAAAACTAAAATGGAGGATTATATGACATATGACTGACTATCGAATTTAGGATATTATGCATAGAGAATGATTTATTAAGCGAAATGTCTAATGATTACACATTTAAAGAAAGTGTCATTGACCTTTTTTCTTAGATTTTTAGTCTCTCCAATATAAATAAAATTACAGGCTTTGAAACTGCTAACAAGGATTAAGGAGATCATTAAGGCTAATCGCCAATTAGTTCAGACGTGCAAAATAAATACATATTTATTAATTAAGCTGTAATTTATCTATTATTATTAGCATTTAAGTCATAATAAATATTGCTGTAATATCTGTTAAATCACAATTTTGTATCGCAACGGCGGATCAGGCCAACGGCGAATCGGGTCGACGGCGAACAAGCCCTACGGCGAACTGGCTCTACGGCGAACTGGCTCCACGGCGAACCGGTGACGGCGAAACGGCGACGGTAAATCGGCGACGGCGAAACGGCGACGGTAAATCGGCGACGGTAAATCGGCGACGACGAAACGTCCTAAACCCAAGATGTTCCACTTCATTAGTTCTCGTTATTAATTGCAAATATTCAAATTTCTGAATTTGAGTTAAAAAGAAACATAGCTCTATTTTAAAAATCATATATTAATTGTGTATTGAACGTAGCCATATATCAAATATAATTGTTTTTTTAGAGACCGGGGATCACCTTGGAAATTAATTTTATTAGCTCAAATAAATATTCTCATTATGTAGCAATTTCTTTTTAATTTGTTGAAATATTTGCAACAGCTGGCCATAGAATTTTATGTGTCTGCTAACAACCGCTTTTGTTTTAGCTTTTTGGAATCTCCGTTCCAAATGGTAAATTGCGATGCGCTGTATAGGAACTGAGGGCGGTACATTGCCAAAGTTTCTCAATAATTTAATGTTCAGTCAACTCCATAGCAGTATCGAATGCATTATGTATTAACGTGGTGTTAGTTGCAGCAAGATATCGCTGCTTTCATGCGATCAAGGTTATAGAATTCACCAAATAACGCAAACGTATACGATATGTATTACATTTATTTCAGGTTGACGTAATTCTATCACGGCACCTAATATAGTTTTAAATTTCGTGTCGTCATATTTTCTGATAACTGTAACAAATTTTGGAATTACTTTATCCAACAAGTAACGTATAACAAAAGTTTACAAATCTTTCTGATTCCGTATAATACGATATTGTTTTTCTGTTTATGACTTTTATTTGATTAATTAGTAATCAGTTCTTAGTAAAATTATAAACACTGTTATTAGATGCAAATTTTAAAACTCCTCTCTACATGAATTGAGATTTAAATATTATTGAATCTACTCTTAATACCTCTTAATACATTTTGATTTTAAACACTGAATAGGCGGTGGGAATTGAGAGTTTCTACAACAACCAAAGTGTTTAATAGCTTACAAAAGCTATAGTCTATGTACATAATAGATCTATATACTGAATATTGTCGACTAACGTATTCTTTCTATTTTCGATGCTATATTTGGCCACAACAGGTTATTATTTAATGCTATATGACAACCTAACCCTTCAATCTAAATAAAAAGTAGTATTAGTCGTTCTTATCCTTGTCTACTTTACACTAGCAACGGTAAATCCAAAAATCTATTGATAATCTAAGTCCGTCGTAGTCATTCCAAAAACACATAGAACTAAAATAGAGGTAAACATAGCGAATGCGGTTTCTTTGCATCACCCATTGCGATTTCAAACTTAATTGCAAGAATAAATAAAGAAAGAAAGCAAGGAGACATGATGATTTTGGTTTGTTACTGCGAAGAAAGATCTTTGTTGGAGGCAAGAGTCATTGGGGATTTATAAATTGGATTCTTTTCTTTCGAATTGAAATACTTTTCTCGTTAATTTAAGAAGAGAAGTCATCGTCGATAAATGCATTCTTTTACTTCGCCCTCTTATTAAGAGTTCACATCCGAGAAGCGTCTGATTGTTTAACTGTGTTATTCGGAAGAGTACCTAGTCACCCTTTAAAATAAATGTTTGCTTAAAGTATTTAATTCCGTACAGTAACATTCATTAGTAGAAACAGATTTACGGTAACAATACTACATAAGAGTGCAAATTAGAGGTGGACACTTTGAGGTTCATGTAGGCCCGGCTCGACAAATTTATTAGCCCAGCTCGGCCTGTCACGTTTGCCAGTCCAATCCGCTCGTCAGACCAGCATTTTCGCCGGCCCATCATCGACGCGGTCCCTTTTCGATAGAGTCAGACGCGTGGACAGTGTCGTGCACTATCGGTAACTATCGGTTAAGCGAAGACGTATTTATGCTCGTCTTGGGTTTTTATTTATCAGGACTCGCCATGAACCCCCGTAAGACACAAGCCATCGCCTTCTCTAGGACCCCGCGCCAGCCTGAGTTGGACATCAACGTGGCCAATGCGGGCGTACAGTGGAGTAACGAGATAGAATACCTGGGACCCTTAACCGAAGACTGACATTCGGTAAGCACATCCAAAAGACCCGCAACAAAGCACTAGGAAAACTGGCGCAGCTATATCCCATCTTTGCCTGTTCCAACTTGAATCTCAAGATAGGAGTGCCTCTTTACAAGTCGCACATTCGCCCTATCTTAACATACGCTAGCCCAACCTGGCTAACCGCCGCCCTTTGCCACATCCTATCCCTTACGAGAATACAAAATCGCTCCCTGCGATTAATATTCAAGCTCCCGAGAAGAACATCTCTAGCTGCGATACGAGCCATAGGCGAAGTCGATAATCTAACGGATTTCCTCAGTAGGCTCAACAGGAACTTCTACGTGAAGGCCCTCGAGAGCAACAACCCGGCGCTTGAAAACGCAAACGCCGAGAAAGACGCATGCCCAAAGAAGAAAAGAAAAACCGTCGCAGAAGCTCTAAGACTCCTGTAAGGTAAAAAGCAAGTCAACAACTGCTTAGAGGTACCTACCGGCCACAGTACTGCCGTCGGACTTCCGCGACAGAACCGCGATCATCACAAAAAGAAAGCAAATTGACTCACACCTATGTCGGGACAATTGCCCGGAAGTTCACGAGGAGACCCCCTCCTCCCCCCACTAATTCTGATTTATGCTTCAGATAGACCGCAGGATGACCTCACCAAGGAGGTGGGACCGGAGGAAAACGAGGTTAAGGCCTAGCAAAATCACGTCGCGTTATTTATCAGTCGCTCACTTCTGTGCGCTACTGTCAAGTTGGATTTTATAAACGCATCCACCGGGTCGAACAGACCAAGTTGATATTGATAGTGCTATTTTTTAGCATGAAATTGTTGCTAATGAATTTATGCAAAGCAGTGTTTTTATTGTAAAATTTGAAAACACGGCAATATTATTTCGCGGACAATTACGACTGCGGTATCAGTACTGATACAGTCATCTGCAGCAACTAACGCTAGCGAACTTAATAATAAAACAGAAAATTGGAAATCTGCTAGCCTTAAATGTCCTTCTACTCGAGCCCAAGCAGAAATTTAAAAAATCAGCAAACAAATTAAGTTGGCAATTCCCGCACTCAAGATCAAATTTTCATGTAGTACACCAAGAAAGTGGATATGTGCATTATTGCCGGGACTACCAACTTACCCCCGAAATTAAATTTCTGCTGGACTGAATTATACTTTGTCATTTTTTGAAATATTTCTCGATATCAAATTATAAAAGTCCTTAAGTTACATATAATTTAATTTAAAATTAAATACTAAGGTATTTTTACTTACTATGACTTGTCAAAACAAAAGTTTGAATTTCAAAAAAGAATGTTCATGTTATATACGTATGTCAATGGGAAATTAAAATATTCGACAACACACTTAAATAATTCCATGAAGTACAGAAAACATTCAAAAAAAATGCCTAAACAATTTTTCAAATGTAATGCTGAATTCAATATTTAATGACAGCTGAATATTTATATAGCAAAGACAAATAAGAAGTATTTGGCAGGGTACTATGCTTTAAATATCTAGTAATTTAATTAAAAGTACTATTTAATCCCAATAGTAATCAATGTAATCAAACAAGAAGATATCAATGTTTTCTATTCTTATCATCTAGAAAATTATCTAACTACAAAAGTAGCAATTAAATTTACTTAAAATACGTCTTACTTAAAGTAAAACTAACAAAAACCAAAAACTTCCGGTACCGGGAATCGAACCCGAGCCTCCTGGGTGAGAGCCAGGTATCCTAGCCACTAGACCATACCGGATTACAGCAAACTACTTTGCAACGCGCTATTAAAATTAACTCCTTAGTAATTATAATTATAAATATACTTTTTCGAATTCTTATTAATAAAATGCTCATTTTATATATTAAATCTCATTATTAAAACAATAGTTTAATCAAAAGGATGAATAAAATGTTTACAGCAACACTTTATTCGGGTTGCTATTAACAACGTGAATAAAGTAAAAAAATTAAAATTCGCACTACCTTTGAAATTTCCGTTGCTATGAATGGCTCAGGGGAATTGGAAAAAATATTGTATGATACACGCGAATAAAGAAATTTTATCCACTCAAAAACATTATCGCACTCGGCTATGCCTCGTGCACTAAACTATTTTTTCGTGAATAAAATTTGTCTTTATTGTAACTTGAACTCGGAAAAAAACAACGTTTCTTCAAGAAGTACAAATGGATCACTAACGAGTGCATAGTAAATTATAATATCTGAATTATTATAAAGAAAAGAGTTCTAAAAGAAACCTAGTATTAAATTTCCTTGTTATACACGGCCAAACTTTTAATGCCTATTGTAAATATTTTCTTCTTCAAAACATTAACTATAATCCCAAAACAAGAAATTGTATTTCGAAGATGCTAATTTAGTATTCAAGTACCGAACTAAAAAACGTGTTACTTATTTGCTTAAAAAGGCTTTCCTTTAAGTTGAGTAATGTATAATTTTGTAAAAAAATAAGTCATGTATTGAGAACAGAATAAAAAGAAATTCCGGTACCGGGAATCGAACCCGAGCCTCCTGGGTGAAAGCCAGGTATCCTAGCCACTAGACCATACCGGAGGTGATATGTATTTGTTAGTATGCACTATATTTATGCACTATATTAGAACGATCAATATTTTTAATTACTTAAGATATAAAATACATAAATATCATTTTTCTCTTGTTAGCAAAATAGATAAAAGAAAACACAAATATACAACTCTTCATGGTATTGATGAAATTACTCACAGCAAAAGCAATGTAAGGAGAGAAAACACTAGCCAACAGGCAGCAGACAGAAACACGCCTGTTGGTTAGTATTTTCTCTCCTTACATTGCTTTTACCGTGAGTGATTCCATCAATACTATGAGGAGCTGTATTAGCATTATTTTGGACCTTAATTTTATTTATTTCAGCATTAGCAAGAGGGTAAAAATTCCACCAGTTCAACATATCTAACAGATGTATGTACTATTAAAGCAACATCTTCCAAAGTTGATTATATACATGTACTTGTCTGTATTTATACTCAACTTATTTTACAAGCAGTGTTATTGGCGAAAATTAACTCAAAATATAAAAATAAGAAATCACCCCGTGTCAGCCTGACCGGCTGACTCGGGGTGGTGTATAGAACTGACCATTCTATAGACTTCGATGTTCACTATGCGGAACTTCTTGTCTGGTTCCAACCAAGTCTCTGAGATAAGAGCGATGTCGGTTCTTTCTTCCGAAAGAAATTGGGGAGTTCCAATTTGCCACACAGATCCTTATCGTGCCCAATTTGAATAGTTTACAAATTTACGCTGCACACGTGCAATTCTCGCAATACAAGAACCGGTATAAGGATTCCAAACCAAACTATAATACTCCAGACTCGAGCGCACCGGAGACCTTGATATAAACTTATTATACCCATAATATTTGAAAAATTTTTGGTTTGGCGCTTAATAAATCCGCACATCCTAAATGCACTGGCAATAATATTCTCCACATGAAGGTGGAAAGTTAAGGACGTTTCAAACAATACGCCCAGGTCATTAATACTCTCAACTTTCTCCAGTACTTCATCGCCGATGAAATAGGGATACAAAATGTGTTTTTTTTCCTTGTGAAGGAAATTACTTTGCATTTATCAATGTTGAGCAACATATGGCTGTCCCTACACCACAACGAAATACTATTGAGATCCGACTGCAACTTGCAACAATCTTCAACGGAAGCAACAGATGTACACAATTTCAAATCATCGGCGAAAAGAAGGACTTGGAGAAGTTTATTCGAAACTGGATGTCGTTAACGAAGAGCAGAAACAAGATCTGTCCCAAATGGCTACCCTGCGGAACCCCAGAGGTAACAGACACCGCTCGCGAATGGTAAGTTGCCACCCTCATAAACTGTATACGTTTTCATAAATATGAAGCAAACCAACACAAGAGTCTCCCAAGCACACCGTAAGATTTTAATTTCCATAACAATAAAAAATGATCGACACGATCAAAAGCCTTACTGAAATCAGTATAGATACTGTCTGCCGGATTCTATGCTATCGAGGATGCAATTGTGATAGATTAGCAGATTGGTTTCTGTATTCCGACCGTTAACAAATCCATGCTGCTCTGGAATTATTATGGTAGAAAAAACAGATAAAACAGTGTCGGCAACAATGGATTCCAATACTTCTCCCAGGGCAGGTAAGGCACTTATGGGACGATAATTACAAATGTTCGAGCGATCATCAATCTTAAAGAGAGGTACAATAAAAGCACTCTTCCATTCTGTGGGAAAAACACCTCAAGATAAGGAAAGCTCAAACAATAAATACACAGGGAGAGACAAGGAAGGGCTGCAACGCTTCAGAAAATAAGGAGGGATCTCGTCAGGGCCCGAAAAGAACGAGTCTGAGAGGGAGGACAGTTTGTCGAAAACAATATCAATATCTAAGTTGATAGTAGAAAATGAAAAAGAATTATCATAGTACTGAGGATTAAGGACAAGTAGTGCGCATGAGCTATCCTAATAAACTGATTGAAAATGATCGGCAAACATATTGCTTATAGTGTGTGGATCAGTTGATGAATTCCCCATATAGAACATACTCTTGGGTAGACCTTCAGTATTCCGCCTGGAATTAATAAAATTCCAGAAGATTTTCGAATTGAAATCAACATGATCCTGAGTGAAAGACAAATATTTATTGTCATCTCTAGAGATGCTAGCCTTGGAAGCTGTTCGTAGTTCCTTATAAGCATTCAGTAAAAACGTATTTATAGGGTTGCGTCTGTACCTTTTGAAAGCATTCCCTTTCCTTTTGATTAACTGCACTGTAGTGTTGGAAAACCATCGTGGATGGCTTTCAGAATTAACATAAAATTTGGAAATGAACTTCTCGAAAATGTACAAAATATTATTAAAAATAGTAACACACGTATCCGTATCCAAGTACTATTATTAGACTGAGTATTGTTTGAAAGCTAGGAGAAATAAAGATTTCCAGGTGCCTAAAAACTATGCGTACGATGTTCGGTTACTGAATGAAACAACATTAATTAATACATTAATGAATTATGAACGTAATGCAAATTAACTGCTACCATATGTAAGAATAGAGTATAACGGAGGTATTTAACCGCACATAATTTAGAAGTATACAAGTATTAGGTATTTTATTTAGAAATAAACATTGCAATGAAATACGTCTCAACGTCACCAACGTCACTAAAAACGGTTAGGGATATAGAAGTTCGTTAGAATTGCTGTTACGCGCCAAAATAACGCTATTTAAAGTAATTCAAATGCATTTTCGCTGGGGAACGCAAATTAGGATGTAACATACCCTCTCCAGTCTTTTAAACACTTGATACCTTTCGCGTTCAGGTGCGCAGTGCGTCAATTCTTATTTGATAACCAGTAGTTGATTCGTTTTTTCGTCAGTACATCATACAGTTTAGCTTTAAGATAATTATTGGGCATTTTTCATTTTCACTTAGTAGCCTTTTGTCAAGGATTTGGTGTAAAAGCAGGGGGTTGTAATTGTTGCACGACCTATCTAAGCCGCTCCTTGTAGTTTTTATAGTTCTTTGTTATATTCTGTGCACTCTTTTTTAACTCCGGTTAACGTTATGTAAATGTTATATAAATGTTATGCTACTAAAATAGAGTTATTTATTATTATTATTATTAGTATTATTATTATTATATTTTTTTTTATTTTTTTTTTACCTCCACCCCAACACCTGGCCCAGCAAACGACTACAGACACAGGGTCTGCACCCGCTCCTCGGGGTCCTCACGCGGAAGGCCAGCAAACGGCGCCCATGCCGAAAACCGCAAGAACACCGCCCGCCAGCCCCCCCACTCACTGCTGTTAATTGTCTAACGTATCCCGTGAAGTTTCGCCGAACCGGTGCCGGTGTCTGTGGTAACTCGGCGCAGCTCGCGAATACGCCTCATCACCGAAGGTTCTCCACCTGCTTCATCAGTAGACGATCAGCGAGTGGTTAGTCTAGCCCTGGATGGTGTATGACTAGCTTCATGGGCCCGCAGGACCCGGAGAGACCCAAGTATGACCTGCTTCTGGAGCTGACAGGTAAGTATGTGCACGTTTGTTTTCTGTAGTATTTTAATTTTTTTCAGGTGTTCCAATACCGTGGTTTGGATTCCGCCCAAGGAGCCGATAATAATAGGTATGAAATGGATTTGGAAGCCCTCGTAAGTAAGTCGCAGTTGGTATAACAGATACTTCTCTCTCTTTTCCGTCTCCTTTTCAGTTACTCTGGTGTCGCACGGGCAGGACATCTCGACAACGTACATATCCCTCTCCTTATAATCCAGGATTACCATATCTGGCTTATCGGCGGACACTCTCGCTGTAGTGTTAAACGGAAAATTCCAAAATATCTTGCAGCTCTCGTTGGAAACCGTTGCAGACAGGTCTAACTTTTGAAACGGCGGCAATAACTGCTGGTCAATGCCATAGAGTTGACGTAATCGAAAGTATAGAACTTTTAGGGCCATGTCATGGCGATATATATATAAGTTTGGAACATATTTTGGGCGTGCTGATAGTAAGTGCATTATGGTTTCCTCTGTTGTTTTACATGCTCTACAGCGGATGTCATCCAGATGTAAACCAAGGACGTTGCGTTAATAAGCTAGTGTGTGGAATACGCCGTCCTGGACCGCCACTATGTAACCCTCAGTCTCCGAGTATAGCGATGGAGACTGGAGGAAAGAGAATGTCAGAGCTTCTGATAACTGATGGTCGATTAGATGTTTGAAGTATAAGCCATGCAAAGCCTTTTGTATATGGTCCTTGAGAAGTGCATCTGCGTAGTGATGTTGGAGTTTGTTCCGCACCTCCTTTGGAGTGCAGAACGCCAGATTACCAAGTGTCCTTTTTCCGGTAACAAACTCAACCCTCAAGGCAAGATCATCACACACTCTTTTCGTAGCCTTGAACAGGAATGCCCCTTGGCTCGCATTCTCGTTGTGTCGCACAAGGGCCAGCAATGGATCCTGTATTTGGAAGATATACACCGCGGTCGACGTTGTAATTTTGGCGTACAGTTGTTCGAAGGAAATTAATCCTCTTTCGCTACGTTTTCTGCACAGGTATAATCGTTGAACTGAAGCATGCGGATGGTGGCTTCAATTGCGAGTAAGTATTTTTCTCGTATCTCGATCAAGTTGTAGTATTTCATTTACGTACTTTACTGCTTCAAAGGTGTGCGAGAGGGTGGGAACCGCCAACATGTTCGTGGCCAATACCTTATTCTTTGCAGTTAGTTTAGACGCCCATATTTTTTGTAGGATGTTTTTGTATTTCAATAGTAATGATTCCTTGACCGCTTTAGCATCGTTCATTCTGTTTTGCTTGACACCGAGGTACGTATAGGTGTCGTCACCTCTTAATCGGGAGATAGTAGTCCCATCTAGTAGTTGCATGTCGTTATTATTATTATCATTATTATTAATAATAATTTTCCTAATTCTTAATCCGATGCTGTGTTCTAATCCATTTAGTAATACAAAGAATACCTTTTCCACATTTATGATTTGATACGTGCCAAATTTATGCTCTTTGCAGATTTAGATTATTCCAGCTGAAGGTAACAATTGGCTTATTCTAGTACCTACAGTATGCTACGAGTATTGAAAAAGTTTTAAAGAATAAGGAATTTTTTCAAAATATTCTCCTTTTGTACTAATACTCTTCTTTATATTGTGTAGACTTAAATTATTTAGCAATATTTATGCTAAATAATTTAACGCCGGCCGTGTTCACTATTTCAAAAACATACAGCTTACATGACATTGAGAATTAAGCTTTAAATTTACTATCTTTCTCTACTGTACATATATTTATATGTGTAATTCCTATAGACAAGGCAACTCGTCGTCCTCCTGGTGATGTCAATGTTACTAATCGAGAAGGTCGATCAGGGCATACCACTGGATCTTCCAACTTCTTGATAGTTCCTACGTGGTTGCGGCCCCGACTATTAAACTTTAAAGCCTCAGTAATTAATGCAAACTATTAGTACTAATTATACGCTATTTAATCTCTAAAGTTCGCGTAGCAGTGTTCGTGATAAAAATGCTTTGAGTAAGTTTCCACAATTTAAATGTAAATACTAATATAGGTAAGTTTCGCTATAGAAGCCGTTCCATATACATACGTAAAGGTGAAATATGATCGGAACATGAATTAATTATAAACGACTTCTTATGAGGAAAGCATTTCCGTCAAGGGATCTCAAGGATAGGATTAATATAGATAATTACAAAAATAAGTACTGCAATTTTTATAAATTTAATGTTTGTAGGGTGATTAGTAATCACCCTCCTTATGTATTGGCAACATTAAATTTATAAATCTGTCTAATCACTGATTAGACACAATCTGAGAACTACAGTTTATTTTCATTTATTCTCGTCAGAATAATTTTAGTGCATTAAATAAAAAGAAAAAAATTTTTTGACCAATAGTTATACAAGCTTCAGAAATTCAGAACTATCATGTAAATAAGGAAATGCATAATAATGACTTATTTTCCTGTACATTCCATATATGTACGTTCTACATAAATGATCATTGTTATTACAAAGCAGTTATTTAAAAAAACTTGTTATATATGTATGGTAGTTTAAAGATCTATGAAAAACATGGTGAAAAAGTATGGGTTACTTAAAGTTGATAATGACGTCACTGGGCGAACGACGTTATGAATAAACGCTGCACAACAACAATTGTTTTCTCTTGGTTTGAAGGTTTCCACCGTTAGATATTTGTTTGTTCGAACTATATAAGCGGAGTGTTAAGAGAATAGAAACAGACCAAATGAAAAGTGAAGGTAGAAAATGGGAAAATTAATAATTTATATCTGGGAAAGTAGACGTAGGCATAAATAACAAAATATTATAGAAGTACCATATTACTCGTCAAATAAATGTACAAAATTTAAAAAGCGGAGGAAAACATAAAAAAGAGAACAACAAAGGACTGAATAAACGAAGTCAAAGAAATAAAGGGAACGACAAAAAAAAACAGCAATCAAAGTACACAACTTAGCATTAAACGGAAAATTCTAGAAAACATCTGTAGAAGTGATTGGACTTGAGCTCAAATTTAAACGTCTTACAAGGCACATGCAAGATGACGAAAAGAAGAAAAAGAGAAGTTGGAGAAGATATGAAAAAGAAAAAAAGAAGATCCTTTGAAATATAAATAACAAACGCCAATATTCGGAAGCTGTTGTACACACCCGCGCAACATTAATAGGACTACGCACGTATGTGGCATTTGTAGTCACTATAAACATACTGGAATTTTTATTTACGAAAATAAGAGGGAGGTATAAAAAAACGCACCCAACTACGTTACTGATAACTAACGCTGGCCACAAGCGGTACCGCGCATCGGCGTAGAATCAGTTCGGACCGAGAGGAACGGTAGTATTACTTCGTCTGCGGAGCAGTACGGACATTTTCGCTGCCGGTCATTTGCGCAATTGTTTATCTGTCCTAGAAAAATTATGATTTCGTCAGCAAAACGACCGCGGTCGGACAAACTTCGAAAATTTATTGCAGAAATTCCAGACTTAATATATGAAGGTGCTAAAATTAAATGTGTAATCTGTGAAATCACGTTAATGTGTTGGTCCAGACAACATTGTCTACGACACGTAAATAGTGAAAAGCATGTCTCAAAATGAAATTGCGCACAAGACAATGAAAAATTTATATTTAATTTATGCGTCACGTTTATCGCATGTAATATACCGTTTAATTTACTAGACAAGGAATCATTTATCTGCTTTTGGAATAACTATTCGGAGTGCAAATTACCAAGTCGAACATCATTACGAAGAATTGTGCCATCTGCGCGCGAACATATTGAACAAAAAATAAAATCGGAGTTGAAAGATCAAAAATTGTGGTTATGTGTCGACGAAACAACAGATCGGAAGAAACATTCTGTTCTTAATGTAATGGCACGCAAATTGAAACCTCATCAATCGGCACCTTCAATTCTATTAGTCTCCAAACGAATACAACAGTGTACTGCCGAAGTAATTTCAAAGTTAGTGTTAAATACATTGGACAAGTTTAAACTTTCAACAAACCAACTCTTGATGTTAGTGAGTGATGGTACTGCAAACATGCTTTCTGTAGGCCAGTCTCTTAAAAAGCATTCTGCTAATTTGTTACACATTACGTGTAAAATTCATGCTCTCAATCCTGTGGCGGATAGTATCAGAAAATGTTATCCTGAGGTAGACGCTTTAATAGCGCATACCAAAGCAGTATTTGTCAAATCACCAAAACGTATTCGCGAATTTCACAGACTGTGCCCCCGTATACCAGAGCTACCAGAACCTATTCTAACTCGTTGGGGAACATGGTTGCAGGCCGCGTTTTATTATCATAAATATTTTGACAATATTAAGAACGTGGTTTTACAATTCGATACAAAGGAAGCTGCCGCTATCCAGAAAAGCCAGTCGAAATTTCAAGATAGTCAGGTTAAAATGGATTTAAAAGTCATTCACGACAATTACTTCGCGCTAGCAGATGTAATAGAAAAATTACAAAATCATGCGGTGCCGTTAGAAGAATCTCTACAAATAGTGCAACATGTTCACGCACAGCTATGCGCGATTGAAGACGCAAAAAATGTTTCTGTTCTAGAAAAATTTGAAAGTGTTTTTGAGAAAAATTCTGATTTTGGCACATTAAGACACATTTGTGAAGGTGCGTCAACAGAATCGTTAAGCTATTTGAAAGATTATTTTACTTACGCAAATATTACGTCACTAGATGTAGAACGTTCGTTCTCTGCATATAAACGCATTTTTTCCTCATGCCGGACTAGTTTTGCTGAAACAACAGTTGAAACATATCTAATGTTGCAGATATTTAACAGACGTTATTCACTTTGTGATTTCACGGAGGACTCTTAAAATGGTAGGTGTTTGAGCACGTGTTATTTAATTTTTATTTAAAAGATGAGCGAAATTATCTGCGGCAGCAAACATCTCTATTAGCAGAATAACTCTAGTGGAACGCGAGGCCTGGTCGAGTCTACGCTACTGCGCGGTACCGCTCGTGGCCAGCTTTACTGATAACAATAAGTATTGTAAAGCGACACTTGAATACGACCAATCTATCAAATAAAAGAATCTTTTGCAATAACAAAATACTTATCGATCAATAATGAGTACTTCTACCATTATTTCTTATAACCTCAAATAGTCGGGGTGGAATGGAATTATACAGGGTTTCCGAACAGGCAACTTCGTTTACGCGGCTGCTGTAGTTCGTCATCGCAACTGAATTGCTTAGGATTGGAATACAATTTACACGTCAACCATCCTCAAATATTTTCTATAATGTCCAGATCGAGGGAGAACGACGGCCAATCGAGAACCTCCATGTATCGTTCTTGAAATCAGCGTCAAACAACGCGCGCGGTATGAATACTGGCATTATCTTGTTGAAAAATAAATGCCTGACCTGCCATAATGTTGGAGAATTTGTCTTTCATCTGGTCTAGAAGCTGGTTGTATTTTTCTGAATTCTGCCTGTCCTTCACTATTACTAAATCAACACGTCCGTTATAGGAAATAGATTCCCATACCATGACTGAACCAGTATCGACACGCCGTCGTGACAGAATATCTTCTTCTTTACGTAAATCATGATAATAATAGGAAAACCCATCCAGACTATCGAAATAAAAGTTCTTCTCGTCACTGAATACAACAATTTGCATATAGTTTGGATAAGTAGAACATTGCTAAAGAAAGGGAGTAAAGTATAAAAATTACCTCCTCCTCAAAATAATTAGTTACTTTCCATTTGACTATAAGCATTTTTTTGCGATATAGTTATGTTACACCGAGTTTACAACATGGCATCACTTCACTATAGTTACACGCCAAAATGAATTCGATTTGTTTGGATTAAATGTATATGGTCATCTTGTCATTTGTTGTCATATGTTAATGTAATGCCGGTGTACAAAAACATTGCCAGAAAAATTATACCGTGGTAGTTATCAACCATTAACGGTAGAAAAATATTGTTTAATTACAATTTGGTTTCTGGTAAAAGGTGACACAATGATATCTACTGGTGACTGGTTCCATGTCAACTGTATAAGCTGTGGCAAATACAGTAATAAAACAAATATGTGCTTTACTATCAAAATACATTGTTTGGCCAAATGAATATGAACGTGTTGGCATTGCAGAAGAAATTAAAAATAAACTAGGTTATCGAGTTGATTCGAGTTAATCAGCACGATAGCTGCCAAGATAGAAAGTTCAATCACAGTACTACTTTGCAGGGAATATGTATACCCAACGTATTTTCACAAATATTTCTGTTGAGCATCCTGAAGCAATGCACGATGCTAGAGTAGAACATTATGCATTATTCTGTTCATGTTTTTTATAAACTACATTTTATCTAAGATTGTAAAGCAATCTTGTATTTGACAAATAACTGAACGACATGGATGGAGAAGGTTATTTTACACCGGCAATTATCATCTTCTTGGGGATTTTGCATGCCTTTGCAAACTAAGAAAAAATACTACTAATTCTTTGTGCTAATATTTCACCCCGTTCATAAGCTAAAATCGATCCCTCTGTGCCATATACAATATTATGAGAATGTGTATTTATCTCCATAATACAAATGCAGAACAATTATCAGTTACAGACAATCACTTCTCATACATACTGACTGAAGATAAAAACCTTTTGACGTTTAAACAACTCCAAACTCTGCTTACCACATTGGTTAACAAGTTTAGTAAACCAAAGTTGACCTGGTTTGAAGTGATGTCGCCAATTTTTCGCCAAAATAGCGAACCTTTTGTAACCGTGTCAAACTCGCTTCTAACCACAATCGTCAAAAAACGCTTTATATATCGTCAAACTAAATACCTGCAGTAAGTTTTGCAATAATCATTTTATTACACGTATGTATTAAACTAATTAAACATTAAAGGCCCGGGATATTCCGTATTTGCTAGACTTCTATCATACAGCAAAAGGATCCAAGGAAAAATTTCTTACTTCTAGGAATACTTCTACAATTGAACAACTGAATTGGCTTGTCTTATACATTATTAAGAACATAATAAAAATTGTGTTTCTCGTTAAATGCGTATATTATTTGTTTACTTAATAATGTTATCCACATTATCACGCACATAAATCAATCATATTAGGCCAACTAACGTTCTCTCTCTAGCTAATAAAAGAATTACCAATAAGTGGGAAGTTGAGTTATTTTCCTTTGTTCGAAAGTTTTCTTAAAGCGAAAGAGAAGAATGGTCGAATGGCCGCTGAATTTGAAAGGTCATCTCCGTATACGAATCTTAATTGGAACGGTTGATTAATTGGGGAAAGTCAATTTAAGGTGTTGGAGTGATCCCAATTACGTTATTCGTTTCCGCTCTCGCATCTCGAGGTAACGTTGGGAAACTTCCTACGTTAGCAGTTACGTATTTTTAACTAGGTTGTATACACATAAAGTATCTTATGTTTCCTTAAATATACAGACGGCTCAAAGTTATTGAAACTATTACATCGGCTAAGTTTACAAAGTTCTAGACTTAAAAGATTGCGCATTACATTTTCGAGCTAACTAAAATTACCTCTATTTTTTAAGCAGAGCGCCCTGTATGTTTAACCATTATTGGCATTTAACATTTGTAAATGATTTCGGATATACACGCCACGGCTGTTCTTGACGAAGCGTATTCTGGACGTCTAATTTTTGGTCCTTTTTCGAGCATTGCTGGCCATATGTCACGACTAACACAAACGATGTTGGCTTCCAAGGCGTCAATTGTTGCTGGTTTATTGATATAAGCTGGTGACTTCACGTAGCCCCACAGGAAATAATCGAGAGGTGTCAAATCGTAAGACTTTGGAGGCTAACTGACAGGTCCATTTCTCGAAATTTACTTGTCGTCAAATTTTGATTTCAATAACTCGATAGTTGCCATCGCCGTGTGGCACGTAGCGCCATCCTGTTGAAACCATATCTTGTCTGGATCAATGTCCTCCATATGTTCAAACAAAAGATTATTAATCATGGTGCAGTAACGATCTCCATTGACGGTAACGCGAGCTCCGCCCTCATTTTTGAAGAAATAAAGGCCAATAATGCCACCGGCGTGTAAACCTCACAAAACAGTACATTTTTTCTAGATGTAAGGTATCTTCTGGATTGATCTCGCTCCACATGCGGCAATTTTGACTATTTACAAACCCGTTAAGCCAAAAGTGAGCCGCATCGCTGAACACAATTTTGTGATAAAACAGCGGGTCAGTTTCCAACTGCTCTTGAGCCCAATCGGCGAAAGAACAACGCAGATGATGGTCTCGTGGCTTTAATTCCCATACTAGTTGGATCTTATGCGGATGTAGGCCACGGTTTTTGCGCAAAATTTTCCACGTAGTGGACGGACAGAGCCTCGACAACTGTGACCGACGACAAATGGATAAATTTGGATCTTCTTCCGCACATTCGTTTACAGCAACGATAGTCTCTTTGTTACACACATTCCTTCGACGTGTTAGTGTTGTTGCGAATCGATGACTGATTTTCAAAATAAATTTAAATAACTTGGTAGCGTTGTTCAAGCGTGAGTCTATTCATGATGACTTGCCAGAATATACTGATCATAAATGTCAAAAAGTGAACGCAGTATGACAGCTCGTTTGACACTTAACTTTTTCGTAAGTTCTATCTAAGTAAAAAAACAAGTACGAGTATTATTAATTTATTTATTTAAGTAGGTTTAAGTTCAAGAAAAAGTTGAGGAGTGTAAAATAAATGTTCTAAGCTGCATTTTAAAAGAATCAAGAATCTGTTTACTTTAAAATAAATTGCAATATAAATCGTACAAAGGCATATTTGAGAAATATGTTGCCAAATAGATAAAAAAATATGTTTCCCCCACACGACGCCAGCAAATAATATCCTGTAGTTTAAATTCAAAACCGAGCCAATCAGTAATTAAATCTGTTTCACTTTCTTTTCCTCGACAATGAAGTTTCTAATTCTTCATCACTGTTTCCATTCTTTAAATGATTCTTAACATATCTCATTTTTTAATTCTCACCGTATGTAATGGATAATGATAGCAAGGACTCGAGAATTCGTGGATTCCCATGGTTGACAACGGGAATCCACGAATTCTCAAAACAATTGCTCCGAATTTAATCAAATAATTTGTGTGGTGCGGAGTATGCTTATGCTTTAGTGTAGAATGGATGAAATTATAAAATACAGTCTGTATTCATTAAAAAAGATAATTCCAAACAAAAATTCATTTTTGGTAAACATACAGGGTTAGCTTTCTCCGCGGGCTCAGAAGATTATGCCTTTGTAAATTAAGACTTCGAAACGTTTTTTTTTGTTATGAAGTCTCATGATTTAAATTATGGACATGGCTTAAATTATATTGAAACCTTACAGGATGTCATAAGTTCGCAACCCAAATTTGCATTTTTTAAATAGATTATACTTCCTTTCTCGGAGAATAGTTGCTACATTTCAATTTAATATTTGTCCGAAAATAGTTACTACATTTTGTTTTGTGTGAAATTAAATACAGAAACAAGAAATTACTAAACAAGACTTTATTGTTTCAACTAAAAACAAACATTATTAATTTTGCACTACATTTATACTCGGTTATTTAAAAATTCTTGTCCGGTTTTAATGGCATTTTCGTCGCAGTTAATAAATCCAATTGATGGAGCATTTCGTCTGAATATCATTTATTTATGTGTTGCAATTTGTAGGTGTTACAACCTTTATGTAATAATGTACTTTCCGTAGCTTTCTGGAAAGACAGAAATACATTATCTAAGGTTTCCCAATTTGTATCTCAATAGGCCTTTTGTACTGCTTCAATCAGTTCGTCAATATTTTTTTGTGGTTACCGAAAAATTCCAAATCCAACATATTAAAATTTGGGCTGTTTGGTGGCTGAGATTTTAACTGCATATCCCAACCGTCTTCGGCAAACGCCTGCGTCAACGCAACATCATTAGAATAGAGATGCGGTTTTGCATTTTCTTGCTGTATGAATATTGTACTTTTACGAGAACCAAGGGTCCATTTGTCGCGTATAGTTGGTATTAAATTATGCAGTATCATTTTCCTGATTACTTCTTTATTGACTTCCACAGGTTGGGTTACTAAAGTTCCCTTTGGTCGATTGTTGCTATTTCTCTTAGCTAGTGAAGAAGACACAAAAGGCCAAATCCCTAACTTCCCATCAAAATAAGCTTTTCTATGTGTATCCCAGCGTGGTCGAGCAGCTGCTGCCATAAACATTACTTTGGTGATGAATCTTTTACTTTTACAGGGTCTATATGGACGATCTTCTTCGGAAGTTATATAAAATCTTCTCTTAGTTTTAGTTAGATAGAACCATTTCTCATCAATGTGTACATAATTGAGTAAATCCTCGAAATATCCAGATGGTAACAAAAAATGCAAACAAAACTCAACTCGCTGCCGCATATTCTCTTTTGTCAACAACGGTTTAACAAAACTAGTAACTCTTTTAATTCCCTAGCAACTATTCTCGGACAGAGGAAGTAGTATATGATTACATGTTTGCAATTCTTCTTAAGTTCTAAGACAAAACGTAATAAGTAGAGTGCGAATATCTTTTAGCAATATCCAAGATTTTTGCCTTTTTTGCTTAAAAGTGCTTGCCTCCAGAGCCTGCCACAACATGATGGGGACATGGATTCCAAGCATTTACAATAGTACTGTCAACAGCGGTTGAAAATAATAACAACCACCACTTCTTGCGCAATATCCTGACACGGTAATTTGCTATGGCATTGTCGTGTAAGTCTACGCATCCCATAAAGTTATTGTATTCAGAAATCACTGCAGGTCGATTCAATTTTCCACTTTCAAGACCGCTGTCTGGATCATTTATATATTATCCTGCCTTACAGATGCGTTTTAGATCTAGAACTTCACTTAGTAACAACTTTCTACGTTTCTCCGTTAAGGCGTCATCTGAGTCATCATACATCAACTCATCATCGGCAGTGAAAACTTCAAACGTGTCTACAAAATCAACGTCTTCGTTTGTTTTTTCACAATGTTCTTCAAAGATCTCTTTATCAATTAGTTCGAGTACTGCTGGTGGAATATAGACCGTATCTATAACGCCTGCATATGCGAAAAAATTAAAAAGAATTTTTAAAACTATAAAGATAATTTATTTTACCTTGCTCATTTTCTATTTTGTTTGCTATTTCCTCAATAGCAAGTTCTAACTCATGCTGCGTAAGGTATCTTGGCATTTTTACACTTACAAATGTCATCCCACAAACGTAGCACAGTCAGAATGCAACTGCTATAAACTAATAATAAAGGAATGAACAACATTGCTTTTTCTAACAAGCTCGACACGCAAAAATGTGAAGCTTACTGTTCTGGCCATTGGTGTGTATACGCATCACTAATGTTGAGCTGCTACTCTTGGCTAGAATTTAGAACATTTTCGAATGAAATACTATTTATTTGTTTTCGTAATAGGTTTTGGGTCATATTATCAAGAGGAACGCAAACATCTTCACTGTTTACCATATGAAAAGAAAAATAGGAATATACACTGTCAAACATTTCAATTTTCGCTAATTTCAAACATTTTCACTTTTTACATAGTTAATGGTTTACATGTTATTTATGCTTTTGGTATTGCAATCTTTATAGAACGTTGTTAATTGCATACATTCGATTTTGCTTACACTGATTATATAAAAAAATATATAATTGGTGATGCGTTTACGCATCAGCGGCAGTAAATGGGTTAAGATGATTAAAAGCGACTCTGGGTGAGTGACCCATTTTGCGGAAGAAGGGGTAATAATGCTCTCAATCTTACAAAATCTGTTAATAATAATTCGCTACCGGTTTCGAGAAAAAATTTAGCTCAGCTTCAGGCAAGCTGAAAGCAATCCGTAAGATAATCTACAATAAATTACGTTCTAGCAAATACGAGGGTAAGTCGAATATTATCTACACTTTCGCCATAACAAGCTTTGAAGTTTATCATAGTGGCGGCCGCTTGCGTTGGCGCCTCTGTGGTCATGTATGCGGAATTTAATCACGATCGCGTCATTTGTCTGCTAGCTACAACAGCATAAGCATGTCAGCTCCGCTACTAGTTTGCACCAAAGAGGAACAACGAGGAGTGATCCGATTTTGTGGTTAGAGGGTGTGAAAGGTGCTGAAATTCACTGGAGACTTTTGTCACAATACGGGGACAGTGCTTTATCTCGTAAAAGCGTTTTTTGCGGATCGAAATGTTTCAAAATGGCCGCACGAGCGTAACACAAAAAGGCAGCTGGACGATCGTCAACCTCGATCACCGACGACAACATTCAGCAAACTCGAGAGATGGTTATAGCAAATAGGCGAGTTACCATAGGTAAGGTTGCATCTTCTTTAAACATCAGTCACAGTTCTGCCTATCAAATTATCTATGATGAACTCAAATTTCGTAGTGTGTGCGCGATGGGTACCACGAACGCTTACCGCAGAAAACAAAACCAAACGTTTGGACATCTGCCAACGCTTACTGGATCGTTTCAACGCGGAAGGCGACGCATTTTTAAGCAGAATAGTGACCGTTGATGAAATGTGGGTCCAGAGTGTAGAATGCAAACACCCAGGATCTCTTAGCAGAAAAAAATTCAAAACCTCGCCGTCGGCTGGGAAGGTGATGCTAACCGTGTTTTGGACGAAACAGGCCCTATACTGGACGACTACTTGGACAGGGGAACTACCATAATTAGTGCGAGGTACAGTGATTTGTTAGCAAATAAGCTGAAACCAGCAATTCGAAACAAACGCCGTGGTCTACTCTGAAAGAAAGTTTTGTTGTTGCAAGACAACGCCCGTCCGCACACGGCCCTTAACACCATAGAAACCATCAACAGGTTGAGCTTTGAGACCCTGGAACACCCTCTCTACACCCCTGATCTCGCTGCCTCAGACTTTTATCTCTTTGGAGCGCTCAAGGAAGCTGTGAGAGGTCGTCGATTTGCCTCAGACACAGACGTTCGGGATGCGGTGCAAAAGTGGTTTCACGACCAACCTTCTACCAGAAAGGCATACGGAAGCTTGTGGCTCGCTGGACCAAGTGCATCGCTAGAGATGGAGACTATATCGAAAAACAATGTATCTGTTGTACACCTATTAATACAGTTGTAAAACTAAAAGTGTAAGTAATTTTTATTTTTATATATGTATATATAGTAAATGTATAGTATGTATGCTTTCATACGATGTATAGAAAAATTATTGTGGAGCAGTGAATGAAATATAAATGTAAGGTAAAATACATGTTTTATAATTATCCCACGGAACATTTTTTCAAATTCATATAAATCTCAAGGTGCTCTGATATATTGAATATACAGAATGATATCACAAGTATTACACGGTTTTGGACCTGAGCAACCAAAAGTTGTTAGCAAGGTAATTTGGGGCGCTGAATCCGAATCTCTACTCCTTTTTTTTAAGATTGGTTCTAGTTTTCGAGATATTCAATAAAATGTTTTTTTTTACAATTTTTGACAATTAAAGGCCATCTTATTCAATTAAAAGTGATAAATCAAAAATGAAGAGCGGTGGAATCCCAAAATCCTTGGTATCGTCTTTCGATTTTCGCCATATCTTGGTGTAAGCGCTCTCCTTGCTCGTCGCTCGTATCGCCCAAGTTTTCATGGAAAAAATCGATATGAGAATGCAAAAACTGAATCTTGACAGACGTTCAAGCTCCAATCTTGCGGTAATATTGCAACAAATTGTTGATTATTTGCCTGTAATCCGGGGAATTGCAGATATCGAGAAAGCTGTGAACAACACGTTTAAATGATGCCCATGCTGCGGCTTCATCGGGCGTTAAACATTTTGTAAAGTTTCCGTCGGCCATTAATTTTCGAATATCAGGTCCGACAAATATTCCTTCTTTAATTTTTGTCTATGACAATTTGGGAAACAACTTGATTAAGTACTGAAAAGCCGGTCCTTCCCTGTTTAGCCCTTTGATGAAATTCTTTATAAGGCCAAGTTTAATGTGAAGAGGTGGCAGGAAAATGTCCTGTGGATTCACAAGGGGTGCAGAAGAGACGTTTTGTTTTCCTGGCTTATAATTCGTACGACTTGGCCAATCTTTTCTCACATAATGATCTTCAGTTGCCCGGTTATCCCACAGGCACAGAAAAACAGCAAAATTTGGTAAATCCAGACTTCATTCCAATCAAGAGACCGATCACCTATTGGAATAATATGTAAATCAATTAATGTTTCAGATTTATATAATTAATTTTCAAACCTAGATCAAATCACTCAATTCGCTTTGCGAAATTAAATGCTTTTCTTCCATGACGTAATCGCTTCCACTGGTCGACGGTGATGAAGTTGAAGTTACCAGTGCATTTCCACTTGTACCTGGACAAACTGGCAATGGATCATTACTCATACGTGGAACTGGCTTGGACACTGATGATACATCAGGATATTTATACTGTGTAAGTTTTCTTGCATTTATACCGACAACATTCATTAAACAAAAGTAGCAAATATCCACATGGTTTTTCGGTTCTCTCTACAGCATTGGCAATGAAAATGAAACGTACACATTTTTACCAAGTGATCATTTGTACAGTTTTATTCTGCACGCATTGCAAAACAATTTCGGCACCCACGGATTGTTTGTGTTTGCTACAAAGAAACTAAAGTAATGTAAATACTCATCTTTGAGCGCTTTTGTAATTATTTTGCCACTTTTCCGAGCATGTAACATCTGCAAACGTAACAAAAACATTTTGCATCAACAATGCAACGCTGTCTTTGCATTTTCACACTTTCCTAAACAAATACAAAACGTTTCGAACACTTGAAATGATTTTTTTAGCGACGCAGTGAACTGACCGTCACTTTGACAGCGCAATGCTGCCAACATGCGAGAACTCTAAAACCTGAACCAATCTTGACAAACGGATTGAAGATTCAGATTCAGCGCATCAAATTACGTTAAAAATCGTTCTCATCTGCTCGGGTCCAAAAATCAATCAGAATTTGTAAACTTGTGTATTTAGTGAAATCTGAGAAGTTTTTTTTCAGTTAACAATGGTTAGGAGACTCGGGCCCTTGAGCTCTCATGAGAAACTGCCACTGCATGTAGATAAAGCAACGTTTCTATTAGTTTTAGCGAAAAATGTTATTGAAATAAAACAGTTAAAAATGAAGATCAGACATCAATTTTTGAATGAAATATTGCTAAAACAGTATGAAGCGTACCTACTACTTAATAATTATTTAATGTAATATAAAAAGCAAGGTGTGATGTGAGTTGCATATCCAATGGAACTACTTGTGCTTTTAGTTCATCTTGCAGATACAACTTAAGTATTGCTACCTTGAGATTATACTACCCTTTATGCCACTTCCACGATTCTAATAGTTGCCTTAAATACTTGAGCACTGAAAACCGTGTTAAATTGGGTAGAAATCAATATGTTCCAATATTTTAAAGCTAAGCTCCAGTGTTTCACATCATATGTAACGTTATAGTTTAACATTAGGCAGTAGGCTATGTATAGATATACTAATTTATATTGAGAGAACATTTCTATGCAGTGAATTTGTTCGCTGATGGTCCGCTGGAAAAGGTCTGTAGTATCATACTGCGAAATATGTTTTCATATAACAAGGCAAGACATACAATATCGAATTTCAAGGTGAAATACAAAATTGCGGACTACTTACAGCCACAATCTAACGCTTAAACTTCTTATTCTATTATAATTACATACATGTTTTGTTCAAATAGATTCCAAGTAATTTAGTTTCTTCTAGTGCCAGTTTAACATAAGTACAATATAAGTGTCGCTTAACAATGGATCTTACGTACTTGGAAAACATTTTATGAGAGGTCTACAATACGGACTTTACTACAAAGCATTTCGCAAAAATGTTTCAACTTCAAATTAGATTTCGTAATATCTAGCGACTCAAACAGGGTAATAGGATGTAATTGAAATAACAATACCTACATCTACTTTTAATACAATAAGAAATGTATTTAAAGTCCAACTTATATGTTAATATCGCAAAACCAGTATATACTTGTAATTTACGTTCGTAACTAAATATTGATAAACAGAGGATGAGACGTTCTTTGATACAGGTCTCGAAAATCCAGCAGAAAAGTGGCCGATAAAATGCATAGGCGTTGTTGAAAAATTTATTTACTGTAAGTACGAAGGTGTAAAGTTAGGGAGTTGCACAACAGAACAACAGGAATCAGACATAAGCTAACTTCTGCCGTGAGACGATTGTTCTAGTCTTTGGTCATGCATTATACCCCTATTTACTTCCTTCATTCTCTTGCTTTCGAATTTCTTTGACGCCCTCGTTATTTTGATCTGATTTGTTTCTGTTTCGTAGTGACGCTTTTTTTGTAATTGAATAAAGTAAAAGGTACGAATAAGATATTTTATTAGAACTTGCACCGGAGTGTCGAATAGTGAACTAAGTGTGGGGATTAGTTAGTAGGGATACTGAGCGGGAAGCACATACGTATGTTTACCCCAAGTAATGCACATGGATGTAACGAAGTTTTCCATATAGCGAAATTTTTGAGTTTTATGAGTGTTGGTTCATTGTGATCCACTGACCCACTCTACCTTCTGTTCTCAAACTGACCAAGTAGGATGACTTAAGGTGTCCAAAGTGGAACACAAAATGTCCAGGACTTATTATTGGAAAATACACTTAATGAGCTAACCAAAAGTCAAACAGTAGCACAATCATAAGTGTTCAATTCGAATAATAAGACAGATCGAATTTAAAATGAAAATCTCCACAATGTCTTAAATAAAAATGTAATCAAACACTTACCTCTTACAGATCATCTACTGAAAGCTTGAAAATGATCTAATTAATAAAACACAATTTTATACAAATACGATTTTATTTTTCGCCTTTTTTAATTAACAATTTAAATCTTTTATCATAAATATTAATATGAATGTATGTATGTATAGGATAAAATATAGCCGGGAAAGTTAAATTTCGAAAATATGACATATTCTTACATCACTAGAATCACACGTAGGTAAACGCATTTTCCCCCTATCCATAATTTACTTTAGGCTAACCTCATAGAGCACAAAGCCTACATTTCAATGGCACGTTAATGTATTTCCTTTTTGAACTAGACTGCATATCATTACCAAATATTTCAGGTCACATTATCGTTATTCAAAACAATAGTAACAGTTTATAAAATGTTGTTATAGCTGATGAAGATCTTTATTAATACAGCATATGGATACTTCAACCAATAAATTATACAACCGTTAGTAATCATGAAAACATAAATAAAAAATAAATAATTACAAAATGAATAATAATTAGCTTAACCTATAGCTTTGTAGTGAAAAAAAAAACATATATTTTGTGATAACCGTATTGCTATGCAACAAAGATCTTAAGCTAACATAAATTTTAATATAACTATCTCGGACTTGAACTATGAATAGGGTTTGTAGAATGCTACACACAGCAGTAACTGTAAGTACAACTAAAGCATATAGATTTACAAAATAAATGGTGGTCTGCATACGTTATGCATACATTGTATACGTATCAACTACTATTACAAACAGACGTTTTTCATTACTTGTTAACATTACATGTCGATTGTACAAAACTAGACTTACACCTCATCAAAACTAGCATCAAAAACACTCTAATATCGCCTTTAAAAGCTTTTAGCTTATGTAATTCAAATACACTTACAAAACGCAACAACATTTAGAGCTAGGTTAGGCCTTATTGTAACAACGGCAAATAGACGTTTATTTTGTAAATAGACGTTTATTTTGTAAAGTATCCTAAACTAATTCATTATCAGATTTTTACGCCATATATTTTTTAGCAGTTGATAGTTCATAAAAGCTCCATGGAGTGGTGAAAGACTTTCTAATTTACAATTTAAGACAGACATATCTGTATACAGTTTTTTTGCCATATATATACCTACGTAAAATGATACAACAACTTTGGTAAATTGAAAGCATCAGGGCAATTATTTATATAGAATCGATGACTGATAATTACAATGGCTTATTAATAGGAGAAGTTTAAACAATTACAGATATGTATTTTTATAGTGTGCAGTGTTATATCCAGTCTGTAGTTTAATAATTTGTAATAAAATCATTACTTTTTATCACCAATAAAGTTGGCAGTGGCTAACATTCTAAAGGCTGCGTGTTAGGAAACTATACCATTTCAATTTACCAAAACAATAAAGAATCTGTGGAATAATGCAATAAAAAGTGTACCACGATATACACTTTTTTTAATCAAATTTTGTATTGGTACGGAACAAAGTTATTCAACCGTTCCGGGGCTTTGTAACTTATCGTAATATAGAGAGAAGTTATGAAATGACATTTATAAAATATTTTATTCATACCATATTTTCTAATGTCGTATATCGTGATACACAGTGCTTACTTATTTCTTTTTCATATTAGTCTACTTATTTCAAAAATTAGATATTTATCATTTATGGAACGACAGAATAATGCACTAAATTTATTTTCTAAAGGTGTTACATATGATTACATTTGTTTGATTTCAATTGTGAACTTATGTATATGAAATAAAAATTCAATCATATCATACCTTAAAAGTAAAATTTTCGATGAATGAAATATTTCATGTGTTACGCCAATTTTAAGAAAACTATATTTAAGGCCACGCTATTATCTTCTTGCTGTTTTAATTTATTTATTATCGCGTTTATAAGGAACCAAAACTATTTATTTTGTAAATCTATCCTTGACACTCTTTAACACTCTACTTAAAGAAACGTTTGTACTTATTACCGAGTAAAACATATTTGCAGGTATGTACGGAATAAACTAAAACAAAATCCAAGGAATGTAGATATGGTCCCATAAGAATTAAGGTCATGTTTTGCGGAACGAACTTATTTCGAAACTAAAACAAGTGTTTTTAAGGAATCACCACTTCGCAAATAAAAATGCAAAAAACGTACAAAAGCAACGATTATACCGCATCAAAATTCGTTTTCATATAGTTTTTTGCACGATCAAGGATGTATTATATTCCATCAACAAAGAAAACAAAAGTTATTCAATTCGCATTTTTTTTCACGTTGTCGTTTAATCCGAATTAGGTGCTGGAAATAACTTGACAAAGACCGTTCGGGGAATATCATTCCTTCATATAGATGGAAAAGAATCTCCATCATTTCTGGGTGCAATTATCAAGACTTCAAGTCCCATTGGATAAGGCGTGATTCTTGATTTCGTCTATCGTAGCAATTGCTATTCTTTTTTCACCCGTGTCCATAGGGAATTTAAAACTCAACTCTTCGCCGAACAATGGACTTTGATTCTCGAAGATGGATTCCCTTTCGTCCGTTCTTTTCTCTTCATGTGTGTAATATTTCGCCGCATGTCTTTTCGAATACAGAAAGGCAGCTAGTATCGCAAAGATTATAAGAACCAATAAGGCAACAGAAGCACCCGCGGCGATTAAACCTATTTTACCGTCATCAACTGTAAGAAAAGAATTCTCATTGCTTGAAGTATAAATGGGAGCCGTACACCAATTTAATTGACTTCTGTGCAAAGTTCCCAACAGTTTATTTTCGTAATGATAAGGAGATGCGCATTTTAAACTATATATTTCGGTCCTATTAGCTCTCAATAGTAAAGGACGGATGTGGCAGAGATCGCAAGTCCAGGGATTTGAATCCAATTTCAGTTTCGACATAGTATCAATTCTTTGCATCATTTCTTCCTCCAAGCCTCTAAAATGGTTTCTCGATAAATCTAATTCGGCCAGACTCTGCGGTAATACATCTGGGGATAATTTTGACAAATAGTTTCCCGCTAGACTTAAGACAGATAATTTCTCTGGTAATACAGATTCAGTAATTTCTTGTAAGCCACAATCAGCAATCTCTAAAACTTTCAACGCCTGATTTTTCCGTAATAAATCTCTTATTTCGCCTATAGGAATGTGATTGCCACTCAATACCAGTCTTTCTAATGTATATTCTATCGGTTTCAATAATGTTGCGTCTACATGCTCGAGTTTATTAAACGATAAATCAAGTTCGATCAGAGATTTTAAATTTGCGAAACTCAATGGTGATAATTCGTGTAAAGAGTTTCTGGCCAAACTCAATGTTGTCAATTGCGATTGTTTGGAAAAGAGATCAGCCGGTATAGCAGATATTCGGTTGCCGTCTAAATTTAACGACTTCAAATCAGTCAAATATTGAAATTCTTTAGTATTAAGTTGTGAAATATTGTTGTCACCTAAATCTAAATGAATTAAATAAGGCACCAAGCTATATATTTCCGAATCCATCTCCTCGAAAGCGCAACCTCGACATTCAAACACTGCCAGCGCCTGAAACAAAGAAATATACGTTTATAGTTACAGTGCTGAATCGTTAGTAGGCATAAATATTAGACCCAAATAGATATTGGAAATATAAGACTACGGATGACAATAGTTTATAAAAAAATATAAGATTTTACCAATGAAACGTTCTTTAAATAAAATTACATATACATTTACAGAACTCTTAGCAGGAACTGAAAGTATATACCGATTGGTAAAATGCGAAATTAGCCACCTCGCTCTCAAGCGGAGGAGTTAGCGGCAGTAGATGGCTCAAGGTTGCCGATGTGGTCAGTTATGAGGTAGAGTGCAGTATATGCGGACGATCTTAGAGAGAATGTTTGGATTTTTCTTTCCTCTTATTTCATCAGAATCGGTTTTTATTTTCGTCGTTAGAATTTATTATTAATTTCGTCTAAGCTTCGTAGCAACAACAAAATAAATATGCGAAACTCTCATTTCCAAGCGACTATGACTTCAAATTATTACGCGCGCTCTTCACACAGTAGGTCTACATCCCGACATTGTTCGAAGTGTACTAGCACGTCCCGCATCGAATTGCTCGAATTTCACTCAGTCCCCTTCATGTTCTCTCACATGTACGGTGAGAGAGCTAAGAGGAGATACTGACATAGCTAATTACTCATTTTCCCAATCGGTATATATTTATGATTGAAATGAGGTCCATAATACACGATAATAGGTTCAAGAACAATTTAAAATGTTTAAATGAATAACAGCCTTTGATAGTAAAACATACATCCGATATACAATGTTTAGAGGGGTGTTGTTTCAACTGCAAAAAATAATATGGATTTCCATTCTCATTCGATTGTTTGGTAGACAATGGAAATAGGATGAATACTATAACACTTCACTGTATATCGATTAATGTACGCCGTTTTTCTTTTTTTGTAAGGCGTACAAAGAGATATATCATAATTGTCGAACCAATCGTGATTCTATTTGGTAAATACTGCACACTTATACATAAAGATGATGGTAAGTATGAAGATGTTCTCTTGTTTAAATGTTAAACATTTTAGATTGCAAATTAAGCGGATGACCCAGGTCAGACTTCTATAAGCCAAGTGCGAATATGTCAACCCGTAAAAGTTCCGCTGCACGAAAGATAGGGTTGAGACTGAATATAACATAAAAGGCGGCGTTAAGCAGTTTGCATATTAAATCAACATACTAAGTTCGATCTGGGCGTTGATCAATTGCGCCTAAAGATTTCTTCCAAACGGACGTCAATTTGAGAAGCTAAAGAGCCTTGATTTCTACAAAAATAAAGGTGTATAGTTTTTCACGTGTAATATTTCATATCACAGCAGTGACAACGTTTTCTGATATTGACTGTCCTCGTGAATATGATGACTTAAGCGACGAAACAAGTAAACACGACACGTTTTCGGAGTTCGAAATTCAATCAGAATAGGAAAGTAAAAGTTAAGTTGAAGACAATGAAACTACTACTCAGTACTGTTACGGACGCAATCGTTAAAAATCCCCCTGCTTCTTTACGGACTAGATTGTCTAATATAGTTCTTCATCTGCCGGATGTGAAAAACCCCGCAGCAGTTGCTTCTCCTAGAACACCCTTTGAAAATTGGTCTTCTCTGTTTACTGAAGATATTCTGAATAATGTTAATCGTAGTGGATATGCCGCCGTCGATGAAATGCCATTGGATTTCGAGGGCGCTGCACATTTCGGCAATGCATTAAAGTAATAACTATAAATTTGAACTAAATACAGATACATGAATTTTCGTTTACTTGAAATGTTCGAACTGCTGGCCTTCTTAGTCGATACATTACTGAATCCGTTTCGCAACACAAATTTTGAAAAACTATTTAGGAGTAAATATTACCCGAAAAGTTCTTCAATGTTCGCAATAGTTTGGCGGAGTCCAATCACACGACCTCGCAGGCCACTCCATTGGTTCTCTTCCTCCTATCCAGGATTCCGGAAACATTTCATCCAAAAATTCACGTACCTGTCTAGCATAGTGCGCATCGTGTCCCATCCTGTTGCAGGATTATGTCCGAACCACAATTTTGCTGAACTACTATTTTTTCTTGTAACAATGTTAAATACACATAGCCTGTTATATTTTCTTCCAAAAGGAACGGGCCAATTACTCCATCAAACCAAGCTCCTATCTAGACGTTAATACCCGGCGTTTTGAAATGTTTTTGCAATGTAATATGGAGGTTTTTACTTGAATAATAGACACAATTATGCCTATTAATTTTTCCATTCAAACGAAATCTAGCCTCATCTGTCCAAAGGATTCGGTCAAGTAAATCATCTTGATTGCCTTCGTCCGCCAGCGTCGCCTGAAATGTTTCACAAAACTGCAGTCGTCTATCAGGATCGTCTTCATTTAGAGCATGAATTAGTCATGATGGATCCTTTCGAAGAAGCAAATTCTGCAATCAGTTGTCTTTGAGAAGTGGTTGGCTCATTTAATAGATAATCGTGCACTTCTGCACAATTCTCTAAAGTGACAACAGTTTTGCGCCTTCCACATCTCTTTTGGTATTGGTCCGTTACTTCACCCAGAGTCTCAAATTTATTAATTAGCTGGAAAATCGATTGTTGTTTTGATGGGTCACGATCATATTTATCTCTAACTATTACAACTGCACCGTTTTGAGATCTATTTCGTTTTGCCATGTAAAACTATTTAATTACTGCTACTCGCTGTTCCACACTAAAATTCATGTTGAAATAAACCAAGCATAAAAAAACTAAAGAATTGGCTCTGATAGTTCAAATGAAATAATATGACAGATATACCTAATATTATGGTTTCTTAGGCAACAGTAATAAGTAGGGGCCGGATTTTAGGTTTTTCGCACAAATGTGTTTCGTAAAAAATAACGTTAATTAAGCCTATCTTATAATTGCCTAAATGCCTAAAACTGGATAATATGACCTAAAAATACTTTTTGTGGCCTAAACGTCCTAAACGTGTTTTTTCCAATAAATTAATAAACACCATCTGTGAAGACTAGTGCTAACAACGTTCTGAAGCTAAGCGTTGTACTCCCTTTTAAAACGATAACGTAAGCAAAGCAATGGTGTCGGCGTAGTAGCGACAATGGATTTATAGTTTATATTTGTAATGTCGCATTATCGGCGACAACGGAGTGCTAAGGGTTAATTACAAAAATTTATACTTCCTTGGAAAACAACACTATAACTGGCCGTACCTCAAATGGTTTCAGTTAGTTAAATTTTTCTACTGGTATCGGTAAATTCAGTGTGCTCTAGTGAGATATTCTTATCCGTGATGCCTAAAGAAAAAACCTTTACTAAAATTAAAATTAACTAGTGGCTCAAATCCGTGAATGATGCCAGCATCTATCAAGCAGTGAGCGATAACGGTGAAATATTCTGTAAAGCATGTTGCAAAGTGGTAAGAATGTAAAAAATAAATTTTTATCAATTTAGAAGACATTGTTTAAAACATAAAATTATGTAAATTTTAATGTTGAATATTCAAGTTTAAGTGTGAAAAGAAGTCCCATTTGAAATAGCACGAAAGAGGAGAACTTCATAAAAATAATGCAAAAAGGCCGTTGAGACAAAGTTTATTAAACCAACCGTCTACGTCTGGTTTGGCAAATCGGGAGTTTAATTTGGACATGTGCAACGCCTTAATTGCTGCAAACATTCCTTGGAATAAGTTGTCTTGTCTTCAGTTTTCACAAAAATACATGGAGAAAAACATTCCGGATGAATCTCCGATTCGAAAAAGTTATTTAACGCAATGTTTTCAACAAATAAGTGAAAAAATGTGCATTTTAAATTAGTATGAGCCAAACTTTTTTTTTATTTTTTTGACTGTTAAAAAAATTAAGAATTACATTGGGCACAATGATATTTGGATTTCTGTAGATGAAACAACTAATTCAGTGGGAAGATATATAGCAAATATGATAATTGGAAAATTGGACTATAAAAAGGCTAGTGTGCCAATTCTGCTCACTTCGAAACAATTAGAAAAAACCAATAATGTTACTATTTCACGATTTGTTGATGAAAGTTTGGGTATGAAAATTCTCTATATAATATCTATCTTAAATATTATTTTAAATATTTTAGATTTGCTGTGGTCTGCAGACATCAAACATGAAAGAGTTAAGCTTCTGGTGACCGGCACAAATTTAAACATGTTCTATAAAAATCTTAAACATTTGACATGTTTGGCACATTACTTGCACCTTGTGTGTGAGTCTGTACGTAACCAGTACAAAATTGTTGACGGGCTAATTTCAAATGCGAAGAAAGTTTTTTTTTAAAAGCTCCTACTAGAGTCGAATTTTATAAAGAGACGTTGCCCGATGTTCCGCTACCACCAGAGCCTGTATTAACGAGATGGGGAACATGGATACGAGCGGCATTATTTTACGGAAGCCATTTGGATGGCATGCAGAAGGTCTGTTTTGAATTAAATTATTCCATTTTTTTAAATGATTAAATATTCCAGGTAATAATGGCGCTTACCCCAGATGCACGATGCATTGAGTTGGCGCAACTATATGTCAACAAACCACAATTAAAAAAGATGTAATTTACACTAAGATAACGTTGCTAGAGTAAATTACTGCAATAGAATGATAGCATTAATAAATAGACAACCAGATTTTTTACAAAAAATATTATGGACAGATGAATACACATTTACAAGAGATGGTTGTTTTAACATTCACAATACGCATTCTTGGGCGGACGAAAATCTTCATACAATTCATGAGTTTGGACATCAACATAAATTCTCTGTTAATGTTTGGCTCAAAATTATAAATTTGCAGGTTATTGGTCCAATATTTACTCAAAATAGATTAAATGCTGAAAGCTACTTAGAAGAAATGTTAGACAATTTACCTTTAGTGCTAAGACCAAACATGTATTAGATGCATGACGGAGCTCCTGCTCATAATGCACGTGCCGTACGCATCTGGCTGCAGGAACATTTTTGGAACAGAATTATTGCCAATAATGGCTCCATTGCATGGCCTGCGAGATCTCCAGATCTTAGTCCCCTCGATTTCTTTGTTTGGGGATTTCTAAAGGATAAAGTTTATGCAACACCAGCAATAAATCAACAAGACGTGAGGAACAAAATTAACGCAGCCGTCCAGCTAATTACTCCTGAAATGTTACAATCAGTCAAAGATGCTATTCCTCGGAGACTTCAATGCAGTATCGAAGTTAATAGTTTTCATTTTGAAAATTTGTCATAATAATTCTTTGAAATGTTCGTTATCATGGTTACTATTTACTATCTTTGTTTTAATTTACTTTGTTGATTCAATAAATAGTCTTATTTAATTAAACGTCATGTAACGTTGCCAAAATTCTGAATTACAAGATTTTCAACTCATAATTATGCGGACAATATCGCTTCGAGTCCATTTTCCGCCAATCAGTTAGCACCCTATACATACATATATATATATATATAATATTCTGTTTATACCGGAATTAACCACGCTGATGCACTAGTTAGATTTACAAAATTGAACCTAACAAATTCTTTCGCAAGCACCATTCGGTATTAATTGAATTGCCTTGGTTAATAAAGAAATGTTATTACGTGAAATACTTGCCTGCTAGGAAAAAAGAAAGCATATAGTCGAAAATACGTGCACTTACTCGTTCCATATGTCGGAATTTCAAATTTTACTTTTTATATGCCACCGCGTCCATTGTTACAGAAAAATCGGTCATCAAGTATAATGAAAACGTCCGAGTCCGCAGCGTTACTGCACATGTAATAATGCAAAACTCATTCTAGAGGTTACAGCAACCTGCTAGCATGGTTATATACTTCATCTGGTGGACACAATATCCGAAAATTAATTTTGAATTAATGAGGCGAAAAGCCAAGACTGCTGAAACGAAATTGAATTACATACACATACGTAAAGATAAACATTAAATTTGATTAATACATCCATTAAGTCTTAGATTAAAAAAAGATTATTTAATATACAGCATGTCCACCTAGTGCATAAGTGCAAGATAATACCTTCCCTGAGTAATTTAGAAAAAAGTTTTCAATTAAAAAGTATTCGCAGGCAAGTGCTGCATAACATAACATTATATTCAAGCATACAGAATGTTCAACTTCTATAGCGCACGATGCAAATTTAGTTTTTCAAATTGAAGATCCTGTTTCCCTAATTACTAGACACGCCGGATTTCTCCTCACTATCAGGGGCGCCGAATATATGCGACTAGGTGCGGATGGTGTGCGCTGAATCACAGTCTCCGCTGACATTAGTTGTCAGGCATGTGTTAGTGGTGCACTGCGCTATTCGATAATAGCGTTTTAACGTCGCTATTTAAATATATAGGACATACGTAGGATTAAAAAACGACCACTCGTAGATGAAGTAAATAAGTTTATCTAGCAATTTACAGGCTTAAAATACAATGATGCGAAAGATATATATTTACTATTCTCTTGGTTTCCGCGTCGTTGTCGTGACTGTAGCCGACGTTTCTTCCACATTCACATCTTGAGGGCTGTAACTGCATACTGACTGGAGACTTATTCATTCCGGAAGGGTTTATATAGGGCTTGTTTTGGGTCAATGAAGGGGATATGTTATGCGTCGATGAAGCCGGAATGTTATGCGCTAATGAAGCGGAAATGTTATGCGTCGATGAAGCGAGAATGTTATGCGTTAATGAAGCGGAACTGTTATGCGTCGATGAAGTGGAAATGTTATGCGTCGATGAAACGGAAATTTTACGCATCAAAGAAACGGAATTGTTATACATCAATGAAGCCTGGCGGTTGCTAGGAAGTTTAACCAGTTGGGATTTCCATGTGTAATGTAAGGGGTAGCCATCTTCGCGATTTAAATTGTTGGTATGATCGCAATGCATAACAATTTCGTTTCTTTGATGCGTAAAATTTCCGCTTCGTCGACGCATAACATTTCCACTTCATCGACGCATAACAGTTCCGCTTCATTAACGCATAACATTTCCGCTTCATCGACGCATAACATTTCTGCTTCTTCGACGTATAACATTTCCGCTTCTTTAACGCATAACTTTCCCTCTTCATGGACGCATAACATTTCCGCTTCATTGACCCAAAACAAGCCCTATATAAACCGCTTCGGAATGAATAAGTCTCCAGTCAGTGTGCAGTTACAGCCCTGAAGATGTCACATATGAGTGTGGACGAAACATCGGCTAAAGCTACGACAACGACACGGTTCCAACCCGGAAACCAAGAGAATAATATTATTGACGACCGCGGAAACCTACGGACCAAATAATATGTTCAATTTCACCACATTAACAGAAATTTGTGATGATGCGTCTGCAGGTTCGTTAACTGATTTCAAAGATTATTTTAATGACACTAAATGTCGAACGGTAATTTTCTGCACATAAGAACATTTTTACTTCGCTGCGAACAAACTTCGATATACAACTGTAGATCCATATTTAATGCTGCAGATATTTAACCGAGCAAATACAGCTGATAGCATGATAGCATGATAGCAAAACACTTACATGAGTAAGTGTTTTATAAATAATGCATTGTCGCATTAAGGTGGCGTGTATGTAGCACACGTCTGTGTAAGCACAACGCATCGCTTGCCTATTGTCTACTTTTATTTGCTACAAGGTGCTTATTATTAGTTTCCTACTTAACGTTACTTATATTATTTTATAGAATTGCTACGAAGCGGCGAAGGCGACGACTCTGGTGCGAAGAAGAAACCGGCGTCTCTAATCATTGCTCTTTTGGATACGTCTCTCCAATTCCTGTTAACTTTTATCAGTATTTCCTATGCCCACCTATCTGAGTTTTTGAGGTAACTATCATAATTTGAGATTTTTGCGAAAAGCACCTGTTTCGTTAACAGCCGATACCTTAAATGCCTTACACGCTAGAGCGGTGATTCACATTATATTCGATTGGATATTTTTTTGTTTTCAGGAATATATGGAATTTTTTTATATCAACTGTCTACAAAATGGCCATGTTTGATTCATGATACTTCCATTTTTTTAAATATAACACTCTGTATATTTTTCCAGAAGCTAATAGAGAAGCTGTTCTAGAATTTTTTTCTGTATACCTAAAACGTATCGAAAAACGTTAAAATGACTGAAATTTTAGTGATAAAAAACAAATAATAAAACAAATCACAAGCACTACAATCTGTACTACTGTGGCAAGAATAAAAAATCAAAATAAAGCAGATAATTAGCAAAGAAAAATGTACTTCTATTATTAAGTTAAATGTTGAAAAATGTTCCTATCTTCTACACACGTGATCGCTCTCTTCAATACTACTCTCACTCCATTGGATATGCTTCTAATCTGAATCTACTCAATTACACTTCTGATTCGATTTTCTAACTCGTACATTATTACATCTATCATTGTACACTTCATTGCGCCTATTCAGCGATTTTCAAAAATATTTTCTACTGTTCTACTGATACCTTGTTAATTATGAGCACGAGCTCCATCCTGCTCGAAGTACATATTTCTTATGTCGTATAAGTTCATATCGTCAAATTTTGATATCTTACCCCGGACTTAATAGCATCATTTAGAAAAATAAGATACCTTTTCATACCTAACTTTTTTACAAATTTGTACGTTTAGCATGTGCGTTGTTTGGTACAATAATATATAAATAATTACTTCCTTATCTTCAGTTCTTATTCTAGCATTTAATTTCAGTTTGCTCGCTTTTCTTTACCATTGTTCCTTACTTGAGAGCTACTTTAATCAGAATTCAAGTACGACCGTTAAACGGTATTCTGACAACTAGACCATAATACGAATAATCAACTCCTTAATAAGACAACCACGTCATTAAGTAACTTGCAAGCACATGAAACTTAACAAGTAATGTGAGTAAATTGCGAAACGTAACATTGGGCTGCGAAACGCCGAAAATAAATTAGAGCGAGTATCAGGAAACTATTCAGTCGTATATACCGCCAAGACACGTTTTGATGTGCAGATAACAATTAAACTACTGCATTCCACTACAATAGCGCCGGGCTTAATCACCACATTGTTTTAGATAACATTTGATATTAACAGGCAACTTCATGACGCATTAACTAACGTATAGAAACTTCACGTAACGCTGTTCCTGCGTGTATAGGATTTATGAATGGAGAATCTGAACAAAAGACGAAACGATCTGATTTTTATACAAATCTTTGCTACTGTATTGCCATTTGTGTTTTCACAAATGCAGTAATACGAGGTGCATTCAAGTTATAACACCTCCGATTTTTTTTCTCAGAACTGGAAACAGATAGAAACATGCGGTTTACTTTAGAATAAGCGGGCACTCTTTGTCAATGCGTGACAGAGATGGCAGCACTATACGGCACACAGAACCTTTAGCGGCAGCGACGAGAGTGAGAACTGTTTTTGATACTTCAAATCGCGACGTTTTCATTACAAGATCAGCGTGTAATCATTCGTTTTCTCCGTTTGCGTGGTATCACACCGATAGAAATTCATCGCCAGTTGAGTGAGACATGTGGTGATGGTTTCATGGAAACGCACAGATTTACCGCCACCAAAAAGATTTCGGGTAAGCGCCAGTGCTGAAAAAATTATGGTAGCCATGTTCTGGGACAGAGATGGCGTAATCCTTACTCATTGCGTTCCAAAGGGCACTACGGTGACAGGTGCATCCTATGAAGATGTTTTGAAGAAGAAGCTCCTCCCTGCATTGCGTGAAAAACGGCCGGAAAAGAATGCACGTGTGCTCTTTCACCAAGACAACGCACCAGCGTATCGGGCGAACGTGACGCAGCAGCTTCTTCGTGCAAACAACTTTGAAGTGATTCCTCATGCTCCCTCATGCTCCCTCATGCTTCCCCCAACCAGCCGTGCCGCTATTGCATCAGCGATTTTCCAGTTGTCAAAACAGACTCCTAAAGAAGCGTTTGCAGCGGCCATGGAATCATGGCGTCGACGTTGTGAAAAATGTGTGCGGCTGCAGGGAGATTACGTCGAGAAGTGACACAAGTTTCATAGTTTTCGTGTGATTAGTTAGTGAGAAAAAAAAATTGGAGGTGCTATAATTTGAATGCACCTCGTAGTGATAATTTAACAAATTGCATTATTTAAGAGTTTAGAGGTGTATTACATGAAAAATGATGTTAGAATTTAATTTCAATAAAATTATCACTCATTCGTAAAACTATAGAAGAAGTTAAAAACAATTAAATGGTTTCACAAATGAATGGATGATATTATTGGAATTTTAGTAGCGTGTGTTGTCTCCTCTACTTCTGAGTACTACATTTATATGCCTAGGCATGTATCTAATTAAATTTTGGATAGCTTCCTGCGGAGTGTTCTCCCATTCTCTAGGAACTGTATTTGCAAGTTCTCTCAGGTTAGCAGGTGCAGGTATGTAGATGACGTCGCATGATATATGAACCTCATAAAGATAATGCAGTACGTCTCTAGCCACGTGAGGCCGGGATTGTCTTGCTCAAATAAAACATCGTCTCCCACTACTGTTCAACTATAATGTTCTCGAGATAAAAACTTGCATTCGTCGATCCCGGTCGAATAGGAACTAACTCTGTGCGATCGTTATAACAAATTCTACCCCAGAACATTACAAAACCACCGCCAAATTGAATCTTTGGAGAGATATTGCATTGCGCAAACCTCTCCACAGGTCTTCGCCAGACTAGTTCACGTCCATCAGGAGGTTTAAGGCTAGTTTCATGGGAGCAAAACACGTTTGAATCATTATAGATCAATAACTATGAACTCTTGCAAAAAGTAATCTGGCAACTCTGTTCTCGCTGATAAGCAGTGGCGAAGTTGCTGGACGTCTACTAACCAATTCAGCTTCTTTTAATCTTCTTCTGACTGTTCGAGCAGAAATCGAAAGATTACGGGTAGCTTCGAGATCATTCTTTAATACCAAGCTAGTGGCCGACCTGGTTGTTAAAACAGATTGCTTAAGAAAACGTTTATCCCCTGCACTAGTGCATCGTTTTCGCCCTTGTCCTGGCCTTCGACAATAAGTTACCATTTCATTAAAACACGAGCAGTGTGGTTTACTCCAAACAAATTGGCAATATAACACTGAGAATATCCGTCACCATGTAATGTTACTGCTCACACTGCCTCGTGTTCCGTCAAACTCCTCGAACGTTTCATTTTCAAATTTTAAACTACCCAAAACACAAATGACAATAAATACATTTAATTTTAAAAAACAATAGCTAAACCCGACTTCTCGCAGATTTTATCATAATTTATGAACAAGGTATTGCTTAGCTTAATGACGTCACTCCAAAGTTGTCAAAAAATTACAGCCTGTTTGTACAATTTTTTAAAATCCTAAGTACTAACATTCTCCGCAGACGAATTTAAAATCTAAATATTGTGATTTGTTATATTGGTGGGTCAATTTTGTTTAGGAGTGTAGACCTATGTACGAAGTAATATGTGTAAGGTTTTGTAAATATCTTGATTGAGTTTCATTTCCGAGCAAATTTAATCTAGCCCCCTAAACTTAGAGAGGGTTCAAGAACAAAAATCATACGAAATTAAATTACCGTCACTTCCCAAGACTACACAAAAAAAATAGATATTACAAAATAGATAAACTATTCACTGTATGTCGAAGTGAGGTCAACATAACGTCGATTTTGTACACAAATACGACATTGCCGCCACCATCCAGTAGTTTATTATTTACCATAAAATTATGTGATACTTTCTCAACGGCGTAACATACACTTACAAGGGAACATCCCGAACCCGTAAATTCCAAAAAAATTGAAACTTTGTGGACAAGCAGTCCTCATCCCAAGATGTTCGAAGCCATTTTCCTTATCGGCCCAATTTCGTTTTAAGAGGGTGAAACCACACCTGAAATTTTACTTGATTTTCGGTTTTTTGAAAATAATTCGATAACGGTTGGACCAAATACATCAAAGTTATATATCAAAATAATCGCCCCTTTGAGCTCTACTTCATATGTAAAAATAGCATAGTATTTCAATTTAAAAATTTGGTGGTGCCTTCCCCCACCCCTTCACGAATGAACCTATTCAAATGCCATATTGTGGATGTTATACGGCCCTTCAAGCAATTTCAAAAACGTACTTCACTTTTTGTAAAACAGTTATTAAAAAAATGAGGAAAATGATATTTAATATGTCGTCTTTAGAGACTGTGAAGGAATGTAACATAAATTTTGATGTTTTTAGATAGATATGTTTTAGAAAACAGAAATATAGATAAAAATGAATTAATATAATATTGCATGCCTTTCGGATGTCGATATTACAATTCATAGTGGTAGAAAAATTTATTCAAACTAACATATAAAATACATATTATGACATATTTTGTAATATATGGCCATACACATGTGTATATATAATATATACGCTAGTAATTACTTAATTTGTATGATAATGCATTTCTTCATAAAAATGCTGGAAATTTGTAATAATTTCTCTCTTCGTGTTCCTCTTTTTTGTATTGATACCTCCCATATAAAAAACAAAAAAATTGTGAATACACAAATGTCTTAAAATTGGCCTGCAATTTCTTACCTATATAATTGTAAAAACTTTACTCTCTTAAATCTATGTTTTACAGCTTCAAATGAACGTCGTTTTTTCCCAGATTTCCAGAAGGTAGCAGCTTTTGTCTTATATTCTAAATCGACAATATCTCCTTCTTCTGGTGCACATTCTTCTTCTTCAAATTGTATAATTTTTAAGACTTCTTCCCGTGAAGGTGGATATCTATCATCAAGAAATTCTACAGAATGTGGCCTAAATTCTTGCAAGAATTCTAGCATTACGTCGTTATCTACTTCAAAGGTTGTATCGTCCCGAGATCTAATTAATATATTCTTCAATACGTCGTGCATTTCACTTTCTTCATTGTTGAAAACTATTGGACGATTATCATTTGCGACATTAAATGTCAGTATTAGTAATCGAACTACATTTACTGGCTTTACCACCATTGTTGAACCAGTACTCTAATTCTCACAGTCAGATGCAGTATTAAAAAGTTACAAAAGTGACTTTTTCTTATATACTTATTCTTATCCAAACAAATAAACAATTTTAAACTATTACATATTAACTATTACTCACATTAAAGATTATTGTACTTATTATAAGTATAAGCAGTACTTTATCATTGTTATCATATGTATGTATAGCTGTCGTCGCACTATATCTGCCTTCATAAGTATCATTACCAATTTACAAATTCATATATTGAATTTTAAAGAATTAGTAAACTCATTTCATAAATTATTCTTTCACATTGATTGTGAGTCAGTAATAGAGATATCCGAAATACATGTACACATGGAAGATAATACATTATTCACACAATATCTGCGGATTACCTTTAACATATCTTTGTTTTGCACAGGCTTTGACAATTACATAAAGCGGCGTATCGTGAGGCAAGTTTTATCCTTTTCTAATAATTATTTTACAAAATGTGGGTGTGTTTTTGAAACTGCTTAAAGGGCTGTATAACATCCACAATATGGCATTTGAATAGGTTCATTCGTGAAGGGGTGGGGGAATGCACCATCAAATTTTTAAATAGAAATACTATGCTATTTTCATATATGTAATAGAGCTTAAAAAAACGATTATTTTGATATATAACTTTGATGTATTTGGTCCAATCGTTATCGAATTATTTTCAAAAAACCGAAAAATCAAGTAAAATTTCAGGGGTAGTTTCACCCTCTTAAAACGAAATTGGGCCAATAAGGAAAATGGCTTCGAACATATTGCCCACAAAGTTTCAATTTTTTTAGAATTTACGGGTTCGGGATGTTCCCTTGTTAGTAGGCTATGAGAAAATGTATGCAAAACAATAATTTTATGGAAACTACTCTAACACAGTCCTTTTTACACATATTGCGCGTCAATGCGTTCAGATGAACAAGATGCAACATCAAGGCGGGCGAGATTAAAGCTAGACAGCCGGTAATCGCCAGGAGAAGATTTAATAATAGTTGTAACTCGTCTGTGTGTTGCAATTAGAAAGGACAACGTTTAATCCCGTTTTACTCCCTCTCTTGCAGGATTGCATGTAAATACTTTGGATTTATGTAGCCTTCACTTTTGTAGATGTAGATAAATGTTTCTATCACTCCAAGTACTTTGGCATTAGTATTGATAGAGTTAATACTTATTATCAAAACTATCATAATTATGTCAAAAGTAAACTCTGCTGAAACAGTACTTTGCATTATTATAAATAATATTGCGAATAAAACAATTCTTTCGCTAAAATTGTCACTATCATATGCATGCTGGCTCTTTGTTTTACGGCCAATGATACATGGAAATAAAACAAAGAACCACCAAGATAACATTTCGTGCGATATATTAACAAGGAAAGCGCAATAGAAAATTGTCAAAAACTTCTTAAAATTTGTGCTAACGGGCAAATTACTAAAGCAAATGACTTTGAAAGCATAACAGCACACAAAGGATTTGAACATATAGTCAAAGTTATTGGAACTGAGAATCTCTTTTATAGTGGAATAAATGCTAGTAGAATAAGTAGTTCCATCAATTACTGCCTCCAAATTTCAAAGTAAATTTAATATTCTCAAGTTAATGAGTAAGGAACGTATTAGAAAATAGTTAATATTTAGAATTAACGGTTGTTAATGGATTGTTAGCCAAAACTACACCACCTCCTCTTAATTACTTGAAATACTTAGATGATGTATAAACTAAATTCCTGTTTTATTTAAAATTTCAAACTTTTATTTCACAATTTGGATTCTCCTAACCTGACCACCATATTAAACTTAATCACAAAAATGTATAAACTTATCTACACCACTGAAATGTTTATTTGTCATGTACACTAAAAATAAAATGCTTACCTTTAAATCTTTAAATATCTCCGGATTCAACTTGACGAGACTATTTCCGCTCAATTTCAAGACTTTCAACTTCTCCAATTGTTGAAATACGCGAGGCATCATTTCATGCATGCGATTCCGTTGAATTGATAAAGTGACTAAGTTTGTGAGGTATCTGAATGTACCGCTTGGTAATGAATATATCTTATTATCATCCAAATACAATTCTCTTAGATTGTATAGACCGCGGAAGTTATGATCTAGCGGTTGTGTTATATTATTCTGGGATAAGTTAAGAATTTCCAATTTGTTCAGACCCCAAAAGAAATGTGTGCCCAGATTAGGTATATTCGAACGAGTTATATGGACTTCTTCTAATTTTTTGTAAGCCTGGATCGTGGGGTTCATCGTCAGAGCGTTCAAATTATCTTCGGGCGCGGTTATCCTTAAAACTTCCATAGAGGCATCCATGCCGTCCAGCGATAATGTTCCATTTAGACCGCCTTGTCGACACTCTACAGCATTTCTTCCTTTAACGTCTAAGAAACAACTACAATGTGACGGGCAACAACTTGCGAAGGTTCTTGATAGTAATGTGGCGATAACACAAAACCAAATTACCCTTCCCATTTTACTTCTGGAACAAAGAAAAAAACCAACGTAAATTCCAATGGCGTAATATAAAGAAAAGGCAGGAAATGTAAAAAATCAGGAATCACTTCACCCAATTACCAAGCAATATAAAAACTAGCAAGAAATGTTACTCGACTTAAACGATTTGCATATAAATTATTGTAAAATTCTTATTATCATCCTTCAAGAAAATATCACTAAAAATAATGTGAATTGGTTTATACCATTCACGGTTCTCCCAAAATAACAACTAAATTATAACGCAATATTGAAATTAAAAATGTAAACAGAGAAAAGGACAAAGAAGTTTATATTCTCTGAAATTCGTTTTTAATTTGCTTTTGATTTTTTAAATCAAGTGGTCCTTTAAGGTTGAGCAAAAACTATTTTCGTTTCAACCAAAGTTTAGTGTGTCAAAATGTGACCAAAAAGTTGCTTAGAACGAAAACTTTTCGAGTTATGTAAATTTTTAGAACGATCGGCCTACTTTAATAATCATGATGAAGCTAACAAGAGGAGAAAAATCTTTATTATTGATTTACGACGAAAAGTCATTCTTTACGAAAAGTTCTGCTCTCCTAAGAAATTCACTGAACACTTTGCAAATAATTTGCAGCTCATTCAGTTCATTTATTACTTCACATTGCAGCTTTGTATGACTATTAGCAGCATTAAACAAAAAATCGAGGTAGCCACTTTAGTAAACGTCAATGGTATCGTCTGTCAGTATTTTTACTTCGTGGAAGCATTTTTGAAAATGAAACTGGTTCAGAAGTAGATGTGAAAAAACGATGAAAATGACGCATCTACATTAATAGCAGTCAGGTCAGTTGCAGAGAACCCTAAATTACCTTTAAGAAAACATGCACAAAGGTTGAACGTAAGCAAAAGTTTATTACAAAAAACATTTAGGCATATCAAACTTCACCCTTTCAAACCAAAGCTGATACACACACTTGAACTTAGAAAACAGAAAATTTCGCATATTTCTTTTTTCACCGGTAAATGTACATATTGCATCAACGTAGCTACCCAAAGTAGTCATTACTGAGTGTGGTAATTTATGGTGCGGAATCTGATTGATGGTCCACATTTTATGCAGGAAAATTTTTATCAACACGTATTTGCACATCTTGAGAACATTTGCTTCGCATTTTTTAAATACTTTATAGCTGGAACTGCATAGCAACCTGGCAACAAGACGGCTACGCTGCTTATTCTACAGTTTTGATCAAACAATAGTTAGATCATTTTCCTAAAAGACTGATAGGTAGGTTTGGCCCATCCATTATCCTACTAGGACATTTGATATTATACCACTCAACCTTTTTCTTTAGAGTGCCTTAAAACAAAAGGTTTATTCAAATGATCTGCCACATGATACGGCCGGTATATAGGAAGCAATGAATGAACTGAAACCGCAAATCATTTGTAAAGTGTACAGCGAATTTATTAGGAGAGCGGAAAAACATGTTGACATGGGAGGTAGATACGTAGAATAAATGTAAAGATTGGAATTTTGATTTGAACATTTGTATTCGTGGTGTAGATGGTAATTGTATGTTCGTCGTAAAATAAATGCTAAAGATTTTTCTCCTATTGTCAACTCCATCATGATTATCAAGTAGGCCGATCATTCTGAAACTGCGTAACTCCATAAGTTATCGTCCTAAGCAACTTCTATTAGTAACACATTGGCGTACTGAGAATGAAAAAAGTACTTTGCCTAAAACGAAATTGACCATTAATATATTTTAGTAAAGTAGGTCGATCATTCAAAAGATTTGCATAACGTCATAACTTTTCACAACTTTTCTTGTAATACTGTGGCATACTGTGGATGGAAAAGGCACTTTACCTGAAACGAAAATAATTTTTGCTCAACTGTGAACTCCTACTTGAGTTTAGAAACTCTAAAGCAAACTAGGAACAAGTTTCAGACTATGCAGGACTTATTTAATTCCAACTGAAACATTTTTTGTCAAGTCCATCCCTAGACACACTGGATAATATTCTGCAGTGAGTCCAATATTCATTATTATAATTTATTATAATTTATTTTTATAACGTAAAATAAATCAACACACCGATCAAAAGATAAAAGCGATTGAAATGCGTATATAAAAAGGATTATCTGGATACTGCACCGAACGCTGCGTCAACAATAGTTATTGCGAATAGTAAAATATTGATTGTTTTCAAAAGCGTTCACCGGGTTTGATTGAAAATATACCACATATCTACACCAAATTCCCGCATTCAAACTCTATTTGCATCCAGTCAACATGAAGAAATCATTTATGCCTAAATTAAAGTTCGCTAGCAGGTTTATTTTTATTTGTTAAAGCAAGCACGAGGCTTCTTTTGTTCTTTAAAGCTAACTCATATTTATAAATGTGATTTCAAAATAAGTGCATTTTTAACATTGTGCTGGGATAAGTGATACAAACAAGATTTTCCCAAAAGAAGTATTCTTCAAGAAATGCAGAATTTCCAATTTACATTTCACGAGTTCACTGAGTTAGACGCATGTGCATACAGGGCAGTTTCAAGTTTACACATAGAAAGACAATTTCATTACTCAGTCTTACAATAGTAAAGAATTCCGCTTTCCGAATTGAATTTAGTAGTGAAGGTATTGACGACAATGGAATTATGACGTAAATTACATGTGTAACGAACACTGCCGGCAGCGATGCGACAAAAATGGGAAGTTTGGACGTGACCGAGAAGGAACACATTGCTGGAATGACAATAACCTTATTTCATCTAAGAATGAGGTTATTAAAACTGCACCAGAAACAACTTAATTTCAGTTTGTTGGCAAAATAAGACTTATTCTTAGATGTTATAAAGAAACAATTTATTCGTATGTACCTGCTATTAATCTTTTTGTTAAACTTAGAGCATGCTCGGTAACTCCTGGCACACTTTGCTTTAAGTATTTTAATTACGAACTGTCAAAGTAAATGTCAAATAATTGTTTAGTTGACATTAGCTATTCATGGTGTATAACTGACATAAGTTTTATAAACTTACGATTCGTGGTTTTGAAATGAGAACTGTTAAGAACCAAAAACTCGCAAAAAGAATTTGCCACTACTTTGAAAATTCTGCGAATCAAGTCAAGAAAGATGTTATTAGGCATTTTACGAAAGAAAGGGTGGCCAGAAGGACTATATATAATATTTTGTCACGCTATGAAGTACGTAAATCTGCAATTTATAAATCGGGAGGAGGAAGGCCAATATTTGTAAGAAATAAAACGTTATCGTCTCGTATTAAAGCCCTTTACAAAAGAGATCCAAACATGTCTGAAAGAAAAGCGGCTGCCCTGTTGAATATATCGCCTTCATATTTACATGAAGTTAAAGTTAAAAAAGCTGGAATTAAATCTCACGTATGTAAAAGCGTCCCACATTATGTTAACGATCAAGAAACCAGAGCGAAAACTGCTTGCAGAAAAATTCTCGAAAAATTGACACCTCCAGGAAGCGGAAAAGTTATTATCATGGATGATGAAACATACTGTGCTGTTGATCCAAAAACTGTTCCTGGGAGAAAATACTATCATTGTGCTCCCAATACAGACGTACCAATTGAAAAAAAATTCAAACCTAAGAAAACATTTTTCAAAAAATATCTGATATGGCAGACGATGAACATGGAAATGTTTCCAAACCGTATATTTTCATAGGCACCACAAATTGGAAAATTTACGCAAGAGGTTTATTCCCTTTATCGAAAATAGAAATGTTCTGTTTTGGCCTGATATGGCAACATGTCATTACGCTTAAGTAACGTAAGTCATTACGCCAAATGCATAGAATTTCTTCAAGAAAATAACATAGATTTTGTATCAAAAGTAAATAACGCTCCAAATACGCCTCAGGTCCGACCCATTGAAAAGTATTGGTCATTATTGAAGAGAGAATATTCTAAAAGGAAAACCCCTGCGAAAAGTTTGAATTCCTTCAGACGTATAGTGATCGGGCTATAGCCCAAAATGTTTCAAAAACCAGTGGTGCATCTTTAATAAGCAATGTAAGAAGAAAGCTACGTCAAGTAGGTAGACTAGTAGTGTACGAACCTTACCATAAGTAAAAGTTTATATAAATATGTTACTTATCATTTCAAATAAAGTTCATTGTTGCTGAAGTATTGCGTTTAGTTTATAGGTATTTTTTAATTTTGTGCCAAGAGTTAGCGAGCATACTCTAGTCCTTATTCTTAACTGAAACTGTTAGAGTTATCAACAGAGAAGGTCGTAACATAATGGGCCAATTGGTCTTTTAGTAACAAATTATTTTGAAAGCATAAGGGACTGTTCTAGTGCTTAGCACAAATCAAAGTTTACTCTACTACACTGAGAGAAAACATTGCTTGAGCCAACCAAAAATTGATTGACTCAACCAACTTGGTTTGTTAAATATACTCAACACTCCATATGGTTTAAAACAACAGCATACAATTGGTTGAACCTTTAAAATTGGATCAACTTTAAAATGAATGTTCAACCAACCTACACTAGAATGTTGGTAGAAACCAAAAAATATATAAAATCAAGCTATACAGTCTCCAATGCTCTAATAAAGCATTGATTATGCAAATCTGAATGTGTGTTGTATTAAATAATGAGGAATGCCTTCACGGAACTTTATTTGCGCCTGTTGTGTGAAATGAATTTTGTGGTTGATCTAAAAGTAGTATGTTTTGGAGCACAACCAACACAAATACTGATTTGATTGAACAAAAATAATTGAACCAAAGTTAGTGTGTTCTGTTAAGTTGCAAGGTGAGTTTGATAGATTCGCTAAAGTGTTGAATGAACATTTTTTTTAGTTAAATGAACACATAAATGTGCAACACTTTGTGGTTTGTTGGATGAACCAATTCCTTTCTCTTAGTGTATAGGTTTTACCAATAAAAGCAATATTACTAGTTCGCTAGTATTAATTTGCCGAGCAAATACAAGACAACTTCTTTTTCTGACGAACTATTAGTGTCACAGCAGATCGTTTATTGGACACAACACGGAGAAAAATAGATAATAAAGATAGGGACAGCAAACTTTAGGTTTTTAGAAAAATAATTCTTTTTTATTCTATTTTTATTCTTTATAAGCTAACTTTTGCCGTTATCGACAGTTCAACTGCATTTTCGGTGCCACCGGAAGTAACGTCAACTTTCTTATTTTCAATAGAATAGATATGCAGCAATAAAGGTTTTGGTAATCTGATTTTGTTGTTACGCAAAGTTGGTTAGGAAAGAATACCAAATTGTTTCTTGTTACGCCAGACTGATTCTAAGGAGCTCGTTGCTAAGCAAAGTAATCGTAACGATTGCCAAACTGTCAAATTTCAATTCCAAAAGCGTAAATTATTGTACAATTTGTTGCGCAACAACGGCAAATAAGGTAAGAGTTGTTGTCAAATTTACATAATATTAAAATTGATCTGGCAATTTTGCATGGTTCGTACCGAAGGTATAATAAAGGTAACAACATAAAAAACCTATCAAAAACTAACAAATTTAAACAAACCTACCATAATTAATTAATTGCAATAAAGTTCGATAAAGTAAAGAAATAATAACAATCAACAAAGCATCTTAAAATGAGAAGAAATAATAACCAGAACCAAGAAGGAACGTATGACAAATGCAGGATATAATAAACAACAAGAATAATTTAAGCTTTTGGAATTGAGATGATGGCAATTATGATTTCTTTGCTCACCAGCTTTACGTCAGTCTGGCGTGACAAGAAACAATTTGGCGCTCTTTCCTAGCCAACTTTGCGTAACAACAAAAATAGATTGCCAAAACCTTTATTGCTGCATGTCGTCATATTTCTTAAGTTAAAGTATAGCATATGTGGTATTGTTGGATTCGCCTTTCGACTACCTTCCCAAAAACGTAGAAATATACAGGATGTTCTATTTAAAATAAGAAAGTTGATGTCACTTCCGGTGATACCGGAAACACAATTGGACAGCCGATAACGGCAAAAGTTAGTTCATACGATAAAAATCGACCTATTTTTTCTAAAAACGCTAGCTTCTGAGTATTAGATAATGTATTGCTACCCCTGCGTTATTACCATCTATTTGTAATACCTATTTTTCTCAATAAACCTATGTGCGGGGGTAGATCAAATATAAACCGAATTTTATTTCTAATTTTTTATTTGAACATTATTTTACAAAGTGGAAACATTTTGTTTTTCCACATAGTTTTTTCCTTTCTATGCACTTTTCCAGCGAATCTGAAGTATTTTAATTTCCTTTTCAGCGAAAGATTATGGACGTGTACCTAACTAATTGCTCACGAGCTGCTCCACCACTTATCGTTGACGCTAGCTTTTCCTTGGGCATTTTTAAGTGGACCGAATATCTAAGTCACGTGATGTTAGATCCAGATTGTACGAACAGTGTTGGACAAGAGCTTAAAGCATGTCCCGGGATGCCGTTGATACCTCTTACTGTGCGTTGCAGTTTCCTCGCCCACGAAATTCTTTGGACTAAAATTTGAGTTGCGTCGTGATAATATTGGTTCCCCATGATTAAGTTGATATTTAATTGCGATAAGAATGTTTGTTCACGAGAAACTTAACTTAGTGCGTTGTGCAGCCGAACATGGCGCCTCCGTTTTACTTAACGCGAAAGAAATTAACTGCGTGAAGTTGGGCTCACGATGGTGCCGTGGGGGAAAGTGTTGTGCCTCATCCTACGATTACTGAAAGTTTTACCGTTATTATAAACCTTTGCTAATCACAGGGAGGAAAAGCCTTTTGTATTTGATCCAGCCTGCGGCTTGAATCCAATTAAGGGTACATTTTACTTCAGGCGACGATTTTGCAGAAGAAATTCTTAACTTTTCTAAGAACAAATAAATGTTCTCCAGTAATAACCTGATTTCTAGGTTTATTATTATTATATTATTTGCAATTCTATATTTAGGCACTAATGCCACAGTTCTAACCTGACATTTCAAGCTGACGTTGTATTAATAGTCTCCAAAGTATTAATACTCTGCAATTGTTGATGTTAAAGGTTCTTTCTGAGAATAAATTTCGTGTTCCATCGAATTTCAGTGGTTTAAATTTACAAGGTAAGGTTACTGCAAAGCCCATTATACCCTTGACCATACAAGATTGTTAGCAAAAGCAGGGAGATACGCTTGAAACATTGTCCTCGATATAAATGAATGATATTTCTAAAATTGCCAAAACTATTTGGAAACTTCAAAACAAAATTTGGTGTATTACATTGTTCGTAGTTTCAATTAAATTCGAAACTGTCTTTGACTTTTTTGAAGGCAAAGTCAATAATTTTACCAACAAACTTTTACATCTGTTCAGTTGGTGAGTTAATACAAGATATAAGATGATTGAGTTTTGCGAATTTTTACGAGGCCATAGCATCTTGGTGCTACACCCATGCTCTTAAGTTCTTAGCGATAACATCTGGATGCCAACAAGAGAACTATTTGATCTATTAAATTTAAGTAAGGAAGAGTATGTTTCAGTGTCAGAGAAAAGTTCCATAGATTTTTCTACATAGGAACCTTTGTCTAAAGCAAGATTGGTATAACGCTTGTCGGTTCTACTGGCTTTAACCAGCAGAACCGACAAGGGTTATATCACTGCTATATAGGATAGGATGCTGTTTTAAGAACATCTTTGTTTCTTTTTCTAATGGGTTACTTATAGAAGGACCAATGTTAGAACGGCTAAGAGAAAAATTAGTGATCAGGTGAGTGGCCCTGGCTCTGACCCTGTCCCTATCTTTCACAGGGAAAGCTTCAATGCATTGTTCAACCTCAGATAGCAATCTACAAATGTTAATGTCTCGAAATTTAAAGCAGGAAAATTGCTGACTCGATCGGGAGAAGTAATGTTAGACAGTCAACCATTTGGAATTGGCAAATTCAGTTAAAAAAAGTCGTTAAGTTTCGCAAAATTTAAGAAAGTTGTTTTTGTAATTTTTTTTTATACGTTTAAAATTTTGATGTCGAACATTAATAAAGTCAATCAAAATGGGAAAAGGTAAACTTAATAGTTTACCTACAAAAACATTTTTAAATCGTAAATAGTTCTCAATACTTCTTAAAGTACGGTTAGTCTCATTAATAGCCAGATTATATTATCTACCTAGCCAAGAAGAAAAAAATTTAAGAAACAAAGAAACATCATTTTTCATAATTCATTCGAAGGCAAACTCCGTCCTCTCGAGTGTTTTTTTTTTTATCTAGAGAAGAGATAATAGTCGTTCGGTGCTAAGTCTGGACTGTAAGGTGGATGTCTCATTTTTATAAAACCGTTGTCGTTGATTACTTTTTGGACTTGGTGTGCTTTGTGTCTGACATTGTCATGAAGCAGCATAACATTCCACTCATAATTTTGAGGTATTCTTTGTTGAATGGCAGTTTTCAATTCTTTAATTGTTTCCTTATAGACTTCCTCTGTTACTGTTCTTGCTTCCTTTTGGCGACAGAGATCCCTTATGGATGCAATGCATGAATTCTTGTTTTGTCGGTGGCTCCCACTGATACATCTACGTTTGTTGCCGACACAATTTTTACTCAGAAGTAAGCAATTTCTGAGTCCAACGTGCTGACACCTTCTTCATTCCTAAATTTTCATGTAATATTTTTAAAATTCTAGCTTCTGATATCCCTACTTCAGCAGCAATCAATGAAACCCTTTTTCTCCGATCTGCTAAGACCAATTCCTCAACTTTTTTGATGTTTTCGTTGGCTCTTGCTTCAACAGGTCTTCCGCATCTTGGATCACCTTGAATTGATTCCTTGACCCATCTAAATTGTTTACATCAAAACTTTACCGTAAAATATGACGGGGCATCTTTCCTAAAGTCATAAATAACCTGGGCAAATATGCGGTAACAGCCAGAGGCGTAGCGAACGCATAAACGTTTACACATAAAATATAAGGTAAGAAATAAATTACAAAACGTGCTGAAATACTTACCGTTTTAAAAGTCTTCCGTGAAATCACAAACTGGGTAACATCTGTTAAATATTGGAATCATTAGATATGCTTCTACAGCTGTTTCAGTCAAGTGAGTACGACGTGCGGAATAAATGTTTTTTAATGCCAAAGACGACCGTTCGACATCTAGCGATGTTATATTTGCATATTTAAAATAATCTTTGTAACAACGTAATGCATTTTGACACGCACCTTCACAAATTTGTCTTAATATAAGAAAATCGGAGTCTTTCTCTAAAACACTTTCAAATTTTCGTACACACACCAATTTGTTTCGCCTTCTACAACGCATAACTGTGCGTGAACATCATTCACAATTTGAACAGAATCCACTAGCGACATCGAAATATTTTGTAATTTTTCTATTCCCTCTGCTAGTCCGAAATAATTGTTGTGAATAGTTTGTAAATCTCTTTTAACCTGACTATCTTGAAATATTTCCTGGCTTTTCTTGATTGCTGCAGCTTCTGTCGGATTGAATTTTAAAACTACCTTCTTTACTTGATCAAAATATTTGTTGTAGTAAAACGCAGCCTGCAACCATGTTCCCCAACGTGTAACAATCGGCTGTAGTGGTTCAGGTAAATCAGGACACAGTTTGTGAAATAGTCGGGTACGTTTCGGGGACTTTAGAAACACTGCCTTTGTACTAGCAATCAATGCATTTACTAGTGGAAAACATGTAGGAATCGTTTGTGCTGCAAGATTTAGAGTATGGATTTTACACGTTACATGTAAGAAGTTACCAATGTGCTCTTTAAGAGATCGGCCCAAAGAACACATGTTTGCGGCACCATCACTCATAAACATTAAAAGTTGCTTAGTTGAAACTTTAAATTTGTTCAATGAGTTCAACACCACCTTTAAAATCTCATCGGCAGCACAATTTATAACTTCTTTGGAAGCAAGTAAGAAGGAGGATGGCGGTCGATGTGGTTCCATTGTGCGTACCATTACATTAACCACAGAATGTTTTTGACGATCTGTTGTTTCGTCCACACACAACCACAGTTTTTTATCTTTCAATTCCGTTTTCATTCTTTTTTCTATATGTTCACGAGCAAATGGCACTAGATTTCGTATCGATGTCCGACTAGGTAATTTACAGTCCGCATATTTATTCCAGAAGGAGGCAAATGCTTCTCTGTCTAGTAAACGAAACGATAGATTACATAAAATAAAAGTAACACATAAATCAAATGTAAATTCTTCTAGGTCTCGTATGCCACTTTTTGCAGAAGAATGCTGTTTGCTTTCGATGTGACGTTGACAATGGCTTCTGGACCAACACATTAAAGGGATTTTACAAACTAGACATTGAATTTTAGCGCCATCAAAAATTAAGTCCGGCATGTCCACTATAAAGTTTTTAACTGCGTCTGCCATTGGTTGTTTTCGCGACGTACCTAACTGCGACATTTTTAAAGCAAACATAAACGTACAATTACAAAATGAGTTACGACAGCCTACATATACACAGAACTACTCGCATACAGCATCGATTTGGCACTGACGCTGTGAACGCGTGAAATAAATAATCGCCGACTTCGCACCACATATTTACTACACTGACTGTTACCGCTGTTTGCCCAAACTAGTCATAAATATTCTTGGATGCACTTTCCTCCTTCGTTAACTTGAAAACATACTCATTTTTGTTGATTAAATCTTTATAAGAATAACACCGTGTTGAATATGAATGAAAGTTGGTCAGATTGTATCAAAATTCTATTTACAGCTATTTAACAGCAAACAGTTGCCAGCGTCACTTTTTTCATGGCTAGCTGGATAATACAAAAATCTCCCCTCGTATATCGTCTTAATGTTGTTGAAAGTGAAATTTAAAATCACTGTTCTATTGCAGCATCGATTACGTAATTCATCAAATTAACTGTAAGGATTATTTTAGTGGCCACATCAGTCAAACGTCACAAAAGTTGAAAAATCACATTTTAGAACAGCCTTAAGCACTCGCTCACATTACAGAACGGTCATTTTATTGATTTTGACGATGTTAAAATACTTGATGTTGAACAAATTATTTTGTTTCTTCTTAGAAATGTGTTACACTAATAAGTATCCCAATTCCATCAATTACAGAAAGGACATCGAAAACTTGATTTCTACTACAATAATATTTATTTTATAATTTCATTTTGTTTTGCAAAAACCTTATATGCAAGGCATAATGCCACTTCATTAACCTTGAACTTTGTACAGCTTTCCTTTTTCACATCCTTTTCAATATATTTAATGTTATTTAATGATCTCGAATATATTTAATCTTATAAATTTGAAATATTAGTTGAATACTTAGAAGATTTTCACTTTTGTAAGTAAATTTATTCTAATCTAATTCGCCCTAATAATTGTAATTGTTCTTCAATAATTCACCTCGATGAAGGTAGAAACTCGCTTGAAAAATGTTGGTGTTAGAAATAAAGAAAATTACATGAATTATGCTTTTCTAATTTTTTGCGTTCCTAATTGGCGGATTTCGTTGGCTGGCGTGACAATTTAGTAGTATATTCATGTAAAAATTTTCAACAAGGTTTAGAAGTGTAGAAACTCCGTTAGAAATGTTTCTCAGCGCTATTGTCTCTGATCCCTCTCATCATTGAAAAGTTCTGTGTGCATAAATCCTTAATTTACCAGTGCATCCTTATTACTATTTGCAAAACGGAATAATGATTTATGTGCTTTAAATAATAGGAGCACTTGGGTTCTGATATATTTCATAATAAAATAATGTTTAATTCACTTCGATATCTATTCGTAGAATACAAGCAAGTAAATGTGTAATGAAAAACGTCACTGAAATAATTTTGTACATTCCAGCAATTGCGTGCGGATACTGTCAGGCTTATATGAATAATAAATAGCACCCCTTGCTCCACAATTTTACCACATTCGTAGGTGTTAACTGAAGTTACGAGAATTGCTTGATAACAAACAGCAATGAAAGCTTACTGTTCCGAACTGCAGTTACCATTCCCTATATTGCATTAAAGCCTAATAGTCAAAGCACTGATATTGGCACGAAGGCTCGTAGAAGTATCAACCTTTGAATTTAGAGATATTAGCTTCGTCAGTTATATTAGACTAAGAATATCCGTTTGATCTCCCTATAAGCACTAGAGCCCTATTACGGTTTACTATCTCTAAATCGCGTTCTAATTTAAGGCACATTGTAAAGTTATTTCAGATAATTTTCGGGGCCCTCAGCATCATAATTATAAATAGGGCAAGCCGAGTCCTACCAAAAGGGTTACTGCCGTTAAGCAATGATATGTATAAATCCTATAGGGCTACGTAGAAACTTATCCGGATTACTGCCCATTACTTCTATTCTTTACAATCTTCTGTTAGATCAACACTTTACCAGAAATGTAATAATTGATTTGATTACATCGTTTTCTTATTTATAGTAGGAAAAGTATCCTATTTTGCAGATTATACATGCCAATTTTATTTTTTATCTCTTCATAGATATGTTTATTGTTCCGATAAGTTAATTAATTGAGGAAACAGATGTTCAGTAATTGGTACATTATTTACTACTACTAGCCCATTGCATTCAATCCTGAAGACAAAGCTTTACAGATAAATGCTTTCTAAAGTTATGTTTACATATTTTGGGCTTTGTTATCATCTACACGGAGGGAAATGTATTGCAAAATAAATGTAATTATATTGCAGTCTAATATATTTTTTATTAAAATAGAGGACAAGAATATTATATATTTAACATATAAAAAGATATATTAATCATAAGTAGAGTGTCTCAGCCGATTCTGGAACCTCCTCCTTGGCCTTAACCATGCATATGCATAGGTCAAGGTCAAGGAGGAGGTTCCAGAATCGGTTGAGACCGGCCAATGCCAACCCCAAGGTCAAGTCAACCCTAAGGTCAAGGGTTACCACTAGGGTCAAGGCTTAAGCTAGGTCAAGGTTAATGAGGAGGTTGTAGAATGTGGAGATTCCACAATGTAAAAACTACATAATTAGTTGGGAGGTGTCAAGGTCAGAGGACATATCACAACTGAGACCGTATCTCAAGGTTGATGATTGTGTATAAAAGGCTTGCAGTAGTGAATAGATGTTAGTATTTTAAAAGTGGTAACCATGGACAGCAGATATGGTGACGGAAGAGAAACCTGTGAATGTTATCACAAGAATAAAGTGAGTGTGTCGACAAACATCAATGTTGATGAAGATAACTCTTCGAAAGATCCTGATGCATAATCATTTAAAGTAGATGGAAATTTTTTGAAAGATTTTGATACAGAACCATTTGAAGTAGGTGAGTCGAGCGATTTTTGGGATAAAGTAAATTTATATACGGAGACGTTTCTGCGAGATGCATCATGGAATATGCCATTATTAGGAGAGAGAATATATTTTTTAAATAAAAGCAATCCCAAATGAATATGTGTTGGTTTATCTGCAGATATGAATTTTGAATCAACTGTGAAGATTGTAGGAGTAAAGAAGCAAAGTTTGCCTTTTTGTGAATGTGAGTGGAATCACTTTTTGATTGAGAGTAAGTTGAAAAGATATTTTGAATATCGTGGTGCAGCATTTCCAGTTGTCACTAGTCTCAATTTGCGGATATCTAGCGAATGTTTCGATGGAGTTACTAGAATACTTACAGTCCCTGACCATATTACTTGAAACATGTCATAAATCAGCCCTTTTACCTATTCCCATCCTATTATAGTGACATTCTTTTGCTTTGAATCCGATCGTTTATAGTGGGACTAGATTATTGTATCAATAAATGAAAATACCAGAGAAATGATATTTAGAAGAATAAAGTTCGTATATATAAATATTTTAGTTATCAACTTACATTTAGCGAGTTCACAGTTTAGAGAATGCATTGATATTTTTTAAAATATTTCGTCATAACCGTATAGAAGCTAAGTTGTGGAGTATCGTTAAATGTTTTGTGTTGATATATCCTTATTGCAAAGGTAAAATTGTTATTCTATCTCTCTCTTAATAATAAACTATTTGAAATTTGAAAAAAAATTGAAATATTTGGGGGTTTTTTGTAGAAAATACCCGGGAAAGATTTAACAAGTGAACAAAAAGCTTAAACGAAGGAGCTAGCACATCGACACAAAGACGGGCAAAGTGCAGTCGGAAAAGAAAAACTTCGAAGAGATCTGACCGTGAAATTGTTCATCAGGCTTTCAGCAATAGATTTGCTACAATTAAAATGACTCAAAAAAATTTACAAGAGAGGGGAATAGAGATTTCGAGCAGAACTGTCAGGTGCCGATTGCGCGAAAATCGCCTAATGGGCCGAAGACCTGTAAAAAAGCCGCGTTTAACAAAAACAATGAAATCTGCTCGTTTTAACATTGCAAGAGAATATCGACATTTCACAGACGAGAATTGGAAGAAGGAACTTAACAACATGATTTTTACTGAATTAATGTTTGCATTACTTAATAGGTTTTCTTTAGTGACGAGTGCTCGCTCTGTGTGTTAGTGCAACGAGCACAATTTGTTCGTAGACGACCTGGCGAACGTCTCACAGAGCCCACGATTCTTCGAACTGTAAAACGCCCTCCGAAGGTAAGGATTTGGGGAGCGATTAGTGGAGACGGACCCGGCCCTTTGTATTATGTAGAAGGTACAATGCGTCAAGAGCAGTACATAAATGTGTTAAAAAACACGTAATTACCGTATTTAAAGCCAGGACGTCGCATACCGACAGGGTGTATATTTATGCCAGATAATGCTCCTTGCCATGTGGCAAAAAAGGTTAAGAAATTCTTTGAAGACAATCACGTACCTCTTTTACGTTGGCCCGAAAATTCACCGGACCTGAATCCCATCGAGAACGTACAGAATCGACTAAAAAGTAAGGTATATGAAAGAGAAAACCCTAGAAAGGAAACATTAATGAAGAATATAAAGGATGTATGGGAGAACGATGAAGATATAAAAGAGAGAATCATATCTTGCATTGAAAGTTTGCCCCGAAGAGTTAAGGGTTGTTATTAAAAATCATGGGTTATGGATTAAATATTAATTACTTATTTAATATTTACATATGTTATATATTTTTACAATATATTTTATAAATAAAAAATATAATGCATGTATAGTTTATATTTTATTATGAAGAAACTACAAAATATTGAGTGTTTCAAGTAATTTGGCCAGGGACTGTAAAATGGAAAAAAATGGGGACTGCGTATATTTATCATATGAAGGTTTGTTAGAGTTACTTCGTTTGGAAAACGTTGTGGAATTCAAGTAGAGAAAATGTTGAATGGAGTGGTGTCCGAATGTGCTTGCATAAAAAAAGAGTTGTTAACGTGTGGATTACAAAAAAATTATGATATAGATGTATTCAGAAAAATTTGTTTGTAATTATGATTAATAAATGTTATTGCGTTTTATTGGGAGTATAGAATGAGAAATATTGGGAAGTAAAATTGAATATGTATTTAAGTATTACTTTGTCATGTTGTATGCTATTTGAATAGTTGCTGTCTCTGAACGCAGTTTGCATAAGTTATCTTTATTAATATGGGAATTAGAGGAAAACGTATCACTATAAATCGAAAAGCGAGACGGAAAGGAAGTGGATTATTGAATACTATAATAAATTTGGAACTTCATATACCAGGATATAGTTTTTGCGGTCCTGGAACAAAATTGAAATTCCGCATAGAAAGAGGCGACCGGGGGGTGAATTTGTTGGATGAGGCTGGTAAAGAACACGACATAGGTGCGAGGAGAGGATGTACAGTTCACGGAATTAGGAGCCTCTACCGTGCAATCACCTGCTGTAGTTGAAACAGTAGCAACCGCATCATCAGCGGCAACTTCCTTCAATTCTATTGTTCCAACTGCAGTAAAATCTCCGGCAGTACTTTCACAAATCAATACTATTTCACCATTACGCTCTACCTATTTACCTACCGAAATATATCCTCCCTATTTACCTGCTGAGGAGTACAATTGAGCAGAGCAGAAAGAAATAAACTGACTGCCCAACGAAGACTGTACAGACGACGTACTAGGATAATGGCTACACCAATTTGTCGTACGACCTATAGTAAAGTGAGGAACTTACTTCTAGGTAACGAGGTAGAGAGTTCTAGTGGAGTAATGACAACTCCAATACGTCCACAGCCAGTGATACATCATCTTTGATGATTATAACGTCACAACCACAGGTTGTTGTTACATCGGCTCTTTTATCTAATTGTTTGCGTAGTCCTATTCTTTTAGCTTTATTAGGACAAGCAGCAGGTCCCTCGACGTCTTCTACTCCACAACCCGCATTACCTGCAGCACTCTCTACGTCTTCTACTCCACAATCCGCACCACCTGCAGTACCTTCTATGTCGTCTACTCCACAACCCGAACCACCTACAGTACTTGAGCCTGAAAGCAATCAGCATTTCACAACCGATCCTGTTCAACTTTTCCGATCTTCCCAAAATTCAGTAATTACTGCAGGCCAGCGTAGCCCACCCAAATCTAATCCCATCTCAATCCACTCTTCCCACGATCAGTTATCGCTGTTTGCTTGTTTCTCATTCCACCCACACATCACTTCTAGACAAATTCCGATTGGCCTTATAATCGATTTATAGATTCTAATTTCAATTTTTCTTAAAGTGTTTTTAGATCTTAAGACATTATTCAGTGAAGCCATACATTTTGTTCCCTTTGCAATTCTTTCTTGCATCTCTGTGCCTTCTTCGCCTTTATTCGTTATTGTTACGCCTAAATAATTAAATTTTTCTACTTTTCTGAAACCGTAATGTGTTCCATCTTCTGAAGTTACTTCTAATGTTGTCCCTTGCGTTCTTCCTTGTACTCCTTCTAGAACCATATATTTAGTTTTCTCCTCATTTATTCTTAATCCTTTATCTTTTGCTGATCTTATTGCCCTTATTATATTTTCTTTATTTCTACCAAGAATCACTATGTCATCTGCATAGGCCATGGCTTGTACTTGCTGACTATATATTGTTCTTCTAGTTGTTATTTGGCTGTCTAGAATTGCTTTTTCTAGTACTATATTAAACAATGTCATTGACAAGGGATCTCCTTGCCTTAATCCTCTTCTGACGTTAAAACCTCCCGAAATATGTCCATTCACTTGTACTTTATAGTCTGTTTCTTGTAAAGTCATTCGCACTAGCCTTATCAGCTTATTTGTTACCTCCAGTTTTTCCATTGCCTCATATACCCTATTTCGTTTTACAGTATCATTTGCCTGTCTGAAATCTATAAAGACCATATGGAGTGGCAGCTTTTGATCGATACTGTTATCCATAATTTGTTTAAGGGTAAGGACTGCATTACCGACCTATTTTTCCGGAAACCGCATTGGTATTCTTCCAATCTCCGTTCAGTTATTTCCTCCAGTCTTTTTTTTATAGCTATTGCCAGTATCTTATAAGTTACATCTAATAACGCTATGCCCCTATAATTTCCGCACTCTGATACATTCCCTTTTTTATTTTTCCCTTATATATATATATATATATATATATATATATTAAATATATTAAATATATTGAATATATTTAATATATTAGATATATTTAATACATTAGATATATTAAATATATTAAATGTATTCACAAAACTTGCAAAGTTATATCCCACAAAAAAATGTAATAGCAGCACCATTATCAAATGTCTAAATTCCTATTTCGAGGAAATTGGTACTCCAAAACCCATCATCTTAGACAATGCCACGTAGATCCGCAACAAAAGTTTGGATAAGTTCTTCAATCGCAAAAACATTCGTACCGTCTATACACCTGTTCGTCATCCACAAGCAAACCCAAGTAAACGGAGTATCAGAACAGTATTACAATATCTTCGAATCTACGTTCAAGACAATCATGCTGAATGGTTACATTATATTCCCAAAATTGAGACAGTAATTAATGAGATTCGAAGTTCCCAGACAAAGATCTCTCCTATTTCATTTTATATCGGTAAAAATCCAACTAGACCGTGGAACAATAATCCTGATCGATTAGATATATCTTAATTCTCTCGACACAAGAGCGGTTGCTAACAATTCATAACAATTATCTAAGGAAACAATCTAAGAAAATAGGTAAACAAACCTTATTCGATGTTGAGGACTGCGTTTTTGTTAGAGCCTTGCGTACTGCGGATAGAAAACAAAATCGAATGAAAAAGTTGTGTCCATTTTATGAAGGTTCTTTTATTATATCTGAGAAACTTGGTTCAAATACCTTTCAAGTGTCGGATACAGAGAAAACGTTCATAAGAGGGGTTTACGATATAAAAGATCTTTATCGTTATAAGTGTACGTAAAACAACCTCGATTATAAAGATTAAGTTCGTTTCTTTCCATTTAAAAAATGTTTCTGTTTGTTTTAAGAATGTTCCCAATAGGTATTAGATATGTCAAGTGAATCTAACCTAAAACTCAAACGGAAAAGTATCTATTAAAAACTTTAAAAACTTAAATTGTACATATGTTCAATATTACTTACACGTTATTGGAAACATTATTCGTATGTAATCCTCTTAATGTTTCCTTCTGGTGGGGGATAGTTGTTATGTTCAACGTTGTATGTACGACAACAGCCTCGGTTGTCACTTCTGAACGACTAAATGTCAGGTTAGCCACTCGTTGGTAACTAAATATCCCTCTTGCGGGGAAAATTGGAAATTACCCAGTCACCATCTCCCTCTAGCAAACTGGCTGTGGAGCGAGGACATTATATTAAATATATAAGTCCAGATAATGAGTGTGGGGTAGCATGGATAAATCTACTCATCAGTTAATTTTCCTATTCACATAACTCGTCCAAATTCATGTAGAAATCGTCTAAATTAAGCAACAGCATAAATTGAAAGGTATTTTAAATAATATTTCATCAATTAAATCTTTATCTGAAAGGTTTAAGTAAATTATTAGAGAATTTTCACGTTTAAAGCTTGTCAGTAACATTTTGTATCATAGAATCCTCGAAGTACAACCTCCTAGTTGAGTCACTGCATTCATTCTCGTATGCTATTTGCAGAAATAATCTCATTTGATCGAAATTCATCGTAAAAGTTTCTATTTGGGTTAAATTATCATAATTGGCTGTGGAATAAAACAATCGCCGGTCTTTCGCGATTTAAAATGAAAGAAAGATGAGCGACGCCATAATTTTTCATCAATCTTTTATTCAGCCTTGGTTGAATCAAAGTGTTTCTTAATTCCGAATCCCATATGAAGTGCTCAATTGTGAAATCAAAGCCTTTATTTGAAGAGAAAAGGGTTAAATTTCCAGAACAGGCAGTTTCCTATAGAGGTTATATAAACGGAGAATTTATATAACATTGGCATCGTTCAAAATTCCTTAATTTCGTTTTATTAATTTGGAAATTCGTTATAAAATTGCCGAAAGGGTATCCAGGGATACTCCCGAACCTACTAAGAATCCTTAATTTAGTTTAAAATTAGAAAATTTTACAATTTTCCCAAAATTCCCTCAGAAAGATATTTCAGTAGATATTTTTAAAGCGAGATCCATTCGGGTGTAGTAATAGAGTAAGAAGGGTATTTGTTTTACCACACTCTGAGGGTCCAACAATTAGACCAAATAAAAACTCTCTTATATCTATCTGATAAAAGTTTTCGCATTCAACAGCAGATCCTAGTTGTCGATAGGTAACGATAATTGTTGTGTTTCTAACCGCATTCTGCACCTTTCCAATGCCAAAGACACACTAATACAAAATGCTAAAAGACATATATTATGTTTAATATTTTTTCTTATTTTCAGGAATATATTAGCATATAGGAAAACCATCAATAAAACTTATATTGAATATATTAAATATATTATGTTTATTAATTTAAGTTTTATTTATCGTTTTCCTATATCCTAATATATACCTGAAAATAAGAAAAAATATTAAACATAATATATGTCTTTTAGAATTTTGTATTAGTGCGTATTTGGCATTGGAAAGGTACAGAATACAGTTAGAAACACAACAATTATCGTTACCTATCGATAACTATGATCTGCTGTTGAATGCGAAAACTTTTATCAGACATAGTAATCTTTTCGGAGAAACATGTAAGAGAGTTCTAATTGGTGGACCCTCAGGAAATTTTGGGAAAGTTGTAAAATTTTCTAATTTTAAACTAAATTAACGATTCTTAGTAGGTTCGGGAGTATCCCTGGATACCCTTTCGGCAATTTTATAACGAATTTCCAAATTAATAAAACGAACTTAAGGAATTTTAAAATTATACATGTAACTAACCTTGAAACTTGAAAGATGCCAATGTTATATAAACTCTCTGTTTATATAACCTCTACAGGAAACTACCTGTTCTGGAAATTTAACCCTTTTCTCTTCAAATAAAGACTTTGATTTCACAATCGAACACTTTAAATGGGATTCGGAATTAAGAAACACTTTGATTTAACCAAGGCTGAATAAAAGATTGATGAGAAACTATGGCGTCGCTCATCTTTCTTTTATTTTAAATCGCGAAAGACCGGCGATTGTTTTATTCCACAGCCAATTTTGATAATTTAACCCAAATAGAAACTTTTACGATGAATTTCGATCAAATGAGATTATTTCTGTAAATAGCATACGAGAATGAATGCAATGACTCAACTAGGAGGTTGTACTTCGAGGATTCTATGATACAAAATGTTACTGACAAGCTTTAAACGTTAAAATTCTCTAATAATTTACTTAAACCTTTCAGATAAAGATTTAATTGATGAAATATTATTTAAAATACCTTTCAATTTACGCTGTTGCTTACTTTAGACGATTTCTACATGAATTTGGACGAATTACGTGAACAGGAAGATTAACTGATGAGTAGATTTGTCCATGCTACCCCACACTCATTATCTGGACTTATATATTTAATATAATGTCCTCGCTCCACAGCCAGTTTGCTAGAGGGAGATGGTGACTGGGAGATTTCCAATTTTCCCCGCAAGAGGAATATTTAGTTACCAACGAGTGGCTAACCTGACATTTAGTCGTTCAGAAGTGACAACCGAGGCTGTTGTCGTACATACAACGTTGAACATAACAACTATCCCCCACCAGAAGGAAACATTAAGAGGATTACATACGAATAATGTTTCCAATAACGTGCAAGTAATATTTAACATATGTACAATTTAAGTTTTAATAGATACTTTTCCGTTTGAATTTTAGGTTAGATTCATTTGACACATCTAATACCTATTGGGAACATTCTTAAAACAAACAGAAACATTTTTTAAATGGAAAGAAACGAGCTTAATCTTTATAATCGAGGTTGTTTTACGTACACTTATAACGATAAAGATCTTTTATATCGTAAACCCCTCTTATGGACGTTTTCTCTGTATCCGACACTTGAAAGGTATTTGAACCAAGTTTCTCAGATATAATAAAAGAACCTTCATAAAATGGACACAACTTTTTCATTCGATTTTGTTTTCTGTCCGCAGTACGCAAGGCTCTAACAAAAACGCAGTCCCCAACATCGAATAAGGTTTGTTTACCTATTTTCTTAGATTGTATCTTTGGATAATTGTTATGAATTGTTAGCAACCGCTCTTGTGTCGTGAGAATTAAGATGTATCTAATCGATCAGGATTATTGTTCCACGGTCTAGTTGGATTTTTACCGATATAAAATGAAATAGGAGAGATCTTTTTCTGGGAACTTGGAATCTCATTAATTACTGTCTCAATTTTGGGAATATAATGTTGCTTGTGGATGAAGAACGGATGTATAGACGATACGAATGTCTTTGCGATTGAAAAACTTAACCAAATTTTTGTTGCTATTGTACGTGGCATTGTCTGAGATGATGCATTTTGGAGTACCAATTTCCTCGAAATAGGAATTTAGACATTTAATAATGGTGCTGCTGTTACATTTTTTGTGAGATATAACTTTGCAAGTTTTGTGAAGTGATCAAGACCACTAAAACGTTCTTGTAACCATCTACAGGGATTAAGTTCTGAAGAAAATCAATACAGATGATGTCTAAGACTAATTTGGCACAGATGAGTTTGGAAATTGCGATAGGTGAATCACTTTTGACTTTTATAAGAAGACATATCTCGCATTGGTTTACCACCTGTTTTTTATGCCTGGGTGAACATAAAGTTCATGAAGATGTTGTAAAACCTTTATTGCATGCTCTTTCGTTAATACAATTAACACAATATTGTTTACGAGCTTTACTAAAATGTTGCACTGCATATAAAAATTTTGGTACCGCTTATTTTTGCCTAATTCGCTTTTAATCTTTTGTATTTCTAGTGCCTGTTGTCCGGCTATAATATTCGGCCCGCTTTACAGGGTGTGACTGATGTTCTGTAACAGGTGCATGTTGATAGTGAATGCCTGGTCCCGTGATTTGCTTGTTTCGTACATTCTGCTGAATATGTCGACAATGTAGTTCTGCCCTGTTGTAATGTACTTGATGTCGAAATAGTACTCTTGTGGGATTAGAGAGTACTAGTATATGCGATTGTTGCATATCCTTGTTTTTAATATGGATGTGAACGCAGAATTGTCTGTCTTTATCAAGAATTTCCTTCCTAAGAGAAAATATCTCAACTTGATTATACAGTATAGTATGGCCAACATTTCCTTTTCCACAATGGAATATTTTACTTCTGCATTGTTTAGTTTTCTTGACAAAAAGCGATTGGATACTCTCCATCTGCATGATCTTGGAATAAAACACCTGCTATTGCGCTGTTGCTTGCGATAGTTCTCAATGTGAATAACTTAGAGAAATCTGTATGAACTAGCTTTAGATTTTGACAGAAACAGTTCTTGATGTCTTGTAGTGCTGCTTCGTGCTTCTCTTCCCATATAAACTTAGTTCCTTTCTTTAGTAGTTCGTAGAAGCTTAGACATTTTTCAGAAAAGTGTGGAATGAATTTATTGTAGTAGGAAATGACTCCAAGGAAACTTCTTAGCTTCTTGACGTTGCTTGGCCTGGGCAAATCTTGAATGGCTTGTAGACGTTCTTATTCGATGAATATGCCTTCTTTGTTGTTGATATAGCCCAAATAGGAGATATTATTAAAAAAAAATTCACACTTCTTTAGATTTAGCTTCATCCCTGCGTTGGCAATACTGCCGATGACTTTGATGGGAAACTTCATCTTTAGAAAATACGAGGACGTCATCGATGTAATGGGATGAAAATGCAGAATAGGGATCGAGAATGCGCTTCATGGCAAATGTGAGAGCACTTGAACTGGTTGATAAACCAAATGGTACACAACGGAATTGGTATGTTGTTCCATTGATGGAGAAGCCACAGAATTTACAACTTTCTTCTGAGAGTGGAATGAGCCAGAAGGCAGGTCTAGCTCGGAGAAAACTCTTGCATTGGAGAACCTTGTCAGCAACGTTTGGATAGTCTCTGGCGTTTCATGTTCTTTCTTGGTAATCTTGTTCAAGATACGAACGTCGAGGCACAGGCGGATGGAATTGTCTTTCTTCTTGACGATGACAGCAGGAATGATGTAAGATGTTTTTGATCTTTCGATGACTCCATTTGTTAACATGTTTCGAATTTCCAGATTGAGGTTTGCACGAAATGCTTCAGGTACTGGATACATCTTGCAGGAGAATGGAGCCAACTCGTCAACGTGGAGGGTGTGCGAATACTTCTTGTCGGCGACCACAGAAGTGTTATCGTCTATTTTTTCTTTGCGAGGAGCTCTTTGTTTTGCTCTAAGACTCGAGCATTTAACGAGCTCACATCGGCACCACTATCGACTAATGCACTTAAAGTTACCTCATTTAGAATGATTTCTAAGAATGGTAAGATATTCGTAATTCGCGGGCTTTCAATTGGGGGTGTTTCAGAAAATAAATCTTTGGGGTGTTGGTAACTCATTAGACTGTTATTGTTAGCTAAGCGACTGCGGACGGTATTTATAAAAATGACTGATCTGTCTGCGAACTTTTGGGATCGTTTACCTCTTCGACTACCTGAACATTATTGAAATGGTGCTGGCGTTTGCCATGACCTTGACCCTTCGGGATGTTGTTTGAGTTGGTACTATTTGTATTTCTGTTGTTGGAGTTACCACTTTGAACGTTATTTCTCTTGCTGCTCTGGTTTGAATTTGAACGACTAGAACCTCTATTGTAATTGCCGTTATTCGAAGAATGGAAATTATTGCGATTTCTACTTTGGGAATTAGAGAAATTTGTCTGATTTCGACCTATATCCCCTCCCATTCGAGTATACCAAAATATCTAGCGACCTCCATCATTCCAAGTAGGGGCCACCACAACAAATAAGAGAGAAGATACAGAAAACTACATATGACATCATGTATTAAATAAGATTTCAAAAGTTGGTGATGAATCAAAGATTAGTTGGGCGTTAAGAAAAACCCCTCTGTTAGGCAACTGGAGACGTAAAATCTCAAGGGATTCTAAGTTATCTAAATAATTTCCTTTACTAGCGATATGTAAAATGTCAAAATTGTTCTTCACATCGAAATGGTGATTAGTGTCTTTAAGATGATTAGCGAAGTGAGAGAAGCAGGATACATTGGCTCAAGTGTTCTTTAATACGAGTATCAAAGTTACGATATGTTCTGCCAACGTAATTACATTGACAAGCATCACACGTGAGTTTATAATCTCCTCTCTTCTTTATATCATCAACAACATCCTTATTATTCAGCAACACATTTCGAAGAGGATGTTTTGAACTCAACAGAGAAGTAGGGTCTTAACAAATTAGCTACTGTATAAGAAAAGGGACCGATGTGTGGTAGCGAGATATAAGATTTTTCTACATCAATAGTAGTATTTGTTTGATCTAGGTAGATAATTTTTTCCAACTTCCTTCTCTGTATTTTGTTAAAAAGTTTGTCAATGACACTGATGTCAAAATGGTTCATAGTAGCCATTTGTTTTATAATAGCTAACTCTTTATTAATAGACTCGGTGGAAAGTGGTATGTTGATGAGCCTATGAAGGTAGTTGCAAAGTGAAGACAATTTCTGACTGTGGGGATGGTTGGAACTCTCATCAATGGTGAGTAGGCTTCCTGTAAATCTCAAAGTCTAATTCTGTATTATCCAAAGGCTTTAAAATAGTAATATCTAAAAAATTAATGCGATTGTTATTTTCAATTTCTAACGTAAATTTAATTGAATTATGTAGTGTTAAAATAAAATAGAAAATCAATCAGTTCAAGATGGCTACCAGTCCAAATCACAAAAATGTCATCCACATATCTAGCCTCAAATTTGATGTATTTACAGAAGGGGTTATGGTTGACAAGATAAAGAGTTTCAAAGTAGTTCATAAACAAGTCTGCAAGTATTGGAGAAGTTGAAGAGCCCATGTCTAAACCATGAGGTAAAGTATATAATTGGTTATTGAATTGAAAAAAGTTTTGTGTTAGGCAAACTGTAGCAATATTAATTAGCTCGTCTTGGTTTTTAAGTGGATACTCAATTGTCTTCAGTTTATGAATCAGAAGTTGAATCACTTCATGTGATGGAACATTGGCAAATAAATTGGATACATCTAAAGAGATTATGATATCGTTATTATCAATCCCAATTGTACTAAATTTATTTGTTAGGTCTAAAGTATTTTTAATTGTAAAGGAGAAACTATCATTAAGTATACCTTTTAAAATACTATTTAGCCATCTTGAGAGAATATGCACAGGTGAATTTGTGTAAAAGAGCACCGGTCTTATTGGAATCTCATTAAAATTATCTGATTTGTGTAGCTTAAGAAGACCATGTAATCTAGGTGGTAATGTGTGGTCAGGTGATATTTGCTTCTTCAATTTTTCATCCAACAAACAACTGCAAGACTTACTTACTCTCTTAACTTTGTTGGATCCTTTAAAAACAATTTGTATCAACTAGATTCTAAAAGATGACCTTCGAAATCGTTGGCAAGTTTGATTCACGTTGTTTAAATATCTTTTAACAGAACACTCTCGATATTTTTCCAGATCTATTAGGGGAAGAAATTAATTTTGCAAACATTTCTCCATACCAAAAATGTGTTTTTCTTTAGTAAATTAAATATGGAACTATGCAGTTTTTCGTCTAATACGGGGGTAAGTCAAATATTATCTACACATTCGCCATAACAAGCTTTGAAGGTTATCGTAGTGGCGGCCGCTTACGCATGCGTTGAGTTGGCGCCTCTGTGGTCATATGTGCGGAATTTAATCACGATCGCATCATTTGTCTGCTAACTACAACAGCATAAGAATGTCAGCTCCACTATTAGTTTGCACCAAAGAGGAACAACGAGCAGTGATCCGATTTTTGTGGTCAGAGTGTGTGAAAGGTGCTGAAATTCATCGGAGACTTTTGTCACAATACGGGGACAGTGCTTTATCACGTAAAAACGTTTTTTTGTGGATCGAAATGTTTCAAAGCGGCCGCATGAGCGTAACACAAAAAGAGAGAGCTGGACGCCCGTCAACCTCGACCAGCGACGACAACATTCAGCAAGCTCGAGAGATGGTTACAGCAAATAAGCGACTTACCATAAGTGAGGTTGCATCTTCTTTAAACATCAGTCACGGTTCTGCCCATCAAATTATCCACGAAGAATTCAAATTTCGTAAAGTGTGTGCGCAATGGGTACCACGAATGCTTACCGCAGAAAACAAAACCAAACGTTTGGACATCTGCCAACGCTTACTGGATCGCTTCAACGCGGAAGGCAGCGCATTTTTAAGCAGAATAGTGACTGATGTTTAAAGAAGATGCTACCTCACCTATGGTAGCTCGCCTATTTACTGTAACCATCTCTCGAGGTTGCTGACTGTTGTCGTCGGTGGTCGAGGTTGACGGCCGTCCAGCTTCCTCTTTTTGTGTTACGCTCGTGCGGACACTTTGAAACATTTCGATCCACAAAAAAACGCTTTTACGAGATAAAGCACCGTCCCCGTATTGTGACAAAAGTCTCCGGTGAATTTCAGCACCTTTCACACCCTCTGACCACAAAAATCGGATCACTGTTCGTTGTTCCTCTTTGGTGCAAACTAATAGCGGAGCTAACATGCTTATGCTGTTGTAGCTAGCAGACAAATGACGCGATCGTGATTAAATTCCGCACACATTACCACAGAGGCGCCAACTCAACGCATGCGCAAGCGGCCGCCACTACGATAACCCTCAAAGCCCGTTATGGCGAAAGTGTAGATAATATTTGACTTACTCTCGTACATAGAGAGCATCGACTGAATATAATAAATGTTTCTTCCTCTAAAGATATTAATTAAAACTAATGTATAGATACTATTATTTTTTTTGTTGGTGTAATTCCAGTATCTACTCGAAATAATCATCATTTTCCAACATACATCGTCTTGTAAGCTAACAAGTACGTATAAATAAATAAGATAAGCAGACAAATATTGATTAAAGTTGACCATAAAAAGAATGGATTTGTGTATACATTATTATTGTAAGCACTAAGTTCTTTCAGCAGTAAAGAAAAATTAGAATTCACTGAAAGTTCTTTAAAAAATTACGTAATTTCACTAAACAGAAATGTTTTGTGAAAAACCTTTCTGAATAAATTTCTTAAACCAAAACGTAACTCAGACATTATACATTATTATTATTATACATTATACAAAAACCTTAGTAAATGTTCAATAAAATACAAGGAATCACATTACAGGTTGTATGAAGGAAAATGCTGATTACTTCGAACAGATGTTGAAATTTTACGCATAAAATTAATTTTACAGAGTATTTTTAATAGACACAAGAAAAACAAAGGTTTATAGCATTTCGTCGCAGTACTCTACGCATTTTAACAGGAAACTTCTCTGTTATGGCAAATAACACGAAGTATCGGCACACGCCTCACCACACAAAATATTCATTAAATTAATCCGGAACAGCTATTTCGAGAGCTCCTGGGCAACCTCATTATCAACCAAATGACCGAATAAATCTAAGCGAGAAACACAAAGCAACCCTAATATAAATCTAATTCTATCGTACTTGTTTATTCCTCTCTGGGGAAAAGATATATGTATTTACAAAAGGTATACCGTAAGAGCGAGCATACTATGATCAGCCAGCATAATCGGCATTTTTCGGAATTGCGAAAGCGGAGTCGTGTTTAACACGTGTCAGTGAACGAGTACGCCATTTATAATGTGAGCAAGGTGCTTTCGAAAATGCGAGAGCAAAATCGTGGCTTGCACGTGTTCGTGAACGAATACACCGTTTATAACGTGAACAAGATGCGCAAATGAAATTGCGTTTACGCAATTTCATTTGTCAGGCAAATGACATTTCACTTTGACGTTCAACACAGCACACGTTCAGATGTGCGGAGTTCGTGTAAAATCGGGTGATCATAGTACGCTCGCTCTTACGGTATGTGTATTTACATGTATCTATTAGTATTTGCCGTTTGACACTGATCATATGCGAAGTATCTACGGAACAAAAAAGGTCCGTGTCCGTACCACCCTCATAAAATAGAGCAAGACACCGATACGTACCCTCTTGTCAAATGTGTTTTCTAATTCTAACCATGCAAGATGTATAGGGCGACAATATAGCCTTTTGTCAATGTAGCACGTAATATGAAAAACGAAAAAACATATGGTCGTTTTACTCCAGTAAATCAAAAAGACAGGAGTAATGAAGCGGTGGAATGTCTTTGTTCAGTAGGTTTCGATTTTTTTTATATATGTACATAGTTTCAAATGCATCTAGCTCACGAGGCGAGGTTACGTTCTTAATCAATTTCAGGCTTTCCAATTTAATATTATGCCCGGCCTCGTTTATGTGTTGTGCTACACTTGACGCTTCTATTTTGCCGTACCTGTAGCACCTGATGTGTTCCTTGAATCTAGTACCTATTGCTGGTTTTGTTTGAACAATATAGGCTTTATCACAGTCATTACACGCAATTTTATAAATTCCCGACCTTTCTTTCATGTCCGGTTTATTTTTCAGATTGCCAAGAAGGTTTTTGAGTGTATTACGTGAACTGAAACATACGTTCATATCTGGTCCTGTAAAAACTTTACTAATACCTTTCGATATTCTGTGGAAGGGAAGTTTCACAAATTTCTTATCGCGGGTTTCTACCGGCATCAAGGTCGCGGAATTTCTTACATAATGCCTATGCTGGACTTTCTTAAGAATACAATCGACATCTACAGAAGAGTAACCATTATAAATAGCTACATTTTTTATGAATCTAAGCTCTTCGTTGTACCTACTTTTATTCAAAGGGAATTTCACTAGTCTATTAATTAAGAAACTAATCGCGGCCATTTTATGTTGTCCACAGTGGTTAGAATCGATCATGATGTATCTATTAGTGTTTGTTTCCTTCCTATAGACGTCTATTTCAAGTTTTTTCTTGTTTCTAATTACTAAATTATCTAGGAACGGGAATTGATTACTCACTTCTTCTTCTACTGTAAATCTAATAATTTCGAATTTTGAATTGAAAGTCGCGAGGAAATCCGGTATAGTGCCTTTCTTAGTATCAAAAACCGCGAAGATATCGTCTACAAATCTGAGCCAAATTCTAGGAAAATATACGGGCTCCTTTTTCAAACATTTTTCAAATTTGCTCATGACCAAATTGGCTATGAAACGGGACAGCGGATTGTCCATCGCTGTACCTTCTAGTTGTTCATAATATTTGCCCCCTATTTTAAAACGATTTCGGTTCATGCAGAGCATCGTTAGTCTTTTGTATCCCGCAATTTTGGCATCATGAGGTTGTTCAGGAACCCTCGAAACAGCTGTTCCGGATTAATTTAATTAATATTTTGTGTGGTGAGGAGTGCGCCGATACTTCGTGTTGTTTGCCATACTACTAAATTGACAAAGGAGCTTCACTATCATACTCTGGCAAAATATACGGAGTTTTCTATTAAAAAAAAAGAAGTAACATGAATCAAACATGGCACCGACTTTGATGGCCATCTTATAGAACCTGGTTTATATAGAAAAAATGGTCATTGTATTACCGAAAACTCCAAGAAAGACTCAATTGAATAAAATTTTAATCAACGCTCTAGCACGTAAGACGTATCGGGCGTTAAAGAAAACAACAACATTTCGCAAAAATTTCAAATTACCTCAAAAAACTAAACTAGATAGGTATAGAGAATGTTGAAAAGGGTTGAAATGAATTGAAGAAAGTCATCCCGACGCGTAATAATATACAGATTTTTCCATTTTAAATCAAACTTGTATAACGTGTGCAGCGGAAACTGAACACCCAGTAAGTATACTGGGTATATATAATTTTATATTGTGCAATCTTGATCTTCGCATAATAATTTTTATTTTGACCCTAAATAACTCAGAGAAAAAATTATCTTCCACCCACCCACTAAGTGAACACGCTGTGTGTGCATTTTAAGTGAATTAAATGTTTTTAAGCGATCGTCCATTAATTCTAAAGAATTTTTGTGTTCATTCAATTGTGTGGTTAACAATTTCAGTTGAAACTATAATAAAGGCAACAAAACAGGGACAATAAATTTAGTAACAATAAAAAAGGTAATCGTCATTCTGCAAGCGACTCCTAAAAAATTTAATGGAACAAATCAAACACAAAAATCGAGCAACATCCGGTCCATTTTCACGAACATATTCATCGGTGTCAATTGTGATATATTTACGCCATTACGGTCGATATTAATCGACAATTGGTGGCGCTGCTATTGCACCAATTGAGCACGGTAATATAGTTGGCAGTGAGGGAGTTAAATTATATTTAAACTGACCGAGGCCGTGTGCGAATAACGAAGATCAGAAAGGAACTAATTGACTTATGTTTTCTGCATGTAATGCAATGCTTTCGTTAGTCTGTACCGCCAGGGTTGATGAATGTTTGGCACTAACGAGTAAGAATCGAACATGCAGAGAACACCGATGCATGTACGGAAACGTACTGACACGTAATTAATGCCAATTAATACACGCTATTTATCTGCTTTGTATTCACTTAAAGTACCCCAGCGCTAGTTTGGAAATCATCCGCAATTAACCATGAACAGTTACCCAAATAGGTATCGTTGGTATTTAAGCGTATATGCACATGTAGGTACAATACGTATATCATAATTAGTGCTATACGTATAATAGGATTTAATAAAGTATGATCAATAACATAAGGCAAATCAGGTGTGTCGACAAAAGCCTATGTGATTGTTAGCATTGCCCAACTCGCAGACAGTGATAACCGTAAATGAACCTTTCACTATTATTTAAAACATACTCTGTGATAGAACAATTATGGAGATTACCCGAGCTAGATGACATTTACTTATTACGTTAGAACATTTTTAAAACTTCTCTTGGAGTGGACTTGTTCACTAAATTTACTTTCCTCTGTATAAGTCAGCAGACGTGTTATACATCAGCTTAGAACCCAGTCTTTGAACAAGAAATGTAGCGTTCTCCTCGAAGAATAGACCTCCAGCCTATCCCTTTGACACGAACAAATTTGCGTCTTTACAATTCTGCTTATGCACTACAATATAGTGTAGAAATAAACAAATAAGGGTACAATTCATAGTACTTCTTTGAGACATCCTTACTGCGTAATCAGGAAACATATTCTATTTCACTATATAACAAAGTAAACCTAAAAAAATTTCCTTTTTCATTTTACAGAAAAAATCCTTATAAAAAGTTTTGCTTATTTGTTAATAGTCTTTTCTTATAACCAGAATAATGATTAAATCTATACGGTAATCAAAAATTAATACACAAAAAGGGCGATAAAACCGACTGTGCCAATTACAGAGGGATTGCTATGTTGGATGTCACTTACAGGATACTATCAGCATGGATTAAAAGCAAAATAGAGTTAAAAACGGAAAAATTAATCGGGGAGTATCAGGCAGGGCTTCGAAAAGGGAGGTCTACAACGGATCAAACGTTTACATTAAAACAATCTTTAACATCATGCTATGAATATGAAATACCTGTACACATGCTATTCGTTGATTTCAAGAAGGCATATGACTCGGTGAATAGGAACGAAGTAATTAAGGCTCTGGAAAAGCTACAAATCCCAGGAGACTTACAAATATGACACTACAAAGGAGCATGTGTACAGTCAAAGTAAATGGAAACACATCTACCGAATTTGAAGTAAAGACCGGACTGAGACAAGGGGACCCCTTTGTCAACTCTGCTTTTTAACGTGGTTTTAGAAGACGTAGTACGTGACAGCAGAATCAATACAAAAGGAACAGTATTAACAAAAAGTCAACACTGTCTAGCCTACGCGGACGATATAGTACTGATTGCAAGAAGGAAGGAAAAAGTAATAGATGCAACAAAACAACTAGTAGCTGCAGCTAGGAAGAAGGAGTTACACATAAATACAGACACAAGTAATCACATGAAATTAAAGGTAAATCGTAAAGGAAAAGGAAAGAAGGATTACAGGTTAAGATTAACCAAGAGGTAAATATGGAATTTAAAGAAGCAGACAGCTTCATATATTTAGGAACATTAATTAATGACAAATACAACGAATAAGCAAAAATAGATTTAAGGATAACGAAAAGCAACAGATGTGCCAGTGGACTATGTAAGATGTTAAAGTCGAAAGAAGTTTCTATAAAAACCAAAATCAGAGTATACAAAACTGTCCTAAGGGCACTTTACTATACGGATCGGAAACATGGGTGATGAACTTTTGTTCATCACCCATGTTTCCACAAAGATAGAAGCATGGGAGAGAAAAATATTACGCCGAATTTTTGAAGGGAGACGAATTGAAGTAGGATGGGAAAGACGAACGAATAAAGAAGTGTACGATATATTTAATGAACCAAAGATCAGTGATGTGGTAAAGGCAAGACGACTGCAATGGGCAGGATATCTGGAAAGAATGAAAGAGGAAAGGATAGTGAAAACAATAGGTTGGAGGGAACCGGAAGGGAAAAGGAAGAAAGGTAGACCCAGAAGGAAATGGAGGGAAGCCATCTCAGAGGATTTAAAGGAGAAGACAATAACAAATTGGAGATTTAAAGCAAGAGATAGGAAGCAGTGGAAACAAATTACACAGCTATGGGTCCAAAGAGCTTGTTTAAAGCTTTATATACATATAATCAAAAATTAAGGATAAAGGACAGCATTGAAAATAATTATCGAAGTCTTATCTACATATCTCCCATAAGAAATTTACATAGTTGCCTATAACGTAGTGCGATCGTTTTTGTAGTCGGCGTCACACTATTCCACCAATTTCACCCGAGACGAAAGTATTTGTTGTTTCTCAAACCATACATATTTTAGAAAAGAATCATGGACAGTTAGTTCGCTTATCCTTTACTTCTTTTTCGCTATAGAGTATTATAACTGCTTTTGTTATGTTGTCACAGATACATTTTCCAAATAGAACACGTATATTTTTCCACTTTTAGATTTTGCGTTGCAGTTGATTTCAAGAATGCATCACATTTGTCGGCTAGAATTCGTAGCGAAGATAATGCTATTGTAGTGCAGGCAATCTCGAAACCAATATTTTGTTATTCATTTTGAATGATTTGTGTAAACACACACAGTAATTAATGTTGGTAATACACACCAATTTAGAGTAAAATGCCCCAATTTATGTAAATATTTTGTGTACTAACGTTTTAGGAACATCAAAAATGGCGACATAATATGGCGAATGTTGATAGTCCAAAGTACATACTTTCAAATTCGGCTGTTCACGGGGAATCCAAAAACAGATCAATCTACCGGGGTTTCATTTGAAAAATTTATCGCTGACAACATATGGAAACATCGAGCAAGTTACAGCCAAAGGAGTATCTGTTGACGTACGCAAATGAGATAACAAATCGGCCTGTCCAAGAATATATTCAAAATATGTTTAGTCTAAGAAATAATGAATTTGTTCCATACTTTCAGAACCGCGTGCAATTCATACCAGCTTCAAAAGTTTTTTCGGAGACAACTTACTTAAGCTACCTTGATTATATTTTCAGTATTTTTTTTGCTGGTAATAAATCTGATCGCCTCTAAAATAAATTTTAGCTTTTAAATGTAGTCTATAGCTTCTAAAAGATCTAAATACTTTAAGAAGGAAAACGAACTTTGCTATTAAAAGATAAAGGTCGCAATATACTAGTTGTCAATCTATTCTGATTTAATAGCAATATTAACAGAGAAGAGAACACTCCGTAGATTCAAACCACATGGTAAGTGGTACAAATTAAGGTCTTCGTCACAGTACTCTTTTATCTATTAAGGTACGCACAGACTACTCATGCGCGAGCTCGTACTTATGCTCGTGAGACTCGCAAGTTTGCAGTGAAATGTCCCGTTACTTCCGAACGAGGCTTAAGCGAACAAGGCCTAAGCGCTTTGGCGTCTGCAGGCTGCGACGTATGTTGTCTTAGGTGAACTATCAGCCATAAACGCGTTTACACGTTCAGACCGTCTCTGCGTTTTGAATTGGTTTATCCAAATTATATTGGTTTTATTTAAAAAATACTATGTAGTACTTCCGTACTTTGTTGGTGATACCTGTAGTGTTTTCCTAGTGTTGTATAAGCGATAAAACCTTTTCTGAAACGATAAAAACGGGTTAACCTAAAAACTGTGGCATCGGCTGTTTTGTGAGTTGCACTTTGTAAAAGAAGATATTATTCATTTTTCAACAAATACATATTCAAGAACCGGTGAAACTATAACTGTAAGTTTAAAAAATCCTAGGCTTAGAAAAGACGCTATTCCAACTCAATTCCCCAACTGACCGTTGTATCTGACAAAAAACGTGAAGATTTTATTGTTCAAATAGTTTTATATTCTTACGTTATATTTAACAAAATTAACTAAGTAAGTGTTCAAACTGTTGACCAAGCGCTGGTAAGCAGCGTCCTAATCTTTCTTGAAAGTGACGTTTCACATTCTGAAGATTTCTTACTGTTATTTCTTTAAATGGTTCCACAATTCTCTGTCTTAATTCATTGATGTTAGAAGGTCTATGTCGAATATTGTCAAAAACCCTCGTTGCAATGTAACTCCAAACAAGAAAGTCCAACGGGCTTAAATCAGGACTTCTTGCCGGCCACTTCAGCGGCCCATGACGACCTATCCACCCATCCGGAAATTCATTTTTCTGTAATTCTGTAATTTCCCTGGTGCTATGTGGTGGTGTCGCATCGTGCTGGTAAATGATCTTCCCATTTACAGGAATATTGCCAGTAGCTGGAAGAATTGTGTGCCTCAGCAGTTCCAAATATCATTGAGCGTTCAGTGAACCGTCGATTAAAAAACGTACCAACAATGTGGTTACCTAGAATGCCGGCCCATACGTTGACCTTCTGAGGAGTTTAAGTATGGGTTTCTAGACAGAAATATGTTTTTTTTTCTTTATTTTCAACATTATTTATTGTTCCAATAATGTATAAAATGTTTCAAAACCACATAAAAATCGTTCCAACTAGGTATGAACAAAAAATAAATCAAACCATTAACATCATATAAAGGTTTTACTATGTAAATACCGATGGCCAGTGTTATCTGAAATGCACTGTGTAATAAGCTGTAAATACACACACAGAGAAGAAGAAACACGAATTTAACGAAACACGGAATTAGCAAATAAATTCTGAGAGCTTTCAACGAAGAATCGACCCGAATATAATAACAAACCCTCCGAGTGATCGTTAAATCCCACTGAAAAATACTTCAAGAAAACAAATGTCAGCCGACCAAGAAATATATTTCGTGAAATGCCAAAAACAAAACTCGGGAAGAGAAATCATTGAACTAATAAAACTTTTCCACTTATAACATTTCTCTGGACGAAATCGCAAGAGCATAAACGTGTAATTTCCAGCAAAATACTTTGAAAAGTGAGTTATGTATTAAATGATAATCCTCTTAAAATTCGATATCAAGTTATACACGAATACGCGTATAATGTTGTTAATTAGAGATTGAACTGACAAAGGTGCATCAGCATGAACAGTTTTAATACACCACTTACAACAAACAGGATATGAGATTTAAAATTATTTCTATAGTATAAATGTTAAGTGACTCATAGCAATTTAATGGTTTTAATCCCGAATTTAATTTATAATATATGGTACTGTTATTGTTTGTATTACAATTGCTCATACGTCAAAACATCACATACGCATGTAGACATCTAAATTGCTGTATGAAAAAATTTTACTTACTTACTTATTCGCATCCTTATCTACCGTACGTGTAGAGGTGACTATCCTTTTTCACTTGCTTCTGTTTGTTGCCTCTCTTTTCGCTTGGGTCCATGTTAGTTTCCGTTTCCTCAGTGCCTCTGCTACTTCTGCATTCCACTTTCTCCTTGGTCTGCCCCTCCTTTTCCTGTCCGCCATCTCAATCTCCCATATCTCCCTTACCATTCTCTTCTCATCCATTCGTACCATATGTCCGAAACCATCTTAGTTGCTGTCTTTCAATTTTTTGCACTACGCATGTTATGTTTAGTTCCTTTCATATTACCTCACTACTAAGTTTATTTAATCTTGTCACTCCCGCAATCTTTCTAAGTACTTTCATCTCACACGCACTGAGTTTCTGCTTGAATTTCTTTGTTAGGACCCAGGACTGACATCCATACATGAGTATAGGCGTTACTACAGATTCAAATATTCGTACTTTTGTTTTTGTAGTAATGTCCTTTTTATTGAAAAATGGTTTGTACAGAGTTCTGTCACAGCGTCATGGTTTTTTGTATTCTGCCCCCTATCTCCCCTCGGGCCTTCCATCTGGTCGTGTATATGTTCCTAGGTATTTTAGTCTATTAATCTCATTTATTTCTTCTCTTACTTGTATATTTACCCCTTCTTTCCTGTTTGCAATTTCCATAATCTCTATCTTCTCTGTGTTCATTCTTACTTCATATTCTGCTACAGTCTGCGAGTGATTTCGCGAAGTGTAAGTGTCGATACCGCATTAAATGTTTATCACGCATGTGTCAAATCTCGGCTACAATACGGAATAATATTCTGGGGAAATGCAGCAAATTTCAACAGGATCTTCGTATTACAAAAAGCTTGTATAAAAGCCATCTTCCAACTAAAACCTAGGGACTCATGCAAATCGGTATTTAGAGAAAATAATATACTTACCTTACCGTCTATGTATGTATTAACATCATCAATATTTGTGAAGCAGCACTATAATGACATTTTTAAAAAGTATGAAATAGATCACGAACGCAGCACTAGGTGCAAAGTTAATAATCAATTACTCCCGCCCCAAACACATTTGACTAAGGTTCAGAAACAAGCTGTATGGCAGTGCATTAAAATATATAATCACTTACCACAGGAACTAAAGCAAATGCCATCAGTACAGTTTAAAATAACATTAAAAAAATACCTCTCTAGTCAAACATTTTATACTATCAAAGATTTTTTAAATGCACCGTGTATAGTATAATTTTCTTTTATATTTATATACATTTACGTGTTTGTTTGTACTATTTGTTTTATGTTTATCGCTTATTTTTATATTTACAATTTTTTATATTAACTAAGATGACGTATTCTATGCTATTGCATTATGGAATAAAATGAATTTATTATTATTATTATTATTATTATTTACCCATACTTATATTCCATTTCTCTATTCTTTCCTGTATGGCTTTCCTATTTGTTGCAAACAATAGTAAATCATCCGCGTATAACAGTTCGTTTAGGAATACAGACCGGAGTTTTCTGTATCCTATTTGTGTTTTCTTTAGGCTTTGGTTTACCTCTTTGGATATTTCGACCATTATTATGATAAAGAATAGTGGACTCAACACATCTCCTTGTCTCACCCCTCGTCTTGCTGTGAAGCTATCGGATGTTTTCCCAATTACTCGCACTACATTTTCGGTTCTTGAGTATATACATACTTTTAATCACTTCAATTAGTTTTCTATTCACATCCCTTTTATTTAACACTTTCCAGATTTCTTCCCTTTTTATGCCATCGAAAGCTTTCTCTAGATTCAATGCTCCCGTGTACAATTTGTTATTTGTTGCTAGTATCTTCTCTGTAATTTGTCTAAGTACGAACATTCAATCTTGTGCCGATCTATTTGTTCTAAAAGCTGCCTGTGTGTCGTTTAGTGTTTGCTCTATTCTCTCTTTCAATCTTCCTTCGATGATTCGTTCATATAGTTTATAAGCTACGTATAACAAGGGTATGCCCATGAAATTCTTACACTCTTTCCCATTTATGTATTGGCGCTATAATTGTCTGCACTCGTTGGGAATTTCTTGTGTTGTCCATGCCAAGTTTATTATTCCAAGTAACAGGTCCATTCCTTCGTTTCCTATGTATTTTACCATTTCTGGTTTTAATCCATCCTTTCCTGGTGCTTTTCCACTTTTAATATTTTGCATTGCTCTTATTATTTCTAATCTATTAATTTCTTTTTCTTCTTTTTCGTTTTCACGAGATATCTATTCCTCTGTGTTCTGTTCTTGTTCTGTCACTTGTTCGACGATTAATTCATTCTCCGTCTCTAGCAATTCTTTATAACACTCTCTCCATCTTTCCATTATTTTACTTTCCTCCGTGATAATTTTGCCTTCTTTATCTTTGACGTTTCTTACTGTATTTTTCCTTTCTTTTCTCAGTCCTCTTAATACGTAATACAGCATTTTTGCATTTCCAGTAGCATTGTTCTCCATTTTTGTTCTGAACTCCTCCCATAATCTTGCCTTTGCTTCCTTAACCGCTGTCTTGACATTTTCTCTTTGATTTTTGTATAAATTGTAGTCTTCCTGTTTTTTGTTATTTCCTAGATATTGTTGCCATATCCGCTTTTTCCCTTGATTTCTTGTTTTATTTCCTTGTGCCACCAGTGTGTTAATTTCTTTTTGTTAATTGTATTATTCACTCCACACACTTCTTTTGCCATTCCTGTTTGTTTTGGAGGTTTTCCACATGCTTTCTAGATTCATTTCTGGGATTTGCTCTTTCCTTAAGTTAATTTCTTCTGATATTCTCCTTTGGTAGGGTTCTCCCTCTTTTATGTTTTCCAGATTATATGTTCTAATGTTCTCATACTCTATTTTCCTTTCTTCTTTCTCTTATATTTTGTTCTTCCTTATTTTCTCTTTTTATCATTATTTTGACTAAATAATGGTCACTTCCGATCTCGTATCCTCTTCTTACCTTTACGTCTTTGATTTTTTCATGACGTTTTTCTCAACCAGTAATAGGTCAATTATTGATCTTTTATTTCTACTTGACATCTCTCTCGTATACTTGCTAGTATGCTCTTATGCTGAAAAAACGTGTTGCTTACTACCATATCGTTCATTATACAGAAGTCTATAATATTTTTTCCATTCTTGTTTTTAACATTTTCTCCGAATCTTCCCAGGCATCCTTCGGCTTCATCTGGGTTGTTACCAACCCTTCCATTAAAATCTCCTACTATCATTAGTGTTCCTTTATGATCTGTTTCTTCTTGTATATTGTTCCAAAACTCATCTAATTCTTTGTTTGTGACTCCTTCATTAGGTCTATATATGATCAAAATGGTGTATATTTCTTCATTTATTTCTATTTCTAGCTTCAGTACTCTTTCTGATATTGCTCTCCTCTCTCTAATTCAGTTTTTACTTTGTTTGTATATGATGCATCCCACACCTCCCTTCGCCCATTCTTTTTTCTCAACTCCACTATATATCAGTAGATGTCCTCCCTCTTGTTCCTCTTCACCTTGTGCTTTCTTTTTGGTTTCAGTGATTGCGAGTATATTTACCTTTGTTTCTGCCATTACCTGATTTAATTCACTCTTTCCCATTTTCTTATCCATTCATGTCCTTATTCTTGTGTAGACGTCTAAATTGCTGTATGAAAAAGTTTCAGGTTAGTATAGTCAAAAAATTACCATCCTTTATCGAAAACGAAAAAGATTATCCTATTAGGTATTCCGCAGGTAATAAATGAGTTATTTAACTTCTTTAATGCCTCCATCGACGTATTAGGTCGTAGCGTCGTGTTATACAGCTAAAACCAGCCAATAGTTTTTTAAATCCAACGTGTTTCATGGTTCCCTTTTTCGTTATCCTGTTGCTATCACTTTACTCTATTAATACCTATTGCAATTAATTAATTGTGCTAAGTGTTTGCCACTTTTGGTAAACAATAAGTATATTTTTCATTTTATTTAGGTAGTTCCTTTTACAATGGCATAGGCACGAACCATATAAAAATCAGTGTTAATGTTTGACAACAATTACCACGTTGTTTTCCGCTTCTAGATTTGAGATTGTTGTCCAATTGACAATTGTTGTTATTAGGTTGTATACCAGAGCTCTTCTGGCGTCACAGGGGACAACCTGGCATCTTTTCCAAGCTAAATTTGGACGAAAATAAGAACAGCGTCCACCTAGTGCGTAGATATAAAATAATTCCTCTCCTAATAAATTAAATGTAAAGCTATGCAGATAAGTTTTTTGCTGAAACGCGTAGAGTGCTGTGGTGAAATATTATGAAATGTTGTTGTTTAAAGACGTTAATTAAAAATAATCTGTAAAATATCATTTATTTATTTATACAATTTCAACGTTTATTCAAAGTGAGTACCATTTTTCCTTCATGCAGACTATAATGTGATTACTTGTATTTTGTCAAACATTTACTAACATTTCGGAAGTAATCTTGCGCAATGTTCATGTTGTGCATTTGTCTTAAGAAATTCTTCCTGAAATTTTTTTCATAAGCATATCTCTCTAGCTAAATTGTGAAATTTTTTAAACAATTTTCAGTATGTTCTTATTATATTTTTTACTGCTGAAAAACTTTAGAGTGCGATGCTTTAAATAAATCTATTCGTTTTATACTGAACTCTAATCAATGTTTGTCTGCTTATTTCTGATATTTATCATTTAGGCGCGCTTGTTAACTTGCTAGAAAATGCATGTGAAAAAATGACGATGACACGAAGTGTTGCACATTTATGTGTTCATTCAACTAAAAATATGTTCATTTAACACTTTAGCGAGTCATTCCAATCGCCTTGCAACTTAACAGAACACACTAACTATTGTTTTAAACCATATGGAGTGTTGAGTACATTTAACCAACAAATTGGTTGAGTTAACCAATTTCTGGTTGGCTCAACCAATCTTTTCTCTCAGTGTATAATATATAATATATTCCGAAAACTCCAAGAAAGACTCAATCGAATCGTTCTCGCGGGTAAGACGTTTAAGATATCAACCGTTAAAGAAACAACGGAATTTAGCAAAAATCACAAATTATCTCAAGAACTAAGACAGATGGGTATGGTCAGTATAGTCAGAGACACAGTATCGAGCGCTTTGTGGTTCCTCAGTAACTAGTGAGTTTTATTGAGTTGCCTAATTTCAAAATTCCAGCAGGCACTAGATCTAATTCAGATAAAAAAGAGGAATCTGATAGTATAGTTTCTTTTCTCAAAAGCGAAGAATTTACCAAAATAATTAAAAAAATAGTCAGTAATGAAACAAAACTTCTACAGAAGCAAATTACTGACTTAAAGAACGATACTCAAATATTGAGGCAGTCTAATGTTGATCTAATCAAGTTGCTGACTAGCAAACCTTATCTACATAGTAATAAATTATAAATACGAAAGGTAATGTTGAAAATATTTCAAGTTTTACAGAGTCCTACGCCGATAAAGTAAACTACGGGTCAATCCAACAAAAAATGAATTCTAGCGAGCAAGAAACTATTAAAATATCACCAAAGCCTTGAAGGATAGTTTCCAACTCACAGGAAAATATAAAAATAAATGTAAGGGAATTTGAAACTGTAGATGTAAACAATTTTCAAAATAAAAATGAATTCTGGAATATTGTAACCAAAAGAATATAAAAAACAATAATACTATTCGCGGATCTGATACAAGTGCGTTAATTAAAGGTGTTGTTAGTTATAATCATCTTCACGTCTACAATTTAGATCCAAATCTAACTAATGATGACGTATGCAATTATATGAAAACAAAAAAATTGATGGAGTTCAATGCGAGTCGCCAAAAAGCAAACATCCTGTCAGATCCTAATCCTTTAAGATATCTTATCCATCTAAATACCACGAAGAAGTCAATAAGTCAGAATTCTGGCCGGAAAATGCTTGTATTGGCCGTTTTTTATTTCGTCTAATATAGAAACAAGAAAATTCCTAAAATTAAACATAATGCACCAACATATACATTGTTTAAGAAATAAAATTCTTGAATTACAAATAAGTTCTAGAGGAACGTAACATTAACATCCTATTACTTAATAAACAGTGGCAAAATGAAGAGCAAATTAAGTTAATTACATTAAATACTATCAGTTACCCGCTTTCTGATGTGATGCCATTAAGCACGGAGGTGCGATTTACGTTAATAGCAGTATGTGTTTTCAAGAAAAGCATAATGTCTTTGAAGTGTGCGCAATAGAACTTATTATTGTGGTTGCTTTTTATCGTCCGCCCAACTCGGATTTCAATATATTTATCTAGTGTACTGGATCTTCTCAATTGCGGAGAAATTAGTAGTACTAGGTGGTGACTTCAACATTGATTTTCTACTTCCTTCTTCCGTGGAGCAACAAATCAGTGAACTATGTGCCACATACAATCTCCATTATGTAATTAATCAACGTACGCGTGTTATTAGTAACGCATTAGCATGCTTAGATAATTTTTTTTCTTAATTTAACAAATGAAAACTATTATGTTTCTTGTATGGATAATAATCTGTCCGACCATTATACACAAATTGTTAAAACAACAATACCGTTTTGTGACGTTGTTGCTGATCAATACGTTCACAAGTACAAATACTGTGAAAGTTCTCTAAATAATTTTAATAATCTATTAACCAAAGAAGCGTGGCTCTTTGTTTATGAATGTGATTGTCCTGATGTCGCATTTACAACTTTTCTAAACATTTTTATGTACTACCATAATGTCTCTTTTCGATTCCTAAAATGTACAGTAAATAAATTAAATAATAATCCATTAATCACACCTGAAATTTTGCAAATGAAAAATACTTTACTATTTTTAAAAGATATGAGTTCTCAGTATCCAGCGTTTATTTCAGACTTTAAGAATTTGAACAAATCTATAGATTTTTTGGAAAAAAATAAAATTGGAAATAATGCATTGCTCATTCAATCATCTTCAAATAAATCTAAGGCTGTATGGTAACGACGTAGCTACAGTAGTTGTGAAAAAGCATAAACTCAAAATTATTCTTAATTTTAAACTTAATATTTGGTCCATCTTCCATGATTTTCAAACAGATAGCAATCGATTGGGCTATTTATTAAATTGATAAGTTTCTTTAGGGATTTCGGCACAGGCTATTAATATTCGATTTTTAAATTCTGTCACATTTGCGACTGAGAACTTTTCTAAGTCGTAAATTTTTTTTGCTATAGTACCCCGTAGGTTTTCTATGGGGTTTAGATCCGGGATTAAAGCCGGCCAGGGCAAAACTTGCACCTCAAACTATTTAAACCAAGTTTTAATGGACGCTCTTTTTGCCATATTTTTCCACTCCTAGCATTTGAAAATTTTTCACCACGCTCTGTGATCTGTCATTGGTGTTGATTATCTCCCTTTGTGTCTTTCTACAACTCCTTAAATCAACAATTCTTTGATTCTCTATTTCGCTCAATTGTGTATCACTAAACATGTTTAACTTTACAACTTCAAGACTTTAAAATACCACTATTAATTGACTAACAAGCACAATGTCATAATAGACTGAAAAACAACCCTAGTCTTTCTAAATCAACTTAAAACTCATACTGAGTTTATAATAATTCACAGCTTACTAAGTACTTTTTTATAAAAAAAAAAACAGCACTGCAGAATCAGCAGAACTACCGCGGAAAAAGTCTGCTTGCAGTAATTTCGCTGAATGCTTGTAAAATGTACATTGATATTATAAAATGATTAAAGCTGTTATGGTAAAAATAAATGATAGAATGTAATTGAGTTTATAATTATTCACAGCACTCTATACACATTTTACTCATAAGGTACATGTTAAATGCTTTATGTTTTCCATTTCTCATTTTAATGATTCTTAATTTGAGCAACCTTGTAAATGTGTAATAAGCAATAAATACCAATGCGTTATAATATCCATACCAAGTTCTATATTGTTATATTCAACATCTACATCGGAAATCAGCTGTCAATTTTAGACTTATGGGATATTCAGGATAGCCACCCGATAGTAATGAATTTGCCTCTGGCGGAGAAAAAGCTCATTTCGAAAGTCACAATTTTCCCCCCAGGCAGACTGGTCTTGCGGTCCGAACGTTAAATAATTAATATAAGTCCAGATAATAACGATCGTAGTGGAACACGGACAAATCCAGTCTTCTTTTTATTCTCCTAATTTCGCAAATCTTCAAAATTAATGTAAACTTCTAAAACAGACAACAGGGTATATTCAAAGGCATTTCTAACATTAATTCGTAAATTAAATATCTACTGTAAACTTATTAAGTAAATCGTCAGTAAAATTTCATATTTAAACCTTGTCGGTTATAATTTAGATCATAGAGTAGTCAATTTTACTTCTATAAATAACTTCATTCATCGAAATTCATCATAATATTACGTTTAGAAAGAAATCAAAATTTGCTGTGGAATGAAACAATCGCTATCGCGATTAAATAAGGGAGAAGAGGGACGCCAACAAATTTGATCAATTCTTGTTAAGCTTCAGTCGAGTTAACCAGCATTTTGGCTGCGGTCTCAATTTAAAGTGCTCAATATAGCAATTAGAAAGTAAATTGAAAATAAAGAAGAAAGGTTCGAGGTTAGAACAAGCAGATTTCATGCAAGGGTCATAAGAAACCTGGAGTTTATATGACAGCTTTATAAAATTCAAGGTTAGCTTATTTTTCAATTTCAACATCCGTTAAGTTACATTTATTAATTTCAAACTTCACAAATAATTGCCAAAAGATTATCCAATAATACTCCCGATCCCACAAAGAGTTTAGAAATTTAATTAAATTGCAAAAATTCAAAAATTTAAACAATTTTCCTGAGAAAAACATTTCAATATTTATAAGTATTCAATAAAAATCAATGCAGTACTGAATAGTGCACCTCTAATAAGAAACAATTTTCGCTGAATGTGGAATGAAGTAGTTGTCCTTCCTCTCCTTTTTATTAAGTATCGAGTAGAACAGCAATTTATCCTTTTAGTTCGCCAAGTTCCGTTACCCGCACGGCAAAATTAATTAGAAGAGTCAAAGCTTAATTCCATGAAATCACTATTAGACGTCGTACAAGCTGCTCGCAGCGCTAATATCAGATTGGCCGTCAAGTATTGCACTAAATGAGGTAGGAATTAAAGTGAACCTCTCGAATGCTAAAACAAGTGTCTAGTAAGCCACCCGGCTTACATGCGTTATTACTTCGTATTATGAAGGATACTTGCGCATTTATGGCAAAAGATACAAACCACAATCTCCAAGATTATCGTAATACTATTTTATATTATGTATAAGTATGGATTTATTTATTGAAAGTATCGGATAAACCAATTCACTCAATAAACCGCTAGATTTCGACAAACGGCGAAAGTGGATATCCTTAACTTCGTCTTGCCCTTTTTTCGACAATTTCACCCATCCAAACGTCATGAATTATTAAATACTGATATCGCATTTGGTTGTATGTCGCTTTATGCGAAAGAGCTTTCTGCGATCACGATGGTTCCGACGTTTATTTTGCATTCCCATTAGCGTCGACTGGAGAATTTTTAATCTTAAAGGGTCTCATTTGTTTTGCTAAGATGACGATTTAATGGAATCTGAAGATCGCATTCGATTCAAAATTCTTTTCACCCTTAGCGCTTCCAAAATCCACTTCTACTTGACACAAATAAACAAAGTGGTTTATTACAAGCTCCAAAACGTAAAGTTCAAATTGAGCGAATTTCTATGCAGCATGCAAGTTGCTAAGGTAACCTGTAGGCGCTTTTCATCAAAAAAGTTTTTACATAAAAATATTCACAGGCAAGTGCTGCATAACATAATACTATGTCCAACTATACCGAGTGTTAAGGTTACACTACAAATGATGCAAGTTATAGCTTTTTAAATGACATATTCTGTGTATTATTGCACTTGCGGATGCCCTCGTGAACTCATCTCAACTTTCTTCAATTTTCCCTACACCCGTATATCTCAGTTTTAGAGATAATTGAGACAATTTGAAGTTCTTGCGAAATTCTGTTATTTCTGTAACGGCCAAAGCCACGCACTCTAAAGCCGTGATTCAAACTTTATTCGATTGAGTATTTCTTGGAATTTCGGACAATATATCGAAAAAAAAATATCCACTAAGATGATCATCGAACAATTTTAATTTCTTTTAGCGAAACACTATATATATTTTTCAAGAATCTGATGAAGACACTGTACTAGGTTCTTTATGAACATTTCCTTCTGCCTAAAGCTATGTAGATAAGTTTTTTTGATAAAATACAGAGAGTGCTGCGGAGAAATACCATAAACTTTTGATTTCCTAAAGATATTCGTTTAGAATAATCTTTAAAATTTAATTTGTGCATACAATTTCAACATCTATACGAAGTGAGCACCATCTTCCTTCATACAAACTCTAACAAGATTTCTTGTATATTATTGAACATTTACTGACTAACATGTCCACGTTATACATCGCCTTAAGAAATTCTTTTAGAATATTTCTTAATAAATATTTCAAAAAATTGGGAACCTTTTTAAACCGCTTTCAGTAGCTCGGTAGACAATGCCTGCAGGAAAAACATGACTACTTCGAATAGGTGCTGGAATTGTACCAGAAAAGTTAATGTTTACACATTAGTTTCAATGGATATTTTTAGCGAAACAAAAGATATTCATTATAGTATTTCGTCGCAGCAGTTTTTAAACAAAAAGCTGATCTGCACAGTTAACTTGCTAAAGAACCTTGTAGCTGAAATGTTTTTAAAAATGGTTAATTGTTAAAAAATTTTAATTCTAACAAATTAATTGATTAATTATGTAAGCTGAGGGTTCGGAAGTGTTCTTAAACACTTTTTCGGCAATTTAAACAAATTTTAAGACGAACAAATGAGATTTTAAAGGGAATGGAGACTAAGAATTGAAACTAACCTGAAATTTCCGATGATGACTATATAAACACTATGTTCATACTGTATTTACTGAAAAACTGCCTATTCTCAACAGCCAACCTTCACTTCTATCTTGAATTTATTTTACAATTCGAAATATTAACACTTGAAACTGGGAGCGCAGCCAAACTACGAGTTAATTCTATAAAAGCAGAAAATCAATTGGCATCCCTCTTGTCCTTTATTTTAATCGCGATGGCGATTGTTTTATCCACAGCAAATGTTGATGATTCCTTTCGAAATACTATTTAACGATGATTTTTGATGAATAAAGTTATTTTTAAATGTAACATTAATCGAATGGATGCAGTGACGCAACTGGACGACTGAAACATGCCATTCTATGCCACAGAAAATCAACGACAACCCAACAATAATAAAACTTACTGACGTTCTTGACAAAAACGTTACTGCTATTTACAGTCCCTGGTCATATTACTTGAAACATGTCATAAATCAACCCTTTTACCTGGAAATTCCCATTCTATTATAGTGATATTATTTTGCTTTGAATCCGATCGTTTATAGGGGGACTAGATTATTGTATCAATAAATAAAAATACCAGAGAAATGATATTTAGAAGAGTAAAGTACGTACATATAAATATTTCAGTTATCATCTTACATTTAGCGAGTTCACAGTTTAGAGAATGCATCGATATTTTTTAAAATATTTCGTCATAACCGTATAGAAGCCATGTTGTGGGGTATCGTTAAGTGTTTTGTGTTGATATATCGTTATTGCAAAGGTAAAATTGTTATTTTATCTCTCTCTTAATAATTAATTATTTGGAATTTGAAAAATATTTGGGGTTTTTTGTAGAAAATGCCCGGGAAAGATTTAACAAGTGAACAAAAAGCTCTTCTACAATCAAACAAACATTCACAACGAGAAATTGCAAAATTACAGAAAGTATCTCCTTCTTCTGTATCGCGTTTAGCTAGAAACTTAAACGAAGGACCTAGCACATTGACACAAAAACGGGCAAAGTGCGGTCGGAAAAGAAAAACTTCGAAGAGATCTGACCGTGAAATTGTTCATCAGGCTTTAAGCAATAGATTTGCTACAATTAAAATGATTCAAAAAAATTTACAAGAGAGAGGAATAGAAAGGGTGTTATTAAAAATCATGGGTTATGGACTAAATATTAATTACTTATTTAATATTTACGTTACATATTTTTACAATATATTTTGTAAATAAAAAATATAATACATGTATAGTTTATATTTTATTATAAAGAAACTACAAAATATTGAGTGTTTCAAGTAATTTGGCCAGGGACTGTACACTGTTTGTTGTGGGAACGTTTTTCATTAATTTTGAAGAGTTGCGAAAATAGTAAAATAAACTGAAGAGGAAAAACTTCACCGTTGTCGGCTGGAGTTAGATAAACGTCCTAGTATCCTCGCTCCAAAAATTATAGGCCCGTGGAGGAATAGGAGCTCCCGAAAAAAAATATCCGCCAGAGGGAATTTCACATTGACCGAGTAGCCACACTGAATAAACTATACGTGCTCAAATGACAGCTACGTTCAACGAAGTAAATATACACCATTTAAATACAAAGTGTTCCATTTAAAAAATCGAAATAACATGAATCAAACTCAACAGCGATTTCGATGGCCATCTTGTACACGTTAAATGAAACAAAAAAATTCGATGTATTGCCTAAAACTCAATCAAATATTTATAATTAACATATAATTAAAAAGTATTTTATTTGTCAAATCTGATATGATAGTTCTTGGACGACTGAGGATATGAATTTTGTGTAGGGGTAGTGAGTACGCTATCCTTGGAACCCCTTGTGTTTCAGTGGCAGGGCGGTATATGAAAAGGTATTTTACGTGTTGAATCTACATGTAGTACTTCTTGTGCGACCGACGATGTGATCGTTTTTGTGTAAAGTATTTCAGTAGTAGAATGACATATGAGTGTATATGTATATATTTCGTGTGTCGAATATATATCTGATAACATTTGAACTTCAGTCTATATGATTGTTTTTCTATTTTTCCAATTTGCCCCTGTACTGCGGCCGCCTCAGGACAATCGAAAAAACTGGCTGCTATCTGTGGAGATATAACAGTGATATTTTCGAAAATCTTTTTTTACTAGTGATAGATCACATGCTATTTAATAATTGAAGCGCTTGGTGCAATTTTTAATTTCGAAAAACACTGGTTCAAAGTTTTACGACAAGATTTTTTTTGTTAAACATCTCTTACTATTTCTAGTGGGTGGTAATATATCAATATATGTTGAAAATTATTATAGTTAGCAAATTTTGTTGAAATACACCCCTAGTTTTAGAAAAACTTGGAAATAAACACCAAAAAGTGAGTTAACACCTTCTTGCACCAAGGGCTTCAATTATTACACGAAAAAAAAATTGAAAAGTACTAGTAATTAACTTAGTAACATAAAAAAAAAACATAATAAGATAAAATATACTACAACACAATCGAAAAATGCTAAAATAGCTAATACTTTCGCTATCTTCAATAAATATTTTTCTATTCACAATCGTTACAAATATTTCGCATTGGAACAAACAATCACATCTAATGCTGACAGTGGAGCAAATCACGCTCATTTATATTACAGTTGGAACACCAAACCATAATATAATGCGTATTAAGTTAAACCACCAGCTGCATGATGCAATAAGTACGGATGCTAAAAGCGTTATCGTTTGGTTTGTGCAGTTAGCTATTGATTATGGATTATTTAGTGCTTTCCCCGAAACGTAAAGCTTTTGACTTTATCTGAATGCATGCATATTTCACATACGTGCTCGCAGTGTTTGTTATGTAGATTTCTATTTGTCTAAACTAGATATATATTTTATCTATTTTAAATTCAATTTTACAATTTGCAACAATTATAATAATTAGAGCCCGGTAACTGGAGAGCAATCGCAGCGGCGGTGTGACTGTGTTCAGGTGGGCGGGTAGAGCTGGTCGACTATGATACGACACGACAAATCATCATCACTCAGTTCAGTTTAGCATTGGATAGCGGATAGGGTGTGTTGATTTTATTGATATAGACGTAGTTATTAATTGTAGTTATTATTTAGTGTAGTGCGTTTTGATTTTATTGATACAAGCGTAGTCATTAATTGTAGTTTTTAGCGAACATGTCGAAGGCTAAAAAACGACCCTTTCAAGACAGTAAATAAGTTTATTTCTGACTTTCCCGATTTGTTTTACAACGGGAGTAGGTTGTTTGTAAAGTGTGCAAAATACATTTGATGTCAAATGGGAAGTGGAACTGTACAAAACACGTAATTTCCGCATAGTATAGAAAACGAAAATTGGGCATGCTACCGAGAAGTGCATTTTTCTATGTAATTCTTATGTTGATAAACTGTAATTTGCCACTAGGCTTACTCGATAAACAACCGTTTAAGGACTTCTGGGACAAATACAATCCCGAGTTGCGGTTGCCAACGGAGAAAACGGCACGTACGCGATGACGTGGAAAAGAAAATGAAACGCATATTGAAAAAACAGTTTCTTTGGTTATGTGTTGACGAGACTGTAAAAAAAAATTCAATTGTTAATATTATGGTACGCATACTAGACCCTAGTAAACCTACATTACCACTGTTACTAGCTACCCAATGACTACAAGAGTGTACTGCTGCAGCAATTACGAAGGTTGTACTTACTACGTTGGAAATATTTCGAATTTCAAAAGATAAAGTGTTGATGTTTATTAGCGATGGCGCAGCGATAATGCGTTCGGTAGGCCGTTCTCTTGTTGAACATGGTTGCAAGTGTTTACATGTTACGTGTAAAGTGCATGCTTTACATCTTCTAGCAGAAACCCTTCGACAATGCTCTCCCGAGGTAGACGCATTAATAGCAAGCACAAAAAAGTATTTTTGAAATTTCCCAAACGCCTACGATCATTTCACACAGAGTGTCCTGCTATTTGTCAACCACCGGAGCCAATTCTTATACGTTGGGGAACATGGTTGCAGGCAACTTTTTATTATGCTGAATATTTCAAAATAGTAAAAGCTGTTGTTGCACAATTCAATCCTGCCGAAGCGCAGCTATTAAGGAGAGCCAGTCGAAATTTCAAGATATTTCCGTTGAAACAGATTTTAAAAGTATACGTAGCTACTATAAAGGATTAGCTGACGCAATAGACCAATTACAAAATAGATCGTTATCATTATTGGAGCCTCTGCCAATTATGGACGGAGTGCATACACAGCTACTGACTATACATGACGCAAAATATTATCGCGTTTTAGAAAAGTTCAAGAGTGTGCTACAGAAAGATCCCGATTTTAGCACACTAAAACGAATTTGTGACGGTGTATCGAATAATCCACTAACTAAGTACAAAGAGTATTTTAATCATGCATGTATAACGTCGGTAGATGTTGAACGCTCTTTTTCAAAATATAAACTCATTTTCTCACCACGGCGACCATCGCTCAACGAGACAACTGTGGAAACACATCTAATGGTGTCGACTTTTGGCCACCCTTATCCATATGGTGTTAATATTGATAATGGTGCTTTTAGTTTAACTGTTCCGTAGCCAAGGCTGCTTAAAAGGATGTGTTTCATTATTTTTCACATATTATAACTATGTATTGGTTCTGTTATTTTTTTTTCTATTTTCTTACTATTGTTTTTGTATACTAGGCAGGTACGGCTATAGCACGGCTCCTTGTTACCGGGCTCTAATAATAATACGAATTTTCCCATACTGATAGGATTATTTTCTGATATCCTATTTTTGTAAGAATATTCGACGTGTGTTCAACATACTAAGCTAAAGTAACACCATTCCTTTTAAATTGAATAATAATTCAACGAATTTCAAACTCTTACAGTCATACATGCTACTTACTCATATATGTAGAATATCCTTCCTTTTTATTATCGTTCACGTCCTCACTACATTATTACGAAAAAGTATAACTTTTTTAACGCAGGGACCTTTAGGAGATCACATCTAACCGTTTGAGAATAATATTTTTCCCGTTTAAAAACGAGGGCTATAAAATTTTATATGCAATATATCGTATACCTTCAACGTGGAATAAACTATCAAATAAAATGACAAATATAAAGTTGAGAAACCCTTCGGAAATAAACTCGAGCGTTTTCATCTGATCACTTTAATAAAATTTTGTAATGTTACCCATTCTTAAAAAAATTGAAATGTTATGAAAGTTACGCGAAAAATAAAAGGATACTAACGTCAGATCGAACAATATTAATACCGTGTTCCAGAATTTTAGTGTAAAGATTTTTCTTATTTTCAAACGCACCTTTATATCAAAGAATATTATATTGTAACGGTAAGATGATACTATATGCTGCCATAAAAAATTTTAAATTTGATCTTTTTTAGTTTTGTCTCATTAAGTAAATTTTCCTGTCATGAAATACGATATCCTTCCAACAATTTAACCACAAAATATACATTTACAGGTGTGTCTATGCAAAGGCGTGAAAACAGAGCCAATTAAAAGTGATATAACAACCTTCAATATTCTACCAGTGATGTTTGCACGTAGAGAAACGTTTACTTGTATCAAGATTGTTTGTCTCAATTATCGTATTAATTATCCACAATAGAATTACTGTTTTCAATCAAAAGAAATATTTTCTTTGCTTTTTCTTCTCCGCTTAAGGGAAGTAAATACTTGCAATAATTGTATTTCTTTGTTTAAGACATTTGTTAACTTGATTCAAGAAAATTTGAAAGAAGGGATTCTTATAAGTAAATGGCCACAACAACACAAAACTTTTCTCAAGGATAGTAAGTTATAGTTTTCTTAATTCAAGAAAGCGTTAGGTATTGTATCAATAGTTTCGTTTCCTTAAAATAAAGCATCCATTTACTTAAAATTTTTGAAATGCATATTATTTATATCCACATTATTAATTGTACCTACCTTGTTTAAAACAGTACGACATATCCGTACATATTGCAGTAAATTATTCTCATTGTTTGTGATTTTAAAAAGGCTAAGGTAGGTTATCTGTAGAATAATGTTCATACAAAAGTGAACTTTATGTAGAAGTACACATAAAGAAAGTGCCTAGAAACAATAACCAAGACAATGCTAATATATAGCTTATGGTATTAATGGTATCACTACCGGCAAAAACAATGCAAGAAAAGGAAAGCACTAACGCTTTTTCTCCTGCCCACATTACTGTTCGCCTCTCAGTTTATGCCACTAATCTACAAAAACAGCTCTGAAATATTTCCTGGCGCAACGTAATGCCAAGAGATATAGTCGTGTCGTCCTAGAAAGGGGCGACAGAAACCGGAATGCAGATGCCATTCTTTCCTATACAATGATATCACCTTTAACGTACAACGTTTCACAATCTTTTCAAAAGATTAATGTAACTTCTCCTAACAAGGAAATTATTTTCTTATATTAATGAAACATTTTTAGTCTTGAAATAAAAATCTTGAATTCTTGAATAGATACAGATTTTTGCAAGAAAGTCTAATTTCTTGATGCAAGAAAACACTTCGGGTAGAAACACCGGATATTTTACATATAAGGAGCCGAAGAAGAGAATTCCAATTGTAGAATGTAGAGCATGGGAATATTGCATATTGAAGTATAACTAATTGTGACGTGTTTAATTTTAGTACATGCAGGTTAACCCAAATTAATGGTCCACTATTCCTGTCCCCATTATTATTGGCCCCGCAAAATCCATAGAAAAACAAATGAACCCACTTCTTTTATATTTTATTGTTTACTAATACTCTGTATATTGTTTCTAAATTTTGTTTCGTTTATCATAGAAAAACTTTATAGATTATTATTCTCTTGGTTTCCGGGTTAGAACCGTGTCGTTGTCGTAGCTTTAGCCTACGTTTCACCCACACTCATATGTGACATCTTCAGGGCTGTAACTGCACACTGACTGGAGACTTATTCATTCCGGAGGGGTTTATATAGGGCTTGCTTTGGGTCAATGAAGCGGAAATGTTATGCGTCGATGAAGAGGGAAAGCTATGCGTTAATGAAGCGGAAATGTTATACGTCGATGAAGAGTAATGTTATGCGTCAAAGAAGCGGAAATTTTATGCATCTAAGAAACGGAATTGTTATGCATCGATGATGCCTGGCTAGGAGGTTTAACCAATTGGGATTTCCACGTGTGATGTAAGGGGTAGCCATCTTCGCGATTTAAATTGTTGGGATGTTTGAAAATCTCTATTGATTCACGGATTTTTCTACTGTAATAGTGAGGATTGCGAGATAAGATGCGGGTAGAGTTAAATTGGATTTGGTGGCCAGTTTCCAGTCTATGCTCAGCCAGTGCGGACCCGGCTACACGCAACAACCGCGTACAACGCTCGTGCTCAGTAACACGAGTGCTGACTGATCGCTTTGTTTCACCGATGTACACACTACCGCACGAACATGGAATCTGGTAGACACCAGAGGCTTCCAGATGATTGCGGTCTTTGATGGGAAAGTAGTCTGAGAGTTTGAAGGTGGGCTTGAAGATGGTTTTTATGTCGTTCCTGAAGAGAATCTTACTGATGCTATCGGTGACACCATGAATGTAGGGTAGATATGCTTGCTTACGGAAAGTAGGGTTAGATGAGGGAAGTTGCTGTGGAGGAGGGTTGGTGTAGCGGTTAATAATTGTTTGAATATCTTTCCTGGAATAGTTATTACGGATCAAAGTTTCAGTGATGTGGTTCAGTTCTTGAGGAAATGAATTGGGTTTAGATATGGAAATGGCCCTTTGGACAAGAGAATTGATAACACCACGTTTTTGGGCTGGATGATGGTGAGCGAGGCCATTGAGATATCTATCCGTGTGCGTGGGTTTTCGGTAAACGGAATGTCCCAGTGCACCGTCAGGACGCCGGTGTACGAGAACATCTAGGAAAGGAAGGCAACCGTCTGATTCGATCCTCAGCGTAAGGTTTTAGAACGTTGGAAAGGTACTTCGATAACTTGTAAGTTGATAGTGCTGACAATAGGACGCAAGAGGATATTGGGTTGTGAATTTTAGGGAGACCGTATAACCTAGGGGCTGAAGAATCACTAGGGAGAAGTGACCTCTGAATATCGGTAGGGAGAGATGATGCTTTGATGGAATTAATGATCGAACGCTCAATTCGGGGAGTAAGATCACGTTTAAGAAGTTGATAGGTGCCGTCTTGCAGTAAGGAAAGAACCATTTGCTCATACTCTTCGCTGTCCAGGATCACCGTAGAATTTCCCTTATCAGCTCTTAGTACAGTTCCAGAACCTATACGGGGAGGATATCGAGAGGAAGACGAGAGAACTTGGTAAACTACGGCAAAGACTGGGAAGACTTATTTCTTCGTTATCCTTTTTTGTTCTTTATATAAAGGTTGGAGAGTTTAGTCATTCGATAGGCGTGGAAGTGAACGCTAGTTCGATAATTATCGGTTTATTTGTGTGCGTTTTTTAAAACATGGATCGTCGTAAGCGAGGTAAATAAATATATTAGGGTTTCCCTGGGTTGGAATATACATCATTCAGTGCAAAGTTTGCAATATACGGTTGATAGGTCGTGATACATTTCACTGTAGAAAACATATTAAAAACAAACGTCATGTACTGAATTTAAGCAACAATATTACGTACTGGAAATTTCTGTATGATTTTATTTTTATGCTAAGTGTGTGCAACATCCCACAACACCTAATAGACAACGAACACTTTCGTCTATTTTTGAATAAATATGTTCCCTCGTGAAAACTACCAACCAATAGGCAATTGCGATACAATTTACCACATTTGCAAGGTACAGTAGAAAACTGTATAGTAGACGAGTTGAAAAATAAGAAAATTTGTGTAAGTGTGGATGAAACAACCGATGCACAGAAACACAACGTGATTCATGTTGTAGCGCGTCCATTAAAACGATTGAAAAAAATGATGCTATAACCGTTGTGAAGATAATAAAAGATTCGTTAGAAGAATTTTGTATCACAGGAGCCCAAGTCACAATGTTAGTTACTGATGGAGCTGCAACAATGCTGAATGTTGGTAGGATGTTGAAAATATGCTTTCCCATTCTTCTTCACATAACATGTCTCATACACGCGTGTTATCTCGTTGCAGAACCCATTCGAAAAAAGTATCCGATAGTGAACAATTTAATAGCATCCAACAAAAACGTGTTTGTGAAATCTCCCAAACATATCCGCGTTTTCAAACAATTGTGTCCGAAACTTCCACTACCACCTCAGCCTGTAATAACTCGATGGGGAACATGGCTCCAGGCAGTATTTTATTATCATAAATATTTCGCAAATGTGAAGGATGTGATTTTAAAATTTAGAGAGAGTCAGCAACTCCTTTCCAATTCAGACGTTCAATTACAAATAGATGAAATTTCCATAAACTATTCTGCAGTTGTACAAGCTATATCTACAAAACAGTTACTTATCTTTACGAGACCCATTAAATACCTTAGATAATTTACAAGCCGCTCTAGAAAGCTTGTCGCAGTGGACATCAAGACGTCAATAAAAGATAAGAATATATTATTTTTTAATAATACTATATCTCACGTACCTACTTTTGCGCGATACGCCTCTGACGTTGCACTCGTTTGTCGAACCTTAATAATAATATATAGTGTACACATATATACAAAAGCGAATTATTATATATACACATACAAACAAAAGCGAATTATTATATATAAGACAAGAATAACTACATTAACAAGAGAAGACATTCATTAAAAGAAAAGATAACTAGAATTTATTAGTGTTATTCGTTTTCGCTGTAGGAATAAAGATTCCTATTGTCTAGTTTTATGCTGAGATACAAGAAACCCAACTTCCGCAGGTGTATTTGGGGCATGAATTACATTAGCGATTATTTTGTCCAGAAATTTTGCGCTGGCTATCTCTCAACGAGCAGTTGCAGTTTGCATATAATGTTGTTCCAACAAGCTGTTATAATCTATTCCCCGTGAGGGACAAGTACCGGAGATTTAAAAAGTTAAGCATTTTAGGAACCTCTTTCGTATTCTCTGAATTGCGAGTTGTTGGTAAAGGTATATTCAGTACCACACGACAGATGCATATTCCAGTTTAGGAACCACTAGGGTAAAAAAAAGGTTTTCAGAGCTTGCGGATTCGAAAATCCTCGACAGGTTCTTATAAGAAAGCTTTTAAATCCGTTTTAACCCGACTGATCTTGAAAATTCGACTGGCTTTCCTTGATAGCCGCAGCTGCCTTTGGATCGAATTGTAAAACCACATTCTTAATATTTTCAAAATATTTATGAAAACAAAACGCGGCCTGTAACCATGTTCCCCAACGTGTAAGAATAGGTTCTGGTGGCTCAAGCATACGGGGGCACAGTCTGTGAAATTTGCGAATACGTTTTGGGGATATGCAAAAAATATGCAAACTCTGGTTTTCTAATACTATCTGCCACTATGTTTTTTAAGAGACTGGCCTACAGAAAGCATGTTTGCGGCACCATCACTAAAACATCAACAGTTGGTTTGTTGAAAGTTCAAATTTTTCCAATGTAATTAACACTAATTTCTTCGGCAGTACATTGTTGTACCCGTCTGGAAGCTAATAGAATTGAAGGTGACGACTGATGTGGTTCCATTGTACGTACCATTACATTAACCACAGAATGTTTTTTACGATCTGTTGTTTCGTCCACACATAACCACAGTTTTTTCATCTTTCAACTCCGATTTAATTCTTTTTTCAACATGTTCACGAGGAGATGGCACAATTCTTTGTAACGATGCCCGACTTGGTAATTTGCAGTCCGAATATTTATTCCAAAAGAAGACATATACTTCCTTGTCTAGTAAATTAAACGGTAGATTACATGCAATAAAGGTAACACATAAATTAAATTTAAAATTGTCATAGTGTCGCATGCAATTTTTTTTTTGAAGAATGCTGTTTACTCTTTACGTGACGTAGACAATCTCTTTTGGACCAACACATTAAAGGGATATTACAAACTACACAATGAATTTTAACGCCATCATAATTTAGGTAACTTTGTCCAACATTGGTCGTTTTCGCGACGTAGGCAACATTTTTAAAACAAACGTAGAACTGCGAAATAGTATTTACGGCAGCGTACATGTATACACAACAGATCTGGTTGAGACTCGCAGTTATACTGAGAGTTGCATCGAACCGCCGCCACTGTCCACTGGCGCTAGTGAGCAACTCTAATTATCACGCTTCGCAAATCGCATACACAAAAAAGGCCATATATCATAAACTGTAAAAGTAACACATTATTAAGTGTAAAAGTTACGCGCAACGGTGCACCTTATTCGCCAGCATTTTACACTGTTAAATGTAACACACTAACACGTTTTAGAACGTAGGTTTTGCTATTTCGTTTTGGTAAACCTTACCAAGGTATAGAGTGTGAAATTTACCTAAGATAGTGCATACCTATGCTTATAAACCACTTCCAATATTAATTGTTTCGTGCATTTTTTTCTCTGTATAACAACTATTGAACACGAAGAAAAATTTGGGACCACAATCCCTTGTATTTATAACATAATAATAACAATTTATAGTAAGTGTTCAAAAATGTTGAAATGATTTAATACATGCCTGTATAAACATCATCTTCGACAATGTAACTATACTTTTGCACTGTATATTTTTGAAAATGTAATTCAGGTGTTGTCGGCGCCACCGGCAGTTCCCGAAAAGAGATCGAATTTGACAGTTGAAAAGAGTTTTAAATAAATAGTTAATACAGAACAAAAGTCTTATTTTTCATACATAAGTTTTTGGTAGCAGAGCGTAGTTTTGTAAATTTATTGAGTGTCCACGCAGACAGCGATCAAGATTGTCCTGTCGTAGCGAGGAAAGAAGAACAACCGATAGCGGGAAAACAACCGAATAAAGCACGTGTGAGCATCGGCCTATGCAGTACGAGCTTTGATGACAACAAATGTGAGTTTAATCCTTCCTTTCTTTATAAATCCTTTTATTATTTACATTCCTTGTTGTACAAGTACACGTATATATTAAGCTTAATAAAGAAACTTTATGCACATAGCCTACAATATCAGAAAAAGGTAAGAGGTACTTTAAAAACGAAATTGACGAATTTTACTAAATTTGTAAAGGATATAGAAGAAAGGGAAACACTAAATGACGTCGACATTATTCACTTAAGCGAACGGTTAAATAAAATCTACCCAGTAATTGATGAATTTGACAACATACAGACTATAATCGGAAATCAAGCAGAAGGTAACGAAGCCGAGCAAGAGGAGCGTAAGACCTTTGAGGATACAAGTTACAATCACGACGAAAATCATTATAAACAATGAAAAGAAAAACAACGAAATCAAATCAACAGCGTTGCCAAATCAACCGTACAACCTGAACAATGTAAGTACACAATCAAATATAAAATTACCGACAATTCAGTTACCGAAATTTAACGACAAATATTTAGGTTAGTTGGAACTTCGCGATACTTATGAATCTTTAATTCAGACGAATGGGAGTATCAGTCAAATTCAAAAATGTCACTACCTCCGAGCGTCACTCGAAGGTAATGCGGCTCAAGTTATCTCAGCATTAGAGTTTACAGCCAAAAATTACTCGATTGCATGGGAAACTTTACTTAACAGGTACAATAATAATAGATTGCTAGTACAAAATTTAAGGGAAATTATTGATTGTGTCTTGAATAACTTACGCGCTCTGGAACAATTAGAGCAACCTACTTCTAACTGAGATACTCTTGTTGTTCATCTAATTACAAGTAAATTAGACCCAACAACACTGCGAGAGTAGGTCAGATAAAAATATACCAACTTTGAGCGATATAAAAACGTTTCTAAAGGCAAGAGCCGACTTAATAGAAACGCTTCATTCGAGTCTTTAGAAAAGAAGCATACAAAATCTAATACGAAAGGTTTTTTGGTGTCAGAAGACAATTCATTAAGTAGTAAATGTAGGATTTGTCAAAAGAATCATTACATTAAAAATTGCGCAGAATTTTTGAAACTGACGACCAAAGTGAGAGTTACAAAGGTTATGAATGCGAGGTTATGTTTAAATTGTTTGAGGCCAGGTCACATAACAAAAACATGTAGGAGAGGAACTTGCAAGAAATGTAACTCTAAACATCATACACTGTTGCACAACACCAAGCAAGGCAACGAGGAAGCAAGAGCTAGTATGTCAAGACCAGTGTCTTTATCATCATGCGCTTACGACGATTACGTTCTCCTGTCGACCGTTTACGTTCTAATAAAAGATGATAATGAAGATACGCACACAGTACGCGCTTTACTTGACTCTGGTTCACAGTCAAGTTACTTAGAGAGAACTTTGCAAACGTTTGCTACTTCGCACATCAAAGGGGTTGATATCACCGTCCGTGGGTTAAAACCAAGCCGCAACTAGCATCGAAGGTGAATGCAATGCAACAATTCAGACACACTTGCTTTGGCAAACCCTAAGTATTGGCCACATTTCATTCATGCAGAAAACTAGATGTGATTGGATCATACCTAGACCACTAAGCAATGGGCAGGAGCAAAGCACGATATGCAATTTTACTCAGAACTGTGACATATAAAATCAACTGGCTGAATTTTGGAAATTGGAAGAATGCCAAATTGGAAAGCCTCTTTCAAATGAAGAACGTGAGTGTGAAGACCACTTCAAAAGGCATTTCTCTCGAACCGATGATGGAAGATTTGTTATTGCTATACCATTCAAAACTTCGCCACTTAAAGACAGATACGTCGAGTTCATGAAGGAATATTTGGAGTTAGGACACATGACGAGAATCGAAAATGAAAATAATGGAAAAATATCTTATTACGTGCCCCACAGAGGTGTAATAAGGGAGGCAAGCCTCACTACAAAATTACGCGTGGTCTTTGATGCCTCCGCGCCCACAAGTAATGGGATTTCACTAAATAATATCCAAATTACTGGACCAACAATACAAAATGAACTTTTCTCTATTCTCCTGAGATTTAGACAATACAGATATGTTGTTGCTGGTGACATTGCCAAAATGTATCGGCAGATTCTAATCACACCAGAGCAACACAGTTTACAAAGAGTTCTATGGCGAGAAAATGCTAATAAGCCAATCCAAACGTTTGAATTGAACACGGTTGCTTACGGAACCGGCTGCGCCGTTCCTTGCAATACGTTGCTTATGGCAATTGGCAGAAGAGAACAAAGATGAACATCCGATCTTTGCCGAAATAATAAAGTCAAACTTTTATCGACGACTTACTTACGAGTGCAGACGATGTGGAACAAGCAGCGGAAATCATTGAAGGGATATCAAGAATTTTGAAACAAGGCAAGTTCGATTTACGTCGAAACCCTAAATTACGTGAAGGAAGAGCATTGTCCAACGAATACTGTAAATTTTGGAGAGAATGAAAACGCAAAAAGATTAGGTCAAATAATTAATACAGAACAAAATTCTTATTTTTCATACAGTAAGAATTACAACGCGCTTATTTAATCCAATAAAATATGTAGTTGTTCTAACAAAGATTGCATATTTTACTAGATTTATTGTTATGTGAATTATATATTTTTCTCTATGTAATACGGTCTCACTGATACTCAATATTTCAGTATTATTATTATGCTTCTTTCATGAACAACCAGGTGTGAATAAAAGGATGTAATCGGCATGTTTGTTTTCATTTTCTTTTACAGGTAATATGAGTATTCTTCGTCAACTCGTAAAAATGAAGTATGCCCTTAAAACGGTTTTACGAGGGAAAAAATGTTATTGCCCAGATATAACCTCTTTATTTAACTTATGTATGTTCCCACGTGAAGCCATTCAACATTTCGGCAAGATGAAGGGCGCACCTCGTTCGATATCATCCTCATGAGGTGCTGAATGACTTTTTCACCATGTTTTTATCAAGTGAAAAACTCATATCCATATTTCACCATTATCTAGATCGCTAAGTCGATCCGTTTCATATATTTTGCCCGTACTTCCACTTCATTTTCCTCTCCGGAGTCCAATAACCATCTTATCAGACCTCCTTTTTTCTCCTATTCTTATATTCGATCCCCGCCTCACTATAAATATATTTAAAATCCATATTACAAGCAAAGCCGGCCCGCTTTTCCATCAAGTTCGAGCAGCCTTGCTGACACCGACAATGTTTATTAAAAGTGCTCTAGGTTACTACAACGCCTTAGCAACAGTGAGTATACTAAGAAGGAAGAATTACACAGCAGAAAAAATGTTTCACATTCGGTTCGATAAGTTTCATATTTCCCATATAGCTTTACAAGAACCTTTTCTACAGAGAAAATTGTTTCTCTAACGGAAATAGGTGTAGTACGTTATTAAAACTTAGTAGAATCAATAACTATGGATAGTTATTGATTCTGCTTTATTACTAGGTTAAAATATACATAGTTACTCATTGCTTTAAAAAGAATGTAGACATTCTTTTTAAAACAATGAGTAACTACTTTGTTCCCGCTATGTATGAATTTCTCATAAAGTAAAAAAAGTCTCTATCCCTTAAAAAGGCCTCTTCCAATTTTGTAGTTTTAAGCACTAGTAATATGTTGTCAAATCCATATATATTACTAGAGCGGGCCAAGAGCGCCACGCGCCAGGTTCGCAATCAGGCTGCCGGGCGCATATATGTATGTAAACATAGGTAATTTAAATATGTAATTATTAGGACGAGGACCAAAACCACTGTCTATTACGTCGTGAAGACGCGCAAATATACACCTGCAGTTTGGGTGTTCGTTGATAAATAGGGCGTTGTTCACAGTGGGCCACTACAAAAAAAAAAGTTCATTCGTCGACGGCTACGAACTAACAGCGCGCTTATTCATTTACGGATGACGCGCTCTATTCATCAACAAATGACGAGTCTGCAGATGTTACGTTTGCACCACTTCGTGGCATACTAGAAACAAGCGTCGGTGTGCTCGCTCTAGTGATTATGTCTAACGTAACTATTAAAAATAAACGGCCATTACCTACGAAAGTTAATAAATTTCTTAGTGAATTTGTGGATTTACACTACAATGGGAGTACAATTTTCTGTAAAGTTTGTAAAAAGAAACTACTGTGCTGGAGCAAACGTGATTGTGAAAGACATATAAATAGCGCACACCACAGAAATAAAAGAAATGGTGTGTCACAACAACGTCAATTTCAATTAGAATTGCTTTTAACGTTTATGGTATGTGGTCTACCACTTCGTATACTTGATAAAAAAGCATTTCGAAAATTCTGGGGTACATACAATACCGCATTACAGCATGTAACATGTCTGTGTCATTCCATCTATTACAAAAGAAATTGTTGACAGATAAACTGAGGTTATGATAGGACAAACTAAACCGAGATGTCAGTTACCAGTATGTCACGAAATTATTTTAAGAATTACGGCAGAATATTGCAAATAATTTTGCCCTAACCCTAACAATAATTTTACGCTACCCTATGTGAACGCACCTTAAGGCTTTATAAAATATTTGTGATATTGTATACCAAAAAAGGAGAACTTGAAGAATTAGTTCCTTAAAAAATTCCTAACGCTTATTAAATTACTTGATTAAAGATTCCAGTAATTATTACTTCCTTATACATCGCAGGCAATATGTGATGTGTAACGTACAGTTGGAATGGTAGAACTTTGCAATAAAACGTAAGCTACTTAAAATTATAAATATTACAATTTCCCTATGGGGTATATAAGCTTTGAAGCTTGTCATAAATTCAGGAACCTTTTAGTGCGTAAATAGTGTATGTAAAATATTCCACGACTTTGTTACTATCACCTCTTCGCTGTAAAGGGTGAAGCGCAGTTAATTACTTCCAAACACCTGAATACCGGACCCTCTAGAAAAATCTGCCGGTTGTCCCTGGTAGAACTCGAACGCACAGCATCTTAATCTCCCGTAATCAAGAGCAGACCCTCTTACCCCCAACCTAAAATGCTAAACAAATACAAATGTTGTCCAATTACGATACTTTGACAAGAAAAAATCAAATAATTTTGAACATACATGTTCGGCATTAATATTTATCCAAAATGTCAACTTCATTTGCAATAAAACTTATATACTTAGAATTTAAAAGTATATTTTCTCTAAAATATTAAGTTTCTTCAACCATGCTTGTTAAATATGGGTACCAGCAAACACAATTTACGCTAGTAGTACAGATTAAAAAGATTCCAATTCTTTCGGCTTTAGAATTTTTTGCGGTACTTTTCAAAATATTATCCATTTGAGTTTGTTTGGATTAAATTCTATAGTATCCCTGGACTAATTTTTACTACAATTATACCCATCAGTAGAACATAATCAATACATCCTACAATCATTAAAGATTCACATTTTGGATATTAAAAAATTACAATGGACCATAACCTCCCAGTGTCAGCTTTTAAATTAGGAGAAAAAATCGGGGAAGTACGATTACCGCCCTTTGAAGTCAATACTTTATAGACCACAGGATGTCAACGAAAAGGTATTTCCATGTGCTTTTTAACCGTTCTCATAAAGTCAAAATATAAACTCTGCAAAACGTCTTGTGAGTAGATGTTCAAAAGCATTCTCATTTTAATTATGGGCACCCCATATATCAATGCTGTCTCCATTATTTGTTTATGAAGTAGACGTTCATAAACCGCTATTTTTTACTACTAAAAAGTTAAACAACCAAAGCCGTATGATATATACCATGTAAATTATAATATGGAATAGGTACGGATATTCTGGCGCACTTTATATAATTGATACCAAAACTGTTTAGTCGAGTTAACCATAGGAGTAAAACTTAAGCAAATAGCATTATTGTCGATGCACTTTTACTTTCCGTGATTATCCAATTATGCATATATCATAAATTTACTATAATGATTAAAATAAGACTAATAAAATCGCAAAGGAATTCCCTTTACCGAACACTAACAAAAAAAGGATCCTGGGTATCTCCAACCGATAGACTCGATAGACCCTATTCAGCTATATTTAAGGCAAATTGCGGTCTAAACTCACATTTAAAAGCTCGTCAGTTTGTAAATGTTTTAAAGTTTACTGCATAATATTTTTATATACCTACTTATCTGTAGAGATGTACGAGGATGGTATGAGAAGTACCCGTGTTTGAAGACAGATGGATGACTCCCCTATTTATACAAAATATTCTACTTTATTTATAATTAATGCTGCTTTATAAAGAAAAAATATCTAATAATTGTAAGATATACAGGTCCCTTTAATTGATCCAAATCACAAAGTACTCTAACACTATCGCCATATTTGAATTAAACTTGCATGTTTACTTATTTTTATTGTTAGCGTTAACGTTCGCTGCACCGTGTGTTATATTCAATATATCATTTTAATCTGCAAAATTCGAGAAAACTAACATTTTCATAACAATAATAATATTTTATTAAATTTGACCGATTGTTGATCAATTACAAAGAGAATTGGGTTTTGCGGCAAAAGAAACGCGTTTATAAGTTGATGAGCAGATGTGTGCTACTAAAAGCCAGGCACTTTTTAGAGCAATATCCACCACTAATTCCTCACAAATGGGGCTCCAAATTATTTGTTTTGTGCGGCCAGTCTGAGTTTGCTTACAGATTCGAAATATATACAGGTCAAGAGGACATTCTACCTGATTTAGATGCTAGCGCCAATATTGTCGAACAATTGAAATCGATAAAAATTATAAAATTTACTTTAATAATTATTATATATAGTTCATTGCCATTAACAGCCTATCTAACCAAACGTGGTGTCCACTCACTTGGGACAATGAACAGAAATCGTATTCCAAACTGTAAATTACCCGAATAAAATGAAATTAAAAAAGAGCAGGGAGGATACAGATGTGAGCTTTTGATTTGCTCAATGACGTAGAAATTACGATCGCCTGGAACGATACCTGTGATATTTGCTTCTTCTTTCGCGAGGAAGGATCCAATTTTGCAAGTATAGAGGTATGACCAAAGGACGCTAGAAAGGATGAAAAAGGTGAATTTCCTATATTTGATGCACGGCAACGTTGCAAATTACTAACCCAACGTAGCGTATATATTAAATAAATGTGAAAGAAAAATTTTCAACGAGAAATTTTTTTAGTAGTTTTTATGTAATTGTTACATATTTTTAAAGCGCATAGTATTTTTTAATACAAAAACAGAAAATCGTGCATTGAAAGGTTAAAAATTAAAATGGATATATGTATTATCCGTATAAGAAACAATTTATTGCGCATAAGTATTGCTCAGATCGTTGTAGATAATTGAACATATAGAAGCAAGAGTAAAGCAATCAAATAAAACTACAATGATTATGTAAATTGCATACTGTTATTGTCATGTTTCCCCGGATGTTACCATTGCTCCCTCTCTATCACCAAACTCACTTGCCAAAACTGCTTTTCTCAACTAACGGTTTCGAGGGTATTTCATTGTTTCATTTACATGCTGGCAACGTTACGCAGCACTACTATCGCCCTTGCCTCTTCCCAAAATGTTGTTCTGTTTCTGATCAAATATATTTTAATGGCCCTTTAAAGTTAGCGAAGCTAACATTCGTATTTGTTTGTGAAAGTTACCACATTGATTTACTCCTTCCATAAGCCGTGCATGTCAGTATTTTTCTATAATAGAACCTTCCTCCTCATAAAAGTAAATGATTCAAAATATGTTTTTCTGTTATGAACACATAACAGTGTTTCAATTTTCACCTAATTGACCGTTCATTTTTATTTTATTGCTTAATAAACTTGCACAGGGAAAAAGTAAACACGCACATTTGGATCACATCAGCATTTCACAGTGGTAAAATTACCAGGCATTTACCTCTTATTAATTTTCAATTTCAGTGTAAAGAGATCTAAAATGCCAACTACAGTTAAACAAGAAATTTAAACTAATATATGAACTATACTGTGCGCGGCAAAGTTATGGAATAAATTCGCCAAATTTGAAGCAATTTGATTTTCGAAGAAATGCTCGGAGAGGTGAATTTTATTTTTAAAAAATAAACATTTCTGCTTTAATTTTAAGTTTCCCCCACTTCTAGTTTTCAAGTAATGACGCAATCGACAATTTTTGCTTGATCGCAAGCATCTGTACGATTCTTCAACAGTATGGTACTCGCTCATAGATACAATACCTAAGCAAACTCTTTGAAGAACAGTGAATCAACCATCAATTTTCCAACTCCCGTGGATTGTGGGCTATTGAAGTGGATGAAAACTTCTCATAGGAGGGAAATGATGTGATGAATTAATTTCCCTCATTATCCCTAGTGCAACAGCGATAAAGGAGCGCCGGGAAGAACTGCAAAACATAGTACGCAATATTTTACTGGAACACGGAAGTGTGTTAAGTTGGACGGTGCAGTTGTTGAATTATTTTTCTAAAATGAAAATCATTAATCTATTTGTATTAAATGTTAGCTATTAGAACTATAATTATATAAGGCTTTTGTAGACAAATAGTAAAAAATCAAAGGTTTGTAGAAATAACTCACTGCAAGGTAATTATTTTGTTAACAATTTTTTACACTGAAGAAACGTTATTTAATATATTTTAACACTCTAGGCGCGGGGGCGAATGTAAATAAATTACATAAAAATTTAATCTTGAGTCAATAGTTGACCAGTGTTAATTTTACACTCCTGCAATTTAATTGGCTCTTTTCAAAATAGGAAGGACATTCATTCAGTGTGAAAACGTTTTTGATAGGATGTAAATTGCATCTGACCATCTTAAGTAACGTCTCAATTTTGTAACTGGCTTTACGTGTTACTGCTTATTCATTAGAGCTGTTATCCATTATCCAAAACCTCGGATCCGGATTCACTCTCCGAAACCTCGGATCCGGATCGGTTATCCGAAACTTCGGGTCAGGATCCATTACCCGAAGCCTCGGATGTGGATCCGCTCTCCGCAGTCTTGAATTCGGATTCTTTATCCGATCGAATCCATTATTCGATAACGTGGATCCAGCCCCCTTCTCCGATAACTTTTTCGAGCAAATAGTAAGTCGCGTAAAGTTTCGTAGTAAACTCTGAAAACCTGCAATTGGTCGAGTAATTATCAAATAATATAGCTGTAATCACCACCAAATATATTGAACACTTATCTAATGCAAAGTAACTTTGAATTGTGCACATGAAAACTGAATATTATTCTGAATGCACGGATTTTAAAAGCTATTGTACTTTTTCGTCATATAACATAAATTTAATGTTTTCTTTATTAAACACTTTCTATATTGCAAAATAATAACGGATCGGATCCGAAAACCGGATAGCGGATTCGAATCCGGGAACCGGATAGCGGATCCGGATCCGAGAATCAGATAGTGGATCCGTATCCCAGAACTGGATAGTGAATCCGGATTCTAGGACCCGAATATCCGGATAGTTTTGGATCTCAATTTTTTCGGATACCTACAGCACTACTATTCATAGGCCATCATCGTTTTGTCATGCGCTGCAGTCGTAATAGTCCCTCACTGTTATCTACCGGTTTTAACAGCACGTTGTTAAAATGTTGATTTAAGGTTAGGTGTAGAAAATGTCGATTATATTTAAATCAAAACATTAAGCGGAAGTGAATTTTGTAAAGTGAAAAATGGGACGACTAGATATGACAATATATTGAAACAGTTTTGGCTAGCTTAGGGATATCTGGATTGCTCTTTCTTAATTTAGGATAAAGTATGGTATGTGTAAAATGGCATATTTGCAATATCGTTTATTGATAAAATATAGTTGTAGTATGTTTCAGTAAAAATGTACAGTTGCCAAATTTATTTCTATTTTTCTACCTGAAAACGCCCCTACATGTTTACACCCAAAAACTTCATATTCACACTAAATGTGTATAATATAAACTGTAAAATGTAAATTTGACACACAGTACATCATTTTAATACGACGGTTCAGACAATTAACACTGGCGGGTGTTAAAATTTACAGTCACTTTTTGAGAAAATCCAACGTCTATGAGAAATACTTTTTACCGTTTTTTTCACGCGAAAATGCTCGGTAAAACTATACTCATAAGTAACCTGGGCAAATATGCGGTAATAGCCAGAGGCGTGGCGAGCGCATAAAAGTTTACACATAAAATAGAAGATAAGAAATAAATTATAGAACCTGCTGAAACACTTACCGTTTTAAAAGTCTTCCGTGAAATCACAAACTGGGTAACATATGTGAAAAATATCTAAATCATTAGATATGTTTCCACATCTGTTTCAGTCAAGTGAGTACGACGTGCGGAATAAACGTTTTTTAATGCCAAAAACGTCCGTTCGATAGCTAGCGATGTTATATTTGCATATTTAAAATAATCTTTGAAACAACTTAATACATCTTCACTCGCACCTTCACAAATTTGTCTTAATATAAGAACATCGCAATCTTTCTCTATAACACTTTCAAATTTTCGTATTACACACCAATTTGTTTCGCCTTCTACAGCGCATAACTGTGCGTGAACATCAATCACAATTTGAACAGAATCCACTAGCGACATCGAAACATTTCGTAATTTTTCTATTCCCTCCGCTAGTCCGAAGTAATTGTTGTGAATAGTTTGTAAATCTCTTTTAACCTGACTACCTTGAAATATTTCCTGGCTTTTCTTAATTGCTGCAGCTTCTGACGGATTGAATTTTAAAATTACCTACTTTACTTGATCAAAATATTTGTTGTAGTAAAACGCAGCCTGCAACCATGTTCCCCAACGTGTAAGAATCGACTGTGGTGGTTGAGGTAAATCAGGACACAGTTTGTGAAATAGTCGGGTACGTTTCGGGGACTTTAGAAACACTGGCTCTGTACTAGCAATCAATGGATTTACTAGTGGAGAACATGTAGGAAATCGTTTGTGCCGCAAGATTTAGAGTATGGGTTTTACACGTTACATGTAAGAAGTTACCACAGTGTTCTCTAAGAGATCAGCCCAAAGAACACATGTTTGCGGCACCATCACTCATAAACATTAAAAGTTGCTTGGTTGAAACTTCAAATTCGTTCAATGAGTGCAACACCACCTTTAAAATCTCATTTTATAACTCTTTTGGATGCAAGTAGGAAGGAGGATGACGATCGATGTGGTTCCATTGTACGTGCCATTACATTAACCACAAAATGTTTTTGACGATCTGTTGTTTCGTCCACACACAACCATAGTTTTTTATCTTTCAATTCCATTTTCATTCTTTTTTCTATATGTTCACGAGCAAATGGCACTACATTTCGTTTCGATGTCCGACTAGGTAACTTACAGTCCGCATACTTATTCCAGAAGGAGACAAATGCTTCTTTGTCTAGTAAACGAAACGATAGATTACATAAGATAAGAGTAACACATAAATCAAATGTAAATTTTTCTTGGTCTCGTATGCCACTTTTTGCAGGAAAATGCTGTTTGCTTTCGATGACAATGGCTTCTGGACCAACACATTAAGGCGATTTTACAAACTAGACATTGAATTTTAGCGCCTTCAAAAATTAAGTCTGGCATGTCGACTATAAAGTTTGTAACTGTGTCTGCCATTGGTTGTTTCCGCGACGTGCCTAACTGCGACATTTTTAAAGCAAACATAAGCGTACAATTACGAAATAAGTTACGACGCCTACATATACACAGAATTACTCGCATGCAGCGTCGATTTAGTACTGACGCTGTGAAAGCGTGAAATAAATAATCGCCGACTCCGCACCACATATCTACTACACTGACTGTTACCACTGTTTGCCCAGACTACTCATAAGTGTAGACCTATATGCAGCACTTATGAGTGTTAATTTTAACACTCGATTTTTTACTGTGTTCACTTCTGACACATTCTATAGTCAGGTTGACCACATGCACTAAAATGTATTGTTAAACTTATCTCTATAGGCATTGCGATTCGACTGCCCGTAAACCAGCCCGGTCGCTTGAACAACTGCGGCTCCTACACTGTGCAGTCAGTTTGCGGGTAGCTGTCGTCGTTTCAGGACATGTGAAGAAACAATGCAAATGGAGTTCTATACTGAAAAATTTATTATTGAAATACCGAATAGACTAGCAATTTGGAATACAAATAGCTCAGAGTATTCCGATAGAAATTTTAAACAATCTTCATATGTTGGAAAAATATTTCAAATTGCTTGGTTTCTTCTCGTGTTTGCAAAAAAGAACCTTTCACATCCTGTATATTTTTACAAAATATAATAGAAAAACTCTTCTAGAATCTTTTTTGTAAACATTTCCCTATATTTAAAATGCGTCCTTCTCTAGTAAATTAAATATGAAGGAATGCAGATAAGCTTTTCATTTAAAAGGGTAGGGTGCTGTGCGAAATACTACAAATTTTTGTTTCGTTCAAAATATTCATTAAAACAAATGTGTAAACGTTATCTTTTTTGGTACAGTTTTATCAACTACTCGAAGTAACCATAATTTTCTTACATACAATGTCTAGTAAGTTAACCAGCATGCACAAATAATAAATAGCGAAAATACGTAGACAAATGTTAATTAGAATTCAGAATAAAAGGAATGGATTTGCTTAGAACCGCACACTAAGTTTTCTCAGCAGTAAGAAATATAACAACACTGAAAATTTCGCCATTTAGCTAAATAGACATATTTATAAAAATACTTCCTGGATGAATTCCTTAAGGCAATGCATAACATGGGCATTACACAAGATAATACCCCCGAGATGTAGTAAATATTTAATAAATGCAAAAAATCGCATTTCAGTCTATAGGAAGCAAACTGGTGTTCACTTCCAATAGATGCGAAATTTTATGCACAAATTAAATTTTGCAGTTTATTTTTAATGAATATCTTTAGAAAAACAAAAGTTTATAGTATTTTATCACAGCACTCTATGCACTTTAGCAAAAAACTTATCTGTATAGCTTGATATTTAATTTACTAAAGAACGACATATTTTAGGTATAGGGAAATATTTATAAAAAAAATTCTATTACAGTTTCTCTATCAAATTGCGAAAAAATATACCGGGTGTTTCATTAAAAAAATTGTAATAACATGAATCTTGGCAACGATATCGATATCCATCTCGTAGAATCTGGTTGATATAAAAAAATCTTCGATATATAGCCTAGAACTCCAAGAAATACTTAAAGGAAAAAATTTTGAATCACCGCCCTGCCGTACAAGGCATTTAAGGTATCGGACGTTAAAGAAACAGCGACATTTCGCAAAAATCTCAAAGTATGTCAATTATCTCAAAAACCAAGATAGATAGGTATGAGGAATATTGATGAAAGTTGACAAAAATTAAAGAGAGGTATCTAAAATCGGAATAATATACGGGGTGTTCCGTTTAAAAATTTAAACTTGTATCGTGCGCAGAGGAAACGAAACATCCTGTATAGTTTGATATAATTTTATGTTATGCAGCATTTGAATATTTTTTATTTGAAAACCTTTTCTCTAAATTGCTCAGGAAGGGAATTATCGTCCGTCCACGCACTAGGTGAACACGCTGTATATTTCTCTATTAGTCAGTGGAAGTGTAACATCTTGCTAAAAAACTTACTAATCTTCGACAATTTCATCAGTTTTACGTGAAACAATTCACAAATTTCATTCGCAATTTTCATAGTGATTCAGTAACTAGTCAGCTTTAATTAGCCGACGCCGACGCAGGCCGTTTTACAGTTTCAGCGCGTAGATGTAACTTCATCCATTCAGTTGGTAGTAGTAAAACCGCAGAATGTATTAATGTTTGATTTTAATTTAATCCAAAATGTTTACATTTCGATTCAGGTATCTTCGTTTCAAATTACCATTACTGTAATTAAATAGTCTTAGGAGATTCCGTTCTAGTAGCGGCAAATATCCAAAACCACCAGTTCCTACTCTACATAAAATGTAATCATAAAAGTTAGTGCTGCTGAAATGCATTGAAGAAGCGCAGACCTACTTTTAAGGGTGCACTTAGCGAATACTTGGTCAGTGCTTGGTGAATGCGCAATTTTAAATAACCAAAACAAATTTGAAGCGTAGTATTACTTGGACGCAGTTAGAAAGTTTCTATAAAGTGTTAGTATGTTAATAAACGAACTCTGCTATGTGTATAATATAGGCAACTATTGTCTAGAACTCTAGAGACTTGTTTGGTAACTTTTGTAATTGAGAAATTAATAAACTTGCTTTGTTCTCATTTAACAACAATATTTACCTTCAACATGTTAAATTCTTTGAAATACGAGAATGTTTTTGTAATGGGAATGCTATAGCTGTTGTTGAAGAATATCGTCAATGGTTTCCACGTTTCCACGTTTCCACATCAGAGAAATCCTGGTAAAAGGTATTTATCAGAGTTTCCAATACACTATGCGAGACCGGAATGCTTCCCAGTGCTAATATAACATCTAAACGAGCTACTCGACAAGATTGAGAAGAAAATATTCTGGATATAATAGAAGATACAACGACCAGCTCACGAAAAATTGGTACTGAATTAGGCGTTCCACAAAAAAGAGAAATACACTCCACGAGCAAAGCTTATACCCATACCATATCCACATATACAGTACCTACAACCGGAAAATTACACGTCATTTTTACGGATGAAGCAACATTCACCCGTGACGACATTAATAGTACTCGGATCACTCATGTATAATCAGACGAAGATCCCCACGCAACAGGCGAAAGTAATTTTCAGCACAAGTTTTCAGTAAACGTGCGCTCCACAGTTATTTAATTGGCCCTCTCATTTCGGAGAATCGCCTCACAGAGGAGCACTACTTAATTCCTTTACAAAATGTATCACAAGGACTACTGAGAAGATGTTCCTCTAAACATCAGAATGCCAGCATGATGGAGCTCCTGCACATTGCACTCGTCAGGTCAGGCAACATTTGAACGATAGGTTTCCAGGACTTTGGATTGGTCGCTGTGGTCCTATTAGTTGATCTCCATACTTCACACCAGTGGACACTGGCTTATGGGGCTGGTTCAAAAATGAAGTTTACAACGCGAAATTCGACACTCGGGATGCACTAACTCGACGTATTAGAAATACTACAGCCGATATTAAAGAAAAACATGAAGCGATCAGGTGAGCAACAGCTTCGTAGACAAAGCATAACATGTTTAGAGGTCAATGGCGGTATTTTTGAACATTTATTAAAAGAACGCTATGATCAAAAATTATTAATGTATGAAGTTTTGTTTATTTGTAATTACTTGAAAACAAATGAAAATCGGACAAGAAAATATGAGTTTTTTACATTATTTTCACGTGTATAATACACTCGTGGAGTTTGATCCGTTCCTCCCGACGCACCCTGAGTCAGAGAGGTGAACTATTTAAGCAATTTCTAAAAGTTTAATATTCCCTTAATCCTACTAGCTATGGATTTTCCCTTCCATATATTTCAATAATATTTCGGATATTATTTTAATTTGCAGTAGGCTATGATTTAAATCAATGTTTCTTTTTATCGGACATAATAATGTCAGTACATGGTGTGAAAAGTTACAAGAAAATATTTTTTATTGTACGAGGGTAAGTCAAATATTATCTACACTTTCGCCATAACAACCTTTGAAGGTTATCGTAGTGGCGGCCGCTTGCGCATGCGTTGAGTTGGCGCTTCTGTGATCATGTGTGCGGAATTTAATCACGATCACGTCATTTATCTGCTAGTTACAACAGCATAAGCATGTCAGCTCCGCTATTAGTTTGTACCAAAGAGGAACAACGAGCAGTGATCCGATTTTTGTGGTCAGAGGGTGTGAAAGGTGCTGAAATTCACCGTAAACTTTGGTCACAATACGAGGGCAGTGCTTTATCTCGTAAAGTCGTTTTTTGTGGGTCGAAATGTTTCAAAGTTGCCGCACGAGCGTAACACAAAAAGAGGGAGCTGGGCGGCTGTCAACCTCGACCACCGACGACAACATTCAGCAAGCTCGAGAGATGGTTACAGCAAAAAGGGCGAGTTACCATAGGTGAGGTTGCATTTTCTTTAAACATCAGTCAGTATTCTGCTTAAAAAAATGCGTCGCTTTCCGCGTTGAAGCGATCCAGTAAGCGTTGGCAGATGTCTAAACGTTTGGTTTTGTTTTCTGCGGTAAACATTCGTGGTACCCATCGCGCACACTTTACGAAATTTGAGTTCATCGTGGATAATTTGATAGGCAGAACCGTGACTGATGTTTAAAGAAGATGCAACCACACCTATGGTAACTCGCCTATTTGCTGTAACCATCTCTCGAGCTTGCTGAATATTCCCGTCGAGGTTGACGACCGTCCAGCTCACTCTTTTTGTGTTACGCTCGTGGGGCCACTTTGAAACATTTAGATCCACAAAAAAACGCTTTTACGAGATAAAGCACTGTCCCCGTATTGTGACAAAAGTTTCCGGTGAATTTCAACACCTTTCACACCCTCTGACAGCAAAAATCGGATCACTGCTCGTTGTTCCTCTTTGATGCAAGTTAATAGCGGAGCTGACATGCAAATGACGCGATCGTGATTAAATTCCGCACACATGACCACAGAGGCGGCAACTCAACGCATGCGTAAGCGGCCGCCACTACGATAACCTTCAAAGCTTGTTATGGCGAAAGTGTAGATAATATTTGACTTACCCTCGTTTTAGACGAAAAACTGCATAGTTTCATATTTAATTTACTAAAGAAAAACACATTTTTGGTATGGAGAAATGTTTGCAAAATTACTTTCTTCCCCTAATGGATCTGGAAAAATATAGAGAGTGTTCTGTTAAAAGATATTTAAACAACGTAGATAATATTTGACTTACCCTCGTATACTAGTGAAAAATGAATAATATTGCAATCTAGGACGATGTAACAAAAACTGTTTATTGTATTACTAAAAAATCAATCGCCAATTAACATTGAAATTGTTGATTCCTAGTTACCGCAAGTCGGGACAATAAGTAGAGAATACAAAATAGCTTAAAAACGACTAGTTTCAGATGGTGCCAATGTTTTACTTAATTAACGCAATTCAAAATTTAAAAAATATAGAGGATGTTCTAAAATATAAATAAAAATATAGTTTGAAAAATAAAATCTTGGCTGTCAGAGATGCTCTATGGTAAAAGAACATAACTTTGATACGTAACTTTTTTTTGGTTCGCCCTGTACATGTCAAAATAATTTTAGGTTGTGCTACTAATGTATACCTTTGATATTTTTATAGAAAGATTTTTCTCTTATCAACAACAAAAGTGAAGAAGAATCTGGCGCTATTGCCCCGTCCTGTATATAGGGTAAAATGATAGGATTTACTATCAGATGTAATGTGTACTTGTAAATACTACAATACCGTTTCATACATATTACACATGCACACGTAAACGTAAACACCGTACACTTCCGGTTACACCAACACACAATAGCACTTACGTTATTTCCGTGTTTTAGTAAGTACTAAAGGTGAAAAGCTTTACCGGTTTAATAACCTATGGTGATAACTATCCAAAAGTGTAATTATTTCTATTTACTTATGTACTTTTGAAAGTGAACTTGCACATGGTTGCAATCTTGCGAAGCGAAACAGTGCTGGTGGCAGCTCGGATTTTTCCCAGATTTATATTTTGTCCTTGTCTTACACGTAAGGGTAAGACCCTTTTTTGATGAAAAAAAGAGTCCAGTAAATAACATTTAATGCGCCAAACAAAATTCACCATCGGAAACTTTAATTAATCCTCTTAAATTTAAAATTAATTAAGTGCATTGTAAGTCAGTGAACGTATTACTACTCACATGCAGTATTTATAATATTACGGTGAACATAGCAACCATTGTGACTTATCGTACTTCAAAATTTCGACATGCAGCATGTTTATGGAAACGAAAGACATTTTGGTGAATATTGGAATCAAAAAGGTTGTTACTTGGTTTTTTCGTAGTAAATTTTGGATCTGTATTAAAAAACAAAAATATGTAGATGGGATAAAAATAATTCTTGATAAAATGGAATTTCAAAATGTTTCGAATGAGTTAAAATAAATATGAAACTATATCTACGATAAAGCATAAATATTGTTTATTGAATCATTTATTTTCAAAACTACGAAAATATAAACAAGATTTGAAGAACGAACATAGATTTTGAACTTGATTTGGAAACGACAGGGCAGGATATTCGCTGAGGACATCGGACATCGCTGTCACCTGAAAAGCTACAGGAAGTAGTTAAAAAAATCACTAGTTTTGCCAAATTAAACACAAAATTCAAAAACAATTTAATTAAATAAATGTATAGAAACAGTTGTCGGTTAGGATTTGTTTTAGAAAACTGTATGATTTCAAAGTGTTGTCAAAGGAGATATAATTATTTGATTTAAATAACAACTATAAACCCTTTTGACATTAAAAATTGTTAATTTTGATTCAACTCTATTCCGAAAATAAAATTTAATTAGATCCCACAAATTTACTATTTTAATCACGTTTATTCCTGACAAGTTCAATTTGTTTTCAAAATATTTTCATTATATTATAGAAAATATTTAATTTTTTATTATATACAATTAAACTTAATGATACTTTCAAGTTGCATATAGAATAAATGTATCAGTTGAACTACCATCTCTGAGCCACAAATTGTTACAGATACGTGTGTTATACATGTTAGTTACAACATATTATCTAAGTCGAACGAATTTCAGAAAGATTTTCTTCAGTGTTCTTATTACTTCACAAAATGGAAGTGAATAATAAAATTCTAAGATGTCATATGCATCTTGTACACTAATGTTTACTGAATCTACAACACCGACGAATGAAATTTTCGGGTGTATTTAGTAGTACAGAAGAGTTAAGTGATTAAATTTACAAATCATAATAATAATAAATGGCTTAGACACCCCTCCTGGGGATTTCGCCGCTTCAGATGAAGCTTTCTAGATCCCTTATTAAGGGGTGGATCAGTCCCCGTTCCCTCCTATTCCACTCTTTCACATATCCTTCTCCACTCCGTTCTATCTTTAGCTTTGTCTTTTGCCTTTTCGATCCCTACCCTCTTCCTCCTTCTTTTTCCTAATGGCTCCAAATTTGTTATTACATTTACTATCTTCTCCTCTCCTGCTCTCCACATATGCCCCAACCACTTTGCTCTTTGCTGTTTTATCTTCTTAACTATATCTTCTCCACATTCTTTCGCTACCTCCTCATTTGTTCTTATCCCATATTCCAAATGTTTCATTCTAACTGGTCCTAGTATTGATCTCATTATTCTTCTCTCCGCTCTCAAATTTTCTTCCTCCCTTTTTGTCATTGTCAGTGTTTGCGCGTACATTATTACTGGTCCTATGGTTGTTCTATAAATTTTTATTTTTGCATTCTTTGAAAGATTTTTGCTTCTTAATAGGTGTTTATTTATATGCAGAGCTTTGTTGGCTGCCAATGCTTTCTCCTTTATTTCCATTTCTCTATTATCATCATTTGTAATAGTGAAATATCTGAACTTGTCTACTTCCTCAAAGTATAATTCCCCACTCTAATTTTTCTATTGCTCAGCTCTTTTCCTATTCTCATTGTTTTTGTCTTGTTCTCATTTATTTTCAATCCCATCTTCTTACCTTTATCTACTATTTATTTTAAGATGTTATTCATTATCTCCCTCTTTTTGCCACGATTACTACGTCATCAGCATACACTACTAATTGTCCCCCTCTTGTTCTTATTGTACGCTTATTGACTCTTCCTGTGGTGTATTCCAGTACTATATCAAATATGGTTGCCGACATCACATCCCCTTGCCTTTATTTACAGCAAACTCTTCAGTTTCACCTTTACTTGTTATTACACTAGCTTTCGTTCCATGCATTGTCATTGCTATAAGTTTTCTTAGTTTTGTTGACACTTCTAACTCTTTCATCGCTAACATCATCATATTTCTATTTAGAGAGTAAAACGCTTGCTAAATATATACGAAAAGCAGTTCAAGATTTATATTGTATTGATAAGTTTCTTCTATAATTTGTTTAACTATGTTTATTGCGTTAATTGTCGATTTCCCCTTCATAAACCAGCATTGACATTCTCCTATTTTATTATCCGTTACCTCTCTTACTCTTCTCTGTATTAACATAGATAAAATCTCGTAGGCGGTTGGTAGTAATGTAATCCTCGTATAGTTATGACATTCACGCTAACTTCCTTTCTTATGTACCTTTACTATTTGTCCTATTTTTCAGTCATTCGGCATTCTCCCCTCTTTCCATGTTTTTAATATTAATACGTATATTTGTTTTTTCAATTGTTCGCCTCCATATTTCAACAACTCCATGTTTATCCCATCCTTTCCAGGCGTTTTTGCGTTTCGGGTCTTGTTTATAATTTCGGTCACTTCTTCTAGGGTTGATTCCTTTACATCTATTTCCTCTACCTCTGCTGTTGAATTTTCTTGTTGTTAATTGTTATTTAGTAAATCTTTGAAGTGTCTCCTCCAAACCTCCTTAATTTGTTCATTTTCTACTATTTTTCCTTCTTCGGTTTTTATTTCCCTTATTCTAGGCTTATATCTTCCTTTTTGTTCCTTAACCTTTTGATAAAATGTTCTATTTCTGTTTTTGTTGTCATCTTCGATTTCTTCTATTGTTTTTGTTATTCATTCTCATTTGCTCGTTCTTATTATTTTTTTACGTTCTTTTCTTATTTTCTCATACTTCTCTCGGTCTTCTCTTTTATTCGTACTAATCCATTTTAATCTCGCTTCTACCTTCTTCTCCACACATCTTCTACATTTTTCATCATACCATTCCTTTTTATTCCTCTTCGCCTCCCTCCCGATTATTTTGTCGGCTACCTGGTTTATTATCTCATTTATCGTACACCATCTTGCCTCTATATCTTCTTCTTAATTTTTTGTTCCATTATTTACAAATCATTTGTAAGTAAAAATGTTGAGCTATTCAATATTTAATCCACATCTAGGTGTTATAACTGCTTCAGTCTTTCTTGGTATTGTGTTTGAGTATGAACAGAAATTATCTTGGAAGACCGCAGTCCATCCATTATTGAGACGCTCCTGCAATTCGTTTAAATTTCTTTGGCGATGTGGAAGTTGCTGTAAGTTTCGTTCATACATTTTCAACATTCTCAGTAAGAGAAAAGTCGGATGAGCGGGTCAACCACGGCAGAGTTTGTTTTCCTCAAGAAGGTTTAATATGATTTCCTTACAAATCTGGTCGAATGTAAGAACTGCTTGAAGCATTCTCTGTAGAGAAGAAAGTACTATGAGGTATATGATTACAGCTAAGTTTTCATAACAGACCTCTCCCCATACCATATCGCCCGTATAGTATGAAAGTTGAAATTGGAAATAGAAGTCGGAAAAAGAATGGTTAAATTTAGAGTTTAGATTTGGAGTATAATTTGAAAGTGCTGCAGATTAGTCATCCTTTTTTCGGTTTTTGTTTTACAACCTCTTTCAACCTTTTACTAATGATCAACTCTACTATTTAAAATAATTTTTCAATATCAACTTTCACCATTTTACTTCTATCGATGTCAATTTTTGTTAGAAGATATTTGACCGTCTTTGTATACACGATGGTCAGCGACTATTGACCATTCCTGTATACAGTTGCGAGGCAGCGTTTGCCCACTAGCGCACTCACAATTAAAGACTGACCACGCTGCCGTGAGCGAGTTAAAAAGACTTTTACAGTGTGCAAGACAATACCATCGTGCGTTGTGTGACATACATATTCTGTTCATCTTTAGTACATTAAACCATTAGTAAATATAACCAAATTGTTTTACTCATAATCATTAACAATTTTCACACATTTCGCTTTAAATTTAAATTCAGCTGTAACATTTTACTTTTAGCAATATGATTTCATCCCCGAAGATTTACTTTTGACTGTAAGACGCAAACTTAAGGAGTAAAGGGGAGTGCTGTATTTCCATTTTATCATTTCGAACCTTACAACATGGATCATCTGCACATATAGTAGCAGTTTAACATCCATCGATCATTTGGATTTAAACAAAACTTGAATTCATCGGGAAAAAATACAATTGTATGCTATTTCTGTATTAACAGTCGTTCTTTAGCGCCCATTGCAATCTTTGTTTTCGTAATCAACATTGAACAAAGCTTACAGATGCTCATTTTGTCGCTCAGACAGTGGTGTTGTCCTGGGTTGGTGGGTGCAGCCCAAAGAGAACAGACAGTCGTATTCGATCCACACTACCGCGCGGATGGATGTCTGATGTTACAAATATAAGACTCGCCTTTAACTACAAAAAGTTATTTGGGCACAAAATTTTAAATCAATAGTTTAGAACGTCAACATCAGTATTTTTGGTTTATTGTTGTCATAGCAGCACTAACATCAAAAACCACTTAGATGCAATGAATAAATGCAGGACTGCAGCCTTAGATTCTATTTAAGTGTGCCCATTCTTTTTAACTTACAACTTAGGTTACCAAAACTACCTAAACTCTACCCCGCCTGAGTTACGTAAAATATCTTTTTACTTCTATTTACTTTATCTGTAGCAATGTTTAGTATTACCAAAAAGTCACATTTTACGTATCGAAACTAAGTTGTTTTGGATTTCCATCATATTTTTGCGTTAAAGATATTTAATATTTGCTAACAACGTTAAAAAAAAATTGTAATTTCTCTTAATTTTCGTTGTAGCATATTAGCAAAACATTTTAAATAGCCAGCATCGGCTTTAACAACATACATATGCACGAAAGCATATGTTGCTTATCTCAACATGCCTAATAAAGTTCACAATTTAAATTATCAGCATTCTACAACATTTTTAATATGATTATAAAATAAGAACAGTTTTAATATGATTATAAAATAACATTTGTAATTATAATTTTTGGTTTAGTGATATCAACGTGGGCAACGGAGTATTTGCATTAAATACTTAGGTCAAAGTGAGCATTAGTAAAACGAAAAAGCTGCAAATTTCTTAATAACAGCAAAAATAAATTAACAACCGATCGTCGAGGCGCGCGTTAATTAAGAGAATGTCACTAACACATTAAAAGCAAAAACTCCCTATTAAATTTTACGACGGTGAAGTCCATAAAAATGCCGTATTTAAAAAGCGTCGCTCCTAACGGGCTGGCAATCCCATTACAAATCGGAAGGCTTCCTCCGTCTACTTTTCAGTTTATACATTGACAGAACTCAATTAAAAGTGCGCCATATATATATTATCACCCGCCTTTTTGCTAAATTTATTGACGATATCCTGCTTGTTAAAAATTTCAAAGTATAGACAAGGCGTAAATGAAATGTGTAAATAAGATAATGAAAACAAGTGGCAGATGTGATAAAGTGAATGGAATTGCTTTGTTCCCATAAATAATGAAGATTGACAAATTCATGATCCTTGAGTAAACTATACTTTTTGACATATTTATTTGTAGTAAATATACAGGAAACAGGATAACATATAACATAGAGGCAAGAGAACTTCATGCCATATGAATATTCTTAAAAAAAATTGTTTTGGTTAACAATTTGATGGTAGTAACTAAACGACTACTCTAGTAATACAGTATTTTTAGTACAAAAGATAAAATCTCCAACACCTGCATGTACCATCACACTCACAAAAATCTGGGACAACTCTTATGAGCTCATTTTGACGTTTTTTCAATCTTGTGATGATGACTCGTCCATTTACGATTGACACTGACAGACAATTTGACATATTTTTTCATAGTTTACAAAAGACATGTTTAAAATGGGTAATGTCATCATAGTATACCCTGTCCTAGGTTTTTATCGTGGCAGACACATTATAAATATAGGCTTGCAGCAAAATTGGGCATAATCAACTAAGGAAGAAGGAGAAAAAGCGGAGAAGGAGGACGAGAAGGAAAAAGAGAAAGGAGAAGAGGAAGGGGAAATGGAAGGTATATTAAAGTATACAAATTACAAGTTTATCTCAACATTTTCAACGCGTAACACTGCTAACTCACTGTAGAGAAAACCAGTTTGTTCGTTACATTTTAAATTGATATCAAAGTAAATTCTAAGGACTTTCATTAAATTGCGTGAATGTTTATAGGAAGTACTCAATTTTATAAGGCTTATGTTAAGGGAATTGTAGGAGCGTGTTTGAAGAAACACCATAGTTTTAAAATCTATAATTTTTCCTTGGTATTTCCGACATAGTTAATTAATGAAAATTAAAATAATGTTCATGTCGAAGAATCGAACCTAGCATCTCCTGCTTGCCAGGTAGGCGTATTAACCGCTACACTAGATGTTGTATTTAGCTGCAGATATATCATAATATCGACTTTACTTTTACTTTCGCTAATTACAAGCCTGTGAATTCTGGCCCAATCAGAGGAAATAGGGTTCAAATACATTTGCATATCAGCATTATTGGGAGAGGTGATAAATCTTTCGCTGTAACCAAGATGTTTTTACCATCAGCGTTAATGTACTACTGCAAATAGTCAAATAGTATGCAAGTTATTCATGTAAAATCTCCAGTGCTTACTTCAACAGAATCTTTTGCAAAATACCAGTTAAATAACGATATCCTTTGCATCCACACCTCTTATACCATATTATAAGTGTAAATTTTTAGTAAATTACTTTTATACGCTGAAAACTTAACAAAAATTATTCTGCGTATACTTATAAAGATTTTAAGTGTCAAATTAATAGCATCAAATGCAGTAGCAGAAATTATGCACTATCAAAAAGGGTCCTTGAGGAATTTAAAAACTATAATTCCCTAATTTCAATGATCGATTATTTGAAAGTGCCTAGGCGTAAACAATTCCACAGGCAATGCACCCCTGAATTTCAAAGTACATTCCATTTTCGTATACAAAAACTGTACTATTTAAGGGGACACTGTCTTACAGGAAATGATATCTTGAAAACTATCACAATAAAAAGTGACGCCATCCGCATAACATAAATTTCCAAGATTTACTACTAATTTTGAACGTTTCCATTTAATGACCGAAGTGGATTGTGGATAAATGGCAGAGCGTCGAAACGATGACCTTCGGAAGGAATAATCGGCAGAAGAAATTGACATAGGTATCGATCTAAAACCTGTGCTTTGAACCTGATTCGGCTGTGGCCGTCGCAAAATAGATATTCCATCGATAACACCAAGCCGTTGGGATCATATTTAGCGGTGAACGGTGCTAAATTGAATCGTTTATTAGCGTTTGAACGTTACCATGTTACATAGCTCTAAATGATGCAAGGGTTAAATCTGTAGTGTGAAATGAATGGAAATTATAGTCAATTGGTGCCGGATAAGATCTTGATTAAAGTGATTGCCCACCAGTAATTCATTTAAGTTAAACATCTATAAAAATTCACTTCGTCGGTAATGTCGCTAATTGCAGTGATGTATACTAGAATTACATTCTTGATTCTTTCTGCAGTAATTTTAAATTCGATTAATGTGAAGAAACACGGCGAAATTTAATAGTTACTAAAGATATCTGCAGTCGAAAATTCAATTTTGGTCAGTAACATACGACTAACTTATTTGTTTTTTAAATCGAACGATGTTAAAGTTTCTTTTATTATTATATTAAGGTGTCTGCTATTTGGCCGGAAAATGTTTTAATGGGGTGCACATTCCGAATTTTGTTCTGTTCGCTTCTGTTTGCACTGCACACCAACTTTAATATTGGGAGTTCAGTTGCAGTTTGAATTAGAACTAATTATACAGGATGTTTATTAAACATACGGCAAAAGTTCAAGGAGTTATTCCATGAACTATTCTAAGAATCTTTTGTCCTTTGATGATTTTTGAAAAGCCCCTTTGTTTCGAAGATACAGGGCGAGAAAAATTTTCGACAAAACCAACATTTTATTACCAAAAATTACATTTAAAGTTTCTTAATCTACAAGAACTGTTGAAAATGACTACCTCCAGCTAGGATGCAAGAATCCAATCTGAAAAGACAGAAAATACACGTCATTCAGTCTTAACAAATTTGACACATACAAAATGATCAATCACGAAACGTATTCAAATGAAATCCACGTTTTAACTGATTTACTTTTCTATGTCCGCACTTGCCTATTGTTAGTGGGTAAAAGAGCCATTCTTTGTAATCGGAATGTTGTTAAAAGATAACGCGTTTTTACCATTTTTGTATACTCCGTAGATCCAGTGTTGTACGCAATATTTTTATTTCGGCTACATTAATAATTTAAAAAATATCAAAATTGGTTTTGTCGAAAATTTTTCTCGCCCTGTATCTTCGAAACAAAGGGGCTTTTCAAAAATCATAAAAATACAAAATATTCTTAGACTAGTTCATGGAATAACCCCTTGAATTTTTGCCCTAAGTTTAATAAACAGCCTGTATATAATTACAAGGTGCCGTGAATTGCTTCATCTATCTCATCCTCTGTCGTGAAACGTCGACCACGTAAATGTTTCTTTAGGTTGAAGAACAACCAGAAATCACACATGGCCAAATCAGGCGAATAGGGTGGATGTTCAATGACTTTTACCTTATTTTCATGTAAAAATTCAACTGTCTGCTGTACACTGTGTGACGGCGCATTGTCGTGATGCAACATTAACCCGCGAATGTTGGCTGACTCAAGAACTGCAGGTAAACATTTTGTGGTGTACCAGTTTGCTGTGACTGTACGTTGATTTTCCAGCTTCATTGCTTTTACTAATCCGGTACTACAGAATAAAACTGCGTACATAACTTTCTTGATAGCCCTTTGCCTTTTGTCCATTGTTGGTGTTGGTGCATCTTCGTGGATCCACACGCGGCTCTCCTGGCGGGCAGGAATATCGTAAAATGGGATGTAAGTTTCATCACCTGTTACTATTTTTGATAGAATGCGATGCCCACCATTATTTAACATTTCCAATGTTTCCCGAGCGATTCTTACTCGCTCTGCTTTTTGGAAATCGGTAAGCGTGTGTAGCACCCAACGAGTAACAATTTTTTTCATCCGAAGATGATCATGTAAAATTGAATTTACGTCTCACACTCTCAATGTTCCCAGCGGTAGCTGAAGAACAGACCCTACCGGTACGTTCCTCATCACCAACCGATATCCGTCCTCTTTTAAATTCGCTATACCAGCGAAACACAGTTGCACGTGAAGGACTTTCATCACCAAATGCGAGTTGCAATCGTTCAAGACTTTGTTGTTCACTTAAACCGACCTTAAAATCGTAGTGAATCATTGCGCGTACATGTTCTCTTGACAAGTCCATGTTTCGATGACAAATCGTACCTACCACGTTTACTCTGTGACAGCAGCGACTCAACTGACAGTCAGAGTTTACTACTTAAGGATGGTGGTATTTAGAAATGCAGTGTTGCCAGCTCTAACTTCTCTACTTTTGTGGCATCTCAAAATATATAGCGTGTCCCTCGTACTTCGGACCACCTTTGCATTTAAATCATAATGACAATATATGGTGTTGTTTTACAGACCCTGAAACTGACCACCAATAATTTACTTTTGGGTCAAATTAACAATAACACCAGGCTGCCCTATATATATTTGACTAGTCTTCTAAAGTTGAATATAACTGGATTATACCGTATTTTCTTTGTACAACAAACTTACCTGTAGACTGAAAGTTAATTTAGAAAGGTAGCTGAATTAAAATTCCAGAATCGATACCTTTGAAAACACATAAAGGTATGTATTTCTTTAAAAAATGAGACATTAGTTTTCTAGCTTATGCAATGTGCCTGTTTATTTTTAGTTTAACAACAGTGAGAGATACTAAATTGTTCTTGCTAATGATCATCTAGTTATGTACTGTCACATGCTATAAAAGAAATTGTAGAATGAAAAATCGCAAGGTAACAACAAATGTTTTAATATCTACAAGCCGCTCCTTTTCCCATACATTAATATCCTTGACAACTTTTGATCGGATTACTACTGCGGGGTGATTAAGTCAGAGTAGTGTTACCAACTTTCCTATAATGAATAACTGTTTTTGTGAGCTCACCTACTTCGACTACTAATTAATTAGTGCAATTGAAATTAGATCGGCGATCGTAAGTTTTGCTCGTGCTCAGGTCGCAGCGGTTATCTTCACAAACTAGCGATCAAATTGAATATCTGTGTTTACTACGTATCCCTTTACACCAAGAATATGCAATTTCAAACTCGGACATACAGGAGGAATCAAAAAGAAAAGTATTCAAAATACATAATCAATAATCCATCACTTACTCGTAATTTTTTAGACCACTAAAAATTACATTTGGTTTAACATAGTCTACTACAGATTCGAGTATGTAGTATCCTGATACTATGTGAATACATTATTCAAATAGAATAAATTTATGTCGCTATTGAAATTAAGTGTCTTCTTACCCCTGATTAAATGGACTGTATTAAGTGTTGAAACACTAAGGAATATGGCGCTCATTAGGAGCTCACAGGATTTCACCAATATTTCGCGTATATTTTAAAGCTTCATGAGCGTCATAAAATCAGTGAACTTAAAGATTTAACGATGTCCATTTTAGGAGTTATGATGAATCCCGACAGTTTTAAGCACGTGCATATTAAGTGTTTCTTAAGTGAAAATTTAAGTTTTTAATACTTGATCTCCGTTAAAAAGAGGCAATAACTCAAAAGTGCTGTGTGTCTCAATAGTATTTAATATAAAATGCTTTACATAATGTTGTAGTTGTATTCCAGGGCGAAGCGTCGGATTACGAACTACACCTCGCACTTCTAGGCATCGATTACTATGATCATTAGCCAACCCTACTAGAATTTTGCCGAATCCAGAGGTGTTCCAACCTTTGGTAGATCAATCGAAAGAGGGATGGAAATGATCCATTTCGTCCATCCAAAAAAATAAGCAGAATACCAAGAAAAACGAAACAACAGGTGAAGGTATGATGGAAACGATGGAACAAAAGATACAAAAGACATTAAAGATGAAGAAAAAAAGAACGGTAATGGTATGAGGTTATTACAAACAGAAATTAAACAACTCCGAAAGAACAAAGAGAACAGAAGGAGGAATTAAGAGAAACAGGAAAAAGCCTTGCTTGAAATAGAAGAGTTAAAACGGGAAAAGCAAATGGAAGAACCGAAAAACCAGAAGTAGATAGAAAGAAAAACATCGTAATGCAAGAATTATGTGTAGATATAAATGATAGAAACACGTTAAAGGAGGGAGTAAGTAATTTCATAAAAGAAAAGCTGGAAATGAAAGTGAAAATAAAGAAAGTAATAAAACTGGGGGAAAAACTTACATATATGATGGAATTAAGCAGTTTAAATACAATGAAGCATAAACGTAAGTATTTATAAACAACGACATGACTAAACAGGAAAGGATAAAAATACTCATAAAAAGAATGCCTAGTAACAATAACCAAAAATTAATGCTAATATAGCTCCTGGTATTGGTAGAGTCATTCCCGGCAAAAAACAACGCGAGGAAGGGGAAAGCGTAACCCACGGACATGTTTCTGCCCACCCCGCGTCATCAGCGTGGTTCCGTACACTGTCTTTTCCTCGCCATTGTTTTTCGCCTCTCGGGTTTATGTCGTTATTCTCCACAAACAGCACCAAGATATATCTCCCCACGCCACCTAGCGTCAAGAAACATAGTCATGCCGTCCAGAGAATAACGACAACTCGGAATGCAGACTCCCACCACCTATCGAGCAGCTCCTGGGCTGCTTAACGCAAGATGGCGTAGCGCCTAAGCGCTGCGTGTCTACATCTATAAACGATTCCTGCATTCCGAGTTGTTGTCGCTATTCTCTGGACGGCATGACCATGTTTTTCGACGCCAGGTGGCATGGGGAGATATATCTTGGTACTACTAACAGAAACGGCCAACTATTGATTCATTTAGCAAGGGGAAAAGGTATGGTCGTTAAAAATACATATTTACAAAAGAAAGAAATATATAAGGCGATGTACTGAAAAAAAACGAGGAAAGATGCATAATGGATATCAGAAGCTACAGAGGACCAGACACGGAGAATAAAATGCGCAGAAATGGTAAATAAACGATTCGAAACAGTGATATACACAGACGAGAGAGACAAATATAAGAAGTTGCGCAGAAAAGACATCAACAAGTGTCAAAGAAAAGGATACAAGCACAAGAACAAAATGGTGCGATAGGGAATGTCAACAAAAGTTAGGATAATGAAACGTTTTGAGAATAGACATGTAAAGAACGGAGTCATAAGAAGCAAAAATTATTTATTTAGAACAAAGGAAGCGATGTAAAAATGTAATAAGAAATGAGAAAAGGAAATACAATGAAAAACTCAGAAATAGGTGAAAATTACAAAAATAAGAACATACATATATTAAAGATAAATAAGACCAGTTGATAGGAGAGAATGATAAAATTATAGAATTGTGGAAGGATTACTTTAACGATCTCTTGAATAACAACCAAAACGTGGAAGACGAGAACGAAGAAGACCAAGAGATAGCAAATGAAAACCAAATGATGGAAGAACTATCAACCCTGGTAGAAGTCGAAGAAATAATAAAAACTTAAAAAACAGCAAAAGCCCAGAAAGCGATCAGATAACGACGGAAATGTTTAAATATGAAGGAAATACATTAATTAAGTGGATGCATCAATTAATGGTTAAAATTTGGGAACAAGGAAAGCTATGAAAACTGGATTGAGGCGATATTAATCCCGACGAAATGGGTGACAAAGCAGACCAAACAAATTATCTAGACATAGCACTCTTAAATGTAGTTTATAAAGTTCTGTCCACTATGCTCAAGTATACAGGTTAACAACAAAATTAGAAAAAGAAATATGTAAGTACCAATATGGATTTGGGAAGGATAGATCGGTCATATAAAATATAAAAAAGATACTTATCTGCCTTTTATTGATTTTAAGCAAGCCTACGATAGAATATTATGGAAAGAATTATATAAAGCCTTAAGAGAACTCGGAATAACAGGAAAATTATACAATATAATAAAACTAGCATCAAAAGAAACTAAAAACAGTGTAAGTATCAATAATATAAGACAAGTTCAAAGTACAAGAAGGATTAAGACAAGGAGACACTCTGACCGCTGTTCTGTTTAGCTGTACACTCGAATATGTTGTCAGAAAAGCAAAATTAAATAGAAATAATCTCCTATACGACAAAAGATACCAATGCTTAGCTTTCGCTGATGATTTAGTTACTATCAGGTAAAAAAAGAACAGAAAGTGATTTTATAATTGGAAAAGTATGAGCTGGAAATGGGTTTACAAATAAACGAAAATAAGACAAAGTACATAAAGTGGACGGAAAATGTACATCATGTTCAAAGTTATTTTGAAAATAAGAACAGACAAATTAAAAGACTAGAAGTTTGAAGAAGTAGAACATTTTTCTTACTTAGAAACGGAATTTTACAGAAAACCGGTCATACAAAGAGAGATACAAAGAAGAATAATGGCAAGTAACCGTTGTGTATATATACACTTAAGAATATAATACATAGTAGAAATATCTCACAAAAGTTGAAAATAAAAACTTATAAATCAGTAATAAGACTGATAGTTTAGTTACTAGCGAAGTGTGAACTTTGGAATCAAAAGAACAAGCCACTCTGGGAGTTTCTGAGAGAAGAATATTAAAAAATTCTGCAGAGGTGAAAGAACACAAGAGGGATGGGAAAAAAGAACAAATAAGGAAATACAAGATCTGTATAATGAACCAGATATTGTGCAGTTAAGGGACAAAGACTCAGATGGTTGGACTACATTATGAGATGCACACAACCAGGATCCGACGAAGAAATTACTTAGAACCATTGGAAAAAAAAAGAGGCGAGGTAGACCAAAGGCAAGATGGAAAGGAGAACTAATCAAGGATATTGAACAGAGCATTATCACCAATTGGAAAAAAAAATCACAAGATAATATGGAAACAAGTGGGATTAAAGTATGGAAAATAAGAAAAAAGCGAACTCAACTGGTTTTCTTAAGAACGCCCAAACACGTCGGTTTTATTTTTTTAAATACACGTTATATGTGCGACTCACTTCCCAACCTTCATTTGTTTTTAGTCACAATAAAGTTTTAGTGACAATATAAATTTTTTGTAGAGGGATCCGATAGTGATTTTTCTTCCCTTATGATCATGCAAATAAATCATAGGGTTGCATAACAACAATTCTGAGAAAAATCGCGTTGAACATGTAATGTTGATATTATGGTACTTAATATCTTGATCATTCAGTACGCTACAAAAGTTGAAAGATAAAAGCGAAAGGTACTTCAATGAGCAAGTTAGTTTCCGTTCATGGTCTGAATTATTTGTTATCTTAGATAATACTAATACCGCCGGGTGTCCGCTTGGAAGGTATACTACTTTATTTGATTATAAATTTTAGTTAAATGAAAGGAAATGGATTTAATGTCAATGAATGGTATATTTAATGTTGGCAATTCTGTATGGAATACAATATCAGATAAATATCCGCCTCTGTTAGCCTCTTTTGAGCACATTTTCATTACATTTTCACACATTTCAACCGGTATTTCATTAATTTCACCACGAATATTTTGTTTGAGTTGCTCAAGCGTTTCTGGTTTGTTTGCATAAACCTTGCCCTTCAGATATTCCCACAAAAAAAAGTCCGAGGCAGTCAAATCCGGCGACCGTGGAGGCCAATCAACATCACCATTTCATGAGATAACTTGCTGCGGAAAGACATCTCGCAGTAATTCCCTTGTTACCCTGGCTGTATGCGTTGTGGCACTGTTTTGTTGGAACCACATGTTAATCAAGCCCAAAGCATGCAGTTCTGGCGTCAAAAAGTTTTCAATCATGACACGATATCGTTCTCCAGTAACAGTTACCGTAAAACCGTTTTCATTCTCTCTGACCAAATTGCACACCAGGCTGTCACTTTTAATGGATGCAAAGGTGACTAATGAATAATGTGTGGGTTTTCCATTGCCCAGAACCGACTATTCTGTTTATTCACATATCCGTTCAAATGAAAATGCGCCTCGTCACTCATTATGAGTTTTTCATGAAAATCAGGGTGGTCATGGGCGAGCTGTAACTTCCTATTGGCATATGTACGGCGGCGTAGATGGTCTTGTGGATGAAGCTCTTGTGTTAATTGAATCTTAAATGGAAACAAATGCAAATCCTTGTGCATAATTGTGGCCAAAGTTGTTCTTCGTAAACCAAGTTCCTGAGCACGGTGTCGAATTGAGGTTGATGGATTATTTTGAACATTTTCTTGAACAGCAGCAATGTTCTCAGCCAATCTTGCAGTACGTTGTAGTCCACGCTTAGGCCTATCAGTTACAGACCCTCTTTCTTCGAAATCATTCACTACACGGTAAATAGTGCGTTTTGTCGACACGTTATTTCTTCCAAAAATTACACGTAACTTTCTCATCGTCACAGTAATCGGTGATTGATTTGCATAAAATGTTTTAACGATTAAAACACCTTGGATTATCGAATATTTTCCTACAATAAATTTGCCACGTCTTGACTTCACGACTGCCAAATATGAACTGTCAAAACCAATATTTACCAAAATGGCGGCAAAACAAACTAGTATACCTTACAGGCGGACTCCCGGTATTTAATCTAACTTTATGTTACAGTATTTTAATATGATAATCTAGAATCATCTTCTATTAAGTATCATACTATCAACATTAAATATTCAGATTTTTCTCAGAATTTTTATCTTGCAACCTTATTATTTATTTGTATGATAAAGGGAAGAAAAATCACTATCGGATTTCACTACAAAAAATGTATATTGCCATTTAGATTTGTTTGTGATGACGTCATAACTAAAAACCAAATGAAAGTCGGAAAGTGAATCGCACGTATCAACGTGTATTTAAACAAAATAAAACCGACGTGTTTCTACGTTTTGAAAAAACCGGTTGATCTCGCTTTTTTTAATACTCCATACTTTAATCACTGCATATAGCTACGAATTTAAAATAACGGCAAAATATGTCAGTTGGAAAATTACAGAGTAAAAAATGACCAAAGTAATTTTGAATTGTACAAGTACCCGTGATTTAATAATGTACCAATAATTATTTCCTATATTACCAAGAAGAAATGGGTCGGATATGAGGTACAAGGATACGCTGATGGCCTGGTAATCATGATCCGTGGAAAATATGAAAATATTATACCGCAAGTTATGCAAAGAGCTCTCAACTACACCTATAAATGGTGCCAAAATCATAACGTGCGCATAAACCCGCGAAAGATTACAATCGTCCCTTTTACAAGGAGAAGAAAAGTCTGTCTTAAATCACCCTCCATCGAAGGGAAAACCATTAGCTTCCGCAACGAAGTTAAATATTTGGGAATTTCGTTTGACAAAAAACTAACATGGAACTCCCACATCTCCAACTTACAGAAAAAAGCCATTACGGCATCACTAGTATGCCGAAGGATGCTTGGTAAGAACTGGGGTCTTAAGCCTTATATGACCTTCTGCTTCTATACAGCAATAATCAGACCCATGATCACCTACGCCTCTTTGATTTGGTGGCCCAAAACAACTCAGAAGACTGTGCAACAGCAGCTTCAACATATTCAGAGACTTGTATGTCTCAACATCACAGGAGTGATGAGTACCTGTCCCACAGCAGCTCTAGAAGTCCTTCTGGGAATAACGCCGCTTCACATCTGTATTCAGAAACAGGCTACATCGAGTGCTCTCACTCTTAGTGCAACGAAGGGATTACAGCCTGGGGATCTTAGAGGGCATCTCAAAATCCTTGAAGAACCCAACATAAATTATTTAATGTATATTGCAAAGGACACGATCTCTATGCAATATAATTTTGATCAACCTTATAGGGTGATCATTGAAAGCCATACTGAGTGGGCATCCGGTGAGCCTCAATGTAAAAGAGGTACCCTGGAATGGTATACGGACGGCTCGAGAATAGAAGGTGTCGGAACAGGTGGAGGCATTAGTGATCCTAACTTCCACCTAAAAATGCCTACAGGACCCCACATCAACATATTTCAAGCAGAGATTTCTGCTCTAAACCTGTGAGCCATAAAGAACCTCGAGAAAAGGATACGAGGCGCAACTGTTAATATATTCAGCGAAAGTCAGGCAGTTCTAAAGGCTATTAAGGCCTACACATACGAATCTGGTCTAATACACGACTGTGTACGTAATTTACGGCAATTAGAACGCAAAAACCACGTTACTTTACGGTGGGTCCCAAGCCACCAAGGGATCGAAGGAAACGAAAAGGCAGGTAAGCTGGCCAAAGAAGCAGCGAATATGCCTTTCGTTGGTCTTAATCCCTTCTGTGGTCTCCAAAAGAGCCACATAAAACAAGCAATTACAATATGGGAGGACAGTCAAAAGGTCTGGCACTGGAATAATGTTCCAGGCAAAAACAGGCGAAAGCACTCATATCAGACTCGCAAAAAACAGTAAAAATAGCGCTACCGTTCAGCAAGGGGGATCTCAGATTACTGGCAGGATTTCTGACAGCCCTAAAATATCACCTATTTAAACTAGGAAAAGCTGAAGATCAAATCTGACGTCTATGCCAAGAAGATCTGGAGACGCACACGACACCAACACTTCAGTAGGCCATTTCTTGCACTTACTGAACTGAAGGAAGCAGATCCTAGAGTAGTACTAAGGTTTATTAAAAGCCTCCAACTATTCTAACACACATAAGGGTATTCTGTTACAATAGATCTATTAAAGTCGCAGTGATTAAAGGCATGTGTGCCATGGCCCGACGAAAAAAAATAATAAAGAAATATTAAAAGAAGAAATGGGTTATAAAAGGATTTTGCATTATTGTGCTAATCTACGTAATGTGCTACAAGTTTGGGTTTTGTACATACTATTCAAACTCTTTCACCCAGATATCACATTAAGTGTTGCAACATTTGGGTTTAATATTGAATTCAAAAAGAAAATTTACAAAATATATAAACTATTATTATTACGCGTCAATAGTTGTTATGAGAGATAAATATGTACACCCAAGCCGGGATCTAAGTATGTACCTGTTAGTTTAGAGAAATATTTGAAATGGCTTATTCACTGTACTTTAAAAAAAAATGTTACTCATTGTCAAAGCGCTTTAAAATGAATGCCATAACAAAGGTAGAAAATTTTACGAACCTTCGATATAAAATGAAATGCTATAGGTGTAACCACTTTCATTGTTTGAAAGTTTAGAAATACACATGACAATATTATTTTTGTTCTAAAATACAATACGATTAATTATACTGTGAAAAAAGTAGAAAAAAAGAAGCCTATAATACCACAAACTTGATTAATACTCGTTACTTTATGGTAGCCATTCGCAATTCTCAAAAGTTCGAAAGAATTTAAGCCTACATATGTATGTAGTACATGCATTTGCCTTTAAAAGGGAAAGGAGCCGAGAATTGAAAAGTACCTTATAAGTCTTCATCGAGTGCAAGTTTCAACATTGGGACTTACTTCCCTAATTAAATGGCAATATACATGTATATATAACGGACATACATACTCTCAAATCAATACTAGGTAGGAAACCATATAGCTTAAAGAAACACTGAATGCAATTTTTTTGCTTTCCTTAGCGTTTAACACATAAACGTGTGTGATGGATAAAACTTTCCAAAGCTGCAGTTTTTACAATATAAATATATTTTTAAGAATCTCGATAATTTTACGTGAAAATAATGCTCAAAACAAATAATTTGTTTACTTCAGTGTTTTATTTTCCATGCATTGTAATACGTGGAAGTATTCCAGTAGGAATACTTTTGTGTGCATGTTCAAAATTATCTGTTATCGTAACAATATATAAATATATATAAAACTTGAATATTTCAAAAAAATATATTGATCCTATCGAATTTAAAAAAATATTACAATTATCTTTCCTTCACTACTTATGAAGATTTGTATTATCCTTGTTTCCACTGTATTCACAAGTAACACACGCGGGAAGACGTCATATTTCCTTCAATTCCACTGAGGATTTTTTATGTATCACACGCTCTATTGATACACAGTTTGCAATATTGTACTATATCCGAAAATAAAACATATTCTTTCTCAGCTATCCACACATTTAAAAACCTAGAATCCCTAGAAACCTTTATCTGGAGATATAACAACGAAGAAAAACCCAATATAAAGTTGTATTCACAGAGAAATGGGGCTTGTATGTACTGTAGTATTAATAACTATACAAGTAATAATCCATGTTATGTTTTTAAAATAATATCTTTTAAGTTTACTACTACTCTTTCACACATATCGCTTGGTATATTTCCAAAAGGTTCATTGAATATTCCGTTTAAGGTCGGGAATTGCTTTTGGCTTACTTTTGTAAACCAGAGATTTCACATCACCAGTTACACCCTAATTTACAAACTTTTTAAATTCATATTTAAAATACTTCAAATATTTCATTTCGCGCCAACTCCTCTATTTCAATACTGAACTCGTGCAAAGGATGACATCACCGCATCTACAACGCGTAGTGTTTGTGTGTACACGTCTTAGCTAAACCCATTCCCCTAATTTGTCCTAAGATTTGATCTTTTTTATTTAATAAAACCATTAATATTAATCATTTCAAAATTGTACACCGCTAATAATCTTTATTATGAACCCTTCTTGCCTATGATAACAATAAATTTGAGTTATATTCTTAAGCTAATGGGATATTCAGTAATTAACTGTTTAGGAACCAATCATTCCCGTTCCTTTCTATTCGTTAAGCCCCGTAGTTGCTTTGTTTATCAAAGAACATAATTGAAATGTTGTCAACAAATAGTATAAATTCCGCTTTACATTTTGGTATCGGTTAAATTAAATTTCATCCGTAGCTAATTGTTGTAATTAGCAATTATTTACTTCAATACACGCACAAATACGTCGCTATACACCGATCTTGTATACGTCATCATATCTTTGCTTCCGCATTGGTCCATTCAGATCTCGCGATCCCATTGGAGTCTCGTAAAATATATAAATAAAGGCATTTTTCCTATCAAAGGGATGAGTAATTAGTCGTTTGGCAGAAGTTAACGTATCAACTAGTAAGGCTGTAAGTGGCCTAGCGAGTGAAACAATGTCATCCTGAAATACCAAGACTTTTGTTGTCGGACATAACCCCTGCTGAGGGATATTCCTTGGTATCCACGGTCTACGTTCCCGGCGATTATATGGTTTTGCGATTTAGTCGCCTTTGAGCAAATTGTCGGGAATAACGCTTTATGCGGATCTGGACATTGATTTCCTCCATGGACTTCCGATTTTGGAAGTTGGCTTCTTCCGTAGAGTTGCGGGATGTGGATATCTATTTCTTCTATCGAGCTGCGTTCGTCCTTAGTCTGCTGCACAATGCTCATCACAGATCACCCATTTCCCCGATCTATCGGCGCGGCATCCTTTCTGAATCAACGCCGTCGAGAAAGTTCTACCACCGTAACCAGCTGACCAACCTCCTCCTTTCGGCATGTCTACCTGAACCTTTTTTTATGTAAGTTAACATAAGATATTTTCTGTGACGTTACGAACTATAAATAACATTTTGCTATCTTGGTCGAGTCATTTGGCGTATTTAACGGTCATTCTTTTTGGTTAATTATAATTCGTATTTTAAGATTTAAGAACTGCGCTTCGCGCAAATTGGTAAATCACTTCATTAACTTTGTTGTTTAAATTAGTATTAATCTTTGAATATTCCTTTTACGCTTTTATTCATTTCTTTGTAAACTTTATTTATAGTTAGATATTAGTCTTTTTGTAACATTTTGTCTCTTTTTAATAGTGCTCTTTCATTCAATATACAGTTTGCTCAAATATTTGCTACCTGTTTTGAATTTCTTTTGTATACTCCTTTCTTCCTTTCCCTCGAAAACTCTGAATGGCTTCCGACGGAAATATCGACCACCAGCGAGGCGACTAAGTTAAACAAAACATTCAGTGGTGTCCTATGAACATCGGAATTCCTACCCAAGAGTTCAAATACCGGATCGTCGTCTCGGCGAAGAAATACAAAGAACCTTCACGACATCGGCAACAAAAATAAATGTTAAACGCCGTTGTATTATTACACTCCTTGACTCCTCTCCCAACTTCTAAGTTTAATTAGCAAAACAAAAAAAAGTCCAAGGGCGTGAGGTCGCATAATCTTGGTGGCCAGTTAACGCTAGAATTCTTCGAAATAATGCGACCGGGAAACTGCTTTTGCAATAAAACAATTGTCTGACGAGATGTGTGACACGTCGCACCGGCTTGTTGAAAGAAAACATTATTTACATATGTTAACATTTCTCAGTTCAGGCCAAAGATATTCTGTTAGCATATTCCTGTACCGCCCGCCATTAAAAGCAACACGATTTCCATCATCGTCTTAAAAAACATAGGGGTCGATTACGCTTTGAGCCCAAAAACCGTACCACACAGTGACCTTCTCGGGATAAAGAGGTGCTTCGTGAATCACTGGCGGATTTTCATCAGCCCAATCCTACAATTATGCTTGTTTACAAACCCATTGAGACAAAAATGGGCTTCATCGAAAAGCAATGTCTTTTCTGCAAAACGTGGATCGGCTTCCAACTGCTCAAGAGCAGAGTTCGCGAAACTTGGACGCAAACGATGATCATTTAGCTTCAGATCTTGGGTGATTTAAACTTCATAAGCCTTTAGATGGAAATCTGCATGCAAAATTCTCCACGTCTAGTCGTCTGAGAAAGGCCGAGTTCTTGACCAGCGAACCAAACATGCATTTTGGTGATAAATACAAATTGTTGAACCGTTAATCTGTCCATATTTACTTGACACAATGTGCTGAACTCATTCGTTATCAATATTTGTCATTTATATTCTAAGGCAATCTTATTTTTGGTATTAAAGTTCTGACGCGTTAATTGGAAAACCCGATACATCATGGAAAGTCGCTACCATTAGCGCCATGTGGGGTGACGTTCAGCCAAGTCCGACAAGCGAGCAATATCTGGCAGGGTTAAGGTGTTGTAGCTTCTTTTTCGGTATCTCCGAGGTGTGGCAATTAAATAAAAGAACTGGTGCTACTACCAGCAAACAGCGAGCACGCCACGGCAGGTTTGAACGTGTCTGTCCATGTAGATGCTTCCGCCCTTGTAGATGCTTCCCCCACCCTGAGCAAACATCCGTTCAAGTCCTTACGCTAGCGTCGCGTCGGAAAAATACAGAGTGTTCAGATCGAGCAACGAGTTAACCTCAAGTTTCTTGTGAAACACGAGGTTCTAACTGCCCTTCGTGATCGAGTGAGAAGACGAAGACCCGATTTGTGGAAGAGCAAATCCTGGATGCTCCACCAAGACAATCCGCCATCACCGGGTTGGACCACCAACCGTACTCGCCCGACCTGGCCCTCTGTGCCTTTTTTTTTATTTCCTAAGGTAAAATCGAAGTTTAAGGGAACAAGATTTGACAGTGTGGAAGCGGTGGAAGCGAAAGCGACGGAGGTTGTCAACAAGCTGACAGAAACGGACTTCCAGAAATGACTGTGGAAAATTCGTATGGAGCGTTGTAGGGATCGGCAAGGAGAGTACATTGAAGGGGATAAACTTTGTAATGTAATTGGTGATCAATAAAATGTTTTGTAGTACCAGTCCGGTTATTTAATTGCATCTACAAGGGCCACTAAGACAATACTGTGAGTTCCTTTGTAATTATAATAATTATAATAATAATATTCCATTTTTCTTCAAATTGTTGGGCTACATTTAACCAATCAGCCGCTATCGATGGTACCTATAAATAAGTAACATATTACTATAAAAGGCAAATTTCTAATATAATATATATACTTGTAAATAATCAGTCCTTAATCCTTCATAAATAACACGGCATATTTATGCCACAAATATAGAAATTGTAGACTCATATACGGAAGGAGTACATTAGACTCCGATAACTGGCCAAAAAACGAAGGACAACTTTCAACTTATCCTCTGTCGGTATACACTTACATAGTTTTGTGCTTTTTTTCTTTTGTTTTTCAATTTTAGATAATAATTTCTGGAGAGTTTTTTCATCTATTCGCAAGAAGTCTTTATCTTTTCCTAGGTATCCTAGGTATCCATGGTTTCACCCACCATCTACTACACATCTTTTTATTATTTAGCAGATGAGCACATACCACTATTCAAACTGCAGCAGCAAGTTTTCTCTTATTTGCGCGGAAAATACCCATTTTTTCATACAAAACGTTTTCTCGATACATCCTTGCGATTACTGCGATTATTTGGGGTTTTTTGTTATATTATGATGGTATCCATCTGCTCACAGTTGATCATAGCATTAAAATTTCATATCAAGTACTTGCCAATGTAATACAATACAAAAAATTGCATGCAATTTTTATTGCACTAAAATTTTATTACGCAACACGATTTCACGAAAATGATAAATGTAAAACGGGCTTAAGTGAAACTTCCGGATTTATGATCGTGACATTTTTTTTTTATTAGTTACACGATGCCCCACTTTTATCTTCACAGTACATATGTATATTTTGTTTTAATGTTGATTACCACAGTAACAATTTTATAGATCAATTTTGCCAACATATTTTCCTTAATTATCAAATTTTCAATTATTCATAATTTACGGCGAGATCTAAATGTATAGGAATTTTCCTATACATTTATGTACAATTATGTTTTATTCTTGATTTCTAGAATAAAACATAATTTACGAGCCGACACGTGAAACTTTTTTTACAAAGTTAGTCGATTATTAGCTTTGGTTGGCATTATCTTATGCAACAATGTTTTTATTATATTTCCCTTTTTTGCGATTTCCGAAATGAAAAAATCATTTCTTCTTGCTTGCTAAAGAACAAAATGGTGGGCGTATCCCACATCTAAATTTAATTCACAAATATGTTCTTTTTTGCTTGCTATTATAAGCTTAAACATGGACATTAAAACAGTATATGTGTCTATCAACCAATATCAGCCAACAACTTGGTTTGCTACTGTCCTTGAACTGTATACAAATACCACTTTTTCTAAGCTGTTCCTGCTTAACTTAATAACAACTATAAAGTAATATAGTTTTATAATACGTAAATATCCACATTTAGTGATCAGTAGTCTAAAATATTCCAGTAGTACCTCATAGGATACCATATTAAAGTAATAATCTTCTTTGCGGTATCGGGAAATACTTACGACCTACATACTGTACACAAACAAGCACATTAAACTTGCGCTTACAAAAGCGGGAACGTTACTAAATATAACGATAATGTTCTGGATCAGCTACCAATAATCGCAATTACGTTATAGTATTGTATGTAAACGAAGGATGAATACGATACGAGAGGGTTAATTGGATTAGCGAAAGTTTTACATTGCTCTATTGGCAAGGGATTCAGTTTCAACAAGGGAAAATAAGGTATACGGGGATGGGCAAATGTTTCGGAACGGCTTAATTACAAGAGAACAAAAAGTAATAGTGGATCCCGGTTTCCGGCAACCTTTATGAGCAAAATTGGACTATTTTATCATGCCTTCATATGCCAACATATGAGTAATATGTCATTTTTATCATTTTTTGAATGAAGCACTTATATATTATTGTTTATTCTAAATTCTCAGCTAATTTAGAATATTTTTCATAACAGCATCCTATGTCTACATTCTACTGTTTTGGTGCTTCACTTGAAAAATTATTTACTTCATTGCGCACGTTCAACGCACAAATATTTCGTGACGAATTGTTGATTAAATTGTTCAAACTCTGTGGTTCTGTTTCATTATCATAACTAAACACACCAAACAGTTCAGTGCGCTAAACGCGACACATTGTTGCATGACTTCTATTAATACTTCTATTAATACTTAATTATTTGTTTTGATGTTTGTACATTTAGTTATAACGTATTAGTCCGAGTTAGTGATATTATTTTGATTTATTTATTACCGTTGCGTGAAGTCACATGGTTCAGCTAACAGAACAAGAACGTATAACTTTGCTTATGATAATAGGATTTGGGGATAGGCGTAGATCCTTGCAATAAGCAGCCAACCTTTTCAATAAAACATTTCCTGAATAATATCCTATTTCCAAATCAACTACCCAGAATTTTCCATAATTTCGAACATACAGGTGCTGTAAAAAGCTTGCCAAATATGGGTAGTGCGAAAACAGCTACCAATGATGAAAGAACTTACTTAGGATATTTTGCTTGCAAGAAGATCCGCCAACTTCCGTTCCAAAGCTTGCCGTACTACACAACAACAGCGAAAGATGAACTAGAAGGATTCTCAGAAGCAATAAAATACGCCCGTATAAGGTCAGTTTGTTTCAGGAGCTATCAGAAGTGTTGTATCTTATACACTAAATGGTAGATGGCACTAGGAAAGTGGTTGGTTGTCAAATATATTAGAGAGAAGATGGAGTAAGAATAATGTGTTGTTAAAATTTCAGTAAATAAATAAAGTATTAGCAACAAATAAATAATAGCATTACTCCGCGTACGACCCTCAACAAGAAGATTAACCAGTAATTCTACACTGACATACAGCCTGACTTTGTATCCCACATTATATTTTCAGATGAGGCCACTTCAACCTCGATGCCTTCGTCAACTGACACAACTGCAGGTATTGGTCTAAACGCAATTCCCATTGAACTATGGAACAGAATACGCAATATCCACAAGAATTAAATGGATGGGCAGGCATAATTGGAAACAATATTATAAGACCTACCTTCACGCAATAAGACTATATCCGATTTAATTACTTTATTTCCTGATACCAGGCAATGACCAGGTATTATGAGACGCCGTCTGATTTCAACAAGCTGGGGCACCACCCCATTTTAATGTTCGTATCAGAAATTGCTTAGATGAAAGTTTTCTGGAAAGATGGATAGGTAGACGAAGACGCATTGAATGGTCCCCTAGATCACCAGATCTAACTCCCCTAGTTCTTTTTATCTCTGGGGTAATGTAAAATGTATTGTATATTATACCAAACCGGAGGCTCTAGAAGATCTTGAATGAATCTTAAATGCAGCGCATGATATCTCTCATTAACACTTGCAAAACGTGCTTTCCAAATTTAGGGAGGGGCTTGGACACTACCCAGTGATCGACCGAAAACAATTCAAACGCTTAATTACACAGTTTTTCACTTAAATTATGTTTTAGTTACTATTAAGAGATTATTGTATTTGCATTCTTTTGATCGATATCGATCTTACATATCCCAGATCATTGGAGCGGCGTAGAATAACGTAAAGCAGCTTTACGCTTTAAGAATCTACTTTAGTCGCAGCGTCAAATGTATGTTGTGCGAGAGTATGGGGATGTCCCTCTTTGACTACTGCCTACCCGTTTATTGGCATTGTTTGGACACAGTTAATTTTGGTAGGGTTCAGAGAGTGCAGAACTCTTGTGCCAAATATATTTTTGGCCTGAGAAAGTTTGATCGGATCTCTGCTAAGATACGTGAATTAGGTTGGTCAAATATGCGCGATCGCATGGCTCTGCGCTCTCTGAACCTCTATCATAAGCTGCAGTTGTACAAACGCCGACCTTATCTTTTCCGCAAGATATCCTATCGATGTGATGTATACAACATCAATATCAAGCACAAGAACGTAATTAGCCCTCCACTACATAATACCGTATTTTTTGAGAGGTCATTTTCCTACAATACTTATAAATCGTACAATTCGATTCCTGAACATGTTAGGGCTGCGGTGTATAAATACCTTTTAGATAGACAAACAGTGTAACGCAGCAATGTCTTGGGTTGCCTTTAGTTCTGAGTATGTATGTAGTACAGAAGAATGTTTGATAATAGAATATTATTTTCACAGAATAGGTTAAGTTAGTGTAGGCATATTTCTAATTTTTTTATTTCATTAAACGAGTTATTGTGAGAGAGTGGGCTTTCCTTTCAACCAACATTAATATGTATTCTTCACATAGAGTCGCATTAGATCAATCTAATTTTTTTATTTACTCTTCTTTTCCATTTAGGGGATGGAGTAAAAGCAAAGAGCAGTTCATTTCGAGCAGCTCATCTGCACTGTTCCTTACGATTCTCATGTACACATATAGTTATGTACATATATTTATTTATTATAGAGTAATATGTATTTTGTCATGTGAGAATAAAGATTTATTATTATTATATTTCCAAAACAATTGAAGCTAGATATAGGATGTTATAATAAAAAAATTTCAAAATTAGCTGAGGATTTAGAATAAGTAATAATATGCAGGGCGTTTCATTAAAAAAAATGACAAGTGATCATTTATGACAGCTGATGACGTCACTCACATATTGAAGGCATAATAAAACGGTATAATCCTACTGGTTGTCGAAAACCTGGTCCCGTTATCACTTTTCGTTCTTTTGTATTTAAGCCGGTCCAGAACAAATGCCCATCCCTGTATGTAGCCGTCTCGTTAAATATCTATAAAATAAAATAGTTTTAGGCTTTTGCAAACAGTAGAAGACTGCAAAGTATTTTCACCGAATAATTTGCATTCAAAAAATGTTTTCTGGACACATAAAACAAAAAACTAACGGGAAAAGTTAAGTAGATCGATCTGGGATGTGATTTCGGATTAAGTTGAATGTTACCAAGTAAAAAACAAACTCCCTTTTGAATTTTAGCGATTCCTCGCACTGTACCATATATCTTTTTGATTCATTGTCCCTGGGTTCATTTTCTGACACTTCCCATACAAATCGTAACCTCTTGGCGGATTTCCTTCCCCGGAAAATAAAGTTCTGTTCCACATCGCGCCATTGAATTATATCTATTAATGTAGCTGTTGTACTGACTGCGGAGTGATAAAGAAGACCAACTTCTTTTAAAGGATTCGGAAACACAGCTGAGCATTTAGTTCAAAAGAAAGACATCTTTCTTTCCGCAAAGGCGCTGTCTTTGTTCTTACTACCCTCGTCTTTACTTCGAACGAATTTTTTCTAAATAGTGTTGAAAAGAAAGCCCATTAAACGGCAGCGCAATCGTAATCAGTTAAATGAGAAAAACCCTTTCGAAATGGTAATTTAATTCGCTTAAATGGCCGATGTCCCATTTAATTTATCGCGCACATTAAGTACCTTGGAATGTATAAACGATGATTTTACTGATTTTGATCTTCCGAAGTCGTTCTATTAAATTCCCCATAGAAAAAGTAATGTGGTAGTGGCTGCTTCTGTGGCTACATATTGTATGAAAGTAGCCATCGAGGTTCTTAGAAAACGCCTTTATTTTTTTATAATTGTTTTCATATTGTTTACAATATGTATTAAGATGTTCTGAGATAGTAACAAAATATAGATTTTTATAATTACTATAGTTGATCTACATCGGTCTTCTTTATATGTGTTTAAACTTGCTTTCAAATTGATTTTAAAACGATTTTCTTTTAAGCGTTGTGAATACCGTACTGTGAATATGTTTTAGACCAGTAAGTACTATGAACGTCTTTATAATAGCAGACAGAATATTTGTAAACGCAGAGGCAAAATAATACACGGGTAATGTTAAATAACACATTTATATGTCAAAATACACAATATTTCAAGAAATTAATAATCTTAATATAAAATAAATTAATATTTTGTGTGCCCTCTCTTAGCAGAAAACGGCATTTCATTTCTTCTAGCTAGAGAAGCATACAACATTTCAACAAATGCGTGTGGAATTCTATTCCAATCTTCTCTTAATATACGAAAACATTCGTTGGCCTTTTTACAGTCCAAATAATCCCAAACATACACTTTTTTGTTTAAATCTGGGCTTTGAGGAGGCCATTTCATGACTTCCAAAACGCCTTCCTCACATTTTTCTGTTAAGTAATCTTTAACAATCCTACTACCATGTTTAAGACCATTATCTTGTTGAAGCATGAAGTTTCGACCAATTAAGCGACGTCCAGAGGGAACAACAAAATCCTTTAAAACTTGCAAATAGCGCTACGCCGTGAATTTTTCAGAACCACCGCCGTGTTTAACAGAAGGTTGTATGCAAGTCGAATCATATCGTTCTCCCTTTCTTGTACAAACATATTGGGGACGTTTGGTTCCGAAAATTTCGAATTTTGATTCGCCAGTGAACAAAATTCTACTCCGCATTTCAAATTTCCAATACAAGGTGCATTCAAGTTATAACTAGAGCAACGCAAACTGCGCTGAAGCCAGTGGCTGACGCATAAAAGTTTACACAAAATGAACACGGCCGGGACAATTCGGTATAAGCGTCAGTATAACTGCAACTCGAAAACCGATCTGTTGTGTATGCATCTACGCTGTCGTGTACCATATCGTAGTTCTACGTTTGTTTTGAAAATATTTCCTACGTCGCGAAAACGACCAAAGTTGGACACAATAAGCGAATTTATTGCAGAAATGCCCGATTTAAAGTGTGATGGCGCTAAAATTCAATGTGTAGTGTGTAAAATAGATTTAATGTGTTGGTCGAAAAGTGATTGTCTACGGCACGTAAATAGTGCACGGCATGTTTCAAAAAAAAATTCCACACGAGATTATGACAAATTTAAATTTAATTTATGTGTTTATTGCATGTAATTTACCATTTCATTTACTAAGGAAGAAAGCATACGTCTCGTTTTGGAATGAATATTCGGACTTTAAATTACCAAGTGAGAGAATATCACAGAGAGTTGTGCCGTCTGCTCGTGAGCATGTCGAGAAAAGAATTAAATCGGAGTTGCAAGATGAAAAACTGTGGTTATGTGTGGACGAAACAACAGATCGTAAAAAACATTCTGTGGTTAATGTAATGGTACGCACAATGGAACCACATCGACTGTCACCCTCAATTTTACTAGCTTCCAGACGAATATAACAATGCACTGCCGAAGTAATTTCAATGTTGGTGTTAAATACACTGGAAAAGTTTGAACTTTCAACAAATCCACTGTTATTGTTTATGAGTGATGGTGCCGCAAACATGCTTGCTGTAGGTCGATCTCTTAAAAAACATTGTGCTAACTTGTTGCATATTACATGTAAAATTCATAAACTCAGTCTCGTAGCAGATAGTATCAGAAAATGTCATCCCGAGGTAGACGCTCTAATAGCACATACAAAAGCTGTGTCTGTAAAATCCCCAATACGTATTCGGGAATTTCATAGACTATGCCCCGGTATTCCTGAACCACCACAACCTATTCTTACTCGTTGAGGAACATGATTAGAGGCTGCATTTTATTACCCTAAATATTTTGAGAATATAAAGAAGGTGATTTTAGAATTCGACCCAAAGGAAGCTGCGGCTGTCAAGGTAAGCCGCTTGAAATTTCAGGATAGTCAAGTTAAAACAGATTTGGAAATTATTCAGAACAATTACGTGGGACTAGCGGATGCAATAAAAAAACTACAAAATTCTTCGGTGTCGTTAGTGGAATCTTTGCAAATAGTACAACATGTTCACGCACAGCTATGCGCGATAGAATACGCAAGAAATGTTTGTGTTTTAGAAAGGTTTGAAAATGTTTTAGATAAAGACTGATTTTGACACATTAAGACAAATTTGTGAAGGTGCGTCAACAGAACCGTTAAGTTATTTGAAAGATTATTTTACTTACGCAAATATAACGTCACTAGATGTACACTAGGTGTAGAACCCCAGTTCAATGAACTTATAAAAAACACCGCAAAAAAAACATTCAATCTCAGTGGTGAGAGAGAGGTAAAAACCTCAATAACAACTTTATTGCTTCACTGAGAGGATTCAAATTTTTATCATTTATTACTAACGCTGGCCACGAGCGGTACCGCGCATCGGCGTATAATCAGTTCGGACCGAGAGGAACGGTAGTATTACTTCGTCTGCGGAGCAGTACGGACATTTTCGCTGCCAGTCATTTGCGCAATTGTTTATCTGTCCTAGAAAAATTATGATTTCGTCAGCAAAACGACCGCGGTCGGACAAACTTCGAAAATTTATTGCAGAAATTCCAGACTTAATATATGAAGGTGCTAAAATTAAATGTGTAATCTGTAAAATTCCGTTAATGTGTTGGTCCAGACAACATTGTCTACGACACGTAAATAGTGAAAAGCATGTCTCAAAAAGAAATTGCGCACGAGACAATGAAAAATTTATATTTAATTTATGCGTTACGTTTATCGCATGTAATATACCGTTTAATTTACTAGACAAGGAACCATTTATCTGCTTTTGGAATAACTATTCGGAGTGCAAATTACCAAGTCGAACATCGTTACGAAGAATTGCGCCATCTGCGCGCGAACATATTGAACAAAAAATAAAATCGGAGTTGAAAGATCAAAAATTGTGGTTATGTGTCGACGAAACAACAGATCGGAAGAAACATTCTGTTCTTAATGTAATGGCACGCAAATTGGAACCTCATCAATCGGCACCTTCAATTCTATTAGTCTCCAAACGAATACAACAGTGTACTGCCGAAGTAATTTCAAAGTTAGTGTTAAATACATTGGACAAGTTTGAACTTTCAACAAACCAACTCTTGATGTTAGTGAGTGATGGTGCTGCAAACATGCTTTCTGTAGGCCGGTCTCTTAAGAAGCATTCTGCTAATTTGTTACATATTACGTGTAAAATTCATGCTTTCAGTCTTGTGGCAGATAGTATTAGCAAATGTTATCCTGAGGCAGACGCTTTAATAGCGCATACCAAAGCAGTATTTGTCAAATCACCGAAACGTATTCACGAATTTCACAGACTGTGCCCCCGTATACCAGAGCCACCAGAACCTATTCTAACTCGTTGGGGAACATGGTTGCAGGCCGCGTTTTATTATCATAAATATTTTGACAATATTAAGAACGTGGTTTTACAATTCGATACAAAGGAAGCTGCCGCTATTCAGAAAAGCCAGTCGAAATTTCAAGATAGTCAGGTTAAAATGGATTTAAAAATCATTCACCACAATTACTTTGGGCTAGCAGATGCAATAGAAAAATTACAAAATCCTGCGGTGCCGTTAGAAGAATCTCTACAAATAATATTTACAAATAATGCAATAATGCCAGCTTTATTAAAGCTGACCACGAGCGGTACCGCGCAGTTGCATAGAGTCGACCAGGCCTCGCGTTCCACTAGAGTTATTCTGCTAATAGAGATGTTTGCTGCCGCAAATAAGTTCGCTCATCTTTTAAATAAAAATTAAATAACACGTGCTCAAACACTTACCATTTTAAGAATTCTCCGTGAAATCACAAAGTGAATAATGTCTGTTAAATATCTGCAACATTAGATATGTTTCAACTGTTGTTTCGGCAAAACTAGTACGGCATGAGGAAAAAATGCGTTTATATGCAGAGAACGAACGTTCTACATCTAGTGACGTAATATTTGCGTAAGTAAGATAATCCTTCAAATAACTTAACGATTCTGTTGACGCACCTCCACAAATGTGTCTTAATGTGCCAAAATCAGAATTTTTCTCAAAAACACTTTCAAATTTTTCTAGAACAGAAACATTTTTTGCGTCTTCAATCGCGCATAGCTGTGCGTGAACATGTTGCATTATTTGTAGAGATTCTTCTAACGGCACCGCAGGATTTTGTAATTTTTCTATTGCATCTGCTAGCCCGAAGTAATTGTCGTGAATGATTTTTAAATCCATTTTAACCTGTCTATCCTGAAATTTCGACTGGCTTTTCTGGATAGCGGCAGCTTCCTTTGTATCGAATTGTAAAACCACGTTCTTAATATTGTCAAAATGTTTATGATAATAAAACGCGGCCTGCAACCATGTTCCCCCACGAGTTAGAATAGGTTCTGGTGGCTCTGGTATACGGGGGCACAGTCTGTGAAATTCGCGAATACGTTTCGGTGATTTGACAAATACTGTTTTGGTATGCGCTATTAAAGCGTCTACCTCAGGATAACATTTTCTGATACTATCCGCCACAAGATTGAGAACATGAATTTTACACGTAATGTGTAACAAATTAGCAGAATGCTTTTTAAGAGACTGGCCTACAGAAAGCATGTTTGCAGCACCATTACTCACTAACATCAAGAGTTGGTTTGTTGAAAGTTCAAACTTGTCCAATGTATTTAACACTAACTTTGAAATTACTTCGGCAGTACACTGTTGTATTCGTTTGGAGACTAATAGAATTGAAGGTGCCGATTGATGAGGTTCCAATTTGCGTGCCATTACATTAAGAACAGAGTGTTTCTTCCGATCTGTTGTTTCGTCGACACATAACCACAATTTTTGATCTTTCAACTCCGATTTTATTTTTTGTTCAATATGTTCGCGCGCAGATGGCACAATTCTTCGTAACGATGTTCGACTTGTAATAGTTATTCCAAAAGCAGATAAATGGTTCCTTGTCTAGTAAATTAAACGGTATATTACATGCAATAAACGTAACGCATAAATTAATTACAAATTTTTCATTGTCTCGTGCGCAATTTCTTTTTGAGACATGCTTTTCACTATTTACGTGTCGTAGACAATGTTGTCTGGACCAACACATTAACGGGATTTTACAGATTACACATTTAATTTTAGCACCGCGGTCGTTTTGCTGACGAAATCATAATTTTTCTAGGACAGATAAACAATTGCGCAAATAACCGGCAGCGAAAATGTCCGTACTGCTCCACAGACGAAGTAATACTACCGTTCCTCTCGGTCCGAACTGATTCTACGCCGATGCGCGGTACCGCTCGTGGCCAGCGTTAGTGATGATACACCATCATCAAGAATAACACATCGTAAAATAAAAAATTCTTAACATGACTCGTTTTCTTTCGTTTGTGTACTATATTTTTCGGTTAAATAAGTATATTTTCAGTGAATACCGAATATATTTTTCGGTGAATGATAATTGTCGCTCATTGCAGTCATAATTTCATTGAAGTGTTTGACAGTTTGACATTTCATGGCTATCCTAATTAATCATAAAATGTCTTCTTCGTCAATTAAAGCAAAACATCCAAATCTTTTGTCAACATATTATTTATACATGATTGAAATCAGAAAAATCTTTCTGACGGTGTCAAAATCGAATATGGCGCCGATAAGAAATAAGAAAGTTGATAAAGGCCAAAAAGAACCGAAACGTCAAATAAAAATTTCGAGTACACCATTAGATAAAAGATCGAAGGTGGTTTCGAGAATGTGTTTTTGGTTTTTCTCTATAAGGTCAAATAAAAATGCTAAAGGTAAATGAAGAAAATTTGCATTTTTCGTTTCTTCTTTTTTAATCTCGAACATCATTTGTCACAGGTTCATTTTCTCTTCAGGTTCATAATAAAGACAAAATTTTACATCTTTGCCAAATTTAAATCTACCCTCTATCTCCATGATGACAATGTAAATAATAATGTAAATCATTAAAATGCCAACATTTAAATGTGGAGATTAAGTTATCTAAAGTTCTAAACATTTAATATATAAATAGGGGCCCTTTGGTTTCTACGTTGGAAATAGCTTTTTATAATACCCACATAACTAAAATCGCTTAAGAAATACTTACGAAAGAGGCAACCTTTCGTACGTATTTCTACGAAAAGTTATGTTTCCTATATTCCGCTGAAATAATTACACGTAGTTTCCATAATATTTAATATTTCATTTTAGGATAATAATATTTCGCTTCAGAATGGAGTTAAAATAAGTCCCTAGTACCCCCACTCTAGAGATCGAAGGTCTGGAAAAGGGTAAGAGCTACCGAAAAAAAGCTAATATCCGCCAGAGAGATATTAACATTGAAGGAGTGTCCACACTGAATACACTATACGTACCGGTAATGACAGTTGCGTTCGAAGATATAAATTAAATCATTATCATTACAGTACCAAGACTGATTCAAATATTTTGATTTTGGTTTTTATTATTTCCTTGTTGAAATTCCGTAACGTAGAACTTTCAAACATTATCATAGTTTCCACCACAATATTGTTTCACCTCACCGTGGCTTCATCAAATGGATAGATATCTAGTAGTGATTGATTTTGTATTCTAACCGAAAAAATAAAATAATATATGTAATTATACAGGGTGAGTCGGGAGGAACGGACCAAACTCCAGGAGTGTATAGTATATATGAAAATAATGTAAAAAACTCATATGTTCTTTTCCGATTTTCATTTGTTTTCAAGCTATAGCGTAATTAAAAAATTTTAACTAGCGTTCTTGTAAATGATCCAAATTTTCGTTTGCTTTCGAGTTAATAGGTCTTAAATAAAATAAAAATATCCTTGCATTGACTACTCATGTAAAACACAAAGTTCTGGTACGTTCGACATTAAAAGTTTTTTTCGCTTTTTATCACATATGACGTATCGGCTATCCGAATCAATTCTTTCAAAGCTCAAAATCATTTCCAGCTAAAAGCCGACACTCGTATTAGAAATACTGCAACCGATAATAAAGGAAGACATGAAGCAATTAGGAGGCAACAGGCGCCCTTCGTAGATGAAGCATAAAATGTTTAGGGGTCAATGGCGGTATCTTTGAACATTTATTAAAAGAACACTCTGACTTGAAAAATGTTAATGTATGAAATTTTGTTTACTTGTAATTACGCTATAACTTGAAAACGATTGAACGTTTAACATTATTTTCACATGTACAATACACTCCTGGAGTGTGGTCCGTTCTTCCCAATTCACCCTGTATAAACACCCACATATCTCCTGCCCAGAATAATAATATGCTAACTCCATAGCTAAACAAGTAAAGTTAGTACAGAATTGTTCTGGGCAGGCAATATGTGTCAATTTTAATTTCATTACCAAAAGATAATCTAATTATAAATTCTCCGCGCTGAATCTTTCAGAGAAATACAGCGCATATGGCGCATACACTGTAAAAAGGAAATATCCATATGTACACCACGCCTCGCAGTAGGAACCATATTTGAAATGCAGTTTTCTCACTATGTACGCTTGAATATTAATCTAATCACATTTCCATAAACGATTTTGCTCGTTATGATATGTACCTTCATCTACATACGTAACGATATAGCTTGATTCAGAAACTACATTTTGATGATGGTTGCTTTACGATTCAGGTTTCTCTTTTGCAGATCTTGTTTCTAAATTCGGAACCGATTCACGTTGTCTTAGCAGGTCCCGAATATTTTTACATAAACGCGTTCTTCGTAAGAATAATTTACCATCCAATCGTTTGTTATTTTGCTGTGCTAGTTCAGGAAATTTTGAAATACGTCATTTCGCATAATCAGTATCCAAACAGAAAATGCAAGGTATTCCAGATCGTTTCAATTTCATCTGAATGTTTCATCAAATGTGGATTAGCGATGACCCAATAATGTAACAATCGATTTAATGGATTGGATGTAAAGTATGTTTTTTTCGGATAGAATTTTATTTATTAAATACTATTTGTAACGGTAATACATACCTAGTACAAACATTGTCAATTGTAGGCACATTACAAGAAAACATTTTAAAATCCAAATAAAATTTAAACATAGTAGGTAAGGTTCAGAGAGTATACACAGCAAACTAATTTAGCTATTCGTAAATTCCTCTACGTTATAGAGAATTTACGAATTCAAATTTTTAACTCCTCTTTTAAGTTGTTGCAGTGAGTTAATCACTGAGTCCGTTAGACAGTTTGTTATAAAAGATTACAGCGAAATAGAACGGATTGTTCATATAGGACTGGAGGCGAGAAACGTTTACTTACATATATCAAGACTGTCCGCCTCAATTCAAGACAATTACTGTTTCAAATATCCACAATACAATTACTGTTTTAAAAACAATGTGAGAAGAGAAAATCACTAACGCTTTTTGCCCCTGTCCACATTGTTGTTCATATCTCAGTTTATGCCATTAATCTTCAAAAACAGCACTGAAATATATCCTTGCGCCACCTACTGCCGTCCTAGATAGTAGCGACAGAAACCGGGATTAGATGCCATACTTACCAATGCAATGATTTAACCTTTAACGTACAACGTTTCATAAACATTTTCAAAAGATACCGGTTAATGTAATATTCCCTTTCTTTTTATTACTATTTATCACGTGTACTAGTTTAACTATAGTTTTTTAAATATATAGTAAATAATAATAATAAAGGGATAAATGAACTTAATAATAATACTTTATTGGTATTTTCATACAAAGTATATTTTAAGTCGAAAGAAGAAAATCAAATAACAGTAACAAATCAAGTCTAAAATAACAAAATAAGTATAAAAAATATACATATGTAGCAAAATTATTTAACTAGGACACAGAGTACGGAGGCGCCTTTACTCAAAGTACCGAAAGTAGTCGTCTTTTGCGTAAAAAACTTGATGTAACAAGATCTTTTTTATAGAATATTCAAATGATTTCGTACTTAAGTCTTTGATATCTTGTGAAAGAGTATTGTAAAATTTTATGCCCTGATGATAAGATATCTTCTGTGTGGTACTAAGACGAGTATGTTTATTGCTTAAATCATTTTTATTTCTAGTATTATAGTAATGGAATGTGGCATTTGTAGGATAACTACTTATATTTGTTTAACTTGCATAAGACATTCAAAAATATATTGACATGGGAAAGTTAAAATATTTAATATTATGAATGCTTCACGACAGTCGGAGCGAAAGGGCAGATTATTCAGAATGCGCACGGCTTTTCTTTGCATTCCAAAAATTCTCAAACTTGAGTAGCTATGTCCCCATAGCAAAACCCCATAGGACATAACAGTGTGAAAAATGGAGAAGTAAGCTGCTTTTAAGACATTTGCAGATACCGAAGATGACAAACTTCTTAGAAGAAATATTGTTTTTACAAGTTTACTAGATACGTATCCGGTATGCGATTCCCACCCCAGTTTTGGTTCTATGAAAAGCCCCAGGTATTTGATTGAATCTGGGTTGTTTAACGAACCAGTGTCTCTTTTAGAAAATACTACCATTTTGGTTTTATTGTCGTTCAGAATCAGCTTGTTTGTGGAAAGCCAGAAGTCCACCGCATCATACGCCAAGCTGTACCTCTCCACAACACTCTTGCTATCCCTTGATTTAACCAATAAAGTAGTATCATCCGCGAAAAGAATGCATTTATCAACCGGCATTGTCTGTGACAAATCATTCATGTATACTAGAAACAACAGATGGCCCAATATAGTGCCTTGCGGCACCCCGCACTAAACCGTAACTCTCTCTGTGGTAATGCTATTTATTCGAACTATTTATTGCCTATTTGCTAAATACGATTTAATATAAGTTATTGTTAAGTCGTCAAAATAATAAAACTTTCGTTTTTTTAGCAAGATGCTGTGGTCAACACAGTCGAAAGCTTTACTTACATCGCAGAATATAGCCGCGAAATACTCGCCCATTTCAAAACAAGAAACTGCAAAATCTACAAAATCAAGAACAGCAGATACAGCACTCTATCCCACTCTAAAACTAAACTGGACGCAACAAAAAAGTGAATTTTTTTCGAAAAAAGGAGCAATTTTATTTTTAATTATTTTTTCAAAAATCTTGGACAGAGTAGGTAAAATGGAAGTTGGTCTATAATTTATTATCTTTTTTATGCACAGGAGTAACAACGGCAAGTTTCAATTCGGGCGGGGAAATACCAGTTTGGAAACTGAAATTAATTAATAACTTAAATATGAACGCATTCATTATTAAACTACATAAAAATAATCCCTATTTCATTGCATTATTAAAGAAATAATTTAATTATACTGTAACATATAGAAAACAATTTTTATTAGTTCAGTCACTTGCTCCTAATTTTTATTGTTAACTTTAGTTTTTTTTCGTTATTGTAATTTTTCTTTTATTGGATATCCTCATAGCTAGCCTGGTGTGTTTTTTGAACACGAAACCGGTCACTTAATTTCTCAATAGAACTTTGTGGGATCTGGACCATTTTTTCATTCCTACCTTTAATACGTTATGGATATTTTCTTAACTTAAAACTAAATGATTTGCTTGGAAGAAACATATTTCTATCTTGGAGTTTGATCTGTAGTATACGTGCTTTCAAATTTATAAGATACATACGTCAGTAAACATTAAATATAATTTGAATTGTCAATAAATGTCAATCGTAAGTTTGAGTCTTAGATTTAACTGTCAGATGTAGTTGTAACCAACATAAAATATAATAAAAAAAAACGTGGCCTTCTCGATTACATTTTTTTACGATCATATTGTATTTATATATACATGATATAACATGCATAGCACACTTAATGACTGCAAGTGGTAATTTGCATTTGTTCATATTTATTAAAATGAAAGATATATTATTATTGTTTAGTTATCTGTAAAACCGCACAAAAAACCAAAGCCAGAAATAAGACAAACATCACAGCATGCCCCCATTTTACTAACCATCGTTCGATTGAAATAACTGTTATGCGAAGTCAGAAATCAGGATATTTCGGTGAATACAGTTTTATTAGTTTTCTTCTTTAATTTATAATAATAATAAAAAAGATATTGTGTGAATTTCCAAATCTATCATACAGACGTCTTGGCATTTATTTCGTAATAGGTCAGAAACCAATTGTAACACAAAACACCGCAATTAGTTTTAAATTATAAAGAAATGCAATATCGATAATAAGCTTTGCATGTAATTTCGCATAGGGCTTACATAGATTCAAACAAAAAAGTTGAACTATCTGTGAATTTTATCAAGATATAATCGATTTCGCCAAAATACTAAAATTGAGAATGAATGACATTTGAAGGTGGCCGCAAATGCTTCGAATTCTGTACTTTTTAAATTCCTATCACGATCAATTTTTATTCCCAATTAATAATTCCTCACCAGGCATCAATTTTTTTTACCCCTCGACGAAAGCGCATCAAATCGCTTCTTATAAAGACATTGTCCGTTGGAATGGAAATTGAACGCTGACTGGTAAATGGAAATTGATTTCGAGCGAAACCGGCGCGACGCTCTACAGAGAATTTACATCGAAATAAGAAAGTCAATTGCCCTGGCTAAGGGAAAATAAGTAGAATAAGCAGAAAAGAATCCATTCCACTTTACTGTTCGTTTCAAACCACTCGTACATCAGGCTCAAGGAGATACAACAAGACACAACATATTGTTGAAGTTTATTTTTAACGTTAAGTGAACTGCAGCCACTTCACTTAACCATATGTTCCATGTTAGTTTATTTTGGACGGTAATGAGAACACGATAGGAAAGGCATCCAGATATTTACAATTTAATTATATGTCATATTAAGCGCGGACTGCGACCAACATGTGCTTAAATGTAAACAACCGTAACATTGGTAGTTTAGAGGAATTATTACTTTCATTATTACTTTTAACTTAAAATTCAGAATAAAGAGTTTACCACGTGATTGGAAACTTTAAATATATAATACGTGGCAGTTGATAATATATACATCTTTCAAAATTTAATCATGATCTAAACATAACCCGAATAAATCAGTAACCCAAAACTTGAATGAATCCCTAAAACTCTAACGTACACTAAGAAAAATCGTCCAATTAAACTATGTTGCTAATACTAGTTTCTCAACCATAACTATACATTAACTTGTAGTTGTTAGACCCGTGATGCACCTACAACTAAACATAGTTTGCCATAAACGTTTCTTGTGTCAAGTAAAATAATTTGCTGTCGTAATTAAATACATATAATTATAATCAACAACTTCTATTTGGTACTTGTAGGTGAACCACAATGCTTGCCGTAGTTGATTTTATTTCCGTGATATATATATAAAATTCCGTAATGAGACGATCCTCCCATTTGCATATTATGCAGCATGCAGGAACGTTTTGCGCCTCATTCATGTTCTCACCGCCAACCCCGTTTTCGGTTTTTTCTTGATTAACGACACCAGTGTAACCTCTACATTTGTTTCGTTGTGTATCATAGTTACGGCCGAATTATCATGATTATTTATCAAAATGATATAAGAATTATTGCAGAAATGACGCTAGGGCTACTATTGGTCTGTCTTTGAAGGTTTAGAACTAGATTTCAATGCCGAAAGTATCGCAAGTAATAATACTGGAGGCAGCACAGCAGCGAAAAATTTAGTTTAATGACTCAAATAAAGGTAACTTTGAGTACAGCCATATTTAAGATGATACCTACACGGAAACCAAGGAGGAAAGTTTGTAGGAACTTATAAAGGCCCACTTTCCAGCCTCAGCAATTCTAATAGGTTCACAAGAGCCAAAATCCCTCGAACAAAGGCCAAATAGGCCAGGTCGAGAGGACTGGAAACTGGCGACGAAAGTGACTAGACCAAATAGAATTAGATGGGCGATAAACAGGTTCCAGCCATTCAAATCGCCCAGAGTGGATGGAATCTACCCAGTGTTACTACAAATGCGAGCTGAAGTGCTTATACCTCACTTGTGCAATATCTTCAAAAGCTGTTTAGCATGAAGATACATGCCAACTCAGTGACGTATGACTAAGGTCATACTTTTACCCAAAGTGGAAAGGGTCTCTGACCTAACACCAAAATCTTACAGACCCATGAGCCTGCCCTCCTTTCTATTAAAGACACTGGAGCGGCTGGTGGACAGGTATGTTAAAGATGAATCGCTAATAAAGCAACCATTCAGCGCATGAAAATACGCATACCAACCAGGAAGGTCAACAGACTCAGCTCTAGATGACCTAAATAGGCTAATCTCTAAGTCAATAAAGGATAAGGAGATGACAATGGCTGCCTTTATGGATATTGGAGAGGCGTTTAACAACGCCACCGCAAATTCCTTAGTAGAGGCAATTAATGAAAAGGGAGTCCCTCCACGACTCTGTCAATGGGTAAAGGCCAAATAGTAGCGTCTTTGGGGAGGCTAATATCAAAGTAAGAGCGGGGGGGATGCCCTCAAGGAGGTGTACTGTCACCCCTTTTATGGGCATCTCTCGTCGACGACCTAATAACAAAGTTGTCCAAAGAAAGCCTTTATTGCCTAGGGTATGCTGACGACCTAGCAATAGTACCACTAGGCAAATTTGCCGGGGTAATAATAATAATAACAATAATAATAGTATATTTTGCCCAACAGGTTAACCCCAATTAGAGGACAAGAAAATATGTATAGAATGTGAATACATTACAAAAAAAAAAAATAAACATTGTACATAAAAAAAAGAAAAAAAATACATAAGTGCAAAAAAAAATTGTAACAAAAAACTATTCGTGTGAATAAGAAACCGACAAAGATATCTTCATATTGGCGCTCGGAGTAGTAGATTGGTCCTTGGTGTTGGCATATTGAAAGTAGACGCATAACGGGATGCCAGTCGCGGAACGTTAAAACATATAGTTGACAACAAGTAAGGACAATCAACTTTATTGTTAAGGAGCTTCTGCAGGTACCGAGCGCTATGGAGCTCGCGTCGATGATTTAATGAGTCCATTTGATGTCTACAAAGTAAATCATAGTAAGATATACCCCACTCTGGATAAGTTCCGTCGATTTTCCATGACAAAAATTTCAGAAAACGTCGTTGAATTCGCTCAACTGGAAGCTGTTGAGATGTGTAAAAAGGAAACCTACACAGAGAGATCACTCACAAGGCTGCTAGATCTGGTGAAAAAGGCAATGCTAGCGTAATTGATCTAATGATAGAGGAACCACAATAGATCTAAAAAAGTTACAGTTGGATAGGTCGGAATGAATCTGAATCTGAACAGGTATATGTTATTCTCATTGACGAATTCCATCAGTGGCAGTACACCAAGATTAAAATTTCCACCAATGTTTTAAGCTGTCGATGGCATTTATTGATGACAATAAAAATATATTCTGCCAACATTTTAGTATTTAAATATAACAATTAGAGTAGTTAATAAAAATTCCATTCCAGAAATTCAATGCAAGCCTTATTCGCATTACTCGTATTATTTGCCTCGATCACACTTAAAACGTCGTCGAAAAAGAACTGGAGACCAACGAGAACCAAAGTTTAAGTAAGTTGTGCATGTACCTAGTTATATGATATGAATCTGTTATTAATGTTATAGTGTGTTTAGTATCTAAAATGATATGAAAATACATTTTAACTTTTAAAAAATACATCAAGTCTAAAACACATTAACGAGCTTGTCCATGTATATCTTACGTTCACAACTAAATTGATGAATTTAACATTTTATTTAGTTCCCCCACTAGTATACCTGCGTATACGGTGCATCGTGTGCATATCACAAGTATTTAAGTATATGAAGTGTAACAGTATTGTAAGGTGGTCAAGTATTTAAGGAACCAAGTATTTTTGAATATTTTACAGGAAATTTGTAAGCTACTTAAATACTAAACGAACATAGCAAACAAATCATTGCAAAATGTTATAGATAACACTAATTTTACTTTTACTCTCACAACTGGTTTTTTTCTTTGTCGCCTCTGAAAAAAATAATGCAAACACAGATTCTACGATATTACATGCGTTATTTGAGGATTGTATGATGAACACCTGTGTTAAGGAAGACAGCGCAATCGTTTTACATTTAGTAAATTTATTTGTCGATATAATCTCCTTGTAGCCCTATACACTCTAACACTCCAGCGATGTAACAACTTTTTTAAGCCATCCAAATAATAGAATTTGTCGAACTCTGTAAAATACGCCTCTGTTTCGGCAATGACCTCTTCATTTGACGTGGGCTGCTTTCCGCCAAACCATTTTTTCAAGTTTGAAAAAAGAGATCCCGCCAAATTTGGCGAATATGATGGATGGGGTACCAACTCCTACCGTAACTGGACTAGTTCGCCTTCTTTAGTGCACGTACGCCGGGAAAAACTCATTTTGCTGATTGGCCTTTGGTTTGTGGCTTGAAGTGATGTATTCATGTTTCATCTAAAGTCACATAACGCCGCAGAACTTCACTCGTATTGCGCTTAAACATGTCCAAACCTTGTTTTGAAGTTATCACGCGATTTCGTTTTCAATCAATCGTCAGCAGACGCGGCACCCATATCGCCGATAGCCTTCTCATACTCAAGTTTTTGTGAAGGATGTTTTGCGCACGTTCGGTTCATATGTTTACCCTATTTGCAATATCTCTAGTCTTCACTCGGTGGTCTGCTAACACGATATCATGAACTTTATCATACCGTCCCTAGTCACCTCAACGAGAAGACCTGGCTACTTTTCATCAAACGTGGATATTCGGCCACGCTTAGATTCATTAAACCAGTATCTAATGTGTATGGTCTTTATAAACTGCATCCAACTCCTCCTTGATTTCGTTTTCGCGTCCAAACTAAGAAATCGATTCACTGAACAGTATTGTTATTTTTTCATGATCCCGCAAGTACATAAACTTACTCACTTTCAACTGTTCTCAAGACACCACTCGATGAATCTCTCGGAAATTTTGACAGATGTTTACTATAGAACAGTACTCACAGTCAGTGACAAAAAAGTAGCGCGTCACACCCGAAATGTGCTACATAAATCGTCTAAAATGTCATTGCTATGCCTTTTAGCTGAGCAGAAGGACTCCCCGACCGCGCTCCGCAAACGTCGGTATTATCTGGTTTTTGCGAAGTTCGGGCAACAACGTCAATATCCCACAATCGTATGGGGCATCCACGTTGCGTCATTCAGTCGCTAGGAATAACCGGAAAAGAAGCACTGGCAAGAGGATTGCTGAAGCGTTAGTGCAGTGCAGTGCGTTGTGCGTTGTACACGTGTGTCCGATTATCGTGCTTTCACTCCTCCGCGATGTGAAGGGGGTATGCGACGAACCATCAAGTTCGTCAGACTTAAATCTAGAAAAGATATATTTTATTTTCACCTTTTATAACCAGTCTTTAAAAATTTGTAAACTTTTAGTTCATTTTATGAATTAATTTTTCAAAGAACCAAAACCAACTATTTTGAGCCCAAGTATACCTTGTCTATATTACTGTTTATGTTAGGCGTTAGTATATTTATTATATAAATTCAATAATTGCGGGGTTTGTACAACAGCGTGCTCATAATCCACTTCACGTAGTAGCGTGTCACACCCGAAATCTGCTATATAAACCGTCCAAAATGTCATTGCTATGCCTTATGCCGCCCGACCTTTTAGCTGAGCAGGAGGATTCCCCGACCGCGCTCCGCAATCGTCGGTACTATCTGGCTTTTGCGAAGTTCGGGCGACAACGTAAACGCCAGAAGTATATTCTGTATTTTGCATTCCCAACCAGAGTCATTGTAAATATTGACAATTTCGACGTTATATTCTTTGTTATTGCAAGAATGTGGGAGACATCTGTTATTTTATTATTTTAAAGAATTTCATTTTGATTTAGAACGTGTAAATAAATTTGGTTAAATGTTACTTACTTTTTTCTTTCATTAACCTCTGGGCAGAAGAGCATACCATTCTGTAAGATTTGTCAATGTGCACCGTGCTTGGTTAAGATCACAAATCACGCCCTTTTACTCAGTCACTGAAACCGCAAACAACTTTTACTCCCCTAATTAATAAACACATGGTGTTTGTTTATTTCTCGACAGCTGATTGTATTTTGAATAAGCATTCATGATGCACGTGGCGATATCCCGTGATCGAAGTTGGAACTATATTATAAAGCCAGTAATATAGAGTTCCTGTCGCCGATACGCACAACAATATATCATTTTAAATAAGGAAAGTTTGTAGCAAACAGTTTGTCTACATATCATTTAAGACTCCAGAATTGGTTGACTAAGAAAGTGTAAGATATATTATATCACACCACCGAACTATACTACATCACATTAACTGCCAGAGAGGGCACGGTACTTCATTACAATCTGTTCTTGTTTTTATGCAAAGTTGGCTAGAAAAATGCAACAAATTGTCTCGTGACGACGGATTTAGACACATTTAAAAATCCGCTGGATTTAGCTTAACACCTCTAATTGAAAAGTTACTCTAAATGTAACATCTAATACAAGTTGTACCACGAAAGTTTAGACGTTGCAGGTATGTGTAATTATTCTTTAGTTAGGAAGACTGCGAGTGACACACTGGAAAAGTTTTATATTGAATTTACGCAAAATACTTCCGAAAGGAAAGAGTGCCAAACACATTACTCTGCTAATATAACGTGCCCGCTAAACTTTAGTAACCAAATTATAATAGTTACCTTACGCCCCTTGTTTTCATTTAGTAATTTCTACAGAGATGCTTTTATGTAATTCATTTAGAAAAGAACGCCTAAAATGAGGAACAACTAAACTTGCAGCACATTCCAGAAATAATCAATAAGAATTTAAAATTTTGAGCCATTTTTGCTGCTGCGTTTTGACAGAAAAACCGTTATTACTGTACGATGGATTGGATCTCCATTTGACACAACAATGCATTCTTATTGTTAAATATCATTTCATCAGTGGTGAAAGTTTGATTGTCACGATTCGCAAATTGCGTCCAATTTTTGATAAGCAAAGTGTTCTAAATATATCAACTGTGAAGAGAATAATCGAAAAATTCGAGGAGACAGGATCGATCACTGACGTCGGACCATCGATACCTGTTGGTCCAGGTCGTTTAGCAAAAGATATCACGGCTGTTCGTCAGAATGCGGCCGAGAGTCCCGGACCATCCATTCGGCATCGTGCTCAAGAATTAAACATTTGAAGAAGCAGTATTCTCACGAAAAATTTGCGTCTTCATGTCTACAAAATTCAACTGACTCAACAAGTCAAGCCTACAGACTACGCACGGCAAAAAACTTTGTCAATTGGGTCGTTGAACAGCAATAAGTGAACGGTGATTTTTCCAACGAAATTTTCTTCAACGATGAGACCCATTTCCATGTTGATGGCTTCGTAAACAAGCAAAATTTCCGCATTTGAAATGATGAAAACCCACATGCGTTTCATAAGAAGGAAATGCATCTCAAAGGTGTCATTGGTTCGTATGGATTTTGGGCTGGGGAATTATTGGACCATTCTTCTACGAAAACCCTGCTGGGAATGCACAATCAGTCAATAGTCAGAAGGCATGATAACTCAGTTTTTCGTGGCTCAAATGGATGATATGGATCTAGAAGGCATGTGGTTCTAACACGACGGTGCCACTTTCCACACATCACGTGCAACAATGGCATTATTGCGCAAGACATTCCCTGGTTGTGTAATCTCCCGTTTGGGTGACCATAATTGGCCGCCTAGGTCGTGTGATTTGACACATTTGGATTTCCTTCCCGGTGGTTTTTTGAAGTCAAAAGTTTATATCAACAAGCCCACGACCAGCCAAGCTTTAATGAACGAGATTAGACGCTGTATTATCGGCCACAGTTATGCCAAACCAGAAATTTCATTAAAAGGACGCAGATGTGCCAGCAAAGCCGAGGAGGGCGTTTACCCTATGTTCCATTTCGATATTTTCTCAACAAAAAATGTGTTTTATTTAAAATTTTAATTTTCCGCTCTTGTTGGGACACCTTGATTTGTGATAGGAATAAACTCGAAAAAAGGTGATTTGGTATATCATGATGCAATAACCGCAGCGATCAGGGTAACAAACATCTCAATTTTCCATGATCCATTTAACAGAATTCATGTGCACTAATACATTTTGCCCATCTCTTACAAACATACATACGAGTTGTTTATTCCCAAACGATTTGCCATTTCTTGTTGTTCTGGAATGTTTTATATATTACCTCTGTATAATAATTTAAAAGATTTTATTCCTTGATTTTAGCGGCTTTATCGTTAAATATATCGTAGTTACAGTTGATTAAAGCTTATAATTTTAACGTTTCGACAATCTTTATTGTCCTCTTCAGAAATACATGTCCACAAAATATAACATTGTTAACTAACACAAAACTTTAAAAATTTACTTTTGTTTTGTCAAATAAAACATTATAAAATATTCAATGCTACAATGTTGTGGTTTTTTTGACTTATTTTTAAAAAGAATATTCTAGCCATCTTTATTGGTTGACAGAAAGGCGAATTATGTTTTATTTGACAAAAAAAAAACTAAATTTTTAAAGTGTAACAATTTCGAAGATATAGCTGAACTAACATAGTTATACATAAAGTGAATGCTCCTCTTAGGGGGATATTACACTATCAAAGATCTTTGTCAAAAATATTTTGTAAAATAAATTTTACATAATATATTACAGAGTAATGTAGCATCTTTTACCAAAGATGTCATTGACCTTGTACCTGACCTGTATAAAATCTATATTATCAAATATTTTATAAAAATCTTTGACAAAGATCGATAGTGTAATATCCCCCTTAGACCGATAGTTTCCTTTATTAGCGCTCCCACTTATAAACTAGCTAGATACCTCAGAATTGCTCAGCAAAGTAATAATGATAGGTGTTTATTAATTGTACAAATTACAAGAGACAATACAACACAGACTAAAAATCAATTATTATATATTATAAAAAACAGTAGACAAGGCAGTGTAAAGTGTACAGTTAACAAAGTCTTTGTCAATTACACATCCTGCAACATAAATAACTCATTTACTTTTGCAACTATTATAAAAGATGTTATTTTACCAGCTGACTTTGTATTAATTTCCTTAAATATTGTATCTCTGTTCACCAATTTACCTCTTGACCTAACGCTGCATATAATACATAGAAACGAATTAAGACTTGGCTTCTGCACATACTAGCATAGCGTTGGCTGACCTTCACACTACCAGTACCTTCATGTTTGAGACGTCAACGTTTAGTTTTAATAATGTTATTTATAGACAACAGTTTTATCATAGCCACATTAGTCGTGGACTACCTCCTAGACAACATCATCTCTACTCTTCCTTTTCAACTACCTTTCATATACAAGGATGTGGATTACATAATTTGCTCTGTCGCTGTACAACATGTGAACACCACATTAAATATCTTTGATGAATTTAATAATCATATTCAATTTACCATCGAAACTAAAAGAAACAACTGCATCCCTTTTTTGGACAGCGTAATGTAGGTTCTTTTGGCACAAAAGCAAAATGCGTGCAAAATGTTTACTGTGGTAATGCTGCGACTATAGACTAAAACAGCAATACAATATAAACTATAAATGAAAATACAAAATCCTAATTGCTTCTCTAAAACCAGGCACTCGATTTAACCAAGTAAAATTTGGCGTGGAGTTTACCGCGTGACTTTCAGCCGGTAACAGCGCTAGAACACTCCCGCTCGGAACATCACATTTGTAAAAAACCAGTACTTCACAAAAAACAAGTAGAGTACCTTCCATATGGTTTATTATACAGAGTTAAATGAAATTATTGACTCTGTTACAATAGCAAAGTTACACACAAAAAAATATCCTATGAAGATAATTGCAACAACGTTGTAGGATCGAAAAAATTAATGGTTAAACATGTTTTTGGGTTTACGTTGTCCCTTTTCCCTCGGTTTGTTTTTTGCCGGAAATGATTCCACCAATACCATGAGCTATACTAGCATTAATTTTTTGGTTACTGTTACTAGGCAATCTTTTCATGTGTATTTTAATACATCATGGTAAGCCTGTAGGAATCGTTTAAGGTGTGGACACGCAGCGTCTTAGGCGCCACTCCATCTTGCGTTAGGCAGCCCAGGAGCTTCTCGATAGGTAGTAGGAGTCTGCATCCCGAGTTGTTGTCGCTATTCTCTAGACGGCATATCTATGTTTCTCGACGCTAGGTGGCGTGGGGAGATAAATCGTGATTCTGTTCGTGGAGAATGGCAACATATACTCGAGAGGTGAAAAACAATAGCGAGGTAGAAGGATATGAACGGTACCGCGCTGATGACGCTGGGTAGGCAGAAACATGTTCATGGGTTTGCGCTGTCCCTTTCCCCTCGCTTTGTTTTTTACCGGAAATGAGTAATTTTCATTAAAATATTAGAGTAATTTTATTGTAGTAAAATATGCTTTAAGACTAGCGAAAATTGACAAAAGATAGTCTAGTTCCCAATACTTGGGATCAATCAATCAATCCCAATACTTGAGTAAAAGAATATGCTGCTTCGATATTTAATAGACATTAAGTAAATTTATCTGACAAAAATTGAGAATTTTGCTTTTCAGTATTATAGCGATCCAAACAATTATAGGAGAGCCAAATAAGTTAATTATATTATCTTTCCTGTATTTCTGCTGTAAAATTTATAAAAATGTGTGGAATAGTAAAAAGAAACTCGCGATTTGAATTGCGTCACTGTATCACGTTCCTGCACGATCGCATATTGGGCAAATCATTACCTCCAAAACTTGGAGTTTTATAGTATTTCATCACATTATCTTAAAACAATAAAAAAGTGGGTTTGTAAGCAAATCATCATTTATCTGCACAGACGATTTCATTATTGAAGTCTTCCTAAATGCATGAACTAAATGTTTCCTGCCTTAGGACCAGACCCAGATAGTATTGATTAGTCACCAACAAACACCGAAAAACTTCATTCTTCTCTAATCTGAGATCTGAGACCTGCTCACATTTTCAAATCACTTCCATTATTAGTAACCCAGGTAGCGTAATGTCTAGTTCGACAAGGTATTGGTCTCGAAACGAGCCCTGTGCTTGCAACTCTCTCAGAGTAAAACCTTCCATATTTACCGAATGCTTGGAAGGATGATCACACACATACGCTGTTCCCTTGTAAATAGGAAACGAACGCTGTTAGATATGCGAAAACATTGAATACTTATTGTTATTTCGTTTACTTGTTCTTTCAACAATTACAATTATAAGAACACTGCATAATGTGTAGTTTAATATTATATATATATAGAATGTTTTAATTATTCCAATAATCGTTGCAATTTGTGTAATCTAATGTGCTAACTGCTAAAATTCGTTATATTAGCTTTTCAATAAGTGCGATGCATACACTTGCACAATTGTTGAAAAACATGCAAGTTTATTGTAGCAAATGATGCAAGTTTTGCGCCACTCTTGTTTCCTACAATATTATTTCATTAATTCCTACAAATTGTCCGCGTCACGGATCCTATAGCTATTTGTAGTGGCATTGGTTACAATTGTAGAAGTTATTCTAACATATTTTTCTTTGCAGCCTTTACCCATTGTTGTCTACCGTAACCTTAAAAGTGTATGAATAGATTAGTTTTAGCTTCGATTGTTAATTCAGCTGCTGAAGATGATGGCTTTGCTCTCGAAACGTGCGTCCAGTGTTAATGAAGTGTTGTGGTAAGGGTCATAATGAATTGCTTCAACGAATGATAGAATACTTTCCCTGAGAAAACAACAAAGCTAATGCAATCGAAGCCAGCTGAACTGAGAATGAGTTATGTGTATGCATTATAGCAAGCATGATAATACACGGAAAGTTCTTTATTGGGAACAATTAATTATTAGCAACCACATTTGGCAGCACAATTATTTCTTATGGGCAGATGTAATCAGCAAAAATCAATTTTGTTTTCATTTATCTTGAAGGTGCTTAATTAACTTGCTACTTAACATCATTTTTCTAAATCTAAGTTTAGAAACCTCATAACGTCGCAAGTAAAATATTTACTATTGTGACGTAATAAAGTATATTTCAGACAACATTTAATTCTTCGACTCGATTTATCATACCTCTCGCTGACTAGTTTATCTACGTCATGAACTAAGCTCACCTTTTCTCTTTGTTATTCCCGAGCGTGTTCACAAAGCTGTAAAAACATATCAACGGATATACATCCGGACAGAGAGTATTCATATATCAATTGATGTATTACCGAAGCAAATGATTTAAAAGACGGTTCCGTTAAGTTAATTAACATCTAATGTATCGATTCCTCAAAACGTGATATTATGTGCGTGCACTTATTGCACGCAAGCAGAAAAAGAAGTGCTACGTTTCAGCATCCAATTCTTTTTTGAAAAGGTTTCATATAATTTTGTGACATGAAATACGTATGAAGCAATTCTGAATTATTTGTCTATATGAGTAAACTTAATATATTAGGACCTGCCATCTATTTATCTTCACAATTGTCCCTCTTTGTTGCAGCATTCGAATCAGTACTTCCTACATTTTGATTTACAGTTGACAGAAAGAATAAGAAAGATTTCCTGCACATGTTAATAGTGGAGACTTTTGTTCAAGTAGAACAAACATTATTTCACAATTCTGATTTTATTTCCTCTCCATTTCAAAACATAACTCAGTTCGAATGTCCACATTTATTTTGTTTCCCATAGCTATTTATTGGAAAATACTGCACCAAACGTAGGGTGCGACAATTGAATTTATATGATGCGTTTAACAATTACAGCTACGGTCAATTACACGTGATACTCTAATATTAATTAATTACTTAATACGAAAAGCAAATAAAGTATAAATAAATTTGATATCTTTCGGGTATAAAGTGTCAAGCAATGATTTCAAATATTGAAATGCCTTTTGGAATATATTAGTACAAAAAATATTACATTTAAAAAGCCTTAGAGTTATCAAAGATTGGAAATCATTTAAAACATGGAGTGAAAAGTCCGCGGCCTACCAATGAAAAAAACAATTTTTGCACTTCTTCCAACGGTGATACCCTTGAAGTAGTATGATTTGTCGAACTTAGCAAAATCGGTCTCCGTTTCCGACATGACCTCCTCATTGGTGTAAAATCTCTGTCCCTGAAACCATCGTTTCAAATTAGGAAACAAATAGTAGTCGCCGGAGGCCAGATCCAAAGAGTTCGGTAGGTGAGGAATTCATTACTCAAAGAATACAATTTCACAATTGCTTTTCTGAATGAGTGCGCCGGTGCGTTGTTCTGATGAAACAAGATTTTTTTCTTCTTCAAATGCGGTCGTTTTTTCTTGATCACCTCGTCTAATTTGTCCAATAATGCAACATAGTACTCGCCAATTATTGTTTTCCGTTCTCCAAATAGTCGATGAATGTTATGCCATGCGCATCCCAAAAAATTCTGGCCATGACCTTACCCGCTGAACATTGTGTCTTTGGGCGCTTCGGTCAGCCAGAGATTCATCCGCTTACAACCACTCTGCAGACTGTTGGACCAGTGTAATAATGGATCCATATTGCGTCAATGCGATGCACTTTTTTTATGTTTTCTTTAGTAACTGCCTCATTTGGACGACCTGAACGTTCAACATCATCGGTGCATGTACTATCACCTTTAAATTCAGCATGCCACTTCTTTACTATTGTATACGACGGAGAAGATGTGCCATAACATTTATCAAGTCATTCCTTGGCTTAGGCAGCATTTTTTCCATTAGTACAAATTGAGACAAGCCTCCCTATTGTTTGGCTTTAGATAACCACGGCCACAAAAGGTTATATACAAGGGACGTTCAGTAATTAACGAAACAAACTGCATCAGCGGGAAAGCTACTGAATATTTTTAGATGAAACATTCTGTAGGTTAAATTGGTAACCTTGGAGACAAATCAAGTCAGCTGTTGGAAAGAAATAAAAGCAAATGTAACCACTTTTGTTCATTTCAAAACGTGGGCTTTTCTCGAAACGTGTACGGTGGAAGAGCAAAGTTCAGTGATAAGATTTTGTTATCCGAAGGTGTAAAGCCGACCGAAATTTGCTCGAGAATGTTGAGACAGTATAGTGTAGAATGTTTAAGCCGCGGAAACGTGTGTGGATTGAACAGTTTAAATCGGGCAAAACAAGTGTCACCGATATTCATCGCTTCGGACGACCGGTTGAAGTGTCGACCGACGCGCTACAAAATCGCACCTTATTCTCGATGACAGGCGTATAAAAATCGTGACAATAGCTGACTTGTGTAATGTTAGTGTTGGAACTGTGTATTCAATCATTCATGACAACAGCTGAATTACCGCAAAACGTGTTCGAGATGGGATCACAGACAGTTGATTCAAGAAGACGCGAGAGATGATCGAAAATTTGGGTTGGGTGGTGTAGCCACATCCTCCTTACAGTCCCGACCTCGCACCGTCCGATTTTCATCTGTTCGGCCCACTCAAAGAGTTTTTACGCGGCACCAACTTCGAAGACAACGAAGCGGTCAAACAAGCTGTACACATGTGGCTCGAACACTAAGGTCCAAAATTCTTCAGCACTGGAATTAGAAAGCTCACAAAGCGATGGGAGAAGTGCCTAAATGATGGTGGAGACTACATTAAAAAGTAGGGTAAATTTCATTGTCATTGAATAAATTGCTTTTTTTCCACAGCCATTTGTCTCGTTAATTGCTGAACGTCCCTCATATTTGGAAGGATTCCAATGTTGTTGACTGGCTAGCCTCCACAACGCCAAAAAGACATTAAGTAGCAAACATTGAATAATAATGACACAAGTTACCAAACTTCCACCATGTACGGACGCGTGTTTCGCCGTCTACGGCTTGTCGGCATACCTTTGTAGAAAGTGGTATCTGTATTTGAAACAATCGTATATAGGTATACGAAGATAGATGTAATATAAGTGGATGAGAGTGTCTAATTAAAGACACTCTAATCACTGAAAATGTCGAAATTAGTTGCTATATCGACCTCTCTAGCAAGGTAGCAAGGATAGGAGGGTAGTAGGCCTCGACGGTTGGCGATCACACCAAGGAAATTAAATAATAATGACACAAGCTTACAAAGCTCATTTCTGTAGAGGTCGATATAGCAATTGGAAATTTTCAGTGATTAGAGTGTCTTTAATTAGACACTCTCATCCATATATGTATAGTGTAGTATAAATTGCTTTAATGTATGTACGTATACACTTTACATATATTATACATTGCAGATAAATAACTAGGTATTAAAAGGTGACCGTTCCTGGCATAGACCCCGTGGGGTAGTGGTTAGCACGCCTGTCCGGCAAACGGGAGATGTCAGGTTCGATTCCTTACTGAGGCGAAATTTTTTATATATTTAATTACGTCGGAAATACCAAGAAAATCAGAGATTTTTACAAATACATCATTTTAAATGTTATTTTTAGTGTCAAAGTAACCCCATGATGAGCTTACTTTAACAGAACGTGAAAATGAACGCAATGTCAAAGCAACTCCACCAATGAGGCTATTTTGACACCTAATTGGTAACTTTACCTCAAAATCTCAGCCTTCGACAAACTTAGCCTTTGATGGTTTTATAGTTTAAAGTCCGTTTGGTCTATTCTATATACAATAATTGAGACAACTTTGTTCAATGAAAAATATCACGAAAAAAACTTAAAGACCATGTCAAACAATGCGTTTACTTTTCTTGTATTGAGATACGTAACTCAATTTTTATAAGAATCTAGTAGTTAGGGTTGAAATAGCCTGTTAGTGCAGTAAAGAAAGTTTAAGTGCTTCCTTAAGGATATATATGCCCGTAATCAAGGGGATATATAAAAGGATATATTACGGCGTACTTAATATAAGCGGAGCCGTTTCGGTCTTCACAAAACTAATTCCTGATACTTTTCACAACGTGCATGTTCACGCGGCAGAACAGGATGTTCGATAAAATCTAATAAAACCCTCCCGCTTCTACATCGGAAGCGCCATGATCCACTTGCTTTAAAGCGATACTCAACACACAATAATAACGACACGTACACAGCGTAATGCCTAGTAATAGACACGAAGAAGATATGTTCATAACGGACTTATTATGCAAACTAGCATTCCCCTTAAGGATGCACGAATATTACCAGCTAGAATTTTAGCAGTATACGAATCTTGTAAGCGCTGGCTGCCGGTTACACTATACGCGGATGTGGGTGAATTCTGACCGCGCGACTATAAAGACTATAGGGAGATATGGCTCTGCACAAGCTTATATCAAAGCTAACCACCGACGAATTCACATGTATTTATGTATTATACAATAACAATACATGTTTCCCAAGGATCACAAAATGCACGATCGCTTAGAATTACTTATTTACTTAAAATTCGTCCAGTAGTTGATCATCTTCTAAACAGTTTTGGGACAGTGCCATATAAGGCATGTCTTTCGGTAAATGAACAGATGTGCTCTGCCAACATAAAAAATTAAATTTAAACAATATACGCCAGCAAAGCCACACAAATGAGGTTTCAGAGTAGACGTGTTTTCTGACATATCAGGATGCTCTTACAATTTTGAGATGTACATTGGGCAGGAAAATAATCCTACGGAAAATGAGAAAAATCTAGGGACACGTGCTAATATTATCACAAAACTGTGAGGGACCGCTATCCGTCCGCACAAATTTAAACAGTTCTAAGCTAAAAGAAAAGAAAATACAATTATGACAATCACCTATTCTAACAAATCTTTAAATAATCCTGCGATTTCTTTCAATCTATTTTGTAAGTTCAACTTTTCCTTTGTAAATTAATTTTGGAAAATCGTGTATATTATTTTTAAATACCAGTGTATATTTTTCATTAATCAAACTGATTGAAGCTATGCAACGATATGTTGTAACAAATGTTTTCTTGTACGCATCACGTACAAGGCCACTGTACGTCATAGGCAAAAAGTGCAACGTCACGGCCAAGAATTGTATATAAACCCTCCAGATTCACATTTCGACAGACTCTCGTGTGGCAAGTGGGCGATTACACAGACTACAATAGGCTAAGCAATAGCTTTGCCTCTACGTGGCAAGTCGGTGTATACGCAAACTACAAAGTCCCAAAATATCCCGGAGGCAGTCACCTTCGGCCAGCAACTCTGGAATATTTTTCCCAATCACACCCGTAGCAACAGCCATCAGCTGCTTGTTAGATTCCTCCTAGAGAAAGAGCGCCATTTAAATTATGTAAATCCGTAATTAACTTATACTAAGGCCTGTTACAAACACTTGATCTCTTTTGACTTAGAGAATCTAAGACCGTAAACGAACTTTTGCCAATACCCGTAACAAACATTTGACTGTTTGAGGTAGTAAGTAGTCTAAGCAGACAGATATCGTTCCACTACTTGATATCTTCTACTGAGAAAACATCTTTTCCGTTAAACATTGTAAATAGTCACAACTGAACTAAAATTTTATGTTATTTTGATTTAATTTGTGTGTTACGTTTGTTTTTTTAACTTATTTTGTCAAGACCGTTTAATTGCTAGCACTTGTAAATAAAACTTGGTAAATATTACTTAAACTTCTTTTCACTCCGGCACTGAATTCTGGACATAAGTAGCTAATCCCGGTTGACGATAATGGACATCGTACTCGATACCGCCGCATAAACACTTCATAATCACCAAGACCGTAAATATCTTCATTAAACAACACTCACGTGTGTTTGGTTTTAAAATAATCCAAGTGATTTTGTCAGTTCTTAAAATTACATTAATGCTGTTGGCGACATCTATAAACCGGATGTGTTAACTAACTTGTTGAGCCCGTAAGTATATTCACCCATAGGCGTTTGACGTTTTACAAAACATTTAAGAAGCGTTTTATTTCCATCCTCGTTCATAAGCATAAAACACGTAACCTTCCTAATCACTTGAATTATGGAGTGTAGGCAGCAGCAAGGAGTACGTTACTGGAATGGACCACATAGTATGGTAGCGTGGCGAGATAAAAAATCCATAACCCTTATTTCAATTTTCACTTGTACTCTTCCTAAAACAAATGTAGGTTGATACGATAAAACGTATATTAAAAAAAATTGAAGTTGATTGCCCTTATATTGTGAAAGCGTACAATAAACATATGGGATGAGCACTTAAACCAACTAAACTATCCATTAGATCAATGGATACTTTAATTAGCCATATATGCAATGCCCGAGAAAAAAAATCAAAAATCATTATTTGTGATTTTTCTCAATATTTTTGAGTATATCTATTGATAAAAAGCCATCTTGAACATATTTTTCATAAACAAAAAATTAAAAATTAAGCATTTAAGGATTATAGAGTGGATGTTTGCGCCACAATCACCCGTTTTGCGCTGTTTAACATTAGCTCATCAACCGTTGCTAGTACTTGCAGTACAGTAAAGTAAAGTAAATTAAACAGCCTTAATACAAAGTTGATAAGAAAACTCAGTCTCAGATAGAAATTTAATTTTTTTCTATCTTTAAGAGTGCACCTGATTCTGAAAAACTTGCACACATTCGAGTTTTTAATGTATACAGCCTGATACATTTTCGACCCACACCATGGGGATCTCTTGCTGAATTTTATGTTTATTATGAACCCAAAGAGAAAATGGTCCTGTGACAAATGATCGAAGTTTAGAAAGAAACGGAAAATGCTAATTTTTTTCTTTTATCTGTAGCACCTTTATTTGGCGTTGCAGAGTAAAAGAAACACATTCCCAGATCTTCCATCTAATGGTGTACTCGAAATTTTTATATAATGTTTGCGTTTCTTATTTCTTATATACATGGGTATCTTGGAAACCGTTAGAGATTCAAGGTCGGTTAAATGGGGAAAAAGTTGCCCACTTATACGGCTAAGTACAATCCGGGATTCCATTTTTAAAAGTCCATTCCGTTACTGAGATACAGGGTGAAAACCAAAAGTGTGCATTTTCTAAAAACCTTAATATTTTCTTTATTATAAAAAATACAGTCATCAAATTTTTAGCATAGGGGTAGTTAGTAATGAGGACTTAAAAAATGGCCTAACAAAAATTCTAGGCTCGCTGAGTTCTTTGCGCTTATACCCAACTTTGTTTTTCTTATGGGCGCCATATTGGATTTTTACATTTTTGAGATGGTCATAAAAAATACTTTTCAACCATGTGTAACATCCCTATGTTCAATGAAGAAAAACTATGAAAAATAGCAAAATTACGATTTGACCGTACTAGATTGGCACCTATCCATACATTTATTAAACAATCACAACGGCTCTGAATTTTCTAGCTATCAAACAGTCTTTGTGGTGTAAAAAGTCAGTGATTTGTGATTTTAAAATGGATCGTTTTTCGAACAGAAATAAATATGATATGTTGGAGTGTTCTATTCTCTGTCGGAGAAATGATGAGATGGCCGCAGAAATGTCTTTCAATGAATACCCAGAAGACTTCAGCCAGGTAGAAGCATATTTCAACGATTACGTGAGAATTTAATAAATCACGGAAGTTTCGTTACGTCGAAAAGGAATAAGCACACAGGCGAAAATAAAGAAAATAAGGTCCTCCAAGCCGTAGTTGAGAAACTCCGTACTTCTTTACGCCAAATTGAAAATACCATAGGCGTTTCCCGATCAACAGCCAGTAGCATTTTAAAACGTTACAAATACCATCCCTATCGTGAGCGACCCTGCCAAGGGCTTCATAACGGCGACGAAATGAGAAGAATGGAATTTTGTCAATGGTTCATCAGGAAACATAATGAAATCCAAAATTTTACTATGAAAATTCTATGGTCAAACGAAAGTCGCTTCACCAACTGCGGATTATTTACCGCAAAAATACTGTTTTTTGATCCAATGAAAATCCACATCTAATTCGTGGAGTCAGGCAGCAAGTGAAATGGGGGTTTGATGTATTGATAGGTGTTATTGGCACCCAGATTGTTGTACCTTTTATAATGAAAACTTAAACTCGGCTAGATATTTAAGCCTCTTGCAAACAAATGTAACAGAATGAATTATGGAACTCCCGCTTGCTACTTTGTAAAATATGTTTTTCCAGCAAAACGACGCTCCTGCACACAATACTCCAATAGTAACAAACTTTTTAAATAACGAATATCTTGATAAGTGGATTGGAAATCGAGGACCAGTAAGGTGGCGTGCTAGATCGCCGGATTTCACGCCTCTCGATTATTTTTATTGGGCTATTTAAAAAATGTGGGTACTCGAGATCCTATGAAACCGTAGAAGAACTACGTCGGGCAGTTGAACCAAGTATAAATGGAATTGGTCCAGACACAATCAAGCAATCATGTGAGACAGTCGTTAAACGTTATAGATTGTGTATACGAGAGAATGGTGGCTTGTTTGAACACCTACTTCAGCCTTAATTCTAGGATTTTTCCAATTTTTTTTTATCGTCGACTCACCCACTAATTTCAGTCATTTTGATTAAATAGTATTAGTTCGTTTCATATTACTCTGATTTTTGTTTTAGTGATGCTAGGTCGTCAAATTTATATCAGTGTTCTTGTGAATTACTTTTAAGTAATACGACCGCTTACGGTTTCGTTAAATTACAGCCTACTACGGTCAAATCATAATTTTGCTATTTTTCATACCTTTTCTTCATTGAACATAGGTATGTTACACATGGTTGAAAAGCATTTTTTATGGCCATTTCAAAAATTTACGAATCCAATATGGCGCCCATAAGAAAAACAAAAGTTGGGTACAAGCGCAAAGAACCCAGTGAGCCTAGAATTTTTCTAAGGCCATTTTTGAAGTCCTCATTACTAACTACGCCTATGGTGAAAATTTTATGACTGTATTTTTTATAATACAGAAAATATTAAGGTTTTTAGAAAACGCACACTTTTAATTTTCATCCTGTATCTCAGTAACGGAATGGATTTTTAAAAATGTAATCCCGGATTGTAGTTAGCCGTATAAGTGCGCAACTTTTTCCCTATTTAACCGTCCTTTTACCTCTAACGGCTTCCAATATACTCATGTATTTCATGTTATCCTGGACATCCGGTATACATGCGAAACATGTTAAACAGAAAGTGAATAAAAACGGTTAACTGGTAAGGAGGTTTCTAAAATTCCTGTGGTTTCTTAAAAAGAAGACATCAACATTGTATTCAACTATTATAATATTTCTCCTATTAGAAATTCAAATAGTAAAGTTCCCGAAACTTAAACCACCACGTGTCGCTACCAAGTCATCAATAATGTATGCCTGCCAATATCCGAAACATGGATCAAGAAGTTGCTACTTTTACAAAGTTTGTGTCTAAATAATTTATTATTGCTTTTCTGTTTAATATTCATACCAACTCATAACAAAAACCACCAGGGCGAGCTGCAGAAATTTTTAGCAGATAAAACATTTTTCTTTATTTTGTAAGGTTTACTATGCAGGATGTTAGAAAAGTGTTAAGATATTTTACCCGCTTATTATTCTCATAAAGACAAACAAAAAAAGACTTAACCATAGATTCAACAATGAACTAGTTTAGAGATTCATTTTGCATTGTAATCAAAAAGGATGATTGGAGTTTAACCGTATTTCAACAATTTTTTTCTTTCTCGTTTACTGTAAAGATCATTTTGCAAATTAATAAAATTATTAACTTCGCCAAATTTTCACTTAACTCTTTACGCTGTTGTCGAATTAAAGGGTCAGAATCGGTTTTCTGTAAATGTTTAACTTGGCCTGCTAGGAGATCAATTGAAAATTCATGAAACGTATGTAGGTGAGGCCACTATCTAAGCTCTCAGTTAACTAAATTCAAATTCCTTAATGTATTACAGATAAAGATAGACCAGCGAGAGCTTTCAGCTAAGAATTAAAGATGAATACATTTCTTTCAACGACCTTCAAAGCTGCGAAAGCTAATCGCAATGATTTAATTAATTAAACGGTACTGCTAACTGCTCATTTATCAAGTTTCGCGAAATCTCTTAGGAAAGGGATGACGCAAAATTTAGCAAGTAGATGCCTTACTGATCGATAGTCTAACAGTTTCGATTACACTAATTGGTGTTAAGAACTATTCGATCGTCTTTTTTACCAAAAAGAAGAAGTGGTATAGATTCCTTCGATTCCTCTAAGAAATAAAATAAACGGGTGCAGTGAAGACTGGCACTTACGGGGGAAGGTCCCCAACCCGAAAATTCGAAAACAATTGAAACTTCGCGGTTAGGTAGTCCACTATGGCAGGTGTACAGCGACACTTTCGTTTCCTGCAAAGGCGCCCATTTTAGGGGTGAAACACCCCTCCAAAGTTTCGTCGATTTTTAGTTTTCTTGCAATAACTCAGCAATGCGACGAGTAAAAAATTAAAGTTACATATCGAAATATTCCTCGTTTCATTGCCTATCAAAATATCGGTAATTTGACCCCCTTCATTATTAAAAAAAATATAGGTACCCCCACCCCCCTTAGGGAACACACTGATTTCATTACACCATGAACAGCGTATTCGTGCTCTTTCTCCACAAACTGAACATCTGACACTGTACTGATCCTGGAAAGTGGCAAACGCAAAAGTTACAGGGTGCTCAAAATGTTCAGGTTTCGTATCTACATATCCATTTTTATACCATGAATATGCAAATAAACTCGTATATTTTGGAGAGGACAGTTGGTTATGAACTAATTTAATGATGTTGTTTCGTGCATGTAGGTCATCGTTATAGTTATCCAACATACTTTGGTCGGAAAATTTTCTGACGTATCCTTTCCAGGCACGAAAGCCGTACACATCAAGTGGTTGTATTATTCCTGTTGTTTTTTTAGGTATTGTAAGTACTTGGACGTCTTTCTGTTGGTTACTGGATATATATTTTTTCAACGAGGAAGGGCAGTGATCCGTCCATGAATCTAATAGTAACACACTTTTGAGGCCAGTATTTGACAGATATATATCCGTAAACCAATTTGTGAATAATTCAGACGTAAGCTTACCGGATGCCGATGCCGCTACACGAACGTTTTTGGCTTGAAATAAGGTTTGTTGAACTCTAGGGCCAAACCTGCCTCCAGGTTCCTTGAAGACAATATACAATAGGGGTAGAAGTTGCCCTGCTGCCGAAATTATAGGAAGAATTGTATAACTATGCGTTGTAGCTGATACAGATTGGACTACCGACTCTACATGTTTAGAATCTCGTGGAGCTAGAGTACGAGACGTGTGTAGCTCTAACTGAAATCCGCTTTCATCTGCATTGAACACGTTTTCTCTGCCATACGTTTCTATATATGGTTTTACCATATCAATGAAATTTGACGCAATTCTCTCAAATTCTGCTTTGTCTGTACCATGTGATCGAGTAATAAATTTGTTTATTTTTCGTGATACTATTTTATATGTTCTTTTGAAATGTTTTATCCATTTCATTGATACCTTGAAATCTTCCAGGCCAACACTTTCTTTAACTTCAATTGCTCAGTTCCGTAAGTCCATATTATGAACTATAGCGCTCGAGTCCATAGCATCGCTAAATTTGTTAAAGACATAGTCCGATATTTGTATTAGTCTTTCTCGTCTAGTACCACCTTGTAATGAAGATTCCCATCTATACAATTGGGATAAAGACGTAACCTTTCTATATCTGGCTTTCACTGATTCAAATTTTAAACGTTTGCTCTTAACAGCGTCCTGTTTATACTGCAAATTGATAACTCCTCCCTCGTCAGCAGTACATTCTCGATCTTCTTCTTCGACGTATTCTCTTTGCTCCTCAATTGTTGGAGGTGTCTCTTCATCTACATATTCAGTCGCGTATGGACGGTATATGTTTAGAAACTCCAAGGTGTAGCCTGTTTCCATTGAAAATGTTGTTTCTTCCACTGCTCTAGTAATAATTTCATGCAGTATATTATGCAGCTCTATTTCCGCTCTATTTGGAGTGGTTGACTAATTGTAAGTTAAAATTAATAAACGTACCACGTTAACAGGGTTCATAGATACCATTTTGCTGAAGTTGATGTACTAATTCGTAAACAACAACTGAAGGAAATACCACCCGTGGTCAATATAAATGTGTTTCCTTACCTCTAATATTAATATTGTTTGAAATAAGGTTTTATTTACATTATAAACCAAAAGCACTTGTAATCTGTAGCATTCAAGGTTTTTCTATTGTTATACGTACTTTATGTGCGAATAGTAGGATAATACACATCATCAACACCATTGTTTCAAGTAAATCCTAGAATTACAAAATTCTATCTAATTTCAATATAATTTTCTTGCAAATCCATATAAGTAGATAAAAATGTTATTAAATACGCATAAATCTCTGTGGTGATCCAGATAATCTATTAATAAGGGGTTGATTAGCAATATATCGATATGCAATGAAACAAGGAATATTTTGATATATAGTTTTGATGTCTCACGCTTCACATTACAGAGTTAGATCGAAGAAGCTTAAAATCGATGCAATTCCTGACGGATGCTTCATCCCTAAAATGGATCCCATTGCCGAAAAGAATATCATTCTACATCGGCTACACTAGATTGCTTAACTACAGTTTTGGGCACTTTTTAAATATTTACAACATATTGATAATTTAATATGCCCACAGTCTCCCCTAAGATAAATTATTTGAAAAAAAAATTGGGTGGGTTTTATACGGTGTAGGAAGCTATTTAACCTAGATGTGATTTCATCTGAAATCAGTGTGTTCCCTAAGGGGGGGAGGGGGTACCTATATTTTTTTTATTAATGAACGGGGTCAAATTACCGATATTTTGATAGGCAATGAAACGAGGAATATTTCGATATGTAACTTTAATTTTTTACTCGTCGCATTGCTGAGATATTGCAAGAAAACTAAAAATCGACGAAACTTCGGAGGGGTGTTTCACCCCTAAAATGAGCGCCTCTGCAGGAAACGAAAGTGTCGCTGTACACCTGCCATAGTGGGCTACCTAACCGCGAAGTTTCAATTTTTTTCGAATTTTCGGGTTGGGGACCTTCCCTTGTTAGATAAAATTCTTGAACATATCAATGATATAATAATTACGCAGTTAATATATTCTAGTGCTTGTAGTGTACTATTCACGGTTCAAAATAAATAACATCACTGATATCATATATGTTAAGTTGTGATTATTGTTTGAAATTTTGATGAGAAGAAGCAAAATTCACGACATCCGTTAAAAAAGATCGCACTAGCACTTTGTTTTTAATTTATCCTGCAAAAACTATTTCATGTTTGCTGCCCATTGATTGCAATATGTTAATGCCAATATGTTTTTAAAGCGCCTGTGTTGCTAAAATAATATTTTAACATTTTAAGTATTTCTCAAATCGTCAAGCTTTCCGTAAAAGACATTTTCTGCAGCCAGTCATCTTCATTCGTGAGTGGCGTAGAATCCACCTGCTAGTGACAGCGGGTTTATCTTAGCAGACCTACAATTTAAAACACAACAATGGGGATCCTTTAGTAAACTTCGTCGACCAAATAAATTAACGTTAGAATTAAAAATTAGAAAAAAAAAGGCAACAACATGGGTTCATACATACACGTTTCCTTCGTAAGATATCTGAAATTAAAAAAGTCAGAGCTTACAAAGCACCTAATTAACATAAATAGTCGTTCGCCTTCTATAATTCCAGTTACGCTCGACATATTTCTTTCGGTTACCAGCTTTAGCTCCGACCACTTGATGTTTACGCTGAAAATGCTGAACAATTCTACATAACACAATGGTATATGGAAGGTTCTACTCTTTTATTGTGAAATACTGTATTTTTTGCGAAAACGTATGTATAACAATATATAGGTATGCGTATGGCGGAACAGAATTCTCATCTATGAATCGTACACAATGTGCGATGTAAATTTATAATCTGTTAGTACGTACCGTTACCAATTCTACGAAATTAATACACATTAAATGGAATCAAATTATAAGCAAAATAACGAATAAGTCACAGTAAAGAATCATATTTATATATAACACACCTAGCAAGCTGGCACGATTCTTGTCCTAAAACACAGTAATGATGAAAAGTAGCATTCTTACCGAGCCTTTACACTAAGTTATACGGCCTAGCTGACGCGCGTGCAAGCGAGCGGACAAGTAAAAGAGTAAAAGCGCGATTACATGGGGCGAGTTTACTAGCTACAAGCCGGCGAGAAAAGTAGCTGGCGAGTCAGCTAGAGCTGTTTGTGCGATTACACACAACTTTTCAACTCGCTTACGAATTAGTTCCATAGAAATTTTGAAAGCACTGAGGAATCAGAATCACCGGGATACTCGCAGCGATTTCACTAGCAACTATGATTACACACAGCTTGTTTACTAGCTAGGTAGCCTACACGCCAGCGAGTAGCGAGTAAAGTAGCCCTGCTTTCAACTTTTCTCGCACAAACTGAGCTACCTGCTAGTTAGCTAGTGAACTTGATTACATTGGTCGAGTTTACTAGCAGCTGGTGAATTCGCCGACTTGTAGCTACTAAACTCACCCAATGTAATCGAGCCTAAAGTGATACGCTTAAAGTAGCCACACTAGAGCGTTTTCACTCTTGTCGCTCTGTACAAAGCATAATATAAAGGTTCTGAACGACTACTGACTACAGCATTATGAAACGCTCACTAAGCATTCTTCTTAACGACTGAATAATGAATGTACCATAAATACAAAAATGAGAGATTAGATATACAAAATGTTAATAATTTGAGGAAACGTGAAAATGCTTCGAGAGAGAAATTCCATTATTTTTCATTTTAAAGAAATTTTGGTACAAAGCGTTTTATTGTTTTTCAAAATATTCGCCGTTATATACTTTTATATACTTTTGCATGCGTTCGAACTAATTCTCGAAACATTTTTTCCACTCTGAAGATGGTATCTCCAAAACATGGTTTTAGAAGGCTTCAACAGCTTCTTGAGGTAATGGAAATCGCTGTCCGCGCATTTTTTGTTTGACATTCGGGAACAACAGAAGTCATTAGGCGATAAATTAAGTGAATACGGGCAATGAGACCTTAATTCGATGTTTTCCTTCTTCAAATAGTCAATTGTTTGAAGTACTGTCTGATAGCTAGCATTGTCATGATTGTTTTTCCTAGTTTCATCAACGACTGGCAAACAAATTATTGTACATCATTCAGCATTAACTTTTCTACAGTCCTCGATACTTGCGACATGAGTACAAAGAAAGGAACGAGCAATCATTTTCTTAGAAGTGCTCCATGAACTAATAGGTTTTGTTGGATTCGATTCATCTGGGAACGCCCAAATAGTTGATCGTTGCAAGTTTCGTCGCCTGTTACAATGTTGTATATGGATTTTGAGGTTCCTCTGTCGAATTTTTTAAGCATTTCCTTACACCAATTGGCACGAACCTTTCTTTGTGCTTAGGTCAAATTACGCGGAGTCCATTGGGAACAGTGAACTCAATTATTAATCTTGAACAAAATTTATATCAGTTCATCAAACATCAAAATAGGACATTCAACTTATTGTACGAGGGTGCTTTGAAATGTACGCGAAATGAAGTACAGATGGCAGCATCAGTTCGATTAAAACATACGCAATGGATGGCGCCAATTGTTTTGTGCACAAATGTCAAATATGATATTGTTCTGTCAAGTAGTATCAATTTTGTGCCATTGTGAACAAAGCTAGTTGTGTGAGTTTTGCAAAATGGATAAAACTGAAACGCGCGCTGTTATCAAATATTTTGTGAAAAAAGGTTGGAAGGCAACAGAAATTCATAAAGATATGTAGGATACTTTAGAAGATTCTGCTCCATCATTTACGACTGTGCATAAGTGGGTGACGGAATTTAAACATGGTCGTGAGAGCCTAGAAGATGACCATGGCGCATTGGACGACCAAAAACTGCCACGACACCTGAAATCGTCGAAAAAGTCCACGATATGGTTATGCAAGATCGTTGATTAAAGGTCTCCAAAATTGCCAAGGATATACGCATCTCTGATGAAAGAACATTTCATATCCTACCTGTGGAATTAGGTATGAAAAAGCTTTCGGCAAGATGGGTGCCGCTTATATTGACAATGGATCAAAACATTCAGAGAATAAGAATTTGTCAAGAGAGTCTAGACTGTTTTAACTCAAATAAAACCGATTTCATCCGACGATTTGTTACAACAGACGAAACTTAGGTTCATTATTATACCCCTAGGACCAAACAACAGTCAAAACAATGAAGACATAGAGGTTCTCCACCACTAAAGAAAACAATGTCCGTGAAATCAGAAAGTTATGGCGTCAGTCTTTTGGGATGCTAAGGAAATATTACTAATTGACTATCTTCCCAAGGGCCAAACAATAAACGGTGAGTATTACGCTAAACTTCTAGACCAAGTAATTAAAAAAATTCACGAAAAAAGACCTAGCTTGCGTAAGAAGAAGATCATTTTCCATCAGGGCAATGCACGTCCTCATACAAATGCGATAGCAATAGGAAAATTGAATGAACTGAAGTACTATCTGTTGCAACATCCACCTTATTCGCCTGATTTGGCTCCCTCTGACTTCCATTTATTCCAATTACTAAAAATTTTCCTCAGGGGAAAAAGATTTTCCACAGAAAAAGAAGTAAAAGCAGCTATTGACGACTATTTTGGGAGGCTTGAAGAGTCGCACTTTCGTGATGGCATAATGGCTTTGGAATATCGTTGGATGAAGTGGATTCAACTTAAAAGAGATTATGCAGAAAAATAAAACGTATTTAAAAAAAAATTTCTCATTTACCCTTTCATTTCCCGAACATTTCAAATCACCCTAGTAAGTGCATTACGTACAAACTGTAAAGGAAAATGGTGCTCACTTCGAATACACGTTGAAATTATATGCAATAAATTAAAGGTTACAGATTATTTTTAATGAATATTTTTACAAAAGCAAAAGCTTATAGTATTTCATTCCAACAGTCTATGCATTTTAACAAAAGACTTATCTGCATAGCTTCATATTTAATTAAGAAAAAAACAACACACTTTAATTAGATTGAAATGTTTATAATAAAATGTAAAATAGCATGAATCGAACAAAGATTTCACCTTACAGACGCTAATTGATACAAATCTTCGATGTATTGCCGAAAAAGAAATCAATAAAAACTTATAGAATTGAGATTAAATAGAAATAAACTTCACTCACATACAATACCTCTAACAAGGACTCATTTTGGCGTATGGAAGACAGTGACGAAGACGGGGATAAGGAGAAGGGTTAGTGTTTGTGTGAAAACGGTCCCCTAGCATGTACATACACGAGTCGCGCGGAAATTCTGCATAACCTGTAAATGTTGTAACTCGCAGTTAATTCAGAAACAAAAATTCAATTTTGAAAATAAAAATTCATCCAAATATTCCTTCGCAACCCGAAAATTCCGTAACTGACGTAAATAGAGGTACCACTGTAGTTAATTTATGTGTGCTTGCTTAACTGTTGTAATAACTTATTAGAGTTTCTATTGGTGTAACATAGGTCCACTTACCGGAAAAACGTTACAGGAAAAACGTTTCTCTGTTTTTAAATTTGTTTTTCTATTATTCGAAACCATGTAATACATTGGACAGATAAACAATGTTTCCAATATTTCTATTTAGTTCTAATCCCTGAACGACTGGAAGTAATGAAAAATGATAAATGAGTCAAGAAATATGTAACAGATAAACCCAACCAAACACAATTCCTAATTTGAAAATCAAATTTACTATTTCTACTCTTCAATCACATATCGTCATTGTTATTTGTAATTACATTGACTCACAAGGGAATTATTTTGATGTACTTATCAATATTTGTATTGCTTAAAATGTTAAAAATATGATATATTTGTTATCGCTTAATAAAATCGATTAATTATAAGATATAACTTTGGTCTAAAATACTAACCTTTTCCTCTTACAACAGCGAGTGATTAAATCAAATTAAAGAATTGAATATTACATATGTCTTCTACATATTTCCGAAATCAATACTCTTACTGTTATTATCAAACAAAACAATGTGTTATCTAATCAATATAATACCGCAGAGATATACAGTAAATTTAATTAACTTTGCATGTGGTTTACATATTCTCAAATTTCATATTTTAAATTTGTGGGATTGAGATCATTCCTTGCAATAAGTATTCAATAATATATATACCTATATATAATAACATAGTACATGAAGTTCTGTTAGATATAACCAAGGATATGGTGATATTTACTTTAGGAACAGCCTGTATATTGTAACACCTATACAGTTTTAAATAGAATTAAAAGTCACACAGATTATATCTTAAACTTTTCTTTGTATTGTTACAAAAACACCAGCAGTGTAAGCGCAGGGCTTAATGGAACACCCTGTATATATGATAGTCACATATTTTAAAAGAGCTTGATGTATGCTGCAACTATTGCATTTACACCTATCTTCTATCTTTCTTTTTACTGGAGTTGTATGGAAAAAATTGAAAATCTGTTAATTTTCGATGGGGTGTTTCACCCCTTAAAAGTGAATGTCCGCACAAAAAAAAATTGCGTATTGCACACCTATATATGTTCTATATATTCCCAAAGTTTCAATTTTTTTTGAATTTCCGGGTTCGGGATCTTCCCTTGTCAGTTTAAATTACTATATGAGAAAATGGTTCCCTAGAACGATTGTTAGACAAAAAGTGTTAAAACAACGAATATTTCACATGGATAGAGTGATACTGAGACAGATCTGTGATTTTCTACGGTTTACGAGATAAGCGACGATGTAACGATGATGCACTCTGGTGGAAAGGTCTGGAATATTCATCGACGTTCCTCATCTAGAATGCAGATCCTCAAATTTTCCCTAGACGATGATAAGTTGAAACGTCAATTTAAGGCATTCGCGTTTATATCCACAACCGATTTCGACTGAACTCTACATGTAAGCAAATACGAAACAAGGGAAACAGTTTAATTGTCTTCAAATACATTTGACCCTCTTTACGTGTAGATAAAATTTGATTGGAAGAGGCTCAAAAATAAACCTATGAATAAAAGGAGAAAAATATTAAGTTGCCAAACTAACAACCCTCAATAAAGTTCAAAGATACGTCATATGTTAGAGAAACAGCAAAGGACGAATATTAAGAAGAACAACACTTTTTTGTATCATAACTTATATATTAAAATATTATTAACCTTCAACAGGTGACGTGCAAATGCCATCATGCAATTGGCCTCATTTGTAATCAGAATTGATGGTAAATATTGTTTATTAGACCATAGAGAGTAAAGTAGAATAAATTGTACCACTGTATTACTTCAAATGCGATTGTGACAACATATACAGTGAGGTCCTAAAGTGCTCCCCCATGCTAACTTTTGAATGACAGAAGCTAGCGTTTTTAGAAAAAAATATGTCGATTTCTATTTTTTAAGAACTAACTTTTGATTCGATTTCTATTTTTTAAGAACTAACTTTTGCTGTTATCGGAAGTTCAATTCTACTTCCGGTATAATCGGAAGTGACGTCAACTTTATTATTTTAAATAGAACATCCTGTATATTTTCACGTTTTTGGAAAGGTAATCGAAAGGCGAATCCAACGATACCACATATATTATACTTTAACTCAAAAAATATGACCATATGCAAAGTTTTAGTAATCTGTTTTTGTTGTTACGCAAGGTTGGCTAGAAAAGAGCGCCAAATTGTTTCTTGTGACGCCAGACTGATCTAAAGAGCTCGTTGCTAAGCAAAGTAATCATAACAATTGCCAAAATGTCAAATCTGGTTTCCGAAAGCGTAAATTATTCTTATTGTTGTTGTATATTGATATTATATCCTGCATTTGTCATGCATTCCTTCATTATTCTCGTTATTATTTTCTCTCATTTTAACTTGTTTTATTAATTGTTGTTATTTCTTTACTTTATCGAACTTTAAGGCAATTAATTAATTATGGTAAGTTTGTTGAAATGTGTTAGTTTTTGATAGATAATATGTCTGGTTTTTAGGTTTTTTCTGTTCTTACTTTTATGATGGCTTCGGCACGAACCATGCAAAATTGCTAAGTCAATTTTAATATTATGTAAACCTGGCAACAATTATCACCTTATTTGCCATGGTTACGCAACAAATTTTACAATAATCTAAATGTTATTATCTTCTGTTAAAACAGTTCCGGGTATACAAGGGCTGTGTGTAAATTCACCAAATATTAAAATTAGGTACTTGATTTTTATGTAACGTGGTCCATGCAGAGGCCATTGTAAAATCAACAACATACAAAACTGAAACTTAAGCAGATTGCCTATTAAAAACTAGCAAATTTAAACAAACCTACCACAATTAATTAATTACGATGAAGTTCGATAAAGTAAAATAGAAACAACAACTAACAAAACAAGTTAAAATGACATAAAATAATAACTAGCACAAAGAACGAAAGTATGACAAATACAGGTTATAATAACAATAAATAACAAAAATAATTTACGCTTTTGGAATTGAGTTTTGACAGTTTATCAGTTGCTATGATTACTTTGTTTAGCAACGAGCTCTTTAGATCGGTCTGGCATCACAAGAACCAATTTGGCGCCCTTTTCTAGCCTACTTTTCCTAAGAACAGAAACAGATTACCAAAACCTTTATTGCTGCATATCGTCATATTTCTGAGGTTGTATAATATATATGGTATCGTTGGATTTGCTTTTCAATTACCTTTCCAAAATCGTAAAAATACCCAGGTGTTCTATTTAAAATAATAAAGTTGACGTCATTTCCGATGACACCGGAAATACAATTGAACTGCCGATAACGGCAAAAGTTCACAAAAAATAGTAGTTGACCAATTTTTTTCTAAAAACGCTAACTTCTGTCGTTCAAAAGTTAGCATGTGGGGGTGACATTTTAGGACCGTACTGTATATAAAAAGAACTATGCGCATTATAGTAGATAGTTTCAACACCAAAGCAGTCGCGGTCCGATGGATTCAACCGTATGAGCTGTAGATAAATTCTTTGAAATATTAGAAAAACACATAATTGAATTGTCTTACCTTAGCTTACAATGATCTTTGAAAAAAGCAGGGATTACTGACAGATTATTAAAAAATATACGCACTGCACTGATGGGCATAGCGTAGTAGACATTTTAATATATCGGCCGGTCGGAAACAACCCGAGCTCTGTGGTTGAATGCTACACTGCGCGACTGCCGTACGCAGGATTTTTTTTTATTAAAATGTGAGAGAGTTAACAAAAAACGGATCATTCGAACTATTGATTGATTGAATTGGAGTTTTTTTTTAATTTCTAAAAGACATTGCAAATTTTTGTCTGCAAAGTTCTTTATTTCGAATAAAGAATGTTACTTATTTATCGAATCTGAGAATTATAATTATAATATTACTGCTAATATTGTGTTTTGGTCTTTCGGGTGCGACTGGATAACTACAAAACATCCGACCATATAAATATTGTACGTACCCGATCGAGCCGTCTATCTCCATATGGTATAACGATTTTTCCTAATTTTCTCGCTATAATCATCAACATGTATACATATGTTACAATATGCAGAACTGAGCTTTATCAGAATATTTGTTTTACCAAATGTAGCAAATGCCACAATGGTATTAACGTGACCACGAGATTCTTTATTTTCCCTTAATTTAGTGGTTAAATGATGTAGATGCTAGTTAACTACGCTTTAATAAAAATATATAATTTTCAATTAATTACACTAGCCACGAACATAATCAACTTTCACATTCAATGAAATAACCATTAAAATAAATATTTGTTTTGGTATTAGTCCCATGCCATTTGTTCTGCAGTTGGGGAGCCTTATAAAAAAATACCTAACGTTAGAAATGCATAACCTAATCCAAGACTTAACGTGCATAAATTAATAACTTGAGACAAGTTAGATACGAAACACATAATTTGCGCGGTAAAATTGTGGAATAAACTCATTAAATTTGAAGAAATTTATTTTTCTAAGAAATTTTCAATTTTATTTTGTAAAAGTAAACATTTTTGCACCAGTTTTAAGTTTCCCTCACTCCTGGTTTTCACGTAATGTCGTAGTTGACAATTTTCTTCAAAAACCACTCCCTATTTTTTTTATTTTAATAGATCATTTAATTGTCTAAATGGTACCATAAACACATTTGAAAAACGTCATTTAAGGAGTAGAAAACATCAATTTTATTGATAACAAAAAACAGAGATAAATGCTGTTATTCAAGAAATGAAATGATTGTTTCCTTTAAATCAAGTGTTCGAAATGCTAACTACTTATTCATAAATTTCACTAGTAACAAAAAGCCTAACAAAGAGTACGGGTATCTGCCTACTGGTGACTTTTGTCACACGACAATTTGTCACTCTTCAGTATGAGCCGTTGAAGGCATGCACACACCAGGCGACGTGACAGTAGAGTGATTTTTTTGTTACTTGGGCAGGCAACTTCCCCATGATGAAACTGTCACTCTCATATGCGCACGCGGGTAACAATCACTTTGAGAGAGGCTATGTTGTATTTTTTGTGCTATTCTTTTCACATTTTGTTAACATAATTATTCTTATCACAGATGTGTGTTCATAATATATTTTAAATATGTATTTATTTCTGCATTACTTACATTTTATTTGATTCTTAGAAAAAGGTATTTTGAAAAGTAATTGAAGGTGTCAAAAGCTGCAGCAATTTCTCAATGCTTTTTATGCTCATTCTATAGTATCCAAAAAACTTCTTAGGATAATTCTTCTATTTCTCATGCAAGGTGAAAATTTTCCTGATGTTAATCGATCACTCCAAACTGGATGAACCCAGTACTATTTTTTTATGTTTTTTTTATATTTAATTAAAAGAGCGCACACAACTACAGTCTCGTTGAAGTCCATTTTAAAATCGGGAGAAAATGGGCATGTCAAACATATTTCAAATGCAGAGTATCCTAAAAAAATGAATGAAGTTGTGAATCTTGATGTTTTGTTAAATGTAAGATAGAGTCCTCCTGAGTTGCACCAAATAATGAAGATAACCCTGATCGCCAAATGCAGTTTTGTGATATAATGCAGGATTTGTGCAACCGTAATCCACGCTTCATTCGCCAAATTTTCTTTTCAGATAAAGCCTCATTTTGCCTAAGTGTAACAGTAAATTGACAAAATTTCACGTACTCGAATAGAGAAACTAGGTTAGTGAAGCATATACTCAACACACCTGTAATGTTAATGTGTGGGCAGGGATAGTTGACAGTAGAATCATTGATCTTTTCTTCTTTGACGAAACTCTCACAAGGCGGATTTCCGGATTTTTTGAGGGATGCACTTGTACCTGCTCTTGCACAAATTTTTCCATATGAAGATGATCCTAACTTACCAAATGGCGATATTTGGACCAAGAAAGTGGCCCCTTGATTTTTCTTTAAGGGGGGATATTCAAAAATCTATGTTGATAGACCATAAAATCTTGAAGATTTACAAAATAGGATTTATGAAGTGAGTTGAATTAGTCCTGACGTCACTCGTAATGTACAAAGTGAATGTATCCATAGATTTGCTTATTGTCAGGAGGCCGGTAAATGGAAGTTCGAACATTTGATTTAAAAGAAGCAACCATTTGTTTCTTGAATAACAGCATTTATCTTTGCTTTTTCTTATTAATAACATTAACGTTTTCCACTCTTTAAATTACATTATTCGAAAATTTTGTTATATGATGCAGCAAAAACTTGATGGTACCATTTCGACAATTAAATGATCTACCAAAACAAAAAAGCAAGAGTTGCCATTTAAAAAAATCGTCGATGACGCCACTACCAGAAAACTAGAAGTGGGGGAAACACAAACATTTTAGACCCATGACAAATATTGTTATGTTGTAGTATTCCGTACCTTATAAATCGTTGAATTTATTTGGAACACGTCTCAAGAATTTGTAAACCCTTGTCGCAACCGAACATTACAACATTAACACTGGATTGTAAACGTAATTACTGGCAAATAAAAGGAATGTAATCTGCTATGTGATATGCTGTGTCATAGCGAGGATATTCCTCCTGAAAATGAATTATGCACCACTCAGAAAAGGTCTGCCAAATAAACCCTTGTTATCAGATTTATTTGTAAACTTTAACATCTACGGTCCTAAGTACACATAAAACAGTAAATAACCGCCCCAATTTAAAAATGCAACCTTTTTAAATGGTAATTCTGGAAACCCTTTAATATCACATCAAGCCGTATGTTTATTTTTATTATGGTTAATTCGGAGTAGTATACCGAAACGTGACCAAACAAATTAATGATTACGCCTCTTACATATCCCATAGTTACTACCTCCATTAATTTCCACAGTCAGAATTTAAACTGAACCCTCTTTAGCACGATTAAAGTAAAGTGGCAAGAAATTATAAATGGACATGTAGTAAGTTATCAGACAATCTCAGCTTTTAATGGTCGCAAACGTTAGAGCTTTGTTTTAGGAAATTTTTAATTGCGTTTAAACAGACCCAGAAAATGAGATCGTCTTTGCAACCCACGAAAGGGTCTCTTAAAAAGGTTTCAAGTTAAGGTTCAGTAAAAATTGCTGAATTACTCGTTAGGACGTTACACTTTTAACTTCATAACTGGTCTTATATTTTCTAATAAAAGTCCAATGTGAAAACTTTCCAATTTTTTCTAAAGGTGAAGTGATGTCTTGAAGGTATGATATCGAAATATACTCACCTAAACTTGCTAATTGACGTAGAATCGTTGTATCTGAAAATCAATAAAATTTATTACAATAAAATTATGCATATCTAAAAAATATAATAAATAAAGAAATAATGCATTATCTAGCATCTCTTCCGTAGCGAACAATAGCAATGGTAATGTTCACCTAAAATGTCCTAACCTAGTTACACATATCCTTATACATACACATGTTCCATTCAATTAGAGCCGACAATACGTCAGCCGTAAATGAATATTAAACTACATACGTATGACGTAACACATGCATGCACGTATGTATGCAAATGATGAATTAGGTTCAAATTTGTACATAAATTTTCACGAGAATTTTCTATTCCAACATTACTGAAATTTTATATTCAAATTTACATCAACCACGTAAAAATCCAACTGCAAAAGCTCATTACCATCCAATAAAATACTTTCACCAACTACTGCAAATGGTTAAATACCCTTCCTTTCTATTTCTTAGATTTCATTTTATGTGTTATGTGTTATGTATGTATCTATGTATGTATAGTTTATTTCAAATTATAAGAATATAACTGTAGACTTACAAGGCCTTTAATACTTTTATTGCACCTTCTGTGACGATAATAACCTGGCAATGCATATTGAATCTAGGGGCCGTATTGACTATAAATTACGACCCTATAAGATAATTATATGTTTATGTATATATATATATATATTACAAACAGTATAAATTTACATAGTAAGCAATTCGATGTTTCAAGTAATTAAAGAATTTACATATCAAATGAGATTTAAATGTACAAACAGGTAGTTACGCATATCGCAAATCATAATTCCATTTCTATTCAATTCACTTAAATTTTGTCATTACGGTCCTCAGCAGTTTGTTTGCGTGCTCGGGTAGTTATTACCGCAGGTAGTGCAATAACAGCATTTAAGCCGTTCAAAGTTATATTCTTATAATTTGAAATAAACTATACTTCGGGATGAAACTGCATTTCAATATTCACTCAACAGATTCTATTCTTAACTCTCCTAGCTGTAAGACGTAACTGTAATCCATCAATATATGTATATACTTTATCATTAGAGAATTAGCATAAAATTAGTAACTTCGATGGTTTTGATTTCATGAACACACACACGAACCAATCTATTTCCAATGTTTTTACATAACAAAATAAGCAGCCGATTAATTACAGTGGAATAAATATTTAATTGAATGATTACGAATAATTTAATTTATTTGTATTATTCAATTTATGCCTCACAAATCTGTTGCACTTTACTACAGTAACTAATAAGTTTATTATACAATAAAACAACTATTACTATTTCGTAGATCAACTGATAAATGCGTGACCTGATAAATTTCATATTCTCTATTATTAATTTTTTGTACCAACAAGTTTCGTTACAATTAAAACAATAAATATTTAAAAGTCAAACATTTCATTGGAATTGATATTCATGATACAATGCAGTTTAAATTAAAATTTAATCCGGCAATGAAAATAACATAATGAATACAAATAAATTTAAACGAGACAAAAGACTCACAGCAGAAATTTAATTGATATAATAAATACTCGAAATTATTTACCCTCTAACTCAAACACCTCCGAGCTCTGCTGATAACTAGAGTAGCTCACTAGCGCCAACGGGCAGTGCCAGATCTGTTGTGTATACATGTACGCTGCCATAAATACTATTTCGTAGTTCTAGGTTTGTTTTAAAAATGTTGCCTACGTCGCGACCAATGTTGGACAAAGTTACAGAATTTATAACAGAAATGCCTGACCTAAATTATGATGGCGTTAAAATTCAATGTGTAGTTTGTAGTATCCCTTTACACTGTTGGTTCAAAAGGGATAGTCTACGTCACGTAAATAGTAGACAGCATTCTTCAAAAGAAAAATTGCACACGACACTATGACAAATTTAAATTTAATTTATGTGTTACCTTTATTGCATGAATTGAATTGTGCCGTCTGCTCGTGAACACGTTGAAAAAAGAATTAAATCGGAGTTGAAAGATAAAAAACTGTGGTTATGTGTGGACGAAACAGCAGATCGTAAAAACCATTCTGTGGTTAATGTAATGGTACGTACAATGGAACCACATCAATAGTTACCTTCAATTCTATTAGCTTCCAGACGAGCACAACAATGTACTGCCGAAGTAATTTCAAAGTTAATGTTAAATACATTGAAAAAGTTTGAACTTTCAACAAACCAACTGTTGATGTTTATGTGTGATGGTGCCGCAAACATGCTTTCTGTAGGTCGGTCTCTTAAAAAACATTGTGCTAACTTGTTACATATTACGTGTAAAATTCATGCTTTCGGTCATGTGGCAGATAGTATTAGCAAATGTTGTCCTGAGGTAGATGCTTTAATAGCGCATACAAAAGCAGTGTTTGTCAAATCCCCAAAACGTATTCGCAAATTCCACAGACTGTGCTCCCGTATGCCTGAGCCACCAGAACCTATTCTTACACGTTGGGGAACATGGTTACAGGCCGCGTTTTATTATCATAAATATTTTGAGAATATTAAGAACGTGGTTTTACAATTCGATCCAAAAGAAGCTGCGGCTATCAAGGAAAGCCAGTCGAAATTTCCAGATAGTCAGGTTAAAACGGATTTAAAAACTATTCAGAACAATTACTTCAGACTAGTTGAGGCAATAGAAAAATTACAAAATCCTTCGGTGTCGTTAGTAGAATCTCTGCAAATACATGTTCACGCACAGCTATGCGCGATAGAAAACGCAAAAAAATGTTTGTGTTCTAGAAAGGTTTGAAAGTGTTTTAGAGAAAGATTCTGATTTTGGCACATTAAGACAAATTTGTGAAGGCGCGTCAACAGAACCGTTAAGTTGTTCCAAAGATTATTTTAATTACGCAAATATAACGTCAGTAGATGTAGAGCGTTCGTTTTCTGCATATAAACACACTTTTCCCTCATGCCGCACTCGGTTTGCCGAAACAACTGTGGAAACATATCTAATGTTGCAGATATTTAACAGACATTATTCACTTTGTAATTTCACGGAAGACTCTTAAGACGGTAAGTGTTTGAGCACGTATTATATTTTATTTCTTACCATTTATTCTGTGTAAACTTGTATGCGCCCGCCACTGGCTGTTGCGCAAATTGAGCAACTCTATTATTTGTAGTTGCTTTCATTATTATTTAATTACCTCTTTAGTTACCTTGATTATGCGTTTTATAGTTATTATTATTATTACTAAGTGTGACATACTTGAGGCATATTTTGCATGCAGTAGGAACCGCAAAAGAACCTTGCAGTGTTACAGCAGTACGTTTCCCAAAAGAGAAGATACTTTCCACGGCCCTTCCGGAAATTTCACGAGAATGACGTCGCTCTTAAAGATGAGCAATCTAATAAGAGCGTAATCATAAACAAATTGAACACCCTGAATATTTTTCAATTATTCCATAGAAAAACAAATTTACGTAAAACATCCTTATAGTGCTGTAGCACTAAAATGAAAAACAAAAGGGACGCGATGAAATTTACATTTATTAAATTTAAGAACACTTGTAACTATAATTTTTATGGTTCCCAATCCATCTATCTTCACCGATTTCAGTTAAAGCTTCAGCCGTGTACAAAAAATTATGCACAGAAGCACCCTCCTGTTGAAAGAGCCCTCTCCTCCAGATTTAAATTGTCTAAAAATTCTTCTTGCACACCGCATCGAATTGGAATATACCGGTTTCCTGTAAGAGTGCCTTCATAGAAATGCGGACCGACAATTCGGGTTTTGTAGATCCCACACCAATATTCAAATTAAATCGATGCTGTGCACTATGTGGTTGTGGAACAAAAGGATTTAGGATCCAATAATGCATCAAATTACACATACCGGAGTTTAAGAAGTTCGTTTCATCGGTCCAAAGAATACACTTATAATTACTGTTATCTATACTATTTTCTAAAAAGGATTCACAGAGGGTCATCCACCGTTCCAAATCTGTTGGTAAGAGCGTTTGCAATAGTCTGTATTTAAAAGGTACATATTTGTATTTTTTTCAGAATTGCGTGAATAGTCCCTATACTAATATTCAGTCCGCCGAACAAGATTTGCAAACAGTCAAAAAGCAATGCTTGCTTGCCTTGATTCATATTTTAAATCTTTCATCTTAAAATTTATCAAATCTCTTTTCGCTCTCATTTTGGTAACTTAGCATTATAAGAGTAATTTATATGAAATATCACTCTCTATCGATTTGTGAAAAAATATACAGGCTGTTTAATAAAAGAAGCGAGTTATTTAACCAAACCCTGAAACACGATGCGCAATTTTTTTTTGATTTTATCATTTTATTGGGGGGAAAAAATTACATATTTTCATGTTCCGACTATCTCAATAGCTGCTCTAATAACGAAGTTATTGTAGCTTTAACTGTCCAATGTGACTATAAGTACAATTGTTTTTTTCGACGCCCGATAACTTTGAACAACCTGTACAAATATCGTGTTTTAAAAAACCACACGGTGTTAAATCGTCTGATCTTCCAGACCAACGCATTGGCACGTTTGTTCCTATCCATTTATAATAAAAGATTCTATTTCGGGAGTCTCCGTTGCAAAATGGTATGAGAAAGTTTTCTCCTCTGCACACATCCAATATTCTCCGTAAATTCATCACGAAGAGATCCCAATATTTGAAAGTATCTAGTCAAGCAACGAGGGTAGACTGAAAAGTTTCAAGCCTCAACATGAAGATGACGTTACTCGCCAAAAATATTCTGGTAATATAATGGGACACGCGTTGAAAGATGCTTTTCAAGATTTCAGCCATGTTGGACGCTTCGTTGTTGTTTAACAGTCCTTTGTGTCAGCCGATGTTAGTGCTTCTGTAAAAATGGAAAAAATCGAACATCGAGCCGCCATTAAATTCTTGTATTTAAAAGGCAATACGCCTACGCAAATTAAAACCGAGATGAATGTTGTTTACGTGGACTCTGCACCATTATCTGCCACAGTGAAGTTTTGGGCTGCTGAATTTAAACGTAGTCGCACTAACTTGGTTGACGATGAACATTCGGGACGACCAAAAACTGCAACCACTACCGATAACATCTGAAAAGTTCACCAAATGGTTCTAGACGAATTAAGGTTAGAGAAATAGCAGAGACTATGGGTATCTCGGAAGAACGTGCTTGTGATATATTGACTGAAGATTTGGGTATGAAAAAGCTAACCGTGCGTTGGGTGCCGCGCTTGCTCCCTCAGAACCAAAGCGGATTCGAATGAACATTCTCAAAGCCCTATTAAACCAGTTCAACTGAAATAAGTCGGAGTTTTGGCATCGATTAACAACTGTTGATGAATCTTGGATACACCAGTACACTCCTGAAGCTACATTTCAGTGGTTACCATGCTAAAAGTTCACAAATTGGGGTTCGAATTGATAGACTAACCACCCCTTTCACAAAATCTGGGCCACAACAACTCTTTCCTGTTTCCTAGACTCAAAGTTTCGCTCATAAGGCAAAGATTTTCATCGAATGGAGAAGGTAATCGCCTATTTTGTAGAACGAGATGCCAACGACTATTTAGATGGATTAAAGCGATGGGAGCATCGCTGGGAAAGGTGTATAGACTTAAAAGGAAACTATATTGAGAAATAAAACTGAATTTGACAGAAAAATACTTGTCTCTGTGTTTGGTTGGAAACTTTTCGGACTACTCTCATCAAAATAAAATCTAAGATAGTATTATCAATAAGGCCTCACACAATTTTGTAGTGCCATTTAAAGAGAAATGTATTCAACAAGAACACAAGGTCCTGAATACTTACTACGTTCACTAACTTTGTTTATTATCAATTTGTTTTGTCTAACATACAAGTGCAAATACATTGTTATTTCCAGCGTCTACATAAATTTTGTTTCAATCATTACCTCATAGCCATAAGTGCAAATGCTTTGACATGCTTACTTTTAATGTTGGATTAATTGTGTTAAGAAGATGTTACTCAAGATTAAGAGATACACAAGGTATTCAGATTAAAAAGTATTATTTTGATTCTAAAACAAAATTTTAAAAAATTAAATTAGAAAAGCTATGGAATGCATATAGAAATTTCGCAGAAACCACGAAACAACGAAATAGAATCACGCGATTACAAACAGCATGCGAGATGCTAATTTTAATAAAAAGGTACCTAAACACATTTCTCAAATTCTATATAGTAGAAACGTAATAAAGAAGAGAATGTGGCAATGACAATATAAAAATATACATGTTTCTTTAAAATGATGTCAAAGAATGAGATATATTACATTAATACTCAAGAAGCCCTTAATAATAATTAATAAGTTTGTTATAGAATATCGCTTTTTCTGCGAATACAGTTTTTTTGACCGACATTATCTTTTATTTCGTATGTTGTATATAATTTAAAGCATAGCGGTAAATGCACTCTCAAAGCTGTCTAGAGAACTGCATCAGAAGCAAATAAAAAAGTGGTAATCTATCTTAACTTGAACAGTTCACAAACTATCTGTTTTAATGGAATTAAACGTGTAACAATTTCCAATCCAAACTTCCAAAATTAACTCAAAAAGAATAAGTAACTTGTAAAACCAATGCACGTGTTGTTCTAAAAAGTGGTAATAGATGTGCTAAGGTGAGTTATAAACCAGGATACACATGAAAAATGCCTAGTAACAATAACCAAAAATTAATGTTAATATAGCTCATGGTATTGGTGGAATCATTCCCGGCAAAAACAACGTAGCAGAGAAAATAGCACTAACACACGGACATGTTTCTGCCTACCCGCATCATCAGCGTGGTTCTGAGCACAATTTTCTGCTGCTTACATTTGCGCTTACCTCTCAGTTTATGTTGCTAACCACCAAAAACAGCACTCTGTCTGAATATGTCTCTCGGCGACACCTATCGCCAAGGGACACAGTCACGCCGTCTCAGAGGGTAGCAAGACAAACCGGAGTGTAGATGTCCACCACCTATCGGGCAGCTCCTGGGCTGCCAAACGCAAGGTGGCGTTGCGCCTAAACGCAGCGTAATCTATACGTGCAAATCATTTCTCAGGCTTACCATGATGTATAAAAATACACATGCGCAATGCCAAGCGCTGTTCATTGTATACAATATGGTATATACAGGTATGTCAAAGCGATGCTCTTCCAATGCTAAATCCGTCGCTTCAGCTGCTTATATAGCAGAACCCCCTCTCTTTGATCTCCTCTCTCTGCCCCAGAGTTTTATTCAATAAATACGTCTCCAACGCGCTAAACACTCTATCTGGTCCAAATAATACTTTGTCAAATGAAATACAGCTATTTAACAAGTCGTCAACTTCGCTATGGACCTGCATACATACATACTTCGAGGTTGTCAATACGCGAAGACACTTAGCGCTGACGATAAACTGCTATCCCTATATTTACAGTCAGGAAAGAAATCTTTTTATAAAATCATTTATCTAAATTAAATTATTTATTCTCTTATACTTTTACAATAGAAATTGTTTCTGAAATTGCTATGGTCTAAAAGAATAAATCACGTTATTAATGATCAGAACGCGGACAGAGCAAGCTGTTGTACCACGCAGACGTGCTGAGAGTGAGCTGTATTTAAAAGCAAACTTTAATTGTGAGTAGTGTGTTAAAGTTATTTCATTTTAATAATCTTGGATCATTTTACATAACGCGGGGTCTATTGTTGAAATAATGTATTTGTACTTTCATTTGAAATCCACGTCTGTCACATTTTGTGTGCATATAGTTGCAAATTTGTGAAGTGAAACAGTGTTGGTGGTTCTTTCCTCAAAATTCGCTTAGTTTAGTTTTGTGTGTCTACCTTACACATTATGATAAGACCAAGTTTACTGTTAAAAAAAGCGTAGTCAACAACAATTCGAGTAATTTGAAATTTCTCTAACATAAAACGTCATGTTGCTTGGCATTAAATGTATTCTGCATTGGTGCACTACTGCAAAATTGACGTGTGCTGCTGTGGATACAGAATACCTTTCTCTGTACTAGGAACGTAATCGTAATTACCTTATTTTAATTATAAAAGGGGACATTTGCTTTAGGAAAACAACAGTAGAAAGAGAGATTAAAAACTTGAGGAAAAAAATCAAAATTTATTATTAAGCTCTAAAAACGAAAACTTCATACAAACACGTATATCATTGTGTAAACCTACTAAATTGGAATGTTTTGGAACTGATTTATTTGGGAAATACGAGGATATGAGAACTACTCGTACTTAAAGGCAGATGGCGCTTTGTTTCACAATATACATTACCGACTGCGAATATTATTCTTTAGTCGCCGTCTGTCAAAATATCGAGGAGACTCATCGAGTAGTGTTGTTTTGAGAGCTGTTGAAAATGAGCAAGTTTCTGTATTTGTGGAATCATAGAAAAAGAACAATACCGGTTTGCAGTTTATAAGGACCATGCAGCTTCGATGACTACCATCAGATGCTGGTTTAATAAATTTAACCATGGCGTCTTTCATGAGACGATGGACGATAAAGTTCACGATATCGTGTTAGCAGACCGCCGGGTAAAGATTAGAGAGATTGCAATTGGACACGCATAAAACATCCTTCACGAAAAGTTGAGTATGAGAAAGCTATCGGCGAGATGGGTGTCGCGTCTGCTGACGATTGATTAAAAACAGAATCGCGTGGTAACTTCAAAGCAATGTTTGGATATGCTTAAGTGTAATACGACTGAGTTTCTGCGGCGTTATGTGACTGTAGATGAGGCAAGAGACATCACTGCACGCCAGAAACCAAAGGTCAGTCGGCAAAATGTTTTTTTCCCAGCGAACGTGTACCAAAGAAGGCGAAGGAAAATCTATGACGACGATTTTTTTTCGCAAGGCATAGTCCTAATTGGTTATTTGGAGAATGGAAGAACAATCACGGGACAGAACTATGTTGAAGAAAAAAATTCTCTAACAACATGATAACACCCCGGCCCACCCATCGGCAATTACGGCAGTAAAACTAGTCCAGCTACGGTACGAATTGGTGCCCCACCCACCATATTCGTCAGATTTGGCCTACTGTGACTTCTTTCCTGTTCCAAACTTGAAAAAATGGCTTGGTAGAAAACGATTCACATCAAGTGAAGAAGTCATTGCCGAAACAGAGGTCTATTTTGCAGAGTTCGACAAATCCTATTATTTGGATGGCTTATAAAAGAATTGAAATATCGCTGGACTAAGTGTATAGAGCTACAAGAGCATCAAATTTGGAGATGATTAGGCAGTATTGACAAGACAGGTGTTCGTAAAGGATTTCTATCGTTATTTTTACTTAAAAAAGACTACTGTGAGTAAAGGAAATTTTGAAGTGACTCATTACAATATGTGTACGTAGCGCGCTTCAATAGTCTCTCCACTCGCTCTAGCGCGATGAACGTAGAAATCGTAGAATATTAGTTCCCTGAATCTACGGAAAATCTGCTTTATAATAATAAAAAACCTGTATCATCCTCTACATTTGCAATTATAACATACGGTACGTATGCATCTCAATACAATCTAAAACATAGGAAACCCCAACAATATTAACATAAAAAAGTAATTCACTTGTAACTAAAAGTCAATAATACTAAGGGATACTTATTGTTAGCCATAAAAACTACATCACCGTAATCCATATTACTAAATGGTTATTCTCAAGACGCAAACACCAAACAACATTGCGTGCTTGCTGATTCCATTAAACCGATGAAATTGAATCTCTTACGACATCCTATGCAACAACGAATATATACTCCAAGGTATAGCATATAATTCACTAGGTCAATATGCGGTAAGGTTCAGGTAATAAATACGTTTCTCTTTGGGTACGGAATGGCATTACGTGAACGTGTATCTGTTCCAGTCTGGCAATCTTTCTACCCCGACGCTCCTCCGTTCAGCGTCCGGAACAATTAAGGAGACCTCTAGCACTTCTTCGTTTAGGGCGAAACGTTTGCCCCTCATTTCCTCTTTTCTTCCGTTCGCGCTTACCGACAGGTAACGGCTATAAACCGCAAGCGCGTAACATATAGCATTTTCATTTTATTCGAAAGAGATTCAATTTCAGTGATTCGTTTTTTTTTAGGATGAGGTAATGTTGCTTCCAATGAAGCATACACGTGCCTAGTCTTGAAAATGAAAAATTTATAGCACTCAATAAGCAAAATCGCGAAAAAAGGTATTTTTCTCGTACGTATTTTAGTTGTCTAATAGGTACTGTAATGTTATAAAATTTTAAATTTGTTTTTTCTAATTAAAATAATTTTCATCTGTAGACTCGGAAGTATCACCTAGACATACTTGCGGCAGTTTAAATGAGTGGATTACAAATAATAACGTTTTCGACAAGTAAGTTGATAAAAAGACTAACCTCCAAATTTGGAGTCCTCTGTATGCAAGCGTGTCACGTAAGAAAACCCCGCGTTGTTTCAAATAACTTGTACTTAAAGTAAAATTTTAATGCTATGATGCTCGACGTTACTTTGAAAATAAACCGCAAACAGCGAAATACGTTTTCTCTCAAAAGAACATCGAACTTAAAAACGCTGATTGTCATGGCGCCTGTTCGTTCTTTTATTACTGATAGTATTTGTTAAATATTAATCACGGCAAACTACAACACACATTTCATATTTCATATTAATTCCTTTTCTTTAACAATACCATGTTACAGCATGTAGTATGCTACTAGAATTCGCAATCTAACGTCTAACGAACTGCAACCGTGAAACATTTCCTAGAGGACTTGACTTATTACACTGATATTTAATTTGCTAAATGATGATAAAGCAAATAGAATTTATTATCTACGTGTTCGTAGGATGAAATTACATTAATTTCCAGAAGGATCTGAAGAATGCAAAATAAGAAGAAGATATGTTATGGTTTCCCCGGAATTATCGCTGGCCGGAGATACATTTACCTAGTAAAATGTTTATTGCACGTTAATATGACTTCCACGACTAACATGTTTCTATTAGAACCATCTTGTTCCTGCTCACTAACTTACGTTGACGGTCGAGATGCATTGGACCATTATTATGGCGGGAACATTTGAATTATTATTATACAAATATATTGTCTAACACATCTCCCCCTTTTATTAACAAACTAACCTATTATTGTACTTACAAATCTAGTCTTTTGACTGGTTTAACTGTTCTACCTGCTTTTGTCACATAGTTATCTACATTGGTATGATCTTGATTATAGCTTTTCATTTCTTCTTTTATTCCATTCTCTTCCTCTGCCCTCTTCTCGTCTTTTCTGTTCATTTCCGCCTTATTTTCATATTCTCCCCAATAATTATATTTCTTACTTTGATATGTTTCGTTACTGTCTGTTTCACTGTCAACATCTTGTTACACCCTAATTTACAAATTTCTTAAATTTATATTTAAAATACTTCAAATATTTCATTTCGCCCCGATTCCTCTATTCCGATATATAACGAAACTGAACACCTGCAAAGGATGACATCACCGCATCTACAAGGCGTAGTATTTGTGTGTACATGTTTTAGTTAAATTCATTCCCCTAATTTGTCCTATGTTTTGATCTTTATTATTTAATAAAACCATTAATATTAATCCTTTCAAAATTCTACACCGCCAATAATCTTTATTTTGAACTCTACTTGCCTATGATAACAACAAATTTGGGTTGCATTTTTAATCTAATGAGATATTTAGTAATTAACTGTTTAGGAACCAATCATTCCCGTTTTTTTTTTAATTCTTTAAGCCCCGTAGCTTCTTTGTTTATCAAAGAACAAATGAAATTTTGTCAACAAATAGTATAACTTCCGCTTTACATTTTGGTATTAGTTAAATTAGATTTCATCCGTAGCTAATTGTTGTAATTAGCAATTATCCACTTCAATAGACACGCAAATACGTCGCTAACCACCCATCTCGCATACGTCATCATATCTTTGCTTCCGCATTGGTTGAATCAGATCTCGCGATCTCCCATTGGATTTTCATAAAATACATAAGTAGAGGCGTTCTGACGCCAGAAAGAAGATTATGAAGGATTAGTCACGAGGTCGAAATTACACATTAGTTGGCAGTTAGTGTGGCCATAAGTGGCCAAATGTATTAGAAACCTGGTTTCCTCTGAAGTACCACAATTTGTCGTTCGACATAACCCTACTGGGGGATATATGGTGCCCGAGGTCCTGTTTTCCCAACGACGTTTGTTTTGCGTTTACATTTGTCGTATTGAATCGTACGGAACATCGCACAAGTTGCGGATCTTAAGCTTTGGTTTCTCCACCTAGATCGTATCTGCCCGCTGGTTGTCAACCACCGTTTCCTCGATCTGCGAGCCCGGCGCCCGTTCTTTCAACTTCACTGCCACTAGAACACCTGTACCACCGTATCTTGCGGAGAAACCTCCCTCTGCGTGTCTCTCCGAACCCAGTCTTATGTAAGTTAATTTAAGATATTTTATGTAACGTTGCGAATCACAATTCACATTTTATTTTGATCAAACTATTTAATAGTCATTCTTTTGGTTAATTATGATTCGTACCTAAGATTTAAGAACTGCGCTTAACGCCATTACTACTGCCCCTTCTCGAAACTTGTAAATCTAACCATTAGCCCTGTTTAGATTAGTATTAATCTTTAAATATTTTCTTTGACACTTTTATTCATTTCTTGAACTTTGTTAAAATTTATAGTAATTGTTTTTACACTGAGATATTAGTCTTTTTGTAACATTTTGTCTTTTTTTTTTCATTCAATACACAGTTTGTTCAAATATTTGCTACGTTTTAAATTTTCTTTTGTATACTCCTTTCCTTCCTTCCCGAAAAGTCTGAATGGTTTTTAAAGGAAGTATCGACCATCAGCGAGGCGACGAAGCTAAAGAAGACATTCAGTGGCGCCCCAATTAACATCGGAATTGTTGCCAAAGAATTCCAACACCGGGTCATCGTCTCGACAAGGAAACACAAAGAACCTTCGACTTCAGACTTCAGACAACAAAAATAAATTTTGAACGCCGTTGCATTATTATTTGACCCTTAACTCCTCTCCTTGTAACTCTACATTAAACAGCAAACTAATCAGCGCCATTGTTTAACTAAATCTATCTTTCTCTCATTATTATTTTTTTTGTTTAACCGTAACAATTTCTTTAAATATCCTTTTGTACAAACTTGTAATGTTTAGAGTGATTGATGTCCTTCATATACCTTCTTTTAATTCTTCCGTCATTCGTGTCTTTAATAACTATTGATCTTGGAGCATTAGTAATATTAATTACTTTGCCTGGTTTCCATGAATCATTGTATTTATACATTATACCATCATTCACTTCGATATTATAACGTCGTTTTCACGTATTTCTATCATAATCTACTTTCTTTTTATTTTTATGTTCCTCCAGAAAGTTTTTGAAATTACTACAAACTTTCGGTTGTAATAATGTGTCTCTAATCTCTAATCTCTAACTCATTGCCAATTGTGATAATGAGTATTTCGAGTTTAGTACAGAAGTATTTCTATATTCTAATAACATATTGTCAATGTCTGTATTTCCTTCATTAGCTTTTTTTAAAAAAAATTTGCAGATACCCACATATCTTTCGCTTAATCCGTTACTTTGTGGATAAAAAGGTGAAGACGTGATACTTTCAAAACCCCATTGGCGTGCAAACTCTTTAAATTCTTTGGAATTGAATGGCACGTCATCACTTAATACACTTTTTGGTATTCCATGTGTGGCAAAAATTTCTCTCAAAGTTCTGATTACTTCCCCTGAGCTTTTATTATTTAATAACTTCATTTCAACCCAATGTGAGTAGTAATCTGCCAGGATTAAATAATATTTGTTTGCATAATCTAAAATGTCACATCCCACAAATTCAAATGGAAGTGAGGGTGTGTAATGTTGTAACATGGGCTCTTTGGCATTATTATGTCTATATTTTTGGCAAATATGACATTTCATAATAATTTCCCCAATTTTACTATTCATGTTCTGAAAATAAAATATTGATTTTGCCCTTTGTTTCGTTTTATATGTGATTCATTAAGTTTTTTAATCATATCATCCTATAAAACTTTTGATACCATTATTTGATCATTATATAAGTTGTCTTCTGTATAAAGATCAAATCTTTTGTTAAAGTAAAATTTTAAGTCTTCGTCAACCTTTGTTTTTGATTTGGGCCATCCACTAATGCAATGCTCTTTAATTTTTTTTAATATTATATCATTTTCAGTCTCCCTTACAAACTTATTCTTAATTTCATCGCTCATATCGCTCATATTCTCTGCGATCGAACACGCTCTACTGATTGCATCTGCAATTAACATTTTCTTTCCGGGTACGTACTTTAATTTCATATCGTATTTTGCTAATTTTAATTTTATTCTTTGTAACTGATTTAACATAATTTTACCCAATTGCTTATTCATTATCCCTAGTAGTGGTTTGTGATCTATGTCTATTTTAACATCACTATGACCATATATGTATTGCTGAAATTTTTGACATGCAAATAATACAGCAAAAAACTCTTTGTCTATTTGTGAAAATGCTACTTCATTATCTGACAAACTTTTCGATACAAAACATACAGGTTTTCCATCCTGCATTAAAACACAACTTATACCTTTAGAACTGCTATCAGTTTGTATAATAACTTCTTTGTTTCTGTCGAAATTTGCTAATGCTTTATAACTCGCATACATTTATTGTGAGATTCATTCCAATTGAATTGAATATTTTTTTTGAACAGTTCTCTTAATGGACTCGAAACTTCGGCTAAGTTTGGTATAAAATTTCTAACATAGTTAATAAAACCCATAAATCTTTGCAAATCTTTCTTATTTTGAGGTGTATCATATTGTAAAATTGCTTTTACCCTTTCTTGATCTAATTCTACTTTACCATCTCCAAAAACATAAATGAATTCTTACGTACCCTAGTATGCAACAATATTTCATTCTATTTGCACATATACATTCTATTAAATAGCTGCCTTAAAATAGTTGTATAATGATTTTCACATCAGCGCCATAGGATTCGCCAACACCTCAACTTTGCGAGTCCATTATTCTCCAATGTCCCTACGGCAGTGTTTCCACCGACCTGGGCATCAGATACCTTTTGTCATCGCGGGGACTTAAAACGGTCTTCGTTTTCCGAATGGTAAAGACCTGATGGTGCTCTGATTTGAGCAGTTTTTGTTCTATGGATGTTTCTTTGCTCTCACGCAAACAGTTAAATAATCGTTAAACGTGATGTGGCGTTTGACAATGTGCCTCTTTACACCCTTGGCCTTCTTATCTTTGTCCGCTCCATCCATTCTATACGCGTATATCTTTGAGCGAAGGCCTACAAATTCCGACATGTTTTGTGTTTAAAAGGATGTAGGATTTAAGCTAAACTGATTGATTAAATTTTAAGACGCCATGAATTTTTGTTAGAATTAACCTGTTTTTCAACGCTTGTTGTAAATTGCAGCAATGGATAACATAACGTTCTTTGTTATACAATGTGGCTAATAATTCCTTTTCACGAGAATTTGGCGGTGCGCGGTGTTCAGGACAGAATGGGAGGTCGCTATAGGAATTGTGAATGCCTTGCGGATAACCTAAGCCAACTTCAAGAATGTAGCTTCCAGGATTATCTACAGCTACATTGAAATTAAAATTGACTAAATCGTCTTCTACCCACTCAAATCCTCCGAAGGGAAGGCACTGTGATATCGCTCATTCACACTGATTGTTGGTGTCATAAATCAAGACTTTTGATGGCCGTTCTGGTTTGAAATTCGGTTGATATTTATTATTCGCGACCGCGTAACGTTTCGAGCACTGGGTTGGTCCTTCTCGGATACCTCGCTTTATAAACAGCACCATATCGATATCTGTGAACAGCTCCAGCGTAATACCGATAAACTTTAGCATACAATCCCAGGTATACCCGGGTAAAGTATAATAATGCGCTTGGGCTAAGCCGTAAGTTTTCAAGCAGCTAGTCCAAAATTGCTCAAATACGTCAGCCAACAGCATAATGTCTGTTTTTAAATATAGGTCGCTGTACTCGCCTAAATTTTGACATTGAATTGTAAAATTCTGTTTTGTTGGGCAAGTTCTTCTCATCTAATTTTGCGAAAGAATCAATATAGTCGTACAGAATTTTGAATCATCTAAATCTGGAAATGCGGGTAGGTATGATGCTAATTTTTCTAAAGAGGATGCCAAAAATCTAAAGGAATCAATAAATCTGAATTTTATTAGGTTATCGTCTATATTTTTGATAAGGGAGACGTATCGCTCTTTATTTATAGGAAGCAAATCGACGCGGCCTTCGAAATCTTTAGCGAGGCTTTTGATGATAAAATGCGAGTCATACCCACTTAGATTATGAAAAACGACTGGAATCACGTGACTATCCTGATAATTAATATTACAATCCTCATGTGCAGCGCCGTGATACTTACCAGTAAGGTGATCATGGTCGCGAACTTTCACGCCACGAACGTCAAAGGGTCGCTCGCAGATGTGGTAGTGTGAAATGGAGCGGAATTCCAGCTCTTGCGCAGGCGTAAGAGGCTCCATCGGTAGAGGGCAAAGGAATACGGTCTCTACGTCTAAAATATCGGTGAAGTTTGATGAGAGAGTCACGATTTATACAATACCGAACGAAGATCGAAGGTCGCAGTTGGTAGCTATGGCGGCCGATAGAAAAAAATTTGCAAACAGAATTAAGAATTTAGAAAAGGTTCTAAGCTTAGTTTTATTGCCTGAACACAGAGAAAAAATATACCGTCAGCGATTCGAGGCATTCCTGGTAACCAACATACAGGGATTTAATGCTCCCGACTTTACACCTAAAGAAATGAGCATCACGAATGGAGCGCGAACTATGCATCTTCTCTTCAAGTAGTTGGAGCGTAATTTTTTAAACATTAAATACAAGGATGGCTATGTAGATTTAAAGAACGTTGATAGACTTCTATCTAACATTTGCGCTAACTATACAAAAGTGTATGTTAAAGCACATGAGAAAACAGATGTGTTGAAAAAATTTGTTAGTGTACCAATAGTGAATTTAGAATACGTAAAAGATTCCTACAATAAGAAAAACTCTGGGTGAATGTTCCATGTACTGATGAACTTAAAATTTGTTCTATATCAAACGTTATTCGATTATTTTGAATCTATCCAATGAGCATTGTATTACTAGATAAAAATAAAAAACAATTATAGTTATACGTAGTGCATTTTATTTAGCGTCACCTCATTCTTAGATAATACATGTGTGTAATATATACATTTTACATATATTTGTTGCATCCTGCACAGTTTCTTATGGCCGGTGGTGCCCCATCCAATTGATCATCCGCTATATGGAGGTAGCATATGAGGTGCCACTTCTGCTTCAGGAAGAGCCGATATACTTTATTTTGTAAGACGTATAAAGGGAGTGATGTAAGATTCTCGGCTACTGCATCCAATTTTCCACAATTTTCGTCGATACTCTGCAAGGCGGCTCCGATTTCTTCTTCCATACCCTCTTCTATATTTATTTTTTGCAATTTCATTGTAAGAGAATATAATTTAATAGAGATCTGATGACTCGGCTGTAGTCTCCCGATTTCACGAACTCGGTTCCAAGAGCAACTTTGCTTGTTTTTATCATCATAAAAATAAGTTACATATGTGTACAGAGCGTAAGGTGGACATATTATTAAATTATTTAATGGACAGTTACTTTTAATGTTGTATCAGCAATAAGTTAGTACACAAATAAATAAGTAAAAGCAAATGTCTTGTTTTAATTAATATCACATTCAGAAAATTATCTTATACACGAATTAATAATACATTCTGGGTAATTTACGAAACAGAAATGGACACCCTCCAATATATTTAATATCCTAAGCAGTAACATCTGTGCCGTGGGATGATCCTTCATTCTTACGAATACAGATTTCATCCTCTTCAATATTTCTTCAATATGCATTGCAATCGCCATCTTTTCCATATCGTCCACCGCAGTGTCCATCATCTCTATGTCCATCTCTATGCTCTTCAATATCGCGCTATCGTAGGCCTCACACGACTCCTCATCCGAAAAATGAGAAGCCGTGGGTGATGTAAATTGGGAATCCATTTCGCTGTAATATAGAAAAATTAAGTCAAAAGCAGAAGTTCGTGTGGTTATAATCATAAATATTTTTTAATGAAAGCTAATAAAAATTGCATAAGAATATTCTAAAACAAAAACTTCAACGTAATTTAAATGACAATGTAAAGAAATATAAATTAAAAGTACTTACATGTAATAGGATGCAAAGTTGTAGGAGAACTCTAAGATGTATAAAGCACTAAAGTTACAGTATAACTGTTAGATGGGTAGAAGAAGAAGATACCCCTTTTATATCGTTAAGAATGCAATAATTAAGATAGAGAGCAATTCAAAGAATGTAATAATTTGTATGCCTGTCTGACTTATTCTGAAAGGATGATACATCATGTTGAGACCTGTTTCTAAGACAATATCGGTATTTTTCTCCAAAAAATCGTAGAAGTAACCGCGTATGTAAATGAGTCAGGGCGATGACTCATTTACATGCGTCAACGGCCATGTAAAATTCCTGGAACCGCGTCATCGTCCTGACTCATTTACATGCGTCAACGACCATGTAAAATTCCGAGAAACGCGTCATCGCAAAATTAGCCGCGAACGAAACCGCTAATTAACATAGCCGCGGACGCCATCTTTCCGCGGATGTCATTTTTCCTGTGGATTAAAAAACGCGAACTTGAAATTAGCTGTGAAATAAAGCCCGAAGTTACCCGCGGATTAAAAAGCGCGACCTTAAAATAGCCGCGAAACGAAACCGCTAATTAAAGTAGTCGCGGACGACATCTTTCCGCGGTTGCCATCTTTCCCGCGGATTAAAAAGTGCAAACTTGAAATTAGCTACAATATAAAGCGCACTTACCCGCGGATTAAAAAGCGCGAATCAAAAGCGTGGATGCCGTCTTTGGTAGATGAGTGGAATCGCTAATTAATCTCGCGAGATTAAAACAGCGGGCCGCTAATCATAAATGCCTTTGGCTTCGACTCCGCGAAATTATCCGCGGATTAAGAGCGCGAGCCGCTAGTCAAAAGTGCCTTTGGCTTCGATTCCATTCGGGTTAAAAAGCGCGACCTTGAAATAGCCACGAAACGAAACTGCTAATTAACGTAGTTGCGGATGACATCTTTCCGCGGTTGCCATCTTTCCCGCGGATTAAAAAGTGCAAACTTGAAATTAGCTACAATATAAAGCGCACTTACCCGCGGATTAAAAAGCGCGACTTTGAAATATCCGCGAACGCGTACTAAAAGCGCGAGCCGCTAATCAAACTTTGATTTCACGAAATTGCCCGCGAATGAAAAGCGCGAGACCCTAATCAAACTTCGATTCCGCGAAATTACCCGTGGATTAAAAGCGCGATCCACTAATCAAACTTTGATTTCGCTAAATTACCCGCGGATTAAAAGCGCGAGCCGCTAATCAAACTTCAATTCCGCGAAATTACCCGTGGATTAAAAGCGTGAGCCGCTAATCAAACTTCGATTCCGCGAAATTATCCGCGGATTAAAGGCGAGAGCTTGAAATAGCCGCGAAATTAGCCGCGCATCAATCCGCGAACCGCGGATACATGAAGTTATGGGACACGAATGGCCTTGAAAGTGATCCAGAACATACATAGTATACCTACTAACATTCTTTCGAATCAAACCTAACAGATGTGCTTAGGCCTAAAATTGACGTTGAATTGTATGCAGTGATAATAAAATCTTCTACATGGAATTTATCATTATCATTTAGAATCAAATCTACAGAACCAAATTTTTTTACTAAATTGCCACCATAACCTTCTAATCTTACATTATTTTTCTTGATATCTAGTTTAGCAGTTTTCCCAATAATTTTAATTACATCTAAAGGAACTAGATTTACATCGGAACCCGTGTCTATTTTAAAATTTATAATATCATTATACATCTTGAATTTCTTGTTCCAACTTAAAGTATTCACATTACATTTGACAATATTTACATAATATTCAGAATCCCTTGTTTTTACAAGGTTTATTAGAAAGATACGCATTTTTATTTAGACATACCTTGGCAAAATGGTTAAACTTAGAACAAATTTTACATTGTTTTCCTTTCGCTGGACATTTATTTTTCTCATGCTGGCCTCCACAGGCTCTGCATTTGTATATATTGCTGTTCTCACTAGCTTTACTTCCTTTATATCGCCCTCTTTCTTCTTTTCGTTTTCCTTTTCCTGCTATCTTCTCTTTTGTGTTTGTGTGTATCGCATTAACACTTTCATTATTCCTAGCATGTATCTGTTTAGTCTGCTGCCTTATAATCTCCGCTACTCTGAATTTTTCTACTGCTCCTGCAAGTGTTATATTTCTTAATTTTATTATTGCATCAATCGTTTCATTATCATTTGAACCAAGTACTATCCTATCTCTTAAAATTTCATCTGGTGATTTGAATTCACATGGTTGAATCAATGTCTTGCAATCGGTTAGAAATCAGTCGTATGCTTCACCCTCCTTTTGTCGTCGATTATAGAAGAGACATCGAGTATGTAGCACATTTTTTTTCGGGTTGAAATATTCTTCAAACGCCTTCAAGACTTCAAGTTCTATTGCTTCTTGTCCTATTAAGTTCAGTAATATTGCTATTTGTCTTTCTTCACGTTCCTTATTATACGAAGTTGCTTCCATATATATATATTACGATTTCTGGAATTTTTTCCAGTTCTCTGAGATATTGCCATTCAAATTTAGCGGCAGTGGTAGTACAAAGTTCACCATGTTGTTCGCCCACGTGCTCTTCCTTTTCTTTTAACCTCAACTAATATTTCTTTATTACTTTACAGCTTTTTACTGTTTCTCTTTTCCATTTCTAACTGCGCCATGTGTTATCTTGAATTATTGATAAAACACGTGGTTGCAAATAACTGTTTATTACACTTTAATATGACTTACATGACTAACATGTTTCTATTGGAACCATCTTGTTCTTGCTCACTAACTTACGTTGACGGTCGAGATGCATTGAACCATTATTATGGCGGGAATATTTGAATTACTGTTATACAAATGTATTGTCTAACACAAAGGCATTTAACGAATACCTATCTTGTACTAAACTTTCTCATATTTAATTATTGATGTAAAATATATCGTATCCTTACTTCTCATATGCCTACGACCTCAGCTATCTCACACAGTCTTAATCGCCGATCATCCAATACCATATTGTGCTACCTTTGATGGTCGTTCACGTGGATCATCTTCAAGATTTGTACAACTACGTCTAACTTCAGCTGCCCATTTCATCGGTGTTGAAAACGAAGGAACATACTTCTTATAAATCTTTACCAACATGGGATGAATTTGCGTTGGAGATAAGCTTTCCAAAACGAAGAAATTTATTCCAGTTTATGGATATTAAGGAAGCACACAACACCTTTACTTTAAAAAGTAAGATAAATAAAACTATTTCGCAGATCAACTTGACGTTCTTGTGACACGTGTACCTACCTCACAAACAAATTTCAATTCCATCTTCGAGCTAGACCGACAACTTTTCATCTTCCCCTCATACATTGTGCAACGAACGATTCACACACGCTGACAATGATACATAACTGAGATATTCGTGAACTAGTTGCAGAAACAGAAAATGACTACTTTAAAAAATACCTTATTATGTCCATTATTCATAAGACCTATAATATTAACCATTTATTACACGAAATATAAGTAACTTTTTTTTAAAGGCCTTGTTAATGGATATGAATTCCTCGTAAAACAAATTTAAGAACTTAGATGAAGAACTTCTGCGCCAAGTCAGTTAAAGCCTGTACAGCAATGTGCCATTAATTGAGTCCTTTACACTATTTATTTGCGACATACAATACATTATTGAGAAGCTAGCCAATAAGCAACTATTTAGTCTACTTTCAATAAACAACCCTACGACGGAAAGGTGAAAAGTTCTCGGACTAGCAAAAAGATGGCATTGCTATTGATGAAATTTTTTTCGTAAGATTGGTGCACATGTCACCAGAATGTACGTCAAGTATCAACTTGATCTGCGAAATAGTTTTCTTTATACTGCTTCTTAAAGTAGACGTATTGTGTGCTTCGTTGAAATGGGTAAACTAGAATATAGCACTGCCACAAAATTATCGCCAATGGAAATTCATTAAAAGCTGGTAGAGGTTTATAAAGAATCTGTTCTTTCATTTTCAACAGTGGAAAAAGGGCAGCTGAAGTCAGACGTGGTCGTATACAGTAGCGGCTGATACTGTCGTAAATGGGAAGCAAGACCAACCTTTCGATTTTCTCGTGTATTCTTTTATCACACGCAATGTACATGATATGCAACGGAAACACACGAAGGAATCGAGGCCTTGTCCTTGACCTCTCATTTCCGTCACCATTACCCGCCACTGGTCGTACATCTCATCCAAGTGAATGACGACCAAATACGGCAACCACAGATGAAAACATTGAAAAAGGGCACAAAATGGTATTGAATGAGCAGCAATGAAAGGTGTCTGAGATAATGAGGCCGTAAGCATATCATAAGAAAGAGTACGACACACTTTATATCAAGAATTAAATATGAAAAAGCTTAGTGCAAAATGAGTGCTACATTTGTTAAATGCAGACCAAATGCAAATGCAAAAAGAAATTTCTTATCTACGTTTGGACCGTTTTACAAAGGATCCAGTGGAGTTTGTGCGCCAATGTGTTACTATGGTTCAGGTGTGGCTCCACTAGAGCACTGTACGGGCCTATTTTTCACGGCCCGGCCCGCCCATGGCCCGTTACAGTATGGAGTATACCCGCCCGGCTCGCCCGTTGCGTTCATTACCTCGGCAGAAAGCCCGCCCGGCCTGCCCGTTAGGAAATTTAGGTCTGTTTGGCCCGTCAAAATTATTTTAGCCTGTTTAAGTAACTATATCTGCAGCACCGTCTATTTCTAAACATTTTTTAATTACTACATTATAATGAATAGAACGAAACACTTATTTTGTTTGTTTTTGTATACTATATTGTACATATGAAACCAAAAGAAAACGTAACATAACATTGCATACATTAAAATTGTTAATACAAACGATAGCGTAAAAACTAAACAGCATTTACTGCATACGTTATATCCATTCGATGTATTTAATAAAATATTCTCGACCCCTCAGGCCCGTACAATTTTAGGCCCGGCCCGCAATGAAAAGAGACGAGGCCCGCCCGAGCCCGCCTGCGGGCCCGGGCGCGCCGGGCTTTTCCTAACCCGTGCAATGCTCTAGAGTCCACCACTACATGCTAGAAACGAACAGTAATCAAAGTGTTTTTTTTATTGATTACCTTCAAAAGGATAAAACTATAACTGACGATTACTACGCAAACCTTCTGAATCAACTGGAAGAAAACAGGCATGGATTGCAAAAGAAAAAATCCAATCCACAAAAGTGCTTTGGTAATGGGGAAACTGAACCATTTGAAGTACGAATTGTTGAAGCATCCACTCTATTCACCAAATTTGGCTCCACCTGGCTACCATCTATTCCCTAATCTAAAGAAATTTGTGGCTGAAAAACGTTTTCAATCAAATGAAGAAGTAATAGCTGCCGCAGATAGGTATTTTGGAGACCTTCCAGACTCGCTCTTCTGAGATAGTAGAAACGTTGGGCAACGGGAGACCACGATGCATGTTAACGAAACGGAAAGCCAGAGGAAATACAGGAATAATAGTTCAGTAATTGTAATGTGTGCTATTCGTTGCAAATATATTCATCTTCAGTAGATAATGATCGCTCACCTTTTCAAACATTTAATAGAAGCCGCATATTTTGTTTAAATGCATCTTCGGATATTCCATGTTTTAATAGAATTTGGTATTCCAAGTGATGCGAAAGTTAACTGAAGAAAATATCAGAAATAGACAGTGGATACAAACACAACATTACTATTTTAATTAGATACTAAGCCTGATTACAGAGATTATTTTAAACGGACGTGGCTGACACTTCATTAAACCAGAGGAGTTTGTACAACATCCCCGTGACTGACAAAGCTATACCGCAAAAACAATTCAACTTTCCCTAAGCATTCTTGTCCACGTACGTATAATTTGATATTCATCTAGATTTTCACATGTGGGTTTGTTAAACTGGTTTATTATTAAACTGACATTGTAATATCTTTAAAATTAAAAATACCTCTCATATTTCTAGGAAATAAATTGGGCTGTGACAGTGTAAGTCCAAAAATGCAGTTTTTTGAAAAATTAAAAACTGTCTCACTTTTCAGCTATCAATTTTAGAGCTTTGAAAGGTATTGTAAAGTTGTAACATTATTTATACTTTTTATACCTGTGAACTTGAAATTTGACTTCTACAGTTTACAAGAGATACATTCCTAAATAAACACTTGACTTCATTATCGCGGACTTAATATGTCTAGCAACTGACATATTACCCCTTTAAAAGCTGCTTCCAGAGTTAAGCCTGAAATAATCCCTACAAAATAGAAAAATCAGAATCCAAAATCCGACGTAATATTGGAATATGTGTCCCTACGTATGTATATTCATACGTATTCGTAGCTGTAATTCGTTTTGCCGAAAGCGTATTCCATTTATGTCGGGCCCAAGGAAATGGGATTATCTTTACGGACTTCAGGAGTTTGAAAAAGGGAAAATATATAAATAGGACACGGAAAAGATAAGAGACTTTCAAAGACTTCATACTACCTCGTATTACACAAAAACCACCTGAAAATATAAATTTTAAAACAGGATTTCTTCTTTTATGGTGACATACGGAAATGAATTTAATGGTGCGGAAATAGCCTTCGGTCGCCCCTCTAGTACGGCTATACAAGATTTTTTGCCAGAGTAATCTCCACATTTATTTTTCATCGGCTTATACGCTAAGAAGCTATAAGCCCGCAACGGAAACTTCTTCCATTTATCTGTAATAACCTGATGGACTTTCAAAAGGTATGTCATTTAACATGTATCTCTTTATTGCCAATTAAATAAATAATCCACCCAAAGTACTTTCTTAAAATATGCAAATCCTTGAAAGGAAACATGTTCATTCAAGTAAAATAACGTGGTTATTTTGGTTCAAGTTTATGCCATTTAATTTTGAGATAAGACCAATTTTATTAATCAAATCTTTTGAGAACTAATAGCTCATAATGGTACTTAGCCACAACATACGTTACTGCGGTTATAGTTACTAAAGTTTTACATTCCTTAGCAACAACCAAAATGAAGCTATCGTAAGAAATATAAGTTGCGATTGGTTGTCCACGCTTGTTAAAAATTTCTTTGACAACTGGATTATTGGACATTCATTTATTGATTGTGTACCATTTATTAAATTCACCATGGTTTATTAGCCAGGGTTGTTTGGTATAAGATATGGTTTATTAGTAGAGTTTGTTAAAAAGCTGGTACTGGATAGCAGTAGCGTAGCGGTAACGGCGTGGGTAGGGGTAATTTTCAACTCGTAGTCGATCTCGACAGTACCGCGAGAGAGTTCAAAGCGACAGTACGTTGCACGCAGCACGTCAAATAAGTACGCGGAGATGAGACGCCCAAAGGGTGTAACGTTTCCTTCGAATGTGAATAAATATCTCAGGCATTTCCCTGAATTAGAATACAGAAGTCCGCATAATTATTGCGCAATATGCAATAGCGGATTGCTAAGTCGCGATAGGTTTGAATGTAGAAAACATTGTAAAAGTAAACGTCATGTATTGAATTTAAGAAACAGTATTCCATACTGGCAATTTTTATATGATTTTATTTTTATGTTAAGTGTGTGCAACATCCCACAACATCTAGTATCTAATGAACACTTTCGTCTTTTTTGGGCTAAGTACATTCCCTCATGGAAGCTGCCAACATCTATGCAATTACGATACAATTTGCTACGTGTGTAGGGTACAGTAAAGGAATGTATAAAAGACGAGTTGAGAAATAAGAAAATCTGCCTATGTGTGGATGAAACAACCGATGCTCAGAAACACAGCGTCATTCATGTTGTAGCACGTGCTTTAAAACATGATGGTCCACCAGCTTCATTGTTGTTATCCAGTAAAAAGATTCCGAAAACTAATGCAAAAACCGTTGTCAAGATAATAAAAGATTCGTTAAGAGAATTTTATATCACAGGAACCCAAGTCACAATGTTCGTTACTGACGGGGCCGCAACAATGCTGAGAGTTGGTAGGATGTTGAAAATATGCTCTCCGACTTTTCGAAACCATTCGAAAGAAGTATCCGATGGTGGATAAGTTAATAGCATCTACCATCATTTTTCAGAAGTGAAAAATGTCATCTTGAAACATGATTCAAATAATTCTGCAGCAGTTCGAGATAGTCAGCCATTTTTTTCCAATTCGGACGTCTACACAACAAATAGATGAAATTTCCATGAACTATTCTGAAGTTGCATAAGTTATTGAGCAATTAGAAAACAGTCACTTGCATAAACCATTTACAAGCCGCTCTAGAAAACTTGACGAACACTATAGGAGTCGATGTTGCTCAAAATTTTGGTGCAATTTTAACGAAAAATCCCGATTTACAAAAGGTTCGGTCTATAACTGAAAATCAAGAGTCCCCAAATGAGGAATATCTGACATTTACAAATCTTACTTCACTGGATGACGAACGATCATCTTCGAAGTATATGACAACGTATTCGCAACACCATCGACGGCTGGATGAATCGACAATGGAAGCGTTGCTGATGTTGCAATTCTAAGCAGCTTACCAGGGCGGTTGCCAATTACCACAGTGGACATCAAGGCTACAGGAAAAGGTAACTATATTATCTTTCACTAATATTGTATAGGTATAGAGTTTGTTAAAAAGGTGGTACCGGCAGTGGCGCACCGCATAAAAATAGGTACGTAACTTTTATGCGATGCGCCACTGCCGGTACCACCTTTTTAACAAACTCTATTTATTAGCATCTGAGAATACTATAAAAAGTCTTACCAATTGCTTTGGTTGCTTAATTATAGGTAAGGGAAGTATATGTAAGCGAATCTAAAATACTTCCTTATGTGCAGCCGATATCGATACCAGATTCCTTCGACATCGCCTTCAAGAAGACGTTATCCAGTTGTTTACTGGGTCATAAACACCCATGTTATGTGATGACTATCTTTAGGATAATCATGGAATTGTGTTAATCGACTATCTTGAAAAAGGAGAAACAATAACGGGAGCATACTATACATTATTATTTGACAAGCTGAACTTAGAAATTGCGGGAAAACGGCCGCATTTAAAGAAAAAGAAAGTTTTGTTCCACCAAGACAACGCACCGTCTCACACTTCAGTGGTCCTCAAGACAAAAATTCACGAATTGGAGTTCAAATTGGTGGACCACCCATCTTATTCGCCAGATCTGACCCCCAGCGAATTCTTTTTGTTTCCTAGGCTCAAGGTTTTCGCTCGGTGGACATCGAGTGAGGAAACCATCATATTCGTAGACGCCTATTTTGCAGAACAAGATGCCAACTGCTATTTGGACGGATTAAAGAGATGGGAGCATCGCTAGGAAACGTGTGTAGACCTACAAGGAAACTGTATTGAGAAATAAAACTGAATTTGACAAAAAAAAATAACTTGTTTCTGTATAATGCTGGAAAATTTCAGACGACTCGTACGTACTAGACACATTTAGTAGTTCCTACTGAATGTGTTCAATGTGAACCGTATTGACAGTTACCAATTGCATTATTTTTTTAAAAAGGAATACGTTTTGTCAAATATTACTTCTTCAATTTTTTTGATCTGTATGTTTCAAATCCAAAGAAAACTTGGAATGACGATGTTAGGGAAGCAACGGAAAGGAGAGGTACGAAATGGGAAGGAATTAAAAACCAGACCCAGGATAGAAAGCAATGGAAGGCAGAAAGTGCAGAAAAACATAAGCTCAACTCCACTCAGGCCTTACACCGCAAGGTAGAAAGGTTTAGGATTAAGTATGTAAGGCTTAGAATTAAGTATGTTTCAAATGTGTTTTAGGATTGTTCCCTTTATTAAAACATACGATAACTAAATGTTGTGGGGTAAGCCGGAAAGATACCACTGCTTATTGACAGATTAATCAAATTCGCATGATGTAACATTTTCATGCAGTATCGTTTTACTCTTTCATGTACTTCATCCAAACAAGTTCATTTTTAATTAAGCGATCCTACATGTCATCTCTAGAACCAAAACCACAAAACATTCATTGCTTACTATTATCTGCCAAATTGACAGCTCAAAAATAATCTCCAAAAGAGTTTACAATGTCGTTGATGCATATCTATAAGAAGTTAGTTATGGCAATTAATTGTTAGTTGTTTTAATTTGATGCAACCACATACTTTGTTAACAATGCCCCACTGTTTTGGTTTTATTATTAAACTTATAAATGAAATTATTATAGTATATTCTTTTCTATACGAATCTTACGTTATTCATTTCATATAAAAGCGTTTGGGTAATTTTTAATTATATAATATTTTTGTAACCAATTGTAAATGTATAGAAACGCTCAATTTACAGTAGATTTAACTGTACTTACATTAAGAAATACCATCAATTAATCACAAGAGGTAAGGCAGCTACATTAACTTGTCTTTAAAAAATCATCTTAAAGCTTTCTTGTGTTAATATCTAAGGCAAACGAAATATTTGATTAACCCATTGTCTATTGAAGACCGGCAGTAAAAATCTTCGGAGAGCTCGTTTAAAGCAAACTTCGTCGTTAACTTCCTCATTAAATATACAAACAGCTCCGAAGGAGTTCTTTCACGCTAAATTAAAATTTGCCAAACAAAATTTCGCAAGTACCAGCAAAATCTTTGTTAAGGGCTTCATTGGAATATCCGAATATGAAACTTTTAGGAAGTGTTGTCCCACGTGAATCGCTTTTACTTAATATCACGTTTTATATTTAGTAATACCATTTTCAGTATTATTTAGTGTGCATGCCAAGTGTAAATGTATAAGGTGCCCCATTTTCTATGTTTTTACAAAATATTTCGCAAGCTGTAACAGATATTAAAAATTTTAGGTACACATTTCTCTTTTTTTCGAGAAAACATTAGGTTTATTAGCTTGGTATTGTGATCAATGTTAAAGCTACATAATGACATTTAAACTTTGATTGTTCTTAAAACTGCTACACAGGGTTGTCCAGATTTTTTCTGAAAAAATGAAAAAAATTTAGAGAAAAAAGTTTTAATGAACATATGCATTCGGAGCTTTACTTTTCAAGATACAGGGAATTGAATATTTCCGAAAAAAAATAATGTTCTTTAAATATTTATTTAAAAAGCAGCTAATTACAATAATTCTAAATTTGTTACAGTATCAATGCTAAATGAGCTCTACATTTTGCCAGTGATACGTTATTTAATCCAGTGGCGGAGATCTGGGCCTAGTGTCCCTATTTTAAAAATACAATTTTGGTTAGTTTGCTAGATTCCTTGTTCCTTGTAGCATTGGCTGTTTTCAGGGTATTCTACCTTGTATGGACCAAACTATCGACAATTTAATGTGTAAGTTTTATTGTAATTGCATTAGTTGGTAAAAATTATAAGTTGTTTTACAACAATAAATTGCAATTTAAGGAATGAATTTATTTAGATTATTAAAGCAACTGCTCGAAATGAGATCTGCCAATATCAAAACATTTGCGACATCTTCTAATCAACGAATTAACAGCAGCCGATACTTGGTGCCAATTTTCCCTCATTTCCAAGCAAGCTTGTTGAATTCTGCCAAGAAGATGATCCATATTTATAATGGGCGTAGCATACACCTTGTCTTTCAAACAGCCCCACCCATAAAAATCTGAAAGTGTAAGATCTGGCGGTATTGGTGACCAAGCTACTGTTCCTCTTCCTACCTGGGTACCATTGTCGCCGAAGCGGCCTATCCATCGCTCAGGAACATATAGGTCCGTCAATTCTCGAACCAAGCGCTTCGAGTCCATCTGCACCTAATTTTCATTTCTCACATCTAGCAGCTCAAACAGATGGTTTTCTAGAAAATCGTGGAACGATTCTCCACTTAATCTTTTTGGCAAGAAATAAGGACTGCAAACGTAACCATTTACAATGCCCAACCAAACATTCGCACAAAGTTCTTGTTGGAACGATCTCGGGCGAACTGCGTGTGGATTTTCTTGTGACCACACATGCAGATTATGGTAATTAACTATTCCAGTTCTGGTAAAAGTTGTCTCATCGGTCCATAATGTCTTCTGTAGATTTTTATCTGAGATGACTTCAGACATAATTAAACACCTTCTACAGTTTATTCTTGAAACAGGAAAACCTTACTCTGAGACTCGCGGGCCCGGGATTCGAACCCACTACCCCGAAACTGATAGCCTAGAATGCTAGGCACTACGCCACCGGTCTCCTGACCCTAAAAAAGATATGAAAAGCTAACATAATTGCAATATAGCTTACTAGCATTACAATAAAGGTTATTAACATGGCGACAAAGGTTGCTAAGTCACTTTTATCATAGAACAAGCTAAGCTGGTCTTACCTGAAGCAGAGACTTTATGAAAATTTGATAGTGTATTAGCATATGGAAGTAGTTTTAAATCTTTAAGGTTAGTTCACTATTTAGGTGGACCACGATACATTTTTCTCGAGATATCCTAAAAATAGGTGGGGTATTGGAGTATCCTGAATATTTAAAGAAAAGCTACGGAACGAAAAAACATTTAATGAAAACACCCAATGAATATATTTCTATTTTATTCTAAACTAAATTCTATAAGCTTTAAAAAATAAAAAACAAAACGTCGAATGGAAATTCGAAATTGTTCTCTTTTATGTAAGAACATACTCGCACATTATTGTTCTTAAACATACAGACAAGCTTATCATATTTGAAATTAATGTCCTGATTATGTTGAAAAACCTATAATATAAACGAAACCATAATTACTTTTATTGTTAACCAGCCAGGTCTAAACCTTCTTTGATCTTCAAAATATTTAAAAATATGATGAAAAAAAGCCCGCTTCTTTATACACTAATGTATACATTTTAAAAATACTTCAGCTTTGTTCGTATTTTCAATAAATTCAGGGTAACAATATGCCTTCCTGCTTAATAAATAAATAAATTCAATTACAGCCCCTATTTTGTTTTCAAGTATAAATTGGAAGTTTACGCAAGCTGAACGAAAGAAGTGAAGGAAAACGAGGAATTAGTAAATAATTTATACAGCCGATACGCCATGAACTTGTTAAGAAAAAATTCGCTTGTTCCGACTGAACTTGATTTACTCTTAATACGTCTGGGGAATTGACGAAATAATCAATCCTTAACAAGCTCAATGCAAAACTTAGGGAGCGAGTGGAATGCAGTGCATAAATTATGATCGTTTTCCTGCTACGTATACGAGGTAGGTACCATAAATTCTCGCCCTGACAGGCTCGTACAAGTTCTAGCGTATCCAAACTCCGTTGCGTCTTAGTTGCACATGTGCGAGGCCTACACTATATATATTACGGCTCGAAGAGTAGTAGTTTTTAGTAGCCAACCAGACAATGTGACTAGTGCGTGAAAATGCCTCAGGTAACGAAAATTGAGTACCGCGCGGTCATTCAATTTTTAACAAAAGAGCATACGTCTAATCACATTAAACAATGTTTAGACGGCGTTTATGGTGATTGAGTCTTTCTGCTCTCCAACTTGAACGTTGGGTCGAATGTGCGCGCTTGTTTTTAAACGTATGTGGAGACAGCCCGAAACCGATTTTGGAGTCCACAGAGGATGAAACAATGGTTCTGTATTATGATCCTCTATCCGAAAAGGAATCGGCGACGCGATGCGCCTCGTCCCAGAAAGACATTTTGCGGGAAAAACTTTAGATTATTTTTACAAGAGTATAGAATTATTAATTGATTGTTTTAATAAATGTATTGAAGTTGGGGAAGATTATATTGAAAAATAAAGATTGTTACATTTTATCAAGTCTATTTTTTCTATATCAGGCCGAGAATTTATGGCGTCTGCCTCGTATGAAAGAATACAAAGAAAAAACAAATAAGAAAATGGACAAGTTTCCGTTCCGTTTAGAAATTTAAAAAACATAACAGTACAATTATGGGATTTAATTGTGTCCAGTATTAAGAACCGCGCTAAATCGATTTTTTCACCAAATAAACATCACATAAACGTTGTAATTTTTATTTCCTCGACATATCTTACAATTTATCATTTGAAGCATGCAGGTACACAGAATCAATTCTAGCTCTTTTTCAACTCTCTGTTCCCTACAGAGAATTGCGATGTTTGACTTTAAAAGGTGTTAATATTATTTTTAAAAGTAAATTTATAATCTTTGTGGTAGTTATTTCCATCCATTACCTTTTATACCTTTCTTTCAAGGGACACAAGGCTGCTATTGAGTAGAATCAATTGTTTGTTATCTTCAACTATAAATAATAAATAAATTAACAAACGTTGATTGTAACCATGAAGTCTCATTATGTTAATTAAAAGTAATTTTATTGTCACTTTCGTAACGTAAACCCTTCTTCTAGAAAAGATTTCAATTATTCGTAGGTAAATGCATAAATATCCCATATAGTAACTTTACGCACGTTTATCTTCATTATGAGTGAACATCGTGATAACTTTCATATATCTACCGTTAATTCGCAAAATATTGTATAAAATACGTAGTGACATCTATCGTCGCCAGAAGCGGATTACCCTCAAGGCAAACTATGCACGTGCCTAGCGGCCCCGGACCTCAGGAGGCCCCCGGCTCATTTAAGGTTATATACCTAATGTAGGTTTATTTTTACAGTAAAATTATTTAGGTAAGTACAAATTTCAAAAGGCTAGTAATTTTCTTACGCCCCCTCCTGGATTTTTGAAAATAAGCGTATTTTATCAGTTAATTTTCAAAATTCTAACTGCTCTTAATTTTTTTAAAGAAAAAGTAGTTAACGAATTATTAACTCATTTTGTATTTAATAGTAAAAAGTTTATTTCAAATAGTTATAAACTATAAATAATTCTAACTATAGTATTCACTATTCCAAATAGTTATAAAAATTTTATTATTTCGTAATCGAAAAGCAAACAATTTCAAAAATTTCGTACCAGAGAAGTCTGGAAATCGAGCGCAGTATCTCGAATAGCGTGGAACAGTGTGGAAAGTTCCAGTGTCGTTTCGATCGATTTTGTCCGCGTATATTTCAGGGCGACGCGCTGCTCTCCGCTCAGTCTACACATGACAGCGATATACGTAAGAAAGCTCGCTATTCAGTGATCGTGAAATATTACTCTGACTTGTACACTTCAACTATATTTCCAAATTTTACAATAAGACACGTGAATTTATAAAGGTAAGTGTTATTATTATTACTAAACAGTAAACTTATTTAAATACCTACTCAAGCACAAAATAAACTGACTTAAAGTTTAAGAGTTGTGTCCATTAGAGGCCAAGCGTTGCAATTTTAGTAACCGAATAAATGCCGTCCTAATACGTGCTGAAATCCTGGCCTTACAATTTACTTTTCAAACTGCAAAACCTTATGCTGTTCTGTTAATTAAATTTATAATATTATTACTTTTTACAGAAATGAAACGCTATTATCTCAGTGGGGCAGAAAAAAGAAAATTGCACGAAAAAAAGTGAAAGAATCTGCTAAAGGACAGACGTCTTTATTGGGATTTTTTGAAAAAGAAAACATTCCTTTAGCAACAACCAACAACATCCCACAGTAAATACGAAATATTTCGTAATGATCCTGCTGAATGGAGTAAGTCTGAAGAAGTTTTGCGATATTTGATCGAAAAAGGTAATTTTGAACAAAACATTGATTTCGAAGATAAGGAAATGATTAAAGCTACTGTACAAGTTAGCGGATCGACGCAAAGATTTATTTCAAAATCAATGTTTGGGCACATAATGTTAAATGGTGAAGAAGTAGATCGTTATTGGATAATATTTTCGCCGAAAACAAATAAAGTTTAGTGCGGACCCTGTAAGTTATTTTTGCTTGAAGAAAATCAGGATCAATTTACCGCAGGTTTCAATGACTGGAAAAATGCCACAGCGAGAGTCGTATCTCATGAAAATACTGCTTGTCATACCAAGGCGTGTTTTAACTGGATGGCTAGATCAAAAAAGCAGGGCTTGGAAACAGAGTTCTCAAAAGCATATGAAAATGAATGACAAAAGGTTTTACAAAGAATTGTTGATGTCATAATTTTTTTGTGTCAACGTGGACTTCCATTAAGAGGCAAAGATTAAATTTTTGGATCAGTACACAATGGGAATTATTTAGGCATATTGGAACTACTAGCAAAATATGACGGGTTTCTAGCAGATCATATTGAAAAAACTAAAAATATTGGACGGGGCAAAATATCTTATCTGTCTTTGACAATTTGCGATGAATTTATTCAATTATTAGGCGCTCATGTTACTAATTTAATTTTACAAGAAGTAAAAGAATCAAAATATTTTGGAATGATAGTTGATTCTACACCCGATTTGCAACATGTTGACCAACTTACTTTTGTAATTAGATACGTGAATTCACAAACAGTCGAAGTGCCAGAAGGATTTTTAAAATTGTTGCCTCTAAAAAGCCACAAAAGGATTGATCTGGCTCGAGAAATTGTGCAATATTTAATTGAGTGTAATCTTGACATTCAAAATTGCCGTTCGCAAAGACAAACAAAGACGACAATGCGGCTAATATGTCTGGGAAATATCAAGGTGTCCAAAGTAAGATAAAAGAAATAAACAAATTTGCAAAATTTGTACCGTGTAATGCTCATTCTCTGAATCTTGTTGGACAGACAGCAGCTAGTGTATGTGTACAAGCTATATCTTTTTTTGGGATTGTACAAACATTGTACAATTTCTTGTCAGGTTCCACATACAAGTGGAATTTGCTAAAAGAAGAAATTAATACAAGAATTTCATTAAATTCTAATGCAAATGAAAGAATTTTTGTGATGAAATCTCTGTCTGACACAAGATGATCAGCGAGATATGATGCCTTAAAGTCATTAAAAACAAAATTATGATGAAATTTTAATAACCTTAAAGAAATTATCTGAAGATACTGACCAAAGTTACGATACACGAAATGAAGCAACAAATATTATGAATAAACTATGTGAATTTGAAACATGTATCCTTAGTTTATTTTGGTACGATGTTTTAGAGAGAAAAACAAAGTAAATTCGACATTTCAAAAAGAAGTTCTTATTTTAAAAGAAGTTGTAGATCAAATTACCTCTTTAACAGAATATCTAACTAAAACTGTTCGTGAAAATTTTGACCAGTATGAAGAAGAAGCGAAACTTATTTTGAAGGTTTCGACTGAATTTGAGTTTGAAGTTTCTTATAAAAAAGAAAATACACGCCAAATTAAGAAAAAAGTATTCCACGGTGATTCCTCCTATTCAGAAAACATTTCTCCAAAACAAAAATTTTGAGTAGAGGTATTTTTAGTAATATGTGATAGCATAATTTCTGAAATGGAAAGAAGATCTTGTTGTTATAAAGCATATAAAATTGCAACATTAAAAAGTGTTAAAAAAGTATTAAAGTCAAACCTCTATCCTAGTGTAGCTATAGCATTTAGAATATATTTAACTTTAGCTTGCGAAGTTTGTGAAGGAGAAAAAGCATTCTCAAAACTGGCGGTAATAAAAAACCAAAAAAGAAGCGTCATGAACCAAAATCGACTAAATGCTTTGAGCATGAATTCGTAAAAAAAAAAAATTTTAAGAAATTGTGCAAAAATTTGCTACTTCTAAAGTCCGCAAGGTTAATCTGCTATTGAGCCCTAATGTGTAGAGTTCATTAAATATTTTTATTAAGAATAAAAATTTATTTATTTTAATTTTTACTAGGTTTTACGGATATTACATATTAATAAAACAATGTTTTTATTAGGAATGTAACATTTTGCTTAAATATTTCTATTGAAAATAAATTTGTCTACAATTTTTTTGTTTATTGTTATATTATTAAACATTATTTGCAAATACATGTTTTTATAAAAAATAAAAATTTTCATTTTACCTACTTGTTCACATTTTTGAAATTGCTTATTTTACAATTTGCAATAAAAGACGGAGGGGGCCCATTATTACTTGTTCCTAGGGGCCCCGAAGGCTCTTATCCGTCACTGAGTTTAATTTAGTCTTATTATAAAAATGAGGAAACGTATTCGGTTTATTCGAATCATCTCCGGTTACAACAAAAATTTCGTTAAGATTTGTCAAAAACGTAAAATTAGTACTTATGATATCCAACATTAATTATTTTAGGGAAGTTACTTAGAGAGGTAGTACACAAATTAACTTTTGTTTATTAAAGTTGCATTTCACATTGATTAAATTAACAAGATAATTATAGACACAATTTCAAATTAACAGACTTATTTAAGTAACTCCAGCGATACTGTACCACATCATTTGCGCAACAAAATTATGGAATAAATTTATTAAATTCGAAGCAACTTGTTCTTCGAAGAAATGCTCGGACAGGACAATTTTACGTTTTAAAAACAAACATTTTGACATCAATTTTAAGTTTCCTCCACTTCTGGTCTTCAAGTAATGACGTCAACGACAATTTTTTTAGTGACAACTCCCGATTTTTTTTTTTATTTGATAAAGCATTTAATTGCCGAAATCACACCACCAAAATTTTAATACCTTACATAATAAAATTTTCGAATTAAAGTCATTTAAAGAGTGGAAAACATCAATTTTACTAAAAGCAAAAGTAAGAATAAATGCTGTTATTCAAGATATGCTTCCTGACTCCTTTAAATTAAATGTTCAAAATGCCATCAACCTATTGATAAATTTTGCTACTAACAAAATGCCTAACAAAAAGTGCAGATAAATTTTTACAGATCAAGTAGGTATGCCGGTCATATGCCAAATACTCATTATTATTAATAAAAAAAAAATTGAAAGTTAACTAAGTATGTATCTATCATTTAAGTGAAACTCAGCGCCTAGCAATTTTAATTCTTGATGGATGCGGCGATAAGACCAGAACTCAGCAAGAAGTGTGCAATTTGTTTAATGCGAAATATCCAGCCAATCCACAGTGAATAAAATCGACAAAAAAAATTGGGAAGCTAGGCATGTCAAACACATTTCAAATGCAGAGCATCCTAAGAAAATAAATGAAGATGTGAAACGCGGTACCTTATTAAGTGTGGGTAAGAATCTTTATCCTGTATCTCGATCAATTGCAGCAGACAAAAAGTTTCTCGGCGATCAGCATTACATGTATTAAAAACAGAAAAATACCAGTGAAGATGACCCTGATCGCCGAATGCAGTTTTGTGATATAGTACAGGATTAATTTTGCATAAATGGAACAGTAAGTCAACAAAATTACAGGTACTGGAGTAGAGAGAATCCTCTCTGGACTATTGAGGCACATATTCAAAACCCTCTTAAAGTTAATGTATGTTAATACTTGATAATGGAATCATTGGTTCCTTCTTCTTTGACGAAATTCTCACGGAGCAGCGGTATCTGAACTTTTTGAGCGGTGCACTTGTACCTGATCTCGCAAAATTTTCTTCAAATGAAGATGATCCTGACTTACCAAATGGCAATATTTGGTTTCAACCAGATGGTATATCTCCGCACACCCTGTTCGCGAACCTTTAAACAATGCTTTCCTGGGAGGTGGATCGGTAGACGGGGACCAGTAGAATGGCTCACCAGGTCCCCAGATCTAACGCCTCCTGTTCTTTTCTTATAGGAGTATTTAAAATTATTAAATTAGATATGAAACGAGTCGAATTAGTCCTGACGTCATTCGCAATGTACAAAATAAACGTGTTCATAAATTTGCTTACTGTCGGCAGTAAGCCGGTGAATGGCAATTCAAACATTTGATTTAAAGGAAACAATCATTTCATTGAATAACAGCATTTATCTTTGTTTTTTGTTATTATAAAATGTATTTGGAATTTGGATGCTTGCTGCTGCAATGCGAACACTAGAATTCAGTTAATACAAGCTGATATCTTATTTCTTAAACGTTGTAAAAAACAAAGTCTTTTCAAAATTCATGAAAGTTAGTATTTTCAGTAATTATTAAAAAAAGACGCACATTAAACGTTATTACTAGTCTGGGCAAACAGCGGTAACGGTCAGTGTAGTAGATATGTGGTGCGGAGTCGGCAATTATTTATTCCACGCGTTCACAGCGTCAGTACTAAATCGATGTATGCGAGTAGTTCTGTGTATATGTAGGCTGTCGTAACTTATTTCGTAATTGTACCATTATGTTTGCTTAAAAAATGTCGCAGTTAGGAACGTTGCGAAAACGACCAATGGCAGACACAGTTAAAAACTTTATAGTGGACATGCCGGACTTAATTTTTGATGACGCTAAAATTCATTGTCTAGTTTGTAAAATCCCTTTAATGTGTTGGTCCAGAAGCCACTGTCAACGTCACATCGAAAGCAAACAGCATTCTTCTGCAAAAAGTGGCATACGAGGCCAAAAAAAATTTACATTTGATTTATGTGTTACTCTTATTTTATGTAATCTATCGTTTCGTTTACTAGACAACGAAGCATTTGTCTCCTTCTGAAATAAATATGCGGACTATAAATTACCTAGTCGGACATCGATACGAAATGTAGTGCCATTTGCCCGTGAACATATAGAAAAAAGAATGAAAACGGAATTGAAAGTTAAAAAACTGTGGTTGTGTGTGGACGAAACAACAGATCGTCAAAAACATTCTCTGGTAAATGTAATGGTACGTACAATGGAACCACATCAACCGTCATCCTTCTTCTTACCTGCTTCCAAAAGAGTTATAAATTGTACTGCCGATGAGATTTTAAAGGTGGTGTTGAACTCATTGAACAAATTTGAAATTTCAACTAAGCAACTTTTAATGTTTATGAGTGATGGTGCCGCAAACATGCGTTCTTTGGGCCGATCTTTTAAAGAACACAGTAACTTCTGACATGTAACGTGTAAAATCCATACTCTAAATCTTGCGGCACAAACGATTCCTACATGTTTTCCACTAGTAAATGCATTGATTGCTAGTACAAAGGCAGTGTTTCTAAAGTCCCCGAAACGTACCCGACTACTTCACAAACTGTGTCCTGATTTACCTGAACCACCACAGCCGATTGTTACACGTTGGGGAACATGGTTACAGGCTGCGTTTTACTACAACAAATATTTTGATTAAGTAAAGAAGGTAGTTTTAAAATTCAATCCGACAGAAGCTGCAGCAATCAAGAAAAGCCAGGAAAAGTTAAAAGAGATTTACGAACTATTCACAACAATTACTTCGGACTAACGAAGGGAATAGAAAAATTACAAAATGTTTCGATGTCGCTAGTGGATTCTGTTCAAATTGTGAATGATGTTCACGCACAGTTATGCGCTGTAGAAGGCGAAACAAATTGGTGTGTAATACGAAAATTTGAAAGTGTTTTAGAGAAAGTCTCCGATTTTCTTATATTAAGGCAAGTTTGTGAAGGTGCGTGTGAAGATGCATTAAGTTGTTTCAAAGATTATTTTAAATATGCAAATATAACGTCGCTAGATATCGAACGGTCGTTTTCGGCATTAAAAAACGTTTATTCCGCACGTCGTACCCACTTGACTGAAACAGCTGTGGAAACGTATCTAATGATTCAAATATTTAACAGATGTTGCCCAGTTTGTGATTTCATGGAAGACTTTTAAAACGGTAAGTGTTTCAGCACGTTTTATAATTTATTTCTTACCTTCTATTTTATGTGTAAACTTTTATGCGCTCGCCACGCTTCTGGCTGTTACCGCATATTTGCCCAGGTTAGTTATTACTCATGCTAAAAGGCTGCAAAACAGAAACTTGCTACTTACCTAAAAGGAATTCACTCCCAAAATTCCTCATTCGAGAGGGAACTACCGCAGATGTTAAAAAAGTGTCGCACTTACTTTCTGTGTATTCTGTAAGACGTATCCATCATTCAACTTTGCTATATGACGAATTTTAGAAAATTCAAATCAATCGACTAAAATTAAGATGAATAATTTAGCTGGTTATCCATAAACTGTGTCATAGCACCATTATTAGTATCGAAGAGATATTCGTTATTCGCAATAACCGAAACATACCAACACGTACACCAACATCGTAGACACCCTCCGTGAAACCTTTTATACTACATAAATAAATAAGTGTGCGCTGAGTGAAATGCAAACAATAACGCTGGATTCCCACGAAACACGAACTTTGATATTACTTTTCATCGTCATTTCTGCTCCCTTCGTATTTAAAACATTAGCCATTTCGGAAAAAGGCGCGTGTCAGCCATGCAACTGTTTAATTATTTGCGGGTGCGATGACGGATGATCTTGTTTGATCGTTCCTCCTACTGCATAGATTCAATGCCAAGCGCCCCTCAATCCGCCGCAAATGCAACACGCATAACAATGATAACCGTGAACTTGCAAACCTTAAATCCTTGTGGGTGAATTACTAATGACTTCGTGTCTGTGGAGTGCGGGAAATGAATAGGAAATGGTCCCTAAAATACTATACGTGTATAGAAGTTTACAATGCAAGAAGGGCTCTGGTACATTGCATTTTCGCATCGTCTAAGAGTAGCACGTACACTATCGCTCATAAGTATTTGGACACCCTTGAATTTTAGATTTGTATATACAAAGAATGTATTTAGGAAATACATTCCAGCATTATTGAATAGTATTGGTTAGTATAATCAGTAAGATTGACTTAAATCCATTAAATAATATCCGTCTATTTACTTCTTTTATTTGTATAAGAGGTAATACCGTCATAAAAGCCCAGGTAATAGCGACAACAAAGAGCGTATTTCTTGAAATTCCAGGAAAAATGTAACAGTTGGTAATTTTATTATGAATCATAAAGCTATAATAAAGCCATTTCAAGTAATATTTTGAAATTACGTTCAGTTATCGTTCCATGTTAGTAGCTATAGTATCTCTTAACGAATAGCGTTTATAATTTCGTTTAAATTTTAAAACATGCCGAAAAGGAAAGAAATTAGTATTGAAACACGTGCTCTGATAGCAGTACAACATAACTTAGGCATAAGCAAACGTCAGATTACTAGAAAATTACGTTTAAATCCATCTACTGTTGATTACAACAAAAAATACAGTGAAAGTGGCAGTTTTCTAAATAAAGTAAGAAGTGGTAGACCAAGGGCGACAACTTCAGCTCAAGATGTTGCAATCGTGGTGTCCAGCAAGCGAAATAAAAGAAAGACAGCTCCAGAAATCGCCGCAGAAATCAATACTGTACTTCCGAAGCCTATTAGCGTCCACGGTTAAACGCCGTCTGCAAAAAGCCGGCCTTCACGGACGAATTGCGATCCGAAAGCCTAATTAATAAGAAAAAGAGGTTACAATGGGCACATAAACATCGAAATTGGACGGTAGAAGATTGGAGTAAAGTATTATGGACCGACGAATTTAAATTCGAGATTTTCGGTTCGCGAAGACGAGTGTTTGTAGGAAGTTCTATGGGTGAACGTACACTAGAGCAATGCACAGATTCTACCGTCAAACACGACGGTGGTTCGGTAATGAGTTGGGGTTCTTTTGCTGGTACATCCGCAGGTGATTTCGTAAAATTTCAAGGCATAATGAGAAAGAAGCAATATAAACGCATCTAAGAGGGAAATGTGTAAGAATTTTAGATCAGAATTTTGTATTTCAACAAGACCCAAAACGCACTTCAAAATTATGCAAGCAATATTTAGAACAGGTGGAAGAAGAAGGGACGGGTTATTACGGGAAGAACTCGATCGGGATGTAAGAAAAACTGCTCCAACTTCAGCAGATGACATGTGGAACAAACTGCAGGCAGCATGGGCTCGCATAACTCCAGAAACATTGTTAAAATTAAATGCAAGAAGATTATGCGACGCAATCATTAAAAGTAAAGGAGGTCACACAGACGAATCTAAAATTTAGGTCAAGTAAATAATTTTGATTGTTAAAGTTGTATATTTGTGTATACTTAAATACCAAATACATTTTAATATTTCCATTTAAATATTTAATGATTTACCCTGAAATTTGAGGTGCCCAAATAGTTATGAGCAGTAGAGTATTTAGATTTGTAATGCTGCAATACCATGTAAAAGTAAAATGCCACTAACTATACTGTTACATGGGATTAGAGTGCTTACTAAGGCATAGTTGTTTTTTAAACTTTAATAAATACTTCCTTCGAGCCAGTGCTTTGCGGAATTTATAGAGCCAGTCTGGCGCTGGGTTACATACCATCCGTCTGGAATAGAGCTAAGGCCAAGTTTATTCCAAAACCTGGGCGATGCTCATACGCCGAGGCAAAGGCATACAGGCCAATAACTCTATCATCCTTCATCTTGAAGACCCTAGAAAAACTGCTTGAAAAGTATGTCAGGGAAACCTCTCTAATAGAAAGCCAATTACATCCCAACCAGCATGCCTACCAAGCAGGTAAATCATGTGAAAATGCCTTGCAAGAGCTCGTGTCGCGGGTGGAGGCTTCCCTAAACAATTAAGAAATTGCATTAGCTGCGTTTCTTGACATAGAAGGTGCGTTTGATAACACCTCATTTGCATCACTATTACAGGCTGTGAACAGCCATGGAGTAGACAACACTATCTGTAGATGGATTGGAGCCATGCTCCATGGCAAACAAGTAGAGACAGCACTGGCAGGTGAAACGATGCAGGTGTCTGTCGCCAGAGGATGCCCGCCCCCCTCTATTGTGAGATATGGTGATAGACAAACTGCCGATCTTGCTAAACAATGCTAGCTACTATACACAGCGATATGCTGATGACACTGTAATACTCACCAGTGAGAGAAACGCCAGCACAATCTCAGAACTAATGCAAAGAGCATTAAAAATGGTAGAAGTATGGTGCAAAAAGAAGAACCTTAGAGTAAATCAAATGTAAGAGGGTGTTAATGACAACCCGTAGAACAGTTGGGAAAACATGGGGACTCAAACCACATGACGTACTGGCTGTACACTACGGTGGTAAGACCCATGATAACTTATGGCTGCCTGGTTTGGTGGCCTAAGATCACACAGAAGCATGCGGTAACTAGTCTCTCGAAAATTCAGAGACTGGCATGTCTATGTATAACAGGAGCTATTAAAAGCACTCCAACAGCTGCTATGGAAACCATGCTAAACCTACCTCCTCTTGAGATTTATATCACGGGAGAAGCCAGAATGGGTGCATACAGACTGAAAAATACTAGCAACTGGAGATCCCACAGTGGATCTGGGCACACCAGAATAGAAGCCGTAGTAACAAACCCTATCTATGATATGGGTAGTGATACAACAATCTCCAGGATCCCCTATGACAAAGCTTTCAAAGTTTTCTTGAATTGGGAAGAATGGAGGGATGGAGAGGGGAGAAAACCGAAAACACTAGTCTGGTACACAGATGGGTCCAATGCGGGTACTACATCTGGCGTTGGTGTATATGAGGAAAACCAGGGATACAAAGTATGTACCACTTGGGCGATACACCACGGTATTTCAAACAGAAATATATGCTATACAAAACCTGCGCCTGGGAGAGTCTGCGTCGGCGACCGCCGGATGAGACGATTTACATTCTCTCTGACAGTCAGGCAGCCTTAAAGGCACTAGCATCTTATCGTATAACTTCCAAACTAGTATGGGAGTGTCTGCAAACCCTAATGGTTCTGTCTAAATACAACAAGGTCACACTGGTGTGGGTGCCAGGGCACAGGGGCCCTGAAATTGCACACCAGCTAGCGAGAGAAGGTTCAAAAATGAATTATATACGCCCTGAACCGGGTCTAGGTATTACCAAGAGTGCAGTGCGTGGTGCAATTAATGAGTGGATTATAACACAACACGCATTAAATTGGAAACATGCAGCTGGACAAAAGCACAACAAACGGATAATGGGAAAACCGTCGCAACATCTGACTGCTGACCTGCTTCAATTAAGCAAGAAACAGCTTAGGGCAGCAACATGTCTATTAACAGGACATGGCTGTTTGAGAGGCCACTCGCATAAGATGGGTATCTACAAAGATGAGCCCTTATGTAGACCTTGTAATGAGGAGGAGGAAACAGCCCCTGATATTATTTTCGAATGTGCAGCGTTAGCTCAACGCAGATTCGCTATGCGAAGCACAATTGAACTACCAATGGAGAAAGATTTACTACATAGGCTCTTAAACCTAATTGCGGGAACTAACCTGTTCAAGTAAAACAAAACCGAAGCAGAAATAATTCAATAGGCTACTAAACTTCAGTGTTAGGTATGTAAAGACCAGCCCTGCTTTCGTAGGGAAATCAATCAAATCAATCAAGGCATAGTTGTCTTTTTACACTTTAATAAATACTTCCTTCGCGCAAAATTAACTTCGCTATAACTGTTATATTATACATTCCCTCCACTCTCCAATCTCTAACGAAAATATAATACAAATAATATTTGCCAAATGCAACATATAAATAATCAACTAAAATCAGATTTGAACTCTCCGAGAATGTAAAGCTAAGGAAATGAATAGAACATATTGGAATTATCCAAATTAAACCTACCGCAAGTTCAAAAACACTCCTTTTTTGATAATTAAAGTAACATAAGCTACATTATAATAACTCGTTTAAAGATATATTAACTTTTCTCCGCAAAGTTTGTGTAGATCAATTTCAAATGAGATAATACAGCAATAAGCTGTCTATATTCTCACGGTTAAACAAATAGACATTTTAAAGTAATATCTAATGATTAAAGCTGGCCAGGAGCGATACCGCGCAGTAGCGTAGAGTCGACCAGGCCTCGCGTTCCACTAGAGTTATTTTGCTAATAGAGATGTTTGCTGCCGCAAATAATTTCGCTCATCTTTTAAATAAAAATCAAATAACACGTGCTCAAACAGTGTGTGAATAATGTCTGTTAAATATCTGCAACATTAGATATGTTTCAACTGTTGTTTCGGCAAAACTAGTACGGCATGAGGAAAAAATGCGTTTATATGCAGAGAACGAACGTTCTACATCTAGTGACGTAATATTAGCGTAAGTAAAATAATCTTTCAAATAACTTAACGATTCTGTTGATGCACCTTCACAAATGTGTCTTAATGTGCCAAAATCAGAATTTTTCTCAAAAACACAAATTTTTCTAGAACAGAAACATTTTTTGCGTCTTCAATCGCGCATAGCTGTGCGTGAACATGTTGCACTATTTGTAGAGATTCTTCTAACGGCACCGCAGGATTTTGTAATTTTTCTATTGCATCTGCTAGCCCGAAGTAATTGTCGTGAATGATTTTTAAATCCATTTTAACCTGTCTATCTTGAAATTTCGACTGGCTTTTCTGGATAGCGGCAGCTTCCTTTGTATCGAATTGTAAAACCACGTTCTTAATATTGTCAAAATATTTATGATAATAAAACGCGGCCTGCAACCATGTTCCCCAACGAGTTAGAATAGGTTCTGGTGGCTCTGGTATACGGGGGCACAGTCTGTGAAATTCGCGAATACGTTTCGGTGATTTGAAAATACTGCTTTGGTATGCGCTATTAAAGCGTCTACCTCAGGATAACATTTTCTGATACTATCCGCCACAAGATAGAGAGCATGAATTTTACACGTAATGTGTAACAAATTAGCAGAATGCTTTTTAAGAGACCGGCCTACAGAAAGCATGTTTGCAGCACCATCACTCACTAACATCAAGAGTTGGTTTGTTGAAAGTTCAAACTTGTCCAATGTATTTAACACTAACTTTGAAATTACTTCGGCAGTACACTGTTGTATTCGTTTGGAGACTAACAGAATTGAAGGTGCCGATTGATGAGGTTCCAATTTGCGTGTCATTACATTAAGAACAGAATGTTTCTTCCGATCTGTTGTTTCGTCGACACATAACCACAATTTTTGATCTTTCAACTCCGATTTTATTTTTTGTTCAATATGTTCGCGCGCAGATGGCACAATTCTTCGTAACGATGTTCGACTTGGTAATTTGCACTCCGAATAGTTATTCCAAAAGCAGATAAATGGTTCCTTGTGTAGTAAATTAAACGGTATATTACATGCGATAAACGTAACGCATAAATTAAACATAAATTTTTCATTGTCTCGTGCGCAATTTCTTTTTGAGACATGCTTTTCACTATTTACGTGTCATAGACAATGTTGTCTGGACCGACACATTAACGGGATTTTACAAATTACACATTTAATTTTAACACCTTCATATATTAAGTCTGGAATTTCTGCAATAAATTTTCGAAGTTTGTCCGACCGCGGTCGTTTTGCTGACGAAATCATAATTTTTCTAGGACAGATAAACAATTGCGCAAATGACCGGCAGCGAAAATGTCCGTACTGCTCCGCAGACGAAGTAATACTACCGTTCCTCTCGATCCGAACTGATTCTACGCCGATGCGCGGTACCGCTCGTGGCCAGCGTTACTAATGATCTATATTTGTACTATATTTCACTAAACGTGGGACGGTTAACCATTTTAGTAACACGCATATACATATTAGATACATATCAGATTTATTAAAATAACACAGAAGCGTTACATTGTTATTCTAAAACTCGATCTGCTTGCTATGAAAATATACTATGGGCTTAGTTATAATAATGGAATAATAGGATAAGAAATAATAAAATAATCTCATTAATGTAATTTAAGAAATAATATTCCCACATAATTTCAGTAAATAACTTCATTCATGTCGCTGCCCTTAAATATAATAGATTAAGGAATTATTTTTGTATTGTAATTGCTACGGCGTATCATTTCCGAACAATTGACAAAGCACTAGAAAACCCAGAGTACAAGAAATCAATCCCAATGCTGTTAAAGCGCCAGAACGTTAGAGAACAGTTCAAAAGTCACGTTTAATTCGACGAATTAAATACAATTAGATTGTTAGAAGCATTGAGTTCACAAAAAAGGGACGTCAACCTATAAAACCGTACGGTTTCCTCTCTTACGCTGCTCTATGAGGATACATCGAGCGAAGAAGACATTCTCCCACACTTCTGCTGGTAGTAACTATAACACAAGAATAACAAGATATATTATGACGGGGGAACTGCACAACAGATGGGTTGCTAGACTGGTCCCTGAGAAAACATCTGACCTCTTGTATTTGTACAATTTCAGAAACAGAACTACATATGCACATACATCTCCACTAACAATTGACACTTTAATATGTTACACCTCTACCCACCGTCATTCTTTTCTTTGTTGTTTTCACTTTATTATTTCTGGTTCTATGTTAAGATACACTAACAACTATTTACATACATGTACAGTTTAGATCAGATATACAGCGTACTGGCATATCATTTACATGTCAATAAACTACGTATTCTAATTATAACTTACAAAAAACATTTTTATATAGGTTATGCATTTTCTATGATATTCTATTAGTCCACAATTAAGATCATATTCGATAGTTGTTTATCTAATTTGAAAAAAGTGAGATTTATTTATTTAACATAAGGTGAAAATGATTTTTTGGAAAGCATGGGGTCTGTTAAATTAAATAACTATTTAAAACTTCAATTTTTCAGATTAGATTCACAACATTTTCAGAAGACTACTGCAATTGATAAAACAATTATAGAATCAATCAATTAAATGTCATTACTTATCAGTAGGCCAACGCAAACTGCGCTGAAAGCCAGTGGCTGACGCATAAAAGTTTACACAAAATAACCACGGCCGGGACAATTCGGTATAAGCGTCAGTATAACTGCGACGCGAAAGCCGATCTGTTGTGTGTGCATCTACGCTGTCGTATACTATATCATTGTTCTACGTTTGTTTTGAAAATGTTTCCTACGTCGCGAAAACGACCAAAGTTGGACACAATAAGAGAATTTATTGCAGAAATGCCTGATTTAAAGTATGATGGCGCTAAAGTTCAATGTGTAGTGTGTAAAATAGATTTAATGTGTTGGTCGAAAAGTGATTGTCTACGGCACGTAAATAGTGCAGGACATGTTAAAAAAAAAATTCCACACGAGATTATGACAAATTTAAATTTAATTTATGTGTTTATTGCATGTAATTTGCCATTTCATTTACTAAGGAAGAAAGCATACGTCTCGTTTTGGAATGAATATTCGGAATTTAAGTTACCAAGTAAGAGAACATTACAGAGAGTTGTGCCGTCTGCTCGTGAGCATGTCGAGAAAAGAATTAAATCGGAGTTGCAAGATAAAAAACTGTGGACGAAACAACAGATCGTAAAAAACATCCTGTGGATAATGTAATGGTGCGCACAATGGAACCACATCGACCGTCACCCTCAATTTTACTAGCTTCCAGACGAATACAACAATGCACTGCCGAAGTAATTTCAATGTTGGTGTTAAATACATTGGAAAAGTTTGAACTTTCAACAAATCAACTGTTGATGTTTATGAGTGATTGTGCCGCAAACATGCTTACTGTAGGTCGATCTCTTAAAACCCATTGTGCTAACTTGTTGCATATTACATGTAAAATTCATACTCTCAGTCTCGTAGCAGATAGTATCAGAAAAGGTTATCCCGAGGTAGACGCTCTAATAGCACATACAAAAGCTGTGTTTGTAAAATCCCCAAAACTTATTCGGGAATTTCATAGAATATGCCCCGGTATTCCTGAACCACCACAACCTATTCTTACTCGTTAGGGAACATGGTTAGGGGCTGCATTTTATTATCTTAAATATTTTGAGAATATAAAGAACGTGATTTTAGAATTCGACCCAAAGAAAGCTGCGGCTGTCAAGGTAAGCCGCTTGAAATTTCAGGAGTCAAGTTAAAACAGATTTGGAAATTATTCGGAACAATTACGTGGGGCTAGCGGGTGCGATAGAAAAACTACAAAATTCTTCGGTGTCGTTAGTGGAATCTTTGCAAGTAGTGCAACATGTTCACGCACAGCTATGCGCGATAGAAGACGCAAGAAATGTTTGGGTTTTAGAAAGGTTTGAAAGTGTTTTAGATAAAGACCCTGATTTTGGCACATTAAAACAAATTTGTAAAGGTGCGTCAACAGAACCGTTAAGTTATTTGAAAGATTATTTTACTTACGCAAATATAACGTCACTAGATGTAGAACGTTCGTTTTCGGCATACAAAAACACTTTTTCTTCACGCCGCACTCACTCTGCCGAAACAACTTTGGAAACATATCTAATATTGCAAATATTTAATAGACATTATCCACTTTGTGATTTCACGGAGGACTCTTAAAACGGTAAGTGTTTGAGCACGTATCACATTTAATTTATTTTGTGTAAACTTTTATGCGTCCGCCACTGGCTTTCAGCGCAGTTCCGTTGCTGTATTTATCAGTTAAATTTCCAAACTTGCGATGTGAACAATATTGAGAAAGATTGTGAAAAAAACAAGAAGAGAATCAATATTTTTAAATATTAATAATTGAGAAAAACATAAATAACCGGGCCAAATATGCGGTTACAGCCAGAGCCTCTAGCAGAGTCTTTCTCTAAAACACTTTCAAATTTTCGTATTACACACCAATTTGTTTCGCCTTCTACAGCGCATAACTGTGCGTGAATATCATTCACAATTCGAACAGAATCCGCTAGCGACATCGAAACACTTTGTAATTTTTCTATTCCCTCCGCTAGTCCGAAGTAATTGTTGTGAATAGTTTGTAAATCTCTTTTAACCTGACTATCTTGAAATATTGGATTTTAAAACTACCTTCTTTACTTGATCACAATATTTGTTGTAGTAAAACGCAGCCTGCAACCATGTTCCCCAACGTGTAACAATCTGTGGTGGTTCAGGTAAAGTAGGACACACTTTGAGAAATAGTCGGGTACGTTTCGGGGAAACACTGCCTTTGTACTAGCAATCAATGCATCTTCTGGTGGAAAACATGTAGGAATCGTTTGTGCCGCAAGATTTAGAGTATGAATTTTACACGTTACATGTAAGAAGTTACCACTGTGTTCTTTAAGAGATCGCCCCAAAGAAGGCATGTTTGCGGCACCAACACTCATAAACATTAAAAGTTGCTTAGTTGAAACTTCAAATTTGTTCAATGAGTTCAACACCACCTTCAAAATCTCATCGGCAGTACAATTTATAACTCTTTTGGAAGCAAGTAAGAAGGAGGATAACGCTCGATGTGGTTCAATTGTACGCACCATTACATTAACCACAAAATGTTTTTGACGATCTGTTGTTTCGTTCACACACAACCACAGTGTTTTATCTTTCAATTCCGTTTTCATTCTTTTTTCTATATGTTCACAAGCAAATGGCACTACATTTCGTATCGATGTTCGACTAGGTAATTTACAGTCCGCATATTTATTCCAGAAGGAGACAAATGCTTCTTTGTCTAGTAAGCGAAACGATAGATTACATAAAATAAGAGTAACACATTAATCAAACGTAAATTTTTCTTGGTCTCGCATGCCACTTTTTGCAGAAGAATGCTGTTTATTTTCGATGTGACGTTGACAATGGCATCTGGATCAACACATTAAAGGGATTTTACAAACTAGACATTGAATTCTAGCGCCATCAAAAATTGAGTCCGGCATATCCACTATCAAGTTTTTAACTGTGTCTGCCATTGGTCGTTTTCGCGACGTACCTAACTGCGACATTTTTTAAGCAAACATAATGATACAATTACGAAATAAGTTACGACAGCCTACATATACACAGAACTACTCGTATACAGCATCGATTTAGTACTGACGCTGTGAACGCGTGAAATAAATAATCGCCGACTCCGCACCACATACTACACTGACTGTTACCTTTGTTGCCGTTGTTTGCCCAGACTACTAATAAGTACTAATAACAATGTAAAGCTAAAATAAGGCTGCCAAAAATATAGAAGCAAATTATTTTCTTAAACAACAACCAAAAGTACACAGCCTTGTTTAAGCATTAAAAGTATATGATATCTATAAACCGCAAAAAAAAACATGTAGATTTGAAATGAAATTCAGAATGTGTTCAAAATAATTTTTTGTTTTAACCAGGTTGACTAGTGGTACAACCTCTTGCAGAGATCATCTGCAATTCTGTTGGAAATAGACCTTGGACAAGACTACATAATTTAGAAATCGTTAATAAATGGTATGCAGCTATTGACAAATTTGTGCTGGATTCAGGCGCTATTTTCACTGTTAAACCTTTGGATCGATTTTTTTTATATAACAGGAAACTGTTTTGTATCACATATGTAGCTACTGTTTTGAAATCAAGAATGTTTTGGAAAAATATTAAATGTTTACAACATTTTTGTGTTTCACAGAAAGTAGAACCTCATTTTATTGTAATCAAAGTCTGCTGTCTCAAACTATATTGGTAGACATTTAGCTTTTATTAAAATGATTTATGACGATTGCACAGAGAAAAAGGTTCTTGGCTCAAACAGATGCATTCAGCCAACCAAGATTTTAAATGGCGGCAGAAATATATTTTTTTAATTTAAAGAAATAATTTTTTTGACATCATTATTTGATTCAAACATATGATCTTTTGAAACAAATAACCTCAAGTGTGATTTGAAAATATATCTATTTTATTTAATATACGTAATATGATTCAAGAATACAGTTCCTTTCTTTAAAGAACTTCATCAGTTTGAAACAAATATACTTTTCTTTACCATTTATTTGGCTTCACCTTTTAATGGTGAACGTTGCCAAAACGGGAACATACTAAAAAATCTAATTTTTATTGAATTAATTTTATTATTTGCAAAGAATTTTTATGTTTTAAAATATACATAGCTGTAAACTTTTCTGATTGTTAGCTATTAAAATTTTATGAAAATAATATGCTTAATTCAATGAAAGATCGATTTTTTAGTGTTCCCATTTTGGGAACGTAAGCCATTAAAAGGTTAGGCAAATATGTATTTGCAAAATAAAATATTTCTGTGGATTAAAGTATCTTTTGAAAAGTTTTATTAACACTGTGGAAAAACTAACAAAAGTATATAAAGAATAAGTGTAATGCCGAAAATTAATCTCCATTTTGCAATGACGTGGTGCTTCTTATAAATAAATCCCAGCTCCCTGAAATACCATTAACTTCCTCCATTACGTTAAGGTGATAAGGCCTTCCTAAAAATCTATGTGGTCGCAAACAAAAACGGTGAACTTCAAATCTTACGAGTTTCTTCAAGATTACTCACATTTCCCAAGAACCCGCAAAGTTACAACCTTATTTTAATAATACTAATAACATCAAAGTTAAGTACAGTAGGCCGATAACTTTAAACAGACGTAGTGTGTCCAAATTGTTATAATAAATAGCTACAAAAATACGTCGACAAAGAAATTGTTAAAGGATATGCACTTTTACATAGGTATCTATAAAAACAATAAATATCCACGTATACGTAATTTTGTAATTGTATACGTACAAGATTATTTCGATGAAGATGACAACCACAAAATAACTTGTGTGTTGTGTGTACAGATACATAAAGATTAAGTGATACTTGTACTACTTTTATTTGCAAAGAATATTACAAAGCTTAGTACCTCGGTAATCTTGTAGGACCTCCTGAGGATCGCGAGAACGATTGACAGGGATAACTGTATGGTTAGGTGCTAGAAGGGTGCTAGGTGTTATGTCAAAAAGAGCAAGAGATGAAACAGCAGATACCTCAACGGACTTATGCATGCAAGCATGTCTTATCACATGCCTTTGCTGAAATACCTGTTATATCAACAAAGAAGGAAATATATTAACAATTAGTTACAAAATATGAAAACGGAAAGATCAAACCATTGTTAAATGTGTGGTGAATTGAATCGCAATTTATTTGAACTGCTAACATTGGTGTTACTGGCCTTGAAAACGATATCGGCGAGATTTCTGTAATTGTCGCTAATCCCTATTACAAACGGGAATTCTAATGTTCACCAATCTGTGGCAACTATTTTATTATTTTTTTATACAAAAATGTTAGCGTTAATTATCAAATGGTAAAATTATATGAATCCATTATCCCACTTACCTACTATTTTCTCGACTTGCCTCTCATCGCTTACGAACCACCATCCCACATAACCTAAACTAGGACTACAATTGCCATTGCTCTGCGTTCACGCAACGGAAATCGCGAAGCCCTCGATTCTAACATAGTATATTTGTTTGACTCAAGAAAATTGTGTCCAATATAAACGTTGATGCATTCAAACAAATCCAATCCGTTGTTCTTAGAAAATGTGCTTTTACTCAAATAAACCTTTGTTGAATTAAATAAATAATGTCAAAGATATATATTTGTTTGATTCAAGACCTTTTTTTTTCTGTATGCATGCACTACGATAGCTGCACTCTTTTTATATTCTCCTGTCTATTCCTACTTAAACATTGTGTTTGTATACCAACTTTATACGCTAGTCGTTATTGCACTGAATTTGATATATGTATCACGTTCTTGTTTATGTTGTCTATTTTAAGTTTATTATTTACGAGAACTTTATCCTGAGTTTTATGGGATTTATTAGTTAAAGTTATGTTATGCTTTCTAAACAGCTTTCTTAATGAATCGTTGATAAAACGGTAGAAGGGGAATGAAGTAAACACATCAGAAATGCTAAGGTGAGGGTATATTTTGATATATTTATCATTGAAATTGTCAATAGAAAGATAGTAACAGTGAAGTGTTGAAACGCTCAACGTTTTATCCTTGGGGAGTGGTATGAGCTTTTAAGGATAATTATATCAGTATTCTATAAATGTTAAATTCAATTTTGTTATTGATTCTAATGAATGTTAAATCGCAATCAATGTAAACGTCTGCGTCCAGAAATGAGATTGTTCATAGGTAGGCCATCTCGAAATTTGTAAGTATTATTATTATTAGTTGCTACTGAAATTGAAGGAAATTTATGTGACAACCAGCGATATTTTCTGTCATCGCTATTGAGGCTGTATTTATTAATGACAGCTACGTTACTTTTAAATTTTATTTTTAAACGAGAAAGTGCGTCTTTGATAAGAATATTTCCATATAAATTGGCAATATCAAATGAAACCATTAAGAATTGGTTATAAAAAGTAACTTCATTAATATCGTTAATTAATCTGACAGTTTTTAACAGTATACCGTATGAGCGAGCGTACTATGATCACAAGTATGAGCATAGTACACTCGCTCTTTCCATAAATCTAAAAATATACAGAGTGTTCTATTTAATATAAGAAAGTTGACGTCGCTTCCGGTGATTCCGGAAATACAATTGAACTGCCGATAACGGCAAAAGTTAGTCCACAAAAAATAGAAATCGACCTATTTTTTCTAAAAACGCTAGCTCCTGTTATTCAAAAGTTAGCATGGGGGGGGGGCACTTTAGGTCCGCACTGTATATATATTTGTATACACACCCATACAAAAAAAATCATTTACTTTATCTTCTAACAAACTATTTAGTTTGAGTATTTTTTGAATTGTCTTTCAGACTAGTCTAATAATGATAATGTGTGGTCGAAATCGATATCTTGTAATACAATAAATCCTGGTATTACGATACAATTTGTTTTCCCTTTTCTACATATATATAAAAGTAAATATTTTTGTTAAATAGACACTGACTGGATTAAATTCGTCTATGAACATTACATCTTCACCTTACAAGAACAAAGTGGGAAACCACATCCTTGAATACACCTCCGTGGGTCCTACCGCCAATTTCACGCAACAAGTGTTAGCACTTAACTTCGCCGCAATCATGAACGCCACACGAATGTAATTTACTGATTGTGAGTAAAAGGGAAACTCCTCTCGCACTTCTTTGTTGCTTCTATTACTTAAACGCCACGTTACAAATACGGAATACAAACAGAAAATACAATATTTACGTTGCCGTCTCCGAGGAATTAGAAAATACCGCGTTTACAGCTCCCGGAAAAAAACCAAGGTGTACGGTATTGTTGTGATGTGTGCGGTCGGTATTGTTTGAAGACTTCCTCCGAGGTTTCTTGTTTCTATTAAAACGTCGCGTACGTGATGTTTGTGTGCTTAAAGGTAGCCGAAGCGTTGACAACCGTTTGCCTACCCTAGTAACTTCCGGACATCCTGTCAACGTCATTAGGCTGACCCGGACGTTTGAGTAACGTGAAACTTTAATTGGTCGTATTCGGTAAATTGATAAGGTATTCAATGATGAGCATTAGTATATCATGCAATATGATAAGGGAGGAAAAAAGCTGTTCACTGTTGTATGTACATCTATAGAAGCGTACTTTTACGTTACCCATGAATTTGAATTAGTTTTACAAAAGTTTGTAAAAGTATGGAATGTAAAAGTTTAGCACAACTTTAATCGAATGTAAGAAAAAGAGGTAACTTTGTTAAAAACACATCAAAAAAGAGCCTAAAAATAATAGCCAAAGATAATGATAATACAACTCATGGCATCGAACTGTATGTTATTGTTACTTTAAAAAGTAAAATTCAGAATTCAGTAAAAGTTCTGTTAGGAACCTCTCTCACCAGCAGGTACCTCTTTTAAATAAACTTAACATGGAATGAGAGTTTATTAAACTTTTCCTGTGAAAAAAACACATTTTTTTTTTCATCCGATTTAAGATAAAATTTCTATTGTATAAAGGAAGCATCCTTTACAAAACGTACACAATACTCGTTTGCACAAAATATTCAATTTGCTAGATATAAACAGATATGACGATTTTTTGAATTTTACTAAAGGGAACCCCCTAAAAGAAAAACAGTTAAATGTGGATAGAAGTACAGTTTTATGCGTTTGATTTAAGGTCACTTCTGCATATTTGCAAAAAGTCAGAAATCTCTAATTTGTTAAACATCATTTAATTCTTTTACAACTAAATTTAGAAAAAATATTTAAAGCTTCATGCTGAATAATGATCTACTATCGATATTTTTTACTTAACTTGTACTTTTCGAGTTATAACTAGAGTAACCAAAACTTGCGGACTCGCATAGGCGTCGGTATTACGGGTTAATATAAGAATACGAAAAATTCATAAACAAACTTACTTGCTAATTATTCAACAAATTAGAGGCATCAGGATGTGAACTACTGTAAACTTGCATCATTGCATATGTTTCCACAGTTACTTCTTTAAACCTTGTGCGTCGACAAGAAAAAATATTCTTATACATAGAAAACGATCTCTCCACATCTAAGGAAGTTACATTTGCATGTAGAAACTGTTTTTCAAAATCACTTAAAAGTTCACTATTCTTACACTTATTATAAGCGGCCTCTAAAGTATTAAAATCGGGATTTTTCCTTAAAACATCTGCCAACTTTTGACTAGCGCATAATCCTGGCGTATCATTTAATGTGTGTAATTTATTTTTTACACTCTCCACTATGTCTAATGATTCCTGCAATGACAATTCAGTACATTGTAGTTTTCTGATGGCATCTAGCATGAAGCTGCTGTTAGCCAAGTACCCCATCGCGTTAAAATTGGTTCAGGAGGTTCTGGAATACCTGGACAAAATTTACGAAATTCTTTTAAACGCTTAGGAAATTTACGAAACACTGCTTTAGTACTTCCAATCATCCGATCAACGTTTCCGTAATGTTGTCGAACAACTTCACCAACTAAATGCAAAGCATGCAGCACGCAGGTTATATGTATTAAGTTAGGAAATATATGTATTAAGTTAGGAAATATATGTTTTAAGGATCGCCCAACACTTAACATCGTTGTTGCACTATCTGTCCCAATCATCACAACTTGATCTTGGGCAATTTTAAATTTTTTCAAAGCGTTCATTATCACTTTTTGAATATTTCCCGCGGTACATTGTTGAACACGTTTGCAAGCTAACAAATATCGAGATGCTGTGTTCTCGCTAGATAAAACGCGAGCGATTACATTCACAATATTGTTTTTCTTTATGTCAGTCGTCTCATCCACGGTAATCCATATTTTTTTGGAACACAAATCACGTTTACACACATTTTCTAGCATCTCTTTCATTCGCGGCAAATGATTCTGTAATTGTGTTTGTGAGGGTAATAGGTACTTTGGAACGTATTGTCGCCAAAACGTTTTAAAAGCTGCTTTTCTCACCAACCACAACGGAAGATTACAAGAAGTAAACATAATTAATAAATGTATGAGGAATAGTGTATAAGGTATTTCAGTTCTTGCATTTCTCATATGCTTAATACCATTGACATGCCCCTGGCAATCAGTTCTGTCCAATGCAGCCAAACGAACATTGCATATTAAGCAAAAAACTGCACTACCGTCATATTTTAAATGGGGGAAAAGTGACACATACTTATGTACATTAGTAGCAAATCTATTACGAGGCATTGTTTTCTTAGGTATGTAAATATTAGTTCTATATGAAACGATACACTAATTATGTACTTGGTATAATACTACAACACACAAAAAACACCAGCTATATTTTCAAAAGCGACACGTAAGTACATAACCTTGACCGTTCGACTAATCTCTGCAACAGCTCAACCGGTACTAAAACGAAATCTCTCTCAGCGCGGTTTAACATGATTTATATTCAAGGTCGACACTACATGCCTGCTTCTCTACTGGTTTAGTTTATTTATGAATTTTTCGTATTCTTATATTAACCCGTAATACCGACGCCTATGCGAGTCCGCAAGTTTAGGTTACTCTAGTTATAACTAAAGCTAGCCACGAACAGCACCGCGCAGTAGCGTAGAGTCGACCAGGCCTCGCGTTCCACTAGAGTTATTCTGCTAATAAAGATGTTTGCTGCCGCAAATAATTTCGCTCATCTTTTAAATAAAAATTAAATTACACGTGCTCAAACACTTACCATTTTAAGAGCCCTCCGTGAAATCACATAGTGAATAATGTCTGTTAAATATCTGCAACATTAGATATGTTTCAACTGTTGTTTCGGCAAAACTAGTACGGCATGAGGAAAAAATGCGTTTATATGTAGAGAACGAACGTTCTACATCTAGTGACGTAATATTTACGTAAGTAAAATAATCTTTCAAATAACTTAACGATTCTGTTGACGCACCTTCACAAATGTGTCTTAATGTGCCAAAATCAGAATTTTTCTCAAAAACACTTTTTTCTAAAACAGAAACATTTTTTGCGTCTTCAATCGCGCATAGCTGTGCGTGAACATGTTGCACTATTTGTAGAGATTCTTCTAACGGCACCGCAGGATTTTGTAATTTTTCTATTGCATCTGCTAGCCCGAAGTAATTGTCGTGAGTGATTTTTAAATCCATTTTAACCTGACTATCTTCAAATTTCGACTGATACTATCCGCCACAAGATTGAGAGCATGAATTTTACACGTAATGTGTAACAAATTAGCAGAATGCTTTTTAAGAGACCGGCCTACCGAAAGCATGTTTGCAGCACCATCACTCACTAACATCAAGAGTTGGTTTGTTGAAAGTTCAAACTTGTCCAATGTATTTAACACTAACTTTGAAATTACTTCGGCAGTACACTGTTGTATTCGTTTGGAGACTAACAGAATTGAAGGTGCCGATTGATGAGGTTCCAATTTGCGTGCCATTACATTAAGAACAGAATGTTTCTTCCGATCTGTTGTTTCGTCGACACATAACCACAATTTTTGATCTTTCAACTCCGATTTTATTTTTTGTTCAATATGTTCGCGCGCAGATGGCACAATTCTTCGTAACGATGTTCGATTTGGTAATTTGCACTCCGAATAATTATTCCAAAAGCAGATAAATGGTTCCTTGTCTAGTAAATTAAACGGTATATTACATGCGATAAACGTAACGCATAAATTAAATATAAATTTTTCATTGTCTCGTGCGCAATTTCTTTTTGAGACATGCTTTTCACTATTTACGTGTCGTAGACAATGTTGTCTGGACCAACACATTAACGGGATTTTACAGATTACACATTTAATTTTAGCACCTTCATATATTAAGTCTGGAATTTCTGCAATAAATTTTCGAAGTTTGTCCGACCGCGGTCGTTTTGCTGACGAAATCATAATTTTTCTAGGACAGATAAACAATTGCGAAAATGTCCGTACTGCTCCGCAGACGAAGTAATACTACCGTTCCTCTCGGTCCGAACTGATTCTACGCCGATGCGCGGTACCGTTCGTGGCCAGCGTTAGTTATAACGGAACTTCCCGCCAGGTTAGAAGTAATGTTGCTCGGTCCACGACACGACGTATGTATGCAGACGATTCGGCGCGGCCTGCCTCCGCGAATTAAATTATTGATTTATTGCAATAGTTTCTCTTCAACCTTTCGCAGCGTTACATGTAATTATAAAGATAAATATACGTAGATCAGTATGTCTAACGTACGCAAAGGAAATAAACGACGGTTGTCTGATAAAGTCACTAAATTAATCAGTGAATTTCCGGATTTGAATTATAATGGAACTAAAGTATTGTGTAAAGTTTGCGAAATACTTTTAATGTGCTGGAGCAAAGGCGACTGTAAAAGACATAAATACTACATTCGAAATTATTTTAATTGTCTGGTGTTTCTTAGATGAAACTCTGTGTGCTGGTTAAATCAATACACTGTATTGGATACAAGATAGACATATTTACGTTATATACAAAGATTTATAAAGTGTTCCTTCAGTGAGAGATCTTGAGGAACTATCTAGTTAAAAATATCACAACAGTAAGGAAACCTCGGTAGCTATTACCAATTGGTATACATAGGGCATCGTGCCCATGGTGGATTTGTCTGCAATAAGACAATAAAACGCGGTTGCCGCAGGTAACTACAAATTTCCAGATACTCTTTGTATCCCCTTTCAAAGAGTAATAACGTTCTTGGAAGAAGATCCGTAAGCGAACACTAATCGGAAAATAAATATAAATGGAAATACGTAATAAATACCGACATCAATCGTAAAGTTGCCTGCTATCCGGGAAGGCCCGCATAAAGGGTTATTTGCTTACTTTCCAATGAACTTACCGATGCTTTGAATAAAAAAGACGCTATGGACAATTATCTAATACAACTGGTAGTATGACTCGAAAATATATATACATACATTAATATAGTTCATGCGTGAATGGTCTCTAAAATCTGGGTTACTTCCATAGATGTTGAATGGTCTTTCTCGAAATATAGGAAAATGTTTTCATCACAGCGAACATTCTTCCCCGAGACCAATGTGGAAACAAACATACCTGATCATGTTTTTCATCAATCTTATCCACTCTGTTAAGAAGTTAGGTTTATCTATTATATTGTATTATTTATTGAAGTGAACTTCTTATGTGATGTATTAAAATTGCCATAACCTTAATTTTAAAAAGCAATCAATATAAATACAACATATATTCGTTACCTTTGAAAAACAAAAGTGTTTTTGCTACATACATACGTATGTAGCATGGAGATTTTTTTTAAAACTACTTTGTTTAAGAAATGCCGCTTTCAAACAAATAATAGCAATAAAATTACTTCAACATATGGATGTATTCCCTTTATTTACCAATCATTTTTATTGCGTCAGTTTTTATTTTTTACCATTGATTTCGACATTTCATTTCACATATACACTCTTTATGTATAATACGCGGCCCATGCGGCTGATTTGATTCTGTCGGCAAGACCGATTATGCCAGGCTTACTCATAACGTCATAACTAGAGCAACGCAACTGCGCTGAACGCCAGTGGCGAACGCATAAAAGTTTACACAAAATAAATTAAATGTGATACGTGCTCAAACACTTACCGTTTTAAGAGTCCTCCGTGAAGTCACAAAGTGGATAATGTCTATTTAATATTTGTAACATTAAATATGTTTTCAAGGTTGTTTCGGCAAAGTGAGTGCGGCGTGAAGAAAAAGTGTTTTTATATGCCGAAAACGAGCGTTCTACATCTAGTGACGTTATATTTGCGTAAGTAAAATAATCTTTCAACTAACTTAACGGTTCTGTTGACGCACCTTCACAAATTTGTCTTAATGTGCCAAAATCAGAGTCTTTATCCAAAACACTTTCAAACCTTTCTAAAACACAAACATTTCTTGCGTCTTCTATCGCGCAGAGCTGTGCGTGAACATGTACTGTTTGCAAAGATTCCACTAACGACACCGAAGAATTTTGTAGTTTTTCTATCTCATCCGCTAGTCCCACGTAATTGTTCTGAATAATTTCCAAATCTGTTTTAACTTGATTATCCTGAAATTTAAAGCGGCTTACCTTGACAGCCACAGCTTCCTTTGGGTCGAATTCTAAAATCACGTTCTTTATATTCTCAAAATATTTAAGATAACAAAATGCAGCCTCTAACCATGTTCCCCAACGAGCAAGAATAGGTTGTGGTGGTTCAGGAATACCGGGCCATAGTCTATGAAATTCCCGAATACGTTTTGGGGATTTTACAAACACAGCTTTTGTATGTGCTATTAGAGCGTCTACCTCAGGATAACATTTTCTGATACTATCTGCTACGAGACTGAGAGTATGAATTTTACATGTAATATGCAACAAGTTAGCACAATGTTTTTAAGAGATCGACCTACAGCAAGCATATTTGCGGCACCATCACTCATAAACATCAACAGTTGATTTGTTGAAAGTTCAAACTTTTCCAATGTATTTAACACCAACATTGAAATTACTTCGGCAGTGCATTGTTGTATTCGTCTGGAAGCTAGTAAAATTGAGGGTGACGGTCGATATGGTTCCACTGTGCGTACCATTAGATTAACCACAGAATGTTTTTTAGGATCTGTTGTTTCGTCCACACATAACGTCCACACATAACAACAGTTTTTTATCTTGTAACTCCGATTTAATTCTTTTCTCGACATGCTCACGAGCAGACGGCACAACTCTGTGTAATGTTCTCCCACTTGGTAACTTAAAGTCCGAGCACTCATTCAAAAACGAGACGTATGCTTTCTTCCTTAGTAAATGAAATGGTAAATTACATGCAATAAACACATAAATTAAATTTAAATTTGTCATAATCTCGTGTGGAATTTTTTTTTGGAACATGCCCTGCACTATTTACGTGCCGTAGACAATCACTTTTCGACCAACACATTAAATCTATTTAACACACTAAACATTGAATTTTAGCGCCATCACACTTTAAATCAGGCATTTCTGCAATAAATTCTCTTATTGTGTCCAACTTTTGTCGTTTTCGCGACGTTGGAAACATTTTCAAAACAAACGTAGAACTACGATATAATATACGACAGCGTAGGTGTCCATGGTGAGCATACACATAGCGCAAAAATTGAACAGACAAATTATAAATACTGCCTGTAAAAGAAAGCAACTGAAGATATAAGTGAAGGACCACGCAAAGTTATTTTTCAAGAAATAGAAGGCAACATTTCTGGTAATACTATATGTAGATATATAACTTGATGTCGATTTAATAAGAGAAAATACTGTGACATTCGAAGTTTCCTCGACTTCCGAAGTATAGAAAAGATGTTCATGAAGTTTTGGATTCTATTGAGGTTAAAGCAAGCAGTACTGGGCCGTTTCTGTTGGTAAATGACAGTAATAGCGGAATAATAATACTATCCTGCACAACTGATTTACATAAGCTGCGCATTATGAACAAAATATTCGTAGACTGTATACATTCAGGAATTGCACAAATTTTTCTGTCAGATGTTCACTATGCATGGATTGGAAAATGGTCATTACATACCCCTAATTTTCTGATTGTTGCCGGATAAGAAAACGTTAATATACAAATGCGCAATTAATCATTTGATTGGCAAGTGCAGTGCGTTAAATTCAACATTCAAGCCGAAATGTGTTGTGTCGGATTTTGAAGAACCGCTACCTAACGCTTTTATAGAAACTGGCTTAGTGCAACAGTTATAGGATGCAGGTTTCATCTAACACAATCTTGGTATCCGAACTCTGCTATTGGAAAATGGCTGGTTTCTGGTGTTATTTGTCTTGATCCTGAAGAAGTAGAAGATTGTTTTGTACTTGATCAACCCAATGATTCGAAGTTAATTGAATGCGCAGATTATTTAGTTGTGGACCTACTATTATGGTACTATTATGGACAAGGACTGTACAATGTTTATATCTATTCGAGAATATGTGGATTAGATTATAATTACATTGTTTCCGTAATTTGGTCCACAGCTATATGTGTACAAATATAAAACAAAAGCATTTATACCTTGGTTAATACAATATAAAATTAACCTATTTCTTTTATGACTATGCCTTTTTCATTATAAAAGCACTAACAACAAATTATTCATCAAATCCTAGACTTATTCTTTTGCTTCCAGTAGATAATATCGTATACATTTAACTAGTCACTTAATTTTTAATCTGTTGTCGATAAACAATTTTTATTCCATTAAGTTATATGCTACGTGTATCTATAGATCTATCATATATACGCTAGTATTCAACATAACCAGCAAAATTGAATAAGAATCATATATAAACTACATACCTTAAAAAGTCGAAAATAACTCCGGGAACTTCACTTTCACTAACAAATCTTTCATTTTAAATAAATTATTAAAGAAAATTACTTGGATTATTAAAGAAAACTACTTGTCCACACTAGATATCCCCAACAAACACGCGAGACAAATATCAAAATTGCCGGGAACTCGTATAGGGTAACGCTACGTTATTATCGGTTGCAACGCAAACCTATATTACGCCATCATAGATTAAAAATGATATTTTGCAAAAATTACAATTCAGGGTTATACTTATGTTTTCAATAAAGAAATATTTTTATTTTAAGTAGATGTGTAATATTGGAGTATTATTACAACCTATTACAAAAACATAATAACATAATGAACGACTTATTGTATTTGCAATATTATTTTTTAACTTCTTTTACGATAAAAATGTTTTCATGATTAGTAAATCAATGTGTTATTTGTACAAGATATTATTGTTAGAGGAAAGATATTTTCTTAACAACACATATTTTATAACAAATTTTTCTCTGTGTGGTGACCCCAAAAATCATATTTAGATTTTACCTAAATCATAAAAATGACCGCGGCCCCCGATGTTCATGCCCGATTCATGAGGTCTCAAAATCCCAATATTTTCCTTTCGTTTCGTTAAAGAAAAGTACATTTGCATCAGACTCTCCGCGGACAGATTTGCATTTCAGAGTTTCTGTGACTACATAAGCAACAGATACGTTAACATCATAAGCGAGCGTGCTGCTTCATCGCTAAAGCTGGCTACGAGCGGTGCCGCGCAGTAGCGTAGAGTCGACTAGGCCTCGCGTTCCACTAGAGTTATTCTGCTAATAGAGATGTTTGCTGCCGCAAATAATTTCGCTCATCTTTTAAATAAAAATTAAATGACACGTGCTCAAACACTTACCATTTTAAGAGTCCTCCGTGAAATCACAAAGTGAATAATGTCTGTTAAATATCTGCAACATTAGATATGTTTCAACTGTTGTTTCGGCAAAACTAGTACGGCATGAGGAAAAAATGCGTTTATATGCAGAGAACGAACGTTCTACATCTAGTGACGTAATATTTGCGTAAGTAAAATAATCTTTCAAATAACTTAACGATTCTGTTGGCGCACCTTCACAAATGTGTCTTAATGTGCCAAAATCAGAATTTTTCTCAAAAACACTTTCAAATTTTTCTAGAACAGAAACATTTTTGCGTCTTTCAATCGCGCATAGCTGTGCGTGAACATGTTGCACTATTTGTAGAGATTCTTCTAACGGCACCGCAGGATTTTGTAATTTTTCTATTGCATCTGCTAGCCCGAAGTAATTGTCGTGAATGATTCTTAAATCCATTTTAACCTGACGATCTTGAAATTTCGACTGGCTTTTCTGGGTAGCGGCAGCTTCCTTTGTATCGAATTGTAAAACCACGTTCTTAATGTTGTCAAAATATTTATGATAATAAAACGCCGCCTGCAACCATGTTCCCCAACGAGTTAAAATAAGTTCTGGTGGCTCTGGTATACGGGGGCACAGTCTGTGAAATTCGCGAATACGTTTCGGTGATTTGACAAATACTGCTTTGGTATGCGCTATTAAAGCGTCTACCTCAGGATAACATTTTCTGATACTATCCGCCACAAGATTGAGAGCATCAATTTTACACGTAATGTGTAATAAATTAGCAGAATGCTTTTCAAGAGACCGGCCTACAGAAAGCATGTTTGCAGCACCATCACTCACTAACATCAAGAGTTGGTTTGTTGAAAGTTCAAACTTGTTCAATGTATTTAACACCAACTTTGAAATTACTTCGGCAGTACACTGTTGTATTCGTTTGGAGACTAATAAAATTGAAGGTGCCGATTGATGAGGTTCCAATTTGCGTGCCATTACATTAAGAACAGAATGTTTCTTCCGATCTGTTGTTTCGTCGACACATAACCACAATTTTTGATCTTTCAACTCCGATTTTATTTTTTGTTCAATATGTTCGCACGCAGATGGCACAATTCTTCGTAACGATGTTCGATTTGGTAATTTGCACTCCGAATAATTATTCCAAAAGCAGATAAATGGTTCCTTGTCTAGTAAATTAAACGGTATATTACATGCGATAAACGTAACGTATAAATTAAATATAAATTTTTCATTGTCTCGTGCGCAATTTCTTTTTGAGACATGCTTTTCACTATTTACGTGTCGTAGACAATGTTGTCTGGACCAACACATTAACGGAATTTTACAGATTACACATTTAATTTTAGCACCATCATATATTAAGTCTGGAATTTCTGCAATAAATTTTCGAAGTTTGTCCGACCGCGGTCGTTTTGCTGACGAAATCATAATTTTTCTAGGACAGATAAACAATTGCGGAAATGACCGGCAGCGAAAATGTCCGTACTGCTCCGCAGACGAAGTAATACTACCGTTCCTCTCGGTCCGAACTGATTCTACGCCGATGCGCGGTACCGCTCGTGGCCAGCGTTATTCATCGCCATTGCAACTGTCTGCGGCGTTGAGATTACTGCCAGCATTTGTTGGTTTAATTCGTTTTCCAGATGGTCGCTGTGAGAGAAAACTAGAATTGTGAAGATAATTATAGCGCTGTGTGTTCATAATCACAAATCAATAGTTGTTAATATGAAAGGATAAAGGTATTGATTGATAAATATATAAATGATAAAGATATGAGTATAATGAGGAATGGAAGAATTTCTTAGCAGTTAATAAAAAAATGGAAATCGTAAGTACACTTATATCTTATCAGGCAAAAAGGAAGTTAAAAGAAATAATTAAGAAAGAAGAGACATAGCTACAGAAAAGCATTTTCAGAATACTTATTACAAAAACAAGGAAAAGTGTGCTATATTGTTTTGCTGTCCATTTTTAATTGAATTTATAATTCGCGTGTATTAATTTATGTTTGTGGTATACAATATAACTTTGCTTTTATTTATTGTGTACTTACTGGTCGAAATTCATTAATTTCTACTACATTCACACGTGTACTTCATATATTTTATCCTAATTAAGTATATATTTTGTATGTAAATAAGATAATCACAAAAATCTATCTAATCTTTTGTCGTATATGAACAGTACTTAAGAGAGCGCTCACTGAAAGCTATTATAACTGATGAAGACGGGAATTGAGAAAACCAGACACAAATTTCTATCAATTAAATAAAAATCTCATAAAGCAGATGTTAGATTGCAATTAATCTATGCGTACTAAGCAACTGCATGGAAGTTGTTACCCGCTGATAACATCACGTCGGCAGGTCTGGACCTACGATATTGCATAAATGCAAACATCGGACAAGCTAATTACCAAGTATCAAAATGCAGGTCATTTATAGTACTAAGGAACTGACCTATTGACAACATTTGTTATTTAATGTTCGAGACAAGATAACAACGTATGTATGCTCCTACACCCACGTATGTAAACTGCAAACTAGAAAAGCATCCTCATCAGATTTTGTAATCAACGTTATACGAAACGTTAATACAGCATGTTCTGTTTAAAATATTTAGTGCTTATTGAAAATAAATCTTGCAAATAAGTTTCTAGTTGGAGTTGAATTTTGTCAGTCAAAGGAGACGGACGTGTTAGCGGAGAACCGGCGATAAAAGAAATTCATAAACTCGAATCTTATCCCGTTTCAAGGCTATTTATCGAAAAACGACGTACAGATTGTAAATAACTATCTGTGATGAATGATAAAAGTACACGGGGTACGATCAAAAATTTTGAGTGAGTGGTAAGAAGAGACATTTAAGTAAGTTAACATTAAAATAACTTAGAGTAGTAAGTTAATCACAAGCTGAGAGAAGTAGAGCCTTCGAGGGGATTGACCCGGGCAAAGCTTTTAACGCGGCGAAGAACTAATACATGGAAGAGATGGAGCAAATGATGGTCCTAATGAAGGAACATATGACTGAGATGCAAAATGTTATGATAGAGATTAAGGATATAAAGAAAGGCCAAAAAGAATATTTTGAGTATATAAAAGAACTTAAGCAAGAAAATGAGATGATGAAAAATGAAATTGGGGAACTTAAAGCCAGAATCAATCGTCTGGAAAAAGTAAAAAGAAAAACAATTTAGTCATAACAGGAATCTCAGTAAACGAAGAAAATGAGACAAATATGAAAAAAGATATACAAGAATTTATGAAGCAAGAACTTCAAGTTGAAGCGAAAATTAAAACTATGAAAAGGAAATAAGAAGTGGTATCACTAAAAGACAAAATTCAAGTACTTAAAAATACAAACAAATCAAGACAAATAAGAAACAAGATAATCTACATTAATGAAGATCTAACTAAAGAAGAAAAAGAAATACAAAGCATTATACAACAGAGGGCAAAAGTAGAAAGGAACAAAGGGAATGAAACAAAAGTAGGATTCCAGAAAATGATCATAAATAATAAAATATGGAAATGGGATCCCAAAGAAAAAGAGTTAACAGAAATAAATAAGAGAGAAATTCCAAAACACTAATAGTAGAGAATGATAAGGAAAGTACGATGAGGACCACTGCAATGAATTTAGATATGAAAGTAATTAATAGTAATCAAACTGAGAAAAGAAGAGATAATATAAGAAAAACGAAAAAAGATGATACAATGAAATGTGATGAAATAATGAAACTAGGCACATGGAATGTAAGAAGTCTAAAGGATAAAGAAAAAGAGATAGTTGAAGAGACGATAAAACAAGAGATCGAATTATTAGGAGTTACAGAAACTAAACAGAAAGGAAAAGGTATAAAACGGATACATAAAGGATTCTGGCTAATGTGGTCAGGGATAGAGGAAAACGAAGGAGCAAAAGAAGGAGTGGGGCTGATAATAGCACCAAATAAGCTTATAGATGTAGTAAAAGAAGACTATGTAAATGAAAGAATATTAAGTGTAAAAATAAAATTAAAGGGTGAAGAGATATGGACACTAATAATATATGGAAAAAATGAAGATGCCAGAAAGGAACAAATAGATGAATATTTCACTGAACTACAGGAAGAAATAGATCAGGCAGAAGGAAACATTATGATTTTGGGAGACCTTAACAGAAGATTAGGGAACAGTAACAAAGGAATTGAAAACGTATTAGGAAAAGAGGGGGAAGAGACAAAGAACAATAATGGAGAACGAATTATCAAAATGTGTCTAGAAAACGATTTAATTATAACTAACACAAAATTTCGACATCCACAAGTATACACGAGTTATGAATAGCCGAAATGAACAATCAATAATTAATTATTTTCTAATATGCATTCAAAAATTTTAATATGTAAAAGATGTTAGGGTCCACAGACAAGTTAGAAAAAGGAAGTGATCATTATCTGCTAAGAATGGAATTACGAATAAAAAACCTGGAAAGACAGGATAAAAGAAGGAGAAAAATAAAAGAAAATATAAGAAGCTACACACTCAAAGAGGAAAACACCAAAAGAAAATATCTAGAACTAATTGATAAAAAGCTCCAAGAAACTGCACAGACAATAGGGTGGGAAAATAAGTGGAGACGATTTAAAACAATTGTATTGGAAGCCGCTAGAGATGTGGAACATGTAAAACAACAAATGGAAATATGAAAAGAACACGATGGTGGAATGAAAGGATACAAAGCATGACAAGAGAGAAAAAGAAAGCATGGTGAACATATCTGTAAGTACGAAAAAACCTAAAGATTATGACATATATAAGGAAAGAAGAGTCGAAGTGAAGAAAGCAGTTAGAGAAGCAAAAAAGAATCATGGGAGAAATTTGGTAAGAAAATGAACGATGATTTTAAAGAAAACCAGAAATTATTCTATGGAACTTTAAAACAATTAAGAGCAAAGAAAGAATATACAGTGCTAAACATAAAAGACAAGGAAGGGAATGTAATTATTAGGGAAGATAAGATTATAGACCGATGGAAACAGCACTTCCAAGAATTGACCAAAGCAGACGAAGTACCTAAAGTAGAAGAAGAATTTGTATATACACAAGAGATCACATTAATAACAGAGGAGGAGATAATGGAAGCAATAGGTAAATTAAAGTTAGGTAAAGCTCCTGGGAAGGACGAAGTAACATCAGAAATGATAAAATATCTGGGACACCAAGGAACGAAAGAACTCCGGCTAATTATGAGTACTGCAATCGTATCCAAGATTATCCCCATGGACTGGAAATCAGGAATAATCCTGCCATTTTATAAAAACGGAGACAAAAGACATTGCAGCAATTATAGGGGCATAACACTATCTAGCATACCAGGTAAGATATTAGCCAGAATAATAGAAAAAAGATTGAGAGATAAATTAGATAGAAAATTAGAAGGAACAATATGGATTTAGAAAGGAAAGAGGTACTCGAGATCTAATATTCATATTAAGACAACTTAGTGAAAAAATTATAGAAAAAAACAGGGAACTACATGTATGCTATATAGATTTGGAAAAGATAAGGATGTGTCCTCGGTCCACTTTTGTTCGCAATAGTAATAGATGATGCTGTAAAGAAAGCGAAAGGAAGGATGAAAAAATTTAATGTAGGATTTTGGATGTTGAAAGAGATAAGTTTAACAGAACTGATGTATGCGGGTGATAATAATAATTTTGGCAAACTCAGAAAAAAACTTGCAGTTTAACCTAAATATTCCTAATGAAGAGTTAAAAAATAATAATATGACAATAAATGCTACCAAAAGTATGGTAATAACAACACAAAGTAAAAAACATGATATACAGTTAAATGGACAAAAAATAGAACAAGTTGATAGCTATAAATATTTAGGAACAATTGTAGAAGAAAATGGTAAAATAGATAAAGAAATAAACGAGAGAATTAGTAAAGCTGGAAAAATATTTAATGCGATGAAATCAATGTTTTTAGGAAGACGGGAGACCCAAAAGGAAATCAAAACGGAAGTAGTCAAGAAGATAGTTAGACCAGTGTTACTGTATGGTAGTGAATCATGGACAATAACCAAAAAACACTAATCGAGGATAAACGCTGTAGAAATGAGGTTCCTAAGGAAGGAAAACAAGAAACGACAAAACACGAAACGAGGTATTTAGGCAACAGCTAAAAATTTGACTGATACAAGAAAAAATAGGAGAAAGACAATTAAGATGGTGTGTGCATGTTAGCCGCATGAAAGAAAATAAACTCACAAAGGTAGTCTAGGAAACAAAAGTACAAGGGCGAAAAACAAGGGGAAGACCGAGAAAAACATGGACTGAGGAAATTAGAGAACTAAAAAGAAGAGAAATAAAATGGGAAGAAGTAAAAGAAAAAACGGAAGACTGAAAACAATGGAGAAAAATATGCGGAACGGTGAAATGAATAACTTAACTCATAGCCTTACACTTCACCGTAAAAGGCGTAATATTAAGAAGAAAAAGAAGATATGTTTCTAAATTATACAATCAAATATTGTCCATTAAGTTCAATGTTTAGTTCTCGGCCAAATATCTGTGGATAATATAGATACATACGTAATATGATATACATAAGATATTTGAAATTAATAAGTAAAGCTGGCACTTTCGGGCGGTACGTCAGCATCGTAATAAGTATATACGTACCAACAAACAGCGAGCCGATTGTGCGAAGCTGATCGGAGATGCATACATACCACGTATATATCTGCACACAACAGCGGATCTGATCCTGTTGCATCGCCAAGAGTGCCAACTCTATATAATAAGTCAATACAAATTAAACGTGCTGTTTTACATATTTACTATTTTTTATATCGCCTGATCAAGCAGAAATTTCATGTGTTTAATTTTATATAAAACAAAAAGAATCACGTACATACATACATATGCAGATAATAAGATATTACAAATATGTTATAATTCTGAAATACCAAAATTAATAAATTGTCCTTCTAAAATGTTTCTTGTTAATTAATAAAACATTGAAAAATAAACACATTAACATTAAATTGCACCTATTACCGTTACTTTATACTGTACTTCTTGGTAATATTATCAAGTGCACTACATATAAATTAAAAAATAAGAGTAGCATCTGGCATTATCTTCGCGAGATTTGAACAGTTTCGGTCAGCAAGAATATTTAAAGTCGCCAACAGTAAACACTAACAGTTAGCCCTATATAAAGGAGGTTATTTATAAAAGCATGTAGCCCAGTAGTATAATTAACGTCACCAATTACACAAGAATATCTTTCGTCCGGCATTCTGCGATACAAATATGAATATCTTATCTCTTGCCAAGAAAGCCAACACGACAAATTGCTATAACTACGCATGTATAGGTATGTGTAGCTATGTATGTACCTACAATAATAATATACTATATGTGAAAATATATGAGTATAAACCATATAACGGATTTATCGTTTTGAATATTAATACTGCCAATTTTGACTTTTATTTCTATTGGCTTTTGGTAATTTTGTTGCGCTTATATTTGTAAATTTTGTAAGACAATACAACGTTGTTGATATATATACTATATCCTTATCTGGGTACGAATTGTTTAGTGCTTTTATAAAAAAGTGCTATAAAAAATACTAGACACTATCCAATCTTTGGTGACAATTTATAGGGAGGTAGGGTAAGATAAATTGGATGCCACACTATACACTATCCAATTTAACATTAGCGGCAGATCATCTAAAAAGTGTAAAAAAGTAGCTACGGCAACGACAACATCTGAGGTTAAAATACCAGAAAAAAATATATGTCGCGTTAGCAGTGTTGCACCATATCACTTTTCTAAGATAGATAGATTATTATTATTATAACCGCGCCATGGCACAGATACCTTTAGTAACCGCGACCTTAATACGTCTATCATAACAAAATGCCCTTGTTAGTGTCAGAATAATTGGAAGCTTTTAATGAACCTTAGTACTACTCTAGGATCTTCTTCCTTCAGTTCAGTAGGTGTGAGTAATGGCCTACTGAAATGGTGGTGATGACAACACATATACATAAAATGTGTTCTGCCGTCTGCAATTCTTCTTAGCATAGACGACAGATTTGATCTTCAGCTTTTCCTAGTTTGAATAAATATTTTTGGGCTACATGACCTGTCAAAAATCCTGCCAGTAATCTAATATCTTGCTAAATAATAGCACTATTTTAGCTGTCTATAGCGACCCTAATACGACTGCTTTCGCCTATTTTTGTCCTGGAATATTTTCCCAGTATGAAATCTTCCGATTATCCTCCCATATCTCAATTGCTTGCCTTATGTGGCTCTTTCGAAGTCCACGAAAGGGGTTAAGACCAATAAAAGGCATGCTCGCTGCTCCTTTGGTCAAGTTATCTGCTTTTTCATTTCCTTCAATCCCTTGGTGGGTTGGGACCCAACGTGACGTTACGTGGTTATTACGTCCCAGATACCTTAGATTGTATACACATTCGTGTATCAGGACAGATTCACATGTATAAGTCTTGATAGACTTTAGAGCTGCCTGACTATCGCTGAAAATATTTATAGTTGCGTCTGGTATCCCTTCCTCGAGGTTCTTTATGGCGCACAGGTTTAAGGCAATAATCTCTGCTTTGAAAATGTTAGTGTGGAGTCCCGTAGGAATTTTTAGGTGGTAGTTAGGTCCAGTGATGGCTATGTCTGATCCTACTCCTTCTATTCTATATATAAGATGTCCTCTACGATCACCAGGTTTTAGTCCCTTCATTCAATTAAGACTGAGAGCGCTTGATAAAGCGTGCTTTTGATGTGAAGCGGTGTTATTCCCAGCAGGACTTCCAGCGCTGCTATGGGATATCACACCTGCAATGTTGAGACATGCGAGTCTCTGAATATGTTGAAGCTGCTGTTGTACTGCCTTTTGAGTTGCTTTTGGCCGCCAAACCAAGGAAACGTAGGTGATCATTGGTCTGATTATTGCCGTATATGACCAGGAGGTCTCTTCCGGCTTCAAACCCCAGTTCTTACCAAACAACCTTCGGCATACTAATGATGCCATGATAGATAAATAGATAGATTATTTCTGTTTACATATTTATATCGTCTAGTGTTGAAAAAAAAGAGTAGATAAGAAGTACATTTGAACATTAGAAGTACGAAACAATTATAACTCTCCATGATTGTTAGTGTGTCAAATCTAATAAAGCGGAATAAAGAAACCTAAAATTTGACGTATCACAATAAGTAAGATAGTGTTAATTTAAAATTCTACATAAGGGGACAAAGGGACTAAGATAGAATGCACATTATTATCAAAAATTTGCCCCCTACACTCTGCAAATAAAAATTAACGTGTCCTAACAAATTTGGCTTTGTACTTTCATTATCAAGATATCCGAGGTGTACTATTTTAAAATGAACACAATGTATGTGTATCTATATTTCTAGACTAAACCAAAGATAAGGAAAGCGATCAGTGACCTTTGTTTGGAGAGTAGCTACATTTAGGATTAGACCAGTTATGGTATGTAGAATTAGGTCTAATTAAAGCTTACCGAACTTGTAAAAGACCCGACTTCAATACTACCCAAGTTAACAAATTTGTTGATTGTACGTTGAGTATTACAGCAGCTATATTAGGTTCTTATTTGCAAAATAATGTCGGACAAAAACTACAAATTGTTGCTCAAGATTAAATTCTACACCTAACGCCAGAACCTAACGAATAACAAATTTAAAGAAGAATCATATTATTACGTTAGGAAAAATATGAAATAAGTTTTCTTTAATCCCCTGCCTAACTTACTACCCTCGCTCTCGGCTTAAAGTCCCAGACTTCTAACACATTGCAAAAAAATAGGATTCGGTGAATTCATTTAAAGTATTTACGGGTGTTATAAAATAATTTCATCCTTTTAATAGTACGCGTGGCCAATTGAAACCTACGTCCTTGCCCCAACACGCAAATACATAATTCGTCGCCATTAAATAATTTGATCCATTGTTTATATTTTTGATCCAAGGAAAATCCTATAGCGTGATCAGTCGCTTCAAAATATTCCCAATTTGACGCCCTAGAGAGCGCAAATACACACAAAAGCCTCAAATTTACCTAAAACGTGACATGAGTGCCAATAATTTACGTTTTATAATGTTCATAACAGAATAATTTAGCAGATGTACAACGTCAAAAAGAATAAATTTATGTATGTACATTACTAAACGAAGCAATGGAATGAATATGTACATAAAGCTCAACGAGGTGCTGACACGCTCTTATTGTGTTATTGGTGTGACAATACGTTAACATTTGCCCTGTATCAAGACGTTAAATGTAAACAAACGCATCTGCTGAGGCATACTAAAATTATACCCAGAAAAGTATTAAGGCGCTAGATATGTATGAAGATTTATTTTTAGTGATTACATCTTGTGTAAGAATAATGCGTAACGACGTAGTTTATTCGATTTAACAAGTAATAAAAAATGTTTCAGAAAAAGAGCAAAAGAAAATTTCCAGGTTAGAGATGGAAAACGTTCTTTAGATAAGTGTAAAATAACATACTTCGTTCCATCCTATTTAACTGTACTCATGTTATATACGTACATACACGGCGTCTCAATCTTCTGGAATTCTATAGCGCATCTCAACCTCCGTATGCAGTATATATACATACGTCTTATGGTAATTCGATTCACGGTTGCCAAATCGTCCAATCATATGTTCCATTATTATTTCCGGTTCATTACTTAACATTTCATGCAATCAAAACGTAACCTTTATGGACGTTTTAGAAGTTAATGTGAAATCAATTTAAAAATTAATACCAAAAAGTTAAAGGAGAAGAATAATTAAAACAAAAATGTTAAAATTTTGTGATTACACTACTCCATAACAATTTGTGAAAAATATTAAAATATACACAGTGATACAGACAGATTTAATATTTAGGTTGTCAAATATTTGTTAAATCGGACGCACCGGTTTGGGTTTATAAACTATTTGTGACATTATGTATTAAAAAAAGAGAACTTATAGCAAAAATTCCTTTAGAAAAATGCTAATACTGTTTAAATTACCCGACTAACAATATGTAATGTGAAAAGTAAGAATACTTAATTTTTTTTTATTTCCATAAATTAAGAAAGAAACCTACAAATATTTTAATACTCTTTGCTGATGTAAATATTCATTAAAAGATTAAATAATTACAAAAAATATATTGTTTTTTCTGTACATTATTACACATGCCGCAATTATAAGATGGTAATCGAACTCTATGTCCTCTTCCTTTTGCAAACACGTCAATCGTGTTTTTATCATACTGCCTTTAATTCATAGTACGCAAACCAGTAAGTCTCTTTTTAGCACGTCGTTTAGTGGTTGGTATTTGTTTCACACGAAACTGTCGTTGGAATTTTTTGTAATTTTCTTCAGCCGTAGGAGGAATTATCAAGAACAATTACTGAGCTCTGCAGTATATTTGTATGTTTCTAAATCTGTCTCATGATGAACGTCAGCAGTGTTTTTCTTGCAAATAAATATATATTCAGCAGTAAAAGCAAAATCGTTATCAACACAAGCATGAACTAATGCAAACCAAAGCCCAACACCAGTAGGTGATTTCAAACCAATGCTCCCTGTATAAAAGCTTGTCGACTGTTTTGCATCGCATAGGCGTCGGTATTACGGGTTAATATAAGAATACGAAAAATTCATAAATAAACTAAACCGGTAGAGAAGCAGGCATGTAGTGTCGACCTTGAATATAAATCATGTTAAACCGCGCTGAGAGAGATTTCGTTTTAGTACCGGTTGAGCTGTTGCAGAGATTAGTCGAACGGTCAAGGTTATGTACTTACGTGTCACTTTTGAAAATATAGCTGGTGTTTTTAGTGTGTTGTAGTATTATACCAAGTACATAATTAGTGTATCGTTTCATATAGAACTAATATTTACATACCTAAGAAAACAATGCCTCGTAATAGATTTGCTACTAATGTACATAAGTATGTGTCACTTTTTCCCCATTTAAAATATGACGGTAGTGCAGTTTTTTGCTTAATATGCAATGTTCGTTTGGCTGCATTGGACAGAACTGATTGCCAGAGGCATGTCAATGGTATTAAGCATATGAGAAATGCAAGAACTGAAATACCTTATACACTATTCCTCATACATTTATTAATTATGTTTACCTCTTGTAATCTTCCGTTGTCGTTGGTGAGAAAAGCCGCTTTTAAAACGTTTTGGCGACAATACTTTCCAAAGTACCCATTACCCTCACAAACACAATTACAGAATCATTTGCCGCGAATGAAAGAGATGCTAGAAAATGTGTGTAAACGTGATTTGTGTTCCAAAAAAATATGGATTACCGTGGATGAGACGACCGATATAAAGAAAAACAGTATTGTAAATGTAATAGCTCGCGTTTTATCTAGCGAAAATACAGCATCTCGATATTTGTTAGCTTGCAAACGTGTTCAACAATGTACCGCGGAAAATATTCAAAAAGCGATAATGAACGCTTTGAAAAAATTTAAAATTGCCCAAAATCAAGTTGTGATGATTGTGACAGATAGTGCAGCAACGATGTTAAGTGTTGGGCGATCCTTAAAACATATATTTCCTAACTTAATACATATAACCTGCGTGCTGCATGCTTTGCATTTAGTTGGTGAAGTTGTTCGACAACATTACGGAAACGTTGATCGGATGATTGGAAGTACTACAGCAGTGTCTCGTAAATCTCCTAAACGTTTAAAAGAATTTCGTAAATTTTGTCCAGGTATTCCAGAACCTCCTGAACCAATATTAACGCGATGGGGTACTTAGCTAACAGCAGCTTCTTACTATTTGATCCATTTTCAACAAATTCAATCAGTTATAATGCGATTTAATCGGAATGAATCCAAAGCAATTAGAAAAAGTCAAAGAGAATTTCAAATTCCTCAACTTTTAGAAGATTTAACAACAGTATGTACCAATTATACAGTATTACTAGATGCCATCAGAAAACTACAATGTACTGAATTGTCATTGCAGGAATCATTAGACATAGTGGAGAGTGTAAAAAATAAATTACACACATTAAATGATACGCCAGGATTATGCGCTAGTCAAAAGTTGGCAGATGTTTTAAGGAAAAATCCCGATTTTAATACTTTAGAGGCCGCTTATAATAAGTGTAAGAATAGTGAACTTTTAAGTGATTTTGAAAAACAGTTTCTACATGCAAATGTAACTTCCTTAGATGTGGAGAGATCGTTTTCTATGTATAAGAATATTTTTTCTTGTCGACGCACAAGGTTTAAAGAAGTAACTGTGGAAACATATGCAATGATGCAAGTTTACAGTAGTTCACATCCTGATGCTTCTAATTTGTTGAATAATTAGCAAGTAAGTTTATTTATGAATTTTTCGTATTCTTATATTAACCCGCAATACCGACGCCTATGCGAGTCCGCAAGTTTTGGTTACTCTACTCATCTGTATATATGTATTATACTTCGACCTGAAATAATATAAAATTACAAGTAAATTAACCATTTGTATACATATAATAGATAAGCAAATGAAAAGTATTAAATGTTAGAAAGTAAACTGTGCCTTCTTTAAATTCCTTGATGTTTCGTAAGCATTTGTGCCTCCACAAATAATATCACCTCGTTCGATGGGTATGCTTTTCCGTTCGCATAATTAAAGCCCCATATGATAAAGTCAAAGAGATCATCATCACCATTGATAGTAGCACACATTGTATTTAAAGTAGGTGGCATATTTTGTATAAAAAGCTATGCTCTTTATGTCAAATACATTCTTGCGTGTTCTCATCACATGTATGTAATCGGTCATTTACTTATATGCCTTTCCTTTTCTTGTCTTTTTGAGCTTGATAATATAAACTTTCTTGTTGCTTTTGTTGTATATTATATATTGTACGCTCTGAGCAACCTAAAGCTTTACTCGCAGCAGCACTTACATTCATAGATTTATCAAAATAATTGAACACATTGGCAATCATATGTTTTTCCTTATGACTAAATCTTTCTCTCTTACTCCGTTTTCTGTCTACAGGCTCCATTAATGCAGTGAAAACTATAACAAAATGTATAGGTTATCACATTTAATCACATTTATAAGAACTATGGAAAATGTCCATATTTACCTGTATACGTTTGAAAGTGATAGAAATGTTCTAAACAGAACGCCTTATACAATTACAAACAATTCAACTGAAAATATATAAAACTACGATGATAATGACTAGTCTGGGCAAACAGCGGTAACAGTCAGTGTAGTAGATATGTGGTGCGGGGTCGGCGATTATTTATTTCACGCATTCACAGCGTCAGTACTAAATCGATGCTGTATGCGAGTAGTTCTGTCTATATGTAGGCTGTCGTAACTTATTTCGTAATTGTACGCTTATGTTTGCTTTAAAAATGTCGCAGTTAGGTACATCGCGAAAACGACCAATGGCAGACACAATTAAAAACTTTATAGTGGACATGCCGGACTTAATTTTTGATGGCAGTAAAATTCAATGTCTAGTTTGTAAAATTCCTTTAATGTGTTGGTCCAGAAGCCATTGTGAACGTCACGTCGAAAGCAAACAGCGGTGGCATACGGGACCAAGAAAAATTTACCTTTGATTTATGTGTTACTCTTATTTTATGTAACCTATCGTTTCGTTTACTAGACAAAGAAGCATTAGCCTCCTTCTGGAATAAATATGCGGACTATAAATTACCTAGTCGGATATCGATACAAAATGTAGTGCCATTTACTCGTGAACATATAGAAAAAAGAATGAAAACGGAATTGAAAGATAAAAAACTGTGGTTGTGTGTGGACGAAACAACGTCATCGTCAAAAGCATTCTGTGGTTAATGTAATGGTACGTACAATGGAACCACAACAACCGTCATCCTCCTTCTTACTTGCTTCCAAAAGAGTTATAAATTGTACTGCCGATGAGATTTTAAAGGCGGTGTTGAACTCACTGAACAAATTTGAAGTTTCAACTAAGCAACTTTTAATGTTTATGAGTGATAGTGCTGCAAACATGCGTTCTTTGGGCCGATCTCTTAAAGAACACAGTGGTGACTTCTTACATGTAACGTGTAAAATCCATACTCTAAATCTTGCGGCACAAACGATTCCCACATGTTTTCCACTGCTAAATGCATTGATTGCTAGTACAAAGGCAGTGTTTCTAAAGTCCCCGAAACGTATCCGACTATTTCACAAACTGTGTCCTGATTTACCTGAACCACCACAGCCGATTGTTACACGTTGGGGAACATGGTTGCAGGCTGCGTTTTACTACAACAAATGTTTTGATCAAGTAAAGAAGGCAGTTTTAAAATTCAATCCGACAGAAGCTGCAGCAATCAAGAAAAGCCAGGAAATATTTCAAGATAGTCAGGTTAAAAGAGATCTACAAACTATTCACAACAATTACTTCGGTTTAGCGGAGGGAGTAGAAAAATTACAAAATGTTTCGATTTCGCTAGTGGATTCTGTTCAAATTGTGAATGATGTTCACGCACAGTTATGCGCTGTAGAAGGCGAAACAAATTGGTGTGTTATACGAAAAGTGTTTTAGAAAAAATCTCCGATTTTCTTATATTAAGACAAATTTGTGAAGGTGCGTGTAAAGACGCATTAAGTTGTTTCAAAGATTATTTTAAATATGCAAATATAACATCGCTAGATGTCGGACGGTCGTTTTCGGCATTAAAAAACATTTACTCCGCACGTCGTACTCACTTAACTGAAACAGCTGTGGAAACATATCTAATGATTCAAATATTTAACAGATGTTACCCAGTTTGTGATTTCACGGAAGACTTTTAAAACGGTAAGTGCTTCAGCACATTTTATAATTTACTTCTTACCTTCTATTTTATGTGTAAACTTTTATGCGCTCGCCATGCCTCTGGCTGTTACCGCATATTTGCCCAGGTTAATAATGACTCTCGACAGTTGACAATATAGATATTTAAATGGATATTTGTTGACATAAATATAAGTGCGATATCGCAACATAGCAACCGGAAATAAAGGTAGCCTTATTGATGAGCCTCTAAGGGTAGAAAAAGATACACTGTGTATAGGGCGATATTTTTGAAAGATACTCTAAGGTCTATGATGTCATTAGAAAATTTGTGCTTACCACTATTTATACAACAGGTGCAATTTTCTAACACCAGACTGTTGAAACATCCTCTATATTCACTTCAATAAAATGTTATAACAATTATCAATAATCGTTTATTAGATTAAAATAAGAATAAGACAAAATATTTCTCTCTGCTATAAATAACAGAAACACAAATTCTGAATTTTAAAATTGTTTTTTTTTTAAGTGTGAAAGACAGAACGATTATTTCTTGCTGTTCAAATAAATTCATCTACGTATACTTTTTATTCTCAATTATTAGAGGTTTTAGCAGTAGTTTTCTATGCTAATTTCTGGTTTGATAGTTGTGGAAAAAGTTGTGAATAATTTTCTCTTGCTTACTGCCAAAATTGCTCGTGGTGATCCAAATCTTTGAGAAACACAAACTGATAGTTTTTGGTAGCCACTTAGAATCCTCAACTAATGTAAAAAATATTGTACAGCAATCACCGAATGTATAGTCTAATTTTGATTTTGGAAGCAGTAACCCCCATTTTTGATCATTTCTCCATATTGTGCTATGGTGAAACATACCCTACCGCCTATACATAAAATCACTCGTTTCCGAGTTATATTGAAAACATTCACAAACTCGATTATAATAACAATAATAGTAATAATAATATCTTTATTTCCAATGAACAAATGTATTGTTGTAAGAAATTGTAAGGAACGTTACAAAAAACGAACTAGCAAATTACAATGCAGAAAGGCAAATCAGCGCTAGATACTAAAATTGAGATCTATGAAAAGCACTTGTAAGCTTAGCTGAGTTCCACTTATCAAATACTGCTTCAGCAATAACCCTACTTGTGGGAGTTTTTAAATTCATTTGGTATTTTACTATAAATCTTTAAACCTAAACGAAATAATGAAAAATATATTTAATATCTAAATGTAGGAAAATCTCAATTTCCTAAGTATATATTTGTTTTGGTTTAAAATATTGAAAGCCTTCTATAATTTTTAAAGTGATGAAAGCCGATCGAAGTAAAAAGATCCACCACACCTATCTTATTATTTATTAGTTTTAAAAGTATATTTTATTAAGGCACTTATATCGTGAATTAAACTACATATTTTGATGTATTCACACATTTTATAAATGATTTAATAACGTTGAATTTGTGACTTGTGTTTCTACAAATGCAGAATTGCTTCATATTAGTTGAAAGACGATAAATGATATTGTGAGTAATTTTATAAGCCTATATTAAGTGATTACCATTAACTTTGGCAAAACGTTAATCACTCTTTAATTAATCCTCTTAACATACAAAGCCATCTGCAAGCCATTCCCTGAATACCTACATACTCTTTGACATTCAGAGAAATTACATTAATTACTCTTGGCTTGCTATTTATAACCGAAGCGTTAAAACATTTCAATATTCGAAGCACGTTAGACTAATTTCGAGAATTTAAAGAGATACTTACAATGAGTATATTTCCACTTAATTAAATGATGAAAAATGAGATAACTGATTCACAAAGTTAAATATGCATGTCGCGAAATATGTATGTATTATTTAATGGTGAATAGAGATTAGCAAAAATGACTTTATCTAAATAACATTGAAAGCATTAGCTGTCTGGTAGTTTCGTGTTATTTTTAGTGTGCACGGACAGAATCCGAATATACGGTCAAAAAGGGGTATTCATTTACTTATTGTTAATTAAGTAATCGCTCTACTAATTGAGTTATCAAAGGAACAAAACTATCAGATTGTCGAAATTTTAACGGTTGAACAAGATTAGGGTGAATTATACTCTAGTACAATAGCTAAAATAAACCTGCACCGATTAGAATATTAATGAATTGGGGGCAATGAGCAATAGTTACACGGTTTACCTAGAGCAAAGGGCTGCAATTTGATTTATTCCAGGTACGCGAGCTACCATATTGCTAAATTGCTCAATTTCCATTATTCCACGTATCACGCAAGCTAACAAATAACTCCCTATGCAAATAAACTGACATAATACAACTTTATTCTAATTTTTCAAAAATATATCTCACGTATGTTTAATGGTGGTTCTGCAACATTGGCTCAGATTTTATTAGATAAGAAACTATATAATAAAAAGCTTACAGAAACGTTTTAAATCATCATTTCAAAATATTTAAACCAACAACAGAAACGATAAAGTAATCTTTCTTGAAGGTGCTGTACTTCACCAGTAAGAAAATAATTGTGGAAGAGATATGATACTGTAAATAATACCTTCATGTGGAACAATCTACCCAAACATACAATGTGGAAATAGACGACTCAATCGAGTACGTACGGGCATTTCCTTTGTACTTAATCCGTCGCATCCGTAAGACCACAGAATCCTTCTTTTTGATGACTCTCTCGTTTAAAAAAAAAAAAAATTCTGTGTACGGCAGTCCTGCAGTGCCCTTGAACTATAGCGTTCGTGTCGTTTCCAATCAATTAATCAGTATCAAATGGAATATTACAAATTATGTAATAAAACTACACTACTGTTTACTGAAATTGCAGCGCCATTAAAAGCAAATTGTACTGCACTGAAACTTTTACGGTAGATTATATATGTACTATTAGATGGATAGATTGAATTGGTGGTCCTTGACCTGTTCCACAACGACCTTTTCATATCTGATATGAATTGAATTGAATTATCAGGTCGTTTCCATTAGCTTTGCCTCTGCATAGCTTTCGGCCTTTGGACATTCCGAACTCATCTCTGAGAGCCGCAATGTTATTAATAGAGCGGGCCAAGAGCGCCACGCGCCAGGTTCGCAATCAGGCTGCCGGGCGCATATATGTATGTAAACATAAATAATTTAAATATGTAATTATTAGGACGAGGACCAAAACCACTGTCTATTACGTCGTGAAGACGCGCAAATATACACCTGCAGCTTGGGTGTTCGTTGATAAATAGAGCGGGCCAAGAGCGCCACGCGCCAGGTTCGCAATCAGGCTGCCGGGCGCATATATGTATGTAAACATAGGTAATTTAAATATGTAATTATTAGGACGAGGACCAAAACCACTGTCTATTACGTCGTGAAGACGCGCAAATATACACCTGCAGTTTGGGTGTTCGTTGATAAATAGGGCGTTGTTCACAGTGGGCCACTACAAAAAAAAAGTTCATTCATCGACGGCTACGAACTAACAGCGCGCTTACTCATTTACGGATGACGCGCTCTATTCATCAATAAATGACGAGTCTGCAGATGTTACGTTTGCACCACTTCGTGGCATACTAGAAACAAGCGTCGGTGTGCTCGCTTTAGTGATTATGTCTAACGTAACTATTAAAAATAAACGGCCATTACCTACGAAAGTTAATAAATTTCTTAGTGAATTTGTGGATTTACACTACAATGGGAGTACAATTTTCTGTAAAGTTTGTAAAAAGAAACTACTGTGCTGGAGCAAACGTGATTGTGAAAGACATATAAATAGCGCACACCACAGAAATAAAAGAAATGGTGTGTCACAACAACGTCAATTTCAATTAGAATTGCTTTTAACGTTTATGGTATGTGGTCTACCACTTCGTATACTTGATAAAAAAGCATTTCGAAAATTCTGGGGTACATACAATGCCGAGTGGATACTACCATCTCGGACAGCGTTACGGAGAGATATTCCACGAATACGTGAGGACATTGAAAATCGAATTAAAGCCGAATTAAAAGATAAACAGCTGTGGCTATGTCTTGATGAGACGACAGATTGCAAAAAAAATTCTATTTTGAATATAATAGTGCGCGTATTAGATCCTATTAAACCAAATTTTGCAATTCTATTAGCCAGCAGAAGATTAAAACAGTGTACTAGTAAAGCAATTACGGCCGTAGTTCTCGAAACGTTACAAAAATTTCAAGTGTCAACCAGTCAACTGTTGTTGTTCATGAGCGATGGTGCAGCAACAATGTGTAGTGTAGGCCGTTCCCTTAAGGAAAAGTGTGAAGGACTTTTACATGTTACGTGTAAAGTCCATGCTTTACATCTTGTGGCACAAACTATTCGAGAGTGTTACCCGGAGGTGGATGCATTAATAGCAAACACAAAAAAAGTGTTTCTCAAAAGTCCTAAGAGGACTAGGGCATTCCACAGGTTATGCCCTGGTATTCGAGAACCACCACAGCCCATTCTTACGCGTTGGGGAACGTGGTTAAAAGCCGCTTTTTATTATAATGAACATTTTCAAGAAGTCAAATCCGTTATTTTGCAATTCGTCCCTGCCGAAGCTAGAGCTATTAGGATGAGCCAGAAGGGATTTCTCGATATTTCTGTTGAAACACATCTAAAGAATATTAGCAACAATTACAAAGGGTTAGTAGACGCGATAGAAAATTTGCAAAATTCTGGATTGTCGTTGGTAGAATCAGTGCAAGTCGTGGACGAAGTTAGTACATTGTTACACAGTATAAACGATGCAACAAGTGGACGAGTTTTAGCTAAGTTCGATAGTGTTTTAAAAAGAATCCGGACTACACGAGATTAAGACAAATGTGCGATGGGGCATCTGCAGATTCCTTGACTAAGTCTAAAGATTATTTTAATTACGCCTGTCTTACTTCGGTAGACGTGGAACGGTCGTTTTCGAAATATAAGAACATTTTTTCGTCTCGGTGAACATCCTTCACCGAGGCAAATGTGGAAACTTCTCTGATGGTGCAACTTTTTAAACAAGCCTATCCGCATTATTAAGAAGGATAGAATTTATTTATTATATCTTTATTTACAGTTACATTATTAAGTACAACAGAATAAAAAAAGCGTTCAGTTTCTCAGTTATTTCCTTATTACATCCCATTTACAGCGCATACCGTTTTCAATCAAATAAAAAATCATAATGAAAATAAAAACACCTCAGCGTGTACATATACATATATATATATATCCGCTCTAATTACTAAACATTATTATTGCGTCAGCTTTTATTTTTTTACTCTTGTGTATTAATTTCGAAATATCACATATCTGCTGTGACTCACATATACGCTATTTACAATAAGCGGCCGTTGCGCCTGATTCCGATTCTGTTGGATGGCGCAATTTGGCCCGCTCTAGTTATTAATTCCGTGCGTACGAGGGCTTCTTCATCCGCTTAGCCGAATCCGCATGCTGTTTCTTCTGTCAAGTACAATTTACTTATATGATTCTTGCAGTGTCAGGCGTACTATTGTTTTGACAGTCTTTCTATTTCTACCTAGTAGAGCGACTGTACGTCGAGGCTTGTATCCATTTAGGGATTGTTTGGCCTCTCTCTGACCTGGAATATTTTTCCACTAATCTTGAGGCTTCATTTCCTTTTCGATTTTTCTTTTTGACCATTGACTGTCAGTCGCTTACAGCAGTTATCTACAATGTTTAGAGCATCATTAGCATAGCCAATGTCGTAAAAGCTCTCTTTAAACAGTCTTACTCTAAAGTTGTAAATTAGGTACATCTATAGAAGGGGCAACAATACGTCCCCCTGGGGATATCTTCCTTTCTGCTCTTATCTCGACATCGGCCTCACCTAGGGACGCTAACATAATGCGTTCATCTAGAGCAGCCCTTATCCATTGACAGAGTCTTAAAAGAACTTCCTTTTTCTTAATTACTTCTACGAGAGAAGCTGTGATTGTGTTGTTGGAGCACCCCTTAATATCTAGAAAGACAGCCATTGCTATCCCTTTATCTCTTGTTGATTTACTAATAAGTTTGTTTGGGATAGTTAACACCGAATCTGTTAACCTCCTTGTGATTGCTCAAAGTTTCGTTTCTAATAAGCCTGTCCACCAGCTGCTTCAACGCCTTTAGTAGTAAGTAGGGCAATGTAATGGATCTACATGATTTTGGTGTTAAATCCAAGACCCTTCCTATTCTGAGGAGAAATATAAACTTCGTGATATGTGGCTGAATTAGTATGTGTACTTCTGTCATATGGCTTTTAAAGATGATGCACAGATAAGATATTAACACCTAAGCTCCCGTTTGTAATATCACGGGAGAGACACTATCCACCCCGAGGGATTTGAGTGGTTGGAACCTATTTACAATCTATATCTGATTGTTGCTTGCATCCTATAGAAAGCAATTAATGTTTAAAATGTGTATGTTACTGTTTGTCCGAGAATTGGCAGTATATCGTCATGAGATCTGAGAAAGTGCATTCCCTCTCACTGCGTCATCGACGAAGAGCACATCGTCAGCAACTAGGCCAATTTAAAACGGTTTGTATTGTATGCCTTCGTGAAGGTGGTGTACGCATACGAGCGTACACCAATCGAAAGGATCGTCATCTTCAAAGGTTCGCAGTTACGGACCGTTGTACGACGTCGGGTACCTTAGCGCAGTAATTATGAAATCAGCTCTGTTTGACGTTGATTACTCACAGTGGGATTAGCAGCAATACAACTGATATTCAGGTTACCATTAACTACTCTACACCTACAACAAAGATTAGAACGTTCAGTAATTAACGAAACAAATGGCTGTGAAAAAAGAACAATTTATTCAATGACAATGAAATTTACACTACTTTTCAATGTAGTCTCCGCCAACATTTAGGCACTTCTCCCATCGCTTTCTGTGCTCACTAATTCCAGTGCTGAAGAATTATTGACCTTGGTGTCCGAGCCACTTGTGTACAGCTTGTTTGACCGCTTCGTTGTCTTTGAACTTGGTGCCGCGTAAAAACTTTTTGAGCGGGCCGAACAGATGAAAATCGGACGGTGCGAGGTCGGAACTGTAAGGAGGATATGGCAACACCTCCCAACCCAAATTTTCGAGCATCGTGAACATGGGTCTCTTTATGGAATTAAGTCAACTGTCCTAACATTACACAAATCAGCTATTTTTATACGCCTGTCATCGAGAATAAGGTCATTTATGCGCGATTTATTAGCGATGAATATCGGTGATACTTGTTCTACCCGACTTAAACTGTTCAATCCACTTACACACGTTTCCGCGGCTTAAACGCTTTTCACCATACCGTTTCAACATTCTCGAGTACATTTCGGTCGGCTTCACACCTTCGAATAACAAAAATCTTATCACTGAACGTTGCTCTTCCACCGTACACGTTTAGAGAGGAGCCGACATTTTGAAATGAACAAAAGGGGTTATGTTTGCTTTTATTTCTTTCAAACAGCTGACTTAATTTCTCCCCAAGGTTGCCAGCTTGACTCACAGAATGTTTCGTCTAATAATACTCAGTTGTTTTCCCGCTAATGCAGTTTATCTCGTTAATTACTGAACGTCCGACTTTGACTTGAATCAATCCAGATGCAACTGATCACAGAACTTATCGAGGCGCGACTGCTCCTATTATTTTTTCCTGTATTTGTATTCCTGTATTTTTTCTCAGGGGATTTTGGGAAAGATTTTAAATTTTCTAAATTAGTCTAAATTTTTAAATTCTTTGTGGGATCAGGAGTATTCCTAAATACTCTTTGGGCAATTTTCTAGTTAATTTTCAAATTAATAAATCGAAATTAACGAATATTAGAATTTAAAATGTAACTAACCTTGCATTCGAATGAAGTCAATGTCATATAAACGCTCTGTTTATAATAACTTCTACAGGAAACTGTCTGCTCTAACCTTCAACCCTTTCTTCTTTGAATAAATACTTTAATTTTACTATCGAATACTTTATTGGTGTCCTAATCAAGTAAACGCAAAATGATTCGACGAAAGCTGAATCGAGATTGATTCAAATTTTGGCATCGCTTATCTTTCTTTTATTAGTAATCGCGAAAAATGGCGATTGTTTCATTCCACAGCAAATGATTGATAAATTAAACCCAAATATAAACTTTTATGATGCATTTCGATGAAATTAAGTTTTTTATAGAAATGGGAACGAGAATGAATGCAGTTACGCAACCAGATTATATATAGAGAACATTATGACATAAATTCTGACTAACAACATAGATATGACGAAATGCACTGACGATTTACTTAATAACATTCGGACAAAGATTTAATTTATGAAATGATGTTTGAAATACCTTTCAATTTACCCTGTTGTTTGTTTTAAACGACTTTTACATTAATTTTGACGATTTACAAGATTAGGAAAATACACTGAAGAGTGGATTTGTCCGTGTTACCCTACGATCGTCGTTGTTTGAACTTAACTTTATTATTTAATATTAACGCTCCAAGGCCAGTTGGCCGGTGGGAAATGGTGTCTTGGAAAATTACATTTTTACCCGCAAGAGGGATATTTCATTACAAACGGGTCGCTAACCTGAATATACTATCCGTTCTGAATCGTTGTTGTAAATATTGAACATTACAATATATATATTTTTATTTCGCATTTTGTATATTATTTTTGCAGTAAATTAACCAAGAACTATAAACTTGTTTCAGGTTTTGATACTTCTGAATGAATTACCCGATTCCTCGTAGAAATTTGTAGCAAACCGGTAATCGGTTAACGAACAATTCGAGTAACCCACTATACTTCCTTTCTTTCAGAGCAAGCAATCTTTCAAAAGAATAACGACGTTACGAGGCGTATTAAATATTCTTGAAGAGAAAATGTATTGAATTTTATTCGACGAATTATGGCAGCGTATCGATATGAGAATTGTAGTCCCTCAAAACACCAGCAGTAAATTTATTTCTCGACATAGTCTCCTTGCAGCTCTATACACTTAGTCCAGCGATGTTCCAACTTTTTTAAGCCATCCAAATAATAGGATTTGTCCAACTCTGCAAAATAGGCATCTGTTTCCGCAATGACGTGAACTGCTTCCCACCAAGCCATTTTTTCAAGTTTGGAAAAAGAAGAAGTCACAATCTGGCGAATATGGTGGATGGGTATCAATTCGTACCGTAACTGGACTGGTTTTGCTGTCGCAGTTGCCGATGAGTAGAGAATTTTTTTCTTTGCTAGATGGAGCCCTCTTCTCTTTAGTTCAGCATCAAATCGGTCCAATAAATCAGCATAGTACTGTCCCGTGATTGTCCTTCCCTTCTACAATTAATCAATTAAGATTATGCCCTATCCCAAAAAATCGTCGCCACAATTTTGGAATCGTCTTCGCCTTCTTTGGTGTATGTTCGCCCGGAAGAAACCATTTTACCTACTGACATTTTGCTTCTGGCGTGTAGTGATGTATCCATGTCTCTTTTACAGTCACATAATGCAGCATTCAAACATTGCTTTGAAGTTACCACGCCATTCCGTTTTCAATCAATCATCGCCGGTAGCTCTCCCATATTTAATTTTTCCTGAAGAATGTTTCGCACACGTTCAATTGAGATGTTTACCATATTAGCATCCATTAAACTAGTATCTGATGGTAGTCATCGCAGGTGCATGATCCGGCATCCAACTTCTCTTTGATTTCTGCACACGTTTTCCCATCCAAAAAAAGAAATCGAACCACTACTCGGTATTATTCCTCGATGAATCTCTCCGAAATTTTGACAGACGTCGGTTAAAGAATAGTACTCACAGTTGGTAATGCAGATTTTGACACGAAGCTCCATCTGACTCCAAACACCGGTACTTTTCCTACCATCCTCGTATATATTTCGCAAACTAATGGTGTGAAACTACATTATATAAACACACATATATACAGACATAATCAGAATATCAGTCTAATAAAAATATATATAATAGGAACACGCTCACAATTACACATATATCACAACAGGTCATAGAATTCCTGGACTGTATAAAACATTTATCTTTTAAAATCCTTTTAAATGAACCGTGTGAGTGAATCCTGCCCCAACCCAGCGGGAAGAGGTTAATATATGTTAGTGCACACGCAAATTTACGAATACTAAAATTTGTTCGACTTTGCTACTTCGCATCGTATATACTCTGGATTTCGGGTAGAATAATTATGTGTATCTGTACAAGTCTGCAGGTTTTTGCAGTTTTGATGTATATGTGATTGCAGACTGTTAGGAGTCCTAACTCAACGAATGAATCTCTATAGCTATCTCTTGAAGTTAATCTTTTAATTTTGCGTATTGTTTTCTTTTCTATTAGTAAAACTGAATTTATATTTTCGTTTGAGCCCCAAAACAATAACCCGTATAGCGATGGAAATACGAAGGTAAATCAAATATTATCTACACTTTCGCCATAACAAGCTTTGAAGGTTATCGTAGTGGCGGCCGCTTGCGCATGCGTTGAGTTGGCGCCTCTGTGGTCATGTGTGCGGAATCTAATCACGATCGCGTCATTTGTCTGCTAGCTACAGTAGCATAAGCATGTTAGCTCCGCTATTAGTTTGCACCAAAAAGTAACAACGAGCAGTTATCCGATTTTTGTGGTCAGAGGTTGTGAAAGGTGCTGAAATTCACCGGAGACTTTTGTCACGATACGGGGACCAGTGCTTTATCTCGTAAAAGCGTTTTTTTGTTGATCGAAAGCTTTCAAAGTGGCCGAACGAGTGTAACACAAAAAGAAGGAGCTGGACGGCCGTCAACCTCGACCAGCGACGACAACATTCAGCAAGCTCGAGAGATGGTTACAGCAAATAGGGGAGTTACCATAGGCGGGGTTGCATCTTCTTTAAACATCAGTCACGGTTCTGCCCATCAAATTATCCACGGTGAACTCAAATTTCGTAAAGTGTGTGCGCGATGGGTACCACGAATGCTTACCGCAGAAAAAAAAACAAATGTTTGGACATCTACCAACGCTTACTGGATCGCTTCAACGCAGAAGGCGACAGAATAGTGACCGTTGATAAAACGTGGGTTCATCACTACGACCCCGAATCGAAACGCCAAGGTATGTAATGGAAACACCCAGGATCCCCTAGCACGAAAAAATTCAAGACCTCGCCATCGGCTGGGAAGGTGATACTAACCGTGTTTTGGGACGAAAAAGGCCTTATACTGGACGACTACTTGGACAGGGGGACTACCATAAATAGTGCGAGGTACAGTGATTTGTTGGCGAATAAGCGGAAAGCAGCAATTCGAAACAAACACCGTGGTCTACTCTGAAAGAAAGTTTTGCACACTCAGACTTTCATCTCTTTGGACCGCTCCAGGAAGCTTTGAGAGGTCGTCGATTTCCCTCAGACACAGACGTTCGGGATGCGGTGCAAAAGTGGCTTCACGACCAACCGAAAACCTTCTACTAGGAAGACAAACGAAAGCTTGTGGCTCGCTGAACCAAGTGCATTGCTAAAGGTGGAGACTATATCGAAAAATAATGTATCTGTTGTACACCAATCTTTGTTTAATACAGTTGTAGAACTAAAAGTGTAAGTAATTTTTGACTTACCCTCGTACAAATGAGAAAAATAAATCATTCTTAATATACTGATGCCACAACTATTTCCTAGTTTCAATTAGTAGTGAACATAAAATCATCAGTGTAAGAAACAACAGTAATAAGAATTAGCTTTTATAAAATCAAACATTTTTTAAAATTACGCACACCATTTTCCAAACTAGAAATTTGAAACTTTACAATTGCATTCCAAATCAACTAACCTATCGAAACACTAAACATTAGTATTCCCGTGAATTTTCCAGTTTATCGTAGACGTCTAAAACGAGAGCATTTGTATTGGATTAGCTCAGGAAACCCAGCAGAACCTGAAAATCTTCGTTGAGTGAATAATAATTGGGTTAGACGAAAAACAAAAAAGTAACCTAAGCGCAACGAAACGAACGTAGAAAAAGATCCTCTTTCGGTTCGCAGATTGTATTATGGTACCCTCGGTTCATTTAACTGTAACAATTAATCGTATTTTGTTACAAAACAAAGCACCTTTTTTAAGGATATTGTGGATGGAAATGGGTGAGGCTTTTCGGGCGACATTTCTGTAGAATACTGTTTTTTTCCTGTTACACTAATTAAATTTGCATCCGCGAAACTAACCACACAAATTTAACATTTTCCGCCGTATATCATAACACGAAATATTTTTACCACACAGAATATAATGTCAACGTCCCGGCTTTATTTTATGGTGTTGTTCCTGGATTCCACAGTTAATTAAAAATGATTAAATTAAAAGAATAAACTTCTCGTCTTTTTCAGTAAATTAAAAAGAATAACAAACAAAGTGTTAAAACCTCTATTCTACTATAAAATAAAAACTAATTCCTAATTTCGATTTTGTGTGAAAAGTAGAATTATTGGGATAAAAGTATTACACTCTCAGGTTATCTCAATTATGGGCGGTATACGAAACGGAAGGGCAGTGACAGCACCTATTTACATTAAAATTGAAATAACTTTTATTTGTTAAATCACAATAGCAAGGACAGATGTTCAAAGCAAACCGGATCGCAACCATTATTCAGAACACACCGGTTTAAATGCAGTAGTGTATTCCTACGAGAGAACAAAGATGGTAGGTAAAAATAAAATGTAATTTATCACTTGCCAATGTTCGACATCGGTCAAATCTGTCAGTAAGTTCGATACGTTTTTTTACACTAGAACCACATTCGCCGGTATTTCATTTTTACGGTCGATAGGCATAGTTGTGCAGTATTCTCATAATTCACTTACATTTAGAAAGGTTTTTCTCTACAAATAGAAATGTTATTATTTATCATATATTTTATTATCCATTATTACCTAAATTTTTAAAGCTTAATTACTATTATGGTCTAATCCCTTGTAAGTTTAATAAGTAGAGAAATTTGAGTTATTTTAATTTTAATTTAAGCCGGTTATTTTTTAAACCGTGTAATTATTTTTTTTTATTTCAAAAAACCTTTTTATTTTTAAACATGGTTACATCCAAACGAATTTGTAATGTGTACGTTGTTCTTCTTATTAAGGAAACTACATTCAACTTGCTGTTTTAAATAGAACCCCCCTATCTATTTTTAACATGTTAAATTCGTCATTTAATTCTAATAATGTTTTGTAAAATACTTTTTTATTTTTCATGTTTGAGTTACAATCATTCAAAATTAGTTGGAACTTCTGAATTAAAAATAATACATTGTATTGTGTGAAATTATACTAGGGATATTTTCCAAAACAATGGTCCTATGTTAGAACTATGATCCAAATAATCACGCACGCAAAAATAACATCTCAAAATGTGATTAGTACCTTTCTAGTGGAATGTCCAAAAACCAAAATAAAATAAAATAAAAAATTTTAAAATTTTGCATTTTATTTTTTTTTAAGATTAATTAACTTTGTATGATTACTGATTACTTGCAACTCAAACATAAATCGAAAAAAATCTACAAAACTTTGTTAGAATTAATCGAAGAATTAAAAGATGGAAGAATATATAGGGGGTTACATTCGAAAAAAAAGGCTGATTGCAGATTCCATTGTAACACGAATAATATGAATATTTGAAATATTATACTGTCAAGATTAGACGTACATTAAATCATTTGTCTATTTTATGCGATTACGTGCTATTTTGCATTTTCGATTATATAATACTTAAATATTAAATTTATAAGAATTTAAATAACTGCCATTATTTACATTCTACCACTTTAATTATTTACTTACCACAAATATATAGGCCAGTGAAATTCAGTACTTGCAGTATACTTGCATAAATCTCCCTTTTGTGTTTATTAAAAAATGCTCTTCGGTCTCTGCTCCGTCCTATTTGAAATTTACTGCTGGTCCAGGTTTATGTGTTTGTTGTTTTATGATTTGAAAATGTTAAAATTTGCTTTTCTATTTAATCTTTTAAACAATTTTATTTTTAAATGTTTTGACCATTAAAATTTTCAGTCTGTTTCCATGTTTTAATCTCTTGATCCTTATAATGATTGTGTATCTTGATTCCAATGCCAATTTGGATATCATAATTCGAACACTGATGTGTTCAATGTTAATTTGACAAAAAATTTAATTTGATCTTTTTCCTTTTCTTAAGTATAAATTTAATAATGTAACCCAGCCTTTACACAGGAAAGTATTACTAGTACTGGCAGAGACATGATAATAACACTGTCCTGATAGTATTTTTTCATTGTGTTTACTGCAACTGTCTGCCTAAAGATTTTCAAAATGGCGTTAATTGGAAAATAAATTAAGCCATCCCTACTTTGTTATATGTATTATTTTACCCCCGAGGCAAAACACTTTTGCTTTAAATGAAGTATTTTGTAAAGATTACTTTTTATGTTCCATGAACACTCGCGTTCTCGGTATTTTTAAATAAATCCAACAAGAGTTTGCTACGAAATTTGATTTCCACAATTTTTACTTTGATAAGAAGCTCAGTAGCTGACTTAAATACTGTCATAAAAATTTTCACGATAGCCGATGAGACAACTGTCACGCCAGAGATTGTTGAAGAACAGTAAGTGTTTACACAACACGGTTGACTATCGTGCCTGCGCCAGCGTCAGTAATACTTTCCTGAGTAAACGCCGGGTCAATCATTGAAATGCCAGAATTTAAATAACGAGATTAAGTTATTTAACGCAGTCGAAAATTCAAAATAGTATTTAATCGTATGAAGTATCGACACACTCAGCACCATACAAGTTATTTGATTAATTCAGAACATTTATTTCGGGAATTCGTAATTCTGTGAGAAAAGAATGTTTAAGTCTAGTATGCCTTGTTCTACTTGTAAATATCCTTTTTGCGTCATCTATAGTGCGCAGCAGAGTATGTACTTCGTCCACTATTTGAAGTGACTTCACTAACGACTGCGCTCTATTTTGTAATTGTTCCAGTGCGACATGTAAGCATTTATAGTAGCTTTGTAAATCTGTTTCAACAGAAGTATCTTGAAATTTTGACTGGCTCTCCTTAATAGCTGCAGCTTCGGCAGGATTGAATTGTAAAATAACAGCTTTTACTTTTTTTAAATGTTCAGCATAATAAAAAGCTGCCTGCAACCAGGCTCCCCAACGTGTAAGAATCGGTTGTGATGGTTCACAAATACCGGGACACTGTGCGTGAAATCTTCGAAGACGTTTTGGAGATTTGAGAAACACTTTTTTTTTTGTATTTGCTATTAATGCATCTACCTCGGGATAACATTGTCTAATAGTTTGTGCCACAAGATGTAAATCATGCACTTTACAAGTTACATGTAAACAGTCGCAACCGTGTTCAAGAAGAGAACGGCCTACCGGACGCATTGTCGCTGCACCATCGCTCATAAACATCAACACTTGACGTGTTGAGACTTGAAAGTTTTTTAATGTAGTAAGTATACAGTCGTAATTGCTGCACTAATACACCCTTGTAACCTTTTGCTAGCTAGTAACAATGGAAATGTCGGTTTATGTTGATCCAGTATACGAAGTATAACATGTATAATAGAATTTTTTTTACAATCTGTTGTCTCGTCAACACACAACCAAAGCAACTGATTTTTTAATGTAGATATGATTTTATTTTCCACCTCTTTGCGTACAAATAAAACGTGCTTACGTGCTGTTGCTGTAGTTGGCAACTTCAACTCCAGCTTGTATTTGTTCCAAAAGTTCTTAAACGATTTCTTATCCAGTATGTTAAGTGACAAATTACATGTTATCATCATAACAAGTAAATCAAAAATAAAGTAATTTATATTTGACGTTGTCTCTATTTCTGTGTTTTACACTATTTACATGCTTCCTACAGTCGTTCTTTACAACCTATTTTAGCACCGTCGTACAACAAATCTGGAAACTCACAAATAAAGTTTTTTACTTTATCAGCAAAGGGTCGTTGTTTAGCCTTGCGCACACTAGACATTTTTGATTAAAAATTTTCTTGAATAATTAATATTCCGCTCGCCTGATTTAATTCATACGCACACGCCGCACTAGTGATGATGAATGTGAACGAATTTGAACTGCTTTGCCACCCGGCAGATGTTTACGCAACGCATCAGACAGGCACGCGCCGAGTTCCGTTGGCTGCTCCAGCTGTTACGGCTATGCTGGGACCACACGATTATCTTACCTTATGTGTACTCGATATATTGTGAATATTGTACTTCGACGTTTTATTTACAAAGTGCAGAAAAAAGAAAAATTCCTTCAAATCAGGAGAAGTTCAAACACTCTGTAGAGCTAGATTCGTGAAAGAGCTGTGAATTTAAATACGCTATAAAATTAAGTGCTCCAAATTGGTTAATAAAACGTTGCAATACTACAATTTATTCCTGGTATCGAACACGACAAAGAAAGGTTCTTGGATGCCTCTGACTGATTTTGATGAAACTCAGTATGCTTATCAACCACATATTTAACGCCATTTAATATTGGGGTCTAAACTAACTTTTAAAAATTCGTAAGTTTTTAAATGGTTTTAAGTTTACTATATTATATTTTTATCTATTTACATATGTAGTGCAACGAAAGGCTCACTAAACTGTAATACTAGCAATTTTCTGGGGGAGAGAAAGATACGACTACTTTCCTTTATAAATGTTTCTTTTTTTAATAATAATAATAAACTTTATTCACCCAACAGGAGATCCCAATTACAGGACGAAATAATAACACGAATACATGCGCACAAAATACAAAGAGAAAAATAAAATATAATACTTAATAAAAACAAAATAACTGAAAAATAATAGAAAAAAATACTCCACCGATTAATGTAACGCGTCACCGACAAAAATATCTGTACAATATTTATTTGCAATCAAACACATGTTTTGAACTGGCGATTTCAACAGCACATTAGTTCTTGCAGCTAAAGGCCGAAACGATTGAACACTACGCGAAGACAAACGAGGAACGTTCAAATTTATTTTCGACAGCAAATATGCGCAATCGATTTAATTGTCAATCAGTTTGTAGAGAAACCGCGCACTGTAAATTTGCCTTCCTTCCGAAATACTCCGGACCGCATGTCGTTCCAATAATGTGGCATAGTCTATAACCCCTTACCGGATATATGCCGTCGATCCTAAAAGATAAGAATTTCAGGAACCTTCGCTGTACTCTCTCAATAGAATCCCCGTAGGATTGATAGTAAGGATACCATACGAGGAGCGCACTGTATATTTGTGAATATGGCAACACTGACAGTAATTGTCAAAAAATTTGAGGTTAGTTTACTGTAGCAAGTGTTGTGAATAAGTTGCAGTTTATTTGAATTTGAATTTGATATCTATCAAAAAGCTTACAAAATTTTTTGAAAAGTTAAACGGTCAGTGTGAAATGGAAGTGACCCGAGAACAATTTCAATACAACGATTTTGTATGATTTTCGTTCAGGTTTAACCTTTAATAAATCGTTTGCAAAATGCGTTTCGTGGAGAAGCCCCAAGCCGGACGACCGTGTTTAACTGGTTCAAAGAATTCCAACGGGAAGATCATCTCTTGAGGATAACAATCGTAAAGGTCGTCCTGTTTCAGCAACAACTTCAAGTCGTATTGATGCATGCGAAGAAGATCGTCGGGTGACCTACAGTGAAATTCAGGCAACTCTTGGCATTGGAATCACTGCAATTCAGACAATTCTGCACACACATTTAAATATGAAAAAAGTGTGTTGTCGTTGGATACCACATTGTTTAACAGCTGATCAAAAAAAACCAAGGGTCGACTGGTGCCTAGAAAGCTTTGAACGGCGAGAGAGCGAGGAGGAGATTTTGTGGAATCCGATTGATTCAATGCGGGTCGTTAGTACGCTTATAACAATGTTGGCATGTAGACCTACTATGTGCAAGAGCGCACGTAATAATTTGAAGCCATGGTCGCCTGGAAATGAGAGTTCACATATTTATTTTATTGTTGCTACGAAGCTTAGACGAAACTAATAATAATTTCTAAAAACGAAAATAAAAACAGATTCTGATGAAATAAAACAAAGTACCAATAAATACTCTAGAAATTCTTACTAAGATCGTCCGCATAATGCAGTCTACCTAGTAAGTGACCATATGGGTAACCGTCGCTTGTGGTGAATCACCCATTCGCGTTTACCGTTGTCGCATATGTACGCTTTTTCGTATAACTAGACATTTTCTTTCCTTATGTGTATGTTACATACGTGCATTTTGCTTCTTGTAAAGTAAGACCATTTTCTTGGCACCAGTGAAATACGTAATCAATACTCTTTTGCAGATTAATCATATCATTTATGGAATCAATTCTTGTATACACCTTTACATCATCTGCATATGCTAGGGTATCACAGGTCAACGCTTCCAACAGATCGTCGAGAAAAAGCACAAAGAGCAAAGGTCCTAAATTGGATCCTTGTGGAACACCTGACGTAATAGCATATTCACATGAGCTGGAGCCTTTGTAGAAAACATAACATGACCGCTTTTTAAATAGATCAGATCTCGAAGGTGGGATGACATGAAAAAAGAACTTAATTTAAAATGCATAATATCATAGTCAATTCTGTCAAAGGTCTGAGAAAAATCCGTGTATATAACATCGATTTACCCTCTATCATCTACTGTGTCACTTATAAACTGTGTAATTGTCGCTAAGTTAGTTGTAGATCTTTTCGGTATTAAACCATGTTGCTTCGCAAATATATACGGCTGCACATTGTTGTATATAGAAAAATATAAAAGTTGTTCTTATACCTTGGCAAAATTAGATAAGACGATAGTTAGTCACATCAGTGCTGCTTCCCGTTGTAAGAACTGGCGTAATCCTTGCTCGTTTCCAGCGCCTAGGAAAGGTAGAAGATCTCAAAGAAATATTGACAAGAAGCAAGAGTGATTTGACAAGTAGTGTGCGAGCTTCTTTCACCAAAAAACTAGGGATGAGGTCATCACCAGCTGTGTCCGTACTTGCTAAGTGACTCATTATAGTTAGCAGGTCAGTCTCACTCACAGGCTTGACGTCAAAAGATGGTATGCTGCTGAATACACTATCGATTACTCTGTCGAAATGTGGCAGATAAACGGAAGAAAATTTTCTAGCAAAGGCATCAATAATTTCCTTGGGATCCTGATATACCACATCACCATCAGTGATTGTGTTTGATAAGCGTGAAATACCCTTTAGCCTACCGCCACAGCTCTTTCGGATTTTGCTTAATTGTATTTTGTATTCTTGACATGTAAGCATCATAAGCTTCTCGAATCTGTTACTTAACTAATATTCTGATCTCTAAACTTCATGTAAAAAAACTTCACTTTTAGTTAGTATCCATTTTCTATGATAGAAGGTTTTTGTTTTTAGGTTTTATCGAATTGTAGTAAACCACGGAAGATGAGAGCTATTCTTACTGTATAGAGGAACTGAACGATTAATCATCTTGTACAAATCATTATAAAATTCACACGAAAGCTTGATCGATGGTTGGTACATCCTCAATGAATGACCAATCACATTGAGCTGGATCCTCAAATAATTGGGCAAAGTTTGCTTTTCGAAAATTGTACCGCATATTTTGTGCAGACGGATATAAGTCTGGTTTACTGTAATCAAGGAGTTGAATGTTCATCACTAAAGCAGAATAATTGTCTTCAGGAACTAAAGGAAAATCTTCGCGGGAAATAGTGAGTTCACCACAGAAATTTGCAAAAATTAAATCAATTGTATTGTCATCAATATTTCTGATGTTATTGTATTGCTGCAATTCCATTGTATTACATCGACCATTTAATTGTAAGTATTTAGTTTTATTGTGAATATTAGAAGCAGTATCAACATAGTCAGGAAAGTTAAAATCTCCGACTATAAGTGCAGATTGATTGATTATCACTATCTCATCTTCAAAGTCTTGATTAGAAATATTAGGAGAAATGTAAATGCCAGCTACAAAATATAGATTGCAACCAAAATAACATTTACAAGGAACTAGATCGATAAGCGGTACTTGATTATCAATGTGGGACGTATCGACCAACTCATATCGTATGTTATTGGTAAATGCAATAAGAACTCCACCACCATCACTTCAACGATGTCAAACTTACGGTCACATCTGACTACGTTGAAATAACAAGGAAATAGCTCACTTGAAATAACATTACTGTTAAGCTATTTGTCGGTAATAATGACATCGTACAATTGTTTGCAGATATTTACATAAAATTGATGAGATTTAAATTTTAAGCGACGGGTGTTTTGGTAATATATGTTTAGCTTGATGGGTGTTTTGTTGGGCACCTTCAGTTTTCCGTATTCTTACTCACAATTGAAGGTATTCCATTCTTGTATTTAAGCATTAGTCCGGATTCTCAGTACGTTCTTTTAACTCATGTCTCATGCAACAATGTAATTCCATTTGCATAACGCTGCGATCACGGGAGATGAAAACATTTTTCCAGCGCTCAGACTGTTTTAATTTGTGACTACTGCGTAGAACTTGGTGTCTTCCTCAGAAGACAACCTCACTTTTATCGGACGACGCAAGTCAACCCTAGAGCCATCAAACCGTCCCAACCGTACTGAAGAAACACTGTGCTCCTGAACACCCAGATGAGAAAGAACAACAGTAATAACAGCGGTGTCGGAATCAATCTATTCTTTCCTCGAGAGAGTATTATCCTATGTACCATATATCACCACATTTAGTTTGCGTTTATCACGCTCAGCAATTTCCTGGATAATCTTCTCCGTTTCCAAGCAGCTTGTAAAGGAAACGGCAGAGTTAACAGGCTTCAGATTTAGAGATATCCACGCAATCAATCTTATAGAATTTGTTACAGACGCAACAGTTTACCAGAAGATGTGAAACTTCAGACTTTTCGCAATGTTCACGGGCGTTCATAATGTTAAGCTATTATATAATAACGAGTTTTTTAATGTATAAATAAACGACCGATAACTGATTGGTACGTTCTAATGAATAAAACTTCACGCCTGCTCTGCCCACCGCGGCGGCTGAACTAAGAGACGCACAATGGTTAGAGGGCAACGGATAGGTAAAATTTTGAACAACAGGAAAAAAAAGGAATACAAATTCGAAAAATAGATGCCAAGAGTTTAATGAACACACCTCGTATATTTATAAATGTAAAGTTAAAAACCGGACCTTGAATTAAATTAGGGTTAGTGTACATGTAATACTCTACGTGTTATATATTTTTTCGTTTAAATCGGTAAACAACAAGTGTTTATAAGCCTACTTTGAAAGCCAACAGTACTTGTCTCAAATCCTCTGTGCTTATTAAATTTACCACTGTTAAAACGCTTTATTAATATTCCAACAATAACAACAGCTCGACACCGTTGTTTCGTCCCTATTTTCTTGATTCCCAAAGGACATATTAGAAGATGTAGAGGTCTAGTGTTTCCCAAACTAGTCTTGTGATGAGCGACAATAATTCCAACAACTACCTATGTTGAAGAAGCTCACACAACGATAATTATCTATAACAGAACAGGATTTGGTGGTAAGTATAAAAATATGGTAAAATATTTTACTTAAGCTTCTTGAATTGTACTACAATCTACTAATTATATACAGGTTGTTCAAAGTTATCGGGCCACCATTGCTAACTTTGTTGTTATTGCAGCTACGATATTGGTTAAATTAGCAAAGATGTAGTGATTTGGCTGCTGATCACAATGGCGTTCAGAAAAAAAAAACAATTGCACGTCGCATTCCAGCGCTAACATGAATTGTTTATACATTTTTTAATTAAACGAAATGAAATTCTGCGTAAAATATCCTTATAGTGCTGCAGTCCTAAAATGAAAAACAAAAGAGATACGATGAAATTTATAATGAACAATTGAAACTGTAATAACTTCATTATTGGAGCAGCTATCGAGATGGTCGAAACACGAAAAATGTATAATTCATTCCGCCCAATAAAGTGGTGTAATCAAAAAAAAATGCGCATCGTATTCAGCATTTAATTATATTTGTATTAAACATCCTGTATATTTTTCCACAAATCGATAGAGAGTGACATTTCAAATAAATGAGTCTTAGAACGTTAAGGCCGCAAAATGAGAGACAAAAGAGATTGAATAGGTTTTAAAATGAAAGATTTCAAATATAAATCAAAGCAAGCAAGCGTTGCTTTTTTACCCTTTGCAAATCTTGTTCGGCTTTGCGATCAATTAGAGACTTTATTGGTGAGACTAACTGCTTTTTGCCTCCGATCTTTTTTTTTTTACTTTTGTGTTGATTATGTGTTTTGTAGTTGTTATTATTATTATAACAACTACAAAATACATAACACAAAAGTAGAAGAAAGCGGAGGAAAAAAGCAATTATTCTCACTAAGTTTCTAATTGATCGTAATATGGAAGATTTGCAAAGGGTCAAGAAAAGCTACACTTGTTTGCTTTGATTTATATCTTAAACATTTCATCTTAAAGACTATCAAATCTCTTTTGTCTCTCATTTTGGGGGCTTAACGTTGTAAAAGTGACTTATTTGAAATGTCACTCTATCGATTTGTGAAAAAATATACAGGGCTGTTCAATAAAAATTTAACCAAACGCCGAAATACGATGCGCAATTTTTTATGATTACACCATTGTATTGGGTGGAATAAATTACATATTTTTCGTGTTTCGACTATCTCAATATTTATTCTAATAATGAAGAACAATGAATTACAATTTCAATTGTCCAATATAAATTTCATCGTTTCTCTTTTGTTTTTCATTTTAGAGCTATAGCACTATAAGGATATTTTACGCAGAATTTAATTTCCTATCGAATAATTTAAAAATATGCAGGATGTTCAATTAAAAAAATATAAACACTTCAAGTTAGCGCTGAAATGCGCAATTGTTTTTTCCCAACACCATTATGATCATCGGAAAAATCACTACTTCTTTGTCAATTTTACCAATATTGTAGCTACAATAATAATAAAGTTAGCAATAGTGGCCCGATAACTTTGAACAATTATAATTGTATAGTTATAACATTATAACGTGAAAACAACATTATTGTAAATGTCATTAAATCTTATTTATGTTTATTTAATTTTTTTATATTTATTCGTAGAATCAAGCATATTATACCCCGAACACAAGTTATTTTACCAATGGCTTTGGTGCTGTAGTTTAGTAATAACTTGTGCAACCTTACTAGCATACGTGAATTTTTAATATCACAATTCAAGGAAATTAGAATCTTTTAAGAAAATTTAAACATTTGCCAAACGTCTCTAAAAGTTTGTTGATGGTTTTTAGGGAAGCTCTATGCAAACAAAATGCTTTATAAATTATATCACTTTTGTCGACTATACACCCCAAAACTAAAACATGCAAAATATACGTAAAATAAACGAAGAGGTCTCTTGTCTGAGTAGCACGAAACGTAAAACGTGTGTCCGCTTGACCCTAATAAATCAGTAAGAGTTGAGTATGCCAATGGCCCTTTGTATTTTCTCAAGGAATCATTCATTTTTATGTAGATATTCATTTTTATATAGATAGTTTCGTAAGTGTCTAATTCTCACGGCGAAGTTACGTTCTTAATTAATTTTAAGTTTTCTAATTTAATACCGTGTCCTGTTTCGCTTATGTGTCATGCTACACTTGACGACTCAATTTTCCCGTATCTGAAGCTTGCGATATGCTCCTTTAATCTGGTGCCTATCGCTCGTTTCGTTTGTCCAATGTAGAGTTTATCACAGTCACTACATGCAATTTTATAAATTCCCGACTTTTCCCTTATGTCCGATTTGTCTTTCGGATTGCCAAAGAGGTTTCTGAGTGTATTTCGTAAAGTGAATCATACGTTCATATCTTGTCCCCTAAAAAATTTACTAATACCTTTTGATATTCTGTGGAAGGGAAATTTCACAAATTTCTTTTGGCGGGTTTCTGCCGGAACTAAAGTAGTGGAATTTCTTACATAATGCCTGTTGGACTGTCTTAGGGATACGATCGACAACTATAAAAGAGTAACTATTGTAAATAGCTGCATTTTTTATTAATTTAAGCTCTTTATGGTACCTACTTTTAACCATTTGGAATTTTACCAATCTATTAATTAAGAAACTAATCGCGGCGGTTTTGTGTTGTCCACAGTGGTTAGAATCGGTCATAATGTATCTGTTAGTATTTGCCATACTACCTCACAGTCCTTGTTATCATTATTAGAGTATAACATGCAATATAAAATTAGTACAACGTATCTGGCCGCACGGAATATAACCTTTTCAGTAAAATTTTTCTAGTTCATGACTACATAAAAGCATTTTATGGGATTTTAATATATCAACGTATGTACCTCCCTACACAAAAAAAATTTCAACATTAATTAGATTCGCGCGTGTTTTACAGAGCTTACTTACTATAGTCATTCATTAAAAATGATATCATAGCATCATTCGCTGCGCCAATCTAAATAAATTATATTTGTTTTATTAAGACGCATACCATCACTAGGCGTTAGTAAAATAATTTGACCTCATGCAAAGCACTGGGGAGTCGTAATTAGCGGAGATATTAACACGAAGTATTAAGTGTTGCCATAACATTATCATGAACAACAGAACACTTGAGTTATTATGAAGAACAACATGCAAAGAATATACAAGTAGCGCAGGTCCGAAGCCATTAAAACTTCTTTAGAAACATTAAACACGTACATATTTCAGGCACTACAGCAAGTACTTCTACATTTTTATTTTTTACTTTCAGATATTATGCACTCCTGAAAGCTTTAATAATATTTCGGAATGATTTATGATGAACTTTCATCGTGAAAATAGGAAACTAACAATTTTATGCTCAAAATGCAAAAGAGAGTAAGCTGCAATTTTCTAATTTAAAGGAATACAGAAAGAACAGTATTTGTTCTTTATTGGTTTAATTAGTAAAGATCATCATCATCAATACACTTTCAAATCGCTCGCTATTATTAGCAGTACCACATTATGTCACTCATTACACACTACAGACGAAAGCTACCTACATACCATTTTTAGCAATTGCTACGACCATACCACGTTAGATGCATCGTTTTATATGTACTGTAATGATTTAAAATTTTTGTAACTAATTTAAGGATATTTTTCTGGTAGAGATTCGGGAGTATCGACTAGATATTTATTCAGCAATCCGAGAGAAAAACTTGTTAAAAATAATTTTTACGAATGATGAATCAATGGAAAGAAACCAACCTCTAAACCAGTGGCGGTTTGGGATTTTTAGAAGAAGGGAGCGCAATTGGAAAAAAAAATGGCAAAATCTTACCTTCAACTTTGAATTTTGGAAATGACAGAAATTGCTAGCGAATTATTTAAAAATGCGCACACTGCACTGGTAGGCATAGGAGTGACTATCATGTGCACAAGGATATTTATTTTTAATGTACTTCTGAACGCCGCACTATGGCCAATAGGTGGAAAAAGCCTCCTAAACTTATGTTTGCAAATCTTAACCATTTTGTGATTTTTATATTCCGCAAGATATTAACAAATAAACTAGAAATTAACATCCAAAGTAGGCGTATCAGTTTCGAGGACTTTTCTCTCAATTTTTATTGAAAGTTTAATTAGGTTTTACACATAGAATTTTTAGTTTTCGGAAAACGCTATTTATTATAATGAAAAATACATTCCTTAAGCTATAAGAACAGCTTCAATCTTTTCTTTCAAATGTTTTTATATTAATCTAATAACCTTGAAGGGGCATAAAAATTCAAGTTGCATTAGTTTTTAACCGGTATCTTTTATACGACTTCTTGCGTCATTATCTAATTTATTTTAGTGCGTAGCCTAAATATTAAGGATTATAATTGATATGGGGTTTACCTGCCGATAACTGCCTATTAAAGAGTTATAAATAAGGTAAAATAATCGTACCGTCCCAGCATAGCCGTAACAGCTGGAGCAGCCAACGGACCTCGGCGCGCGCCTGTCTGATGCGATGCGTAAACATCTGCCGGGTGGCAAAGCAGTTCAAATTCGTACACATTCATCATCACTGGCGTGGAGTGCGCGTGTGAATTAAATCAGGCGAGCGGAATACTAGTTATTCAAGAACATTTTTAATTAAAAATGTCCAGTGTGCGCAAGGCTAAACAACGACCCTTTGCTGATAAAGTAAAAAACTTTATCTGTGAGTTTCCAGATTTGTTGTACGACGGTGCTAAAATAGTTTCTAAAGTGTGCGAGAAAACATTGATGTGCTGGTAAAAGAGCGACTGTAGGAAGCATGTAAATAGTGCAAAACACAGAAATAGAAAAAACGGCACGTCAAATAGAAATGACTTTATTTTCGATTTACTTGTCATGATGATAACATGTAATTTGTCACTTAACATACCGGATAAGAAATCGTTTAAGAACTTTTGGAACAAATACAACCCGGAGTTGAAGTTGCCCACTACGGCAACAGCACGTAAGCATGTTTTATTTGTACGCAAAGAGGTGGAAAATAAAATCATATCTACATTAAAAAATCAGTTGCTTTGGTTGTGTGTTGACGAGACAACAGATTGTAAAAAAAATTCTATTATACATGTTATAGTTCGTATACTGGGTTAACATAAACCAACATTTCCACTGTTACTAGCTAGCAAACGATTGCAGGGGTGTACTAGTGCAGCAATTACGTCTGTGATACTTACTTCGTTAAAAAGTCTCAACACGTCAAGTGTTGATGTTTATGAGCGATGGTGCAGCGACAATGCGTCCGGTAGGCCGTTCTCTTCTTGAACACGGTTGCGACTGTTTACATATAACTTGTAAAGTGCATGCTTTACATCTTGTGGCACAAACTATTAGAGAATGTTATCCCGAGGTAGATGCATTAATATCAAATATAAAAAAAGTGTTTCTCAAATCTCCAAACCGTCTTCGAACATTTCACGCACAGTGTCCCGGTATTCGTGAACCACCTCAGCCGATTATTACACGTTGGGGAACCTGGTTGCAGGCAGCTTTTTATTATGCTGAACATTTCAAAAAAGTAAAAGCTGTTATTCTACAATTCAATCCTGCCGAAGCTGCAGCTATTAAGGAGAGCCAGTCTAAATTTCAAGATACTTCTGTTGAAACAGATTTACAAAGTATTCATAGCTACTATAAATGCTTACATGACGCACTGGAACAATTACAAAATAGAGCGTTGTCGTTAGTGAAGTCACTGCAAATAGTGGACGAAGTACATACTCTGCTACGCACTATAGATGACGAAAAAAATATTCGTGTTTTAAAAATGTTGGAGAATGTGTTAGAGAAAGATTCCAATTTTATCACATTACAACAAATTCGTAATGGTATTTCGACTAATCCATTAATTGAGTTCAAAGATTATTTTAATCATACATGTATTACATCGGTAGATGTCGAACGATCTTTCCCCAAATATAAACACATTTTTTCACCACTGCGAACACGGTTCCACGAGACAACTATTGAAACATATCTAATGCTATCAATTTTTTACTATTCTTAACCACTGGATTATAATACTGATGATGGCGCTTCTACTTCTCATGTTCAGTAATTCCAATGCGATCCGCCAGCCTACTTGATTACGCTGTTGAGAGGGTGAGTGTTTCACAGCCTTACAGGTATTATAATTCTTGATTAGTTTTTTTATTATTATTCGGGTGCCATACTTACCCATACAATGATATAACCTTTAACGTACAACGTTTCATAAACATTTTCAAAATATACCGGTTAATGTAATATGAATATTTTCTTGGAAGAAATATTTTTCTGTATTGGATTTTTTTGATTTTTTAACCCCAACAAAATATTTATTTAATACAAATAAAATTTCAAGAAAATTATTTTCTTATATTAAACATCTTTATGGTGCTAATCATTGCGTTTGCCTCTCAGTTTACTAATATATCTTTCGGCGACACCTATCGCCAAGAAACACAGTCACGCCATCCCAGAGGGCAGCACCATGAGCTATATTAGCATTTATTTTTTGGTTATTGTTATTAGGCATCCTTTCCACGTGTATTTCTATACATCATGGTAAGCCTGAGTAATCATTTGCACGTATAGATGTCGCTGTGCCTAGGCACAACGTCCACTTGCGTTTGGCAGCCCAGGAGCTGCCCGATAGGTGGTGGACATCTACACTCCGGTTTGTCTTGCTGCCCTCTGGGACGGCGTGACTGTGTTTCTTGGCGATAGGTGTCGCCGAAAGACATATTCAGTGCTGTTTTGGAGATTAGCAATATAAACTGAGAGGCAAACGCAATGATTAGCAGCAGAAGATTGTGCTCAGAACCATGCTGATGACGCCGAGTAGGCAGAAACATGTCCATGTGTTAGCGCTATTTTCTCTGCTACACTGTTTTTTGCCGGGAATGATTCCACCAATACCATGAGCTATATTAGCATTTATTTTTTGGTTATCTTTATGGTCTTCGAATAAAAATTCTTTGTTGAATACAGACTGATTTTTGCAAGAAAATCTAATTCCTTGATGCAAGGAAGCATTTTTGTGCCTGTAGTTTCGTCACACATTAAATCGGAATTCTTAATTTGACTTGAAGTTTCTACTCTGCAAACAGCAAGCATAGAACCTAAAATTTTATTTGAAATTATATTTGAAGCGAATTATATTTGAAGTTCCTTTAAAAACACTAGCACTACTTAAACCTTCTCGAAGCGTCAGATGCAAATTAGCAGAAAAACCGATTCATTCCCTAAATATACCACGAAATTCGGTGTTCGGGTTTCTCTGCTATCATGATCTCTAAGAGTCGGTTCAAAAGCACAACAAAATTGAATAGACCATATTAAATGTTTTAATATGTCGGCCAGTCGAAAACAACCGGAATGCTATGGTTAAATGCCACACTGCGAGACTGCCACATGTGGTATTTTTCTTATTTAGATGTGAAAGAGCAAAAAAAGATTATCCGAACTAATAACTGATTGAATAGTAATTTTTACTAATTTTTAAAAGGCATTGTTAATTTTTATCTGTAAAGTTATTTATTTCGAATGAAGAATGTTACTTATATTACTGCTAATGTTGTTGTTTAGTCTTTCGGGTGCGACTGAGTAACTACAAAACAAGTGAAATATAGTACGTACCCGATCGAGTCGTCTATCTATAACGATTTTTCTTAACATTCTCGTTATAATCGACAATATGTTGTCGACAAGTAGAACCGAGCTATATCAGAATATCTTTATTTTGGTAGATAGATGATGAAGATCTTTCACACCCAAATGAAATCTGATGATCCAAACGCGGTATTACAGAACAACATGCACGGAAAACAATATAATAAGTTTGAAACTTCACATCGACATATACAATTATTTTTGTTGTAAATGTCCATTGAAGAACGTCGCATGAACGTCCTAATCTCAGCTGTTCTTTCTATTAAAGTCACTTTATAAAATTACACTAATACTGTTCATTTTTAAGGTTATTGTAAACACAGTAACTTGTCACTTTATAAAAACGTGGGAAAACCTATACTAAACGACAACATTCCCTTTCGTACCTAAAATAAGCCTGGACGCGGAAAATCTGCGTGCCAAATGCGTATACACCGGCAATACTGTGATTGGTTGTTTGGTCAGGTGTCGTATCGTTGCCATAGCAACCAGAGCCGCGATTTCATTCCAATCTATTGTACGTTGTATGAGGTATAAGGTATAATTCATTCCACAATATTGACTACAAAATAGGTAGGAAGCCGCAGGATATTCAAACTGTATTTTCGCAATAATTACGTATTATAAATTTGAATAATTTTGTTTTTGAATGGAACTGAATTATTAAACAGTATATCAGGGAGGGCGCCCCGCCTTGCGGCCTTATATACACATCGCCTCTGCTCAAAACTATAACGTACATGCACCCTATCCATGCTAGCGCGCCACGCAAGAATCCCCGCGCTCCTCCAAATAACCGATCTCGACTCTAACTCAAATTTTATACGAAATTTAAACATGATTGTCACTAGAAACTACTTTGAAAAGACAACACATAGCTAAACACATTTTCTCTCAATCACAACTCGACCGAAAATGCCTCGATTGTCTTGGCGTCTCTTCGCTCATCTATAACCGCAACTTCCACTTATTCCCAATTACACTACATTTCATCCAATCACTTTCTCTGTCAATACATTTGTGCCACAGACTGTAACACTTCACTAGTGTTCGGGAACCAATATCCAACGAAATGACACTAGAGAGCATCGACAATCGCAAAACATGCATGCTTCCTGGTGGACTTAACGACCTATTAAAAAATGACATTTGAGAAATTTATTTTAGAATCAAATCAACTTATTCCCTATATACCTATAGCAAGAAGCTACATCAAATGCAAGATATATAATTTCCGAAATTCCGGGGCCAGGGAAAGGGGAGATACAAAAGGGGTCTCGATCATACAAGCCGCTGTAAATTCGAAAAACTCGTCGGCATAGGGTCACTCTGGCAAACGTTGCCGGAGCGCTCACGGCTGAACGATACCATTAAACAAAATAAGACATTATAATTAGCAAATGTTTAATGTTATTTGATCCTTAAACTCTAGGCGAGTGAGATCTTAACAAAATTGAATTCGTTCTGTATACAGTAATACCATATTTTTAGAAAAATTAATACACTAATACTTCTCCTTATTTTGTTTCTATTGTTCAGGTATGCAACTGTATGTGACTCATTTTGTTTTGTTGACAGGTTGTACCATGTTAAGTAAACCTACATAGAAGTGGTGTTATCTGTACATTAGTAGCTGGCCCTTTATTGACCATAATTTACAATTGAATGTGTTCGTTCTAAGAGTAAGAGTAAGATCCACCTTGTAAAAAGCTATAAGCTATTAGTTCATTGTTTATAGTAGTTAGGACTTTACAGCACACATTTACTCATAAAAACCAATTCTTTTGTTAGGTGGTCAATTTTCGGAGTAAGGAGCACCCTAAACACAACACAGACCGTCGCTATTTGCGTTAATATCTCTGAAAGTATGAGAAGTATCAAAAAATACGTGGATGGTCTGAAAAGTTTCAAGCCTCAACATAAAGATGGTGTTACTCGTCAATAATGTTCTGGTAATATAACTGCGCATGCGTTAAAAGATACTTTTGAAAATTTCAGCCATATTTGACGCTTAGTTGTTGTTTAACAGTCGTTTGTATCAGTCGATGCAATGTTGCTGTAGAAATGGAAAAAAATCGAATATCGAATCGTCATTAAATCCTTACATTTGAAAGGCAATACGCCTACGCAAGTTAAAACCGAGATGGACGCTGTTTCCGGATGATCGTCATACCAGTTTGGTTGACGATGAACGTTCAAGGCCGCCAAAAACTGCAACCATTACCGATGACATCGGAAAAGTTCATCAAATAGTGCTAGATGACCATCGGATCAAGGTTAGGGAGATCGCAACGCCTGTGGGCATCGTGAAAGAACATGTTTGTCATATATTGACTGAAGATTTGAGCATGAAAAAACAAAAACGTATTCGAATAAACATTTCCAAAGCCCTGTTGAAACAGTTTAAGCGAAATAAATCCGAGGTTTGGCTCGATTAGTAACTGTAGATGAAACTTGGATACACCAGTATACTCCTGAAGCCAAGGCTCCGAAAAAGGCGAAGATTGTTCCATCGGCCGGGACACTGATGGCGACTGTTGAAGAAAAAACAATAACGAAGACATACATCATTACTTGACAAACTGAAGGTAAAAATTGCGAAAAAGGGCGGCACTTGAAGAAAAAGGAAGTTTTGTTCCACCAAGACAACGCATCGTCTCACACATCAGTAGTCGCCATGGCAAAAATTCCCGAATTAGGGTACGAATTGATAGACTACCCACCCTACTCACCAGATCCATCGACTTTTTTCTCTTTCCTAGGCTCAAAGTTTCGCTCGAAGAACAGAAATTTTCATTGAATGAGGGGGCCGTCACATTCGTAAACGCCTATTTTGCAGAACAAGATGCCAACTGCTATTTGGACGGATTAAAAAGATGGGAGCATTTCTGGGAAAAGTGTATAGACTCACAGGGCACTATGTTGAAAAATGAAGCTGAGTTTAACGAAACAAATATTTGTTTCTGCGTTAAGCTGGAAACTTTTCAAACTACACTCATATTTTGGGCAACTTTTTAACTATTTCACAAGTATTAAATGATAGCAACAGTAGTTTTCCTCCAGCTACTACCAGTTTTCCAGGGACAATCCCCACCCGTCATTTAAGAGTTTGTATGGTGGCGCGGAATACATTAGGACTTCACTATAGATTCTTGCTCACGTTTTAGCTCCATGATTGTTTTAAGATGTTATTGTAGTTTAATTCAGGTTAAGTACTTCGATGTTATCACTCCATTGTTTCGTTGATGCTTTTACACTCTTTAGGCCTATTAATGCTTCAACATCGGGAAAACTAACTCCTCAGAATTTTAAGTATTGATTTACAAATGCATTTTTACCAAATACTGGAGCTGAATGTGTCTTATTATTGTTTTTTTTTAGTACCATCGAACAAAAGAGTCAATATCTTAACAATTCCAACAAAAACAACATCAATGGTGCAACCTTTAAATATTCATGAATTTCGAGTGTGGAAGAATTTTATAAGGACGCTTTCAGATGAAGTGCTACTTATGAATTAACTACACTATAGATCCACACAAAAGGAACAGTAATATTCAATTACAATCTTTAGTTCATAATCAATTGTCATTGCCGTTCCCTTGTTAGTATCCCTTATTCCAGCAGCGAAATAACCCACATTACTGAGAAATCAGAACCTAAACGAAAATAATGCAGAACTACAAAAAGGTACACACTAGGGTGACCCATCTTTGGCGACTTTTCAAATCTTAATGTGCCTCCCCCTAAAAAGAGTCCATTTGATGAAAAAACATTCCCAGTAAAATTTTACTTTGATCGAATAATAACAAGTAGTGCCGCCGGCCACTTGATTCTGATGAGAATGACGGAAAACAATACATTTTCCAAAAACATAGTTATATTTAGTTTGTATGCTTACAGGTATGTACAATGCATCATGAAAGGTCAGTATGATCCACAAAAGGAAGAAAATGTACAAAATACAACAATAAATATTCTTTTCCACAGTTTGGCCGTCCAAATTCGAATCCTAGTAATCGACAGTCAAAAGTAGTCTTAATTTGCATTCTTCCGGTGTTTAAGTATCCAGTAATTGCTTGTTAATCTTATTATGTAAAGAAAATAAATAGATAGCAACGGAAATGGTTTTTAAAATTGTAAAAATCGTTGTCAAAGTTTGCACTTGAATAAAAAATGAAGCAATCATTTGTAATTTGTCTCTTATTAGGTTTTGGTTTTAAAATTGGAGAGCCGAGTTTTATGCTTGCAAAAAATAGATACAATAAAACATTTTTAATTATAAATATTTTAATAATTGCAAAAAATATATTTGTATAAGGTAACCTACATAAATTATTACATGGTAAACATATCTATATGATCCTACACTAGAATCTGTAACATTGTTTCTTTTTTATCATCTGTAAAACGACCCTTATGATCCCTAACAACTTGAAATAAAAATTGTTTTTGTTCTTCATCTTTAGTTAATATTTTATTGTATTCATCAATTAGCTTAATACCCCTCTTCGCTATGTCGTTTACTACCTTAAGATTATTAATAACATTGCAACACTTTTTATAACTTTCGTTATAGAAACTTATAAGGTGCATATTGTTCGGCAGCTCAATGAAGATGATTTTGATGGGAGAATGGAATTTTGTGAAATTATGACAGAGAAAATTAATAATAATGAGATAAGATTATTCGATATTTGTTTCAGTGATGAATCAACACTATATCTAAGTGGTTTCCAACGATGTGTATCACCAATGGTATCATCCCATTTAAGACTTCTATGTTGGCGGTGGGGGGCTTAAGGCGGTAAATTTAGTATCATGATATATTAATCAAAATGGTTCCCTTTCGAAACAAAAATTGACCTGTCTTTGAATTTTTTAAATAATTTTATTCGTTTCGGATGTAGGCCGCCTAAGAAGTTTTCAAAGGAATACACTGTATCTTATCTTATCTTCAATTTGAATTAATTCGCTTATTGTTACCCGTTTGATACCCTCTTCATATAATCCTTGTTTGTCAATATATCTTCATCGAAAAAGGATAACATTTCAATTCCAGGAAACACAAATATCCGAAACGGCTCGAAATCTTTAGTGAGTAATAAAGCAAGGATTATTTAAACAATATTGTAGGTATAATACTTTGGGCTGCGGGTGCCACCTGTTTCTATTTTCAAATCGAGGTAAATTTTTGGTAGATTTATTTTTTGGTGTAAAAGAACATTTTTATGAAGTGGCACTAAAGATCTCAACAAAAAATTTACCCCCTATAGAGATAGGCCAGATAGGCCACCCTAGTACACACTCATAGTAAGATTAAATAAGGTCATGTAAATGAATAGAATCATACAAAACGTACTTTTGCGAAGACTTAATAAATAATCTTTAATTCCAGAAATACAAACTCAAATTAAATTTCTTGAATTAAAGGAAAAAGAACACCTGGATGTAATAGTTTTATATAGGGTACGGCTATATCTCCTTATATCAAGAAGTAATGAAATTTGAGACGGTAGTTATAGTTTCTAGAACGTATCTTGTGAGAATAAAATTAATCATCTGTCACTTCCTGCTTCTTTAGAATTGGTTGGTAAGTTTACATACGAGAGTGACCACATTCTGCTATCTCCCTTCGAATAAACAATTTACGAGATCAATTCCTGTTATATGAATTGTTTATTACAACTTGGATTTTTTGTGATTGTACTGTCAAACGTATGTCACCTATATAAAAATTAAAGCATGTTTATTGTTTATATAGAAATATGTACACTGTTTGAAATGAAACCATATTGCTCCAATACGGAAGTAATATTGGACAGAAAACAGTAAACATTTCAGAAAAAATTGGTAACATTTCTATTTTCATCTTCTTTCCTTAATGTATTCACTTCCCAAATTTTCTATATACATATCTCTGAAATCGATACTTGTAAATTCATACAGATGGTGTATATATTTCAGTTCGCACAAACTTGGCTTTCATCCACTGTAATGGGAGATGTGTTGATAAATTCGTCTAGACAACGGCAATACAAGATTGCATTAGTGTTACATGCAACAGATTTATGCATTAAAATTTCATGGGAAAAAAAGCGAAATTACATCCGTTATTTTAGACAATTCACTGTATAATATAAGGATTTTCAACATTTGCAAATAAAACGCCCGCAGTATACCGCAAAAAGTAATGCGGTACAGTTGACACATGATATTCCTCACAATCCTTCCACGTCTCGCTTGTCATTCTACGAAAAGGGTGACAAGTACACTAGAGACTCTCATAAATAGAACCACTTACATAACACAATACGGTAAATCGCATTTGGTTAATTGAATTGCTCGGAGCGATTCTATCTACTCAAGTATATGGTGGCAGGCTGCTTCTGTCACTATGATTCTATCGCCCAACAATTTTGCTCTAGTAATTTTGTTTTAGCAGTCAAATATACTCGGAAACCTAGTTTAAAAAAATAATGGAACTGTGGATAAATGTAATAAACATGTTCACTTATAGCTGTGACAGCAAACAATTTGAGAATTAGACTTCTGGTTGCGATCGTGATTGCCAGAGCATTTTAGAGAAAAAACAAGTAAGTAACTAAGACCTTTATTTTACGGAATTTAGAGTATAAAACACAGCATGTGTGTTGTTTGTTACATTACACTAAATTACACTCAAAGAATTCTGTGTAAAAGGGTTGCGAGAGTAACCATGTTTTCAGAGAAGTTTGAAAAGAGTTTCGGTGTCACCGTTGTCCAGCTGCGAGATAAGTGATTAGTGATTATATATTTTAATACCCAAAATATCTGAACTTTCGGCAGTTAACTTTATATTATGTTTCATGGAATACTTGTGGATTTCGGACATTATAAGTATGTGGATAATTGTTCCCATTTATGAAAATATGTTTATTTTTATGAATATAGAAACTGGATTCCAGTATAGACAAATTAGGCAAAATTAAAGTTTTTAAGGATAGGTAGTAATTTCTACACGAAGTACATAAGTTGGTTAATTTTTACGATATATCGGATTGCTGCCTTTTGTTCCAAAAATACCTCAGTTGCAGATCCCCATAAGCAGGATTCCATCAGGTGAGACAGAAAGTCTGCGTAATATACTGTCTTTAATGTATAAAATTCAACCATATTTTTCAAAGATCTGGGTTAAAAAATTGACCTATTTAATTCGCTTATCAGTTTAAGATGGAGGTAAATGTTGAACCAAAAAGATTCCCGAATCTACGGATTGCATATCATTACTTTAAAGATGCAAATCCATGAAACTATTTATCTTTTTTTGTACCGTATGAAACAGGATGTATTTAGTTTTGTTAAAATTGAGTGACAGCCTGTTAGCACAAAACCATCTAAAGAGTTTATCTAAGACCAAATTTGCAGCGCTCTCGATATCAACCCTTTCTGAAGCAATAACAATTATATCACCGGCATAACATACTATAGCAAAGTCACTAATGAAATCAATTAGATATATCGTTTAAAAATAACGAAAATAACAATGGGCCAAAGGCAAATCCTTGAGGGACCCTAATGTTACTTAGCAATAGTGAAGATCTAACTTCATATTTCCTATTAGTATTAAATGTACCAACTTCAACAAACTAAAATCTGTTGGAAAGGTACGATGTATAACCTATATATATAATCGCACTTTTAGATGTCCTTCCTCAATTTATGTCAAGTTTCTTCTACTTTTCTTACATCTATCTGGCGTGGTTTTTGAGGTAATTGAGACAAATTCAGATTTCTGCGAGATGCTTTGGCCTATTTTCCTCGGCCTTAGATTAGACACCAGCGAATGTTCAATAATTGATTTCATAAAACAACTTAACTCAAATTTCCTTCTATTATTGACTCATGAAGAAGGCAACAGAATTCCATTCCTCAATATGTTGGTAATAAGAAACAAGAATAAGTTAGAAATAGACGTATCTAGAAAACCCATTAGTAATAATAAATTTATCTTACAGGATTCTAATCACTCATTTGAACACGAACTATCAGCTACTAACTTTTTGGCACAACGTTTACTCGATTTTCCTCAAAATGAACTAAAAGAAATCATCAAAATTACTAACTTTAATGGATTCTCTGAAGATGTAGTCTATAATATATAAGAAATATGTTAAATTACCCGTTTAATCAAGTTACACGAAAGGTCTTCAAAAAATCTTTTCTAAAGTTAACCGCAAAATTGTTTTTTCTTCAAACAATAACCTCAAAAACCTTTTAGGAAGTTCCAAAGACCCAGTAGATAACATGGACAAATAAAAAATTTACAAAATTTCATGGAAAGATTGTGACCAAGTGTATATTGGGCAGACAAAAAATCAATCAGAGTTAGGTATAAAGAGCATTTGGGTCATCTCAAATTCAGAAGGTTTAATAAATTTAATGTCGCCCCACATATGCTGGAAAATAGTCATAAGGTTAATAATATAAAGTTAGTTAAGAACGCAAACAGTATTGTTCAATTAAATTGTTATGAAGGCATAGAAATTTACAAAAACCAACATAACTTAATCAATTCAGATTTAGGACCACTAAATTCCAGCCTTTATCGCTTCGCTTAGTCTGCTAGTTCAGTTTTACTGCTGATGATGATAGCTTGGCTATCGAAACGTGCGTCCAGTACGAGTGAAATATTGTGGTAAGGATTTTAAAATGAGTTAAGTGAGTTTCTCGCCCATAGTACACTACTGTTTTTTCGAGTGTTAAAAATGAAAAATCTCCCTCAATATTCAAAATCTACATATTATTAAGATAGCTTCCAAAAGTTACTACTTAACTGTAACCAGATGCACTAACGTTTCTGTTTAAAAAAAAAGTAACAACAGAGGCATTTCCTAATTTTTTGATAGGGTATTAAAAATTGCAATTCATCATGTATCGGTTCCATTTACCACTGGCGTAGTTATTACACTTCAACATTTTTACCCCACCTCAATTTCAAAAATGTAAACACACACAAGATCGGAAGATAAATTAAAATATTCCTGTAGTAGGGTTCGATCAAATTAACCTAAAATTCGACAATAAATCATATCTAAGTGTACTTCAAGCTTCTTTTGGATATATCCCTTGTTGCTGTTACTTACTTATGTCATATGCACATCAAAATTCTATCACAGTTTGAACAAGTAATTGCAATATTTTCAACGATAATACATTAATATTCAAGTAGCTAGGACTATAATTAAAATTCTCAGACAGATAACACCACTCGCTCAATAGGAAAAATGGGAAAGCACATTTGCCTGTACGTACCACCGTATATGTAGGTACCTAATACTCGACACGAAGGTAGGGAATTTATAGTGGACATGTAAACATCCTGCAAATTAGCGATGCAGACCAATGAAGATTAATTGAGCGTGACAAGGAAATAACTGTTCGGGGCTCTTTGGAATTTTTACTGTCAGTTGCATTTCGACGAAATGAAAAACAAGGGACGCAACACAACTAATAAAAATCAAGGGTGTACGTAAAACGGAAAACAACATTTAACTGCTACCTACTGCCCCTATCGAGCTGGAAAAAGTACCAAAAAATTGAATTCTTCCGGTTTTATATCTGCTCCAGATTGAACCATAAATTTTAGATTTTCTTCGTTATTGTTTACTAAAGTTTAACCGAGCGATGCGGTATTTTTATGTCAAACTTCGAAATCCATAATAAAAACATAGTATATACCAGAATAGAGATAGACGGAAACTGGAAATATTGATTTACTCGCGCAATAAAGATGCCAATATACAGGTTGTTCGAAGTTATTGGACCACTATTGCTACGCTTGTTATTGTAGCTAAGATGTCGGTTAAATTACCAAAAATATAGTGATTTTCCCGCTGATCACAATAGTATTGAGAAAAAAAAACAATTGCACATCGCATTTCAGCGCTAACTTGAATTGTATATATTTTTTAAACTGAATACCCTGTATATTTTTCAATTATTCGATAGGAAATTAAATTCTGCGCAAAATATCCTTACAGAACTAATGACATTATTAGAACAGCTATTGAAATAGTCGAAACATGAAAAATATGTAATTTATTCCGCCCAATAAAATGGTGTAATCAAAATACAATTTCTTTAATTCTTTTTTTACTTTTGTTTTGATTATATCTTCACAGATTTCACTTAAAGCGTCTGCAGTGTGCAAAGAATTAGGCACAGGGGCACCGTCCTGTTGAAAGAGTCTTCTCCTCCAGATTTAAATCATCTAAAAATTTTTGTAGCACACCACCCAAATTGGAATGTATCGTTCTCCTGTGAGAGTGTCTTCATAAAGATATCGACCGACAACTCGGTTTTTGTAAATGCCGTACCAAATATTTAAACTTAATCCATGCTGTGGATTACATGGTTGCGAAATATGGGAGTTTACGATGCTCCAACAATACATGAGTCTCAAATTACACAAACCGGAGTTTAAAAAGTTCGTTTCATCACTCCATGGAATGTACTTGCAGTTACTGTTGTTTATAGAACTTTCTAATAAGGACCCACAACAGGTCATTCACCGTTCCAAATCCGTTGATAAAAGCGTTTGTATCGGTCTATATTTAAAAGGTACATTTTGGTGTTTTTCCGGAATTGCGTGAATAGTCCCTGCTAACATTCAATCCCTGGCATCACTTAACGAATGAAGCTAGTGGGATTAGCTTCAAAGTAGGCTGGAGCGTTTACCTCCGCTTCCCCATTTATGATTACACTTTTATTAGAACGCTTAGCTTCAAAGGTATTCTCGTTCTCGGAGGAGACGTAGAAAGTGTGTTCTAGTAGGCAGCACTCTATCCGAAAATGTTTCGCTGTAACACTGCAGGGACCTTTCGCAGTTTCTACTGCATGCAAAATATGCCTCAAGCATGTCACACTTACATACTTGTATATACGAGGCGTGTCCGGGAACAAAGGTATACTCCTGCGCGTGATTTCAACCCTGCAATCAAGTCGTGCTATTGTGTCATCTTTTCACTCGATGTTAGTGCGTCGTTTATTTTGTTCCGGTCAGTACTTTGGAAATTATTGCGATAGTAATGGAGCCTCCTCTGTCAAAGTGTGCCCCACTGGAAGTTCGTGCAATCATTCGCTACTTTTGTGTGGCAATGAAGGAATCGCCGACCGCAATTTACCGAAGAATTTCCGAAGCTTATGGCGAGGTTATGTCACACAAGCAAGTGTCGGTTTGGTGTTCAGAGTTTCGAAACGGTCGGACAAACTTAGATGATCTTCCAAGATTTGGAAGACCGGGAACGTCTCTGACGGACCGAAGAACTCATCTTTACCGATGGACGTTTGACAATTCGAGAAATGGCATCCGAACTGTACATTCCGAAGACGGTAATCTACGACATTGTCCACAACAAGCTTGACTACCGAAAAGTCTCTGCACGGTGGGTGCCTAAACAACTCACAGATGCGCATAATGAAGCGAGACTTGCATGCTCTTTGGAAAACCTGCAACGTTACCATAACGACCCCTCGTTTCTTATGGATATTGTAACCGGAGATGAGACGTCGGTTCATCACACAACGCCTGAGAACAAAGTTCAAGGTATGGCATGGAAACATCCCGACAGTCCACCTCCCAAAAAATTTCGCGTTACTCCATCGGCTACAAAAGTCCTTGCTACAGTTTTTTGGGATTGTAAAGGCGCCCTTCTGCTTCAGTTTAAGCGTTATGGCGAAACTGTAAATGCAGCAACATACTGCGAAACCCTCAATAAATTTCGGGAAGCGATTCGACGAAAGAGGCCTGGTCTACTTAGTCACGGAGTCAAGTTTCTTCATAACAACGCAACGCCTCACACCGCCAGAATCACCACGAATAAGCTTCATCATTTCGGATGGGAAGTCATCACTCACCCAGCTCACAGTCCGGACTTGGCTTCTTCGACTTTTCATCTTTTCCGAGACATGAAAGGTTTCTTGGGAGGACAACGGTTTCGGTCGAATGAGGACGTCATCCAAACCACAACACAATGGCTGCGTCGACAGGGACCTGATTTCTATACCAAGTGTATGTTAGACCTCGTCCGCAGATGGAACAAGTGCCTCAATCGGCTTGGTGACTACGTTGAAAAATAGTTTAAGGACCGCACTTTCATCCTGTAATACGCTTTTTATTTTTTAATAAATTTATTTGTATCTTCTAAGCGAGTGTACCTTTGTTCCCAGACACGCCTCGTATATATACTCTTCCGAAGAACAACCGAATTGCACCGATAAAAACCCCCACCCCACCATAGAACCCGCTGACACAGGCATATATAGAGGCAGCCGGACGAGTCACTCGCAGTTCTACTCAACGTGCTGCACAGAGCAGATCACCAGAAGGTGGCAGATGAGATTCTGCCGAAACGTCGTGACAACGGTCATTCTCATGACCAACGCACTATGGGGGATAGAACCCGAAAACCAGAAGTTTCATATATATATATACATATATTCAAGCTCTACGAGCCTAGTAGGCTTATGGCTTGGTTCACAATTATCTTCCACTTCTTCTTGTCCAGTGTTTCTTTTTTCCAGTTGGCAACGTTTAATTTCCTTATATCCTCCTCAACCTCTTCCCTCCATCTCTCCCTTGGTCTCCCTCTTCTCCTTTTTCCTCCAATCCTACTATCCAGAATTTGCCTCTGAGTTCTATTATCTGCCATTCTCATCACATGTCCCATCCATCGTATTCTTTGACGCACCCAATTATCTTCCACTTTCTTAGCATCAAAAATTCTTCTGAGAACCTTCCTTTCCCACACCTCAATTGCTCTTATGTCCGTCTGTTTGAGAATCCATGTTTCACACACAAATGTCACTAAAGGTTTAACTGTTGTTTTATATGTTCTTATTTTTAGGCTCCTTGATATGCATTTACTGCCAAACACTCGTTTTAAGAAGAATAAACACTTATTTCCCGCCATTAGTCTTACTTGTATCTCGTCTTGAGATCCCGGATTTCTTGTTATCGTGGCTCCTAAATACTTTCTACTTCTTCAAAAAAATAGCTTCTCCCTTCATCGGCCTCCACTTCAAACTTTCTTCCCTTTACAAACCGTTTGTCAGACCAATTCATATATTTTGTCTTCTGTTCGTTTAACACCAATCCTATCTTCTGAGCCTATTTTGCCAGTCTCTTCACTATCTCTCTCAGTTCCTTTATCCCTCTAGAGACAATGGCAATATCATCAGTATATGCAAGGTATTGATGTTTTTTGTGGTACAATGAACCGAATCTATTAAATTTGGCATCCCTCGGTACTTTCTCCAATACAAAGTTAAATAATATCGTGGACAGTGGATCCCCTTGTCGTTGGCCATCTTCCACATTAAAACTTTTCGAAAGTCTTCCTCCAACTCTCACTGTCGACTGTGTGTGTCAGAGTTAAACGGACCATATCAATTCCTCTGAACTCCCAGCTCTGTTAGTGCTTTATATAGTTCTGTTCTTTTGATCTTATCACAGGACTGCCTAAAATCTATAAAGATCACATTTGTTTCCTGTTGATGTTCGTGGCTTTCCGCTTGTAATTCTTTTAGGACGAATATTCAGTCTACCACCCCTCTACCCCTCCTGAAGCCTGCTTGGTATTCTCCTACTATTTCCTCCATCTGATCACTAAACCTATTTTTTATTGTCTTAGCCAGTATTTTATAAGCTTATTCAAACGGCCTCTATAGTTCTCGCAACTTGCGACCTCTTCTTTTTTTTAGTATGGGGCATAGAATTGCCTCGGTCCATTCTTTAGGCACTCTTTTCTGAATCCATATCTTCTTTACGAGGTTGTATATTATCTGAGTTAACAAATCTCCTCCATATCTGAAAAGTTCCACCCAAATCCCATCCTTCCCTAGGCTTTTATTCTATTTCAATTCTCTAATAATGTTTTTTACTTCCTCAAGGGTCAGTAGGTCTTCCTAGAAAACGCAATCTACTCCTTTTTCATTGTCATCACCTTCATCCTCTACTGACCGGCTACCGTTTAACTATGTCACACTTAGTAACAATCATAACTATAAAACACATAATCAACACAAAAGTAAAAAAAATAAAAAACCGAAAGCAAAAAGCAATTATTCTCACTAATAAGTTCGCAATGCCGGACAAGATTTGCAAAGGGTAAAAAACGCACTTGCTTGCTTTGATTTATATTTTAAATCTTTCGTCTTAAAATCTATCAAATTATTTTGTCTCTCATTATCGCGCCTTAACGTTCTAAGAGTAATTTATTTGAAATGTCACCCTCTACCGATTTGAAAAAAAATATACAGAATGTTTAATAAAAAAACGAATTATTTAGCCAAACGCTGAAGTACGATGCGCAATATTTTTTTACACCATTTTATTGCACGGAATAAATTACATATTTTTTACGTTTCGACTATCTTAACAGATGCTTTAATAATGAAGTTATTACAGTTTCAATTCTCCAATACCTTCATCGTATCCCATTGAGTTTCGTTTCCTATCAAATAATTAAAAAATATACAGGGGTTCAATTTAAGAAACATACAATTCAAGTTAGCGCTGAAATGCGATGTGCAACTGCTTTTTCTCTCAACACCATTGTGATCAGCGGAAAGATCACTACATCTTTGCTAATTCAACCAACATCCTAGCTACAATAATAACAAAGTTAAAATAGTGGCCCAATAACTTTGAACAACCTGTATAAAAATAGAATTCCGATACATTGATATTTTACTACACATGTATACTTTTCCGCCCTATATACAGATCAATGCTAACTAGATCCATACATGACATTAGATTGGCATTCACTTGCCTTGCCATTCAATATCGATACTGTGCGGTGTGTTAGCGTTGAAATATAAAACACCGGTTCTTCACAACAAACTGCAATGAATCTTAATTGAATATAGCATTACAATTGAACAATTAGATACATATCGTTAGTTCTAACCTTATTATATAAACTGTCAATTTTCGACAGATGATTTCGCAATATATTTAAGCGAACTAATCTGCATAGTATTAGTATTTCAAACGATACTAGGGATATTTGAAGTAAGTAAAGAAAATAAGAAAATTTCCATAAATGCACAACTTGCATCATTTAATTAAGTGATATCCACAAATGTTTAGTCGAAGAATATTCCTGTCGGTTTTTCCAATGTTTGCGTAATTTTTATTATACCATGAACCACGTGTGCTATTTGTTTCTCAAAAGTCTCAGTCGGTAAGCTGCTCCTCAAGAAGCAATTCTCGTCAGTAATCGAACAAACGTATCAAATCTCATTCATATCAATTCAACATCGAAGAAATGGTCGGTCTAAATACTCTAAATAGGTTTATATTCTATGGAAATGCTCTGTCTTAATGTAACCGCATATAATTTTCTCATAGCATAAATTTTCTTACATTAACGGCAGGTTTTTTGTGCATAACGTTCATCAACGTTCAAGAATAGACCCACAATGAATTAATGTATAAAATAGCATGCCAAATGTTACCGGCAAAAGCTGTTTAACTTTTTCGTGACCTTGTTTCGCGTGACATTATCTTCAGGCTAATAATGGGAAGCATTCTTCGTGTTGCTACATATAGGTATTTATAAAAAACCGATGTCTTCTGCACCAAAGTTTCTGCAAGAGTTACAAGAATTGATAGCTAAACAGTAAAAGAGTAAAGTTTGTATGGACTTCCTTAGTCTTTTAGCTACACTACATTTTAATTCTGGCAAACAAGAAAACTGACTTGTCATTTTTGTCCTTATACAGAATAGAGATTTTTCGAAACGGCTCTTTTCTTGTTATGAAGTCCGATTAATTTATATTGAAATCTACAGGTGTCTCATAAGTTCGTAACTACCCAAACATGTGCTTCTTTAATGTAACATGCCGCACATTATTTGCATTTTTGGAGTCTTAAGGAAGGGTTATCAGGTTTTCTTTCTTTAAATCAACATTTACAAAAACCGGATTTTCTCGTACCAACAAGATGCGCGTAATATTGCGTTAAATTGGTATAATATATTTTTCTAAAAAGTCACTTTTTAATGGAACACCCTATACAGTTTAGCTTTCAATTTTTTATAAAATTCCGGACAAAAGATTACTAACATGCCAATAATCTAAAATCAACAATTTTCTGGTTATAACGTTTTTTTAACTGCTTACAAGTCATTTGAGCGATTATTGAGTATAATGACATTTAATAATAAACGTTTTTCAAAATAACCGTAATAACTCTAAAACCCCTAATTTTAGGACAGTAAGTACCTGATTGCTTTTTGCTGCAGAATATAACGAGGATGCCAAAATGCAGTAATATGTAACACGTTTCGTTCAAAAACGCACACCTTTGGGTGGTTACGAACTTGATGATACACTCTGTAGGGATTAATAAAATTTTAAATAATGTCTCGAATTGGACCTCGCAACAAGAAAAAAACAGTTTTGGAAAATCTCTCTTCACAAAGACACAATCTTCCAAACCCGTGGAGATAACACCCTGTATAATTAAATTTACTCCTATGTGGAAAATAAAGCTACTCATATGTTCGAACAAATGCTTCTTACGAAACTTAGATATTGTCTGATTTGTAGAATATTTTGTGTAGAAGTTTCAAATGAAGTAGCCTATGGTATTTTTATTTAACAATGAACGAAAGCTTTTGCCATCTGTAATCTGAATTACCTAGAATTCACAAAAGTAGTTTTAGTGCTCTTTTGGAAGGGACCAAATAGCACGAAACCGGCATGTGAAAATAAGAATACTTCATTGTATTTCACCAACCCTGGCACTTTTACTTATTTCGCTACAGGTAACACCTGCTGGAGAAACATTCCTACACGAAGTAAATAATAATATAGATACATATACCTACATTTCGATTATACAAATTTATCAGGAAAAAGGTATCTAAAGAAGTACCTAAATTAATCATTATAATACGAGGGTAGCATTTTAACTTTTATTAATTGGTAATGACTATTTTTGTAAAATTTGACATTTGTTGTTGTTGAAGCAGTGGCAGCACAGGAATCGGCCGAGTAGTTTGTTTATAGTGAGCGTTTAAAATAGCCGTGATCGTGCTTGTGTCAGTGATGAATTTCATAAAGGTCGACCAAAATCGATTGTTGTTCCAAACAAGGATGCTGTGCAACATGATTGAAGAGGATCGGCATGTGACTTACCATAAGATAAAGCCATCCGTAGGCATACCAAAGACTGCAGTACATTCGATTTTGCATGAACATTTAGGTGGAAAAGGATCTGTTCCCAATCGATTCCACATAATTTGACCCAAACACAAGAAATGCTCGTGTCAATTGGTGTAACATCGTAGGTGATGAAGCTTGGATATATTGGTACAAGCTAGAAGCTAAGCAACAATGAATCGTTTGGGTGTTCTCAAATGCACTGAATCTAATAAAATCTGTTCGTTCACGAAGTACTTTCAAGTAGACGATTGCTTGTTTCTTCTCGTCAATGAAATCAGGAAAAACAATCGACAACGTCGCATCATCCTTCATCGTGATAACGCCAGCTTTCACATAGCATGTCAAACAACTGATTATAGGAGAAAAACGTCGAATTAAAATCTCATTGCCCGTATTCACCTGATTTATGGCCTAACGACTTCTTTTTGTTTCCAAATGTCAAACAAAAAATGCGTGGACAGCGACTTTTATCACCTCAAGAAGACTTCAAAAACCACGTTTTGGAGATACCACCTTCAGAGTGGAAAAAAATCTTAATGGTGAATATTTTCAAAAACAATAAAACGATTTGTACCAAAAAAGCTTTTTTTAATTGTTTTTTCAAAAACTTAAAGGTATCGTTAATATTCGTTCATATTTTCTTCCAAGTAAATAAACCATATCAACCAATTCTTAAGCTGAATATTTGGCATGCATGTCTAATTCTTTTTTTAGAATTCGATATAAAGAGAACTTGAACAGAGCTATACCAAACTGTTCTTGGGTGACAATTACTTCCATTGCTGCGGTAATTTTTCATAGGCCACTGTTTCAATCAATCAATGTTTGGTATTAAACGAAAGGAAATTGTATACCATAAGGTAGAAACTAGTGAGCACAAAAATATCGGCTGCCATTTAAGAAATTCAAGATATACTGCGTTACAGTTAAACAAATGTAAATGCCACAGTAGACAGCCACATATATAGTACATATGTTGATAAAGTTACTTCTATCATATCAATGCAAGTGTGCATTTATAGTATTCCAAATTTAATTTTGAGAAATTATTGCACACGCCTACACTGTATCACCTTTACCGGACTCTTAAGCATGTAAAGCAGCAAATATCGTACGATTACTTGAGCAATTTATTTTCAAGAAATCATTCAAAATTGAATTGAATAAAAGATGCTCTTTTTTCGTCAAGATTTTCCGGCAATTTTTCACTTTCACCCAGTAACAGAAAAGTACATACAAATTTTGTTTAGTGTTCTTAAAGTAAAATGACGTTAAATTTCCAAAAATTTACGACGATTAAGATGTAACGGATAACAAATTAACTAACCTAAGCTGAACTAACCTAACCTGTGTCGGTAGCCACACCAAAACTGCCAAAGCATTGGCCAATAGTGACTTGCCAATCTATTTTTATAGGCAGATGAAAATTTCCTACTTAATGATTCGACCATTCAACTATTAACGGAATTAAACGAATAACCACCATCGTTAAAAAATTATAGAATGTAAAACAGCATGGTTCTACGGATTTCTTGGTCAACATTGTTGTTTAATTAATTGACCATTACATGTAAAACAGCCTTCACACCGGCGTCATTAACTAAGAAAAGCTCTCTAGCAACATTGATATTAAGAATGGACATCGACATGTGCTTGTTTATATAGAGTGTAATTAGCTTTTAGGATTAGAAAATGAAATAATATATAGACTATTCCATTTAAAATAACGAAGTAAATACACGACCACCTAATTTCTAGACACTCTGTACAGTCTAAAATATGCGTAAATTACTTTTATTTTTCTCTAAAATGCAAGATAAAGCACTAATTGAAAACGCTACTCCCCTGAGGGAGAACACTGTACAACGAATATTTGAAAAGATATATATATATATATCTTTTTTCCATTAATCTTTCTACTGGCGTTTCCCTAGATAAATATAGTTTTATATTTTATTTCATTAAAGTTTCTTCTGTAAATACTAAATAAATTATTAGAGGATCTCTTTGTCAATATATAATATAGGCTCAGTAAATCCATAGTAGTTTCAAGATAAAACCAAATTCTAAAGCGCGATACATATATCATTATGGTCCCCGTTCCGTCAATGCAATTAACTAATGATATAGCGTCTAAATTTTGACAGAACAATTCTCTCTATGATGTAGACAAATGTATTACGGGGCTGTACATCAATCGAGCAGAAGCATGCAAATGCAAATGTAAGATTTTTTTATAATAACTAACAGCGCCCCACGAGATGAATACCAAAAAATCTAGAATCCTCTATTTCGCAAGCGCAATGGACCAGCAGGGAGGGAGATGAACTGATGCATCCCCAACGACCGGTATCAGCGACCCCTAACTCGGTAGTATAAACGACGTAATATAGTACTCACCTATTCACCGCGTACCATCCGCTGCAGTCTACTCTATTTTCCCAACACTATTCCGTCCAGTTCGCGATCGACTGTCGCCTATCAAAGTGTCAAATGCACGTGGAAACACATAATTACCGAACACCCACAATGACCAAACGCATGCACAGCACTGGAAGGATGAAAGATCGGAGCAGCGCGCAACAAATTTCAAAGCCCGCTCGATGAATCGACGTGCGCAATTTGCCAATGCGCACCTTTCTGTTTACGTTCAGTACGCGAAAGCGCAGCTCGTCTCGCAAGCTTCTTCTGGTTGCAGCCACCCAGTACACTGACAGAGTTGCACGCTTTCATAGATCTATTCGTAAACGCCTTTGTGTGCGTGCCTCTACGTATGTATGGGTCAATTTACTTCCTGCATACCTGGTATCCATTCATAATGCGGTGACGATTCATGAAAAGCAAAGACAAGACTTACACAAAACTGAATCGGATTACACAGAATTTTTGTTACTAATATCTATACAATATTAGATAATTACACTTAGAAATTTATATTATTTTCACTAAAAACTATTTTAAATACCTGCAGATATAACTTTCTTTCAAGTTTAAAACGCTGTTCTTACCCAAAATTCTAAAGAAAGTAATGAAAGAGTTCATTGAAAGAATTTATTAATTGTATTATTGTATTTGAATTTTTTGTCAAATATTCAGTTTGTCTTATTAATTTTTGTGCATTCCTATAGTTATAGCACACTCAAAATGAGAAGTACATATGTCGTCATCGTTAGTTGGGCGAACAAAATGTACCAGTGGCGTCGCTAATATAAACAAATAAAGTTGCTTAATAGGGTAAAAATAGAACAAAAATAGTTTCATGAATGAGAAATAATAGCAATCAATGTATTGCGAATTGGCTCTTTTATGTCTCTTTATTAAATCATACAATTCGGGCTTTCTAAAGTTTACTTGAATGTGTGTATTACGTGCCATAAGCCACTGCATCATTTCAACTTTTTTTGAACTCGAAGTTGGATCCCGTTCTACTTTGACGTTGTGATATGATGCATTATCAAGAACAAGTGCGGTTCGTGGTGGAAGATTAGGTAATAACTATTTGTTTACCCAAGTAAAAAAGTTGTTGGAATTCATTTCATCATGATAGTTACCAAACTTAGAGCTTATAGAGATACAAAATCAATTAAGTTTTGTTAAATCTATGGCAATAAATTTATTAAGTTTGTGATCGTACGTATTACAGAAGTAATAAAGCAGTACCTGCACGAAATAACAATAGTGCGTTAGGTATAAAACCCATTTTGCCATCAGCATGAAGCATAATTAAGCGCCTTGGTGCCTTCAACCCTAGCAAGCTGTCATCTGACCATTCTTTGGATTGTGTGTGTGAACTATGTATATAGAATGCTTCAGTGAAAATGATATGCGTATCCTGAATATAAAGCTTAAGTTGTTTTAAATATTTTATTCCCTTATATTCCATTAAAACTCTTCTTTTATCAGAGGTTTTCAAAATATTGGCGATAAATTCTCTGCCTTGGCTGTGGATAACTTTTCCTTTGACGCCAACTCCTTTCGATGTCGACGCCATCGCCACAATTTGTGCAATTAATTTAACATATATATCTACTTTGTTTATTTGTATTTAAACTTTACCACTGTAGTAATATACTCCTTTCAAATGTCCTGAAAAAGACAGTTTTCTTGATAAAAAATAGAACGGTAACAGCCTAGAATAACAAAACAACTGAAATGTATCCAAGATAGCAAGCTGTATCCTAATCAAAGCTTGGCACGCTACTGAGGTTTCAACTGATACCATTCCACCCCTATTTTTCAAATGCCGCGTAATAATAGACTCGCCCGACGAAAATAGTCCTTTTGCGCATATTACGTCAGATGTACTTCTCATTTTGGGTGAGAGGTCTCTTATAATGTTTATATTTCCTCATAGAAGTATTTCTAACCTAACACTAGATGATACTAGTTTAGAGAGAGAAGAACTTTTTAATAACGTTATAGCTACTAAAAATGTTATATTTTTATAAAAAGACATAATCATTAGTTATTGCGTTACTTTCGATTGCCTTTTATTCAAGCTGACAACAAAAACCCCTCCTTAATAGCTACGCATGCAAAAGAGAAGAGAATAGTGTGATGGAAACATTGAATGGTACCATCCACCAATGGATGTACATCTGTGAAATATGCTCTTCTCCATTATATACGTATGTAGCTATTAAATCAGATTTGGTTGTCAACCTATATAGTTTTGAATGTTTCTTCTCTAGAGCACTGCTGAAACATGAAACAAAGTACAGTTAACTGTGGCAATGTTGAAAGAATTGACAACAGCCAGAGCCTGTAGGACACCATTTGAATGGACATTAAAATTTATAAACTAAAACGTACTTTTGTCAATTTCCTGAAAATTAGCAAATTGTAAGATAAATTTTAGTTCACCCTTGTCCAGAAAGCTTTTTTTTGTTTAGATGTTTGTGTATGAGACTTTGCACTAATAAATTTAAAATAGTAAAGAATAAATATATGTAACAGAATGGATGGCAATAATTTAATAACAGATTCAGTATTATTACTCTATTTTAGCGAAAATTGCATGTGTGTTTTTGTCTGCCATGTTGTGGCAGCTTTACTATATACAGGCAAGTCCATTCTTAATATATGATGTAGTTGGTTAACTCACGAACCTGAAGCTGCAATATTTTTTGTGTTATAAAATAAATGTATTTATTAATCGAGTACTCTAAATCTATGGCACTGGAACACTGAAATAGTTCACTAAAACCCTACTTACTGGACGCGCGTTTCGATAGCCAAGGTATTATCATCAGCAGTAAATGCAAGTAGTACAATGAAGCATGTACAGGACTATAATAACAATACAGTTTATTGCTTTACTACAACAGAACAAAGCAAACGTTAACAACAATAAACGAACAAAGTAAACGTATAAATGTACAATATGTTATGACAAGTATTCATTTAAGTTATAGGGCTCCATCTCAACTAACAAATTAAAAACTTGTTTACGAAACAGGTATACACTACTAATTTGTCTTAAGGTAGAAGGTAATCTATTAAATAGTTTTAAGCTTGTGTATGTGAGACCTCCTACAGTCCTGTACGATGAAGCGGCTCATCAAGAAATACTTAAAGTAGAAGGGTATATATAATTAAGATATAATTAAGGATTACTATGCTCATTTTAAATTTACATATTGCATAATTTATTTGCTATATAAGGTTAGTTTTTCACTTAGTTTGTTAATTCAGTTTTACTGCTGATCATGATAGCTTGGCTGACGAAACGTGCGTCCAGTTCGAGTTAAGTATTGTGGTAAGGGTTTTAGTGAACTGCTTAAATGTACTTACATATAAGATTTGTTGTAAGTTTAAGTATATACTTATTAGCAAGTTAGTTTTTTCTTATTAAAGAATTTTTGTGAGTACAGGACCATTCATTCACCTTTCCCGAGTCACCATTGAACATCTATATACGTATTCTCCATAAAAAAAGATAATACTGTATTTTAAACATTAATGGCCATGATGAAACATATACAGAGTATGTTGCCACATCACTTAATTATTATTACAACTAACAAATTATTATTACTTTCAACTAACAAAAGGAAAATATAATTGAGGATTGTAATTGTTAAACCCAATCAACGATATTAATTTAGTAGAAAATATAAAATTTGGACATAGAGTAATTAATATAACACATAGTAAATTTACATTGCCAAATCATCAGTTAGAACTGATGCTAATGAGACAACGCCTATGGCAATGTGCAATTTCAAATATAGTTCAATGTAAACGATAGATCGATGTACAATATATCGATCGATATATTTTCACCGATATATCTATGAGATCGATACAACATTGCAACATATATGATACGATATATCGATATGTCCTGCCAGTTTTACCATCCCTAGTTAAAGTCAACCCTAAATTAAATTTTTGCTTACGCACATAGACAACCAACAATAAACCAAAATTAAATTAAAATCCTCAAAGTGCGTGTTAATTACAAATGCCTAGCGTCAAGCAAACCTATAAATCTGAACCTGTATTCAAAATATTTTTTAATGTACAATAAAATTGATCGCGTCAGCGGCCTAACACATAAAAGGTGCTAGCATATCTCTATCAATATATAGTTCTATATGATATTTTGAAATACCAAACTGTTAGTATTTTTGGGCATTGTATAGGTTTTACATGTTTATACGCATGCAATAAAAGATGGACTCTATTAAATATCGATAGGTTTCGCATAACCCGACACACATAAGTATGTATTTCACCATCTATGTGCATATATGACGTATATGATATCCAAAAGCATATATCTCAAAATATATTCAAGATAATAGCCACAGTGCTTAATATTCGGTATCAGAAAAACATTTTATATCAATTTAGAAAATCATTTTTAATTTATTTTAAAATTTAAACTTTTACACACAAAATTAAAAATTTCTTTACGAAATGCTGGTCTTTTAGCAAAAATACAAGTGCTATTCTATTTCTAGATAAGAATAATTGATGTAATTTACCAACTACATAGTAAACTTGGTTCTATCTACTAAAAATCAAAAAAACATTCCACATACCTAAACATATTTAGAATACACCATAACAAAAGCTATCCTCATACGCTACGATTAAATTAATCAGTGTTTTTCGTATCTCTTTCGTTATTATTTTGCATGGATTCTCTTGTTTACTTGAATTTAAAAGGCACGTATATACACAGAAGCGAAATGGATTCCTTTTTCAACGAAGACACCGTCTTATCTCACTTTTCCTTAACGAAATCTTCAAATAGACATGCGAAACCTACGCGTAAGAGAGAAGAAAATGCCGAGACCGTTATAATAAGGTACTTTCAAATTGTGTACACGCACTTAGTACACGTGCCGCAGTAGTCGAAAACCGTGGCAACCCTAAATCATTTCGACCCCCGAAAATAATCTGATCATCGGGAGGGAGATCGCAAATTATATGCGAGGGGTCGACGATGCCATCTACCTCTAAAAAAGGGACGTAATACGAATGCGTATCATCCGCAGGCTTTGTTAGTATCCACAGGCATATGAGATGCGTGTAAGGCGCAAAACGTTACACTTTTGGCACATACTGTACACTCTACGATTCGGATGTAAGGGGTTTTGGTGTAACAATGAAGTGGTGATTAATTAAAAATATATAGACCTTTTTTGTTACTCTCAATAGTACAAATAGGATAAAGAACAACGTGTCATTTATCTATCTGTGTTAACGACACTTGTGGCTCACTTTAATATATTCAAAGAAAATATATTAAGTCAAAGCATCAACCAGTCCATAAAGTAAAGTTAGTAAAAAACAACTTAGATACCTCAATGTATTGAATAAGACGATGAAATAGCAGTCTACAGACATATCTAGGGTATTAAATAATAGCTTGAAGTTATACTTATTCCATATAGAAAGTGTCAGTAGGAATGTACTGATTAGAATAGTAATAATAATTAATTCACTTAGCCACAAAAATTGTGGATGTGAAATGTCAGGTGACAAAAAATATATAAAAATACAGAGACTACAAAGTGCAGTCTTAAATTTTACTCCTTAGTGATCGCCGAAGTTACTAGAAACTTTTGCAATTAATTAAACAGGCGACTTCTCAAAGCTGGCAATTTTATCCTGATGCTACCTGCATAAACATAACATCCGCGAGTATTGTATGTATGCAACGGCACCTCAAACAAATGCGGACTCTTTTTAATATACAGAGCGTCTCTATATATCGATGGAAAAGTTAAAAGTTGGTAGTTGATAAATTTCTCGCGACATGGTGCCCTAGGATTACAGCTAAAGATTGACCTAAAAACCCTTTTCTGTGCAAGAAAGACTTGCTCGTAGCTAAAAGCTCTGTCCCATATTAAAACGATAAAAGCGAATATATTAAAGCGTAATACAGATTCGGTAAACAACTGATATTTTAAAATATTTTTTAGCTGTAATATTGCGAAATAGTGCTTATTTATTCTTTTACAAATATCATCTACCTAATCTTCAAATCCAAGTTCAGCATCAATAACTGTTCTTAAAAATCTTGTACATCCAGTAAACAAAATATTTATAGTGAAATGAGGGCTACGTTTAGTAAAATTTATTAAAACTGTTTTAGCTTCATTTATATAGTATTAACCTACTATCAGCACACCATATCGAAAATTCATTTTTAGCTTAATTAATCTTAGTTTCTAGATCTGATAAATCTATCTATCTATATGGTGTTTATCGGCGCTAATCGTAATGGAAGTGTCATAACAACATGTCCGGCGTCAATGTTCGCTGCCAAATCATTTGCGAAAAGTATAAAAGTTAGTAGCCCAAGACTCGAACCTTGTAGTACACCCGAGAATATATTACCCAACTGACTGATCACCATTTGCAACAACTCTCAACGTCCGACCAGTTAAAAAATATATAATTCATTCTAAAATATAACCTCTTATTCCCACGGCATAAAACACGCCTGCACGCAGAGAAACGTTTACTTGTATCAAAGCTGTCCGCCTTAATTCAAGACAATTACTGTTTCAATTATCCACAATACAATAACTGTTTTAAATCAAAAGAAATATTTTCCTAGCGTTTCGTTCTCCACTTAAGAAAAGTATATACTTGTAATGAACTAATTGCATTTCTCTGTTTAAGACACTTGTTAACTTGATTCGAGAAAATCTTGCAGAAAATTTGAAGAAAGCGATTCTTAGTATAAGCAAATGGCCATTATAACACAAAACAATTTTTCTTAAGGATAGTAAGTAGTTTTCTTAATTCCAGAAAGCGTTTAGGTATTGTTCATAAAACAATAGTTTTATTTTCTTAAAACTAAGCATTTTTTATTTAGAATTGATGAAACAGTACGGCATATCCGTACATAATGCAGTAAATTAATCACAATTGCTTGTGATTTTAAAAGGGTTAAAGTGGAGGTTATCTACAGAATAATGTTCAAACAAAAGTAAACTTAATGTAGAAGTACACATGAAAAAAGAGCCTAAAAACAATAAACAGGACATTGCTAATAAGTAGCTCCTGGTACTAGTGGAATCACTACCGGCAAAAACAATGTGAGAACAATGTGAGAAGAGAAAAAGCATTAAAGCTTCTTGCTCCTGGCCATACTCTTCTTACATCTCTCAGTTTATGCCACTAATCTTCAAAAACAGCAACTGAAATATTTCCTGGCGCCACTTAGTGCCGGAAGTTATAGTCCTAAATAGTAGCGACGGAACTAGAATACAGATACCATACTTACCCATACAATGATATAACCTTTAAAGTACAACGTTCCATACACATTTTCAAAATATGCCGCTTAATGTAATATCTCTTTTCTTTTTATTTACCACGTGTACTAATTTAACTATAGTTTTTTTAATTAAATAATAATAATAAAAAAAATGGATAAATAAACTTGAATATTAACTCACTAATTGTTAAACTACACAAAAACAATCCCTATTTAATTGCATTATTAAAGAAATAATTTAACTATTCTCTAACCTACAAAAAAAACTTTTTCATTCACTCACCCTTGTAGCTGGGCTGTTGATGTTTTTTGAACACGAAACTGGTCGCTTAATTTCCTAATAGAACATTATGAGATCTGATTCATTTTTTCATTCCTACCTTTAATATGAATATTTTCTTAACTTAAAACTAAATGATTTACTTGGAAGAAACATTTTTCTGTCTTGGATTTTCTTGATTTTCTAACCCCAAGAAAATATTTATTTAATCCGAATAAAATTTCAAGAAAATTATTTTCTTATATTATACATTTTTATAGTCTTGAAGTAAAAATATTTTCTTGAATAGAGACTGATTTTTGCAAGAAAATCTATTTTCTTGGCGCAGAAACCATTTCTCTGCGAGTGCTCTATCCAATTGCTTATAAACAAATAGTAAGAAATCAACGGATGCAGTTTCAGTGGATTTGCTGGTTCGATAACCGTGTTGGCGATCCGAAAGAAAATTGTATTTCTCTAGAAAATTTTTTATTCTGCCACATACAATAGATACGCTAACTTCTGAAAAAACACTCAAAATAGAAATAGGCCTACAATTTGTAATATTTTGAGGATATTTTTTTAAAAACAGGAATGACTTTCGTGGATTTTAATGAATAGGGGAAGGTACCTGCCACAACAGTTCCAGATTATGATTTAAGATAACATTTGCTTGCATGCGACAGAGACAACCGACAATGACAGGCGACAGAGACTAGGGACTGTTTTTTAAAAGGAACATGTGAGCGCGACACCGGACGTGCCCTAGCGACAAAATAATCTTCGAATTCAATTTAGTATCTCAAATGTCTGTGGAAACACTTAAAAGTCCGTTCCACAAAATATGACTACCAAGTTGCTTTTGAAACTTAATCCCTTTAATTTTCCCGAAATATCCTTCCAAATGTTGGGCGAACATTTTCATCTTTGTACGAATCACTTTGAGGATCGAACAATGGCGGATTTTCATGTATCAACTCTATCAACCCTCCATCTTCTTCAGATGCAAACTTAATATCTGCCATTTTAAATAAGTATTTTAATTAATAACGGCTAAAAATAGCAGGTTATCGCTGCGAGACTCGTGACACTACTGCTTCTGGAACAGTTGCGCTGGGATGGTCTCGGATGCCTGTCGCCGTCGCTTGTCTCTGCCGTGTATTCTCTAAGGTTCTTCATATAATTTTGTAACAATCTGATTAAGAGCGATTCGGTCTCCTAGCTGTGTCGCCTGTCTCTGTCGGTTGTCTTTGGCGCATGCAGCTAAATGGTACCTTTAAACTAATTTCCCAAACTGTCAAACACACAAATTTCGAGCTCGTACACTTACCACCTACCACAGATATAAGCTAAGGAGTTGTATTTTTGCAATGAATGGGCATTATTCAAATCGGGACATCCCATCAGGACGCTGCAACCGCTGATATTTAATGAATATGAATTAGAGCGGTAACCAAAAAATTAATGCTAATATAGCTCATGGTATTGGTGGAATCATTTCCGGCAAAAAACAAAGCGCAGGAAAAGGGACAACGTAAACCCGCGAACATGTTTCTGCCTACCCGGCGTCATCAGCGCGGTTCCGTACGTGTCCTTCTCCCTCGCTATTGTTTTTCACCTCTCGAGTATATGTTGCCATTCTCCACGAACAGAATCACGATATATCTCCCCACGCCACTTAGCGTCGAGAAACATAGACATACCGTCTAGAGAATAGCGACAATAACTCGGGATGCAGACTCCTACCACCTATCGAGCAGCTCCTAGGCAGCTTAACGCAAGATGGCATGGCGCCCTAAGACGCCGCGTATTCACACCTTTAAACGATTCCTACAGGCTTACCATGATGCATTAAAATACACATGAAAAGATCGCCTAGTAACAATAACCAAAAAATTAATGCTAATATAGCTCATGGTATTGCTGGTATCATTTCCGGCACAAAACAAACCGAGGGAAAAGGGACAGCGTAAACCCGCGAACATGCTTCTGCCTACCCGGCGTCATCAGCGCGGTTCCATGCGTGTCCTTCTCCCTCGTTATTGTTTTTCACCCCTCGAGTATGTTGCCATTCTCCACGAACAGAATTATGATGTATCTCCCCACGCCACCTAGCGTCGAGAAACATAGACATACCGTCTAGAGAATAGCGACAACAACCTGGGATGCAGACCCCTACCACCTATCGAGCAGCTCCTGTGCTGCTTAACGCCACAGTTTTTAGGCTACCCCATTTTTATCGTTTCAGAAAAGGTTTTATCGCTTGTACAACACTAGAACATTACAGGTATCACCAACAAAGTACGGAAATATTACTACACAGTATTTTTTTAAATAAAACCAATATAATTTGGATAAACCAATTCAAATCGCAGAGACAGTCTGAACGTGTAAACGCGTTTATGGCTGATCGTTCAGCTAAGACAAAATACATCACAGCCTGCTGACGTCAAAGCTGTTAGGCCTGGCTGTTAGGAAGTATACACAATGTTGGAGTAAAATTTTCCCTATGCAATGAACAGACTCATTTTTTACACAACTGCAGATCAGAGAGAAAACCGAATGTGTGATCTTTCAATCCATTCTTATAATTACCGCGGCACTCACGTAGGCAACAGGTATACGGCATTGTTATAAACACGTAATACACAAAACACTTTTAGACAGCCAACGGCATAGAACATCTGTAGAGGATCGGCGAACACCTGCAATCGAAACAGCCAACGCTACAGTATAGACCGCCCGACTCACGCTTTTACGTTACAAAAAAGGTTTTATCGCTTATACAACGCTAGAAAAACATTACAGGCATCACCAACAAAGTACGGAAATCTCACTACACAGTATTTTTTTTTAATAAAACCAATATCATTTGGATAAACCAATTCAAAACGAAAGAAACGGTCTTAACGTGTGAACGTCCAATCTCCAAATATGACTGACCGACTACTTAATGCAGTATACCTCACAGCCTGCTGACGTCAAAGCTGTTTGGCCTTCTTGTTTCGTTGGTAACGAATTGACGCGTCTTGATCTAATAAACACAACGTCACCTCCATCAAAAAAATTTTAAAACTGTACAAAATGCATTTTACAGATCTGCTCCCCAAGTAATTGTGCTAAGCTTAATAATACGATACCGCCGCATAAGGTGTCGATAACTATATGCGCCATTTTCACAAACAAACAATTTAATATTTTATCGAAGTCAAATACCGTGAGTTAGTACTACCACGAAATTTAGAAAGTTATTAAAAATTGACGAAAAATAAAACTGGTTTTAAATTCATCATTTTCTTGGTTAATCCGTCAATTTGTTAATATTGATAACAAGTGTATTACACACGTCAAGAAACTGAAGGTTGCTAAATTGACCAATTTATTGACATGTGTAAAACCGCTCTTAAAAAAGTAAATTTGGATCATCAATATCATGTTGTTGTTTCGCAAAGGCAAATAAATATATTACAATAACTTATAATTAAAGCGTCACAAACAGTTGCACCCGCAGAGGCGCTGTGAAAGGAGCTGTGTTTACTATGCACATACAAGGAATCGAATGGACGTTCGCTTATTGTCGGTTGATCGGTGTGCGTGTACTATTTATAATGTTCGAGAAACTAGTGGAACCGTCCGGGGCGTACCGCGCAAAAGTAGACACAGTATTAATAAAAAAATAATAGATTGTTACCTTTTGTTGACGTATCGATGACCACTGCGGTAATGTGTGACTGCCATGGTACGCCGCATAGTACTGCAACATAAGAAATGCTTCCATTGTCGATTTGGTCAGGCCTCGACGACGTGTCATCGAGACGGTCTGAAAACGTTCTCGTATACTTTGCAAATGATCGTGCATCTAATGAAGTAAGATTTGCAAAATTCAAATACTCCTGTATGTCTCCTGTGCAGTTTTGAATTCCAGATATAGATCGAACCTTTTCTAAATCCGAATTTTTATTTAAAACTGCACGAAATTTTTGTGCGACATCTAGTCCTATAAGATCCGTCAAGCTTTCTAGAACGGCTGCTAAATTGTTGATGTTATTTAACGAGTCTTGTATAGATAAGTGAGTATTTTCTAACTGCGAAATAGCTTGTGTCACTACAGAATAGTTTATGGAAATGTCATCTATTTTTTTTTGAACGTCCGAATCGAAAAAAAGGTGCTGACTCTCGCGAACCGCTTGAGAATTAGAAGAATTAAGTTTGAAAATGACATCTTTCACTTGGGAATAATATTTGCGATAGTAAGATACATGTTCCCCAACGCGTCAATACAGGCTGAGGTAGTAGCGGAATTCGCGGATACAATTGCTTGAATACGCCGATATATTTGGGAAATTTCACACTTTTTTAGTAGATGATATTAAATCATTCACGCTAGGATACTTGCTTAGAATTGTTTCTGCTACGAGATGACATGCTTGTATGAGACATGTTATGTGAAGAAGAGTCGGAAAGCATACATTTAACATCCTACCAGCTTTCAGCATTGTTGCGGCTCCGTCAGAAACTAACATGGTGATTTGGGCTCCTACGATACAAAATTCTCTTCACGTATTTTTTGTTATGTTTACAAAGGTTTCGGCATCAGTTCTTTCAATCCTTTTACTGGTTGACAACAAAGAAGCTGCTGGACTATTACGTTTTAAAAGACGCGCCACAATATGAATCACGCTGTGTTTCTGAACATCAGTAGTTTCGTCCACAGTGAGTCAGATTTTTTGACTTCTCAACTTGTCTTTTATATAATCTGTTACTGTACTTTGCACATGTGGTAAATTGTACCGCAATTGTCTTTTTTTTTAGCTTCCATAATGGAACATATTTATCCCAAAAAAGACAAAAGTTTTCATCATCTACTAGGTGTTGTGGGATGTTGCACGTGCTCAACATGAAAATAAAGTCATACAAAAATTGCCAGTACGGAATATTGCTTCTTAAATTCAATACATGACGTTTACTTTTAATATGGCTTCTACATTCAAATGTCGTGCGACCTAGCAACCCTATACCGCAAAATTTGCAACAAATATGCGAACCTGCAAATTCCAAACCAGGGAAGCGCCAAATATATTTATTCACATGCGTTGCAAGAAGGATACCAGGCCTACGTCCCATGTTTTAGAAAACACAATGAGAATTAGATAAATAACCGAACATCGAACTCCTCAGTGCCTATCGCATTACTGAACTCTGCATCCACATACCTACATACACCCCTTCCCCCGTATAGGCGTCTCTGCGGGTGCAACCGTTTGTCACGCTTTACTTATAATATACGACATATCGAAACACACGTACACACACACACTGTTGATTATGGTCAGAAAATGCGTAGATAATTTTATTTCCACGGTGGGGCAACTTTTATAACATAAGAAGAATCACCAGAGTATTATTTAGTCGACATATGGTACGCTCTACGCACATGGTTTATGAAATTGAAAAACTAACCTATTTTGACACGAATAATATAGTGCATTGACGCGAAGAAGGGAGCGGTTTTAACAAAATTCGTTTTGTTGCAGCGATACCAGGGAAGGGAATATATGCGGAGCATAAATCGCAATTCTCATTCGATTGCCTGTCTTATTTAAAGGGCGCAATTTTCCATGCGTACCGATCGACGTTTGCGATAAAAGGAGAAATTGGAAGTAATTTTGGTTTCGACAATCGACAGAAAGCGTAAAATTCGCAGACAACAATTTATAGCTCCGAATATCGCATCCGGGTTGTCATTCAAAAAGTAAATATTTGCTCTAAGTAAACGAGATAATATTTTCGGAGTTAGCAAATGTATGATACTAAAGTGTCATTACTCTAATTTAGTAGCTAGCAGCTACATGAAGTAATAAAATAGGGTAAGGTATAAATTATAAGCTATAAGCTTGGCATTGATCGATAGATGCGGCGATTAGAATTTAAGATGCTTTTCCTCAGCGGAAGTAAAAAATAAATATTCTGGCTAATACCTGGGCTCAAGAAATAAATAATAAAGCCAAGGTAGTAAAAGTGAATTAATAACTTTTATCACCATGTTAATAAGCTTTATCACAATTATGTTACCTTTTCATGTTTGGTACCTGCTTTTTAATATGCAAGTTGAGTTATTTACGCCGGCTCGGAAGATTGTGTCTTTGAGAATGGAAATTTTTCAAGATGGCTTTTTCTTGTTATGAGGTGTCATTGTGAGCATGGTTTAAAATTACATTGAAACCTACAGGTGTCTCATAGCTTCGTATCTACCCTTTTATTTTTTTTAATTGGAACGTGCTATATAACGCCTTTTTGGAATACCCGTTAAACTCTGAGGCAAAATGTATTATGGTACTATTGCCCTAAAATTAAGCCTTTCAGAATGATTAGGGTTTCTTTTTGAAAAAGTCGTCATTTACAGAATGTTTTTGTTAAAAGGTCGTATTTTTTTTAATGGAACACCTGTATATTAATTTAGTTTTGAGTTTTTGACAAAATTTTAGACAAATCTAAAATCAACCGTTTTCTTGTTATACCTACCTTTTAAACTGAACTGTCGTCAATATTCATTTCATCAGTGTCCCATGACAGAAACAAATAAGTTATTGGAACAATTATTGAATATTTTATCATTTAATGGTGTAAAATTATTGCATTAAATATAGTGAAATTAATTTATCTATTCGAAGTTTGCTATAATGCGATTAACTAGTTTATTATTGGTTTAAAATTAAAAATTAGGTGACTTATGACAAATAATTTTCAAAGTATCTACTTATCCTTTTTGTAGTGATTTAAAGTGAAAACAATCATAATTTTACTTTAGGCTAACTTGCGGAACAGAAATTTGTTCCATACAACAAAACCAAACTTTGTAAACATAGTAAAAACCTATAGGTATAAATACATAAATTGCAATAAGTATAAGGAGAAATAGGAAATAGGGTGATAAACAGAAGGAAAGTTATTTTAAGAGTTGTTCGAATACACGATTATTCACTTCTAAACACTTCTGAATTCGAAGAAAATACTTACTACGTAATTTTGTTATGAATATAATTATGATTAAATGTTATTATATTCAGTAATTGTTTCAATGTCTTTGTCATTACACACTGATGAAATATATATCGACACTAGTTCATTTTCAAAATTCAGAAATTTAAGACAATAGTACCTTATTACGTTTTGCCCTAGAATTTGACGAGGATTCCAAAAATGCAACAGCATGTTCCATTATAAAACGGTGCTGTATAATAAATTTAGATAGTTAAACATTAAAGATACTAAGACTTTAACACAGGTACACCATGATTTGCATTGAACCAGTTTGAAGGGTTCAGAATCAGTTCAAATGTAGAAGCGTCTAGTCTGGACAAACAGCGGTAACAGTCAGTGTAGTAGATATGTGGTGCGGAGTCGGCGATTATTTATTTCACGCGTTCACAGCGTTAGTACTAAATCGATGCTGTACGCGAGTAGTTCTGTGTATATGTAGGCTGTCGTAACTTATTTCGTAATTGTACGCTTATGTTTGCTTTAAAAATGTCGCAGTTAGGTATGTCGCGAAAACGACCAATGGCAGACACAGTTAAAAACTGTGTAGTGGACATGCCGGACATACTTTTTGATGGCGCTAAAATTCAATGTCCAGTTTGTAAAATCCCTTTAATGTGTTGGTCCAGAATACATTGTCAACGTCACAACGAAAGCAAACGGCATTCTTCTCCAAAAAGCGGCATACGAGACCAAGAAAAATTTACGTTTGATTTATGTGTTACTCTCATTTTATGTAATCTATCGTTTCGTTTACTAGACAAAGAAGCCTTTGTCTCCTTCTGCGGACTGTAAATTACCTAGTCGGACATCGATACGAAATGTAGTGCCATTTGCTCGTGAACATATAGAAAAAAGAATGAAAACGTAATTGAAAGATAAAAAACTGTGATTGTGTGTGGACGAAACAACAGATCATCAAAAACATTCTGTAGCTAATGTAATGATACGTACAATGGAACCACATCGACCGTCATCCTCCCTCTTACTTGCCTCCAAAAGAGTTATAAATTGTACTGCCGATGAGATTTTAAAGGTGGTGTTGAACTCATTGAACAAATTTGAAGTTTCAACTAAGCAACTTTTAATGTCTATGAGTGATGGTGACACAAATATGCGTTCTTTGGGCCGATCTCTTAAAGAACATAGTGGTCCTACATGTTTTCCACTAGTAAATGCATTGATTGCTAGTACAAAGGCAATGTTTCTAAAGTCCCCGAAACGTACCCGACTAGTTCATAAACACTTTCAAATTTTCGTATTACACACCAATTTGTTTCGCTTTCTACAGTGCATAATTGTGAACATTATTCACAATTTGAACAGAATCCACTAGCGACATCGAAACATTTTGTAATTTTTCTACTCCCTCTGCTAGTTCGAAGTAATTGTTGTGAATAGATTGTAAATCTCTTTTAACCTGACTATCTTGAAATATTTCCTGACTTTTCTTGATTGCTGCAGTTTCTGTCGGATTGAATTTTAAAACTACCTTCTTTAACCAAAAAATAAATGCTAATATAGCTGATGGTATTGGTGGAATCATTCCCGGCAAAAACAAAGCAGCAGAAGATTGTACTCAGAACCATGCTGATGACGCCGAGTAGGCCGAAACATATCCATGTGTTAGCGCTATTTTCTCTGCTACATTGTTTTTGCCGGGAATGATTCCACCAATACCATGAGCTATATTAGCATTTATTTTTTGGTTATTGTTATTAGGCATTCTTTCCACGTGTATTTCTATACATCATGGTAAGCCTGAGGAATCATTTGCACGTATAGATGTTGCTATGCCTAGGCACAACGCCCCGTTGCGTTTAGCAGCCCAGGAGCTGCCCGATAGGTGGTGGACATCTACACTCCGGTTTGTCTTGCTACCCTCTAGGACGGCATGACTATGTTTCTTGGCGATAGGTGTCGGCGAAAGACATATTCAGTGCTGTTTTGGAGATTAGCAACATAAACTGAGAGGCAAACGCAATGATTAGCAGCAGAAGATTGTGCTCAGAACCATGTTGATGACGCCGAGTAGGCAGAAACATGTCCATATGTTAGCGCTATTTTCTCTGCTACATTGTTTTTGCCGGGAATGATTCCACCAATAGCATGAGCTATATTAGCATTTATTTTCTGATTATTGTTATTAGGCATTCTTTCCACGTGTATTTCTATACCTTCTTTACTTCAAAATATTTGTTGTAGTAAAACGCAGCCTGCAAACATGTTCCCCAACGTGTAACAATCGGCTGTGGTGGTTCAGGTAAATCAGAACACAGTTTGTGAGATAGTCGGGTGCGTTTCGGAGACTTTAGAAACACTGCCTTTGTACTAGCAATCAATGCATTTACTAGTGGAAAACATGTAGGAATCGTTTGTGCCTCAAGATTTAGAGTATGGATTTAACACGTTACATGTAAGAAGTTACCACTGTGTTCTTTAAGAGATCGGCCCAAAGAACGCATGTTTGCGGCACCATCACTCATAAACATTAAAAGTTGCTTAGTTGAAACTTCAAATTTGTTCAATGAGTTCAACACCACCTTTAAAATCTCATCGGCAGTACAATGTATAACTCTTTTGGAGGCAACTAAGAAAGAGGATGACGGCGGATGTGGTTCCATTGTGCGTACCATTACATTAACCACAGAATGTTTTTGACGATCTGTTGTTTCATCCACACACAACCACAGTTTTTTATTTTTCAATTGCGTTTTCATTATTTTTTCTATATGTTCACGAGCAAATGGCACTACATTTCGTATCGATGTCCGACTAGGTAATTTACAGTCTGCATATTTATTCCAGAAGAAGACAAATGCTTCTTTGTCTAGTAAATGAAACGATAGATTACATAAAATAAGAGTAACACATAAATCAAATATCAATTTTTCTTGGTCTCATATGCCACTTTTTGCAAAAGAATGCTGTTTGCTTTCGATGTGACGTTGACAATGGCTTCTGGACGAACACATTAAAGGGATTTTACAAACTAGACATTGAATTTTAGCGCCATCAAAAATTAAGTTCGGCATGTCCACTATAAAGTTTTTAACCGTGTCTGCCATTGGTCGTTTTCGCGACGTACCTAACTGCGACATTTTTAAAGCAAACATAAGCGTACAGTTACGAAATAAGTTAGAACAGCCTACATATACACAGAACTACTCGCATACAGCACCGATTTAGTACTGACGCTGTGAACGCGTGAAATAAATAATCGCCGACTCCGCACCACATATCTACTACACTGACTGTTACCGCTGTTTGCCCAGACTAGACGCTTCTACATTTGAACTGATTCTGAACCCTTCAAACTGGTTCAATGCAAATCATGGTGTACCTGTGTTAAAGTCTTAGTATCTTTAATGTTTAACTATCTAAATTTATTATACAGCACCGTTTTATAATGATAAATAAAAAAGTAAATTATAATAAAAATGGTGGGTACGATGTAATCGAATTTACATCATCCCTGAGACTGCGTTATATACATATACTTCAAGTCATGTTCTAAAATAAAATTTAGATCTGTTATGGTTTCCAAACATTTACCCCGAAATCGGGCGATTTAGCCGCTGAAAAAATTGAGTTGTTCTTATACTAAGATACTCTTTCAGTCTCTAGAGTTTCATTGAAATCTGAATTTTCGGATTGTCGGTGTTCTCTTGTCAGTGGCAGTCATGTTTGTTTCTAACACTCCAAGTTCTTTATAACAAACCGATATCGGACATAAAAACCTCAAACACCTCGAATGATACAACCGATATGCCAAGTTTTATAAGTGTACCTGATTTACTCCCTTACAATTCCGTCACTCTATAATAATCGTGTGAAAGGCTTCAGAGCAGTAGTGTCATATAAATTGAAAACCCCTTATGTGAAAACGCTCTGATCCTAAAGTGCTTCGTTTGCCTTCTGCACTTGCATTTTGTTCAGAACACTGAGTAGATCATATATCATCACTTACGGTTAGTTCCCTGTATATTACATTTAAGAGATGCATGTTGTCGTTTGTCATTGACTATAACTAAAGTATTTATTGTTATGACTTTGAGGAACTAACACTAAAATATTACGCAATATTCTAATATTAGCAGTGAATCTAAAAAGGCGTATCAGATTACATCAAATTCTAGTTAACTATTTCTTAACGAGGCATTATGCAGATAGTTGGTTAGTAAATCTGCATTATTGCGGTAATTTTAGTAATCGTTCATATTCATGTAGATTCCCCATTAAGTCAATTTTTAATTTCAGCAGAAATTGTAAGGCGTTTGATGGTTTCCAAAGGTGTTTAATTTCAAAAGTAAATTAAAGCATCAGGAAGAAATTGATAGGTGCTTACTTAACCCAGTACTTGTATACAGTGTGACTCGTTTGAAATGGAAGCACCTCTGTAGAACCTATAATTTATACTAAAATCAAACAACTTTTTTTTAACACATAGTGGGTCAAAAAGTCTACTTCTACACAAAATTTCACAAGTTCATCTAAATTTTCAAGGCACCCTACAATTATTTTTCGAGGTCGAAAATAGCAAAATTTTAAAAATCTGACCACACCTCTGAGATCCTAAAATAGTACAGACCAAAATTTCATTCAAAAATATTTATTAATAAAAAAGTTATGATAGAATCATTTTTCAAACATCTACTAACCAAGGTAGATCAAAATTTACAAAAGAAAAAAACTAAAAAGTAAACAAATGCAATTCCTTATTCAGATCTACTTCAACAATTATCAAATTTGGTTTGCAATCACTCAATTATCAATTAAATTAATGAACAGCTATGCAGTAGCTGTCAATGCCACAGCATGCATTTGACTTCATTTACAAATTATTAATTTCGACGTCATAGCCAACTTTGCATTTTATTTAAATTACATTTTGGATGAAATAACAATTAATATAAACAATTGAAAGATTTTTTAAAATAAAAGTAAAGCAAGATTATTTAAAACACCAATGTAGCTAGTAGGTATTACTTATGTATTTCTTTAAAATTTGTAATTTGGTAAATGTATTATTACATTCACTTTTGTAATTATAATAATAAGTTTGATTAATTTTTAGTTTTTTTTATAAATTTTGATCTACCTTGGTCAGTAGATGTTGTAAGGAGCGGATTTATAAAATCCTAAACGGTAAAATGATTCTCTCATAACTTTTTTATTAACAAACATATTTGAAATGTATGATGAAGTTTTGATTAAAACCATCTCAAGATCTTCTGAACTCACTAGTGCAGTCAGATTTTTAATAAAAAAATCGCTAATAAAATTAAATTTTGCTATTTTCGACTTCGAAAAATAATCGTAGTGTGCCTTGAAAATTTAGATGAACTTTTGAAATTTTGTGTGGAATTAGACTTTTTGATCCACTACGCACTAAAAAGTAGTTTCATTTTAATGTAAAATGTAGGTTTTACAGGGGTGCTTCTTGGTTATTATCTATACTACCCATTAAACTGCTTATATTACTTATAGTAAAAAATTGTGGCAATATTTCATTCAAATGTTGCACAATAAACTTTCTGATATTTGAGTTATATATTTTCAATAGCTTTTACTCTCAAATTTTGAATTATTTATATTGTATTCTGCAATGCAAAAAGTCAACAAGAACAAGTTAAATTTCCTACTGAATTCAACTGAGGGGAAGCAAAAATAATGACACTTCCCCATTTTTCCGTACGGTATTTTTCATAACAATATCGTACTTATATTGCTTCGTACAATAAAATACATTTCTTTCGAATGCGCAGAGTGCTTCCTTGTGTCAAAATGCAGCTCGCGGTTTTCTCCTAAACGAGGATACCATACAAGTACGTCGAAAGAGTAAACAGGCAGCGCAGTAGAAAAGTAAATCTGAAGCATGCAAGTATTTCAGTCGTGTGTGAATATTTCTATATCAGCACGTTTTCCATGGATTACGTAGCGATATAGAAGGGAAACACGCATTACAGTAGTTGGAGGAAATTTAGTCCTCCAAACTAGGGTAAGTATACAGTAATAGTGTCTCATGGAAGTATCTATATGTACTTACATTGTACGTATGTGATATAGAGTGTGAATTCCGCCTGGAGGAACTTGCAAACTGCATATATGCGGGATACGAATTTGCTTTCGCACAATTTTCCATTCAATCTGTTTGCAGTTTGTTATTGCACAGCAAAAAGTTCTCCCTATTTATCTAGTCACAAGGCGCAAATTACAAAAAAAACGCGCGATATCATACCCATTGCTTCCAATTAAAATCAATCTATACAAAAAAAAATCTCTGTTTCTATAATACAAAACCCTTTTCGGATAACAGTAGATGTGTCAATAAGGCCGCAAGGCTGCGCGCTCTCCCAGATATGTCCCTTAAAAATTTAATTCCATTCATAAACGAAATTTTTCAAATTTATAGTACGTAATTATTGTGAAAATACAATTTAAATATCCCGCGGCTTCGTGGTCAATATTGTAAAATGAATTATATCATACCTTATAATTACGGGGCGGTGTGTACATAAGGCCGCAAGGCCACGCGTCCTCCCTGATATATCGTTTAATAATTCAATTCCATTCATAAGCAAAATTATTCAAATTTATATTACGTAATTATTGCGAAAATACAGTTTGAATATCCCGTGGCTTCTTATTTATTTTGTGGTCAATATTGGAAAATGAATTGTACCTTATACCTCATACTTACAATGTACAATGGGTTGAAATGAAATATTTGGTTGCTATGGCAACGGTACCACACCACACCTAACCAAACAACCAATCACAGTCTAATCGGTGTATATCTAATCGGTGTATATGCATTTAGGACGCGGAATCTCCGCGTCTAGTCTTATTTTAGCTAGTTTTATGTACTAATTTTTAATGGATTCTAACAGAACACTCATGCTTCGTCAAATTGAAAATGAGCTTTTTTTGTAGGAGATTTAAAAACAGTGCTATTTCTAGGTTACGTTTGGAGGTTTATTAATCATATCTTAACAAAATTTATATTGGTACTTACTGTATCTGGACTAAATGCAGAGGCGGATTACCCGTAAGGTAAGCTAGGCACGTGCCTAGGGACCCCGGATCTCAGGGGGCCCCCCGCTGATTTAAGGTTATATACCTAATATAAATTTGTATTTATAATAAGATATATTTTACAATAAAATTATTTAGGTAAGTACAAATTTCTAAAATCTAATAATTTTCTTAGGCCCCCTCCTGGATTTTTGAAAATAAGCGTATTTTATCAGTTAATTTTTAAAATTCTAACTAACTCTTAAATTTTTTTAAGAAAAAGTAGTTAAGGAGTTACTAGCTCATTATTAACTTATTTTGTATTTAATAGTAAAAAGTTTATTCCAAATAATTATAAACTATAATAACTATAAAGCGCTATTCCAAATAGTTATAAACTATAAATAATTCTAACTATAGTATTCACTATTCCAAATAGTTATAGAAATGTTATTATTTCGTAATCGAAAAGCAAACAATTTCAAAAATTTCGTACCAGAGAAGTCTAGGAGTCGAGCGCAATATCTCGAATAGCGTGGAACAGTGTGGAAAGTTCCAGTGTCGTCTCAATCGATTTTGTCCGCGTAGATTTAAGCGCGACGCGCTGCTCTCCGCTCAGTCTACACACGACAGCGATATGCGTAAGAAAGCAGATATTAGTAATCTACCGAACCGCTGTCTATTCAATGATCGTGAAATATTTCTCTGACTTGTACACTTCAACTTTATTTCCAAATTTGACAATGAGACACGTGAATTTGTAAAGGTAAGTTTTATTATTATTACTAAACAGTAAACTTTAAACTTTAAATACCTATTCAAGCACAAAATAAACTGACTTAAAGTTTTAGGGTTGTCCATTAGAGGCCAAGCTTTGCAATTTTAGTAACCGAATAAATGCCGTCCTAATACATGCTGAAATCATGAATACCTAAAAACTATTCGTAAAAATGTTGACCAGTATGAAGAAGAAGCGAAACTTATTTTGAAGGTTTCGACTGAATTTGAGTTTGAAGTTTGAAAAAGAAAATACACGCCAAATTAAGAAAAATGTATTCCACGGTGATTCCTCCTATTCAGAAAACTTTTCTCCAAAACAAAAATTTTGAGTAGAGGTATTTTTAGTAATATGTGATAGCATAATTTCTGTTGTTTTAAAGAATTGCAAGTATATTTTTCGTTTATTTTCGATTATAAAAAGACAAATTTGAATGACAAACAATCTGCAGCTCAACGACTTCTTTAAAAATATCCGTTAGATTTGGAAAGTGAATTAGAAAACGAAATAATACATTTTCATGAACATCTGACAATGAATGAACAGAGCTTACAAAATTGCAACAGCCAAAAAAACATTAAAAAGTGTTAAAGAAGTATTAAAGTCAAAGCTCTATCATAATGTAGCTATAGCATTTAGAATATATTTAACTTTAGCTTGCGGAGTTTGTGAAGGAGAAAGAACATTCTCAAAACTGGCGGTAATAAAAAACCAAAAAAGAAGCGTCATGAACCAAAATCGGCTAAATGCTTTAAGCTTATTATGCATAGAGCATGAATTCGTAAAAAAAATGAATTTTAAAGAAATTGTGCAAAAATTTGCTGCTTCTAAAGTCCGCAAAGCTAATCTACTATAGCGCTGTAATATGTAGACATTAAATATTTTTATTAAGAATAAAAATTTATTATATTATTATCGCCTTATTGCATGATCAGAAAAGTTTGAGAATCGCTAAAGCACACAGACGAAAAGCAAAATCTCAAAAAAAATACGTAAACATTCATTTCTAATTCATATTACTCCGAGCAAAATTGAATACAGGACATTTCTAGAAGCAAATATTACATACTTTAAGATGTGATACGTCCAATGTGTGCACGTATATTGTAAACACAATCTGTTTGTTTTTTCGCAATTTGATCGACCTACGGCAAAGCCACACCGAAAACATAACGAACACCATAATCGTTGAATGATTGTATGTACAGCAATTACTAAACTACCATATATCTCCTTTAACATTTACTAGAACATCCAAATTACTTTTTTTGCTGGTACTCTCTATTTAAAGTGTAGCAAAATACACGTTAATAGGAACGCAATTATCTAATAAATGAATTAATAATTTGAATTAAATGGATATATGTATTTTTGTGAATGCAAGGCCACTCCGTTTCCTGTTATGACTAAATTAAATGCGAGATGGCGCTCCCCTGATAGGGCGGCTTCGCGAAAAAGGAAACAGGCTCATTTAATTAATTTTAGAAATAATAACAAGCACTTCATGCAGCATTTGTTTGAAAGTTCAACAAAAAAGTAACATCACGGAAGACGGCTGAGTATAATAAGTGCTAATTCCATTAGCGACCTACATTCAGTATATTGGATTTTCTTGGTGTGCGGACTAAACATACTGACTCACATTTACTTCCACATAATGAAAACGTTAATAGTTCAATTAGATTTTAATAGATTCGAGGGAAATGAGTTCGGATCAAACAACAAAGTCACGGTAACTGTCTTGATGTAAAACTTATTTGTAGTTGCCATTCTAATAATGACGCAATTATAGATAAATGTCCGCTTTTCCAAAATTACGAGTGAGAATTGGGAGAATTTGTTAGTTTCATAAAAGTTGCACAACGTGTAAAAGCAAAATTTAAAATTCTCACGTCATACAACATTTACTCATAACGTGATATACTTGACGACGGTTTACTATTGGAGTTGTTGTTTGGAAGTAGCCCAAACAACATTTATTACTAACAACTTCAAAATGCACAATGAAACGAAAAAAAAATATGTTGCTGTTATAATAACGACCGTCCAGACGTTTACTTCTTTCAACTTAAAAAATTTATATATGTGCATACATAACCTAAAAGAGAAGAATACTTGGAGTGTATGTATTGATATACAGGATGCCTCACCGGGAATGCATCAATCGATATTATGAAAGAGTACACATTAGAAAATTCTGAAAAATTGGCAATACATTAGAACCGACATGTACTATTGAACTAAAATATGTTTAATAATCTGACATTTCCAATTATACCGGAAATAGCTGTCAACTTTGTTATTTTAAATGGAACAGCCTATATATTATTACATGTTTGAGTTCCTAATTCAATTTTAAGGTTTGCTTGATAAAACAACTATGTTACTTCTAACCATATTTGAAAATTGTTGACAGATGGACGAATGCATATAAACTATTATAACTATGAATATGTTTGAAATAGTTCACTAAAACCCTTACCACAAAACACTTAATTCGTACTGGACGCACGTTTCGATAGCCAAGCTATCATCATCAGCAGCAAGACTGAACTGAGTTCAGTCTTGCTGCTGATGATGATAGCTTGGCTATCGAAACGTGCGTCCAGTACGAATTAAGTGTTTTGTGGTAAGGGTTTTAGTGAACTATTTCAGTGTTCCAGTGCCACAGTTTTAGAGTATCCGTTTAATGAATATGTTTAACTTGGAAAATTGAAGTTTTGTTGACCGTATAGGGTAGGATTCGAAACCGAATGAATTTTTCGAAAACATTACACAGCGTGTTCGACATTTATGATTAAACTTTCAAATAAAAAAAAATGTCAAAACTTAATTTTTTAAAATACAACTACCCATTTTTCTCATTCTTATCAAATTGCTCTTACAAAAAATATAATATTCATTACGCATCTAAACCTGATACTTTTCAAGATATTTAGGAAAATGTATATTGTAGCACATTTTCCCTATAAAAAGGTACCCACCAATGTACAACGATGTAAGAACGTAGCTTACGCAGTCTCTTAAGGTATATCTAAGTTAGCCATGGCCATTAATCCAGCATTGATGTCAGTTTTCAATTATAAACAATGCCGGCATATTTAAATTATACGAAGAAAGATTATATACATTTGCACGTACAATTACGAAATAAGTTACGACAGCCTACATATACACAGAACTACTCGCATACAGCATCGATTTAGCACTGACGCTGTGAACGCGTGAAATAAACAACAATTACTTCGGACAAACGGAGGGAATAGAAAAATTACAAAATGTTTCGATGTCTTTAGTGGATTCTATTCAAATTGTGAATGATGTTCACACACAATTATGCGCTGTAGAAGGCGAAACAAATTGGTGTGTAATACGAAAATTTGAAAGTGTTTTAGAGAAAGACTCCGATTTTCTTATATTAAGACAAATTTGTGAAGGTGCGTATGAAGATGCATTAATTGTTTCAAAGATTATTTTAAATATGCAAATATAACATCGCTAGATGTCGAACGGTCGTTTTCGGCATTAAAAAACATTTATTCCGCACGTCGTACTCATTTGACTGAAACAGCTGTGGAAACATATCTAATGATTCAAATATTTAACAGATGTTACCCGGTTTGTGATTTCACGGAAGACTTTTAAAACGGTAAGTGTTTCAGCACGTTTTATAATTTATTTCTTACCTTCCATTTTATGTGTAAACTTGTATGCGCTCGCCACGCCTCTGGCTGTTACCGCATATTTGCCCAGGTTAGTGATAAGCGCATGCGATACCTTTGCTGCTTGATATCCACAAAAACAGAAATCGTCATCAAACACAATTAAACGAATAATATGGTACTTTAAGCATTTCATATCCGCCAAGGCAAAAGTTCAAAAGCATAAATCTGTTAATAAAGATAGCAAGGACTGTGGGGTAGTACGGCAAACAACACTAAGTATCGGCACACTCCACACAACACAAATTATTAGTTCATTCGGCAGCCGTTTCGAGGACTCACATTCATTCGGAAATCCGGTTGATAATGAGGTCCCAAAAGACCTCGAAACGGCTGTTCCGAATTAACTAATAATTTGTGTGGTGCGGTGTGTGCTGATACTTAGTGTTGTTTGCCATAAACCTATTGCCGATGATGCAAACATGGAAATTAATTTAGCATACCTCATAGTAAAAACAGTGTCCATTGTGTTTAAATTACAAAAAAAAGATAAAATAAACGGTAAAAAACGTAGTGTTTACTTCAACAAATGTTCAAAGTAACTTCCTTAAACTACCAGGCACTTCGCATCTCCGAATTAATTCTTCATGAGTAGCCTTTCTAATTGATTCCTGGCTCAAACTTTCAAATGCATGCCTTACTCGGAACATACAATCCTCCTTAATAGTTAATAGTGTATAACATACTCGATTCTTTATTGTGCCCCATATAAGAAAATCCAAGACAGACAAATCCGGGGACCGAAGTGGCCATAATAAAGGTCCATCGTTAGCTATCCACTGATCATAAAATACTTCTTGCAAAAAATTTCGAACCAAATAACCGTTATGAGGAGGTGCGCCGTCATGTTGGTAAAAGATTTGCCTAAGTTCGGCTAGCGGCAAGTTTTCTAAATAGGTATTTTCAAAATGTCAAATATTCAAGTAACTATCAGCTACAAAGAAACAACGTGCATATTTTATGACTAACAAATCGCTTATTTGATATTTACAGTATAAATTTTCTTCATAGAGAAGAAATGCCACCACACCATCATTCCTTACTGCGCAAAGAATGTTAAATTGCCAGCTGTCCTGGAAGTTTTGTGTTAAAATAATTTCACAAAAGCTCACTCTTCTTGGGAAATCAATTTCTTCTGTTGCTGAACCATGGAAAACAGGTATGAGCAAAACTTATGTTTACGATGTATTCTATGTATTGAACACCTAGATAACCCTGACTCCAGCGCAGCTTGTCTTAAAGACGTAATCAACAATAGGTTGATGATTTTAAATTTTTGCCTTGACGGATTTTTGTAGATATCGAGCAGCAAAGGCATCGTATGGCTCTTGATATCACTTTATTACATTCTCCATAAAAATTAACAAATTTAAATAATCTCTCGTATAATTTAAACGTGCTGGCATTGTTTATAATTGAAAAGTAACTGACATTTCATAAATGCTGGATTGTTTCCTAATGGTCATGACTAACTTAGATATGCCGAATATTTTAAAAAACTATGTAAGCTACATTCTTACACTGTACATACATTGGCGGGTACTTTTTTATCAGGAAATTGTGGTACAATACACATTTTCCTAAATATATTGAAAAGTATCAATTTTAGATGCGTAATGAATATGATCTTTTTTTGTATTTTTTGTAAGAGCAATTTGATAAGACAGATAAAAATAGGTAGTTGTATTAAAAAAAATTCAGTTTTTCAAGTTAAACACCTTCACAGTTATAAATGTTCAAATGCACTCGGCCATCTGCAAAAATTTTCAAAAACTGCAAATATTTCAAATACGACGGCGAATCAAATATTAACCCGACTTTTGTTTTAGAACATTTATTGGTACCGTAAATAAAATTTTGAATACACCTTATTTTTCTATATAATCTCCTCTCTTATTCACACATGTTTCCCACCGAATCGGAAGTTTTTTAATTCCGTCATCAAAGAATGAATGTCCCGTCTGTAACCAATTGCGCACGAACGTTTCTACACCTTCGGCGTCGTCAAAGTGATGACCTCCCAGTTCTTCTTTGAGTGGCCCAAACATGTGGTAGTCACACGGCGACAGATCGGGAGTGTAGGGCGGTTGTTCCAGTGTTTCTCAATAAATTTTGTCCAATTTTTCTTGGGTTAATACAGCTGTGTGTAGCCGAGCGTTGTCATGGAGCAGAATCGCACTTCGAATAGGCATGTCTCGCTTTTTTCGTCGATAGGCCAGTTTCACTTCATCAAGCAGTTGACAGTAGTACGCAGCATCTCACGGATCGCAAGAATATTCGTCTCACTGGTGCTTGTCCGCGGTCGGCGTGCATGGGTCTCATTTTGCACTGACTCTCGGCCATCGAAAATTTTTTTGTGCCAGTCGTAGACTTGGGTCCTTCAAAACGTTTTGTCAGCGAACTGTGCAGTTAGTCGACGCAAAATTTCGGCAGGTTTTACGCCCTCCCGCGACAAAAATTTAATAATAATGCGTTGCGCAACAGACGTATACACCTCTTGCTCAGACATAATGCTACTAACAACCAATCTGCTCTGGCGAGCCGAACCGAGTTACTCCCCTCCACTTTACATCCCCATCCAACATATATCAACACGTCACGTTACTCACTTCAGCTAGGGAACGTTAAAAAGAAAAGTTCGGTTAACATTTGATTCGCCCTCGTATGATTAGAAGTAGCAACACAGCAGTTTTATCAAACAAACCTTAAAATTGAATTAGGGATTCAACAATGTAATAATATATAGAGTGTGAATCAAACCTAACACAGTAACGCCTCAACACCTCGTCAACGCATTTAACAACATGAAACGACGAGTAAGGATTTGTATTTAAACCGAAAGAGATCACGGCCCTCCAATTTATTACAAGCAAATTGGAAACGTCACTTATGGCAAAAGAGATAGCTCTCTGTGCATTCTTTGACATAGAGGATGCTTTTGATAACACTTCCTTCGAACGCATTGAGAGAGCAACTTCTGCCAAAGGTTTTCACCTGTCGTCTACAAAATGGATTAAGGTCATGCTCCAAAGTTGACGAATAAGCGCTACGCTGGGATCTGAAACTACAACAGAGGCTGCCCCCAAGAAAGGGTCCCGTCACCTCTACTCTGGTGTCTTGTAGACGATCTCCTACAAAACTTAACTTCTAACGGATATGAGGTGCAAGGGTACGCTGACGACCTGGTAATCATGATCCGTGGAAAATATGAGAATACCATACCACAAGTTATGTAAAGAGCTCTCAATGACACCTACAAATGGTGTCAAAATCATAGCCTGCGCATAAACCCGCAAAAGATTACAATCGTTCCTTTTACAAGCAGAAGAAAAGTCTGTCTTAAATCACCCTCTATCGAAGGAAAAACCATTAGCTTCAGCAATGAAGTTAAATACTTAGAAGTTACGTTCGACAAAAAACTAACATGAAACTACCACATCTCCAACTCAAATGACCTTCAGGTCATATACAGCAACAATCAGGCCCATGACCACCTACGCCTCTTTGGTTTGGTGGCCAAAAATAACTCAGAAGACTGTGCAACAACACCTTCAACATATTCAAAGACTTGCATGACTTAACATCACAGGTGTAATGCGTACCTGTCCCACAGCAGCTCTGGAGGTACCGCTGGGAATAACGCCGCTTCACATCCACATTCAGAAGCAGGCTGTATCGAGTGCCCTCACTCTTAGTAGAAGGAAGGGATTACAGCCCGACGATCTTAGAGGGCATCTCTTGAAGGTCCCAGAATAAACTATCTGATGCATATTACAAAGGACACGATCCCTATGCAATACAATTTTGATCAGCTTTATAAGGTGATCATTGAAAGCCGTACTGAGTGAGCATCCGGTGAGCCTCAATGCAAAAGAGGTACCCTGGGATGGTACACGGACGGCTCGAGAATAAAAGTTGTCGGAACAGGTATGGGCATCAGTGATCCTAACTACCACCTAAAAATGCCTGCTGGACCTCACACCAACATATTTCAAGCAGAGTCTTCTGCTTTAAACCTGTGCGCTATAAGGAACCTCGAGAAAGGGATACGAGGCGCAACTATAAATATATTCAGTGAAAGTCAGGCAGTTCTAAAGGCTATTAAGGCCTACACATGTGAATCTACTCTGATACATGAATGTGTACACAATCTAAGGCAATTGGGACGCAATAACCACGTTACTGTGCGGTGGGTCCCAAGTTACCCAGGGGCCGAAAGAAATGAAAAAGCAGATAAGCTGGCCAAGGAAGCAGCGAACATGCCTTTCATTGGTCCTAAGCTCTTCTGTGGTCTCCAAAAGAGCCACATACAACAAGCAATTAAAACATGGGAGGATAATCGAAAGGCCTCATGCTGGGAAAACGTTCCAGGACAAAAACAGGCGAAAGCACCTATATAAGGCTCGCCAAATACAGCAAAAATTGCACTATCGTTCAGCAAAGGGGATCTTAGATTACTGGTAGGATTTCTGACAAGCCATGTAGTCCTAAAATATCACTTATTTAAACTAGGTAAAGCTGAAGATGAAATCTGCCGTCTATGCCAAGAAGATCTGGAGACGGCAGAACACATCCTATGTAAATGTGTTGCCATTAGTTGCACACGACACCAACATTTCAGTAGGCCATTTCTTGCACTTACTGAACTGAAGAAAGCAGCTCCTAGAATAGCACTAAGGTTTATTAAAAGCCTCCAACTATTCTAACACAGATAAGGGCTGTTACAATAGATCTATTAAGGTCGCAGTGATTAAAGGCATTTGTGCCATGGCCCGAATATAATAATAATAATGGTAATACATGCTCTGAAAAGCTTAAAGTTTGACGAAAAGCACATATGTACCTGTTAACTCCCAACATTTATTTTCATTCTAATACTTATAATGCATCTCCTAATACCTATAAACACGCAAGTACACCTTCGTCGCATACTCAGATTAATATTTCTATTTATAACTTATACGTTTGATTCAATAAGTCAATTCAGTTATAGAAAAGATACCTATATTCGAATCAGGAAAGTTATGGACTTCATTTCCTCGTTGAATTACGCTACACACACAAATCGAATTCCGTATGGCGCATATTTCGATTCTTGCGCCGTAACCCATTCACCGTTTAATTGTTTGACGTTCGGAGCACGTGTTTCGCCTAAACAATAGTCTCCAAGGATCGCACGAAAACGTCGACAATCGGCAAGAAAGGGAATACATATCCTCTATTTTTTTAATCAAGCAGTGAGTGATCTTTAGCCGACCGTATAGTTTCCATGCAGCCTTCTTCAACATGGGCGATATAGCGACGTATGCGGATGAATATTTTTTTATAAGAACGAGAAGACCTGCAAGCAGCTGCATCCGTGATGCGTACACGTGTCTCTCCACCGGGCCACCTAAAAGGTTTAGCGCGTTTCACTGGAACCCTTGATATTATAGAATTTGTTTTTGTCCGTGTCCTTAGCTTACACATACTCGCTCTATAATAAAGCATATTTACTTGCGCGATGGCAGGGTAAGGTCATATGTTTCATGTTGGGATGGAAGCTGTGTATTCCTATGTATACGTAAGGGAAATTTTATACCATCTCTCGAAATAACGAGTTAATAAAGTTCGTCTTGCATATGGTGAGACGAAGATAAATCAAATGTTGATGTGGTTTTGATACTTGCATATAGACATGTGGTAAAACGTTTCGGTAGCTTAAGCATTAAATATGAGTAGAAAACCAAGGGGCAATAGTTTCTCAGTTCAGGTATCTAGATTTGAACAATTGACTTCGAAAAATCCAATTATAGGGAAAAAGCTTTTTTTAGATTACATTAATTACATTTCTAACTAAAATTTGCAAATGTATCATCCAAAACTATCAATATCTGAAAAGGTATGAATTGGAGAAATTGGAGAAAAATTAGGCAGATTACTAACATAAATGGAGGGAAAAAATACATTCCACTATTACCAAGACTTCAAAAGAACTGAAAACTAAATGTGCAAAATGATCTTAGGTAAACAGAAACGCAATAACATTAAAATTGTCGCATTTAGCATTTCATTATAGTAAACGAACGAAACAAGTTGAAACTGCTCTCAAAAATCGGTTGGGTGTAGGTATTTGAAGTTATATCACATAACTAAACTAAAATATCAACATCAACAATATTTGCATTCATAACATAAAACGCAACTCGATAAGTAATTATTTAGGTTGAGCAAAAGTTTTTTCGTCTTTTGTGAACAAAATTTAATTTAACGATATAAAAACATAAAGATGATTAATGTTTAAAATATCCATTATGATCGATAGTTCTCCGCCATTGTCTGATAATATTTTTGATTCAGCGCCTGTAGCATTCCGCTGGTTTAGAGACGAGGAACTGACGGCATCATTCTTCTACCTCCACGAAATTGGCAAAAACAGGCCCTGCGCAAATGTTTGCCTTTGACCTAAAAAGGTAATAATCAGATGACACTGCCCAGGCTGTGGTACTCCACCCCATCAAATTCTTCCAGTTTCTGGCAGCATTCTGTTGACTAATGCGGAGGGTACCTTTACTCGCAGTACAGTTCGAAGTTTACCAATTCAAAGTAATAATACTCTCGTAATTTCATCACCTTTGCTTCAAAGCTTTTGCACTTGGCCACAGGTTCGGCAGATTGGCTACGGGTTAACCACTGTCTTAATTTGTTTGAATTACAAAGGTAGATCCACTTTTCGTCCCACGTTACAACTCGTCGATAGAAATGAAGATCCTGTGGATCTACAAGAAGTTGATTACAAATTTGCATACATCACTGTGCCTGTTCTGCAGTCAAATCATGAATCTCTTCTCTGCAGCGTCTGTTTGCCTCCTCCATTTTGTGAGGATAGTGACCTATTGTACACCGCGAAGGCCCAAGCACCTGTGAGAATTGTGGCGTACTGGAAACCGGAGTGGTTTCAATGCCTTGACAAAGAACCTCGTGGTCAACGATAGAAGGTCTTCCCGAACATCGTTCCTCTCGAAGATCTGTTTGACCATTCCTGAATTTTTCGATAGCAATTTCGCGCAGTTCGATCTGAGGTAACATCAACTCCACGGAGTATACAAGCGGCGTCAACAGCACTTCTGCTTTATAGGAGAGTGACCAGGATTCAGGACATAATTGATATTTGAGGATCCAGTTGGCTCCACCAGAACGCTTTTGCGTCCAATTAAATAGGAAGACAAATATGTAGGATAACCTCTAGCGGAGCGGTGCAAACAAGTACTTGAAATTATGGAGCCTAAAGGCCTGTCACTTGGCTCCAGCGAAGTGATGATGACCTCAGAACGTCGCTTCTGCCTAATTTCCAGCAATGACGCAAAATTGCCACAATCTCTTTATTTGTTTTATAAATCCAAAGTCTACCAATCCAAAAAACAACAAGCTTTCACTCCACCCTATTACTTTGCTACATTGTAAGGGATTATTTATTTAAAAAGTTCTCCTTTTCAGTGGTGGGAACTCGTAGCTCTATGTTTTAAATAACTGGGAATCTTCATGTTATGTACGTGTGTAAATAGAGGGATAATAATCGTGCAAAACATTGAGGAAAATTGACAAAAGTTATTCGATTATTGCACAACAATGCACCCATCCATACTGCCGTCATTTCGCAAGCTATCCGCGAAAGTGGCTTTCAAGATTTGGAACACCCGCTGTATAGTCCGAACATGGCCCCAAGTGATTATTATCTATTTTAGGGGTCGTCGTTTTGTGGACGATAGTGAGTTGCATGCAGCTGTAATACAACATTTTGAGGGAAAAACTTTAGATTATTTTTACAAGGGTATAGAATTATTAATTGATCGTTGTTAGTATAGATACTCCAAAATTTTAATTCGTACGGCTTATAGACACCTATGACTCTTATAAAAAGCATATTTCTGTATTACTTGCCAATAACAAACGCGTGTCGAAAAATAACACGTTATTCGAGTCTCCCCAGAGTAAATAAGCAGATTTTTCTGGTGGGTTCGGTAAATTTCGAATTACAATTTGCATGTTGGCAAACAATTAATTGCACTTCACCTTTTACGGCGAGGGAGTGATAGTAACAAAACTATGGAAAACACACACTAAGGGCTCCTGAAATTATGACAAACTCTAAGGCTTGTATACCCCGTTGGATCGTCGTGACATGTAAAAAAACAACTACCTGTACTAGGTATTTCTTTAATTGTCCCAATTTTAACTGTTTCGAATGTGGAAAGCAATTCCCTTATCAATACTAGACCAACGCTTATTTTAGCCGCTTATTTTCAACCAAGCCCGATACTGTTCTGCACCAAATTACTTTATCCATCACCATACAAGCAAGTAGAATGTTCTGTGTTCCATTGAATATATTTTGCTGCAATTTAAAACGATTGGAACATTAATTAAGGACGAAACACACATTACCGCACCATCTCAGCACCGTGCGTCAGCCGCGTGATGCCCGTGCTACGGCCCTTTTTCTCTAAAAACCACACCATACCTCATTTTCGTTATGCAATTATATTCTACAATGAGAGAAACGTACTGAGAAGGCATACAATATATTTATACTTAACGTATTGTGGTAGTATCCACCCCATTTATGGTTCTCGCAACAAACATATACATGGTACCTAGATCTAACTACAATAAACGCAACATAAACTATCTTTTTATAGTTCAAGTTTTAGTAGATATTACCAACATGCAATATGGCAATTAGTGACATATTGTAGTGAAGAAAACTAAATATTAGTAGTTACTAACTGTGGTTACATACAATACAATATTGTTGTTGAACAAACATTAGTGTTACAGGCAGAGAAACGTTTACTTGCATATCAAGGCTGTCCGCCTCAATTTAAGACAATTACTACTGTTTGTATTATCCCCAATACAATAACTGTTTCAAATCAAAAGAAATATTTTCTTAGCCTTTTTTCTGCCGTTAGGGGGAGTATATACGTGTAATGAAATAGTTGTATTTTATATCCACATTATTAATTGCACTTACCTTGTTTAAAACAGTGCGACATATCCATAAATAATGCAGTAAATTATTCTCATCCTTGTAACGGTATAATGTTCAAGCAAAAGTGAACTTAATATAGAATCACACATGAAAAAAGAAATAATCGAAATAATTTTGTAGCGTCATCTAGCGCCCAGTGATGTAGTCCTAAAGCGTGGCGACACACTAATAATTATCCCATGCATTGATAAAACATTTTCCAAAGATACCGGTTAATATATCTTTTTCGGGTTTACCAATTTAACTATAGCTTTTTTAAACAATAAAAAGGGATCAATAAACCTAAGTATTAACTCATTAATTATTAAACTACATAAAAATAATCCCTATTTAATTACATTATCAAAGAAATAATTTAATTATACTGTAACATAAAGAAAACCTTTCGTTAATTCATTCACTTGCTCCTAATTTTAATTTTTTTCGTGAAAGTTTATTTGTCAAATAAATATTTTCTCAGGGTTAGAAAATCAAGAAAATCCAAGATAGAAAAGTGTTTCTTCCAAGTAAATCATTTAGTTTTAAGCTAAGAACATATTCATATTAAAGGTGGGAATGAAAAAAATGGTCCAGACCTCACAAGGTTCTATTAAGAAATTAGGCGACCGGTTTGGTGTTCAAAAAACAGTTCAGGCCAACTACAAGGATATCCCATAAAAGAAAAATTACAATAGTGATAAAAAAACCTAAAGTTAATAATTAAAAGTAGGAGCAAGTAAATGAACTAATGAAAAAGTTTTTTTTAATATGTTGCAGTATAATTAAATTATTTCTTTAATAATGTAATTAAATATTAATTATTTTTATGTAATTGAATAACTAATGAGTTAATATTTAGGTTTATTGATTCCTTTTTATTATTCAAAAAAGCTATAGTTAAATTGGTAAACGTGGTAAATAATAACTAGTCTGGACAAACAGCGGTAACAGTCAGTCTAGTAGATATGTGGTGTGGAGTCGGCAATTATTTATTTCACGCGTTCACAGCGTCAGTAATAAATCGATGCTGTATGCGAGTAGTTCTGTGTATATGTAGGCTGTCGTAACTTATTTCGTAACTGTACGCTTATGTTTGCTTTAAAAATGTCGCAGTTAGGTACGTCGCGAGAACGACCAATGGCAGACACAATTAAAAACTTTATAGTGGACATGCCGCACTTAATTTTTGATGGCGCTAAAATTCAATGTTTAGTTTGTAAAATCCCTTTATGGGTTGGTCCAGAAGCCATTGCCAACGTCACATCGAAAGCAAACAGCATTCTTCTGCAAAAAGCGACATACGAGACCAAGAAAAATTTACATTTAATATATGTGTTACTCTTATTTTATGTAATCTATCGTTTCGTTTACTAGACAAAGAAGCATTTGCCTCCTTTTGGAGGAAATATGCGGACTGTAAATTACCTAGTCGGTACGAAATGTAGTGCTCGTGAACATATAGTAAATAGAATGAAAACGGAATTGAAAGATAAAAAACTGTGGTTGCGTATAGACGAAACAACAGACCGTCAAAAACATTCTGTGGTTAATGGTACGTACAATGGAGCCACATCGACCGTCATCCTCCTTCTTACTTGCTTCCAAAAGAGTTATAAATTGTACTGCCTATGAGATTTTAAAGGTGGTGTTGAACTCACTAAACAAATTTGATATTTCAACTAAGCAACTTTTAATGTTTATGAGAGATGGTGCCGCAAACATGCGTTCATTGGGCCGATCTCTTAACGAACACAGTGGTAACTTCTTACATGTAACGTGTAAAATCCATACTCTAAATCTTGCGGCACAAACGATTCCTACACGTTTTCCACTAGTAAATGCATTGATTGCTAGTACAAAGGCAGTTTCTAAAGTCCCCGAAACGTACCCGACTATTTCACACACTGTGTCCTGATTTACCTGAACCACCACAGCCGATTGTTTACACGTTGGGAAACATGGTTGCAGGCTGCGTTTTACTACAACAAATATTTTGATCGAGTAAAGAAGGTAGTTTTAAAACTCAATCCGACAGAAAGAAGCTGCAGCAATCAAGAAAAGCCAGGAAATATTTCAAGATAGTCAGGTTAAAACAGATTTACAAACTATTCAGAACAATTACTTCGGACTAGCGGACGGAAAAATTACAAAATGTTTCGATGTCGCTAGTGGATTCTGTTAAAATTGTGAATGATGTTCACGCACAGTTATGCGTTGTAGAAGGCGAAACAAATTGGTGTGTAATACGAAAGTTTGAAAGTGATTTAGAGAAAGACTCCGATTTTCTTATATTAAGACAAATTTGTGAAGGTGCGTGTGAAGATGCATTAAGTTGTTTCAAAGATTATTTTAAATATGCAAATATAACATCGCTAGATGTCGAACGGTCATTTTCGGCATTAAAAAACATTTATTCCGCACGTCGTACTGGCTTGACTGAAACAGCTGTGGAAATATATCTAATGACAGATGTTACCCAGTTTGTGATTTCACGGAAGACTTTTAAAACGGTAAGTGTTTCAGCACGTTTTATAATTTATTTCTTACCTTCTATTTTATGCGTAAACTTTTATGCGCTCGCCGCGCCTCTGGCTGTTACCGCATATTTGCCCAGGTTAATAATAACAAAAAGAAAAAAAATTTATATTAACCGGTATCTTTGGAAAATGTATGGCATCTACAGTTAGTGTGTCTGTCGCCACGCTTTAGAACTACATCACTAGGCGCTAGATAACGCTGCGAAATTATCTCGATTATTCTTTCATTTTTCATGTCTGATTCTATATTAAGTTCATTTTTGTTTGAACATTATACTGTTACAAGCATAAGAATAATTTACTGCATTATGTACGGATAAGTCGTACTGTTTTAAGCAAGGTAAGTGCAATTGTAAATATAAAATACAATTATTTCATTACACGTATATACTTCTCTTAAGTGGAGAAAAAAGGCTAAGAAAATATTTCGTTTGATTTAAAACAGTTATTGTATTGAGGATAATGGAAACAGTAATTGTCTTGAATTGAGGCGGACAGCCGTGATATGCATGCCCGTAACACTAATGTTTGTTCAACAACAATATCGTATTGTATGTAACCACCGTAACTACCAATATTTCGTTTTCTTCACTACAATATGTCACACAAAATGTTTCCGTATGGGGCAATAATCCCTTGAAGATGATGAGCCAATTGAAGTGATAACGCCTCAAAACATTTCAGTTATTGAAGAAATGATATTAGCAAATCGCCGTTTGAAAGTGAACAAATTAACAGTGATATCTAACATTTCTGAAACAAGTATTCGCCGAATTCTCCATAACCATTTGGGTATAAATAAGATTAGTGAAAGATGAGTACCGCAACTTCTTTCTGCTCTCCAACGTGAACGTCGGGTCAAATGTGACGGAAACCGAACCGACAGCCCGAAACCTATTTTGGAGTCCATTGTCACAGAAGATAAAACAATGGTTCTGTATGATGATCCTATATCCAAAAAGGAATGGATGGGATGGCGGCAACAATATGAACCTTGTTCCAGAAAGATATTTTTAGGGAAAAACTTTAGATTATTTTTACAAAGGTATTGAATTATTAATTGATCGTTGTAATAAATGTATTGAAGTTAGGGGAGATTACATGGAAAAATAAAATTTGTTATATTTTACCAAGTTTATCAAGCCGAGAATTTATGGCACCTACCCCGTATGTTTTTAGGTTCATCCCGTGATTGGAAAAAAATCGATAAATTAAATTTACGTCAATTATGATAATGAATATATACAAGTAATACCGACCTAAATAGACTTTGAACATCCCTTCTTTCCCATTTTGTTAAATCATTCCTTTCTGAGACCAATTAATATTTGTATTTTATTCTGTACGAAAATCATGGCTTCCGCGATACATGCATGGTTTAATAATGCCTAAACTTTCGTTTATATTTCGAGTATACCTTACCATTTCTAGTACCAGAATTTAATTAAAACTATAAAGCAACAACAAACTATAATGTAACAACTAACAAGTGGACATAATTTCCTTTCACAACTACAATTCTTTAGCTAGTTGATAAATTTTGAATATAGTTCCATCATGTACTAAAAGATTTTTAGAATAGTTAGGCTATCTGATTAACGCTAGCTTGTCCAAAAATAGAGTTGCGTACAGGAAGAATCTCTTCAGATAAGTTTCAGCATTATATTCTTCATCTAGTCGCGCGATGTTGGTCTTCTTTGGGAATACCTCCGCAGGAGACCATACATTTAATGACCCACACGAGAACAAGAGAGAGCGGTAGCACGTGATTTGTAGTGGAGATACGAAGTTAAAGTACTTCCGCTGCTCGTATATTTTCTCTCCCCTTTCCATCTTTGTGCTTTTGCCGTAAATACCTGCTACAATACACACGAAATAATTTTAATTCATGTCTTTTGCATTACGATGAAATGTTTAGATGTTCGCTGACAATGTTTAAGCAATTGTAAGATGAGAAATGAATACCTACACACCCTGTTAGCTATATGAATATAGCAAATAAATGTAGAATCTGAGTGATGTTCTAACATATGCACATAGTTCCTGAGAGTTAAATATATGTACCTACAATACACATTTAAACATTGGCATATAAATTGCATTATATTGCTTCCATAGATCTTCACCTCCTACTAGAGCTATACTGGTGTCTTCAAGCTCTTTCGTCACAATCATAGCAGTAGTTTCTCACTGCCGGTGTTGATTTCTGGATGGGGAATTCCACGTCACGATTACACCTTCTCCGAGATATTTTCATTTTCGGCCGTCAAGTCAATAACATCCCCAATTGTTATTATTTCTGTTGTTGGCGGCCGGCGGTCCTGTAACTCAACAACTTCTCTTACAAGTGGGTTCTCCGACTCACATGTCCGTCTCCAAGTGTTTTTCGCTAACTCCCTGGAATATTCTGTCAGGCCGTTACCCCCGATTCATAAGGCCTGCGCACTTTTATGTCAGCAGGCTGTGTAGTGTGCACCGTCGGAAAGAAGACAACACCTCAGTTGTAATTAACTAGTTTAATTAAAATATAGAATACAACAGACAACTTTCTCGATACTTAAAGATAGACTGGTTACAAGCGATCTGATCTTCGGTATACTATGCCCTCTTATACATTTCTACTGCTTATATTTATAATAATTTCTAATCATTAGTAAACGAACGATATATCTAAATGACATTTACAATAATAATGGCAGTGCGTGACGCAGAGGGTTGTTTGTTTTGTCTATATGTAATCGCCCTGTGCGTCGCTAGTTTATATTGTGATATATGAGTTTATATTAACATAATTGTTTATATTGTGATATACGAGTTTATATTGACATAACTCCTTCATCAAAATGAACAATTGGGAAATAAGTAATTCGGACAATATTTAACGTAGATAATAACAATTCTTAATTATGTTTGATACAAGAATGAATGACAATGTTTGGTATGACTAATATAATCTCAGGCGATGGATGATGGTAAATACAATAGATTGATTACGTACGTTGTGATACATTACACATTACAATACATTACAATACATTACAATACATTACAATACATTACAATACATTACAATACATTACACCTTTCCCCTAAGGAAAAGAAAATTCATTTTTCTTTTAATTTGGCTAACCGTTCGCTTCTGCGAAGTGGTTGACATTCCTCCATCTGGATTTCGTCTTGAGACTCTTGACAATTTATTTCTATCGAATTGTTTATAGGTACTGATTTCTTTTTCTTACACATATTAAATGTAATACAATTAACTATATTACTATTTCTTAGCTCGTTTTCACAAATTTGCGTTTACATCTCTTACATAATCTATACAAGATATACAATAGAATTAATTTTAACATGGTTAAAGTGTATAAGCTAAAGCATGGTCCTGAAAAAAGGATAGAATCGCAGAATTGTTTTCTGTTTCTATCTGGTTAAGGTTTCTTCCATTGATTAAGCTTAAAGCTTGCGACTTTTAAGCTTTCTTTGTCAAGACCAATTGGATGGATGGGTTGTAATTGAAGCAGTGTTAAATTTTCTTTTATTGCGTAACAGCATTCGTCGTCACTTATATTAAACTCAGGTAAATATGATTTGTAAGTAATATATCGATTGGTTGCGTTAAAAGAGATTGTCGATAGAACGGTTGTAGGAGTGTAAACCTTACAGCTTGAATTAATGAAAAGTGTTCCTATTTTGGATAGATTGTAGTCTACAGGGTCTTTATCGCGACAATTTACCGTGATACTAATAGGATTATTTAAGACATATAACCATGTGTTAGGAGTGGTTAACGGATACCATGTTTCTGATAAGGTAGGAATTATTCGAGTATCACAATTATCAGGTAACTTGTTTTTATTTACTAACAATTGCACTTCACAGATTGGCTGAGAAAGTGTTGAGTGTTTTGGGTAAGTTCCTAAACAAATATGATCATTGATTGATATGGTTTTACATGATTCGAGATCTTCTAAAATAGAGTAAGATGTTTTTGTACTAGAAATTGCTAAATATTCTGTTTTAGGTAGTACAAAAATGAAGTGATTATCACGATTTCTTGTTGGAAGAGGTAGAAGTTTATATAGTAAAAAATTGGTTTGTATAACTAGGGGATTACCTATAACAAAGATTAATTTATCATTGGATTTAGATACTTTTATGGTTACCAAGGATAGTAATTGTGAGACATAATTAATATCAAGAGGTACTGCAAAAGAGGTTAAAGGTGGCAAATATGGATTTATTCGAATTAACTCTTGTATATACTGATATGGTGATATAACAATAGGGTGAACAATATTCGATTTTGCAAATAGTATTGCGTCTATTAACGAAGACAATTCAATATCTATTTCATTAACTAATAGTCTTAATAAGCTAAATTGTTCATCCAAATTTTGTTTTAGTGTCATAGTACTAAATGTTTTTGTTGAATTATTCCAAATTTTCTCAATACGATTAAATTTTCTGAAAATATCATGTTGTTTCTTTCAACATTGGTAATAGTATTATTGAAATTAACAAGTGTCGTTTTCACTACTTGTATTTGGTCCTTCAATACATGATCAAGATTTTGTTCTTCGTGCATTACCGAATTTATAGCGTTATCATATCGTTTCGGCATCAGCATTATCTAACGTGCCAAATAATGTTTTAAAAGCTGAACCTATTCCGTTAATTACACCGCGTTTCTTCCTCGATGCCACAGTCGTGTCTAAAACGGATGTATATTTTGATTTGATTTTGGGAATATTGAATCTAACACTATTAGTGAAGTGTTGCATAATTTTGTAATTGTAGATTTCTTAATCCTTTGGCATATCCCAGCGATCCTTATGTGATTGTAATCAGCTAATTGTAATTTGAATTGAAATCATTTAAATTAATAAAGCTCACAACGTCCAATAAGTTTCGTAAAATCGCAGTTGTCCTAAGTTTTCGTAATAGATACCAGGTGACGTTGGAAAACGGTCGTTGACGATAGTCATAATCACAGGTAGTACTACACACCTGAAATAAAGCGTGTTTTAGCCTATTGGCATGAACTACTGTTCTTTTATTTTTAACAACAATGGTATAATTTACAGGTGAATTAACCCTTACTATTTTATACGGTCCTGTGTATGTAGGTGCTAACTTCTTCGATGTACCTACTTTCGAAGCTTCGTTGGTAAGATATACTCTATCACCTAATTTAAATGTAACATCTCGAACCTTGCTATCGTACCTGCTTTTATTACCTTGCTTTAATTTTACTAGATTTTCCCTTGCGATTTCTTGGGATTTCTGCATTCTTAATCGTAATTCATCTACGTAAGTTTCATATGTGTATTTAAACGTCCGCGGTTGAGTTAGATTCGTAGGAACTGCCGGTTTGTTTCCAAAAACTAATTCATATGGAGTGAATTTCGTTGACGTATGGACGGTTGTATTATAAGAAAAAGTAGCAAAATCAAGCCAGATGTCCCAATCGGTTTGATCCTTATTAATAAAATTCTTCAAATAGTCTGATAAGGTAGAGTGTGTTCGTTCCAGAGATCCGTTTGATTCTGGATGATATGCTGAACAATTAACACGTTTGATTTTAAATAATTTTGATACATCTTGAAATAATTTTGACATGAAGTCTTTACCTTGATCAGTCAAAATAGTCTCAGGAATTCCATAGTTACAAATGAATTTATGCACAAGTTGTTTAGCTACAGTTATAGATTCATGATTCGGAATTGCATAAGCTTGCATAAATTTCGTAAGATCATCTTGGAGTGTTAATATATAATTGTTGCCACATTCTGTAAGAGGTAAGGGACCTACTATATCTAAAGCTATTCGTTCAAATGGTTTACAGGATGTAGTTGTAATTTCCATAGGCTTCTTTGTCTTCTTACGGTTCGTTTATTGCGTTGGCAACTATCACAACTCCTTATGAAATCCTTTATGTCAAATTTCATTTTTGCCCATTTATAAGCTTGTTAATACGATTATATGTTCGGTGAAAACCTGAATGACCTGATGTTAGGCTTGAATGATTTTCTGATATAATGTTGTTAATTTCTTCTGGTTGAGGTGTAATAAGAACGTCGTGATGAACTCTAATCAGTACATTGTTTTCCGAAAAATATAACGCATCATGGATCTTATCTTATTCCAACTTACATTGTCATGACCTATACCGAGTCTAGGTAATTAATTTCATTGATATTTTGTTCCAATAAAATGTTTCTAATTTTGACTAAACAATTAAATAAATCTTTGGCTTCTAATTTGTCCCAATAATATCTTTTGTGGATTAAAACGAAAATTCTTACATTGTCTACTAAGAATTCTTTAATGTCGCCTAATTTCATTTGAGATTGCCTTAAATTATCTATGCTAGGGAATTTGGCAATTAAATCAGTTAATGGTTTATTTAGGTACTCAAAATCTTCTGATATAGGAATTAAAAGGTTGCCTGATTGACTTATGTAATTTGCATTTACTTCTTCGATTTTGTTGAAGTTTATAATTTTATGTGATAGACTATGAATAAAATCTTCGTATGTATCTTCTTCATACTTCTGGTTGACTTTTGTAATATGCGACTCGAGTTGAATTCGGCTAAGAGAATCGGCATGTTGATTTTTCTTACCTGCACGGTAATCAATTTCATAGTCGTATTCTTCTATATCTAGTCGCCATCTGAGCAATCTAGAACTAGGATCCTTGACACTAAATAAGTATTTAAGTGGTCGATGGTCTGTTAAAAATCATAAATTTCCTACCGTATAGGTATGGTCGAAAATGTTTGGTGGCCCATACGATTGCCAATAATTCCTTTTTCGATAGTACTATAATTACCTTCGGCTTTATTCAACGTCCTGCTTGCGTATGCTATGGGATGATCTTCACCTACCTTTCCTTGAGAAAGTATTGCTCCGATCGCATAATTACTTGCGTCTGTGGAGAGTATGAAAGGCTTGTGTGAAGTCGGGGTATTGAAGTAAAGGTTCCGATATTAAGGAGGTTTTTAAAGATTCAAAAGCTTCCTGTTGTGTGCTTGTCCATTGGAATGTTTGTCCTTTCCGTAAGAGTTTCGTTAGAGGTTGCGTTATCTTGCTGAATTCGGGAATGAATCGTCGATAATATCCTGCAAGACCCAAGAATGAACGTATTTTCATTTTGAGAATGCGGTTGAGGATATTTCCGAACGGCTTTCTACCTTGGATGGATCAGGTTTAACTCCCTTGTCTGTGATCAAATGCCCTAAGTACATGACTTCCTTCCTTAAGAATTCACACTTGTCTGGTTGAATCTTCAGATTATGCTTTGCAAGCCTATCGAAGACTTCTCTCAGTCTACAATTATGAGTATTAAGATCTCCTCCAACACCACGATGTCATCTAAATACACAAAGCATCTAAAGTTTTGTATTCCTGCTAGAACTGTGTTCATCAATCTTTGAAAGGTGCTCGGCGCATTACGAAGTCCAAAAGGCATACGTTTAAACTCGTAATGTCCTGTGGGTACTGAAAAAGCGGTTTTCTGTGCATCAGCCGGATCCATTGGAATCTGGTGAAATCCTGAGGTAAGGTCGATTGTGGAGAAATACTTCGAATGCCCTAACTGATCTAATATATCAGTAATGTTCGGTAAAGGGTACGAATTTCCAACACTGATTCGTTGAGCTTCGATAGTCGATTACGATCCTCCATTTCTTCTTACCTGACGCATCTGCTTTCTTCGGAACAACCCATACTGGCGAGTTCCATGGAGATGATGATGGCGTAATGATTTCTTGCTTTAACATTTGTTGTATTTGGTCTTCTACTTCTGATTTGTGGACTTCAGGAAATCTATATATTTTTGTGTTTACAGGAATATTGGTTGTTGTAGGTATACTATGTTGCACGGAATTGTAAATGAAAGTGTGTCTCCTTCTAAATGAAAGACGTGATTGTATTCCTTACATATTCTGACCAGCGAATCTTTTTCTTCTTTATTTAGATGTTCTGTTCTTAAAGATTGAGCTAACCTTTGTATGCGCTCTTTATTGCAGTTTATAAAATTAACGTCAGATATATGTTCTTGGATATTAGTCTCTTCTGAATAAGGCTCTAACATTAAATTTAAGCAAGTAATGTTTATTGGTTTTTCAGTTACATTCAAAATTGAGGTAACAGCTGTATCATCGTCGTTCACCTTAACTATACTAGAACATAAATATACGCCTTCAAGAATTTTTATATTAGGGACTATACCTTCGTTAATTTTAGGATAATTAGTGACATTGATTCTAACAAGCGTTTCACAGCGAGGTTGTATGGTAAATAACACATTATTCAAACCTGTTGAACCCTCTTTTAATTCTGAGTGATTATTTTCCTGACTAAGATTTAGATTTTGACTTGAATTTGTTTTATCTAGATTTAGAATAAATTCTTTATTTAGTATGAATATGCGATCTCTTTCATAATCGATTACAGCTTTGAAATGTTTTTAAAAGATCATTACCAATAATACCATCATAAGAAATAGGAAAATCATCAGGAATGATGTAGAATATATGTTTCGTAGAATTTGTTTCAAGAGGAATGGTAAGATTGGTATATTGATTTGTATATGTAGGATTCAAGACATTATTATCGATACCTTTTAGTAAAATTGATTTAGATAAATGGAGTTCAGTAGTAGATTCTATCTTAGAATTTTTAATGAGGCTAATATTTGCACCAGTATCAATTAGAAATTTCCCTACGCTATTTAGTTCTGGAATATCTAATGACAATGAGGTAGTAGCTCCTAGATTTATGAGAAGATTCGGCCACTATTGAATTGGTGTTCCGTTGCATGACCGTCCGCTCGGAACGATTGGAGTTTAAATGTTGCGAGGTACTTGGTTGAGAATTAGTAGCTAGATTTCTTTTTCTATTGTTGTATTCTCTTTTTCGACATTCTGATATTAGATGACCATTTTTTTTACAATAATTACACACTTTTGGTCTAGAAGAGTTAGAATTCGGGTGTTGTTGAGATTTTTCGTAATTTGTATGTTGAACATGATATACTTTAGAACCTTGATTTTTGTTTTTGTTCCTACAATCGAAACTAGTGTGACCCGATTTATTACAGAAATTGCAATGTTTTAGTAAACGAATTGTTTATGTTCCGATATTTAGACATTTCAAGTTTTGAAAGCTGCTCTTGTTCTTCTGATAGTGCTATGGCTATAGCAGTTTCTAATGAATTAGGTCTTTGTGATTTTACTAAAATGCTAAGATCCTTGTTTAACCCAGTTAGAAATACATTTAATGCTTGTTGTTTTAATAAATTCACACATGCAGTCCTGGCTTCAGAGCTTAGTTCTTCGTCTAAAGAATTTAATAGTTTAATATAGCAGTTTTCAACCTTATTAGCAAAACTCATTACGTTTTCCTTGAAATTTTGACGGCATGAATTTAGCTCTAGCTGCCATTGACCAACTGTCCTTTTCTCAGAATATGCATCTAAAAGATGATTTTTTAATGTATCCCAATCAGAGAAGGAACGATTTCTTATTAGTGCCCTAGCGTTCTCGGTTAATTTAGTTTCAATTAAAGTTAAAAGTACAGATTTATGTTCTGACTTAACTAGTGACATAGCTTTAGAGCAATTATCTATGAATTCATATAGTTTTTGTTTATTACCATCGAATTTGAACAACATTTTCTCTGCTAGATCTAACGAGATAGACATAATTGATTCTTGTTTATTATTAATCTCTGATTTAAGGTCCTCTAGTTTTGGATATATTGTGGATTTGTTCATATATTTAAGTGTTATCTTATATAAAGCGAAGTATATAACGTAAAAATATGCAAAATTACAGTTTTTGTAATTTACGAGATAACAAAGAATTAGTTCCACTTACTGCAGAGATAGTAGATGTAGTAGCATAGTTGTTGAGGCTTTACGAAGAATATTGATGAGACTCCTTGGAGGTGCTGACTTCCGGGACTTAGAAGGCTGGAGCAGTGACTTGTTCCTGGACACCTTGATGGCTCTCTTCTTCTTGGTAAACGGTGAAACCCAGATCTAGTCTTCGGTTATTACACACAGACGATTCCGAAAGATGGATGTTCCTTTCCTTCGTATTCTTGAATCTTCTATTGTGTATCAATCAATTAGTCAATCAATTAATACATCAGTAGAATCCCGCTTCTGACACCAGTTTTGTAGTGTGCACCGTCGGAAAGAAGACAACACCTCAGTTGTAATTAACTAGTTTAATTAAAATATAGAATACAACAGACAACTTTCTCGATACTTAAAGATAGACTGGTTACAAGCGATCTGATCTTCGGTATACTATGCCCTCTTATACATTTCTACTGCTTATATTTATAATAATTTCTAATCATTAGTAAACGAACGATATATCTAAATGACATTTACAATAATAATGGAAGTGCGTGACGCAGAGGGTTGTTTGTTTTGTCTATATGTAATCGCCCTGTGCGTCGCTAGTTTATATTGTGATATATGAGTTTATATTAACATAATTGTTTATATTGTGATATACGAGTTTATATTGACATAACTCCTTCATCAAAATGAACAATTGGGAAATAAGTAATTCGGACAATATTTAACGTAGATAATAACAATTCTTAATTATGTTTGATACAAGAATGAATGACAATGTTTGGTATGACTAATATAATCTCAGGCGATGGATGATGGTAAATACAATAGATTGATTACGTACGTTGTGATACATTACACATTACAATACATTACAATACATTACAATACATTACAATACATTACAGCTGTGACGTATTTTGAAGTAGGTCGTTGATCATTCACACGTTCAGATCATTGCGTTTTGAATTGGTTTATCCAAATTACATTGGTTTTATTTAAAAAAATACTGTGTGATACCTGTAATGTTTTTCTATTGTTTTCTAGTGTATAAGCAATAAAACCTTTTCTGAAACGATAAAAACAGGATAACCTAAAAATTGTGGCTGTTTTGTATGTTTTGTTTGTGAGTTACACTTTGTAAAAGAAGATATTATTTATTTTTCAACAGCTACAGATTCAAGGACCGGTGAAACTGTAACTGTAAGCTTAAAAAATCCTAGGCTTAAAAAAATGCTATTCCAACTCAATGCCCTAAGTGTCCGTTGTATTTGACAAAAAACGTGAAGACTTTATTGCTCAAATAGTTTTATATTCATACGTTATATTAAACACGAAGAGATGTTTGTATGTGTGTAATAAACGTTCTGTCTTAATACAATATATTTTAAATTATGTATATCACCGAACGTAGCCATTTGGATACTGATATATGTAAATGTTATACTCACAGCAGTCAACGTATTGCAACAATTATAATAACTTGTTCTATAAATGCCTTACTTAAAAATGATTGTGGGAAAAGTAATGATAGATTAGGTCAAACGCCACATAATAGGAAAGATAGATTAGGTAAAACACCACATAATACGAAATGAGTGATGGTGTCGCAAACATGCGTTCTTTAGGCCGATCTCTTAAAGAACACAGTGGTAACTTCTTATATGTAACGTGTAAAATCCATACTGCTAGTACAAAGGCAATATATCTAAAGTCCCCGAAACGTACCCGACTATTTCACAAACTGTGTCCTGATTTACCTGAACCACCACAGCAGATTGTTACACGTTGGGGAACATGGTTGCAGGCTGCGTTTTACTACAACAAATATTTTGATCAAGTAAAAAAGGCAGTTTTAAAATTCAATCCGGCAGAAGAAGAAATATTTCAAGATAGTCAGATTAAAACAGATTTACAAACTATTCACAACAATTACTTCGGACTAGCGGAAGGAATAGAAAAATTAGAAAATGATTCGATGTTGCTAGCGGATTCTGTTCAAATTGTGAATTATGTTCACGCACAGTTATGCGCTGTAGAAGGCAAAACAAATTGGTGTGTAATACGAAAATTTGAAAGTGTTTTAGAGAAAGACTCCGATTTTCTTATATTAAGACAAATTTGTGAAGATGCATTAAGTTGTTTCAAAGATTATTTTAAATGTGCAAATATAACATCGCTAGATGTCGAACGGTCATTTTCGGCATTAAAAGACATTTATTCCGCACGTCGTATTCACTTGACTGAAACAGCTGTGGAAACATATCTAATGATTCAAATATTTAACAGATGTTACCCAGTTTGTGATTTCACGGAAGACTTAAAGCGGTAACTGTTTCAGCACGTTTTATAGTTTATTTCTTACCTTCTGTTTTATGTGTAAACTTTTATGCGCCCGCCACGCCTCTGACTGTTACCGCATATTTGCCCAGGTTAGTCATATCTATCTGTTGTAAAAAAATATGATTTTGTAATTTTTACTTATAGCGAACTTCGAATCTTCCTGGCGACCTAAATTCGAAGTCGAATATCTCGAAAACTATTGAACATATCGAAAAACGGAAACCACGTTGCAGGATTATTTTATTATGGTATTTAAGAATCTAAAGTCAAAATTTCAAAATTCGAAAATTTTAGACAACGTACCGATTCTACGTACCCATTTTTAACTACCCTGCTACTACAAATTTTAATGTGCTCTTTATAAAGAGTCACTTTCTTCCCTAAAATTAATAATAAAAAAGTTTTCCATATGCAGCCAACTTAAGTAGACACACAAAACCAAAGAAAGTACCAGGATGTTCCATAATATTGTCACCTGCTGTAGCTGCATCATCAAATATTGTATTAATCATAATCAATAAAATAATCATTTACCTCACAAGCGAAGCCAAGCTTATATAGGTTGGTTCATTTTCAATCCTCGTCATGGGCATCCCGCTTATTATTGGAAATAAAGGGTAGGCTTAGATTGAAATTAGAAAGAAGCTTTTGCTGGCGGTGTCAAAATCCAATATAGCGCCGATAAGAAATAAGAAAATTAATGATCGCCAAAAAGAACCGAAACGTCATATAAACATTTCCAGTACACCATTGGATAGAGAATCGAAAGTAGCCTTGAGAATGTGATCTTGGTTTTTCTCTGCAAGGCCAAATAAAGATGCTAGAGGTAAAAGAATAAAACGAGCATTTTTCTTTTTTTTTTAATCTCGAACACACAATCACAGGTCCATTTTCTCTTCGGATTCATAACAAACACAAAATTTTGCAATTTTACCAAATTTAAATTTACTATCTATCTCCACTAATAAACAAGGTGGTGAAAGCCAACTGTATAAATTATCAGTTACTGTTGTATTGTATTATTACTTATGTGGCAAGGGATGTAAAATTCTCTTACATCACGCTGTTAAGAGAAACCGATAGAAACTACATTCCTCCAAAAACGCAGGGTAGTTAGTTTATTACTTACGGCATAAAAATCAGTACCTTCCTCTATTAGGAAAACAAACAATGCCGAAGGTTGAAACACGGTGAAATTTAACTATAGGATTAGCTAACAATAATTGTTGGTTATGAAGTATTAAATATTTTCCACAAGATAACGCTTCTTTCAACAAAAACAAAGCAAAAGATGACCATTTATGAATTAAACATGTTAATTCATAAATAATTGACTACAACGGCGCACAAAAGATCGACATTGGAAGATTATCTAACTTATTTATTTGTAAATATAAGTGCTAAATAGGAATTATTCGAGGATATTGCATCAAAAAATTAAAGACCGCTTTGAAGTAATCAATTACAGAAACACGTCGTAAACGTGACCGTCATCCCTAATTGTAACTTACTGGCACAAATTTAAAAACACAAAATTAACAAAGGTAACATCGCATATTAAAGGCAGCAATAAAATTTCTGTTTCTTAATATAGCGCCGCCGAATCAAAAGAGAGAGGTTATATAAAACAAACGTACAACTACTTTTTCTTTCAGTGAATTAAATTCCGGCTGTGTAGCACCGAACGCATGTACAAAACGTACTGTTCTGTTGCTAATGGATTTGGAAAGAGGAAGAAAGCGAATAGTCCCTGATGAATTACAAATTAAATACACAAACGGAAGCAAACTAATTGTAGAAGGAATATTAATTTCTAGCAGAAACTTTTTTAATGCGAAATGCTATCAACTGATCTCACATTAAATAAGATTATATATACATATATATAAATCAGCACTACAGGCCTTAGAGGCCCTTGGCTTCAATCTTCTTTACTATTTGCTTCCACTTGTTTCGGTCCTTTGCTATTTCTTCCCAATTATTTACACCTATCTCCCTTATATCAGCTTTCACTTCTTTGAGCCAGTTTTTCTTTGGTCTTCCTCTTCTCTTTTTCGATCCTTCTCCTTCATATAATACTTTCCTAGCAACTCTTTTCTCCGGCATTCGAGTAATGTGCCCTAACCACCTTTATTCCGCACGTCGTACTCACTTGACTGAAACAGCTGTGGAAACATATCTAATGATTCAAATATTTAACAGATGTTACCCAGTTTGTGATTTCACGGAAGACTTTTAAAACGGTAAGTGTTTCAGCACGTTTTATAATTTATTTCTTACCTTCTATTTTATGTGTAAACTTTTATGCGCTCGCCACGCCTCTGGCTGTTACCGCATATTTGCCCAGGTTAATAATAAGAATAACGATTCCTTTTTGGTTAGAGGACCATAATATAGAACCATTGTTTCATCTCCTGTACCAATGGACTCCAAAATCAGTTTCGGGTCGTCTCCACACATGTTTAAAAACGAGCGCGCACATTCGACCCGACCTTTACATTGGGCGAGTTCGGGTATTCGTTTGGAGTAACTCTATTTACTCCAAATACCCTACTCGTGCTCTTTCGCGTTCAGGAATGTCGTTGAGTTACTCCATCCATTCGTTCAAGAGTATGGGTTGAGTGATCCACTCTTGCTCTACTCATAATCCCCTCCACGTGCTTTGTACTCTTGATCCGCTCCGAGCGAATACCCGAACTCAGGTATTGGAGAAAAGAAAGAAGATGCGGTATACATCTTGCACTAATCTTATTCATACCCAAATGGTTATGGAGAATTCGATGAATACTTGTTTCAGAAATGTTAGATATCACTGCTAATTCCTTCACTTTCAAACGGCGATCTGCTAATACCATTTCTTCAACAATTGAAATGTTTGCAGGCGTTATCAGTTCAGTTGACTGACCGGGGCGCTCATCATCATCTTGCCCCAAACGGAAACATTTTGCCCACTTTTTTACAATGGAATTGTAAATAAAATTGTGAAAATTTAATGACCGCCCGGTACTCAATTTTCGTTACCTGAGACAATTTCATGCACTAATCACGTTGTCTAGATGGCTGCTTCAAAGAATTTCTTAACCTTTTTTGCCACATGGCAAGGAGCATTATCTTGCATAAATATACGCCCTGTCGGTATGCGACGACCTGGCTTAAAATACGGTAATAACGTGTTTTTTAACACATGTATGTACTGCTCTTGACGTATTGTACCTTCTACAAAATACAAAGAGCCGGGTCCGTCTACACTAATCACTCCCCAAATCATTACCTGCGAAGGGTGTTTTACAGTTCGAAGAACCGTGGACTCTGTGAGACGTTCGCCAGGTCGTCTACGAAAAAAATTTGCTCGCTACACTAACACAGAACGAGCACTCGTCACTAAAGAAAGCCTATTAAATAATACAAACACTAATTCAGTAAAAATCATGTTGTTAAATTATTCACCTTTTTCCAATTCTCGTCTGTGAAATGTCGATATTCTCTTGCAAAGTTGAGACGAGCATATTTTATTTTTTCTGTTAAACGCGGCTTTTTTACAGGTCTTCGGCCCATTAGGCGATTTTCGCGCAATCGGCGCCTGACAGTTCTGCTCGAAATCTCTATTCCTCTCTCTTGTAAATTTTTTTGAATCATTTTAATTGTAGCAAATTTATTGCTCAAAGCCTGATGAACAATTTCACGGTCAGATCTCTTCGAAGTTTTTCTTTTCCGACCGCACTTTGCCCGTCTTTGTTTCGATGTGCTAGCCCCTTCGTTTAAGTTTCTAGTTAAACGCGATACAGAAGAAGGAGATACTTTCTGTAATTTTGCAATTCCTCGTTGTAAATGTTTGTTTGATTGTGGAAGAGCTTGTATAGCGGCTTTTTGTTCACTTGTTAAATCTTTCCCGGACATTTCCTACAAAAACCCCAAATATTTCAATTTTTTTCAAATTCCAAATAATTAATTATTAAGAAAGAGATAGCATAACAATTTTACCTTTGCAATAACGATATATCAACACAAAACACTTAACGATACTCCACAACTTAGCTTCTATACGGTTATGACGAAATATTTTAAAAAATATCGATGCATTCTCTAAACTGTGAACTCGTTAAATGTAAGTTGATAACTGAAATATTTATATACACGTACTTTACTCTTCTAAATATCATTTCTCTGGTATTTTTATTTATTGATACAATAATCTAGTCTCCCTATAAACGATCGGATTCAAAGCAAAAGAATATCACTATAATAGGATGGGAATTTCCAGGTAAAAGGGTTGATTTATGACATGTTTCAAGTAATATGGCCAGGGGCTGTACAATGGGTTGCAACGAAATATTTGGAACACGATGAAATCGCGGCCCTGGATGCTACGGTACGGCGCCTGACCAAACAACCAATCATAGTCTAGCCGGTGTATGTGCATTTATATGAATTTCCGCGTCCAGTCATATTTTAGCTAGTTTTATGTACTAATTCTTAAAAATGACTTTAATAGACCTCTTTAATAGAACACTGCTACTACTCTTCGAGCCGTAATATGCATAGTGTAGGCCTTGCACATGTGCAACTATGACGCAACGGAATTTAAACACGCCAGAATCTGTATAAGCCTGGCAGGCCTAGAATTTATGGCGCCTACCTCGTACCTTATTGTAAGTTGCCACATTTCACTATAATAACATTAATTACAGCAGTATTACCCTACACAAAATAAATAAAACTGTACTTGTTATTGATGGATTATTAATTACATACATTTTCTAAAATAAATCCAATAAATGTAGATAGGTACGTAAAGTAAAATACATCTTTGCATCGAATGGATAGGTATTATTAGTAAAATCGAAAATAACACCTAACTATTTTAACTTTTGATATGATTCTATATTAACGAAATCATTCTCAAACAAAAAGTATACTCCTTCCTTTTTAAATTCAATTAACTTCGCTATAATAGTCCTCTCTACGATACTATACTCTGTAAGAATAACTAGGTTGTGAAAGCCTAAATTTGACGTGCCTTCTGACGGACGGAATCTCTAGCAGATATCCCTTAGGGAAACATCCCCTACATTCCAACTTCTTTTGCCCATAGTTCTCGGCAAAACCTAAACTAGATCACGTATGACAACGATGTAGTCCTTAAATTGTTAGAATGAAATTCCTTTCGCAGTTTTTCTTTCTTATTTTCATAATAATATTAATATTTTCATATTCTTGCAAGAATTCTCCCGATAGAAGTTTTGAAATAGAACTAATTTATATACTTTTTGTTAATTTGTAGTACGTGTAACCGAAAGAAATATTTTTATAGAAACTTCGCTTTAAGTACAAAACGACTAAAAGAAATCAAACGTTAGTGTTAGAGGGAGGTTTTTATATGCTTTATTAAAGGAGTTCATATAAGCTACTTGAGATGTTTATAAAAATACATAATCAAGTCAGAGGCATAGCCAGTGGGGAGCCAGGACGGATAATGGCCAGCCTGGAAAATCTAATATATACAGGACATCTCCGCGGGCTCGGAAGAGTATACCTTTGTAAACGGAGATTTTTCAAAAAAACTTTTTTCCTGGTATGAGATCTAATGATGGGTATAAAAACCTACAGGTGTCTCATAAGTTCGTAGCTACCCAAAGTTGTATTCCTTAAACGAAACATGCTATATGTTATTACTAGAGTTGCTCAATTTGCGCCAACAGCCAGTGGCGGGCGCATAAAAGTTTACACAAAATAAATGGTCAAAAATAAAATATAATATGTGCTCAAACACTTACCGTCTTAAGAGTCTTCCGTGAAATCACAAAGTGAATAATGTCTGTTAAATATCTGCAACATTAGATATGTTTCCACAGTTGTTTCGGGAAACCGAGTACGGCGTGAGTACGAAGTGTGTGTTATATGCAGAAAACGAACGTCCTACATCTAGTGACGTTATATTTGCGTAACTAAAATAATCTTTGGAACAACTTAACGGTTCTGTTGACGCACCTTCACAAAGTTGTCTTAATATGCCAAAATCAAAATCTTTCAACATTTTCAAACCTTTCTAGAACACAAACATTTTTTGCGTGTTCTACCGCGCATAGCTGTGCGTGAACATGTTGCATTATTTGCAGAGATTCCACTAACGACACCGAAGGATTTTGTAATTTTTCTATTGCCTCCACTAGTCCGAAGTAATTGTTCTGAATAGTTTTTAAATCCGTTTTAACCTGACTATCTTGAAATTTCGACTGGCTTTCCTTGATAGCCGCAGCTTCCTTTGGATCCAATTGTAAAACCACGTTCTTAATATTCTCAAAATATTTATGATAATAAAACGCGGCCTGTAACCATGTTCCCCAACGTGTAAGAATAGGTTATGGTGGCTCAGGCATACGGGAGCACAGTCTGTGAAATTTGCGAATACGTTTTGGGGATTTGACAAACACTGCGCTATTAAAGCGTCTACTTCAGAATAACATTTTCTAATACTGCCACATGACTGAAAGGATGAATTTTACACGTAATATGTAACAAGTTAGCACAATGTTTTTTAAGAGACCGGCCTACAGAAAGCGTGTTTGCGGCACTATCACTCATAAACATCAACAGTTGGTCTGTTGAAAGTTCAAACTTTTCCAATGTATTTAACACTAACTTTGAAACTACTTCGGCAGTACATTGTTGTACTCGTCTGAAAGCTAATAGAATTGAAGGTGACGATTGATGTGGTTCCATTGTACGTACCATTACATTAGCCACAGAATGTTTTTTACGATCTGTTGTTTCGTCCACACATAGCCACAGATTTTTATCTTTCAACTCCGATTTAATTCTTTTTTCAACATGTTCACGAGCAGATGGCACAATTCTTTGTAACGATGCCCGACTTAGTAATTTGCAGTCCGAATATTTATTCCAAAAAAAGACATATGCTTCCTTGTCTAGTAAATTAAGCGGTAGATTACATGCAATAAAGGTAACACATAAATTAAATTTATCATAGTGTCGTGTGCAATTTTTTTTAAGAATGCTGTCTACTATTTACGTGACGTAGACAATCCCTTTTGGACCAACACACTAAAGGGATATTACAAACTACACATTGAATTTTAACGCCATCATAATTTAGGTTAGGCATTTCTGCTATAAATTCTGTAACTTTGTCCAACATTGGTCGCTTTCGCGACGTAGGCAACATTTTTAAAACAAACGTAGAACTACGAAATAGTATTTACGGCAGCGTACATGTATACACATCAGACCTGGTTGGGAATCGCAGTTATACTGAGGGTTGTATCGAACCTCCGCCACTGTCCGTTGGCGCAAGTGAGCAACCCTAGCTATTACATTTGTGGAATCCTCGTTAAATTCCGAGGCAAAATGCAATAAAGTACTATTATCCTAAAACTAAAGGTTTCAAACAGGCAAATATTTTCATTAAAACGCGTTTTTTAACAGCATTCCCTGTGTATTATTTTAGTTTTGAATTTTTGTTAAAATTCTAGACAAAAAAAATACTAAACACGTCAGCTTACTCTAAAATTAGCCGTTTCCTCGGTATAGCGATTTTTGACATTGAACTACTGTCAACATTTATTTTATCGGTGTACCATGACAGAAACAAGTATGTCATTGTTAGAACAATAATTATTGAATATGGTGACAATTAATAATGTAAAATTATTGTACTATGATGAAATTAATTTATCTATTCCAAGTTCGTTATAACACAACTAATTAGATTATTATTGTGTTAAAATTAAAAGTTAATTAAATTTTATTTTATATGTAGTACTTTGCGCAGTAGAAACTCGGTTTATACAACGAAACCAAACTCTATAAACATTAGTAAATACTAATTAAGTATTAGGTACAAATACATAAATTGAATTTGCAATTCTGTTGTTTTGTTGTGAATACATATTCAACAACAGTGATTAAATTTAAACTTTTTCTTGTCCGGCAAATTAGTATATTTGAACCTTGCAGCATTTTTTATGCTGAATTCAGGCAGAGTTTCTAAGTGACAGCGCAATGAATAGTAGAACAACGTGTATAATGTGTTTATTCATAAAACAACTGAAAATGTTTTTAAAATGTACAAATGTATGATTTTCTGCTATATTTAGCGTCAGGAACACCTCTCATCCGTGTCCACCAATAGGCTGCCAGCGCTTTTCGATGTCCAAAATATCTTGATGAAATCTTTCCCCAGGTATATTCCACTCCAATGTTCCATACGAAGTCAAAAGGTCTTTTGTAATGTTCTTGTAGTCTTCGGATTTGTGATTGTCTAAAAGATTCTCACAAATATTCTTAAATGACAGCCAGGCGGATTTTTCATTTTTGTTCAGCTCTATATCAAACTTTTCGTCTCGAAACAAGTCCCTGATCTGGGGTCCTACAAATATATCCTCCTTTACTTTAGCATCACTGATGCTCCCGGCCAGCTTGTCCCTGTTCTGCCTGTTCCGAATGACGCAAGATTACTTAGAATTAGGCAATATTGTGTAACATTTTATTTCAAATGCCTAAATATCACCGGCATATTTATCGGCATTTTATTGTAAAGCACACAGTATTATGTGCTACGTGGATATACTGTAACTCAAAAACTATGGGTGGTGCAGTAATTTTGAAAGTGAATTTGAATTCAGTGTGCAAAAATACATAGGAAACAGGCATTTTTATACTTGGGACAAAAATCTTGTTAACCAGTATAATTCTTTCAATGTTTCTATCATGGCACACTAATAAAATAAATATTAACAGTAGTTCCGTTTCAGATAGTATTATGTTATAACGAGAAAATTGCTGATTTTAGATTACTAACACGTTAGTAATCTTTGGTCTAGAATTTTGCCAAAAATTCAAAACCAACATAATATGCAGGATGTTTATTAAATTTATAAAAAAAAATACTTTTTAACAAATACGTCATACGAACTTAACACAATATTACGCGCATCCCAGTAGCAATTCACAACCACATAAACGCGTGTATATTACGTCCTTTTATGCCTAACCTAGGTACCAAAAAACATAGCTATCCGGAGAAATGACGATTTCTGTAAATGTTAAACTTTTTCAAAAAAAACCTAGAAATTCGAATAACTCAGAAACGCTTAGTTTCAGGACAATAGTATTTTATTAAATTTTTCCTCAGTATTTAACGAAGATTCCAAAAATGAAATAATATACAGCATGACGCAGAAACATGATAAATCTATATATCGTTACACCTTCAAAAGAACTATCCTACAAGACGTTCCATTTGATGCAACAAATTTGCCATCCATCATGAAAACTAGTCATCCATATCACATTCTCCCACATCGCAACTATCAATTTTAGACCATAAGTATCGCTTTTGGAAACAGCTATGCATGAAAAATCCAAAAATGCATAAATATGTTCCACTAATAGTAATAATGTTTTTATTCTCTTTCACAGCGTGGGTTAACAACGTTCAATATGATTAAACATTACTATAATGTGGTAACCAAGAGCTATCGTATTTAAAACGAATAAATAAAAAACATTTGAAACAGCAAAACAATTAGCAAACATCAGTAAAATATTCCAGGTAGGAATAGTAACATTTGGCAAATAAATAACTTTTTTACTGCACTCTTGAACGTGTTCAATTCAGTTCACCACCGTTCGGACTCGGTACAACAATCGAAATAATTTACTTAGGGTCTGTGAGCGATGGCAATGCGCCCAGTTCTCATGAATCATGACAACTCTGCGTGAATATCCAGTGCGAAAACGCTTGCATCTTTCCGGTTTGTTGAAGATTACTATATATGGGACTTTTGCTTTGTATTTACTGTATTTAACCAACATTAGTAGTTATGTTAAAGAGCTACTTTTCAGTTTCTAAAATTTATTTTTCTTATCTATTTCCACTCAGCGTTTATGGTTGCTAATAGTTTGAATTTTGCTTTTCATTAATATGGAACTATTTGTGGGAAAATTTAATTGTTTCACGTTCGTCAAGGACAGGCAAGTTTGTTGCATAGAAATTGCCCACAAACTTTGGTATATAAAGGTAAGCAAAGTCTACAACAACACCTTAAAACCAAAAAGCATACACAACCGGCCCAGAAAGTAATGTCGTGGCCTCGTTAAAGGGAGATCTCCCGAAGATTCCCGAGTTTATACCCTGTAGCGAGGCGAGGGATTGTGATTCTCTGAGAAGCGAGGCGGTAACGTAAAGACAAGGGTACCGATAGGACTGCTAAGACGCACTGACAAATGATATGCAGGTGTTCATTTAGCACACGTGGTATTTTAGGAGGTAGCATTTTGAAAATCAGATTATTTTGCGGTACACTTCTATGAGCGTCAATCGCCGAATACAATAACTGAGTTGTTAGTTTAGTTTCTTTGGGTTTTTTTCTTTTTTAAGTAACTTTTAATACAACAGATTTTTAGTTCTAATTTGTATTTTAGTTTCTACTTTAATAGGTAGTGTTAGTAATTAGTAGTAGTATATAAGTACAGTAGGTGTAATTAATTTTAAAATAAGTAGACGTAACGTAGTAGTGCAGTAGGTATAATTAACATTTAAAATGGGAAAGCTTCAAGACCAACGGGAGTCTTTTTTAGAGAAAAGGTGATATATTATTAGGTTGAATATGGCTTATCAGTGAGTGAAATTGCTCAAAGAGTGGATTTGTCAGTAAGTAATTTTAATATTATCTGTTCTTTAGAAATTATGAAATTAACATTTATTTCCAAAATTAACAATAATTTATTCAAACGTGTAACAATTTCTTTTTAATAAGGAGTGAAAGTTTAACGGTGGCTTCGTCGTGATAAAATGAGGGCAGTCCTTTGAGGAGTTTCCCGCGTTCTGGACGATCACGCGTTACCACCCGAGACCTAGATGACCAAATTAGGGAAATGGTTCGTAAAACCCCGTTCACAAACGCCATAAACATTCGATATCAATTGCAAGTGTATTGTTCTCCGCAAACAATAAGAAACAGGCTTCATGAAGGTGGACTCCATAGTAGGAAACCGGCCAAGAAACCCTTACTGACCGAAGAACATGCCGCCGCCAGGTTACAATTTTGTAATCAAAATAAGAATAAAGACTGGAGGTGTGTAATTTTCTCTGATGAAAAAACTTTTTCATCCTCCCAAGATGCACCTGCGGTTCTCTGGAGGCGAAATAACACCCGGTGCAACAAAGAAAACGTGCGACCTAACGTTCAAAGTGGCAGAATAACATCTGGATTCTGGGGATGGATCTCACATGCTGGCCCGGGGGAGTTGTCCCGAGTTTCTCCTCCTCGTTTTACGGCGGAGGCTTTTTTAAATGTGTTGGAGACTGTCTTGATTCCAAGTGTAAGGGCAATTTATCCGGAAGAAGAGATGGAAACAACGTTTGTTCAGGACAATTCCCCAATACACCGCGCCGCAATTGTAAGGAACTGGTTTCAAGAACATAATGAAGTGAATCTTTTGGAACGGCCAGCAAAATCCCCAGACTTGAACCCAATAGAGAACATGAGGACCGCAAGGATAAGAAGCTGGGAAGATGTAGAGGGTTACGGTGTAAGGGAAAGGTATATGGCACAGTTGACACGGCATGTTATGGACGTATGGTAACGGTTCAGAAGGCAAAATTTTTGCGAAAATGTTGTAAATTCAATGCAGCAAAGAATGCAGGATTGCATCAATAGCAATGGGTATTACACAAAATATTGAAATCCGGAAGTGGTAAGTGAACTAGTAAAGTGCAAAATACTTATTGTAAGTGTAATGTATCGTTTGTCAATGTATATATTTAATGCTAAGGTTTTTTGTGTAATGTCGCATAAATAAGTATCAGTATAGGTCAAGCGTGGTAGAATGTATATTCTAAAGGTAGCCTCGGTTCCTATGTTGCATTACTTAACCGAAAGTTTGTGGGCGGAGGGGTGGAGGACGCATACTTTGACGTCATTGATTACAATATATATAGATTTATAGAACAACTCTCTGGTGAAGAACGTTTTGACTTGTGTTTGCTTGTCTTATATGATATGTTTTTAACTTTTGATAAGTGAAAATTGAAATCAGAAGTGAATATTTTGTTTGTACAAGTTTTATTTCCTTTGTAGGACTTGTGTGGATAAAGACAGTAACAATTGTAACAGCAATTTCTTTTTTTAAGGCGCCTACACGTCGTGCAGTTGTAAATTGTGGATTAAAGTTTTACCATGCAAAACTTTTAGCGCCAAAAATAACCTACTATAGATTCCCGAAAGATGGGAATTTGGATAGCAAGATGCGAGAGGGCTAATAGCAGATGAAACATGATAAACATTTTAAAAGAACGATTGCTGCTATTAAAGGAAACCACAAAATAAGAAGGATTGTGAAATAAAAGAAAAAGGAGACTGCTGTTTTTTTATGGAAGAAGTTGTAAACACATTGAGTGTGCTGTGATTAGTGATAAAAGTTCGTTATTTTAGCGCGTGTTTTGTATTGTAGTTGATGTTGTGGTTTCATGGGGAAGAAGAGAACCAAAAGAGGTAATTGATTGCCTTTATCAGATTTCTAAATAATATATTTTTGTAAATTTAGACGGGTGGAATAGGGCTACTGGCGAAAGGTCCCGAATTTATAAAAACCTAACGGGACATAGGTGCTACTTCCTGCTTATGCCTAAAAAAATCTTATAAAAGAAAGTAATAAGCTAAGGTGTTGTGAAAATGCACTTCACAACACATACTTATTCGATTTAATTGACAAATGTAAATAAAGTACACCAAAGCCAGCGTTTTCTTTTTATATTTTCTTTTTTTCGCAATTTTGTTTGCCTATATAAATATTACATTATTTATAAATTGCTTTCGTAATTCTCCACCATGCACTTCTCCAACAGAGTCATCTGGTACGCGTTCATTTTCTATTGAGACATCATTAGATCATCACGAAATTCATTGCACAGTTATACAACATGCAGCCGAAAATTATATTTTTTATTTTTATTTAGTAAAATACATTATAGATAGTTATTCTCTAATTGAGCACAATGTCTGCTGTAATAGAAAATAATAGATAGTACTCACTCCTATTCCGAAGATATCAATCTAATGAACTAAACGACCTAAGACCTATAAGTTTACTACCAACATTATCTAAAATCATGAAAGGATTTCGGAACTGGAATTAAAACAAAATTTGATTGCAGACAACCAATCGGGATTTAGAGAAGGCTTCAGTTGCAGTACAACATTATTAAAACTAACCGACGATATATAGACGGCCACGGACAAAGGTTTATGAACACTTTTGGTACTTCAGGACTATAGTAAGGCATTCGACACAGTAAACCATAATATACTATTAAACATTCTAGATCAGCGATCATCGTTACTTACGTCGAATTACTTTTTCTGTAGGAAACAGTGTCCGATTAGGAAGCAATGTATCTGTATCTTTAACACTGTTGTAAAAGATTGAACAGGGATCGGTGGTTAGCCTGCTTTTGTATTGCATCTACACGTCTGGAATTAATAATGCCAACAAGCTGAAAAAATTATAAATTACGATCTATCCAGTATGAGTGCATTTCCAAAAATTCTGTAATATAATTGTCTTTCATTATAATTTTATTGTAGCCTATAAATCAAAGGCCCTGAGAGCTATCGCTTTCTTTCTGATCCCTTCTAATAGATTTTAACCGCTTTCATACCTGCGGCAAGAAAGCAGGCGTTTGATGTGTTACCTATTAATCCCATTCTTATACATTATTCTCCATATTATCTAGCTCTTAATGTAAATATACGTAGGACGACTGCTTTCTTGTCACTACTTTCGCGCCCTCTCCTACACGCGCGTGAGTATGTATGCTCTCACTTGCTCGGCGTAACACCCACATTTTTTGCTGTACGCATTCGTCTTACAAGAACTGAACGTTAGGACGGTCTTGCCAGTAGCCTCCCTACAGGGTACAACCTTGGGAATTTTCGGGAGATCTCCCTTTCACGAGGCTATAACATTACTTTCCGGGGCGGGTGTACAAACGTTAAGTGGACTAGCAAATAAGGAATTTTATGAAGGTTTGTGCGAAGTATTTGTAGTTGCCAACATTCCGATTAAAAAATTATACAATCCCAGCTTGCGACAATTTTCGCATAAATATACAAATAGTGATATTCTTGACGAGTCTACCATCAGGAGATTTTACATACATAAAGTGTATGACAAGACAATAACGGCAATTAAAGCAAAAATTTGATAACCATTTTTGGGTTAGCGCAAATGAAACCCCGGGCCTAAAGGGTCGATGCGTTGTCGGCATATTGAACACAAACCAACCGTCCGAGCAGTATTTTATTTTTACATTTCACGAAACCCGCAAATTGGTACAAAATGGTTTAGTTTGTACTGGTAATGTTTCGAAAGTATTACTATGTATTTGCATCGATCGCAGCTAGCGTCATGTTAAAATAACAATTTCCTAACGTTACATTTAACATGTGCGCACGTATTACATCGCGTTACCCAATTAATTCTTAAGAGTTTGGAGGTTGACACCGTAGAGCAGATAGCAAGAAAATATACGTCAAAGTGATCGATGCGAAGATGGCCATTCTGTTGGATATTGCAGCCATCAATGCGTACTCCCCATTTATTTTCAATTCTCGAAATTGGAATGAAAGTAAGAGCAACCGTTGTCATTTATTTCGGCAAGAATTGGGACTTGCCTTAACGCTATCTCTTATTAAAAGAAGAGCTGCAAATTTAAATGGACTTCAGAATTTTGTACTGCGTGCCATGGAAAATATACTCGAATGCAAACTTATCCAAGCTGTAGCTCCAACACCATCCCAACATGGAAAAGGACGATGCCATTCATGTTGCAAGCTTGCAAAATCCAAAAGAGAAAAGACTAATAAGTTAGCACAAACAACTATAGTTTGTTCAGAAGGCCAAAAGCATGTAGTCCAATGTTCGTGTATCCTGCGATGACACCAAGTTGAAGACTCCGAGTAAATTATAAATTCTTATCCTGTTAACTGTTTTAGTAATGATTCGGAATATTTCTTTTTATTTATAAAAGTGTCACTTTTAAATTGGTACGTTCTTGGTTAAAATACGTGTGGACATCTATTGACTCCTCCATGGTCTTCGCTGTTCCTAAAAAAAGGTTGGTCCTGCAAGGATTAAAACCGCCGCTCTTTGCTTATCAGGCAGCCGTCAGCGAAATGTGATCGCTTGCTTGATCCATTACACAAATGGCATCATAACAATTTATTATTTATTTAGCGCAGTTCGATTTGTGGCATCTATCCTTTCTCTAGCATCCTAATTAAAAATTTTCAATTACTGTATAAGCAAGGGACAGTGAATAAGTGATTTCAATCAACCCAGAATTCTTTTTTGGCAGATCAATAGGCGTTGGTAATCGGCACGGCCGCCCCATGTTAGAATATTATATGCGAGAATCGACTGCACCAGTATATGGCATACCGTTAACAGCAATTCTGTACTCAAACTGTGTTTTAGTTGTACAGTTGCGTAATAGGTTGAATTTAACCTTTTGCAAATGTAGTTGATTTGTTCATCTAAAGACGGGTTATGATCAATGTCTATCCTAAGCAATTTGACACTGCTTGAAAAGTTAAAACCAAGATTATCGACAAATTGGTCAAGGACTTAGCAGAGACAGCAAGAGAGGAATCATCCGCATAGGCATCATGCAGATATGAAAAATCCAGGCTACTCAATCGCAAATATATGAAAAATTAGAGGACCGAGAAGCGAACCTCGGGGTACGTCCAATCCAAATGGTTCTAATGGCGAAACCGTACCAGGTACGACTACACCCGTCGTCAGGTCCGATATCCATCACGCACAATTTCTCCCGCGCTAACTTCAACTCCAAAGTATCGAACACTAGAGACAAAACAAAGGAAATTCCAGGCTGATTTCACTATAAATTGCAAAACTCAAGTGAAGCCGTTTCAGCGGATCTTGATTTAAGAAAACCGTGTTGGGCACTTGAAAAACTTTGAATTTGTTAAAAAAGTCGATTACTCTATTATATATGATAAATTCCAGCACTTCGGAGAATATACTAAAAATTGTTATTGGGCGATCGTTTAGAATAAGGTGGGTCGTGTTTTTTTAAAAAATTATATGGTCTTAACTATTGTTAGCTGCGAGAGAAAAACTGTTGATGCTATTGACTCATTCATAAAAAAATAAAGATGTGGCGCTATAACGGCATCAACAATCGTGTTATATAACACTCATAACCAAAAAAAGTAAGGAATAGGGTACGCAAATAAAATTAAAGTCGAGTTATACAAAGATTCTTCCAAAATATTTTTGGTATGAAAAATAAATTTATTGTTAATATAAATAAATTCATTGCATAAAAAGTTTGATTTAATTTCAACCCAAAAATATAATCTTTTGTTGGAGGTAAACCTAGTAGACCAAAACCTTTTCTAATTAGAAGTCGTATTTTTAGTTATTGAGCCCATGAAAAACCAAACAAATACGTTATTAGTTATTAGAGTAAATTTTTCGGATTGTTCAGTTCCACATACTTTCTACCATCTTGCAATAACTTCTGCTCGTGGAAGATGTACGATAGACTAAAATTTTAAACGTCGAGTAGACATTACGGAAAAATGCATTAAATGTGATCAAGTAATTTTGTATAAAAGATCTCGAATTTTTGTTTAAGTTTATTTGAACTAATACTAATTTAAAAATATTATTTTGACACTATATTGCCGAAATATTGAATTAATATTAATTTATTTTGAATTCTATAATTAAATAAATTGAATTACCGCATTTATGAAAGCTTCTCAAACATTCCAAAATAATTATGTAGTAACCAAGAAAACAATATTCTAAAGTAAATTTTATTCGTTCTATTTCAAGTCTTGGTAGTTTAAAATAAATACAATTAAAATACAGCATATTCATGTTACAGGACAAAATTTATATTAAATTATCATACATATAACAGAACGAAAATTCACAAAATTCAGTAGTTGTAATAGCCCACCTATAGAAATAGAAACGCCGAAGAAAAAGAATGCTTAAAATAAATATTATTAAAGGCTTTTTAGTGATATACATATCATATGTTATTATGCGCAACTCTTTAGTTTGAACGAATTTAAAATATGCTGACTACATAGTAAGTGCCTGCTATCATTTATTGATTAATAATTTTTGATTTATTAACAAAATACTGCTATAAAATACTTGTCTTAGTCACTTCAGGATCAATTATTAAGTCAAATATATAAAACTATTTTTTAACCATTCATGTAAGGGTCTAAATTTAGAATTCATTTTACCTATATTTATTTATTCATACGTATCAGTAAATTTCTAGTTATAAGCACTTTGAATGTATCCCTATAGATAGCATTACTTATATTTATTTGTAGGCTATCTTAAACAAGAATCAGTTTTCCTCTTGTACTAAGTGAAAGACAACTAACATAAGTCTCTTCCTGATTTCTTTAATAACAACAAAAGTCTAACCTTCAGTTTAAATTATTTAGGAGAATAAAAGATAATAGTTTTGTTTTAATAAAACCAATTTAAAAATATTATATTTCCAAGAGATTGTTTTGATGATTCAATGTTGAAATTAGTTAGATAACAAGGTATTCGCTGACTAAATTGTCGATTTCTATTTTTTACATCACTTAATGATAAATGTATATTTCGAAAAATCGTAGCTAAATGCGTTGATGTCGTTACGAGATAAGCTTAGCATATAAAACGTACGGTCAACTCATGAACGATTTCTTCAAACTAGTTTATATATTAAAGGGTACAAGTTTTGCGCACTTAAAAAAAATAAAAAATGTTTATAATTTATTTTTCATGTTTAAATTATAAATAAAATAAAATATCTACTTCTAGAAATTAATACTCAAGGAATTTTCGCCATATGCAGATATTCATTAACATTATACAAAAAAAATCTCGTAAGTACCAAGTGATATAGGAAATGGATTAATTCTTTAAAATGCATTTTCTTTTCTGAATTAATACTTATTACCCAGGGAATTTATCTTTTCAAAGCAACAGGTGTCTTATTTGCAGGTAAAGCTAAATCACTTGGTGAAACTGTAGCTTGATTTCATTTTCATATTATTTTTTTGTGCTTGAACATGTACCTTTACGCCTCAACAAAGAGTGACCTTAGAAAAATGAGATTGGAAAATGTTCAAGTACCAAATTTTCAATAAATAGTTTTATTAAACAAAACCATAATCTGACAAAATAACTTATAGCTATATGGAAATATTATATAGCAAAATCTTCCTTTACTTTAAAAAGAAACGATATGCGATACTAAAATTATATATTGGGCGATGATGAGACAATGAAGCATATTCATAATTTCCTACATAATTATTTTAGAGTGTGTAAAAATATATATGCAAATATTGCTTATAACATAGCGATGTTAACATGTTCTGAGTGTAAGTAACAATTCTATTGATTTTATTGTTTATATACTTAGATTATAAAAAACTTAGAAGTAATATCCTAGGCGAGTGGGCAAATATAATTGAAAGAAAATACTTAAATAATTATCTACTACACATCAAATGATACTGTTTTGCAACCAAATGATAATAACATGATATAACAATAAGTCAAGTTAAATCATAGTACTGTATGACATGTATATTTGTTCACAATGCGCAAAATTATGAATATGACTTCATGAACGCCATGTATATGTATATAGATACTGAGAGGAAATAATTGAAAGTAAACGGTAATCTCTCTTTCTGTTAAATACCTTATGAATATTTTAAAGCAATTGATATAGTTTATATAATTAACCAATTGCAGCATGTGACAAAAATAGAATAATAGATAAAAAAGAAACCCTAAAATAAAATATATATGTACATGTACAGTATAATAGGGCTATAGCTAAACAAAATAATTTGAAATTAGAAATAGATGGACTTAAATATCTCATATTTTTCCTCTCTAAAATACACACTTAAATAACAAATATTTTATATAAATATAAAATCTAAATACACCCAGCATGAAACATATGCATTATGCACAGCATACCATCCCAATGCAAGCACTAGCCTACATCGTACCATCCTCATTGATTCGCTACTATTGCAAAAAGAATTACAATGAAGTTAACAAACCACGTCTCCATCTTCAATACGATCAAGTGGTGAAAACAAAAACGCTACCTTAAATATGCAAGTAAACAAATTGTAACGAATCAACAACGAGTGTAATACAAAACTATATGTATAAAGTACAATTATAGTAGTAACTTTATTAATGTCCTGGGACGGGTCGCAGTTCCTGTATCTGTCGTATTAAATAGGCCTTTTCATCGTTAAATTGTTCATCTTCTGCCCGATCGGTATGAAATCTCATCAAAAATTCCACGAGCTTTTCTTGGTTACGTAATAGGATGTCTAGTATAGGCTTTGGTTTATTTGGGTTAGCAACAAATACCTATAAAAATATTTTCATTAGTGTTACAGTCTAAGGACTGTCTGACACGGCAACATTTTTATGACAAACTTATGAAATGAGAGAGAACCACCACGAAAACCAATAAACACTTAGGATCGTAGTCTGTCCTTGTCAGTTTGTGCCAAATTTGATAAGAAATTTGTCACATGTCAGACGGCACTAAGAATAATTTAAACTTAGCACAACTGACTTATAAAGAACCACAGGTAACCCGAAAATTCAGAAAAAATTGAAACTATGGGTTTGTTGACTAAGAGCCGTTTGACACATACAAGAATTATTATGAAAATTTTAGTCAAAATTATTCTGAACATTTTTTAATAAATTCTTTTAAAAATCTTTGACGTGACAAACAGTATTTTTATTCTGAAAATTTTCACAATAAAAATATAGAGAATGTTCTATATTTCCAACAAAATTTTACAAGAATCGACGCGAGAAAATGCACACAAACACCGCGCGAACCGATAAGTTTCTCCGGTAGCTAAAAACCATAATCCAGCCTACAATTAATTGAAACATTTAAATAAATTAATAAAACAGTTTTAGATGTGTTGTATTTGTGATGGTTTCTTATATATCTATGTGCAGCACTAATACATTCAGATGACAATTATAATGAAAATAATCTGATTGAAATGGTGCAGGAGGGACACTGGCATATAAGAGGAGAAAAGGAAATGCAATAGTGCAACAGTATTTTAATTATAAAAACTTGTAAACATTCTACCAGTGGTTGATCATAAGAGTTTGTCAAATTTTACGTATAAATAAATAAACGTATAAATAAATGAATAAAAGTTTTAATAGTTTTATTTTTTAAACAGAAAATCTTATAATTTATACTTTGATTGCTGATGGCTCTAACTAAATTATTTATAGCTCTAGCTATTGCAAAATTAGAATTTGATATTTGTAAAATTAACAAACTGAATACCCATCTCTACGGGCGGCTATGTGAGTGTAACAAGGGTTTTATAATGAAGCAGGTAGAGAGCAAACTTAACGGAAATATTTCCGAATAGACCCCTTATTCTGGTTTGTTTTCGCTTAAAATCCTTCGATGAAGTCGGTTGCTAAAATACTTAATACGCGCTTAAAAATAGCGTTACATTGTTAAACTAATGTTTCCTATTTTTGCTTACTGCTTGAAACGTTGAATATATATATAAAAATAGGAATAAATTATGAAAATAAATAAATTCAAAGACATCTAAGGTTTGTTCGCTCGGGCTGCACTTTTTACTCAGTGTAGTGTGAAATGACGTCATTGGGGTGGTCAGTGCAAGTAGGTGTATGGTTGTGTACAGCTGCACGCAGGCCCAACGAACATATAGTTTTACACTGGTTACGTGGAGTAGTTAGTGTAGGCCGAGCGAACAAAGATTGACGAGGAAGAAACCTAGCGACACTAGCGCTTGAGCTTCTTAACGAGACCGTTCCGCTACTCTCGTCAAAAATCTATTGCGTTTTTAATATTGCGTGGGCTCTCTATATATGTATACTCTTTGATACAACTTTACTAAAATGCTTATCAAATCCAGCGTAGACTTTGTCCACTATGCAAGAGATTGAAATAACGGATACTTTGAATTTTAAGCAATTCTGACAAAAATACTATAGAAAAGCCTATCTATCCATTTAATGTGAAAAAAGAAGCATACCACAAGAAAAGAAAATTTCCTTTTTATTTTCAACATTGTCATTTTGTATATGAGCGAAGTGCACAGACACATGTGATGGTCTGAGAAATTAATAATAGATTTACTTTTGCACATTTCAAACTTTTGAGCAAAGGATAGTAACATGATACAACTTCTAAAGAGTTCAGCCTACATTGATGGACAGATGTTTATTTTGGTAAAAATTCAATGTTTATGCAATCCACATCAACTGGTTGCAGAAGTATACCACGCATTTTGCGTGCATGTGTATATACCATAAACAACTAAAAGACAAGATGCAAAAACACTGAACAAACTGACATGATAGATTTCTAAATTGTCGCAAAAGGACATAAGTAAATTTTTCTCTAAATTAATTATTAGAAAACTACAAGTTCTGAAGAAGAAATTCTATATGTCACAAACCTCATAAATATAACTATACATATAAACAAGAATGATAAGAAAAACCATAAACAAAAAATACATAAGTTACTCCTAATTATCTCAAAACCGCTTAGGCTTTTTCGGCAATAGACAATTCAGTTGTTGTTAGCATTTACATACACATAATTGAAAAAGTCCATTTTTCAATTTCAAAAAAGTTAATATTTCTTTTATTCAAACAATAATAAAATCTAATTCATTACCTTGAATACATGAAAAGCCTCAAATTGAATATTCCTAGAGCGTTCTTTTAACATATTCATCATAAGCTTAAGATTGTCAGGATTAGAAATATATCTTGTCATAACCTATAAACCAAAATCTATATCAACAAAATATATGACCAAACAATTCTGAACTTACAGTAAAGTTATGTCTATCTAATAAGAGTTCTCCAAGTAATTTCAAGCTTTGCCTGCGAGTAACATAATTTTCAGAATTTAACAACCTTTGATAATGACTAAAAACCTTTTCATAATTTGTTTCTAAAAATTCAGCACATAAAATTTTATGTCTTGTAAGCAACTCCTAAAAAAAGAAACACTCATTTGACATAATTATAAAGCATTGAATGAAAATAATATCAAATCTTATAATTACAACTAATTTTTATCTTTACAAAATACCTTAAATGTTGAAAATGCGTCAGAAGCTATATCAAACGTTGATACTTCAACATAAGTAAAAAAGTTATAAAAGTCATCAGAATTTAACATTATTTTTGCTAAAGCCTCATAACGTGCACATTCCCTTAGCATTGTTCCGCAATTCAATGCAATTTCTTGAGTTTCATACCTGTAAATAAAAATAGTCTTAAGAACATAGAAATGCGTATAAGTACGCTTATGCATACCCAGCCATTAATTGAAATAGGATTTCTGGCTTTGTACAAATATATTCAACAGTCGGTGATCGGGTACCAATTTGCCTTCGTAGTATATTATTAAAAACCTGTGCTACATCTTTTTTACCTTCAAAATCTATTTTACTTAAATTTTGTATTAACAACAATAACAAGTTACTATTGTATAATTCTTGGGCTAATTGTGCCACAATTATATCAGTCTGTGGTTCGGCATCAGATGTTCCATACAACATATTTTTGATAAGAACTAAATTTTTACTGACATCTTCCTGAGCTTTTTCAGCCTTTTTTTCACCTCCTCTCTCCAAGGCATTTACTGATTCTTTTAAAGCTCTGACAACGTCTGCGGGACTCTTTTGTGATTTTCCAAATAGTGGCATACTTGTATACCGAACGATAGAGAATCTGTCTAAACTGTCACTAACCTGACTGACTAATCTTATTTGTAGTATTGTTTAACTTCAATTTAAACGTTACTTATTTGACAGAAAACTGCAGTACTGCAATTAACTATTTATTTCCTTAAATTAGTATTGCATATCACAAAATGAAACTGATTTTATTCAGTGCTTTTGCCAAATATCTTGCCTAAAAAGTTGACAGAAATGATTGACCAGCATTCAGTGATATTTACCGTCACATATGCCAATCTTTAAAAAACGAAAGTCTCCAATGAATATGCATGCAAAACTCAAATTTATAATCCACATTTATAATAATTTTGCAGCAATTACAGTTTACATTTTCGCACCGAAAATTCATCACAAGTGATGTATTTATTTAAATACTAGTTTATAATAGCGATGACAATTGCATAATTATACTTATACCTTTTAAGTTTTACAACCTGCACATACCGTTAAATTTCAAAACAAAATTGATTCTGGATAAGGATTGTTGTGGTTGTGTGTATTTATTAGTGCAGTTTGAATGTTTAATTGTGGAAATTAAGCTTTTATAATAAAAATTTACCTAAAATGACAGATAAACATTTAAACAGTGTTTATAATGGCAACGTATGTAAATGAAAATCACTTTTTTTGGTAACCAATTACAATTTCCTTATTTTTTAGTCCAAAGAATTGGAGGCGCCACTAAAATTTTACTTGGAATCTAATCGCAAGGAGACTTTCAAATCTTGGGTTTTCACCGAGAACAAAAAATGTAATGCTTCTAAGGTTTGGTTAACAAGCTTTTTTTAATGTTGTATTTTCATGTTTAATACCATTCCAGCTTGCTGAGGCAGGGTTCCATTTTATTGGTTCTCCAAATGAGCCAGATGCTGTACAGTGTATTTTCTGTTTAAAATCTTTAGATGGTTGGGAAGAAAATGATGATCCTTGGCAAGAACATCAGAACCATTCACCTGATTGTAAATTTGCAAAGTTGGGTAAACCCGAGTGTAAATTAACTGGATATGAATATACCGACTTACTAATGGAAATACCTGCTGTTTGGGCCCGAAAGCTGTATGAAAATAAAAAGGCAGAAATTATTAATCGACAGAAAATTCTTAAAAAGATGTTAAAATCGTAGTTGACTATGATTAATTAAGAATAAAATATGTATCATTCAAAATTTGTAATATTATAGATTTACTATTAATATTTTTCTATGAACAAACCCTGATATATACCTTAAGAAGATGCCACTGTAATTGAATATATTCATTGTCAAATGTATTGTATAATAGTTTGCAATTCTACATAAATATTTGTACAACCAACTTTTTAAATACTGTATTTATAACTATTTTGTCTAATGCATTCAATATTATAAGTGATTATTATAGATGATCATTGATTTCATTTCTTTGTATAAAAAACTAAAAGTTAAGAGCAATAAATACATATCAAGTTATGGTTGTGATAAAGAAACGGATCAGCCTTTTGTACGGAATAACGTCAATTCGATTAAGAATCGCTCGAACTCCTCAATTATTTTTTTTTAAGCGCATTTTTTTTCTTAATATATACAAGTTGATTCTACAATTCATTCTAGATCCTTTTTATAAAACATGCCCCATACCTATCTTCAATGGTTTTCCAAATATTAACATCTATGTTTTTAAAATATTGTAACTGATTTACCTGTGTTTATTGTCCAAAATATTTCTAATTTTGAATTGACATTAACCAGTTAACGTCAAATAAATATCAAAAAAGTAGTAATCAAATTGGAATTTTGTTGTAGTGTTATCACATCCAAAATGCGTTTCGCTGGAGATGAACACAGAAATTTTGATTATGTTGGGACACAAAGATAAAAGTAGAAGTCATGGAGAAATCTGTAATAAATACCCCAACCACCCGCCTATTAGTCAAGGGTAGCAATGAAGTAGAGAACTACATGTATTGTTAAAGATAGTGATAAAAGTGGTCGTCCTAGTATGCCCGAAAAGATAAAATTAAACATCAGTATGGGAAAATCCCCATACCTCTAACACCCAAGTTGGATGTAACACCGATATTCACAGAACCACCGTAACAAAATTTAAAAAATGGAAAAGTGGCAAACACAATTTGCCTAAGAGTTATTGGAAGACGATACTGACAGACAGATAATAACGCAAGATTTCTTCAAAGAATTTGTTTTTCTGATGTTACTTTTTCTTTAAATGGTCAAGTCAATAAACAAAACCAGGTACTGGGCAGAGGAAAATCCTTACTGGCTGAAAGAAAATCATACCCAGTACAATGAAAAGATTAATGCCTGGATAAACATCATTGAAAATAGAGCAATCTAACCATTTTTCTGTGACGAAACCCTCGCTGGAAAAAGATTTCTAGATGTCTTTCAAAGTGATCTAGTTCCAGCATTAGGCACTCTCTTTCCAGATGATAAAGATCTTGATTTACCAAGTTCGACCTTATGGTTTCAACAGGATAGTGCTCCTCCGCATTATGCAGTTCATGTAAGGGAGTACCTACGTACAATTTTTCTTTAATGATGGATAGGTAGATGAGGGACAATAGAATGTTCACACAGATTGCTCGATCTCAACCCCTAGACTTTGTTGTGGGGCCACATTAAAAATTTAGTTTATAAATCTAAACCCAATTCGATAGATACACAAAATAGAATTAACGGATCGATGCGATTCTTGCTCAAGTAGACGGCATTCCGCGTGAAAGACTGATCCGTTCCTTTATCACAACCCTATACACCCCTAACTACCGAATAATCTTTGGTACAAAGACCACAATATTACTGAAAATACCCACAATTTGAGAAACTTCAGCACATACTATACTATCCACAAAAAAACTAATCAATCAAATGCGGTAATTTTAAGTAAATTCTGTTGTCATTTGAAATCATTGGTCACCTTTTTATTAACACCAGGCATATCGAAGCTCTGTGATTTTATTAAACCACTTAGGCTGATCTGTGAATACTTCGAATCACATGATTCATCTGCAATTTTATTTTACAACAAACCTATCCAATCCAAAATTTGTCCAGTCCAGCGTTCTTTTATTTTTCCCTTATAGCGCCATCTGCAAAATATTATTTATATTATATGCAGGAAACCAGCGTGCAAATTGCAAACAGACAACTTGTTTTGTGCGGTGTATGCTGGAATGAAGATAAATACTAGAAATAATATTTTCAGTTATTTTACACACGGTTAAAATTTGATTTTAATAATTATTAAGCTTCATCAAATTAATATTGTTTATCGAACGCCAGTAAATGGGCAAGGATTTTCCTGTCAAGGTAAAAACTGTCATGTCTTAAGTTCATTACAAATCGAGGTTATATTTTTATTTGGATTACGCGTTTTATAATTAATTATTTACAAGATAATTGTCAGTATTTTCTACGTAAATTGTATAGCTTGTTTAACATATTCTGATTGTTATGTAAAAAAATAAACGTGTATAATTACTTAATTCGACCTTTCTGCATATGTTGGAGTAATCTAATTCACTCTTTATTGAATTAGAACTTTTATTAACTATATAGCAATGCAGATGTAAATAAGAGAACTTTTATAGATGATTGAGTCGTATTTTGTAGTAGTTTTTTTTATATTTGCGAATCGTTAAAGCATGTTTAATGTAAATATATATATATATACCTTGTAGATCTTATTTATGCAATAATTTATGCATCTATTTTAGTGATTGTCATAGTAAGTGCAATGTGTTAATGAATACCTTCATTTCGATACAATGGATTGGCACTATAGCTAATGGAAGTATGTACTTGTATATCGCATGTTTGTAAATGAACTCACATGATAAAAAGCCCCTGGTTAGGGGCTCTACAACAAAGGCATCAAGTTTGCAAGAACGTGTCAGTCAACTATATTATTCCTATGGGTTATTCTCAAATTCACATCCAATTTGTGTTCTCTTTTTTGCAATTACTGTTGCATTATTATGTTGGTAAGTTTTCATATATGTCTTAGTAGAAATTATTCATAATTTAACTTGACTTTTAACATGAAATTAATCTTATCATCAATGAGTCATTCTAGTGTAAACAATATTTAAATAACTGTATAAATCTTATGTAATATATTTATGTACCTTAGATATCAATCTGTTATTTTGGTATTCACATTTCACTTAAAACATGCATATTTGTAAAGTAAAATATAAGCATAAAAGTAAATTAAAGGACTAAGCTAATTCTATACAAGGATTCTATCCATAGTCTTTGTATTCGCAAATTTATAATTATCGATTTACACATATGTGTATCTCAAAAATCTACTCTATCCATTGATAAATTTTGGAGAATAAAAATGTTTACTAGTTATATCTTGTTAAATTATATCTAACAATCAAACTTAATTGTACCACTTAGCTGTTTGACTTCCTGTCGCTTATATAAGTTGATTAGAGTATTCCTTTTTATCACAGTGTGCTTATATTCTTAAAACTATATCTATTAAGCTGGTGTAGCCACTTCATAAGCACAGCAGCAAACCAATTGCATATTTTGCAGGTTGTAATGGCTATGCTATAAGATTTGACTTGCTGCAAATACCAACACAAACTACACTACATTGTTGCTGATCAAATACAGAACTGATTTTTTGTTCCGGCCATTTCCGAGAAACGGTGGTTTCGCTAGCTTAATATTAACCTAGCGTAGCTACTCGCTGCAGATATCAACATGAACTAAACAGCATATTTTGCTGCTAACTTGTTGCTCTCAGAACGTACATCCGAAAATCGGATGGTATCAACCCTTACGTGAGAATCGTTACACCCACCTCGGTGAATTTCCCCAAATACAACACTAAAGCATTCAGAGTAAACTACAGTAGTGGATATTCTGTTACTAATTTGTTGCTGATCTATTACGGAAGAATTCATTTTATTTTGTTGCATCCGTTTCCGAGAAACAATAGCTACGCCGGGGTTTCTACTTTTGAAACTCTTCTTCAATAAATAAATAGTAACAGAATTACCCTACATAATTTTTTAGTAAGATTTTGCGGTATAAGTCTTAGCAACTCATTATACGGATCAACTTAGACAATAGAGAGTAGGTACTTTGTTTAAACATTTATTTATTGTAAAACCAAGAGATTCCCACCCCTGAAACTTATGCTTTTATTATTTATAATTTTACGGTACAAGCCGGAGCAGCTGTCACTATACGGGTCATCTTAGAGAGACGAAAGGACATTCTCTGTTTAAAAATCTATTGATTGCAAATCTAAAAGTTTTCTACTGGAACTTTCTACTTTAAGAAATGAATAATGATTGCACCACTCTATATCAATTGTTAGTAGAGTTTGTTAAAAAGGTGGTACCGGATGGCCTTAGTGTAGCGGTAGCGGCGTGGGTAGGGATAATTTTCAACTCGTATTCGATCTCGACAGTACCGCGAGAGAGTTCAAAGCGACAGTACGCTGCACGCCAAATAAGTACGCGGAGATGGGACGCTCAAAGAGTGTAACGTTCCCTTCGAATGTGAATAAATATCTCAGGCATTTCCCTGGATTAGAATATAGTCCGCATATTTATTGCACAATATGCAATAGCGGATTGCTAAGTCGCGATAGGTTTGAATGTAAAAAACATTGTAAAAGTAAACGTCATGTATTGAATTTAAGAAACAGTATTCCATACTGGCCATTTTTATATGATTTTATTTTTATGTTGTGTGTGCAACATCCCACAACATCTAGTATCTAATGAACACTTTCGTCTTTTTTGGGCTAAGTACGTTCCCTCATGGAAGCTGCCAACATCTATGCAATTACGATACAGTTTACCACGTGTGCAAGGTACAGTAAAGGAACGTATAAGAGACGAGTTGAGTCATTCATGTTGTAGCGCGTTCTTTAAAACGTGATGGTCCACCAGCTTCATTGTTGTTATCCAGTAAAAGGATTCAGAAAACTAATGCAGAAACCGTCGTCAAGATAATAAAAGATTCGTTGAGAGAATTTTGTATCACAGGAACCCAAGTCACAATGTTCGTTACTGACGGAGCCGCAACAATGCTGAGAGTTGGTAGGATGCTGAAAATATGCTTTCCGACTCTTCTTCACATAACATGCCTCATACACGGATGTCACCTCGTAGCAGAAACCATCCGAAAGAAGTATCCGTTGGTGGACAAGTTAATAGCATCTACCAAAAAAGTAAACACATCCGTATATTCAAACAATTGTGTCCCAAATTACCACCACCACCTCAACCTGTAATAACTCGATGGGCAACATGGCTCCAGGCAATATCTTACTACCAGAAATATTTTTCACAAGTGAAAAATGTCATCTTGAAACTTGATTCAAATGATTCTGCAGCAGTTCGAGATAGTCAGCCATTTTTTTCCAATTCGGACGTTCTACAACAAATAGATGAAATTTCTATAAACCATTCTGAAGTTGCACAAGCTATTGAACAATTATAAAACAGTCACTTATCTGCACGAGACGCATTAAATTGCATATACAACTTACAAGCCGCTCTAGAAAACTTGACGAACACTATAGGAGTTGATGTTGCTCAAAAATTTGGTGCAATTTTAACGAAAAACCCCGATTTACAAAGGGTTCGGTCTATAACTGAAAATTAAGAATGCCCAGATGAGGAAAAGGAATATCTGACATTTGCAAATCTTACTTCACTGGATGTCGAACGATCATTTTCGAAGTATACAACAACGTATTCACAACACCGTCGACGGCTGAATGAATCGACAATGGAAGCGTTGCTGATGTTGCAGTTCTACGCGGCTTACCAGGGCAGTTGCCAATTGCCACAGTGGACATCAAGACGACAGGAAAAAGTAACAATATTATTTTTCACTCATATTGTATATTACCTACTTTTATGCGGTGCGCCACTGCCGGTACCACCTTTTTAACAAACTCAAATTATTAGTATGATTTCGCGATATAGATCCCAGCAACCATTATGTACATATGTGCTAGGTTAGAGTGGCGATAAAGAGCGTTTTGTTTAAGTAATTATTTATTGCAAAACTAAAAGGTGCCTACTTCTGAAACTTTTTACTTTAATAAATAGTAATTGAACTATCCTCTGTCAATTTTTAGTAAGATTTAGCGGTGCAAGTCTCAGCTGCTGTCATTACATACATATATGCGTCAAATTGTGATAACAATGGGTAGTTATTATTTACATATTTATTTATTGTAAAACAAAGGTGTCTCTGAAACTCCTTGCTTAAATAGTACTATTATTTATAATTTTTTACTAGATTTCGTGGTAAAAGCCTCAGCTGTCATCATGGATGCACAGAGAAAAAAAGTTCTTGACTCAAATAAATATGAATACAGTCAACCAAAGGCGAGTTCGGATATTCGTTCAGAGTAACTCTATTTACTCCAAATACCCTACTGACGCTCTTTCGCATTCGAGAATGTCGTAGAGTTACTCCATCCATTCGTTTAAGAGTATGGGTTGAGTGATCCACTCTTGCTCTACTCCTAATCCCCTCCACGTGCTCTATACTCTTGATCCGCTCCGAACGAATACTAGAACTCGGCTCAAATCGTAATTTTAAATGGCGGCAAAGATATATTTTTTTTCATTTAAAGAAATATTTTTTTTAACATCGTTAGGAGGTAGAACAGCAGATACCTCAAGCATATCTCATCACGTGCCTTTGCTGAAATAACTGTTATATCAAAAAAGGAGGAAATATAATTTATTTAAACTACTAATATTTTTGTTACTGGCCTTGAAAACGATATCGGCGAGTTTTTTCGGTAATCCCTAATACAAACAGGAATTCTGATATTCACCAATCTGTGGCAACTATTTTATTATTTCTTTATGTAGAAATTTTAACATTAGTTATCCAATGGTAAAAACATATGAATCCATTATCCAACTTACCCATTATTTTCTTCACTTACATCTCACCGCTTAGGAACCACCATCTCACATAACCTAAACTAGGACTACGATTGCAATTACCCTGCGTTCACGCAACGGAAATTGCCGACGACGCGCGAAACACACGATTCTAACATCTACTTGTTTGACTCAACAAAATTATGTCAAATAAAAACGTTTGTAGATTCAAACAAATTCAATCTGTTGCACTTAAAAAATGTGCTTTCACTCAAATAAACCTTTGTTGAATTAAATAGATAATTTCAAAGGTATATATTTGTTTGATTCAAGAACTTTTTTTCTCTATGTGCATCATCTTACAGTGGAGATATGGAATCTTGTTTAAATATATTGTTTATAAATATATATACTACCGTTCATGGAAGTTCGGGCAAGCAAAAAAATGTACGGAAATCAATGAAAATAAGAGAAATATTAAATGGCCATGTATTTAATACTTACATGATTTTACATATTTTCAAACACAAATTTATTAAAAAGAAAAAGTTAATATAATACAAATAATTTAAATCCGATTTTCATCGAAAAATCCACCTTTTGCCTTTAGGACTCCTGCCACTATTCTCGGCATCCGATTTACTAATTTTGCTAATGTTTCATTGGGCAAGCTTGTCCATACCTCCGGGAGAATGGTCCACAAATGTTCCTTCGATTTTGGACACTTTTTCCTAACACATCGGTCTAATTCTTCCCATAACAACTCTATCGGGTTCAGATCGGGGGACTGTGGCGGCCATTCCATAATTTTTAGGGTTCTTTCATTTTCTTCTTGCTGCAGGTAATCTGTGCACAATTTAGTTTTATGTTTGGGGTCGTTGTCCTGCATAAATTCAAATCCACGACCAATTAATCGGACTCCTGACGGTATGGCATTTTCCTCCAGGATTTTCCGATATTCTTATTTTTTCACTATGCCCTCAATTTTGAGCAAGTCCCCTGCTCCGATTAAGGAAAAACAACCCCAAACGATTACAGATCCGCCTTCATGCTTCACCGTAGGAACTATACACTCCCGTAACATTCTTTCCCCTCTTGATCTGGGTACGAAAACTCTCCGTCTATTTCCAAAAACCTCAAACTTGGATTCGTCAGTCCACAAAACGTTTTTAAAATCGTCCACTGTCCAATCTCTATGAGCTTGTGCCCATTTCAGTCGTTTCAGCCTATTTCCTCTTCGGAGAAACGGTTTTCGACAAGCCACTCCCCCATGCAACCCAGCCTCTTTCAGCCGACGTTTCACAGTACTCACAGAATCTGTGCAAATAGTGCAACATATTCACGCACGGCTATGCGCGATAGAAGAAAAAAATTTTTGTGTTCTAGAAAAATTTGAAAGTGTTTTAGAGAAAGATTCTGATTTTGGCACATTAAGACACATTTGGGAAGGTGCGTCAACAGAACCGTTAAGTTGTTTCAAAGAATATTTTAATTACACAAATATAACGTCACTAGATGTAGAACGTTCGTTCTCTGCATATAAACACATTTTTTCCTCGCGCTGTACTCGGTCTGTCGAAACAACTGTTAAAACATATCTAATGTTGCAGATATTTAACAGACATTATTCACTTTGCGATTTCACGGAGGACTTATTTTTATTTAACAAATACGCGAAAGTATTTACGACAGCAAACATCTACACACAATAGCTCTAGTGGAACCCGAGGCCTAATCGAAACAACGCCGCTGCCCGTTGGCGCGCGTGGCCAACTCTACTTATAATAGACAAATACTACCTGGAAATTGATAAAAGACTTCCAGAAAAGGATAGTTTTAATAATTTTAAAATTTTTTCCCAAACAGTTAATACAATTTGTCAGCTTGCCCGAACTTCCATGAACGGTACTATAAGTACTGCTAAACTAAGACATTTCCACTCTCGAAATTTCTTTCATTCAATTAAGAAGCAGTAATAGTATGATTATAGATATAATTTGTTACATTCTTCTAGTATAAGCATCGGCAGCAATTATTTTATGCATATACTCATAAAGAAACAACGAGGGGTAACGATTCTCACATAACGGTTTACCTGGACATTTTTGCATGTACATTATAAGGGCAACAAATTAGTAATAAAATATGCCGTTGAATTCGTTTTGATATCTGCGGTGAGTCAAAAGTTACAGCGAGTGGCGACGCTAGCTTAACATTAAACTAGCGTAGCCAATAGGTCTATTCCATCTGACAATTCGGAATTAATTCAGAACTAATTCCGAATTCTCTAGTGCGCATGACAGTTCAAATGTAATTCTGAACTGGTTCAGAATTGTATTTTATTTTGGATGGAACGATATAATAAGTTGAGTAGTTCTATATGCAGATGTCGCTGGTAGTTGGGCACGTCCGAATTCGCCAAATTCTTGCTCGATAGTCAGGATTCTGAGAACCGTTCTGAACTACTAGTACATTGCAAATGGAACAACGAATTTCTAGTTCCTTAAATTACGAACTTCTGATGCAACAAAGAACTTGTACTGCGCAGACTCGGAGAATTCTGAATTAGTTCTGAACTAATTCCTTCGTTAGATGGAATAGACCTATTGTTTCTCGAAAACAGCTGGAGGAATAAAATCAATTCTAACGTAACAAATTAGCAACAAAATATGCAATTGGTTTGCTGCTGGGTTTATGAAGCGGCTACGCCATCTTAATAGACATCTTAAAGTTTAATACTGCAATTTTATTTTCAAATTTACGTAATAAACCTTGGGTCCAATAACAAAATTATATTTAAGGTAAATACACAAATTCCAAATCGGAAAATGTAAAATTCTCCAGATTAGGTTTTATATCAGTCAGAAAATATTTTGGATTTTATAAGAACTTAAATGTAGGTATAAATAAAGGTGAGTTAACAGGAACCTATTGTTGAGATAGTTGAAAACGTTGTATGTACCAGTAGCTGTAATAGTAATATCAATTAAAATGACTAAAAATATATGTAATAACCAGCAGACAATAGCCCTCATTGAAACATATTTTTAATTTGTTTTTGTTAATGTTATATGCAGCGACGGCTTCCTCATTACGTCAATTGGCCAATGACCTCTCAAACATTTTTTCAAGTTATAATTTATACCTTCCTTAAATCATCCTGCCATAAATGTATGCATGTATGTACACGTTGGTCGAAGTTTCACCGGGGTGCTAGATATATTGTACGTAGCGCGATCTGGCATACTTGCATTTATCCCCGCCCGCCAGCCTCGCCGCGCGCAACTACCGTAGAGACCTATCTACGCTCGTAAGGTTCTAACAAGTAATCGTGGATTTCGGATACACTATGTTAGTTTATATAAAGCACTGCCAATCTATTTGCCGTAGAATACGTGGATCGTTCTATTCCTTCGAATTTGACGATTTAAAGTATCGTCAAAGCGTTTAGGAAATTTGACTGCGTGGTCGGGAATTGCCGTAAATGCCAACAAATAGACGAATAGCCTCTAATGCCTCCCGAGCGGGAGGAGGGAGAAGTGAGAGTTTGTTCGTTGGTTGAAATGCCTTGCTCTAGCCGGCAAATTACAGACAAAATCGGTGTTAATAGAAGTACTGTGAAACGTATTTTGAAAGCAACAAATTCAAAAATTACAAAATTCAAAATTGCCAGAAAATTTTTTCTCTTAATAAAGTAACATTGTTAGAATTTCGATTTAATTTGAATAATTATCGAAGTTATTTTTCTTTAGTTTAATTTTATAAGAATCGTTTTTTATTTTCCTACTTAGAACAAAATGAATATAAGAAACTAATTTCTAACATAATCTGAGAATACAGAAAAATTACGCAGTACTTCTGTATTAACACATTTTGTCGGAAGGCGCTGAATTATAATATTACGTGATTGAGCGAACATGTGTATTTATAATATGCGTGCATATCGCTGCTCGCTTTATGATATACTACGACTGGATAGGATCTCAGTGACTCGAATACGCTGTTGCCATTCGCAGAGGCAATCCCCCATTCGTACCTGGACCAACGTGTATATCTGACGGTGTATTCGTTAAACGCGGCAGGTTTACCTGCATGACCCTGTTTTCTTAGATGGATCCGAAGATTTTCCGAACATGATTGTAAACAATGAATTTCAGTTATATATAGAAAGTGCAGTTTGGGTCAAGAGCTCAGTTCAGTAAAGCACATGTTCGCTGTTTGTTGACATATATTTTTTCGTATTTGGATTTCGGTTTTGTTTCACTGGGTTATCGATGTACCAAAGGCTTTTTAAGTTTTGCCGTGTTGAACGTTTTAGAAAAGATTGTATCTGAAAAAGTATTTGCCTTTTTAACTCGTACCAGTTTTTATTTATAAATCACATTATGGTTTCATAAAAAATAGTTCTACCATTTCTGCAGTTACTCAACTTATTGACAATCTTTAGTTTAACACAACCTCAAATGTGCTAGTATTTTTTTGGAATTTGAGTAAGACTTTCGACATGGTCGATCATGATATTTTACTTTATAAATTATGCAGTTGTGGAATACGCAATAATATGTACAAATGGTTTGAGTCATATACTTCAAACAGGGAGCAGCTTGTAATGAAACAAGGTGCACCACAAGACTCAATAATTGGACCATTATTATTTGATCATTTCTATTAATGATTTACCTGCAAGGTTCCCTAATTTAATTCTTTATGCAGATGATAGTACTTACATTAGGGCTAAGTCCAATAAAAATCTTTTACTACAAGATATACAAGTAAACTGTAATAAAATAAAAATAATTTCAATTCATGGTTTGTAAATAATAAATTATACTTGAATAGTAACCAAAAGAATGCTAGTATAGTTCCTCGTGGCATTGAGGGAATCACTCACGGCAAAAGCGAGTTAAGCAATCCAAGAACTGTTCGAGAGTTGGTTTGGGAACTGTAGCCGCATTTTGTCGTTGCTTTCTGGACGGCAGGCGTGTATCTCTTGGCACTAGATGGTGCTGGAGATATACTGTTTGCTATGTCGGAGGGTAGTGATATAAACCAAGAGGCAAACAGCGGTCTGAGGTAGAGAAAAGCAGTCGGAGCAACGCTGATGACGCAGGGAAGACAGAAACATGTCCGTTGGCTAATATTTTCTCTCCTCACATTGCTTTTGCCGTGGGTGATTCCATCAATACCATATTAGCATTAATTTGTATATTGTTCCTAGATATTTTTTATGTGTTTTTAATACTTGAATAAAGTCAAAACATCAGTCATTTATTTTACACCAGGTGTCAGCAAATATAATGAATGCTACTTAATCAAAATAAACAATGATTCTATAAAGCAAGTACTAAACACTAAATTCTTAGGTTTACATATTATTGAGAATGGATCCAATTGGGAGACTCACGTAAATCAGTTACAAACACAACTGGCATCTATATATTATGCTCTGTATCGATTAAAAGATCTAGCAAAACAAAAAACAATAATGTCCTATTATTGCTAGCATTTTACTAGAATTTTCTTCACTTTAACGGTTTTATGTTTGTAATATGTAGTAAGTATGTTGGCCTAGGCCACTAATGGTAGTACAATAATAGGTTTGTTTCTGCAGCCGATATGTGATAGTTTGATCAGAGGTTAATTTGGATTAATCTACGCATGCGCAAACTAAAACTGATTTAACAATTTAACTGCACGAACGCTTTTTTTACAATTATCAGACGATGTATAAGTTACAAACCTATTTACATTCAAATATTACAAAAAGAGGTAAGCGAAAACAGAAATAAACGCGAAATGTTTAGACAGAATTATAAATTTATTACAACCTTAAAGTAACTGTTAATTCCTAACAAAACCACAAACATGAATAAAACGCGTGAAGTGTGAACATATACAAAAAAACCTATAACACAACTTTTCACTTCACAATATAACAATGCGCATGCGTCTAATGGATCACTGGATGATAATCTTCAAACTGGAGCAACTATCAGCAAACGGTTAGAAAATAATTTGGAGATCTGCACGAACGCCAAATTACGTCATACTAGTAGTCACAGTTTGGCGTTTTAACTGCACGAACACTATTTTTGTAATGCACATACTCTAACGATTTCAAACGATTTTAAATCGCTGCAGAAACAAACCTAATATTTTTAAAATTCAAAATATACAGTAAAGGGCAGAATTTTAAAACAAAGATTTGTATATGGTAAATTTGCTTTTAATCTGCCGTTAAATTTAATGACACAATTGTAAAATAACTAGGTATAGAATTATCTCACCCTTTCAATCTTTCAATTTTTAATGATACTATCCCTCTTAACACGTTTGTTACTGCTAGTCATCTCAAATTGCCAAAAATATACATTCTCTTAGTTGCAAGAATGAAAAGATGATTTTAGAGCAGCAATCACGTACTTTTTGAATGTTTATTTGATTTTTAAAAATAGTTGTTTCCTACTACCATCTACGTAAGTCAATTATTACTGTCCTGATTGTCTATGTCACAAGGGAGGTAGTGTAGTTTTGCGACCGAGGTCGACAATACACCTGCAAAAGCTCTCTGTAATATTATATTTTTCCTGCTACCGGCCCAAAATTTAGAAAATCGGCATTTTACGGAAGTATTTGACATTTGCTTACATACTTACATACTTGTCAAAGTTGTCAATTTTTGTTATATATTGACACTTGCTACACTGCTACATTAATCTATTATTACTTTACGACCCTAGGGACGTAAAATTCAATTTGTCCCGCTGTCAGGGGCAACCAAAGGAAATAATCCGTAAGTCGCACTTACGTCCCTCCAATCACGGCAATGTTTGACTTAGGAAGTAGTAGGAAAATGTATTTTTTATCGTTTTTTTGGTATGTACCACGGTGTTGACAGGTACATAAATTATAAAATAAACAAAAAAACACGTTAAACATTATATGATAATCTTAAAGTATATATCTTATAAAGAAGTCTGACAGTTTAGCTATTAGCTATTATGTGGGCCGCATTAATAAACTTTTTATTGCAAGATGGATTGATTCTCGATTTGATTAAAAATAAATGAATTTGAAAAGGAATTGGTAACAAAATTAACACTTCGCTA